>OZ002740.1:334915481-336165481 GCA_963924295.1 Dioctria rufipes | reverse complement strand
GGATTCTCAGGGTTGCACTCCATATTTTTAGAAGAAAATTAGACCAATTCAATGATCAATAAAGTTCATCACATCATCTAACATCATTATTGTTTGCCTGTCTCGTCACTATTCCGTGCAAAGTAGAAGATAAAGCCACACAAACAGCGCTGACGATGGTACGACAACGCAACGAAACATGTGCCAAGGTGTGAGCGGAGCATGCGGTAGAAACGAAATGTTGCTACAGCATGCCAGGCAACTGGCTGGGGGACATTACAGTGAATAGGTTTGAGTCTTTGAAAGCACAGCGACATGGCGCCTCTAGTGAGTAGTGTACCCAACAGCCGATTTGCATCCTGGCGTTCACTATATATTCATTCGTACATACATCTCACCTATGCACACGTTTGTAATAATCCTCTGAACATAACATTATTTTAACGTTAAACTGTAGCTTACCTTTGCCTGTGTTGTCGATGTAAATTTCGTGACTTATCCAAAATCATGTGGCGCCCCAAGAAACTTTTTAACTCATCCCGTCGCCACTAGCAGCCAAAAGGGTTAGGATCTCAAGTTACGCCATTTCTAGGACTGTGTAATACAATTTAATTTGAAATTACACAGGCATGTAATAATAATAATGACAATGCAAAATAAATACCTGACTGGAGTTCGAAAGAAACATGATGCGGAAAATTCCAGAACAGTTTCGAAGACAACCATATTAACAGAATTTTTTACAACTATGAAATCTTGGAGTGAATCAATAGAACGAAAAGATGAATTATTTTATATTTTTTTTTTTTTTTTTTTGTATTTATATTTATATTTTTTCCCTTATTGAAGAAATCTAGGATCAAGGACTGTTTGATGAATTTACATCTTCTTCTGTACCATCTGATTCAGTAAATATGTTTTGGGATTTGTATGGAGCTATTAATTAATCCCAATATCTAATTTTCCCTAGATTAAGTCTCACACCAGAGGCCGGATTCAATAACCCGGAGATTTGTGGAGTTGTGGAGATGAGAGCTCTTTTGCCACTTAACTCTCCACTTGCAATTCTGTAACTCGTGGAATTTGTATTATCCATTTTGGAGTATGCCAGCTCGGTTTAGTCTCTTTTTTATGCGATTTACATAAATCGAATCGAGTTCACCAGAGACTCATTCCATTTACTGTTATCCTACCTTCATATGTAGACAGGCTTAAACTCTTTCCATTGGATTCTCTTGAGAATAGATGGAAAAACTTCCGGAGTTGTTTTTTTTTTTGTTTTAATATATTTATTCCTATATGTTCCTTAAGGAACCACGACTTCTTCCTTGTTCTGCAGCATAGTACAGACTATGGCATGTATGAGCCGATTTCATCAATGTCTCGTCTCTTCAACCACCCGGTTTGAATGCATTTCTTTTTTCTTTTTCTTTATTATTTTTACGTATACTTTAAAATTTTTAAACTCAGTCATCAGATCTTTGATGAAGTTCTAAATAAATAAATTAACCGACCTCATTCCACAACATTTTATATAAATGAAAAAAAAATAACTTTGAAAAAAACAACAATTTTTGTATCTTTCAATACATATTTTATGAGCTTTATTAAAATTTTTTTTTTTTTATGTTTAACAACCATTAATTCAATCTCTCTTCTCTGATTCTATCTAGTGTCTAAAAAAATAGCTCGAAAATCAGCTTGAGGGCATCTCAAATAAAAAAGTCGAAAATATTATTGTTTTGTAAGTTTATCATTCTGGTTGGAACTAGGATTAAACAATTTTGTTGAAAAATAACAAAATGGTGGGCTGTAAAATAGAAAGTTAGGGACGAAAAAAAACAGATCCTAGTTCCTGCGGGAGCTATTGATAAGCAGAATAAAATATCCAATATCAGCCCAATCGGTTAGATAGAAAATTTTTTAATACCCCGGCCGACCGTAAAAACGTCGTTTCCAATCCATTTTTACGCTCTTCGAAGATGTTTACGTACAAAGTAACGAACATACACTGACTGTTCGTTTTGAATTTCGATATAACTGAGCTCCAAAATAAATGTATGTGAAGAAACAGGTAAAACTTTTTGTATTACACAAAGGTATCCGACGCTCGAAGCAGGTATAAAGGTAACCCGCAAACAATAGAGGGGTCCGGACATTTGCTCGGGGCGCACTACTGCTAAGCGCTCGCGTTAATGTGCTATAACTTCATCAATATTTCGAATTTCGGTCTAAAAATTTTACGATATATATATTAAGAATATATCGTAAAATTTTTAGTACTTTCGAAATATGTAAAAAAAATCGATTTTTTTCAAACCAAGTTACCAGAGAGTTTTGCCCCCCGTCTACACTGGCCATAAATTATGATATACAATAGGTCTGTCTGTTTACTTTTGAGTAAAAATCTTTGCGTAAAAATCAAGTAAAAACTTTTATGCGGTAGAGGGGATAAATCAAGAAAAGTTACCAGACACTTTTCGAGTAAATTTTGTTTAGCTTGTCATGTGTCAAAAATTTGGCTGCTACCTTTCCGTCTGAAACAAAAAACAATTAATTAATTTGAAATACGTTTTAAAAAAACCCACCCTCTTTAACATTTTTTTTTTTTTTTTTAATTTCGACTCTTTAGATTATCATTTTACATTCTTTCGATAACCCAACAAACGGCTTAACCTCAAATTTAATACTTTTGACAGTCAGCTGATTGCATATCAAAGTTACACATTCTCTTGATCATGAGTAAAAATGTGCAACTTTGTGCAAGAGGGGAAACGTATAAATTTACTCGATTTTTACTAGTTAAAAGTAAACAGACGGTTTGTGAGTGAAAATGCGTAAAAGTTTTTACACTGAGTAAAAACTTTCGAGTAAACAGACAGACCTAATATGTTATTGCTACGGAATTGCCAGTGTAGACCGTGTAGTCATTACAATAATCCATGGTATGATATATATGTTATACCATATTGACTACCATATATTGCCAAGAAAATTGCTTGCAATAAATTTGACGTTTGTCATCAAAATGGCTGAAATGAAGCTAACGCGTGCGGAATTAATTTAATTAATTAATTTTTACGAACTAAAGGAGTGCTTGTGGAACTATAAAGATGCATATTCGTTTTCTTAATCTTTTCATCCCTTCTAACTCGGCGAACACCAAATTGTTTTATGCAATCAAATCTTTTGATCGCAGTCTTTTTCGGTTTTGATAACGCCATCGGCCAGCCAAAAATGAAATGTTATAAAATAAATAATTTGGCCACACCAAATTTTCTTTTCCAAGATGGACATTACCATAAAATATGGTAAGCAATTTTTCATGGCCAGTGTAGACAGGGGGTAAGTTGCAGTACACTTACCTAAAAATATTGTATTTCATCGGAACTTCACGTATATGTCAAATTTCAGGTTAATATAAGCTAATTAGACTAAATAAAAATCATATCAAATAAAAATGAAACAAACAAAAAAACATTTTGAGTTACACAATTTTTTCTAAATCCAAAAGGTCTGAAATTCAATTGCAAACGTTCAGATGGTTGTTCGTCAAAATTTGGTAAGTTTGGAACCTGAAAGTTAAGCCGAGAAGGATAGCGCAACTTTGCGCATCCACTGAGAATAGTATAAAGTAAACAGTATCATTTTACTTTAAGGTAACTGAAAATTTATCAAAAATGTCCAGGATGCTGCTTGAGCTAAGTGGACTTCCCTTTGAAAATATGCGAATCTCTTTGAAATAAATGGAATATAATATAAATTCTTTAAACCGACGAAATCTGAAAGCATATCTCTCAAGAACTAAACGATTCTAATCTTAAAACAATACTCCTAACATAATAAGAAAATCTATTTATCTTATAATGATGTCGAATTTTCTTACGGACCTAGTTTTAGATATGCTAAAAGAATTAACATTTTATTTTAGAGTGGAATTCACTTTTCTTCTAAAAATAGTACCAAGTACCTTAATTCCTTTTTTAATTATATTTTAGTTGTGTAGTAATTTTGTGGTTTACGACTGCATTTGAATCGATTTACATGATTTTTTTTTTGTTACATTGTTGTTGCTTCCATGAAAAATTCAGTCTAAATTACGTTATATGGTATGTGATTCAACCTTATACCATACAACTTGAACAAGTACAGACTACAACGATTGAAGTAAGTCATTTCTAGAGTTTGTCATATTACTTATATTTTTGAGTCCTAATAAAAATCCATTTTCAAAACTTCTTTATGTTTACAAATTTTTCTTTATTAGAAAACATAAATCATTTTTACTATTAATAACCCATCAAATTTTTAACTAATTTCATATTCAATCTTAACGTACTACCTATTTTCGCTTGTAATCAATCACTTCATCTATGTATCTGCTTAGACTTCAGAAAAGTATGAGGAAATAATCATATTTTAACAACTTCCTAACATCATAAATTTACAAGCTCACTTTGATCGTGAGAAAAATACAACTATTTTTTTTTTTTTTTTTTTTAAATCCTTACCTACTCATACAAAAACTAATCGAAGATAACGAAAGATCCAAAGTGCTCATAAATAATATGTATAACCTTTCCCATACTATCAACAATACTAAATTAAATAGAAAAGTTAAATTTCTTGAATGATGCGGAAATCCAAACCGATCAGATGGAAAAAGAAAATCACCCGCAAAAATGTGAAAAATAAAATTACATCCACAGCTTCCTAATATCTCGTCACATCGTGCAATACCATTATCATCTTCAATCTAACGACCGGAGATGGCATACCTTGACAAGATTTTCTTCCTCCCAATCCCGAGTCTCATGTTCAAGATTCACTTTCTTCGCAGCAATACCTAACCGAGCTGCTATTTCTACATCTACATCTAAGAAATGGCGGATGAATAAGGTTCATACATTAAGTTACACCGACGAAGACTAAACTACTGATGATGACAATTGATTAATTGCTGTTACTTCGGATGAAACACTCAACAGCAAAGTAGGGAAATCTAAAAATATGTAGGCACTGAATACGGTTCAGGTTCAGGTAACACAACATCAAACTGAAGGCACGCGCTAATTAGATGAATTGTAGGAATGCGAAAAAATTAATTAATTGTTATGAAATGACACAAAAGTAAATGAGCAATGATAGATTTTCTTTTTTTTTTACCTAATTGTCAAATACATTGCCAAGAGCATTCAGTTTAACTCTAAATTCTCAAGTTGATTGTTGAATGAAAAGAAAAAAAAATTAAAATAACGTGACCACTTCAATCAAACTCGATATAAAAGAAGTTTCACTTTGGTATCAAACATTGTACTGCAGCATACATACCTAGTTGAATTTCTCAAATAAACAGAAAAATTTCGATTTCCGGTATATCTTTTAAGTTACTACCGCCATCTATATATTCATAGAGAATTACAGAGAAAGTCTTTCTCTGTGCGTTGTTACACTTTTTGTCAATTGCCTACATGCTGATATCAATCGCCTGTGCTTATGCAGGAAACTTTTTTTTCTTTTTAAGTATTTTTTTCTATTGTAATTTAATTTAAGTATTTAACTTATTTTAAAATACATTCGATAAGTAGGAAAGGACTATACCCACTTGACTAAACTGAATTAAAGAAGGCAAATACAATAAATCTACGAACAGAAAGTTCAAGTATAAATTATTTTTAAATCATTGACAGATTTGGAATGTGCGCTAATTATTGTAGAATTAATGTGTCTTAATCGTGCAATGGGTTCCCTGTCTCAGAAGGAAGGAGACGTGGTGATAGAGTAAAACAAAACAAATATGAATGAGCTATTTACGAATTCCATACGAACTCTGCAAGTTTCATCCAAATCGGAAATGGTCCTAACCAAAAAAAACAAAATTCCTGAATACTTTCAAAATAACTCAAAAGCACCTAAGTTCACAGACACAATGTTCACCACGAATCTAAGATTTGAGTGCCGCTTTAAAGTTCTCATAGAAGACCGCCAAAGGTCGAAAAAAAAGTGAACCGCAATTCCCATGCGAACCACGTCTGGTAAATAGATGAATCTAAGAATTAAGATAGGTGGGTGGGCGTGGGAGTCTATTGACCACAAGGCCATATATGGAGTATCCATGGGCACCCCCACCCCCAAGAGCCGAACAAAATAAAGAACTTATAACATAATGTAGTTGCCCCAATTACGTACGAAGTTTCTTCCTTACATTTTAGTACATTTCGAAAGAATCGATTTAAATATTCTCTTTCATTAATAGGTCTGTTCGCATACTTCTCCTGAAAAAATTTTCTGGGTAAAAGCTTACTCGTATGGTGGCAGAAATATGTAAAAAGTATGGAAAAGTACGCAAACGGTTTTCCTGCAACTTCATTAAACACAGAAAGAAGAAATGTGGAATGAAATTTGAGAATTGAGTTTAGTATAACTAAAACGAGGTGACATTGGCAGATTTTGAAGATTTCGAAAAATTTAATATATTTTGGTGTCATCATAGCATTTAACATCTTGTTTATGTAATCTAAATAAATCAGATCGCTTCAAATTTTCAAGAAAATACCCTTAAAGGGACTGCCAAAGACACCCCGTGTTTATGATGACTTTGACAGGTATATAGCTTAAGATGTCCCTATAATTATTAAACATAAAAGTAGGTGAAACTACGAGAAAATAGCATAAATCAAAGTAGTTTAGTAATTTGAGAACAACAACAAAATTTAACCGTTAGTATTCGCGTAGCCAACCATGACAAGTGATATACTGTAACCAGTCTATGCCCCTATTAGAGCTCCATTTTAATTTACACAATGAGTACAGGTCATCATCATTATCAGCATTTTCTACTACATAGCCACCTGATGCAAAGTACCCGCAATCTATATCTCTTCCTTAAGGCTTTTCGATTTTCTCCTTGTATACACCAATTATTTCACTCACAGCTCCTGTCACGTTATCATCCGTATAGTTTCGATATATACGAATTCTTAGTGGTCTAATGCCCTAGACACACAGCGCTCTTAATGAAGAAATAACTAATGACTCATTAGTTATAGATTTATATTATATACCAAATCTAGCACATTTTTCCTCATAATAGCTACAATAAAGGAAGAAAAAATTCATTAGTTTACTTCATTATCATCTGATTTTCGAGCCATAATGACGTATACTATATGACACACGGCATTTTAATGAATAGTTAGTACTAATGATTCATTAGATCGTGCTGTATGTCTAGGGTATAATATAATTTCGGGGCATTTTAAAGTGACACACGTGCACCCGCTACCGAATCGTATAATATCCTAGACACTTCTACTACCACTACTACTAAGTATTCGTTAAAATGCCATGTGTCATAGAGTATACGTCATTATGACTCGAAAATCAGATCATAATGAAGTACACTAATGAACTTTTTAGCTATAATGAGGAAAAATATGCTAGATTTGTGATACGCTATAAATGTGGAGGTCCGCTGTGAATCTGCCGATTTGAAAAATAAGAAGAAGAAATGCAAAGAAATACAAATCATAAACTATATTGGAAATATTCTTTTTAATATAATATTTTGCTCATTTTTAAATTGTTAAATAGAAAAATTAAATAAATAAAAACAAAGTTTATCGCGTTAATTCGATCCATGTCGTCTTTAATGTCATAACATCAAAACCAGTTTGACAGTACAACTTAAATAAAGAAATGGCTGTGTGTCTGCAGGTCACCCCTATTGCCAAAGTAACCCAGTTTTACTAAATAGTTTTGGTGAAATGGTCGAATATATAGTGAACGAATAAAGTTCTGTATGGCAACACTAAGTATATAAATTTTATTTGCTATTACTATGAAATCACGATGTACCAAATTTCATTCCTCTACGTGGACACCAAATATATAGTGCAAAACTAAATTTTTGTAGCGGAACGCTACAAAGGAGTTGCCCGATTTATTACATTTTCGAACTAATTTTTTTTTAAAGCCCTTATGCAAAATTGCAGCTCTCTAACTGAACGGGTTCTCGAGTTATCATGAGAATAGATGGACGGATATGCAAAAATCAAAATAAATATTATGACTATAACTATTATCTTATTCTAGCAGCATTACCCTAAAGATTTTATCTTTCTAGGCTATAAAAAAAAAAGTCAGAGATTTTATAAATAAGGCAATGTCGACTTTGGCTTATTCAATAATTTGGCTTTAAATTTATTACCACTGCCACATAGCAGCTCATGTACTAAACATTTTTTTCTCTTTTAAAATACATGAACAAAAAGAACTGATTAAATTATGATGTGATTAATTATTCTATTCTATGCACTTAAACAGTAGGTGGATATATAGAAAAACACTTACCCCCCCCCCCCCCCCCCTCCACACAGATAAGAAATACCAAGTTATCGACGGTAGTACTAAGAAAGTGTGATGTATGGAAGAGCTCATAGCAAACGTCAATAACTCACTGATCTCGGCTAAATATATCATGGATACAAACCAACAATTTTTTTTCAATATAGGCAAAAATTCATTTCTTTTTTAGAATTTATATCGACCGTATTTCTTCAGAATCCGTGGTGGCTGTACCTGTAGACGGTCCGAACAATTTCATTTACATATATTTATATTTATATTTATATTTATTTTCATATTTCACGACTGTTCAGGCAGGAGGGAAGCCGCTGTGAGAGTTCTTGGCTGTACTGAAATACATACGCACTGTCGTTCTTTGCATTCCACGAACTGAATTTATTGGAGTAAGTTGAAATTTCACTGTGCACTCGCATTTTATCGTTGATTTGCATTAACTTCCTACTAATCTTCCTATGCCGCACATTTTCCGTACTTGCAATTTTAATGCAATTTCAATGAAATTTTTACCTCAATAAATATTTTATCATATTTAAAACATTTCTAATGTAGGTACGAAATAATATCTTTCTTTCGAGTCCATGTTTTGTTAAAATTTGCAATTTTCTTAAATCCGGAAACCAAAAAATGCAAAATCTAATTTGGTTGCGCGGCTTAGGCGTTATTTCCCTAAGGGAGACCTCCCACTGCCGAGTCAATTGATTATCCACTCAGCGACTGGTCTGTTGACTTGTAACCGACTGATTGATTTTTAATCGTTGCATGTGCGCATATTGCGTTGTCTTCTGTCAAATTTGTAATTCAGTCAAAGTCAAAATAAGAAAAAAAGAAACAAACTTCAGGAAGGTTTGCCGGTAGAGGAACGACCTATAATCACACTTCGCCAAGTAAATTTTCTTTTAACAAAATCATTTTCTTGATTTAAATTTTTAATATTAAAAAAGGAAAAAAGCATAACAAAAAATAAAAAACTTCATTTAGCAAAAATCAAGTATAAGATATGAAAAAATTACCGCATGTGAATCCGTTTCAGAATGATTAGCTGTGTTTTTCGCATATGGGTTCGGCTCAGAAGTAATTTCCGCTTTAAAATATTTCTGGAAAAACACAAATTTACAATCATATTACATTGGAATAATGAAAAAAGTAAATAAAAAAATGTTAAACAATCCAAAACACTCAAAAAACATTAAACAAAACTTACTCCTTGCGGCTGAGATCAGCAATAATCAACTGACTTACTATATATTAACGTTGCTGATGCAGACTAAGCATAATAGTCTGTTTGATTCAGTCAGTTGCCAGTCGTCAACATGCTGAAGATTCCGTTACGAGGAGGTAGAATCAATCTACAGAGCACGTAATCTGCGAATGTGCACGTCTCAGGACTCGCCAAAGACTCCAATAACTAGGTAAGGCTTTTGTAAATCCATCAAACGTCCGGAAAACTTACCTTAATCAGGTAATAACATTCCGAAAAATAGTGAACAGGGACTGGACCTAACATGGCAGGGATATAACACAAACGATCTTTCAGGTTTCAGTGCTGCTTAGTACTCGGACCTCAGACCCCCACCCGTTACTTATATAATAATAATAATAATAAATGCTGACGAAATGATATTGACAGTTTTGCTCAACTTCAACATATTCCTTTTAGGCACGAGTTAAGTTGTGAAAGAACTTCAAAATTTATGAACTTCATTATCTGAGTAACCAAATAAAAATCATTTTTTACTCTTACACGTTGAGAAAAATGAGAAAAAAAATATTTTTTGAAATAAAACATAAAACTCATTTTTAAGTTTAATACTGCACGAAATATATGAAACTCGAGTAGAGATTTCGATAATCACTGAAGAATAATATTGAGAACTAAGAAATATTTTTTACAACAACAGTTTTGATGAGAGCTTGAAACTTTTATGACTTTTTTCAAAAAGTCTCTAGAATACGAATTATTATTAACTTTTATTCCATAAGAATTAAACAAAATTATAAGAAATAAGAGTTTAAAATAATAAAAATTAGTAATTTTTATTATTGAGACTCCCAAAGTAACCATTATTTTTAATTGTTATTTTTAACAAAACAAAAACTTTTTGATAGTATTTCGAGACTTTTATTTCATAAAAGTCTTTTTAAGAGTCTCTTGAGACTTTTATTTTATAAAAATCATCTTAAAAGTCTTTTGAGACTTTTATTTTATAAAAATCATCTCAAAAGTCTTTTGAGACTTTTATTTTATAAAAATCATCTTATTTTATAAAAATCTTTTTAAAAGTCTTTCTTTATGCTTATTATTTAAATATTTACAGTATTTACGGTCTGATTTAAAAAAAAAAACCTCTTCCGCTGTTTATGATAATGTTTCAATCGATTTTATCCAGACGGACATTCATATAGTCTATCATAAGTATTGGTGTTTTAGACTAATTCTAGTCTTTTTACTTTTTTTATTTAATTTCATTTTTTTGTTACTTTTTTTTGTAATTTCCTTCTAATTAAAAGAAAAGCCATCCTGCAATTCGAATGCGTTACAGACAGGCAGAGTCTGAACTTTCCTTAAGTTTATAGGATATAAACAAATTATGTTATGTATATGGATCAAATCGATTAAAATGTTATAAACAGCGGGAGAGTGTTTTTTTTACTTTAGACTGTAAATACTTTATATATTTAAATAAAAATATAAAGAAAGACTTTTAAAAAGATTTTTATAAAATAAAAGTCTCAAAAGACTCTTAAAAATACTTTTATAAAATAAAAGTCTCAAAAGACTCTTAAAAATACTTTTATAAAATAAAAGTCTCGAAATACTATCAAAAAGTTTTTTTGTTAGATAAAGGTCTGAAAAGACTTAAAACTTTTATTTCGTACAATAAAAATTTACTCTTAACTTTTACTTTTAAAAATAAAAGTTTAAAGTATTATTAAAATTTATTTTTTAAATATAAAAGTTTCCAGTCGGACCTCACTTAAAAAACGACTTAATGGAGAGTTATTTTCAGGCTCTGGTTTTGATTGTCTATATAATATTAAAATTGAAGCTTCCTTGATTTTAATGAAGACAAGTATAGTTATATATAAGCCCTTTTTAGTTGCTCTCTTTCAAATTTTATGAATACAGGGTTTACACTTGCAAAAAATCATAACAAGTCTTATTTTTGGTCCTTGATGAAAACGGATTACATGCGATAAATATTTAGTAAAATGAAACGAAATTCCTACAAAAAAAAAACCAATTAGTTGATGCAGGGGTCTTTACCTAACACCAAATTTATTTAACAAAGAACCATGTGATAATTCCTAAATAATTAATTCTGTTAACCACAAACCAAGCAAAAAGCTTACAAATTTTTAATGGCAATGGAATTTTTTTCCTCAACCCACAAATCCATTAAAAAAAACAAAAACAAATCCCTCCAAAATTTTACCAGGTCAATCACCAGTATACAAACAAAAAACAGGTAATTTCTGATATCATCTAACATATAATTTCCCTGTTTTGATAATGACGATAAAAAATTTAACAACATTACATAAATTTTATCAAAACATTACATTCACTCTATGCAAATGTTTTTTTTTTTTCAGATGACGTAAAAATGTCATTTGGGGACACCCACCGGAATACTTTCTCCGACTGCGCAAATTACTTGATGGTTTTTCGACTGGACCGGAATAAAGCTACCGTAGAATGAGTCATCAATAGATTACATTGCACAGCAAAATACTTAAATCATGGCAGTTATGCAACCGAAAATCTTAACACAAAATCATAAATGGGACGAGACCACATAAAAGAAAAATTATCAACAGAAAGTGGAGCGATCAGAGACCGGATCATGTATGTGTTTACATCGTCTGATGGGAGATTTTTTTTCGCCTCAATAAACTTTCTTTGTTCGAAATTGGACTTAATTATAAGTTGAAAATTTGTTGTATTCATTTTCCGTGCAACTGAGTACTTAAGGAATTCATCTTACCAAATAACAACGTCGTAATAGTTGTAATCAGTTTAATGAAGATCGGCTGCAGACCTCCCAACCCAATAAGGTTTGTACCCCTTTTTTACATCTGTTCAAAAGAAGATAACTGGTATATATGAAGAAAATAATCTTGAATTATAATTCCTTAAGGCAAGTTTATAGCATTTGCTTGTAATTTCCTTCTGTTACATTTCATGTAACCCTTTAATCTACGATCAATTTTTTTTTTTAATTCTATCTCAGTCGAGAGAGAAACAAACAATATCTAAGATACAGAGAGAGGCTGGCAAGCGAATCTTCTTTTATTTTCAAGGCCTTGTAGAATGTGAAAGTCGTCATCAAACCAGCATCTCACATATATTTACCTGAACGAGTAATGCAGCAGGACTTGATCAGAGTTGCACACAGCTCTGGCCCAACTTTTTTCACTTTGTAGAAATTTATAAAATGCATTTTTTTCTCCTTCACGAAAACAAGTTGATTTTATGTTGTTTTTTGGCGGTCGCGGTCCTGTAATTCATTATGAAACCCGCCCTGATTTTTAGCAGGTTAATAAGCAAACAACTGATATCGGCTAATGGCAGGTTCGCTTTCTTCTTATCTCTCGTACATTGTGATATATATACGGACTGTGACGAAATTACAAGAATTTTTTTATTTCACGTATTTCCCGCCGGGCATAGTCTCTCTGTCTGTTCGAGTTTTTAACATGCGAATTCTGTAGTAATATTAATGTCTCCACTGACAAGCGAAAAAAAAAGTGAAAACATTACAACGGCAGCGGCTAATAATTCAATTAACAAAAACTGGAATAGGTCACACCTTTTGTAAGATCTGGAACAAATTTGTTTTTGTTTTTGTGTCTCTCAGAAATTTAATTCAGAGGCATTAATTGATTTATTGATTGATTTGTCTACGTTTCACTTTCTTGCATTGATTGGGCTTGGTATGCTAATATATTACTTACAAGTGAACAAAAAAATTAACAAAGTGTGGTTGTATAAATACAGTACAACCCGAGCCTAAGATACTAAATTTTTAAATAAAGATCATGTTGTATAATTAATTTTGTTTTCATAGTCAATCAGGAATTTGTACTGTAGACAAATAATTTTTATTATCAAATATGGCAATTCGGCTTAAATTGGGAAACGTGTCTAACAACACGAAAGTAATCCAAGAGCATATTGCTTCATTCATATTTCCAGCAAGACTAACACATTAAATAACTATGGACATCCTTAAATATGCCATAAGTGTTATAACATTTTGAGTAAACTGTAACTGAAAAGACATACAGGGTATTCCCATCTAGGGGTCGTCCATAGAGCAGGAGGTGATAATACTCTCCTAAGAAAGCAAGAAATTATATGGCAAGAAAGAGGGGAGGGGGTGAAAATATGCTAGGTTTTCACAAAAAACCTTGTATTTTAAAAAGTATAGGGCTCACGGTCACCGCGAAGAGCTCATTATATGCAAATCTTTATGGCCTTTCCAATGACTGCATACTCCTCTCCTCTTAGGAGTTATGGGGGTCTAAACTAAAAATTTCGGACTTTCATACCTCTTTTTTTACTTTGACCTCTTTTCTTTTTACAAAAACGTGATCAACATAACTTTTTTTATAAAAACTGTAAATTCTGGACTCTGCTCTTTAATTTGGCCTATTACACATATAATGTGCTAACTATAGCCGGTAAAGAGTTATTAGCTCTTTACCTATTCTCAAAGCTAATTTGTTCCCTTAAAGCCTAGGTGACTTGGTATATCATCAGCTTAGAATCAGCGCACCATAAGCATATTGTGAACATCAATACTGATAGTATCAGCACTTCGTACGTGCTAATTTTGCCAGCATCGAGAAAGTCAAACGAATTTAACTTTTGCATTAGCTCTGGTCAATCAGCATAATGTCAACTATGCTTTAGTGACTGCCAAAACTTCATTTTTAAAAAATATTGTCTAATTTCGGTATGACCTAATAACTGTTGAACGGCTATAGTAACAGACCAAATTAATGAGGATATTCAGGAGAGTCCACAATTTACAGTTCTTATATAAAAAAGTTATGTTAACCTCTTTTTTTGTAAAAACTAAAAAAAAAGGTAAGAAAATCCGAAATTTTTAGTTTGGTCCACCGTAATTCTTGGGATGAGAGGAGTACTACTCGTTGAGGAGTCGTTGAAAAGGCCATGAAGTTCTGCATAAAATATGCTTCTGACAGTGACCGTATATTTTGCACTTTTTAAGGTACAAGGTGTTTTGTGAAAGCCTAACGTATTTTCTTAACCACCCTGTAATTCCGAAACAGTTGACTCCCCCTGCCATCAATTCGAATCACGCGACAACACTACATTAAACGCTCGTGAACCTTCCCTCTCCCCCCTCTCCGTTTCCCTCTCTCCTTAGACGACATTGTAAGATTTAATTACTAATATTATAATTAAAATTTTGTATAACCTCCTTTCACTTTCAGCACCGCAGCAATATGTTTGCGCCAGGGGTGCCAGATTGGGATATTTTGTCCCCAAAATGGGGAAAAATTCACTCGTCATTACGTACTGTAACCTGTATGAACACGCACACAATTAACCTCGGTATTCATACTATATAAGGAACTGCTGCGGAACAAAATTGTGTGGTAGCATATCTTGGTACAAGTTCAGCAATTTGCGCGTGCTTCGTGATAGCTACGTGTACGTCAGCCCATTGAAACAAAATTATTTTACCCGATTGCGCCATCAGTATGCTGCTGATAGAAACACAGAAAGATAGAAAACAGAAAATTGCACAGAATTTTTTATATTAATATGTGAGTAAATTCAAGCAAAAATACCCGAAAATAAATGTTTTGGAAAAATGAATCTACTTATATCATCGTCAGCCACTTCACAAGTAAAAAGAGACATAACAGATTTAGCAGTACAATTCCAAGGTATTTGTGGAATAATTTATATGTTGTTGATTGGCCACATACTAATGATGCCTTAAGCTTGGAGTTTCGGGCAGAAGTATCGCGCTATAAAAATGATACCGAAGTTCAGCACTTTCCGCAAATATCAAAACTGGTGTTGACCATCTCTTCGAATACTGCTGTTGAAAGGCCTTTTTCCGTTGTCAATATAGTCAAAATTGACCTAAGAAATACAATGGAAATATCTTCTGTTGACTCTATAATTGGAGTTCGCTATCATTTACAAAATGGAAGTTGTGCTAAATCAAATTGTATATTTCAAACATTCATGTTATCTTTATATTACTCTTCCGGTCTGTTAGCAATAAATATGAAATTAAAAACGTTTTCATATAGGCCCATAATAATAATTAACCTTTGTTCAAATATTTATCTCTAATTTGCAAAAATGCTTGTAGAACATCTCCGTTTTCTTCATCGTTTTTTTTATTGTACATTGCCTCTGATGTAAACATATTTAACATGCTTTGTTCCAAAACAAAGGGAAATCACAGAAATAGCCCCTTATAAAAATCATATCCTCCAACTAATTTTACCATTTGCTGAATATCTTAAAGTTGTAAGTAGTGCTGGGCGATGTTTATTGATGTTTTCAAAACATCGATGTTTGGGCTCTCGATGTTCGATATTTTTCATCGATGACAACGCACTAAAACATCGACGTACATCGATGTTATCCTTTCGATGTTAGGGAATTACATACGTCTTTCCGGAAAGGATTGAAACCAAAAAAGGAATAAATGTATACTGTAAAAAGCAAATCAAATTCCAAAAAATTTATCTAGATTTGAAAAAAGAAACACGTATTTCAATAAAATTTCTGTGGTAAAATGGAAAGAGACGTAGTGAAGTGATTGTTCATTTCATTTTCAAAGCATCGTTACAATTGATCATCATTAGCTCTTAGAATGATTTGGGCTGGGGGCAGAAAACATTGTTAGGTGGAACCAATCAGAATTCATTCTTTTAAATGAGAGGAAACAGAGTGTCCTTAACGTAAATACATCAAACTGCTGCCACTGAGAGCGATACAGGCTTGTCTATTATTTTAGTTAAGAAAATGTCTGCCTGCAAGCTCGTTTTCTGGCTCAACAAAGTTCAATTTATGGGCTAATTACATCCGCCTAATAAATGAAAAACAACAGAAGCATCGGAAGGTAGTTCGAAACGTAGGCAATCGGAAATATCCTTTTATTTAAGCGCTCCTTTGAAACCGCTTCATATAAATCCTTTAGAATGGTGGCAGCATCACCAACTTATATATCTTGGCATATCACGTCTTGTAGCAAAAATTTTGTCCATTGCGGCTACTTCTGTGCCAACCGAACGTTTTTTCTCTAAGCTAGGCGAGACTATATCTCAAAAGAAAAACAGTTTGCAAGGAAAACGTCTTTGCCAGTTATTGTTTCTTCAGCCTATAGATAAGAAGTCTTCGGACCTGTGATTTTTCATTTTTATTTAAGTCATTTATGCGTTATTTTTAAAAAAAATTTCCTTTAGAATTGATAATGAATGAAGTACTTGTTTGTTTTGTTTTTGTTATTTTTATTAAGTTACAAATAAAGACGACAGAAACAAAAATTCTAAACTGAAAAACATAGCATTTTTTCTATGGTATGTGTAAAATTCATTAACATCGATGTTGTTTGTACATCGATGTGATATGACCGATATTATCGCCACATCGATGCTTGTTGGGCGATGTCAACATCGATGATGAACATCGATGTTCCGTTCCGATGTCCCAGCACTAGTTGTAAGTCAAGTTTTTTATCAACCCATGTTGAAATGCGCCCATCTGATCCAACACGGTTTAATATTATTTTGTCTGATCAAATAAGATGTTTCTAGACCTCAACCATACGCTTTTTGTACAAGCGAAAAACTTCACACATAGCTTTCGATAGCGATCTGTCAGCAATAGTTTTTTTAGCTATCGCTCTAGCTTTAAAGTCCGCTACACACGCTCAAGAAAATCGTACGACTTGGGCAAGTTGTCGGAACTTGAGTTAAGACTGACATGAATGAAATCGAATCGAAATAATCGCGTACTAGCAAATGCTACGACTTCTATAGAATTGAACTAGAAAAAATCACATGTTAAC
Source organism: Dioctria rufipes (assembly GCA_963924295.1). Taxonomy (NCBI): domain Eukaryota; kingdom Metazoa; phylum Arthropoda; class Insecta; order Diptera; family Asilidae; genus Dioctria; species Dioctria rufipes. Next base: position 336,148,067 of record OZ002740.1, on the reverse strand, counting down.
TTTTAACCCCACACGCAACGAATTTTATGCAGACTTTAGTTCAATTCGATAGCAAAATCGTCAGATTTGCTTGTACGCAATAGTTTCGGCCGATTTCATTCATGTCAGATATCAGTCTCAGCTCAAGCTCCGACTTTCGCTACACAGGCCCTTGCAAATCGTACGACTTGGTTCCCGCTGGCATGTACCACTAGTGGTACACGTTGGACAGTCATATGGGGCGGCATGTACCACTGGTAGTTTAAAAGAAGAAATCAATTTTATGTGTCTTTTTTGTTAATGGACCTGGTTGAAACTGTCATAGTTTGTATGGAATACCAAAATAGCTCACACGTGTTTTTTTGTTTCCCTCTGCCACGCCCCATTCGTGATTTTACGATGAAATGTCATTTTTAAAAAATCATACCTCGAGAACGGAGCAACCGATGTCTCTGATTCAAATTCCAAATGAAGACTAATGCTTCATATTTTCCATTAATACATAATAACAAGTAAAAAAGCTAGAATTGGTCTAAGACCAATTCTTATGATACCCTAGATGAATGCCCGTATTAAATTTCGTATGGTCACCGATCTATTCAAGTATTGATTTTGATGTTGTTTTTCGCATATATTTCTAGAGCAGTTTGTCGCACAGAAAAAATGGTTATAACCAATTTTATAGGATTTCGTATTCTGCAAAACTTTTTAGTACAATAAAAATGTCTTAGACTGATCGTTTTCAAAGTACACGTAAAAAACCGAAATTTTTATACGGCAACACCAAGAAGGAGTTGCCCGATTTAGTCCATTTTTGACATTTTATTTGCTAATGTAGTAAAAACATCATGTACGAAATTTCAGCTCTCTACGTTGATGCGTTCTCAGGCGGTGTCCAAATATATAGCGGCAAACGAAATTTTTATATGGCAATCCCACGAAGGAGTTGCCCGATTTGTCTCATTTTCGAACTTAATTTTACTTTTTTTTTAAAATCCGTGTACAAAATTCCAGCTCTCTAAGTATACGTGTTCTCGAGTTATCGTGCGCACAGACGGACGGACGGACAGACGGACGGACGGACGGACAGCCGGACGGACGGACGGACGAGACGGACGGACGGACGGACAGCCGGACGGACGGACGGACGAGACGGACGGACGGACAGACAGACGGACGGACGGACGGACATGCAAAAATCGAAATAACTTTTAATATTATGAATGGGTGTCCAATCCATCATTATTTCGAGGTGTTACAAACGGAATGACAAACTTAGTATACCCCTATGATTTCATCTATTATTTCGTGAAATACCTTTGCATGGGAGGGCCGCAGAGTAATGCCATTTTCTTTTAGTTGTATTTTTGGTATTCAGGAGAAAAAGATAGTTCGGGGGGTTGAGGGGTTGTTCCACCCCACATAGGGGTTGTCCAAAATGAAGTGTAGTATCAAATTAAAGAGGGAGTATAGTGCGATCGAGTGGTGGCGTTATGTTTTTGATCCTGTAAATTTCATACGGATAATTAACAAAATTAGAATGCATAAACTAAAATTACAAATTTTTTCTAATTAAGTTACTACTGAAAAACCACCACCCTTTATCTCATACAAATTCCAACTTGTTCCAACAAAGCCGAATACCATCACAATTTTTTGTACATAGATCGATCAGACTTCTAGTTTCAAAATAAATATACAAATCAACGTGCTAGAGGTCCTCAGTAGAAAAAAAAAACAATAGATTCCTCCCAATGCAGTGCTTCCATAATGCGTTACTTATGGTATACATTGACTTTAAAAATTCATATCTCCATACGAAATCGGGGGGGGGGGGGGGGTTTCTATCATCAATATCAAAATACAAAAAAAAAGTTCGAAGAGTCCAAACAAGCATATTTTTCGTTCGGTACTGCTATATTTTTTTGTGAAAAATCTGAAATATTAAGCTGCATTTGGCATTTGAATCAAAAAAATTTGTTGCTCCATTCTCGAGATATGATTTTTTGAAAATGAAGTTTGATTGTAATATCACGAAATTTCTGAGCCTCCAAGCGGGAGGAGGCTGGAGCGTGGTAGGGGAAAACAAAAAACTATGGGTGAGATATTTTTGTAATCCCTACAAACTGTAACAGTTTCATCAAAATTTTAGATGGTCGGGTACGACAGTCCCGCGCCCCCAGATGAAGTGAAACATGAATTCAAGCGCCGTGTCACAGAGAAAAACATTAATATGAATAATTTTCCGCAGTTGCCCAATTGGATATTCCATTTGCTAGAAGTTTTTTATGCAATTTCGATTGTAACAGGCGCCATTGGCTTCTTTAGCATTCAACGATTTAATTATACTATTTTTCTGTTTTTCATATAATTCTTTTTTTTTAATTTTGTGTTATTCCACAATAATTCATCAGTTGATATTGACATTACCATTTCGCTTTTATTCAAATTTGACAAATCTATGAGCGTACAATAGCTGCGCTATAAGATCTTTTGATAAAATACTACATGTTACTTACATATTTCTTCGATATCCTATCCATAGTTCACACTACTGCTACTCAATAAAAATTCTACGATTAATACCTTATAGCATAACACAATAGGCACTACAAGTCACACCACCAATTTCCGCATATTGCACTCTTTTGAAAAAACATCAAATAGAAATTGCTTCGATAACCTCTAATTTTCCATTAATAATAGTATACGACCCCCATGTAACCGTACAGCCTAAGATAAATTGATACTGTGACCCATAAAACAAACAACCAATGTAGGATGACAGTACAAAGAAATACAACAGACGACCGAAAACAATGAGCTCCTCAGATTCATAACTCACAATTTTCCGAGCGCTCGATACTGCTGGACAATGAAAACAATTTCTTGTGGCCCTCATTAAGTCGAAGAGGCTGTTCGCAATTGATGACTGAAATTCGATATTCAGGCGGACTCAATAGGACTTCCTTTGATTTTAATCAAATTTAGATCAAGGCTTCCTGCTGACTCTGGTGAAGGTGAAAGTGCTTTAAAAGTACATTGTACCTTACATGTGTACATTCCCGCCAACCATGCGCAGTATGCTTAGATTTAACTTTAAGTGCCAACTAGGAAGATAAATCTGCATTTCCCTTTTTTTTTTTTTTTTTAAAGCTGTACCTGTTCCGCACCTACATATTTAGTGAAGTTTGACTCAGTACTCAGCTTGTAATAAAGGCTTAGTGGGTAGGTGAAAATTATTTTCTGAGCGGGTGAACAACATTTGGAATAACACGGTTATGTAATATAAACTCGCATATACTGAACCAATCTTGTAATTAATAAGAAAAAAATAAAAATCGGAAAAGAAAGTTAAAAGGTGAAAATTTTATACAAAAAAATATACAGAGCAATCGAAAGATATTCGGGGTGACTTTTTTTTTTAGTAATTTTTTAAGATTTCGATCAATTTTATATATACATCCTCGTATTCGTGCAACGAAGACAGATTTCAGGTCCGTGTTTCTATGTATGTAGATTACCTGAGAACTTCATCTAAATATTAACTGCAACTTTGATCAGTTACTGAAACTGCATATTGTTGCATTGGGCTGAATTCTCTACATGAAGAAATTAGAATTCTAGGAGGTCCGAAATTAAATGTTTCCGTTTGTTTAGCCCTATCATAAACAAATTATTACATTTCAACTTTCCCTACACTTGTGCAATAGTATCAAAATGCTTTTACCCGAACCCTTAAGTGTATGCAACATGCCCAGTTTTGTTTAAAAAATTTGCTTGATGGAGTTCACTTTTTGTGAACCAGAAGATACTCGTAGATTTAATGCTTGAAAAACTTTTAATTGAAAATTAAAATATGCAAAATTTTATATATATATATTTTTTTTTAATAATTTACGCTTGCATTTCAGAAATGAGGTTTACTATAACAGTTGTTACCGATAATTGACTCTAAACTCGAAACATTAAACAGAACATCTTTATTAGTCGAAAGGGTAGTAAGAGTTTCTGGTCTCTTGTTAGAGCAGTCAAGAACAACTTCACCAGTTCTTCGGTGCTACCACAAACTCACAACGGGGATGTGTACACTAAAACCTTGGACAAAGCCAATGTATTTGCAGCTAAGTTTTGTGCGAATTCTTTCTTGCCACCTTCTTTGCATATTCCTCCTTCTCAGAGCTGGGCAATACTTAAGTAAAAAAAGACTTAAGTACTACTTAAAGTACATTTTCGTTACTTAAGACTTATTACTCAATACTTTTGAAATACCCCTACTTAGTACTTGAACATATGTACTAGCGTCTATTTAGTTGTACTTAAGACCAAGTTTTGTACTTAAGTACCACGAATTTTACTTAAGTATATCTAACTCTTCGTAGAAAAGAGAACACAATCTCTAACGCAACTCCTTTTTTGTTGAGTTTTAAAGCACGCAAAGAACTGCAAGGAATGTGCCGCACTCACGCGTCAAGGCAGAGCCATTGACCTGCACTACTAGAAAAAGTGTACGTCAAATGAATCTGGTGCTACACCCGAAAAATTGGCGATGTTACACCGAAAAATGCACACATCTACATGAGAAATGTCACAACTGAATGTCATTGAGCATTACATATCAATCGTCAACTATTACTCTACCAAATTCATCCACAATCACGCCAAAATCTTTTACAAACAAGACTGGGAAAGTAGAACAAAAACCAGTAACGTCTCGCTTGAATATAAAATCGACGATGCCTCAACTTGGTGACATGTATAATATGGACTGATTACGTTCATAGAAATACATTGCAGAAAGTGAGCTCACTTCTATATTGCTGACTCTTTCGGTCTAAGCACCAAGTACCAACTGAGAGAGAACTGAAAACAAATAAAATAGTGGATTCGTCGAAATACATGATTTTAAATTAATAATTTAGGGTTGTTACTGATAAAAACTGTGACACAACAATTCTGCCCATGTGAAATAGAAAAGCAAGCAGTCCATATTATATACGTCAGTGGACATAACCATGGGTAAGGAAGCAATGCCTCGCTCCAATATAAAATCAATAATGCCTCGACCTGATGTAGGAAAGGCCTCTATTTTTTCTTAGAAATTTACCGGAACTTTTTTCGTTAGAATTGTTATGGATTATTGGAAGCGATAATGGGTGCTTGGGCGGACCTCTAATAGTTTTTATGAGTGTAGCATTGAGAGGTGAAAGTTTTACTCTACGAGCAGCGCCAAAAACTATAAAAAACTATAAAGAGTAGCCACTGGTTACTATACATATTGTAGTTTTCAAAATGTATTTATTTATTAATATCTATTAACTGAACTCGACAAACTTTATTATATTACTGCCAACATACAAAGATTCTAAAAAAGTACTTCAAAGAGTATTTCAAAAAGTACTCAGTACTTTTTATAGACTTAGTACTTAGTTACAAGTACTTTTCATACATACAGTACTTGTACTTACGCTGAAGTACTCAGGCCGCCGGTACTTGTAGTTGTACTTAAGTACTTTTTCTTTGGTATTTGCCCAGCTCTGCTCCTTCTACACCAACATGCAATTACAGTCAAAAACCATTACATTTCCGCACAAGGGAGGTTTTCAAAGTGCTCGCGAGTCTCAATGTATCTAAGGCTGCGGAGGTTGATGGTATATCGCCCATGATACTCAAGTGCTGCTCATCTTCTTCAGCTAAGCTTCTACATAAACTTTTTCACCTGTCCTATTCGGCAAGAGTCTTTCCTTCAGCAGCAAAACTTGCACATGTTCAGCCGGGTGTATTTGCGAAGAGCACAAGCCAGATAAAAACACTTCAACTAGCGCACTAGCAAGAGTTTGTGAAGCGCACTCCTATTGTTAAGGGGATTACGATTATTTTGGAAACGTGCGGCTATGGTTAAGTCTGAATGGCAAAAAATAAAGCTCCCGATTTCGAGCGTCCAAAATTTTGACTATGTAGTAGTAGCGTAAGCTTTCGTTCTAATCACATTAGCAATGCCTATAGCAATAATGCCTATAAAGTACTGTTCAAAATTATGCACATATATACAAAACCGAGTATTTGCTTGGACTACTAGAACCTGTCGTCACCACAAAAAGCTTTTCAGAATTAAAATCATTCACTTCTTATCTCAATCTTCATTCTTGTGTTAAAATAAACGAGTAGTTATAAATTTTATTCAAGTTACAGGAGTCTCAATCTTAATGTAAAAAGGTAATTATAACATGAAAAATATTAACAAATTTGGAAAAACAGCTCTGGTAGCATTTACAAATCTGCTTGGAAAACCTATATACGAAAAATAATAAAAATTACGGTTTTTTGAGGTTTTTAATTTAAAAAAAAAACGCAACACCTTTTTCAAAAATCTAGGCCCGATAGCATTTGAACTGAACAGTTTTTAATATTTTGGCGAAGGTTTCAAATCAATATCATAAAAATTGTGGAAATTAAAAAGGGGGAACAAACGCTTACAAATTTATTCAGCCTTAAGGACAATGCGATATTTTAGCACGTATCTTTACTGATCTCTGTAATTTAACCTAAATACATATTATTTATATGACTGGATTGATATTTTCATCATTATCAGCTTGTCTGTCGTCCACCTAGTTTGAAGCACATAAATTAAAAAAAAAATTCTTCAAGTGTTTTTCAGTGTTTTTCAGTGTTTTTATTCGATGGTCTAAATTCTAAACATTTCTGCAAACATGTATTCTATGTATAGCCGAAATGGTAAGCCGCTGAAAGTAATGGATAGCTTTAAATTCCGGTGGGGTCGTATAACAGAAGTGTGACCCTCTTCTGGAGATGCACGAATAAAATCTGCAAAGCTACATTATTAACTGACGAGGATGAGAATCTATTAATCCTGAATCTCCGCTATGCCGTTAAAATAATTCAAATAGTTTCAAGAGGTAGGCAGCAGATGACATATGCGAAAAACCGACAAAAACGGTTAGAGGGGATTTGATTTGGAACGTTCAAGATATAATATATACATTTACAGCAAAAAGAAAGAAGCTGCCAACACTTCCAAAGAATAAGAAGAAAGTTCATGCTGCATTGGATTAATTAAATCCGCGATGCACTTATGGACAAAGTTTTCTGCTGGTAAACGACTCTACGTCACGAAAAATATCGCTATCTTTGCTGGTGACGAAAATCTTCGTTTTTTATGTAAATCGAAACGTGTATTCATGGACGGCACATTCGATTATTGCACATTTTAAACAGATGTATACTCTGCACGTATTAGACAATGATAATTACAAAAGTAGAGATTACTCTTTAAGATTTTTTACCGGGGTAAACTTATATTTGTTCAAGAAGTAATTTATTTGGATTCTCCGGTATATAGCAGGAGCTAAAAAAATTTTTTAATTTGTTATTTCATCACACAACCCATTATATTTTTGGTGACAAGTTTCAAGCCTTGGTTTTGACTCATCAACAGGTCCAAATAGCGAAATTTAGTGACTTGAAAAACAAATGAAAAAATAGAACAAAGAAAAGAAATGAAAAAATGAAAAAAATTGAGAAAAATTGAAAAAAAAATGTTTATTAAAAAAATTTAAAAAACCAGATTCATTCGAAACGAATCGAACCTATATACCCCCTCAGTGGGCTGAGAAAATGAAAATGAAAAAGGAAGAAGAAGGCGCGTTTCGTGTTAGCAGAAAACCTTACACTCATCGGTATGGCTATATAACGGAGAATCTAAATAAATTAATTTTTGAATAAATATAATGATAATTATGTGGCATTAATATTCTATTCTAATACAAAAATGCTAAGATCTCAGAGAGGTTTTTTTGTCCAGAAAGCATCATCGATTACGAATTGCCAATTCATAAAGCTGCTGTCATGCGTCTTGGTCAGATGTTAGTGTGAAGGGTTGCCGATTTCATCTGACCCAAACCTGGTTGAAAAAAATTCAAAAATTAGGTTTAGCCACAGCATATACTGATCCAGATTCTGAAAGTGGATATTGGCTTCGATGGGTTTTTGGGCTGCCATTTTCAGCACATAAAGAAGTTGAGGACGCTTTTACCGAGGATTTGATGAGTTCTGCTCAAACATATGAATTAACACGTATTTTTAAAATTATACTTCAAGGTTTGCAAGAAGAAAATTTTAATTAATATGGGGAGTACGCATATTAACGGTTTTTATATCCGAAAAAGAGGCGCAATATTAAGAAAACGTTGACCAATATAGCGAAAAGTCAATCACACATTGTGTGTTTTTTAAAAACTCTATCAATGCACTATCTAGAAGTGTTTTAAGTTAAAAAATTTAAACCACTAATATTCACATAATATTTTATAAAAATATACGGTTATAGATTTCTAGCAGTTCCAAGTCTGCATAAGAGTTTGAGGGAAAAACTTAAAAAACATTATAGGCGTGCGTTTCACAAATACCTACAACACTCGTTTTTATCTGGCTTGGGCGCTTCGCAAATGCACTCTTATCTTTACTTAGAACAGGTATAGATACGTACTAAACCAATGCGTAATCCCTTAACAATAGGCGTGCGCTTCACAAAGTTTTTTTGACTAGCTTAATTTTGAGTTGTGCACTTCGCAAATATACCCGTTCAGCCAATACCATAAAATGTGGTTACTTTGCGCCACTTAAAAGTAGAATATTTTTTTATAGCCAAATATATCACTTACTGATAAGCAAAATAGCTAATATTTGCTTCAAAATTTGAGAAAGGATTACGTTGAATTATTTTATTTGTACTTGTTGCATGAGATACTCTCAATAATAATATTATTAATAAAAATAAAGTGGCGCAAAGTTGTTCTTAATAGTGGAGCTGCTTTGCACCGGTTTATAATTTTTGCCAATATCTTATCTTAAATAGTAAGGGGCACAATGTTATGAGCTCTGGAATCAAACTTTGTGCCACGCAAACAAAGCTAAACAAAATTAGTGAGTATTATTCCCAATTTTAATTACCAAACACCTGTTCAATAAGTAAACGAAAGTCTACTGATTCAAAAAATAACAAAATTTAATTCATATTACAGCCCGCAGCATAAAACAAAAAACAAGTGCATACATATAGGAAAAGATAAACAAAAAATAGAGCATTAAATTCCCCAGCGTGTTTCAAGCTTCTCTATACGGAAAATTCCTCGTTTGGAAACCAGTTTAGGCTCTTCAATTGGGCCAATTATATCAGTCCAATTGTGCATTATTTTGTCGTTTTTCACCGGCGAATTCCAATTCTTTCGGGATTTAATCATTGCAGAAACAATTCCGCCATCTTTTTGTAATGATTCTATTTTGCCTGGAAAATATTCCTCTTCATACAGGAATACAACATATTGTCAAACTTTCTTTTTTAATCGTTGAAAATATCTGTCTTCTTTTCACCAGTTGTAACGAAATTTTCAAATTCCATTTGGTGGAAGACACACGAAGTCCATATTACACTGCTTACATTTTTGTATAAAATATGGTGATAAATGCGAAGAAAGATTGTCACCTATAAGCATCCTGCTTCTTATGTCGAGGTAACATTAAGGAATCGAACCAATCGCTGAAGGTGTTCGTATCGAACCAGCCACTTTTCCTGTTGCTGAATCCACATCCTGTTGGACCGCCTTCTGTCCAAGTACTCCAATAAATGCGATGATTTATGCATGACATGAGGTGGTATTGCAAATCCCATTCGAATATTTTACTCCCCGTTTAATGATCACTTTTTTTGCCCCGGATCATCGGTCAAGTTCGTCTCATCATAGTTCCATATGTTTTCAGCAGGAACGCCAAGAAGAACTTCAGCAAGATTAGAGTGATTTTAATGTTTCGTTTTCAATACCTGCTCGACTACGCTTAATGTTCAATGCAAAGCGAACAGTGAGCTCCGATTGTCTTTTCAAAAATCCATTAGCCCATTCACTACCGGGAATATTATTCTTGAATTCCTTTACAGTTGTGCCACAGCGATTCAGATGTGATTTAATTATAAATCGCAGTTCCACTTATCCACTGCGAAACCATAGTCTGGCATAGCTAGGGTGCATTCAACAAAATTCTGTTCCTCATCATCGCAAAAAGTATTAGGATGTCCTGCCTTTAAATTGTGAGCTCCTTTTAATTTATACTGAATAGTTAGTCGAGGAATATTGAACACTTTTGCAGCCAAGCGTTGAGAAATATCGCCCTTCCTTAACTTTTCTAAGCATTCCTCCAGCCTTTATTTAGTATAGTCGATGTATCGTCTTGCTCCAGGCCACTTCGTGGCATATTTTGGTAGTAGACGCGCTAAAAATATCAAAATGATAATCAAAAATTTATAAAGTTATCACCGAAATTGGTTTGTACTCCATAGGAGCAACTTAGCGCCAGTGGCGCAAAGAAACCCCAAAATGTCCTTAAAGTGGACATTCTTTCAGGAAACTTATATTATCTATAAGAATAGAAATATAAACCTTTGATGATGCCACTGAACGATATCATTCCAATATGACTTACCACCAAAAGCCTACTTGAAGTTCAAATATTTTCTAAATTTTGCAACACTAAAATTTAACACTCTTACTTTACAAAAATGTATATCTCCGAAAATAAGCCTTTCCCTCACTGCACGAACTTGAACTAAGTCAACAAAGAAGAAGAACAATGTAGGTATCAAGGAATTTCCAAATTATAACGGTAGACTCAATCATGTTGCGACATGATCATTGCATGGATTTTCCTATAAATGGAGCAAAGATAACCCCGCTGGCGCAAAGTAACCACAGTTTACGGTACCCAAAAAAGGAGAGGCAAGCAATCCCTCAAATTATAGACCAATTGCCCTTACTTCGCTCCTTTCGAAGATTTCCGAAACACTCATTAACACCCAATTGTCGAAATATCTAGACCTTACAACAATACTCGCTTGGGATAGAGCGAATTGGATCTAGCTTAATGCGTCCAAAACGCAATGTTGTCTGTTATAACTAAAACATACTCCAACCTCGCTCATCCTATTTCCGTCGAAGTAGAGAATATCATAGGCATTGAAATATTCAAAAATCTTAGTTGGTCCGATCACATTTTTGGTATTGCCAAAAACGCGATGAAATTCCTGTGCTTCTTTCAAAGATATAAGAAATATTTTACTCCATCACACTTAACGCAAATCTACAATTGTTATATCAGGCCATGATTAGAATATAATACCCATATTTGGGCATGAGCTGCGGACGCACTGCATTATTCGCTTTAGACAAATTCCAAAAGAAAGACTTCCGGCTTATTAGCGACATCAATACCAACTATTTATTTTCTAGACATATCTCTCCTTTACCACTGTTTCTACGGTTATTGCTCTGACGAAAGCCTGATCCCTTGTAAGATTCTTCCTATCCCCACGACACGGGGTGCTGTAACCCGCGGTCACCATCACACCTTTGAAGTTAAATCTGACTGTACCGTGAAATTCCACGAGTCCTTCATAAGCAGAGCAGTACGAAAGTGGAACAGTTTGCCATCCTCTGCTTTCCCCCTCAGCTATGAGCCGCAAATATTCAGTAGTGCGTAGTGCACACCGTTACGTCCTTGGCTCAACACAATAATCCTCAATTCCGCACCCCCTCTTCCTTTCCTTCCAAGGCTGTGCTACGTCATTTTAGAGTATCCCCATAGCTTTGCCAACATCATAAAAAAAACGACATGCACCTATAGCCAAGTAATCAAAAAAATTCAAAAACTTCAAAGGCTATCTTTCCGTAACTTTTACTATTTGATTAAGGTATGCCATATTAGCAGATCTTGCGCTACGATTAACCAATGTGGCACATCTTTTCTGCCCTGTTTAGTAAATCCACATTTAGCAAATTAATTCTTTTCAATTTTCAAAATAAAATAACAATCAAATAGCTGATCTTGGAGACCCAATATTATTTTACTATCAATCTTGGGTATGTGATTCACCATCCTGCCAAGACTAGTATTAACATTAAAACTCCATTTTTTTTATATATATATATTCCGTCAAATCTGCCATGATTGTCCGAATTGCCAGAAAATTGATTTCCAATCACTTTCCGGTCATCCAAACACAATAGTTGAAAAAAAAATACCTCTTGTTTTTTTATTCGCATTCATAAAACATACTAAATCAGAAAATAACATTAAACGTGTTAGTTATGATAAAAAGAAGTATAGAGCTTTTTCCACGCCATCTACTTGTTAGTAGTTCGAAATTCCAATTTGTAAGCTTTCGGAAATGCCAGCGTGAAATTAGAATAGAATCTATTTTCATGCAGATCCACTCTACGCTAATCTGAGCCAAACAAAAATGGCTATATGCGCTACTGCGTGGATGCCAGTTACCACTATATGCTACTCTATCCCACACTGCATTGTGAATGCGGCAAAAGAGTTGTAATATTAATGAAAATAGCTGTATTCTTTTGTGTCCGCAAAACAAGGCAGAACAAAAGATACACAAATGAATGCCTCCATACATTTTCATAGAAGATTTATAAATGAAGTACAAATTGTTCACTTCAATCGACAGAACATTTTGTTCTCTCCAGTATGTAGGAGTTCTAGAACAAGGTACACAAAAGAACACAGCTAATATAACTATTTCTGCCAAGGACATCGTGTGTTACTTAACTTTTATATTTTCAAAACTGGCGCCCTCCCATTGATTTTTAGAGGTGGATATAATCTACCCAAAAAATCCTTGATTGGCCCACGGAGGACAACACCTGATTTATTATCCTCATTTCTCTAACTATCAAAATTGCTTTCTAAACGTAAATTGCACATTAATCAATTTTCTACGGTATTTATCTTAATTCTTTATTCAGTTGCAAGAATTTTTATTTTTAATTTTTTTTTTTTTTTCACTATATCACGCACTTACAAACAGTTGTTTTTGTTTCTTTCAAAATTTTCCCTCTCCGGTCTTCCTTCTTTCTGGTTTTTGTTCTATACATTGACACTCTTTGTATTTTTTAACGATTCGACTTTTACTTTTTCACTACCTATACTAGAAAAAAACTTATTTTGATTTTGTAAAACAAAAAATCTCAAGATTGCTTGACGCCCCCAAATTGTTTGAATTCGTTTTGCAGACTGATATACAGTTCTTAAAACTAGATGGAGCTCAAAGTTAATTATCAGAACTAAAGCGTAGTACTGAGGTCCGCGCTAAACTAAATTTTAGTGATTCTCCATTATCGGGCCGTTATTTTAGCAGATAAAATATGACAGCAGAGAATCAGATAAGAGAAATAATAAAAAAAGAAGAAGAAAAGGAAGCATTTTTATTATTTTACTCATTCTTTGCTAACATTGATATTTTTACAAAATTTGTTATTTTTCGTTGTTGACATTTCTCAGAACTCTATCAAGAAATATTTCCAGCATGCTAAAGAATTGATTGGGCCGATAAATTCAAGCTTAATTGGTTTGAGAGTTACTGGTGGTGCCATCTCTAATCAAGAACAACAAGCCAAATTTAGCGTATTAGTACTGGTCTCACTAAAATTCAGTATAAATTTTCTATCTTTTGACTATGTGCAATATTAACGAAGGTCTTAATTATTTTACAAGAAAAATTCATTTTGACAGATTTGCACGTCCCTGACATTTTCCAAAATTCGGACATGTGTGGGTTTCGGTTTACTTTTTTGATCACTCATTTATATAATGTCACAACAACAGTTCAGATTTAAACGTGATTTCCAAATATATATATTTATATCTTAAAATACCAGCAGCTTCTCACATTCCAAATTCCGAAGTTTCAACCATTTTATTTAAAAACGATAAATCTATTGTGTTCAACAAAGGAAAACATAAACACACGACATGACGATGCGCGGTAAGCTTATGGTCTTCAAATTCAAAACAAAAGTTAAGTAACACATTATCGGACTCTTCCTATTGTTTCGTTCAATTCATTTCTCTACGAAAGTGTTTCCGGTTTGTTGCAACGAACCAAATGACCCAATAGCTATTTTCTATGCTAACACCAACATTAGATTGCCGACGCCGTGCCGCCGAGTCGCATTGTAAATATATAGAAACACGAGCATCCATTTTTTTTTTTTTTTTGTAGTACTTACTCAGATTACATGACTTGCAGCAGACATTTTTTATTATTGTTGGTTACATGCCATTGGATTGGACCATTGGAAACGAGTGCAGCACTAACATCAATTAAATCTGCATTACCAATGAGTATTATGTTTGCAGTTTTTTAGAGATGTTTAATCACATTTTTCAATTAAATACGAGAATTGATTGTGGTTGGGAAGTTTCAAAAGGCGAGTAATTTCGAACAAAAGCGCATGATTATGTAACATTTAATCCGTTGATGGCGCAGTGTGTGTTATGGGAATTTGGTGTGCTACATTACCTTCAACTGCCATCCAGTTCGACTTTACATAATATCGGGGTGCGCACTTGCAATGTTAAGTAGACTTTTAAATCAATCATGTGCAACATACAAATGAGACGCAGAAGACATTTTCGGGGAATAATTTCTCCTCCCCAAATGAAAAGTGTCACCTGGTGTCTGATTAAATTAAAATGCAAAGAGTCAGTCATCACGAGGATGAATGCAGGTGCCCATGATGGCGGTACCTATATAGCTACGTGCGCCGGTATCGCAGCAGATATCTCGGCCACAGACTTTTATTACATCAGTTTTTGAGTAATGATGGCACGAAGATTTTTTGTTATGCACTTTGTATTACAAAAGCGTACTCGGTCAGGTTTGCACTTCGATTTTGCATTGTAAATTCCACGCCGCTCCACATTCTTTTTGTAAGAAGTTGAAGAATTGAAAAACAAAAGCATTTTCTTAAAACATAGCTTTTATGGAGATTGATAAGTTTAAAGCTGGGGAATTCATAAGTACGTTCTTGTTAAATCTACTCGGGTAGTGTATTAGGTGTTTTAGGTGGATTGTCTTATCAGTGTTAGAAGTCCTGCCCTGTGCGCGTCTCCATAAATTATTTATTACACGCATCCAACGACCCTTCTTCGTATCATCTAACCAAAGATTTTTTGCATTCCAGTTTTGTTCTAATTTTTGCCTTAGGATTTGGGGAAATTGTTAGCTTGCATACTAGATAATTTTATAAATTTTACTTTTTATACCCTAGATGAAATCGAAAGGTATACTAAGTTTGTCAATCCGTTTGTAGCACCTCGAAATAATAATGGTAGAGTAAAATGGATTGGACACCCACGCATAATATTAAAAGTTATTTTGATTTTTGCATATCCTTCCGTCTGTCCGTCCGTGCGCACGATAACTCGAGAGCGCGTTCACTTAGAAAGCTGAAATTGTGTGCACGGACCTTAAAAAAAAACTTAAATTAAGTTCGAAAATGAGACAAATCAGGCAACTCCTTTGTGGGGTTTCCATACAAAAATTTCGTTTTTCACTATATACTTGATCACTACCTGAGAACACGTCAACTCAGAGAGCTGAAATCTTGTGCGTGGTGTTTTCATAGCAATAACAAATACTAGTTCAAAAATAGAGTAAATAGAGAAACTACTTCTTGGTGCTGCCATACATAACTTTGGGTTTTCACTATATATTTGAACACTGCCTGAAAAACGAAATTTTTGTATAGCAACCCTACGAAATTTACTTTTTTCTAAAAAGGCCAAATTGTAAAATTTCAGCACTCTAAGTGAAAGCGCTCTCGAGTTATCGTGGTATGGCGTTAGTTATACACATTTAGTTATACACACTGAAAGCCAGGCAGACTTCCGAATAAGTTATCAACGATGTTAAGAGAATATGATAAGATGTAAAATTTTGTTTATGAAATGACGTAAATATTTTGGTCGCCAGCTCTCCCTCTACATGTTTCAGTACAAAAAATAAACAAAACGTATCCTTCAACAAATAAATAGAACAAAAATATTTCTTACTAAATTATTCGTTCCTTCAATTTCCTTTTCAAAATTATTTGTACAGACATAAAAACTATTTACGCAGCTTTATAAGTATGTTAAAATTATACAGGGTGTCCCATATGTGGTGTTACGCAAAAAATCATATAGGTCGAGGGTGGGTGTTCCTAACAATTTCCCGATAACGGGACTTGAAAATATTTGGATATGTTTTTTAAATTACTCTGTAACATCTGAACGTTACACCCGATGATCATGATTTAAAATTTGTTAGATTTATAATATTAGAACCTCTCTAGAAATTTTTCACCTCCTTCTTTCCGTTTTGAAGTTATGAAACAACAAATTTTCAATTTCAGAATTTTAACTCGTTCTTTTTTATTTATTTAACTACAGGTAGAGGAAAGGCATGTTCGAGGTGGAATAATGTCCCCCTGGCCATTACTTCACAGTTGCAGAACAGGTGCTCCGAAATATCATGAGCATCCTGACAGAGAAGGCAGGATGAAGTTTCAGCCAAGCCTATCATGTTTAGGTGATAATTCAAGGTCTGAGAAGAGCTCTCTGTAATCATTTTGAGCTCTGTTCCCCCTTTTGTTTTTCTGTCAGATGTGTTGATAAATTTTTTTGCCTGACGAACTCCTTGTGGCCTTTCCCAATAAAAGAATTTTTGTTCGTTCTTCCAGATATTTAAAAAATACAAATAAAGGACGCATTTGGATGAATGGGTGGATTGAAGGAAGGTTAATCCCCCTAAGATCTACAACTAGCCGCATTGTTCACCCTCATGCTGAAAGAGACTCTGCTTATACTTAAGTCACAGCTGGATAATTCTATGAAATTAAAATCTAGATACCCAATCCCCTCTATCTGCTTCATGAATTACACCATTTTGGTCTATTCTTTCCACCATTTGCGTGCAGGGTTGCCAAGTATTCTGTGCAGAGGACCCCTGAGAGGAGAGTGCCTAACTTATTATTCAAGAGTTTCTTCATTCAGCTTAAATTAGGTTTCCTCGACAGTTTTTTTGTTGTCCTAGCTGTTGATTGTTCTAGCAATAGGCCGATACCAAAACTTATAACATGGCAGTAAGGTTTTTTAATGCACTTCCGATTTTGGAAGGAGATGCTTTTTTTATTTGAATGCCAGGGGACAGGTGACCCTATCCCAAGCACGGAGGCCATAGCGGCCCATTGTGCTGTCCTACTAAAAGGTCATTCACCAAAACCTTCCTGTCCTCTTAATGAAGCGCATCAGGTCTTGGTGAGGTAGGTTTTTCAGCTCATCCACAGATAGAAGCGCAGACTCTAGAGTATCCAGCCTGCAACGGGTGAAGGCCGAACACGCACACAAATAGTGTTCGGTTGTCTCGGGCTTTCCCTTCAGGCAGAACAGATACCCAGGGCTGTCAACAACTCCCATCCTTGTTAGATGAGCGTGAAATGAGCTGTGGCCACTGATGCCACAGCTCTACAATGTTTCCTTCCGAGCCCCATGAGAAAATCGGAGATATTCCCATTGGGCCCATCAAGAAACAGTTTTCTACACCTGCAAGTACTCAGGTTCGGCCAGCTCTGCTGATGCTTTCTTTGAACATCCTCTTTGATGAGAGACCCGATACTCGAGAAGATACTTACGAGATTGATTTAAGACGAATTTCCGCTAATATGTCTATAGTCTGACACCCATATAATTGCATCACATTACGCCTTGAAAAGGAATTCACAAAAGTTGAGAAGAGTTTCAATCAAGGCGTAGTCAGCAGGTTTTCTATCCCAACCAAAAAGTTCCTCGCAAGGAATACCTTCTATAATATTTTCTTGTGATTTGGGGTCGAATTTGTAAAACATATATTGTGTCAATCGTTGAAACTCAAAATGTGATTTCCAATCTTCTCTAGAGGGGATATTCGCCTAAAAATGTTTGCTTAGCATAACAAGGTAATCCCTATTTCTGTTGTCTTCCACGAATTAAAAGATGAACTCGTTCCAGGATGAATTATCCAACTCTGATTTAGATTCTCGGTCTTCTAAATATACATATACCTATATACATATATATTTTTAAGAGAAATACTCCATCTTTGAGCTTGTTCAATCTATCGTACCTGATATTGACAGAAACACTGACCACCTCCTCGAGACTATGCTGAAAAGCAACTATAAATCGAGAATTCCATCTAGGCAGAATGGGAATCATATTCGATGCTTCAGCTATTTGACAACCTTCTAATTTGCACAGGCAGCTCCACATCTGAATAAAACACCGGAGCAGGCGTTTTCTGCGAGGAACCTCATATGGAAATTGCCATACAGCTCGAAATCCATGTCACGGTCTTCCAGGCGGAAGTAAAGGCAATCCTGGAACGGAGAAGGCATCTCCTTAACTCAGCTACTGAAAACAATGAGATTCCAATCTACTCGGAGAATAAATCAACTGTCTTGACCTTGTGAAAACCTCCAAACTGGTTTTGGAGTGTAAAACTACCCTTAACTACCTCTCTCGAAATAACAGGGTACTCGTTCTTTGGATGCCTCGATGTCGGTGGAAACAAAAAGGTGGACGAGCTAGCTCATCTTGGTGCACCCTCGGAGTCATTCTCCTCCATTAACGGGATCGCAACAAAACTCCTTGCCGCTACTATGTATTTCGGTTTGAGACGATCGACAGGAGAGTCGTCTTTGGTTGGAAGATCTTTCGGATCGAGCCACGAAGGAACTGTGGGGTAAAGCTAACCCAAACCTAACGAACAAACTATTGGAACTAAATACAAGCTGACCCTGAAGATTCTAGTGTTAATTCTAACTGGACACTCTTTACTCAGGGGGTCACCTTCAGAGCATGGGGTTTGTTGATCAGCCTGTATGCAGAGGTTGCGGAGAGGAGTCCGAAACAGTGACTCACTTTCTTTATACTGTCCGACCCTCTCAGGAGAGAGATACAGATTTCTTGACTCACACCTCGTGGACGAGCTGCATGAAACCGGCAAAGTAAGTTGGGGCCAATTTTGAACATTATGAACATTATAAGAGTGCCCCTGGAAGCGAAATAATGGGCCTGTTCATGGCTCACGTTCCCAGGATCCCGCTTGGGGTCTCAATCTCTTTGCAATCCAATCCAATCCCAATCCAAAAGAGAAATACTCAATTTACTTGTACTAAACTCTGATAAAAGTTATTAACTGAAGCTTTTAAAAAAAGACAAATTCGATGGCTTGGATTAGAAGGTTTTCTATAAAGTTGTCGTTAAATATAAATACAAAAAAACAATCTTTAATTGATTTCGACAAATAAAATTCTTTTCTTATGAGTTATACCTTAGAACATAGAGAGAATAGGAAGTGTTGATACCTATAAAATTCGTGTTCTTTTCTTGGGGGTCTTTAAGTACGGGAAACTGGAGAATACAGCTGCCTACATTTGAAATAACTGAAAGACTCCCTGGATACTTTGGCGCAGTAACAGCGGCTAAGAGCATTTTCTGTGGGAGCAATCGCAGTCTTTTCAAATATGTATCTTTTCACCCTGCTCTCTATGTTGATTCAACTACACGCCTATGCTGAGCTCTCACTATAGCGGCAACAGATTCTAACACAACCAGAATTTGAATACCATAAATTTGGTTTGTCACAACCTTCGAATTACAACAAGTAAATATTGCCTTCGTCAAACTTTTAAAAAAGCTCCCACGGCTCCCTTAGTTAATTTTTTCGTACCATTATTATTTCGGAACATATGAACTATTACATCTTCCTGCATAGAATATTTGCCATGGACTTCAAGGAAAAATCAATTTTTTACAATAGATGAAAACACAAATCAGCAATGCGGTTTCCTTTTCCATCTATGACAAAATTCACCTTGCTCCACAACAACTATACAAAACAAAACAAAATTCCTCCAAGTCTGAGTTTATAGTGTCCAAAACTCTCCTTAACTGAAATCGAAAGGAAAGTAAAAGTGGTAAGACCAGTCGTCTTGAAGACAACAGCCTAAGGAGATACCATAGTTGTCCACTATGTGCTCACTAGTTTTTGTTTATATTCCTTCCTTATTAGTACCCTCTCTGATACTAGGCGGGTGAATGCATTAAGGTACTCGCAAATGGACAGAAAAGGTAGAAAAAAGCTGAATTTAGCAATTTCGCGTTAAAAGCCAAAGCGAGAAGTGAGTTGCATTTTTGATTGCCAAGAGCAATGACATGATACTGTGGTTGTTAGTAGTTGTGGTATCAATCCGAAGATTGAAGATCGAAGAAAGCGAAAGTCAAGGAAAGGAACACGATCGGATGGATGGACGCATGCTTGCTTTGCTTACTTGAATATCCGATGATGATTACATACATGAAGACGATGACGATGACGACAATCATGATGATCAGGTTTTATAGGTAGAGTTCGCAGTTAAATGTTTATTTATCTCTGCAAATTGTCGCTTTGTTACTTAGTAACATGCTGACGAAGCGATTTAATTACAGTGCTCATCTGTAAGTCGACTCCGTTATTTGTAAATCTATCTTTAATTATTACTTGCAATTACATTTATTTGATCAAAACTTCTGTTCAACAAGGTTATAAAAGCTAAGATTAATACAATTATTGCTATATTGGAAAAACATATAAACAAAAAATTTGCAACTCGATATATATACTTGAAACTATCACGAGTTGGTATGTTTGAAACAGGATTTCACAACTTAGCAACAGTGCAAATCTAGGAAATTTATTTGTAGCTGGGTGAATGGCGAACATTTTCAACCTTTCTACCCATTAACATTTCCTCTCAATCTCATAAAACTGTCGAGATACCCACTGAGAAAGACAGTTAAATTAGTTGTCTTCACCGGCTAAAGCACGTTTTTATTTTAGACATACACACTAAATCATTATATGAATTTAACAAAATTTTATCCGCACCTGCCTCGTTCTTCGAAAATCATGCCATCCACCATAATTATATGAATTAAAAAAAAAATCTTTGAATTCTTGTAGAATTAGAATCTGTTTCAAGATTAATAAATTTGAATTAGTCGTAAGAACCAGGATGATGATGGTACTAAGCCGCGTTTTTTATATTTCTTTCTAAATAATTTAAAAATAAAAATTAATAACATTGTAATCCACAGAATCATTTATGAAAATAAGTATTTCATTTAACGAAAATGCGTGGCTAACCTCAGTAACCCTTATCGACGTTGAGATTTTTAAGCTTAATCACGGATGTAAACAAACATCAGCGGTTAATACTTTCTTTAGTGCGATTCGCGTTATTGTGAATAGAGCCCCCATCGGTCATGGACATCGCCAACATGTGCTGGTTGAAGCAAAGCTAACTTAAGAAGAAGTTAGGAAGTAAGAAGAGATTTCCTTAACATTAGATTGCTTTTTAATCTCGTTTAGAAAAAAAATTATGTTCATTTATTTATTAATATACCGTCACTTTTATACTTATTAAAAATGTATTTTACTGTACTTCGCGGTATTCCAATCTCCTTTGAAATTTTTCGTTGCGAATACCCTTTTTCAGAAAAAGAAATAACCAATTTTCTCTCTGGTAAACTCGTTTCACGATTTTTGGCATTTTGGAAATTTAAATGTTTAAAAGAAAATTTACTTAAACGAAAAATACGATAAACTAATTATTATACTGGAACGATACTCTGCATACACATATTTATCTAAATTTCTTGGAAATTTAACAAATTTCGTACATGATCACTTCATGGGCGGATACTTTTGTGAGTTGATTCACCATTGATAGTTTTTTTCTGGAATTTATTTATTATATATTGTTTTTGACTGTGAGAAGACATAGTATACATGTTGAAGTTTATAAATGTATATTTTTTAAATTATTAGAAAATGAACAATATTATAAATTACATGAAGTTTGTCGGGAAGATCAGATTGGCGAATACTTTTGTGACTAATTGTATATACAAGTCAAAAACGTGGCTATACAAGTGCCGACACAAATCCAGATACTTGTATCTAATTGTAACCTGAATTTACTCTCTCCATTTCGACCGACTGATAATAAATCCTTCAGAATTATTGCCAACTCAACATTTTTTCCATTCTAAAGCCTTGGTTTCCAACAGAATGCGGCGGCGCAATTGTAATTGCGCCGCATTCTCTTGAAAACCAAGGCTTTAGCATAACGCGACAACGCACTACACTGTTTACATAGAAACAAACCCCTCAACACACCGATTCTGGCCATGTAGTGGCACTGGGCTATCCCTGACAGCCAGTGTGTGCGTAATGTTTGACCTATAAATTGGGCTCTGTATATTGTTTTTCGTTCTTTCCTATTTTCGCTCGCTTTGCTCATATTTAGAAAATACTATGCGCAATATGTATGATGCTTGACCCACATACTGGCACTACATGATCTTTTTGGTTATTGGCCATGTAAGCCAATAGCCTGTCTTTATATTTCTTATGCGTAGGGGAAAATGTTCCATTTCTATTTCCAATACTCAATTAATGTATAAATCGGAAGACGTACCCAAAATTATACACTTGCTTTAATTTATAAATATTCGCCCCTTTACTAAATCTTGCTGGATCACCAATTATCGAAGAAAATTGATCGATGATCCTAAGTAAAAAGGCGGTGTTGCGCTGTAACTTAGGCAGTAGTTTTTAAAACTAAATCAAAAACGAACCAAGAGACCCACGACCCACGGTAAGGTCTCTTGTTCCCCTAATAAATAACAAAAAGCAAAATTAAGAAGTAACTAAACAAATGTTAGGTCAATAAGTCAAAAATAAAAAACGTATTAAGAAAAACTTAAGTTCTGAGTTTAAAAAGTCCAAATATCAAGAAAGAGATCTAAATCGAGGATGGTGAACTTCTTGCATAAAAACACCCCCAGTCCTTGCTGTAATTGGAAAACGTAACCTCACAGCAGCTTTGACAACTGGAAAAAATTAGCACAGGTAGAGTAATTTCTTGAAAATTCCATAATTTTCTTGTAAATATGATGACAAATTTCTTAAATTCATCAGTAATTATAAAAAAAAATCTTAAAAATTGATACAGTCTTGGAAACTGAAGCGATGGTCATGTAAAACATGATTAAATTAAAAGAGAACGGACGATTCTCTCACATATCACGCATGTTACTGCTCAACACAGAGAATGCCATTGTTAAAAAAAAAATTGTAGAAAACAAATTGCTTCGTCTTATTCAAATGAATATAGAAAAATAATAGTAGTAAAAATATTTTATTAATTATCTCTGATTATGATAATAGCAGAAAAATTTATTACAGAATATGAGAAAAGGTTATATATCCTGAGAATAGAATTGCTTAAATGTAGTCTACTTTTCGTTAATCTAGAAAAAGATTTATTTTAAATATTCCAAATTAATTTTTAGTATGTAGGTATATATTATGTTGTTGTTGTTCTTTGTTGTAGCAAGTCAGTTTTTCCCGTCTACGCATATTAATTAAATTTGGTGTCTATTAGATCTACGGTTTTATTGCCGTTAAAAGGAGTTTTCTTCTTTCTATGAAAGTTTTCTCATTCCAGGAGAAATCGTAATGCTAGTAGATTTGAAAAAAAAAAAAAATCATATGTATTTTGTATTCGATCTAAAAAACAACGGTAATCAATAAAATAGTTTGCTTGATGTAAGGAAACTTGGTGTTAACACTGATTAACGTCTTAGAAACGTTTACACATTTTTGAAAAACAATACTTGCTTGAAGAATAATCTTTATCAATTTTTGGGTCAAACTGGCCCCTACTAGTCCCACCCCACAACAAAACCTTGGCTATGCCCATGATACAGTGTGTCCCGTAAGTCGACGTCAAGCCGGAATCGGATGATAGACAAAATCATAATAGTTACCAGAAAAATATAAAAAAAAAAATCCAAGTCATGTAATTTTTAAATTATAGACATTTCTTTTGTTTTCGAGAAATGTACACCCTATGATGGTTTTTAGCTCCTGTTGCTACAAATCTTTACTTTTTTTTCAATTTTATTTTTCTTATGTAATCCCAAATAGTGCTTATGTAACCTGTTGCTTTAAATTCTAAGCCAACTGCTCCAGCTTGTTGAAAATGTCATATTTTGCCGAACCAAGAATAGAAAGTTAATACTTTAACCAACTTTAACTGACTGTACTGAAAAAAAAAATATACTACGCCAGTCTGGCAAGTAACTTTAAAAGTTGACGCATTTAATAAGGATTCTAAAATGGTATAACACTTGCTACATTATTTCTTAGATTAAGGGAAAAAAAATTTTCTTCAAGAAATCCAGTTTCGAAAAATATCCTTTACCTACTAAAACTAATTCTAGTGTACCCAAAACTTGCCGTAAGACCATAATTTTAGATTTTAGTTTTAGTGAGACGGAGAGTCATTATATGAAGTGTCAGTGAGATAGATAGTGACGCTTCCAAGTTAGATACGCTAATTTTTTGTTAAATTTAGGACAAATTTTTCTTAAGTTTAAAATTTAACACCAATTATTTGGATGCTAAGATTTATAATTTACAAAAGATTTTCAAACTGCCTTCCTTAAGCTGCAATCCATCGACATCATCTTAAACAAGACGGGAAAATTTTCCGTTGTTGACAAATTCAACTGCTTCCGCAATTCTGGTGCTCATGTTTTTGTAAAATTCAGTGAGCTATACTTTTAGACACTCATGTTCGTTCCTGGATTGCACGTACCGAAAAACTTGGGTCTTCTTCAACTGCTTGAAGTACTACGTCCGCGTAAGGTAAGGAGCTTCTTCCTTCACCATGTACTTGGTTTGGAAGTCGGCCTTCTGTGTATAGTAGATGGTGCACATTTGTAAAAACTCGATTATTTGACTCGCTAGCGTCACTATCTGCCTCACTCACACTTCATGCAATAACTCTCCGTCTCATTCACACTAGAATCTTAAAGTTACGGTCTTAAGGCAAACTATGGGTACACTAGAATCATTTTTAGTAGGTGAAAAGAAATTTTTCGAAACTGAATTTCTTGAAGAAAAATTTTTTTCCCGAAATATAAGAAATAATGTAGCAAGTGTTGTACCATTTTAGAATCCTTATTAAATGCGTCAACTTTTAAAGTTACTTGCCAGACTGGCGTAGCATATTTTTTTTTTTTAGTACAGTCAGTTAAAGTTGAATGAAGTATTAATTTTCAATTCTTGGGCCACAAAAATATGACATTTTCTTTCAAGCTGGATCAGTTGGCTTAGAATTTAAAGCATCAGGTTACATAAGCACTATTCGGGATTACATAAGAAAAATAAAATTGAAAAAAAAGTAAAGATTTGTAGCAACAGGAGCTAAAAAACCATCATATGGTGTACATTTCTCGAAAACAAAAGAAATGTCTATAATTTAAAAAATATAGGACTTAGATTTTCGTTTATATTTTTCTGATAACTAATATGATTTGGTCTATCACCCGATTCCAGCTTGACGTCGACTTATAGAACAAATTGTATATAGGAATTTACAAAATATATTTCGAAAGATTTTTCATTTACTTTGGTGGTCTACTGGAGATAATTTTAGTCAAATTATGCAAAATTTGTTTTTTGTTTTTTTAAATTTGATTTTTTTTTACAAAATACAATAGTTTCTGGCACTGGTGAAGGTGTTAAGGGCAGTGTAGAAACTCGTTGGAACACAAGAGGAGACACGGTTAGTGTGAAAAGTAAAAAAAAACTTATTAAGTGCTTTGGAAAAATTGGCATCTGAGGAAGAAAATATTAAAACCATATCAGACGCTGGAATATTAGTCATCTCAATGCGATCTTTTTCTTTTCTGCGCTACCTGCATTTATTGGAATCCGTCCTTTTAGAAATTAATGACGCGCTATAATACCTGCAAACAAAGGGATTAAATATCTATCAATTTGATTTAAAACGAAATTCTTTACAAATGTATTTCATTGGAAAAAGGTACACCCTAGTGCAAAAAGCAACTACAACAGCCAAAAATATATATGAAGAGTTGGAGAAATCCACTGAGCGTCGAGTTAGAAGGGAAAAAATTATGAGTAGTGAAAATTGGCGAGGTGTGGGGCTATCTTTAGAAGAAGAAATACAAAGAGAAATGTTTTTATCATTGGATAGAGTTATCCAGGAAATAAAAAAACGGTTTGAGCAACTACATGTCATGCTAATACCATCTAATCTTTTAAATGAAAATTTTGAATGTTAAGTAAATAACTTTGTTCACATTGACGAGGAACAGTTTCATATTGAAAGGAAAAGGATCCAGAATTTTATGTCTCTACTTGATATACAAGAGCAAGCCAAAGTTGGGAAAAACGGGGAAGGGCTCTTGAACTTTTAATCATTATCTAAAATTATAGGTTGGAAAACTCTGTTTCCAACATTAATATTTATTATTAAGATTTTTTTTAACAATACCCATCATTGGCGCTAGTTGTGAACGGAGCTTTTACAAATTAAAATTAATTAAAAATTATTTTCGTTCTACAATGAGTGATTTAAGATCACGAAATCTAGCGATACTGTCAAGAGAAAAAGAAATAACAGATAATATAAATTTTGATAATGTCATTCAAAATCTTTGTAATAAAAAAGCAAGAAAAATAAATATGTATATCAACATATGCCACTGCTTAGCCGTGCTCCTTATAAGTACAATACCCATCTTAGGATTTACATGTTCTGTGATCCATTTTGTTTGAATCTGTAGATTTGTCATATACTGTACTGCTCCGAAAATATAGATATGTGACATTCCTTTTATTGAAAAACTTATACAGAAACGTTCACCAGTACATATCTCTGGGCACTTCATCCAAGTTCTTATACGGTATTGGAGTTCAAATTCAATTTCAAAATCATTTATTATTTAACTAAGTACACAAGATCTAAATTTTAATCAGTACCCTATATAAACTAGTCAAGTTACTCTTATATTCGAAATAATTATAATTTTTATAAGGTGTCTACTAATAGCTAAGAAAGAAAGGAAAGAAAAACAGAAAATATTTTGAGGAAATAGGAGAAAATTAAAACTAAATGAAATTATATAAACAACAAATCAGAAAGCCTTGCACAGTCATACACACTGAGTATTGTTAGAGAGTGAATTCAATATGGGAGCAATTTGGACAAAGTAAGATCCCTCATATGTCAATGTACGAAAGCGCGGTATACCGAAGTTCATTCCTCTCCTTAGAATATTTTCATAAAAATGCATATGTCTCCTAGTCATAATTGAATAGGAAGACTAATGTTTTGCGTTTTAATGAAGATTGAATTGAGCATCCCAGTAACGAAAATCTAATGGAAGTAATATGGGCAGATCTGCACACGTTAAAAATGAATCACAAACAATCAGTAAAAGCAACTTCCACCTTACGTTTGTAAAGGGAGTCAAGCTTTGGGTAAATTAGACTGCCGTAAGTAAGTAAGTTCATTGATAAGATATATTAGCAAATAGGCAAAATCTTCGCAAAACACCATAAATTTTACCCAACATACCCTTAACATAATCACAACACTTCAGACGACAGTTGAACTTCACTTCCAGATTAGATACCGAGTCAACAAAAGTAACACGATATTATTAAACATAACTGAGGGTATATCATCAGAGTCAGGCGGTGAGCTGCACAAAATGATGCACTGTGACTTCCTAAGATTGAGAGAAAACTTATCTGTGAATTGCAATAAGATCATCATTGATTCTTCACATGCAATCCTCAATCAACCTAAGATATTTGCTTAAGTACAATTGAACATCGTCGACAAACATATATGTATATGTAACTGTACATTATGTATGATATCACGGATATCAATAATGTACGCACTAAAGAAGAGCGGTCCTAATACCGATCTTTGCGGGACCCCCTGAAACAATGGTAATAAAAAGACAAGAATATCATTAATGTTTCCCTGTTGAAAACGGTTTGTGAGGTTGTGTGTCCTCACATTCCACTGCTTAAATCGTGTCCTTAAAAAAACAAAAACACAATTGGAAGTCGTCATTGGAGAATTAGTCCAGATCCAAACCTTCGGTCATCTGAAATAGAAATGTTGTAGAATATCGACTATTAAAAATTCAAAAGTAATAAAATATTGTAATACTACGGATTATTTTTAAATCTTCTCCACGGAGGAGCTCAATGAACTTGATTGGATGATTCTAAATCGACCAGTCGTAGTTCAACCGAATTTTCGGGCAGCGCGGTGCAGTTTTTATTTCGAACTTCAATTTTAAGAAATTGCGGTTGTAGTTATATTTTTTATTTTTAAATTATTAAAAACAGTACAGTACTATATCTACGGAAAACATACGGCAGGAGCTTTGCTTGTAGAAATTCTTGATACGTGACACTTTTCATAACAATCTTAGTTTCTCAGTACTCCAAAAGTATATGGTCCTGTGTTAAAGTGGTATTCATTAGTTCTGTGGGGGTAAAAAGACCATGACAATTTTTATTTGTGTTAGTACTGTTACGCCATTGCAAAAACTGTGTTCTCTTTGCATATGCAAAAGGATCAGACCATGTAGTGCATTCCCTTGAGACGCAAGAGATTAAAAATACAAAGGGTCGTGAACTCTCACCTGGGGCCGAATTAATTAACTCTATATTCTATATTCTCTATATTCCACTCGACAAAACTCTCGGCTGTTTTATTTGTGGAGAAGTAGTCAAGAATATTTCTCAACTGACAGTAGTGTCTGTTTTTGTTCTGTTTTGTGAAGGTAGCTAGGTACCTAAGAATTTTAAAATTAAATTATTGATTCATCGCGTATCCTGGCTATATTTACAAAAACAAATTATGGAAATTCTTGCAATACATACAGAAAAATATGGATTTTGGTGTCTCAAGGTACTCGCTAAAGATTTTAAATCACGCTTAAATGGTTAATTTGGACGTGTTCCAGTACAAGAGAGATGTAATAAACATTTTAAATATCCACGTTGGATGATATCGCATCTTAATTTTGTCCACCAATTAGATATGTAATCTTTATTTTCACTCCGGTAAATAACTGCAAAAGAAGTGAATCAGTGCTTTCTAAGGTGGAAAAATGGCCAATTTTTTGGTACAGAAATGGAGACATTTTTAACTCATAATTGCTGGTAAGTCGTGGAAATTGACTTCAAATGAGAGAAACGATCAGAGCAGGTAGATGTGAAACAAAGAACGGAAGAAATATATACAAAATATAGGAACTGGGGTGTATATGACCCGAATGCAAAAAATCCGTTTTTTGCGGTAAAAAGTCAGTTATGACGTTGAAATGATCAATAAATAAATATGCCACACGATTACCCGCTCCTCCCTCTTTAATTTGGTACCAAACATGATATATTTTGGACAACTCCCAATGCGGAGTGGTAAATACCCCCCCCCCCTCCCCCGTTCCCAAAGCCATTCACCTATTGTTCACCTATATTTTTGTACTCTGGACCCTAAATCCGGTAGAAAAGCCCCAATATTGCGACACTTCTCACATTTTTTCTAACTCGCCAAATATGTTAGAGAATAGCGAATAGAGAGCTAGGGAGTTTTAATCGAGGAAAACGAAAATTCTCATCGGCCAAACTCGCCAACTCTCCATGTTACAGAATCATTATCGATGAAATACATATCGTCGCCCGAATAATGTTTTGCCCCAATATTGGTTTGCCCCATCCGCCAAATTTGCTAATTATCAAAGCAAAGGACAGCAGAAAGAGATCAATCATAAACCTCCATTCTGAAGAACCTCAAGGGCTGGCAAGCTAAAGATGAATGTGAAAGCTCACGCCATGCTAAGAAAAAAAATAAAAACCACTTGAATTCATAGAATTATTCAGAGGAGTTAGTGGCAATAAAAAAAAAGATATACTGAAATTACTTGATTAAAAACAAAAAACAATTCAAATATGCCCTCAACTATTCGAAACTGGTAGTTATTGTAAAACCCGAAAGTAAAAACCAAGGGCGTTTCACATTTTAATATGGTAAAACAATGAACTCTGGCGATAATTTATGCGTTTCTTCACATTACTTATGCAGTCATATACCTACTACAGAATGAATAGTGAATTCTTGCATCTCCTCGCAACTCGAGCAGAAAGCTCCAAGTAAACATGGAAGAAGAAAGTGATTTTATTTGTCTATGCATATGGCATGATCGTCATCAAAGAAAACTTCAGCAAATATCGGGTGTGCCCTTTTTCTTGCGAAAATCGAAGTCAAGATGAATTCTCTCGCCCTTTATGAAGACTTTATGGAATACAGAAAAAAAATTTGTTTTATCAGATAGTTTCAAAAATATTAATACGAACTTGCATTATTTTTAATTAGAAAATAATATTTTGATATTCAAAGAAAAATGCCATTTTTTGAAATAAATGATCGGATCTTTATTTCATTATAAAGAGGAAGGCATGCCGTTAACAATGGCAAATAACATCAGCCAAATGACCACCACGACCACGCCTACAGAACCATATCCTTTTCATGAAATTTTCCATAACCAAATCGCAAAGTGGCTGCCCTATGTCCTCGATAGCCTCACGAATTCCATCTTTGAGGTCTTGAATCGACGCTGGGCTGTTGGCGTAGACCTTCTATTTCACGTGGCCCCAAAGGAAGAAGTCGCAAGGTGTTAAGTCACAAGGTCTCGGTGGCCAATTGTTATCACCTCTTCGAGAGATAACACGGTCCGGAAACTTTTCCCGTAAAAGATCAATGGTTTCGATGCTTGTATGCACGTAGCGCCGTCTTGTTGAAAGTAAACGTTGTCCAGATGAATACCATCCAATTCCGACCATAAAAAATCATTAATCATCTGTCGATAGCGCAATCCATTCACCGTAACTGTTTCTCCAGCCTCATTTTCGAAAAAGTAAGGTCCAATGACCCCGCGGGACCATAAACCGCACCAAACAGTCACACGTTGAGGATAGAGAGGCTTTTCAAAAATAACTCTTGGGTTTTCCGAGCCCCAGATGAGACAATTTTGCTTGTTGACGAAGCCATCGAGGTGGAAATGGGCCTCATCACTCAAGATGAGTTTTCGATGGAATTCCGGATCATTTTCATGCATTTCAAGGACCCAATCAGCAAAGACTCGACGTTGTTGATGATCGGTCGGCTTGAGTTCTTGTGTTAACTGAACTTTATAAGCCTTAAGACCAAAATCTTTATGCAAAATACGGTGTAATGACGTTTGTGGAATGCCTAATTCCGAAGAACGACGAGGAATGGACAAACCTGGGTTTTCTTCAACACTTTCGGCTACAGCAGCAATATTCTCGGCTGTTCTTGAGCGACGTGCATGAGTTTTATTCTTCACATCACTAACTTGTCCCGACAGCTCGAATTTTTCTACCAATTTCTGTATTGCGGTCCGACAAGGTGCTTCACGACGACCAAAAAATGTTCGAGTTTTACGAACCGTCTCTGCCACATTTTCACCATTTTTATAGCGAATTTTAATAATTTTAGTGCGTTGTTGAATCCTGTATCGTTCCATTTTTATTAATGGTGTAGTTTCTACTTGTCAAATGTCAAAAAATGACAGCTCCAAAAGTGACACCTACCGAAATAGCGGGCTAATTAAAATAACACCTCTTATTGGAAAGCCCTTTACAACAGATTGGTTTTATCCTAACTGGCGAAGTAGCTTCAACATAGGTAAGATCGTAACAATCCAGTCGGGGAAACCGATGTCCATGCATTTTCGGAAAAGACTCCTTTTTTATGATTGCAGCTCAATTTTGACATTCTGAGGATGAAATGTGGGAGACACTTTTGGGATTTTACGTTTAATGGCTATTTTTAAAAGTGCAACCAGCCTTTACTGGTATGATAAAATCCAAAAATCTAAGAAGCAATTTGCATGTTAATTAAAGTATCTTTTTTGGATAGGTATTAAGTCACTCTACTTGTTTCACTATATGTATAGGTACAGGGTTCGAATCTGAAATGTGAAAAACGAAACAAAATGAAAATCGAAAAGAATTTTCTAATATCAAAGTAGAAGTTTGGTGTAATATAACTGTTTATCAAATAATGTCCTTGTAAGCAAAGATGATTTGTAGAAGCGGATGAGAAAATCGTGAAAGCTTTTATATTTTCTTCTTCTTCTTCTTCCTCTTCTAGTTCTGTCTATCCGTCGGTCTGTCTGTCAGTCCGTCTTCACGATTACTCGAGAACGCGTTCACTTAGGGAGCTGAAATTTTGCACACGGGCTTTAAAAAAAAAAAAATTATGTCAGAAAATAATATACATTGGGAAACATCTTCGCGGGATTGCCATACAAAAATTTCGTCTATCATTACATATGTGGAGATTGTCTGAGAACGCATTAAGGTAGAGTGCTGAAATTTCGTGCATGGCGTTTTCATAAAAATAGTTTAGTCGGACTCGCGCACAAAGGGTTCCGTACCATCGTACAAAATTGAACACTATGTACTTTTTATTTATTTTTTCATATGAGAGTAGGCGTCGTTTTAAAAATAGTACTGTCGTTTGAAAAAAATAATAATAATGCTGTCATTTAAAAAAAAAAAACCTACGTATTATAATAATAATGAATGAGAATAAAATGCGAGAAAAAAAACCGAAAAAATCACCTTTCTTGTTTGGTGGCCGGGGCCCCCTTTAATAATTAATTTTATTTTATTTTTTAGTATTTCTTGTTGTAGCTGCAATAGAAATACATACTCTGTGAAAATTTCAACTGACTATCTATTATGGTTCATGAGATACAGCCCGGTGAGAGACAGACAGACAGACAGACGGACGGACGGACAGCCGCACATCGGATCCATAGTAATAGGGTTCTAGTGTTTAACCATTGGGTTGTACCCAAAAGTTGATCAAAATATGAAATCCTATGAAATTGTTCAAAATCATTTTTATTGTCCGACAAACCGTTCTAGATATGTATATATGCGCAAAACTACTTCAAAAATTAAACTTACACAAGCAGTTGGTGAATATACGAAATTACATACGGGCATTCATCTAGGGTATCTTAAGAATTGGCCTTAGACCAATTTTAGATTTTTTACTTATTTAATCATCCAATCAACAATGTTTCTGTATGTCCTTCAGGAAGACAAAACGATTTTATGCTGCACTAACGTTGACCCATACTGAATTACTTGAAAGGAAAAAAACCATAACCTTAAAAATTAAAATTTTTGCTTTCTTTCAGAAATGTTTCATAATTTCTTTACCGCAAATGTTATGCAAACCAAACTACATACGAACTAGAGATGTGTCGTTCCGAGGAATGCTCTTTGATTATACACAATTGATAAAAGGGATGATAAAGGCGATGCGCACTTTTGCAGATAAGCTAAATTTAGTTAGAGCACATCAATATTTGTGTTGTGGTTTAATTTGCTAGTGTAAAAGCACATTGCAACCTGACAGCATAGACAACATACAAGTAGATAGGAAAATCTCCATATAAATCTGGATCACTTTCTAAAGCTCTTTAACTTTATATTCAACCAAATAAAAGCTATCAGTAATAAATGTGAGAAGAACTTATGTATGTGGCATAGAGAGAAAGAGAGAATATATAGAGCTTTCTATTTTATTTCCTCATTTTAATTTCCCTTAAGCGGACCAATAAAGGTTTTATCCAAAGGCTGCGATTTATGGGTCTGGTGGGGTGGGGAGATATTTTCTACAAAATTTTTCATTACCAGCTCGTGTTAAAACATAGCTTTCGGACCGCTCCTTTTTGAAGTTTTCATACCTAGAGATAAGTTGTCTCAGCTGGCAAGTTAAAAATTTATCGACATTTCTGCACGTTGCCATTAATTCATCACTTGTTCCGTTTTTTTTTTTTTTTTGCTTTTATCTAATGTTTGTCTCTACTACATTTTGTCACCTTTACTACCTTTTGAGCTAAGAGAGATAATATTGGCTTCACTCAGAACGACCCGACTATTTCGAGAGTGAGCAAGACGCAAATAAAGCTTGGTGGGGGAGAGAGTGGCGTCTCAGACACTCAGACAAGATCTGTCTTTACATTTTTAGTTGTCACCATGCCTTACACGGTATAGCAACGCTCGTTTAGCGTGTGCGCGTATTTCGAGAACGATCGGTCGCTCATTCACGTTCGTCGGCTGTTTCGACTACATTATGGATTGCGCAATATTAGAGAAACCCCAAGTAACGCCACTGTTCTCGCTTGGATCCAGGCATTCAACGATACTGGAAACATAATAGGCGAGATTCATAATGGTCGTTGAAGAACAGCAAGAACCCCTGGAAACATCGAGTTGGTTGCGAATTCTGTAAGTTGACAGCCCCGTGTTAGCATTAGGAAGCGCGAATCACAATTGGGGCTATCTAGGGCGACGATTCACCGCATAATGCGATACGATTTAAAACTTAAGCCCTACAAAATTCAGATGTGAACGAAAATGATTATATTTTAAGACTTAAATACGTGAACGTAATGTTAGAGAGATTCGATGATTTTGACAACATTTTCTTCAGCGACGAGGTCCATTTTCATTTGAATGGTTATGTGAATAGTCAAAATTGCCGATTTTGGACAGAGAGCAATCCAACAACGTTACATCAACGCCCTTTACACAGCCCCAAAGTTACAGTTTGGACCGCAATGTCGGCAAAGTGCATTATTGGACCTTACTTTTTTGTAGACCATAGAGGCAGAGCGATTACGGTGAATTCGGCGTGCTATATCGGGATGATACGGAGTTTTTTTGGTCCAAAACTTCAAGAATGTGAGCATTACAATCCCCTCTCATGGTTCCAGCAAGATGAAGCTACGGCACATAGCACCAACAACTCGTTGACAGAACTGCACGAATTGTTCCCTGAAAAGGTGATTTCGCGAAGATGTGACATTGAGCGGCCACCACAGAGCCCTGATTTAACCCCACTTGATTTTTTCGTGTGGGGTTATCTTAAGAATACTGTTCACGACAATAATCCACTCAGTTTGGCAGATTTAAGAAAAAATATTGAAGAAAAGATAAAGTTGATTCCTCAACAACTTCTTCAAAAAGTCTTCAATAATGTCCGCAAAAGGTTTGAAGAGTGTCGCCAAAAAAACGGCCGTCATTGAACCAATGTAATACATTATTTAAAAAGTAAAATTTCGTTCACTGTGTACATTTTGGTATCTATAAATAAACATTTAAAATAAGTTCCTTTTTTTTATAATCGTTTGAAATAGTCGGGTCGTTCTGAGACACCCTGTACTTACACAACGATACCCACATCCCTATGCTTCTTATATGTTCTCGTACTCGTACTCCCGAGTAAAATTAAACAAGTTACTAAAAAATATCATAATATGCAATCAGAAAAGGCGAAGTGTAATCTGATCAGATTAGTAAGTTTTTTTTTAAAGAAATTATTTTAAACATAAGAACGAGTGAACGACAGCTCGATTAATTATGGACCCGTTCCACATGGACCCGTTCGTTCCGGACCGACACATCTCTAATACGAGCATAGTCTAAGTAATTGAGAATTTTCATTAAATTTCATCGACAATCAGTGAAAACTTCCAGTTAATTACTAGTCCGTGCTCGGAATAGAAATACCAGTTCACCTGTGATAAAAGATAAAACTCACTTCCGTATGCGACTTTAATATATGTATAACGGCTACAAATCCAAATTCTTGGTTTTTTTTTTTATGATAATTGTAACAATCTATATACATAATAGTTACTTTCCCGTTAATAGTACTTACGCAGCCAACTAAATCTAAAATCTCTATTCGAGATTCAGATCTCAACATTGATATGTACCAATACTAAAAAAAAAATCACAATTAGGTTGCAACTAAAGATCAACTAAAGATACAAAGCTGGGAGTGGCGCGAACAACGACAAAACCATGCAACACGAAAATCGTTTCACTGATCCTAAAAACGACCTTGTGCGTGATAACTGTTATTCAATAAAATAATAAATGCCATGGATCAGGTTCCATTCGCACTGCTGCTACAAAACATAAAAAACAAATGTAAACAAAAGCAACCGAAACTTTTTCACGTATACATAGAGTACATAGATAAAGTCTTTCGCGCATGCGCGAAAAAAAAAGATGTCGATCGACTACAAAACACTGCTTTTAGTAGCAGCAAAGCAGCAATAGAGATTGCGGCATGCCAGTGCCACTGGACCTGGAGAAATTTCTTTTACCAGTGTTTA
This sequence comes from Dioctria rufipes, assembly GCA_963924295.1. Classification (NCBI taxonomy): domain Eukaryota; kingdom Metazoa; phylum Arthropoda; class Insecta; order Diptera; family Asilidae; genus Dioctria; species Dioctria rufipes. Next base: position 336,112,013 of record OZ002740.1, on the reverse strand, counting down.
CGCAAAAAAAAAAGAACTTTCAACCCAATGTAGGCACCTGACTCAATTCGATACCATTGAGGAAGGCCGCCTCGCCTTACCACTAAAAATCTATTGGGAATTGTATGTATAAAGCGAATCATACAAAACTCAACCTACAAGTTGTAGATAGTTGTATATAGATTCACAAGTTTGTTTTTACGGCTACAACATTTGAGGCTTACCTCACTAATAGTCACTAGTCTCTGTAATAATCATGGAGGAAATTTCGCCATACAAAACAGATTGGGGCTACATTCACGAAGAAAAATAATTTCTCCACCTTCTCCAAAACAGCTAGCGAGTGAACGGTGATACATTTTTTGATTTTATGTATGACCCTACTACAATTTCAGATGCGAACATACTTCCAAGACCAAGGTTGAGTGTAGCGCGCAGCACCTAAACTACCATAGTGCAGTCTTTTAGGGAATCTTTAGGAAAGTATTTAACTCCACGCTGAGAAATTATCGGGCCAGTTTTTTCCTCGACGAGGATCGATTGGGAGTAACGAAATTAGTGTGACTAAAATTTAGCATCAAGCGTCCAATTCCGGGAACCATGAGGACCCGTTGCAGTCTTGTGGTAAAATATTTTCTTAATATTTTTTTTTGTTTTTTGTGACTTTGTTTCATCGGATAAGTGTTTTGAGAGAAATGTGTCTATAGAATTGTATCAGTGAGATAATTATTGATAAGAATAATATTTAAGTTTCCTTAAAGATCTAGAGTTGATATGATCTTATGGTGTTGGAAATTGTTGAGACTATTTCGAAAGCTTAAATAAGGTGTGCGAGTGAAATGTGTTTTTAGAACATTTATTTTTTAAATTTATTTGTAATCTTTGTGAAAATGTCGAATTCTATCTTCAACAAACTAAGCATAATCAAATCGTAAAAATTCAAGTGTTACGTCCAACTTAATACAGATAAGACCATGGGATCCTTTAATTCGCTCAGTGGATTTAGGATTGGAAATACACCAGCAACTACTTTCCATTCCCATTTAACTTAAGATCTTTTTTGCAAAGTGAACCTCCTAAAATAATAATTTTTAAGGTTTCAGTTTTTGAAGTAGTCTCTCAATGACTATAGAACTTAAAAGTGGTATTGGTGGTCTACTCAACTGGTAAACACATCGTGATGTGATTCCACAGTCTTGAATTCAAATTCCTCTGACTGGAATTTCGATCCCAGAACACCAATTATAATACCATTGCAATCTTGAAACTTAGTGTTTCATGAAACGTTAGGGCATTTCATGATCAAAAGGATGCTGCAATAAAAAATCCATATTGTTCTATCTACATTAATTGAATTCCCTATAGAAGCCTTCAACATAAATCGTACGTTTGGCAAAAATAGAATTATTATTTGGTGTGTGCGTGTGTGTGTTCCTATGCATACATTGTACATTACAACACATTTCACATTTTATGAAATTTGTAGAAATTTCATGAAACGCTATATTTCGCTTCGTAACTGAGATAAAATATATCATCATTATTGCTACACAATAGCGGACTCTGTTCTAATAATCAAAACTAGTTAGAAGAAAGGGTTTCAAAGGTATTCAGAAAAATTAAGAGATGTCAGTTTTAACTCTTAGCGCTGTTTCAAGCGAGCTGTTGCACGGTTGCAGTCGGGAGACTTTAGGATTACATACATTTTAATAATTCATTTCACACGGAGACGCGGAAACGCGAATCAAACTTTCTGTAGCTCGCAAAACTGTCGGACGACTGTTGGCTTAATATGAAAACGAAGGCGATCAGCTCAGTTATATATTTTTTTTTTAATTATGAGCAGCTTGATTTTAAAGCGCCATTTGGTAATTTTGAAGAGATTTTGAAAAGAAGTCGTTATTCTTTTTATGATGAGGCCTAGCACAGCCTTGCAAGGAATTAAAAAAAATGATAGGAAATACGACAATATTGACAAATGATGATGTGTACCTAGTTTGAACTCCTACGGATCAGGGTTTAAGAGGAAAAATTTGGTAAACTGTTCCATATCCACTATTCTAGTTATAGAGGACACACGAAATTTTACGGTGTGGCCAAATTTCACATCAATTGTGAGAATAAGCTCAGATCGGGCCTATATCCTTCATCCTTGGGATATGCGTTGAAAGTGTTCTGCACGGAATCTAGCCAAATATTTTATTAAGCCTCGTTTCCACTAATACAAATTCTTGCACCCGACAAGTTTTGAAACAAGTTGGCAACATTTTGTATAAGTGGAAACGCTATATGAAAATTCAAACACATGTTGGCAACTTGTTCGATGTCGGCTGTAAAAACTAGCAGAATTTGTTGGGTGAGTTTTTCATTTCAGTGGAAACGTTGATTTGTTGTTGAAGACAATGGAGTAGAGTTGGCGAGAATTTATTTAAATGGAAACACTTGTAAGTTTAAGCTAACATGTCGACTCCCAACAAGTACACAACATGTTACCGAACAAGTTGGCAGAATTTGTATTAGTGGAAATGAGGCTTTAGAACAACTCCAACCAAATGGGATGAGATAATATATGTTGCTCTACAAATTTATTCAGACACATGCTATATGTTGAAGATTTAAGTTAAAGGGTTCCAAAATGGTTTAGTGTTCTTTTGAAACTTCGTTGACTTTGAATGAAAACGATAGTTTTTAGAAATGTTACAATTAGAAGTCACAATTTTGTATTAAGGCTGTTAGAATAAAAAGTAAGCTTAAAGTCAAAGATAAGTCGGAAAGAAGCTTGTTTTGGAAAAAAAATCAAGGTTACTTTCTGAATTAAATATGCCTCCTTAAATAGTTAAAATATCTAGGAAATCAAATCTGAAGTCAAAGTTCAAACATTGTTACATATTGTAAAATTTATTACAGTTGTAGGGATATACATAATATTGCATCTAAGTATACTAGACAATCGAACAAACAATCACGTATAGTCACAAAATCTGAAACAGAGGTCTGTCAATAAAAGAGAGGTCAATCTGCAACAATATTGGCAATAGTCATAGCTGGAAGATGATGGCTAAACTCATCTGGAGTGCAGTACCAAGTGATAGAAAAAACCCGAACAACTACAGTAAACATTAGTACATTAGCCGCAAAAGCGCATCACCGGACCACACCATCTATTGGAGGAGTACCGTGCAACAGAACCATTCCAAACGTTTCATTACGATCCCGTCTAAGAACAAGGAATCTTCTGAATTACAGTAGGACAGATTTTAGACTCTGAACTTGTCTGATTACCGGCCATTGTCAATTGTGGAAGCACCTTCCAACTATTGGCATAGACTCTGATCCTACCTGCAGACTATATCCGGATGATGATGAGACTGCTTTGCATGCCTTCTGTAAATACCAGCCAAGGCGATAGCTAAACACAGAATGGTAACCTTTAGTAAACCACAGTTGAACTCTAGCGAATTGGTGGACAGACCACTCTGCGAGTCGTTAAATATGTTAAAGGGGACTGGCCCAACGAAAGCTCCCCAAGGTGTTCCAGCTTCTGTTCTTCTATATTCTTTTAGTTTCACTAATACATATATTCGTTAAATGTTGGTGATATGACAGTATGCTCGGAAATATTCCTAAATATTTGGTAATTGGATTAAATCTTCATCTCCAGATCATTGACAAAAACGAAGAGCTTTGTAGATGCGATTTTATTGAGTCACCATTGTCGGAAAAAGTGGCTGAGTATTACAAAGTCATTGGTGAGGATTTCTTCAGAAGCTCCAATGTGTTCATATTGGATGGCGATGGCTTAGTCGTCTATATACACAAACTTTCCGAATTTGATATTCAGTAGGTTAGAGATGAAGAGGGTGAATATGTGTCTTATTTGCGACAGTTTGTTTATTAATTTCGATGCCCGTAATTAATGCCACTCTTCTCTGTTGTACTGAAATCCCTGTAGTACTTTTCTTCTAGTTTATGGTTGTTTATAATTGCTGATAACAAAGCATTAGTTCAGGTTATAGTCCTGCGCGACCTGATAAATCAGGAAACATATGGCAAACATCAAGCACTAGGTGCATATTAAAAAAACATGTATGACATGCTAAAAAGCAATCAGTACCATATGCCATTTTGTCTAGTTAACCGCCCAGATAATAAGTGATTCTGATTGGTAATGAATAAAAGAGAGGGGTAGAATTACGAGTTGTTGAAGACTTATTGCTTTCTGTTTTTTTAGAAAACAACTTCAAAACAGCACACGCTACGGATACTATTGTTATTTCATTAAATTTACATACTTATACAGTAGAGCTGGCCGCCTTCTTCTAACACACATAGAATTATTTCCGTCACATAGAATTATTTCCTTCTCCATATTCACGGCAATAACGCAGAAAACTCAGCTTTTGCAACCTGTCCGACCACAAGAAGTGTATGAGAAGTTTGTTAAAAAAATGTGTAAACATTTTTCCCATCAAAAGTTACTACTGCTATGCTATAGTAAATTGTTACAAAATAATTTGAATTTTAAAGCCTGAAGAGCCCAATTAATAGCCGTCGTTAGACCTTTTTCAATAAATCAACTTAACTTCTTTGTTTTCATACATAAAATTTATTTGAGCACTTCAAAAAAGAATGTAAGCAGATTAAAGAATACTTAAATACTTACAAATCTTAGCCTTTCTATTCCAAATCCATTTACGTTATATTCAGGGTTCGATATGAATCAAGACTCTGTAGAAACCGAAAATTCTTGGTCACCCTGTAATTTGAAGGCAGTTAACATTTGCGCTTAGATAATGATTAATAAAAATGCTTAGATCGGCACCGAGAAAGATCGCCTTTAAAATTATATCAGAAAAGACAGATTACCTTTTTTAAAAAAAGATAATAAAATAAATTAAGTGGAAAGTGGTAATGAGTTTTTATACTCTTTCGCGACCCATACAAAATACGAGTCTACAGGCAATTTTCAATCTACTGCATATGAACAGAGAAAATTAAAAAACAAGCACCGAGGTACTGTCAGTTTCTGGCCTAAAGACGAAGACCAAAAATTCCATAAAGAAATTTTTTGGGAGTATAGGTACTGTGTAACGGTGTAACAATCTTTCTCGATTTTGCAGGGAGCTAATCGTTTCAAGTTTCCGAAAATTATCACCTTTCTATTATTAAGAAAAACACAGAAAGCAGAGATCTCTTAAGTTTACTTAAATTTCCAAATATGGTAATTTTCAGAATATGGTAACACTATAAAGAAAGAGCAGTAAAAGATAATTTCAAAAAAAAAAAAAACACAACGCATCTTAGTGACATCAATAAGCTCGGCGAGTGGGTAATTTATTCAATTCGATGTGTCAAAATACAGTCAAAATACTGCTTTGGGTTTTCAAACCTACCACCCAAATTATAAGTCGCATCACGTGGGATTTGCTATAGACAAATAATTCTGCAGTGCGACCTTATGATGAAATCTTTTACCGCAATTTTGATCTGGACCCAGATAATCCTACATCTAGATTCTGTATTAAAATATTGAAATATCTTCTATTTTAACAGTGAAAAGAAATTGTTTCAAATATAACTTTTTGAAAGATATCCATAATTTCTGTTATAAAAAAAAAAATAAAATAAAATATTAGATGCTAAATATTTTCCAATTTTAATTTAGCCGCCCTTTTTCACGATAAACCTAGTGTATGAGAACTTTTCTGTCCAACAATTGATAATATTCACCAATACAAAATTCTTTTTGGGATTCTTTCAATTTAAATATAAGCACCCAAGCCTGGTGTATAGCTGCAGATAAGATAGATATCCAAGTAAACACTGCTAACTAAGTTTTTTTTTTTTATATTCAAACATGAGCAAAAGTTATAATTGGTCTAAGACGATTAATATTATAACCTAGATGAAAATAAAAATTAAATAAAGTGAAAACCAAAAGTTTCGTATGGCAACACATTTTTGAGAATTTGTTTTGACTATTTTTATGAAAACGCTGCTTGTACAAAATTTCAGCTCTCTACGTCAACGCGTTCACAGATAGTGCCCAAATGCATAATTAAAAACGAAATTTTTGTATGAAAGCAGTTATCCGATTGGTCCCATTTTCGAACTTAAAATTAGTTTTTTTTTTTTTAAAAAAAGCCCGTGTGCAATTTCAGCACTCTAAATAAACGCGTTTTGGTGTTATTGTGTGTAAAATGGAAAAGGCATATTCAATGGAAGTTGTAATGAGTTGACTGAAAAACTTATCACACATTTTGCAGGTATTTGTTCCAGAACCATAAATTAAAATCAGCTTTAGTTAAAAATGGATCTGTTGTACCTAATGACGGTATTTGCATGAATTTTCCTGTCTCGGCTAGACTAGACAGTTCTTCTTAAATGTATTCCTGCAATAATAGCCCTCCTAATAGGCAAAACTTTTAATATACCTATTCCATAATATAGACTTCTATTGTTAGTCCATAATGTTATGTGGCCAAATATTGCGGTCCGTTCGTTTATCGGTAATATTTTGCACAGATTTAAATTTGGAAATTAAAATTTGTATTCTTCGAAAAACTATGATTCTAGATGTATAACAGATTATTTGCTGACATTAAATATATTAATGAAAGAAAAAACACGGTTTTCAAAATTTCCTATGTAATTGCAATTTTTTTCTGAAATTTCTTTTCCTTTTCGCAAACACTATATCTTATCACTATTCCAAAATGGTTTACGCAAATTATCCTTCCACTGTGGAAATTTATTTTCATTTGTCTGCCTTTCTGTTCATATATCTGTTCTTGCCTTTATTTAAAATTCCAGTAAAATCGCGATTCTTGAATGGCAACACTCCACGGAATTTGTTGAACTTTGCCTCTTTTCAAATAAAACTTACAATTTCGATCAATTGGTACTATACAAAATTTCAGCTCTATAGGTCAACGCATTTATCACTATTATCCAGTATAATATAATGAAATTTGCAATTTTTGTATGGCAACTTTACAAAGCAGTTACCTGTTTCGACCAATTTTGAACCTTATTTAAAATAAAATAAAAAAGAAAAACATTTAAAAAGTTTGAGCTAAGTTAACGCGGTCACGCATTTATCGTGCAGACTCATAATCAAAATGCATTTAAATATTATACATTTGTGTTTAATCCAGTTTTCTGTGGCATAATTATATCTATGTGTTATAAATGGAATGAGAAACGTACTGAGATTTAATCTAACCTATAAAAAAAAAAACAGTTTCTCAATCGAATTGAATATAATAGTTTCGTCACCTTAAATTGACATAAAATTACATTATTGAATAATTTCAAAAACAATCTTGCAATAATTTTTTTGCTATACAATTCTTACATTCTCTTCAAGAATGGAATCAGCCCCTTTAGCACGATATTTTTATAAGATATATAATATCTCACGTCTATTTGTTATTTTTAATATTTCATTTAATATTTCTTTAAAAAAATCTTGTTTTTTTATCTCATTTTCATATAACCGAAAATAAAAAAGAACTATTTCGAAAATAACTTTTCACCCAAATATTTATTACGAAATTATACATAATATATTTATCTTCGTCACATGCACCTTACAACTTTCTATAATCAACAAGAAAAATAAATAATATCAAAATTCCAAAAACTTACCCAGTTGTTCATCCATTATATAATTTCCATTAATTTCATTGTAGACTCTTTTACTTTCTACAGGTGACATCCAATAATATCAGCTCCTTTAAAAAACTTCATCTAAAAATACATTTAATCAACAGAAAATACGAAATATTAAAATAAAATGGGAAAAAAAAACAAAGTCAACAATGGCCAAAATTAAAACTTTGCTTGTATCAGAATTGCGCATGAGCACATGAAAAAAAAACAGAGCAGGCAGAAGATTAAACCTAACCTAATTTGTATCACCACGATAATTATATCATCCAAAGTCTCACCTTTTACTTTCACTTTACGGAAACTACGTGCATTGTCAATTAGCAATTTTTATGCACCGAGTTCAGTGGAGATCTGTAATAATGGGCAGTTCGCTTGAAATTTATTCAATATTGCATTAAACGTGAGCGATCAGCAGGGTGAAGAGAGTCTTTAATGGGTTTATTGTCGACTTAATAAAACAAAAAATTATATAAGCTGTGGGTTCCTCTGATATATATTATGCACATACATATGTATATCGAAATGATAGACAAAAGCCCATATTCGTGTTATAGGTATGAAGTCATCAAATCATGTAGACAGAGGCGCTAGAAATTTTACATACATAGCTAAATCCATTAGATGCCATAACATTTACATGGTGACGAATTTATGTGGGTGGAAATGAATAGGAAATAATCGGTATTCAGTAACAAAGTAGTTTGCATATTTGAATAATCTTTGTTCATTGGCGAATGTATAAATTATAAAGGTGTTAAAATCAGAAGTGCTTCGCAAGGTATTAAATGAACTTCGATACCGACAAAGCGTTTTTTTTTTTAATTTTTTTGCATTCAATTTTCATCAGTGCTTTTAAGCACATATTGTAATAAGAAAACTTTCTAAACAAGCAATATTTAACTTCCTTGGTCCTTCGAGCCGGTATGAAAAATTACAATTTTAATTTCCATTTTATTTTATTCGTTGTTTACTTTTTTTATTTTTTAATTATTTTTTAATTATGTTTACATATTTCTTCGAACTTTGGACTTCTGTAGAGACCTTGTTTTAGCAACTACTAAGTCTTAGTAATATGAAAGCTTTCTAAACAAGCAATATTTAATATCCTTGGTCCTTCGAGATGGTTTCAAAAATTTCAATTTCAACTTTGTTTTATTTGTTGTTTGTTCTTTTCGCTTGTAAATTTTGTAAATTATTTTTTAATTAAGCCTAGTACGCTGACCGAGCAAAAATTTCACCTGCAATCTGGACATATAATTCTACATGAAAAAAATTGTGGAGAAAATGTAAAATAAAAGTGGAGGGTGTATAATTGAGAAATAAATTGTCAAGCAAACTTAATGTCAAAAGGTTTTAAAAAAAAATTTTCATGAAATTATAATTGAAGATGATTTAATGAAAAATCATCTAAAAGGCCGCCGTAAATAAAATCACAAATTAAATAACGCATGTGCCAAAGTGCCAAACATTAAACAGTATCAATAATTACTCTGTCAACCTTTCGGTGCGAAATAAATGTCTGTATATATAAATCGCTGCGGAAAAATGTCTCCACTTCTTATTAGTGCCATCTGCATTCGATCACCTAAACATTGATTTTTTCATTCGAACAGCGTACTATTTTACGTAATCTCAAACGGAAATTTCCGTGGCACTTTTCGCTCACATTTTTTTTACATAGATTTTGTATAGAAAACGAAATATTCGCTAGATCAGCGTACTAGGCTTTACATTTAAATATTTCTTTGAACTTTGGACTTCGCTAGACCTTATTTAAGCAACTACCAAGTCTTGGTGCTATGAAAATTTTCTAAACAAGCAATATTTAACTTCCTTGGTCCTTCGAGCCGGTGTCAAAAATTTCAATTTCCATTTGATTTTATTTGTTCTTTCTTTTTTCGCTTGTAAATTTTGTAAATTATTTTTTAATTACGTTTAAATATTTCTTTGAACTTTAGACTTATGTGGAGACCTTGTTTTAGCAACTACCAAGTCTTACTGTTATTTAGATAAATTAAATAGATAAAACTTCATAAAGCATATTTGAATATAATTTTAACCAACTTAACAGAAACAAAAAATTATAATTATGAGAATTATCTAGGCATTATAGGAAAGAATACTTAATTTTCAATCATTAGTTTCTTTAAAGGTCATATTAATTTGAACTTATTAATTAATTCCTCTCGAAAACATGCAATTAAATGACTGACAGCTATAGAACAATTGACATACCTACTTACTTCTATTTATAGAGTTAACAATCTTATGTCTATCTGAAATTTTGAATTTATAGCTGCGTGAAGATATAAAATACAAATAAACATAACAAACGACCATAAAACATGACGTTAAGTTTATATTGCCGTGACTCAACTATTCTCCGGAGAATGCCTTCCGTGCATCCAGTGTCAAGATCATTAACACTTCGTGCACAATTATGCCGGTAACTTTTTCAATCGTAAATATACAACCGGTAACCGCTAGCATTATTTATGTAGGTAAAGATGAAAGGAAATGGATAACCAAGTTAGCTACCATCTGCAACTAACTTTCACTTTTAAGATGATTTTGAGGAAATAATAAAAATATATCTGCGTTGCCTCCATCCTCATCTGGATGATTGAGACACAAGTTATGTAGCTTTCCATGTGTGAATTTATATGGCAATTATTTTTATATTATTAGGTTATTGCTCTTACTTTTAATATCTCATAAACATTTATACTTCGCTAATATGTATTATTTATTTTTATCATATGCACTTTTATATTATCAAATCAGAATGAAAATTTAGAGAGAAAGAAAGATGTAGGAAGTTAATGGCGAAAGTTAACTGTGCGTCGGAATAATATCTAGATTTGAAATTTTGCGGGAAAAATTTAAATTATTTTTTCGTAAATAATTTAAAACAATGAAGAACTTAAGCAACTGATTACATCATTCAAATATGACTTTTGGTTTTTTGTGTAAAAACGAAAGAAAAGGATTTAAAAAAAAAAGAAAGTTATACGAAAACAGCGGAAATAGTCGACAAATATACACTACAAATCAAAAAAAAAGTGAGCAGAAGAAAATATTTCAAAAATCACAGTAACAAATGGAACTAAGTTTTAATATAAAGAAATCGTTCACTTAATATTTTGAATTAAAATAAAAACATATATAATAATCTTAATTTGTATATATCCTCCTTTATTTTTTATTATATCCTCCAGTCATCTTGGAATAGACGATACTAAATTTTCAATTAATTTTTATGCAATTTCATTCCAAGCCTTTTAAACAGCTGTTCAAAATTCGTGGATATTACGAACATGAATTTTCTTTCCTATTGATGTGGTCCCAGAGATTTTCGATAGGGTTCAAATCCGGACTTTGAGCATACCAGTTATTGAAAATTATTGTGTTCTTGAAACCAGATTAAAGTTTTCCGGGCCGTATGACATGGTGCATTATCCTGTTGAAATATGTATTCGTTTCTATTCTAAATAAATATCTTCCAAAGCTATTATCAAACCTTTTCCCAAAAATGGTTGTATAAATAGCAGCATTTATTTTAACGCCCTGACCCACTTTCAAATTAAAATAAAAACTGCGTCTGCTCACTTTGTTTTTTTTTTTTCAGTAGTGTATATAATGTAATTTGAGTTTTACGTTTAAATATTTCAAGATTCTTATTAGATGCTCACAAAATATTTCTCTAGACCAAACTAAAGGTTGTAAGACCCTAAGAATTATTAAGTATAACACCACTGGCAAATTAATTGGGACAAGCAATTTTTTTGTTGAAATATAAAGTTTATTATAAAAGAAATAAAATATATAAAAACTTTATTAAATTAATATTTTGTGTGGCCCCCTTTGTAACTGATAATATTCTTAACACATTTTGGCATCTATAAAACGTAAATCTATTATTTCTAAATTGTGGAACCATACTTCATTCATATGCGAAATAAGCTTGATTTTCTTGATTTAATCCTTCTTCCTGAGTCTGGTTTTCACAATCGCGCATATATTCTCAATCGGATTTAGGTCTAAGCTAATTTCCAGGACATTTAAGTATCTAAATAGCATGCTTTTCAAAAAATATCTTCATTTTCTTTGATGTGTGGCACGGAACAAGAAAAAAATTCTATTTATGTGCGGGAATAGTCCTTCTAAAGTAAGCAGGAGCATTTCACATAAAACTTCTACATATTGGGTATGCTGTTCATCATAACTTCAATTGGCTTTAATCTGATGAGATTAGCAGAGGTGAAATATTCCCAAAACATAACTTTATGTGGGTGCTTAGGACAATATGTTCAGGCGACGCAGCCGTTCTTTTGGACTTCTTCTTACAACACTAACCCGGTACACATGTATTTCAAAGTGACTTTCATCTGAAAACAATTTTCCTTTCTAGTCTTCAGATGTCCAATCTTAATGCTTCTTGGTCCATTGTAGCCTTTTCTTTTTTCTTCATAGTATTAGTAAGAAGTGGCTTTTTTAATTGTGTTCTTGCCTTTCGTCATACTTCTAATAGATGCTGTCGAACAGTTGACGCATTTACGTGAACACCAGCGCCTCCTTGAAGATTATTACTATTCTTCCCAGTAGTCATGAAACTATTTCGCAGCAAAATCTTATCATTCTTCGCCGTAGTCTTCTGTTTTTTGCCACAATGTCCCTTGCATCGTGTTGTAATGGTACAAAACAATAATCCTCCATACTCTTGGTTCGCCAATACTAACAGCTTCAACAATTTCCCTGATAGTCTTAGAAGTATGCTCATGCAAGGGATGACTTTGGCTATTCTTTTCAGCGATATTAGTTGCCAAAATATAAATATATATGTAGTAACAAAAACTAGATAAAGACCTTCTAATCTAACAAAATTCGATTCTTTTCTCAAGTTCATTCAACATACACAAATGACGAAAACGATTTTTTTCCTTGTTGGTTAATAAAATTAAAATTATTTTAGATGTTTCATAGCATACTTAGGGCCGTATTTACCAAGCAAAATTCAAAAAAAAATCAATTAAAGCTATTCACCAACCACACTTACCGAGTCGATTTAATTGAAATTTAATTTTAATTTAATTTTAAGTGAGGCCTTACCCTCCTTAAATAAATTTAATTTCGATATTAGCTGATTGAAGTGTCAGGCAGTCAGTAGTCATATTTTTAATACTGTTAAAAGTTTGAAGAAGCAAGAATTTAACTGTCTAGATATATTACGATATCAGTAAATATGTAGAACCACGGTTTTTAGTTTCAAGTGCATTAAAAAGTAAATACAAATTAATTTAATCTTAATTCTTGCTATGGATTTTTGGTTCAATGACCAGTCCATTTATATACATGTCAGTGGAAATCATATATGATTCGATTTTGATTTGATTTTTCTTTTTTAGAAAAGCGAGTAGCGCCCACAACAGCGATAATAGTAATTGTTGCGACAGCTGTTTTAAACAATCTTTTAAGAGACAGGCAAATTCCACCAATCGAAATTGAATTTGACAACCTACAGCAACCTCAAATGAATATACGGGATATTCAGACCGATTTTTCTGCGCGTAATTCAGTTATTGCGAATTTTTTTAAAATCATTTTTAATGTGTTAATTGCTTAATATGGGCTATTTTTAATTAAAACGAATTGTACATATATTATAAATTATTTTTAAATTTTTTTTTTAAATAATATTTAAATTACATGAACTGTCACGAGAACTGTCACTTGCCAAATTCAGAAATCTTGCAGCTGATAGTCCGAAATGTCCGAAATTGTTTATTTTATTAAGGTTGGTGAATAGCTACAAAAATTTAATTTCGGTCCCTCAATAATAATTAAATTAAAATTAAATTTATATAAAATGGCTTGGTGAATACGGCCCTTAGAATTTTAAATTTAACATTTCAAATTGTGTTATAGGTTTCCGAAGTAAATAATGAAATTCCAATTTTCGAGCCAAACTAGAGTGTCAAAAGTATTTTATATTTTATGTACCTATATATTTTAAGCAAAATTCAATGTAAAAGAAACTTAACAAATATGAGGAAAATTACTCAATTTGATGAATCGGTTATACAAGTTGACTACATTTTCAGTGATTTTGGCAATGTTTTCGACAAAATTAACCATAGAATTCCTGTTTTTTAAGCTTTCCATTCTTAAATTCCCTATACACTTTTTAAGTATTGACTGTCTTCTTGCTTTTATAATAATATTAAAAAAACTTTCAAGAGTACCTCAGGGTAGTATTCTTGACCTGTCCCTTTTTCTACTTATGACGACTTGTCGTCACTTTGATGAAATATATAGATATTATGGGCTTATTCTAAATTAATTCTCGCAGCTTCTAAACGTTCAATTTAAAACGGGAAAAATTTTATTGATAAATATGGAATTAATTTTTTTGAAAAACACCAATGTGCTTTAAAAATATTGTATATTTAAAAAATCATATTCTTTTTTAAATTATTCTTTAGTTTGCGACTTAAAGCCTTGAAATTAATTTAAATATTCTTTAATCGTTCTGAAATTAAGAAAAAATAATTTATTTGGGTGTTTCTTGCAATAATTATGGAAAAAATTAAATTATAAAATAATGCAATTTTTCTATTCATTCCTATATGGCAGCCATGTTTTGTTAAATAAATATGGCACATATTGCATTTTTCGACCTAAAAGTTAGTTTGACTTAAACTTTTTCCTTATACGACGAATTTCCTGGATGACAATGCTAAATAACCAACCAATTTTTCCCTGTTTAGGTAATGATAAATTTTTCCTATAAAGAAATTTCGACTTCAAATAGGGCATTTTGCCCTAAATTATAGAATTTCGCCTTAAATAAGTAAAAGAGATTTGATAATTGCAAGAATTGAATTGATTTATTTACATCTTAAAAATAGAAAGCCATGTCATTAGCATCATCATTTGGATACAAGGTTTGTTAAAAAAAAAACGGGTGAATGCAAACGCGTTCAATATGTATGTATTCCGCATTGTTGAGAATCAAATAATCAAGGGTATTGGCTCAAATCAAGTGTAGAACCTTTGAGAAAAGATGCAAATGGTATTCCAGTGAGGCTCACTGGTTCCGATAAAAATTTCTCGTAAAAAGGAGTAACATTTGTAATTTTGATGAAGCGAGTCAATGGGAGTAGCCATTCATTAATTTCAGTGATACTAAAGCCAAACAAGAGTCAATGAACTTTAATTTTTGCTTGTATTTATACGTAATTTCAACTATTAGGGATTTCGCTAGAAGTGCCCATTTAGTCCAATTTACCTTGAGGTTAACTTTTTTGGAAATTCGGACTTTCAGGGCGAACACAATAAAATAGGGAATTATTTAGCGAATATTTACGTTATCTTGCCTTGAAATTGGGAATAGATATAACTACAAATTCTATACATTTCCTTAAATTTGACCCCAGAGTTAAGTAAAATTTAGGTGAAAAGTAAGGAAATTTTCCTCAGATTTAGGAAATTTTTCTTATTTATTACCCAATTTTTCCTAATTCTTATGAGATAAATTAAAAAGGAATTATTACGTTATTTTTCCCTAATAATTAACTACAAAGTCAAGATTACTTTGAAGGCCTAATTTAATGAATTATTAATTAAAATTTCCTTCGTAATTAACCTTAAAGAATAGTGGCCTCGAGGTTAAACGTTAAGTCTAATTTACGTAATTTTAACCAAAATAGATCGATCGGCCCTCAAAGATAGGAAATTCGACCTCCAATGTCACTTGGGATACTGTCGATTGCACTCTTTTAAACAGTAACTTAAAAATTTATCATAAATGATTCTGGAGTAATCGTCTTCCCTTGGATATCAACAAATGCATATCTGTGGTAGAAGTTTCTTCTCTAGACTCTTTCCAGAATCACATAGGCTACTACATATTAGTAAGGCTAGCTCTACATGCATGTCATAATGCTATAATTTATAAGTGAAGAGTGTCTTAATTATCGAAGCTAATCTCTCATAGGATGATACCAGGAGTCAATATAACCACACAAAATTTGAAGGGATAAGTGAGCCATTTGGAACATAGGAGGGGCTAAATAGTACTTCCTCATATTATTTTAGAAAATACCCTATAACTTCTGAACGATCCATCCTATAATGGTGGTTTACCAAAAGACATATCTTGCGAACAAGCTTCAAAAACTCATTTTACTTGGCATTTGTCTTGAATTTAGATGAAGACAATTTGAAAAAACACTAAAAGTGCTGTATTTTGGATAAAGTTAGGTAATTTTAGAGCGAAGCTTGTAGGCGTCTTAATTCTGATATAATTTATGTTAGTTAAATGAAAATATCTCAAAAATTTCGACTTTGGTGTGCACTAATTTCGTAACGGAGAAGAGGAAGAGAGGAAGCTCTAGACCAAAGGTATGTCACTCAGAAATTAAAGAGTAATTCATAAATAATAAATCTTTAACGCCCTATATCTACAAGACTGTTTTGCCAGAAAAGGAGCGGAATCTTCAATTACCGGACCCGAATCCTTCTTCCGCCTTACAAAAAAATACCTAGCAGTAGAAATAATGTCCAAAATAAAAAAGGCTCACAATGACAGAACGTTCCGGCACTAAGCAACGGGAAGAAATTCAATAACTTCCCTTATAAAGATTTTAAAAAAGTCACCAATTGTGGCAAGCACCAGATCAGGCTATTCACAGGGATAATGACTTACCATTTTCCACTTGGATAGATGCTTAACAAAATGGGCAAGATCACAGATGATAGCTGCCGGTTCTTCAAAGAAGTGGTAGAATCTGAAGGGCACGTGCTATGCTATACGAATGCGCAGCCAAAGACTCCAATGTCTGGGCAAGGGCTTTTTAACCCCATCACACGGCGGAAAAACTGACTCTAAAAAGGACGAGCATGAACTGGCCCTATTTTATAATAATCTCCAAAATTGCAAAATATGCAACCTATTTTGTTTAATTTTCTTCCGATTAATTTTGGTTTCCTAGTTTCGTTTAATGATTTAAGATTCGATTAGACCAACTAATCCGATTATACTACTATAATTAGCATCCTCATGTGCCTTCTTTCGAAACTGCGATAAGGCCAAATTTTGAAAGATAGCTTTAACTTACTTACCATAAAAAGAACTAATCGAATACTTACTTAAAGGGAACTATCCTAGTGTCGGAAATGTTGCTGAATTCATCAAGTCTTGACATTTATCTGCTAATAACCAGTTCCTACAATTAGGCAAAATGTCAAGCATTGTAGTCCTCCAAGAGAGGGTTTAGTAAGCTAGGGACTTTCACTAATAAAAAAGCGTTCACTCTCCTTTTGAGCATAGAGGCCCACATAGGCTCTCCCGAGGTTATTCGTCAGTTTCTTAAATCGTGCATCTTCGCTATATGCCTGGTGATTATCCCGCAGTAATTATCTTAAGCTATCCTACAAGACTTTACTTATATTTTTGAGTGATATGATAAACCTTACAAATGTTATATATATGTCTTCCATAAACCCATAGATTGCATTCCGGTTTTTGTTGATTTATCTAGAGAAGGGAACATTATAGAATGGGGATAGGTAGGTATAATAGAAACTCTAGAAAATGCGCAAATGTAAAAGGGCTAATTAGGAAGAAACGTAAGATTAAGTTGAGGTAGGATTCAAACCAATGGTATAACAGAATAGAATAATTTTTTTTTATTGCGAATCTAAATTAAATTATACAAGAGAAAAAAGCAACCACTTCGCTGGGTTTTTGAAGTCGTGATTTTCCCCTCTCTAGGCGACTACACTTACCGATCTCAAAACTTGCACTTTCATTTTTAAATAGATTTTATAACGCTCTTCTTAAATTATGTTTGGATGTGATAATAACCAGACAATGTTAATAGGAAAGACTTCCGATTGTAATGCACTGACAAAACTAAATATAAAACAGGCAGAGTTTACCGCCCTTTTCTACTTGCATCGATCAGTTTTAAATAACCTGAAGATTATTTTACTACAGTCCAAGCAGTTCTCATGCACATCGGGTTTGTAGACATCGAACCTTTTGGACCTAAACACCTCAAATACATAAAACAAAATGTCCAACAACCAACAATAAAGCTGTTCAATTTCACGTTTTTATGTGGCAGTATGCCACAATTAGTGGAGTCTCCAGTGAAATTTTTGTTCTCGTACTGATCGTGTTATTAAACAGGACGGCAAAAATAATCTATTTAAGGTCAATTTGATAGTAATTGAATTTCCCTTTCATAAGAATCATTTGGTTCTGCACTAAATAAAAAGTATGAGAAAAAGATCTAGACTAAACTTTAACTTCATGGATCTTACTAAATCTCTTAGTGAAGTCACTCAAAATATCTCATGTTACTATATCTTCGGTTTGATAGTCCAATAACCCGCCACCAGCGAATTTTTGCACCTACGATCATAAGAAAATATTGGTATGCAGCATGGGAGATAATTTCCTTATCGAAGATTTTGTTCTCTTTAATCTAGTCAACCCATCATACAACACGACCAGTGAAAGGGAAAACCTGATGAGAAAAGTAAAAGCATTTCTACCTGCAGATTGAAAGTCTTATAACTTTATACAAAACATAGAATGCAAAACAAGTAGGTACATATCTATGAATACAAGATTTATTACTACCAGACCTTCCGAACTTTCATTTTCTTCTCCTGCACTCAACTATGTACATATGTACCGCCACGCCGGGCCGCCCCAATCCAACAACAGGTTTAAATCACTTTGTTTTCGTTTTTCCTTTTCAATTAAATCAATTGTGACAACTTGTAACACGCACGAGCCATAACTTAAGTAAACGCAAATTTATCGGTTGAATCAACCAGGCGGAAGTTGTCTTTTATTCTGCCATTTAATTGTTGACAGACAGTGCAATACCGTAAGATTTACTTTCTCACGTTTTGTTTATTTTCAGGTCGCTTTGTGCAGCATTCTTTATTTTGCGGCGTTGGTATCCAGTAAAGCGATTATCGACCAGCAAGCAGAGGAATCTCAAGCAGATAATACGAATGTTGCCCAACAGAGATATGATATCGCTGACGATCATCACCATCATCATGATCATCATCACGAAAGCTATGACCCGGGCTATTGGAAAAAAAAGCTGATTTGGAAAGAGGGATGGAAAAAAATTTGGAAACCAGCTAAAAAACAAATTTGGAAACCTTCATGGAAGCAAATTTGGAAACCAATTTGGGTACCAACAAAAGTACCAGTCTGGAAGGATACTCAAGTACCAGCATGGAAACAAATATGGAAACCCGTTTGGAAAGAGATTCAAGTTCCAGCATGGAAAGAAATTCAAGTGCCTGATTGGAAAAAAGTGTACAAACCAGTATGGGTGCCAACAAAAATTCCCGCATGGAAAGAGATTCAAGTACCTGACTGGAAAAAAAATTGGGTACCAGTATGGAAGGAGATTCAAATACCAGCATGGAAAGAAATACAAGTTCCAGCATGGAAACAAGTCTGGGTGCCTGAATGGGTTAAAGTTGGTATACCTGGTGAGAAATTTTTAGGTAAAGATCACGAAGGTTGGGAATACACTAGTCATGATTTATGGAAAAAGAAATTAGTATGGAAATCGCACTGGAAGAAAATATGGAAGCCAGGTAAAAAACAAATTTGGGTTCCTAGTAAAAAGTTAACTTGGAAAGAAGAATGGAAACAAATTTGGCGCACAGATAAGAAACAAGTATGGGTGGATCATAAAAAATTGGCATGGAAAGAGGCCTGGAAACAAATATGGCGTCCAGATAAAAAACTAACATGGGTTCCAGATAAGAAACTTGAATGGAAGGAAGCATGGAAACAGATTTGGAAGCCAAGTAAAAAACTTGTTTGGGTAGAAGATAAAAAATTAACATGGAAGGAAGCTTGGAAACAAATTTGGATTCCAGATTGGAAAGAAATCTGGGTACCAGCCTGGAAGAAAATATGGAGGCCTGTTGTAATATCCGAATGGTTCCCAACGCCTGACCATCATCATGATCATCATCATGATCACCATCATGGCTGGGATAGGAAAGATACGGATATTGCGGCGAATGAAAATCAAATTATTACAAAAAGTACCAATGATTCCAGTAACGCTATTCCCCGATTTCAATACTTAGGCAATATTTCTCAAACATCCCAGGTAGGAACTGCGCAGGCTAGTGAATCGCCATGGAAATTTCCAAAAATTGCAACGTAATTATAAAATTATACGTAGGTAATAAATTTAACTTATATTACGTCCATTAGAACAAGGCTTTCGCCATTCGTCATTAATTATTGTAATTTATCCCATCTCTGTACATACATATCAGTCGCTAGTTAAGTTAGTTTTACTCTTACTTTAACGTGAGCTGCGCAACATATTGCTCCTATTTTGTTGTTAAAAATTTTTTGTTATTTTTTTTAATAATGTTCGTGATTTTATACGAAATATTAAAAGATGTCCGAAAAGAATTAATATTTTTTTTTTAATTTTTTTTTCTTATTAACGAAGCAATAATCCAATTTAATTAACTAATCGTCTCGGAAATTGCTTGAACTTTAGGTAAACAAATTTTGACTAGAGTAGAGGACAAGAATCGGACAGATAATGAATCATTTATTACTTATTATCTTGTCTATAGTATGTACCTCGAAGAAAACGTTAAGAATAACAATAGCATGTCCTACTGGGAATTTTTCTTCAGGCAGCGGGTTGAAGGATCCTAAACAAGAAAATCAAGGCGGCCCATTGTGTTGACATGCTAACAAGAAAAAGAAAAGACCTTTCACCAAACTTTTCATGTCCCCTTAGAGAAGCACATCGTAGCACATCAAGTCAAGGTGCGACAAGCCTTCCATCTCATCCGCAGATAGGAGGGCGCAACACATAAGTTCGATTGTCGTAGGCTCTCCACACAGGCAGGACAGATACTCGGGGCTCTCAACAGCAGCCATCTATGTTAGATGATCGTGAAGTGAAATGTGGCTAGTGCTGATGCCAATCACAGTACTGCACTGTTTCTTCTGAGATCCAACAGAAAGCCAGGAAACTTCCTATTTGGGCTCATTAGTAAAAAGTTTCGTACACCTGCTGGTGCTCAGATTAGCCCATCGCTGCTGATGCTTCATCCGAACATCCGTTTTGATCAGATACCTGAACGCTTGGGTTGCAAAACCAACAGCAGGTTCTGGTCCAAGAAAGGGAGAGCTAGATCCGGAATTGACTATCAAGTTCACCCTCTCATTCCCCATGATTCTCGTAAGCCTAGGTATTCACTGCAGGGACACCATATTGTGGATAAAGAGGTTATCCAAAGGCGTCATGTAGTCTCCGAGTAGCTTAGATATTATCCGGGGCCATTCAGAGCCATCAAGGCTGCCTGACTGTTTGAAGGGATAGCAATACTTTTCCCTTGATTTCCACGTCACCGACACCTCATTTGTGAGAGAACCGTCGACTCCCTCATAGAGATCCGGCTGCTAAATTGAAGTTCCGATACCATTGCATCACATGGCATGCGGTCCAGACGGTTTTCCTATTCCAGTGAGCATTGAGTGCGTTTAACTTCTGTCCTTAGCGGGTGGCATGCGTACGGGGCAGTAGCTAGGGCAGGGTATAGAGGAGTAATTCCCCACCCTTAAAATTGCAAACTTATTCCGTATTCTGCGGCGACATCATAAGTCATCGCGGCGAGACTGTATGATCGGCAAAACTCACCAGTCAGCCACTATTCGGTCATATTTGCGTTGCTCACATCCCACCTACCATCTATGAAGATAAGACGATTGGTCGACTACTTGAACAGCTTTAGTCAGGACATTTGGCTGTTACAAGAGTTGTGTATGAAAATTATTCTCTAATTTTTAAGACTTCAGATAAAATAAAAAATGGAAAATTCAATAGTGATGATATTGCGAAAAGTATTGACATTAAAAGTTTTATTTTAAACATCGAAATTCGACTACCAAAGATAGTAGCAAAACAATATTATGTGTTCTGCAACCGGGGCTGATGCGGCTTTACAGGCTTTAGAGGGTCGAAGCACTGGTTTGAAGGATGTCATATCAATAGTAAAATGTGTCCACAAAGAAATTGAGGCCAGAAGAGATGTATGAGATAATTTTGAGAATACCAAATTGTAGAAAATAATCTCAAAATAGTTCCCAGAAGAGAAAAGACAAGTAAAGGCTAGAGGATTAGTACTGCATCACCTTCTCGTCAAAACACAGCAGGCATAGTTTGAACTCCGCCATTTAAAGCGGAATATTATGAAACATAATAACAGCTGAGGTGAAAGGAAGATTTGCAGATAATGATGATCTACATACTAGATTCAATTTTGTGTCTTGATGAATTGGACAAAGTTTAAGTCTGTTCAACATTTAAATGTAGTATAATTTTTGTGAGGGAATTAATGAGAAAAAGACAAATTCGTAATTTCAATTATTTTTTAGGTATTAAAATTCCTTCCAAAGAAGAGGCTACTATTGTGAAAAGCTACTTGAATGAGTTGAATGGTCGAGAAGATCAAGGAAAAAACATATTAGAAGTTCTATACAGACAAAAAGGTACGTATGAAATATTTGCATCAGTCGCAACAATCGGATTAAGTAGAACTGCTTCGTGCGAATCTACTCTTTCGACACTAATTGCTGTTAATAAGCCTCAAAGAATGTCAATGGTTCACAATGGCAGGTTTGATGTTTCTTGCATTTCAACGGAAAAGAACAGACAAAATAGATATTGACGAAGTGCTAGAACAATTCCACAATATAGTAAATCGAAGACAACAATATATTGAATATTTTTACCATGTTGTTTTTTTAGTTGACCAATAAAAATATGTAATAAAATGAGGGTTCTAGAATCTTATTTTTTCAAAAAGATGTCTCTTCACTGGAACAGATGTGTCCTAAATGCACCAAAAATTGGCGCCCTTCTTTAATTGTCTGATTCCCTACCTTTAATTTGATTCTAGCTGCTGGCCTGCATGCGTACCTCATTGCCCAGGGATTCAAGATTTTCTGTGCTATCTCTAAAGACCATTTCCAAAATAAAAAGGTAAGGCTGTCTTCTAAAACATGTCTCCATTGCTGCAAAACAGAACGCGGAAACATCACACAATGGTGTGGTTCCATTGCCTTGCGATTATTAAATGCACACTTAATCAAAACAGTTTGTAGAAAAGTGATAACTGGAGGATGATTCTGATCTTTTGTCGTACTTAAGTGTCAGAATATACGCCTAAGGAATGAATTGTTTTTCTTCTTCCTTTTTATTGCAACTCAACTCATTCAGGTTGTGGTGGACTAGAAATTAACTGAAAGTGACGAGGTTAATCACTTTAACAATCAAGTGAAGTTTTGTTGTCTAACGGGAAAATAATTAATGAAATATGTATTAAATTATATAAATTTGTAAAACTAATTTAAATTTAGATCGATAATATCGTACCTTCTAGATACCTCTGTTGCTGTCGCTGATATAATAAAGGAAGTTATACACAGTACCTATGGGCAAAATAATTTGTAAGTTTTAAGTATACGTACTAAAAAAATCTTTTTTTTTCTTTTCTTTCCAATTCTTTACTTTAAGTTGGTTATTTTTCAGATATGCTCTACGTATTTCCATGTGAATTTAATTATCGGCCAGATCATTACATCTATATGAGAGTTTACAATGCAACTAAAGGGGTTGAGATAATGCGCGAAAATCGTGTATACTTTCATTCTGATAAACAGACAGCATTCAGTGCGGTTTGTAATAAATATCTTGGAATCATATCGACTTGGCAAGGATCCCTATAGGAATTTTTTAATTCCACTAGAATCAGCTTTGGCTGACGAATAAATTATTAACTTTGACTGCAGAAAAGTTGCTCATCAAATTCTCACGAGAGCGAAACAAATCTTCCCAGATAGTGATTACTATTATATCTAATACTAGTCCAGTAGTTTTATCATATCGTTTCTTAGTTAGTATCAAGCAATCTGCCATGATATGACGTGATATGTACTTTTATTCAAAATGAAAAATAAAATCTAATTACAAAGTATTTTTGCAATTTGTAAATGAAATGTTTAAAATGTTTAAAAAGCCGACTGACGATGTACCTAACGTAGTAACGTACAGTAACCGAGGTTCCTTAGGCACTTAGTACATTCCTTTGTCAAAGCACAAAATCTTTGTCATAACCTCTGGGAGCAGTTGATTTTGTGGTAGATAAAGTGAAGACACAAAATGAACTGTGTTCAAAGGAAAAGTGCGACAAAATATGTCAAAATTCACGCCTAAATAGTACGACAAAAGATCAGAATCATCCTCCTGAAGATAAAATATGGGGAAAATTACCCATGAAAGTGTTTATATACCTTAGAGTTATAGCAAGTCTCTCTTCGAGTTCAATTAATCATCGCACCATAATGGTACTTTGATTAATTATATAGATCTCAAGGTCTGTAGTAGATCATCAAAGCTTTCAACACTCACACGGAAAGATCCAGAGAGGAGGAGGAGTAGAGGATCCCAGTTCATCAAACATTAAGTGAAGTTTTCTTTTAAGCACCCCTTCACTCCAAATTGGAAGAGCCCAATATGGTTGTTATTTTCTATGTACATATAGTATGTCCTTATGACAAATACACATATTACAGGACTCAAATTTTGACTCAACTCATCGCTTAACTCAAGCAGTTAATCCGCTCAATCATTGAGTCCGCTCAACAGTTGAGCGGTGGTTCATCGGTCGAAATTTGAGCGGACTCACTGGTTGAGTTAGTGGTTAGTGGACTCAATTCTTGAATGGATTTGAGCGGACTCAAGTCTTGAGCGGACTCACTGGTTGAGCGGACTCAATTTTGAGCGCCATCACTGCTTGACCAACTTGAGCGGACTCAAGTCTTAAGCGACAACATTTCTCTTCCTCGCAATATAATATACAAATTCAACGACTTGTAAAACCTGTAAGGGAAATACCATACTTGAAAATGTTATAATTCAATTCAAGGAAATTGTACTTATATTTTTCCATAGAATCAGCGTCTTACTTTATATTTTTTCCATTGATATGTAGCATCACGTTAGTTTTCCTATGCTAAATAATCTTTCTACCGAAGCACATACTAGGCAGTGCTGTGTTGTATTCGGTAAAAATACTTTTTATCATCGAAAAACGTTTGTTTTCAAATACGCTCGAGGTTTTGTCTGTGAAAAAATTATACTCCAAGAACAATTTCTGACTCTCCATTAAATTTTGGTCATCTTCACAATCTGAATGCCAAAATTGCGTAGCTTGTCGAAACATTCTAGGCTTTCATTGATTCTGGAAATAATAAATTTCTCAACCAATTATGCGTGGGTGTTCAATTCATTTTGCTCTACAAGAATTGTTTTTCTATGCGTCACAAACGGAATGACAAACTTAGTAGACAGACCCTATAGATTTTATCTAGGATCTAAAAATCAGACAATGACAATTATAATGGTCATAACAGAACTTTTCATATCTGAAGTTAAGACTTATTTTCGGCTATAAAACTTAAATGCAATTCATAAAACTGAGTTTTCTCATGTGCATATTTCTTTCTCTTTATATTTCACATAATTGTAAGTAGAATCGCCATAAATTGAATCATATCATATTCAAGTATGTGAAAATACCATACAGTCTGTACACATTATTGAATAAGTACAGTTGTGCATTATATTGAGAAGAAGAAGAAATGCTGGCTAAGAAAAATAGCAATACCTAAATTAATATAACACAATACACATAATGAATGACTTTTTTGTGTGCTTTTCTTATTTGATTAACATTTCAGTTTCAGGTTCAATTTAAATTAAAACAGATTTTCCTTATGTTATTTAAAACATGATTTGAGTCCGCTCAACTCAAATGATGAGTCCGCTCAAGCAGTGAGTCCGCTCAATCCGGTCAAGCAGTGAGTCCGCTCAAAACTTGAGTCCGCTCAAGACTTGATTCCGCTCAAGATTGAGTCCGCTCAATCAGTGAGTCCGCTCAAGTTTCGAGCGATAAACCATCGCTCAATTGTTGGCGGACTCAATGATTGAGCGCGGACTCAAGCCATGAGTTGAGCTATGAGTTGATATGACAAATGAGTCCGCTCATTTACAACCCTGACATATACCATATTTACATGCAGGGTTGAACCATGGTTAAAGTCGGATTCAACTCGAATTGAATTTGGATCGACTCGACTCTTCGGCTCGACCGCGCTTGGCTAGCGTAGTCGAGTCGAAATAATGTCCTATAAACGCGGATTTAGTAGTCGAATTGGCAGCTAACAGTTGGGATTTATTTTGTTTGCTCTTTAATCGAAAGTTTTGTTAGGTTGTCTATTTTATTGTGAGTTTATTTTGTTGATGTAAACAAAATTTATAGCTTTTATAGTTCCATCACAAAAATACCATAAATAAAATGTTATGTTGAACTGTCACTTGAACCAGTTTCCAACTCAATATCTCAACCCTGCATGCTCAGAAACGCGAGTCGAAAACTCAACTCAATTTCGACTTAATCTTTCAACTCTACATGTAAACATGCTGATTGTAGCATTTTGCTACCATCGTAGCACTTGTGGTTTGGTTACCCTGATGAGCATATATGGCACAGGAACTAGATGTCGATTTCAATACCAGAGTAGAATATACAAATTTTATATGGCTGGTGGAACATTCCAGAATGGACCACAACTTTTGAAATGATGGATACGTTTAGTAATTAATATTTTCTCATATTAGGTTAAGGAGGTCGATCAAATGAATACAAAACGCAACATTTTCTCTCAGCACGATCTAAAACATGTTGTGGTTAATTTCGGAATGCTCCATCATTTAATAATCTGTATACTCTGCTGTGGTATACCATGCGATATTTAGTTCTTATGACATTCATGATATAAGTCATTCCGAAATACAATCCATATGACATTCGTACAATGCGATCGTTAGATGTCTTTCAACTATGCTTTTTCCGTAAACGCTTTTAATTTTGCCTCTGGATTTTTGCATGCAAACATATTTTATTACTTATCAGAGATATATAAGGTGAATAATATGTTCCCTCTTGAAATTTATTTAATAAATCTGTCAAAAATTATTAGAGTGACGTAAGGTGATACACACACATTATAAAAACTATATTCAGATTAATAAATAAAAAATACTTTCAAACTTCACAACATTTACTACAGTCACGTATGTACGACCATATTTTTTTAAATCTATCTTACAAACAAATTTTCACAAAGATTTTATTTATAAATAATTAAATCACATTTAGTTTTCTAAAATAAATAAATAAAAAAAAACAACTCAACCCATGTAGGTATATACATAGTTTCCAAATGCTAACTATGCGGGAGTTTAGACCATCCAGGTGGAGGTTTCGGTAATGGGATCCATTCGTTTATTTCAACAGGTCCCCACACTTTTTTCCATGTCGCCACATAGTATTTTCGTTCCTGCCAAGTTTTGACCCATCGTGGCTTCCAAACCTTTTTCTTCTGCCAGATCCCATTAGACCATGAGCTATCGGCCTGTAAATGTGCCACCCTGAAATTATAATAGAAAACTTTTACTTAAGTGCGACAAACTTCAAACGGTAGCGATGGTTAAATATCGAAAGTGAAATGAAATACGAAGCAGATTGCTGATCGTATTAAATAACTAGACACATCAACTGTATAATATTATCATCGTGTACGTCTTCGGTCAGTGAATAGAGCCAACCTATAGAAAAATTTAGTCACGTCGTATTCGCAATTTCCGATGTCTACTTCTACTTATCTACCTACCTGCTGATAAGAAAGTAAGAGTTACCACATTTCGTACTATAATCGTTAACAATTTTCTGCTGTTTACGTTTTGAATTGGCATTTAAAATTGATCGACCACTCCATACTAAATCCTTTAGATTTGCGGTGAAGTTATTGGAGACTTGGAATTTGTTACTGACCATGAACCGAATTTTTTCGTAAAGTCTTATTACATTCTGAAAGTGCTTAATTTATATACATTTCATTGTCTTTCTGTCACCTTTCTGTGAAAAATTTTTTCGCTCAGTTTTCTCACGTTTCAATTTAATTCCCGAACACGGAAATTCGAAATAATCCAAGTGATTATTTCACCACATTTGAGATTTCAGTCGAGTGAATAATTTAGTGAACTTTCACCTGAGTAAAGCTCAATATATCTTTATTTCAATATTTTTAATAGATTTCGTGAAAGAGGATAGAACGAAGGTGCTAGTAGTCCAAAAACAAGAAGCATTCATTATTCAGAATTTTTATGCAATATTAGAGGACGACAACACTATGTAGTCCAAAACAGTTGGATTGTTTGGTCGTATATTTTTCTCATATATTTTGACATTTCACCATAATTTTGTCATTTTGATTTTTATTTTCAGTTACCACAAAATAAACTAAAATGAGTTTGCAGTGAATAAACGACAGATATGTATTCTGTCAAAAAGCACGACAAACTTGACACTGCTCCCGAGGTTCTGACGAAATATTTTAAACTGTGATAAATGGATATTAAACACGAATTTCACCGTATCGGAATTACACGCTGATTAAAATAGTATGCCAGTTTTTTACAAAACATTCCATAAATTCCTTGTTGTACAACCTATGCAGCTGATGATAGTAAGCTCTCTAAGCTTTCCAACGAATATCGAACCATCACTGCACCCCCCTCATATAGTACACCAAATCAAAAGAATGGAATAAAATCCAATTTTTTTTTTTTTTATTTGAACGATTCTTCCGACAAAATACCTGAAAACCGTTACTTCGTTATATTTTCTTACATAATTTGAGAGCCTTAGAATGGGTCCATTTCATTTGATTCTACACCTTTTAACAATGAAGAGCTGTGGTTGGCATCATCACAAGGCACAGCTTGTATCATGCTCATCTTACAAGGATGGGAGTTGTCGACAGCCCTGAGTCTCTGTCCTGCCTAGAAGGAGAGCTGATACAACCGAACACTTTATAAGTGCGCTTTTCCGGCCTTTACCCGGAGCAGGCTTGATACGCTTGGATCTGCAGTCTTATCTGTGGATGAACTAAAAAACTTACCTCACCTAGACCAAATGCCCTTCATTAAGAGGACTGGTAAGTTTAGGTTCGTTGTTACTTTTATTAGGTTAATACAATGGCCCACCTTGGCCTTCATGCTTGGGATCTTTCGTCGCTCTGTCCATAACAGGGGGTCGAAATGGGACCACAACCGAAATTATAAATCTTCGGTTAAAACCGAAATGTGAAATATCCTTTTCGGTTTCGGTTACAACTGGAACGTTATTGACATTTCGTTAAATAACAAACACTATTAAACACTCAACCATAAAAATTTGGACTATATAAATTTAAAATAAATGAGTACCTGAAATGCATAACTGAATATCTCCGTAAGAACACAATTCGAGAAAATAGCCAAAGTTTATTTGGAATATAAATTCAACAAATACATAAATGGTAACTATACTATTTTGAAGTACTATATGTCTTGTTTAATTTTGGAAAATATGATATGAAAAATATTTATAGTATTCAGATTAGAGAAGTTTTAAATATGGAGATATTCAATTCTGCTCCAAACTTTTGGATATATATACTTTTGTAGCGAAGACTGAATAAATTAGACTAATTTCATGAATAAAATTCGGTTGATGTTAGCAAATCTATAGTACTATTTGCTTTAATTATTAAAATACATTTTTTAAGGATCAAATTGAATGCTTTATTTTATATGCGAATAGATGGATCATCATTTTCAGGGTCGGATCTTTCATGCTCTTCAGACAGGTTTTCATGGGCAATAATGTTTTTGTGAAAATTGGTGTCGTCTCTTTGGCGCCAGTCTTGTCCGAAATGCTTCTCCAAAAGCTTTTCCACATCTTTAACTGTCGCACCACTAACAGCAGCACCTCTACCAACGAACGCAGCCTTATTATCTTTAGCACTTTTCTTAATCTTACAGATAGACTTTTGTACCCCAATATTCGTACGGTAGAAGGGTTCACCCTGAACCTGATTCGCTTACTTTCTTTTAATTTAAAATGCCAAGACGTGCTTATGCTTATCACTGAATACGAAAAATCTTTCCAGTTTCTTACTTCGAGATCTTCTCCCAAATGAAAGGCTGTGCCGAATTTTTGAAACAAGTTTAGCTATTCCCCAGGCTGTATAATAGATTCAATTTTCTTTAGCTCCTTATCTATGAGATCAAAAACACGGTCAGCGGGTAGAAAAGAATGTCCGACAACAGGAAATATTATTTCAATTTCTCTAAAATTTGAAAGAGCTGAAACTAACCACTGCGAACATATCCCAATCATGGCTGTGTTTTTATTCTGTCCACTGAATCCACCTGCGAACAGTCTTACAGTATTAATATCATTTCTATTGTGATATGGAGTGAGTTTATGGAATACTGCAGACGTCACTTGATTTGAGCCTTTCGAAAACTCATTTTATGTCCAATTGAAGAGTGTTACAGTCTCCCGGTTTAGGGAAGATTGTGAGCTTCCTTCTATGATCGCGAAGTTGTACAGGTCAAGCACTGTAGGTAATACCTGATTTTTCTGACAGTCGAACGACAACGTGAGAGCTCCGTCCTTTTTTTATTTTAAAAGCTCATAAAAACCTTGGCTCTCATCTTATGTACTTTTTGTTTTGCCATTACATTTTTTTTTTCTGCACCATCTTTAGCAATTTCTATTTTATTATTTAACTCAGTACATTTTGAGCATTTATCTGTAGATGGTGAGTCGAAGCTAATATTAAATTTCGTAAGAAATATATTTCGAAAGAATGATTCGGTGACTTTTAGAGATTCTTGTACTTCGTACTTATTTTTATACATTTTCCACATTTTTTTTTTTATATTTAGTTCTGATGGAAGGTAAAGGCGACCTGACCTCCCTCTACAATAATGTGACTCCGCTCTACAATAATGTGACTCCATTACTTTAGTCTGCTTATCCATGTTGCACTGAGAAATTCTGTCACCACCACGATTTTCTGAAGGTGCTTGGCCGGTTTGTCCATACTTTTTGGAAATTGTTGTTATCCTATTTTTAGAGACATGTAGAATACCTACCAATGCTTCCTTGAAAATAGGTATAAATAAATTAACTGAAGTTCTAACAAAAAATTACGTTTGCACCACCGAAGGGCATCGAGTTGATTTAGTAGGACGTTTGCGTTTGATCTGCCTGATTTCAAGGTCTTTTAGTAAAAATAAGTCCTGCTTAATCTTATCCGTTGTTTCATAAAATGCTTTATGAAATGATTTAACGTCGCACAAAGAAAGCATTCGGCACTGAAAAGCCCTTCCATAATGATTGCATTTGGGATATTGTGACAATTATTTAGCGGAGTGCCTGAAATTTCTTTTGTAAGTATCAATGATTTCATTCAAAATAAAATGTACATACCTTAATTTTTTAGAAATATTCCGTTTCCATTGCTCGGGTCTCACCTTCCTCTTCCTACACCTTTCATTTTCGGAAGCTGGGCGAACACTATTTGCGTCCATATCAGTAAATATAATAATACTTCGCTGAAACTCAACTTCAACAAACAACACGTATACTTACTGACGAGCACTTTTCAAATAAGATTTATCAAATCAAAGTAAACAAAATTGGAGGAAAATGTAAAAAAAAAATCTTGGGAACTTCAAAAACTGTGCTTCTTTAAATTAGGAAAACCAAACACAGAATGGCGAGGCATTGTTAAAACTATGCGCTATATATATAACCGAAATGTCCAGCGATGTCCTCGCAAAGGTTGAGAATAATTAAAAACAAAACTATTTCACTTCTAATAGAATTTTGCAAGTATACTTATGGGAATTATTGACAAGAAAACCATTACAATTCTGAACGAATGTTGCAGGTGCAATCTCTGGATTTTTCTTAAACAACTAAAGTTGGAAGCTACCGAACAACGAGCGCGTATAACTATTGGCGTGTAGAAGCGTGGGAATTCTTTAGGCGTTAGAATGGTAATGTGCTACAAAGTCAAAATAAGCAAAAGAACCGTTAAAACACATTCAAACACCAATGAAATACTTATTTACATTTGGCAAGTTTTTCTCCACAGTTGTAATAAACTAAAATATTTCACGGAGGATAAATGTAGTTTTGCACCAAAATCGATTGTGATGGAGATATGAACTTTTGAACCGAACTGTAAAGCGGATTTATTTGGCTTTGCATCCAACCAAATAATTCACTCTCATTATTAACGCGTTCATCTTTAGTTTTGCTGAAAAGTTTGAAATTGTGATAGAAGTACTCGTCTTAGAGATTCAATCGCCATTTCTAACTAATTTTTTACGAAAAGTGGAGATAGCAAGTTTTGTATTTCAGGTACTCAAATATATACTTAATGCTGGAAACAGCAACACTTTAATTCGGGTTTCGGGGAATGCTAACTGCCGTTAAATACTTGAATTGTTATTTTCCGCTATCTTGAACCTATGTAGAACACCTCGTCGGTATATGCAAGGAATATAAAATAAATGTAGTAGCGCCAACCACCACAATAATGCATACAAATTCTAAAGAAAACTTTCCAGTAAATTTCTAGGAAAAAATTGAAGCCTCCTTACATCAGATCGAGACATCGTTGATTTTATATTGCAGCGAAGCATTCCGCATTGTTGTCGGCCTTCAATATGCATAAAAATTCTAAAGAAGAAATTTCTAGTAAATTTCTAGGAAAGAATTGAAGTCTCCCTACATCAGGTCGAGACATCGTTGATTGGAGCGAGGCTTTCCGCATTGTTGTCGTTGTCAGCATTCAATATGCATACAAATTCTAAAAAAAAAATTCTAGTAATTTTCTAGGAAAAAATTGAAGCCTCCCTACATCGTTGCCATTTGGTTACATCAGCAAGTCAAGGCATCGCCTATTTTATATTCCAGCGAGGTGTTGCAGATTTTTATTCTACTTGTATGTACTTTGTATCTTATTAGATTGCCTATGCTAGGTATTGCTGTTTTACTGTGAATATGCTATGCAAGGAAACCAGTGAAACGTGGGAAAAATTTAAAAACTTTAAAAACAAAATCTAAGGTGCCACTGTAATTTCATCCGACATCCCGGCAGAAAAATTAGTCGCCTCGTAAGACCACAAATTTCACAAGACCGGTCATACAATTTCTTTTGTGGTCGGTACCAATTAAATAGGTTTTTGAATTTCGGTCTGGCGGTCACGGGGCGCGTTTAGGCGGGAACCAAACCGGTCAAAATTTCTGGTTTTTCCTCCGCGTAATTACAAACCATACCGAAGTGGTTGGTAATTTTACATGGTTGTGACCAAAGGCTTCCAATTATTCCAAACTGGTTTGGTCTCCGCCTAAACGTGCCCACGGTCACATTTTATTGAGGTCTCGTTATTTCGGTCCCATTTGATTTCGGTCGCTCTATTTCGGTACACTTTTAATTTCGGTTTTAATTTCCGTACTGAAGTCAAGACCGGTTAAAACAACCTAAATATGACAGGTTTCGGTCCCATTTCGACTCCCTGCATAAAAGTAATAATGGAGTGTAGCAGCCCTTACAGGTACAAGAGTAACTCATTTTTTTTTTTTTTTTAGTTTCTAGCTTGCATAAAAGCGTTACAATGAAATAATGAAAAACTGGACTGTAGCAGCTCTTAAAGCTTTTACTAAAATTGTAAATGAATGAACCAATTATTGAACACCCTATACATCCCTGTTCCTGAACAAAGAAGTTTAAGGTGTGCGCGGTCGTCTCATATTCTCACCACATGTGATGTTGAAGAATTTAATAAAAATTGCTTAGCATTATATATAGAATTAGCTTTACAAATTTTTCAAATATTTAACTTCAGTGATCCCATCTTAAGGAGTTTAAGTATTATAAATCCAGAGAATATAATGAAGGGCCAAAATGAAAATAGATGTTAGATGATGAATGGAGAGAGCTGCGAATTTTAATTTTAGTCCTTTTAAAAATCTAACGGATGAGGAATTTTTTAAAACATTATCACTTTCTAAGAGACAAACGATTCTTTAATTTACTCTAATCTAAATTCTTTTTTGAAATGTTATACCTTCCTCATTTTTCTGCTAATGTAGAAAGGGTATTCTCAGCAATTAACATCAGTAAAACGAAAGTAAGAAATATACTCGGAACCGATACTCTATGTGGAATTCTTTATTCGAAAGATTACTTAAAACTAAGGAACATGAATCGCTTTAACGCGAAAGGAACTAAAAATATGTACCAACTATTAAATCAAAATATGTATGATTTTAAACGAACTAAATAAAGCTGTAATTTTTATTACTTTATTTATTTTTTTTTTTTTTTTTTTTTTGTAAATGCAAGATTGTATCTAAATGTTAACTCGTTACTTTTTTGTTATTTAATTTATATACTGGATTATATTTATGTTTTCGTTTTCATGATAACTAATAAAAGAGATTTAGATATGATTTTTCATTTCTTAGTTTTTTTCGGAACTCCTCAGCTTTTTTCTCAGTTTTTCTGATAGATTCAGTTGGTAACGCTGCCCAGGAGACACACAAAATCAAGAAGAAAGTGAAGATAATATTGTTCAACCAAACAAACGTTCTCGTTCAATTGTACTGAGCAGCGATTACGAAAAAAAGTATTAAATGAAATTAAATAAATATTTTTGTTTTGTTTCCCAATAAAAATCAAGTAACTTATATAGAATTTAAGAATTAAGTTTCTTATACGGAATTTAAAAAAAAAACATTTTAATAGCTTTTGGAACATTACTCCTTCTTTTTGTACTGCCCACTGAGCGTGTTGCTATTTTCCTATAGGAAAAGAATGGCAAAATTTGTTGTAGTTTTTTTCTTTCGCGCTATAGCAGAGTTGGAGCTACCAACACAAAATATCGCTTAATGAACGTTTTCTTATGTCATTTGATGTTTTTATATTGGCTACAGATGCAATCACCGCAGGATGAATAAGGTAAAGATAATGTTTACCATACGCCGTCTCTCTTGCCCGCAGGATTCAGTTAAGAATAACTTTTGAAAATTAAAGTCGGAATGATTTTAATTTGATGAAAATATCACTTGGACACATGAAAATATATATTTTTTTAATTTAATTCGATATTTGGGTGTAAAATTTCATCTGATTGGTTGAATTTTATATGTTTTTTTATGTAGTAAACGTTTTAAATGATGGTCAAACACTGATATACAGAAACACAAAATATGTACCAGATTAAATAGCAAATCGCTCAGTCTATTGTTATAAGTCTAGTATCATATAATACAGTTTCGCACAGCACAGGACTTTCTAGGAACGTATCTACTGTGTTATACGAGGGTTACCGTATTCATTTGAACTGAACATGAACTATGATGGAATTCTATATACTATAGAACTTATTATTTGAAGTTCAGCGGAATAAAGTAGTTAAACCAAAATGAGACAACTAAGTATAGAAAAGTGATCTCATAATAATGTAAGCAGTTTCAGTAGTTTCAGCAGTCCATTTAATATAGTCAGTGGTCCTGACTTACACTGTATGTATAATAACATTTTTGCAGAATTATGACAGTCCAAAATGAAATACTTCTCAGAGGTAAATAACTTTTATACATCGCCCGGCACCCTAAAAAAACTTACTAAAATTTTCTTCTTGAATATTGGTAGCACTGTGCCTATGATCCACAAAGCTGAGATTTTGATCAAATTTGTCTACGGCCACATTGCGGCCGGTGGTCGTGATTGTATCTTTGCATTGTGTAATGGTCGTAGCGTAGTGTATGTAGCAATATGTTACAATGAGCAGTCTATGCCAGCCCATAGCCACCTGAGCGGCAAAGATCTACTTCGCAACTCGCAACTCGATAAACGAAGAAGAGGAATATCGACATTTGTCTGATTGTTCATCTTCATCGCGCAAAGTGCATGGGCTACCGGGAAAGAAAAATCGGAAATGACTAAAAGCATCGGCAGCGGAATTTTAATTCCTCATGTAAGTTTCAATCAAATATCAATACTCCAAAAAAATTTAACATAAAAATTTTTAGAAAAAGGAAAAAGTGTCAGGGTAGCGAAATCCAACTGGATCGCCAAAAATAGAAGAAAAGCGTGGATAGAGAAAGTCGTTTAGATTAAAATAGCCAGAAAATCGGGATCCCGAGTATAACTGAAAGTAAAACTAAGGAAGGAAAAAGTCTCTGTGGCCGCGGATGACACCCCATGTTTAAACAAAAATCTCTATAACAGGAAGCGCAGCACCTAAAACGCGCACCCAGAGTTTATGAAACTAACGTCGTCTTACATTCATTTGGGAATGCACATGGCATGTCCAGGAACTGTATCTGTGCATCAGTTTTTTTTCGGAAAGGGCGTACAGAGCTTATAAATATTGGAGTGGAAGCAGTCCTCTTTCAAGAAACTCATTATCAATGTTCACACTTAATAAGTAGTTTTGCATTCTTTTGGGAATGTACTTCAGTTATTGCGTGGAGCTCAGTACCAAATTTCCGCATTGACATATGTATGCACCTTCTTCCTGGTAACGCGTAGAAGTATTGGATATCACATCAGGCTTCACGAAAGGCTCGCTACCAAACTATATTGATGATTTTATTGCTGATGAGAGAAGAGTAATACCATGTCGTTAGACAATTGATGAATCGTCCAAAATTGTAGCTGTATTTAGATGTACCTAGTCCTTTGTATATCACAGTGTTACATTTAATTATCTAGATATCATCAAGCGGAGCTTCCAAGGAGGCGCTTCTTAGGGGGAATTCCAAATAACGCAATCTGAATGTAAGTTTTTCTTAAATATTTGTGTTTGATATTTCATTTTAAAACTTTTTTGCCATAATTTATTTAAAAACATCTGTTTATTTACTATATCATGTAGATCTAAGGTACTCAATATTCCACTTTGGTATGTTCTTAGCTAAGATTGAAATAGAATACGTATCTATATATATATGTACATATTCACATATCCAATAACGTAGAAGCAGTCTAGCTACAATTATTTATTACAATACGTCGAATCAATACGTTAATATGGCGTATAACTTATACAATTTTTTCGACTAGGTCCGCTCCTCCTCTAAAATTTCACACTCTCCGCCAATAGCCGAGGCGAGCTAGCGTGCCGCCCTGCAGTCAACGCTGTCCACCGAGTGATCTGTCAGCTCATGCTGGCAGTCTGGACTTCACGTGCAAGCCAATCACTCTACATACTTCCATAACAATTGGCAATACATTTCCATTGCTTCTTTTCAAATGCATGGATCCAGTGGCCTATGGTTTGTGGCCGTGGATGTAATTTGCCCTTTAATTAGCAGAGTTTTAAAAATTCAACATATCTACACACGTTCAAGCAAATCTTGCGACTTATGCATGGTCCAGTCATTTGATTTACATGAGCGTGTGTAGCGAATGTCGGAAAATTGAGTTGAGAGAGCATGACTGAAATCGGCTGAAACTATTGCGTTCAAGCAAAACTTATGACTTTGTTATGGAATTGAACTAGACAAAATCAAATGTTAACTTTTGCCTCCACTCGCAACGAATTGGGTTCAAACTTTAATTCATTCCTATAGTACACAATAGTTTGGTCAGATTTCATTCATGGCAGACTTCAGTCTCAACTCTAGCTCCAACTTTCGATAAACACGCTCATGCAAATCGTACGACTGGAACATGCATGGCCCTTTGCTTGAGCGTGTGTAGCGGCCTTAAGATGGCAGGTAACAAACCAGCTTGGAGAGAGGAATTAGATTTTAGTCTATGATTAGATCGCCTCCCGCTTTCATTGCTTAATCTAATCCAGAATCTATTTTACCTAATTCCAAATTAACTTTCTTTATTAGGTTTAGAGTGATTCATATTCCTTGCCTTTTCGTTGATTTTAATATTACCACTTGGGCTTGCCTTGCATAATATATCTAAAGTATTTCCAGTAGCCTTAAATTGTCATGTATATTTCTTTAAATCCATAGAGAAATTTTAAGTTGTTTATGTGCCCTATACCTACTGTTCCGAAGACAGGTCCTCATTGATGACTAATGGGTTATCTACGTATAATACAACCATCTCATCCGATGAAGGTAATCTACATGCCTGACAAACATTATTATTATTCGCACCATATTACCTACTATTACTTACTGAAAACTTATTTAAAGATGTTATCTGCAGGAAGGTAATTTATGAATGTTTTGTTTATATGTACATACAACATAATTCCTGTCCCTCCGCCTACGATTGTATTTTACTTGAAATAATATGAAGAAAGCGCCATTAAATACTTAATTTTCTGCTGTTTCGTGAATAAATGAGGTGCGTTCTTATAATTAGGTACCTAATTGAGCAAGCGCAGGTGCAATTCAATGTTAATTTGCTGCTTAATTTCTGGAAAAATTATTATTGGAATTATGTTTAGCACGCAAACCTATCTCAAGACTACAAGCATAACAGTTGGAACCGTGAGACGGTCACAAAAAATGGAAAATATCTGTTAAAGTATTAAAACTATGCAATTTAAAATTATAGGCACGATTTAATGAAAATGCGTTCAACTCAAGAGATGACATTCTAGACTTACCCCAAAATATCGAAATTCTGCAGTATCTGCGCATAGCGGTAATTCTTTTATAGAGGAAAATAAAAGCCTCTATGTATGATCTAATCAAATCCTTAAATCAGTAATGCTTCTTCTTGAAAAAAAAATTAAATTGTATAAATCTGAAGATTTATAGCTTTCCAACTGTCGTTGAAGATGTGAAAGACTTCTTCTGTTGAATAAGCTATAAAGGCCGCTACACCTACATACGCTCATGTAATTCAAACAACTGGACCATACATAAGTCGCAAGATTTACTTGAGCGTGTGTAGCGGCCTATAGGGTCAAAGCCGTATATAAGGATGGGGGTCTAGACGGTCCGAACAACGCCAAAAAATAAAACAATTATATATGAAGTTGCCACAATTACCTACGAAGTTTTTTTCATTTCATTTTAGTGCATTTCGAAAGGATCGATTTAAATGTTGATTGACAGATCGTCTGTTCGCGTAGCGTACTTCTCGTGCAAAAACTCTCTGAGTTAAAAATTTAGGCCGTTTGGACATCAAAAAACGTAAACGATAAGGCTTAACCACTGTTATGGTCGTAGCGTACTGCATGTAGCAGTATGCTTCACTGAGACTAGATGCATCATGTATACCCGACCTACTGTCGATGAACGGAGAACGATATGCGCCGAAACCCGAAAATATAGATGAGAAGAAGAAGAGAGCTTCATGGCGGATGACGTTTTTTTCTTTGAGAAAAAGTTGAAGGAAAGAGGAAGGAACGGGCTGACAATAAAAGGAGATAATATTGAGTCTTGGCAGAAAAATCAGA
This sequence comes from Dioctria rufipes, assembly GCA_963924295.1. NCBI lineage: Eukaryota > Metazoa > Arthropoda > Insecta > Diptera > Asilidae > Dioctria > Dioctria rufipes. The sequence goes on along the minus strand of OZ002740.1, from coordinate 336,072,918 downwards.
AAAAAATCAAAAAAAAAGCTGGAAGATAATAAGGCGGCATCAGTCAAAATTTTTGTGATTGCAAAATAAGTGAAGAGCTGAAAGTTTACGCACAGAATAAGTTACGCGTCAAAAAGGGCTTTAGTGCAGACGAGATATTTTCTCAACTATCCGACGAGATTGGTCGATTTATTGGTTATCCGTGGTGTAGTCAGGGTGGAATCGATTCTGAGTTTTAATTAGTACATCCGTGGGTGGTTTTAACCAATCTCGACAAATACTACAGCCACAGAAATAAATACGATACCTACAGAAGAATCTTTTTATGTTGCCGTCAAAAGATCATCACATGTTCAAGATTATGATGTAGTTAGTCTAGATCAAGAAGAAATGCAGGCGTCAACAAAACGTTTTTCTAAGAGACAGACAGAAAGTGGTCAGCATGCCAGGTTAATTATAGTATTGGAGAAGTTGAAATTGTTTGGAGTTAGACTCTGCCGAAGCAGATCGTAAGGTTTAAACGTTTTTTTTTTTGTCGAATTAATCATATATAAAAAAAAAATTTTTTTTTTTTACAATTTTTACATTCTATAAAGATATACATATATATAAGAGAAAACCCGTCTAAGGGATATCTAACCTAACAATTATTATTTATGCTAAGTTGCGTATTAGCAATTTACAATTTTTCATAAAGTGCTGAGTTCAGTACATGCGAAGTCTGCAAATTAGCCACGCATTAGGTTTATATTTTCCTAAATTTATTTGGATCTGTTAATTTTCGAAATCGCCGATTCATTTGGAGAACCGGGAGAGCTTTCAATTTAATTTTAGTGAATTTATTCTATATGGCGCAAAACTCCGGCAGTGACGATTTGATAGATTGGGAAATCCTCCATGCGTTTTCTAATTTTACTTAGTATATATTTCTAGAGGAAAAGATATATATATTTTTTTTTAACGTCAAGGTAATATCTGAATTCACGCAACGACGAAGTAGTGAACAAACAAATACAAATAGAAGTATAACTCAAGGAGAAGCATTAGGTTGCATTGAATTTTATAGACGTAATTCGCCTCGTACATTAATGGTGCTTCTGTTTGTATACGAGTTTGGTGTGATCATACACAAACGTTAGCTCTTAATATCATTACATTATAAATGAAGTTTTTTTTTTAATGGTCACTGCATTGTCTGTCGCACTACTTAGACTAGTATTTAATAACGATTCCTTTAACATCCAAGAATTTGAAAATAGAAATCCCTAATTTGTGAGCATAAAATGGATATTGTATTATTTGAGGGAATTATCGTGTGTACCTTGTGTACAATTATCACTAAGGAAACAACAGCAAAGTACCCATTGTAAAAGATAAATATTATAACGTAATTATGTACTAAAAATTCTTTATTTTTCCTCTCACTCTTCCGGAGACCTCTCATATGAAGGTTGACTAGGTCCGCTACTACTCTCATTTCAGGTCAGCACAGGGACACTGGAAATACTCTTCCCTCAGTGTAGTGGTGGGCGATGTTTATTGATGTTTTCAAAACATCGATGTTTGGGCTCTCGATGTTCGATATTTTTACATCGATGTCGACGCACTAAAACATCGACGTACATCGATGTTATCGATGTTAGGGAATTACATACGTCTTTCCACAAAGGATTGAAACCATGAAAGGAATAAGTGCATACTGTAAAAAGCAAATCAAATCCCAAAAAAGTTATCTAGATTTGAAAAAAGAAACGCGTATTTCAATAAAATTTTTGTGGTAAAACGGAAAGAGACGTAGTGAAGTGATTGTTCATTTCATTTTCAAAGCTTCGTTACAATTGATCATCATTAGTTCTTAGAATGATTTGGGCTGGGGGCAGAAAACATTGTTCGGTGGAACCAATCAGAATTCATTCTTTTAAATGAGAGGAAACAGAGTGCCCTTAAAGTAAATACATCAAACTGTAGCCACTGAGAGCGATACAGGCTTGTCTATTATTTACTTAAGAAAATGTCTGCCTGCAAGCTCGTTTTCAGGCTCAACAAAGTTCAATTTATGGGCTAATCACATCCGCCTAATAAATGAAAAACAACAAGCATCGGAAGGTAGTTCGAAACGTAGGCAATCGGAAATACCCTTTTATTTAAGCGCTCCTTTTAAGCCGCTTCATATAAATCCTTTGGAATGGTGGCAGCGTCACCAACTTATATATCTTGGCTTATCACGTCTTGTAGCAAAAATTTTGTCCATTGCGGCTACTTCTGTGCCAACCGAACGTTTTTTCTCTAGGCTAGGCAAGACTATAACTGAAAAGAAAAACAGTTTGCAAGGAAAACGTCTTTGCCAGTTATTGTTTCTTCAGTCTATAGATAAGAAGTTTTCGGACCTGTGATTTTTCATTTTTATTTAATTCATGCGTTATTTTTAGAAAACTTTTCCTTTAGAATTGATAATGAATGAAGTACTTTTTTTGTTTTGTTTTTGTTATTTTTATTAAGTTATAAATAAAAACGACAGCAACAAAAATTCTAAACTGAAAAACATAGAATGTTTTGTATGATGTGTTTAAAATTCATTAACATCGATGTGATATGATCGATATTATCGCCACATCGATGCTTGTTGAGCGCCTCACATGGTTAATGGTAAGTAGTATAAAGTTCCTTTCAGGACTGGATGTGTGCGACGGTCTTTGTTTTATTAGGCACGAAAATTTTTTTTTATATGGCTGGTAGCAGCGGCAGGTTTTCGTGGAACCTCCCCATACTCTTCGCCAATAGCCGAGGCGAGCTAGCGTGCCGCTCTGCACGGCAACGCTGTCCACCGGGTGATCTGTCAGCTCATGCTGGCAGTCTGGACTTCACGTCCAAATAAATCACTCTACATACTACCATAACACCACAATATGCATATGCAAAGACACGAGCAATTGCTTTTCATAATAACAGCCCACAATAGGAATAAGAAACCGTTCGTCAAGTTTTCATTCCTTTCGTGAACTTCTGTCTGTACGCTCAAGATCGTACTTTGACAGTTGTGTAAATACTATACAAATATTAGTGATGCATAAAGAAGTATTCGTGATATTTTCAAGGCTTGCATATGCAAACTTATGCACATTGTAGTTAGGCCTAAACATTGCAAATATTGAATATTTATTCTAATTACAGTTTCAATAAAAAAATATCCATATTCAATTATATTCAATTATAATACATTCTTATGTTTTCGGGCCAGAATGAAATTTTCATTCCGAGCTCCAAGTATCTTTCCGGTCTACACTTCATGTTCCACATACGAACGAAAATTCTTTTCGATTTTAAATATAACCTCATTTTCGTTTGTTTACATTTGATACAAACTTAACCGAACTTTTTTTAGTCGTTCGTTTTTGATATGTAGGCATTGACGAATTTTCATTGTGGAACCTTCGAGGAGGGAACTAAAGGAGGCGACATGTGATGAAAAACGCGTAGCAACTATCGTTCTTCTACTTGTTTTCTTGAGGTGCCAGAGGCGGCGTTAAAAATTGTTGATGCCTTAAATATCACAACAAATTAATGGCGCGAAAATTCAAACCCATTTCTTAGAAACTCCGCACAATCTTCCGCACCATCCACTGACATGTATATAAATGGACTCACTGATCTCCTGTTTCATGTGACACCAGTTTTGATTTCAGCAAGTATGCTCTCACTGACGATATATTTAAATTATTTGCGAATTTACTTATATATGCATGTCAGTGGGATTTACCGAATTTACCACAAAAGCATTTTCCTCAACACGGATTGTTGTATCTAAATCTTCGAGCATATATAACTCCTTTTTATATTACTATCACTTAGTCCAATAGCCATTAAGCAGTTCCTATAAAAAGTAAATTATCCCATTTGTAACTAAGTCTCTGCGCCAAACACACTTCGCGCCTCTTTGTTTGCAAAAAAGTGACACTCAAACATCCTGCCAAAATCAAGATGGCGAAAATTTTGGTTACGCTGCCATACATATACTTTACTATGGGATGTCGTCTCCTTTAGTTCTCTCCTCACAGTGTGGAACTGATTAGTTAATCGCTTCGTGAGGGATACCTATATGTGAAAGTCCGCAAAATGGTTTCCCTTTCGTTAAAAATACAGTGGCTTGCCAAATTATTAGGGGCAGTTCGATTTTTCTGAACTTTCTAGGTTTAAATGTATTGAAAACTGGCAACACTTGTAGTGTGCCTAATACCCTAGACAGACTGTGTCCATAATGACTTAATTTGAAATACAGTCATTTCAAGGAAATGAAGAGGTGACAGACTATGGACGAAAATTATTTTTTTTTTGAATGTCATTGAAAGTTCCTCAATGTGAGTAAAGATCATGGCAGAGTTCAATAATGTAATTAACTACTATCAAAAAAATTTGCGAGTATTTTCTGTAGTTGCAAAGCATTTGGTAGAAGAAAATTCTTGTTGTTGAAAGAGACCAATAAGTGAAGAAAGCTGCAATTTCACTAAATGGAGTAAGAATTGGTCCATTTGAAAATGAAGCGAAATGTTGCAAATAGGTCCTTGATTGAATTCATTTGTGTGACACAATGAGCATTTGACTCCATTTAATGAAAAATTAAGTTATTATGGAGACAGTCTGTCTAGGGTATTATCTGCCAAAAATTCAGGTTTGCTATACGACCGTCAAAACATGTGTTTAAGTTAAAATGTGTGATCAGGTTAAATTACAAATTCAATTTGAAAAGCAAAGTTTTATAGTTTTTACAGTGGAAAGTTATTTAAACGTAAGTGTATTGTTTGATATTGTATTACTTTTGCTAATTTTTCAATATTATTTTTTTTTTATAAATTATGCTTTAGTAATATCATTATCGGTTTTTTCGGTATGGGAAAAAGTAAACACATTTCTCCGACAGTGTGCAGAAGTAAGCGTGCTATTACTGCACTCTGGATATTCGCAAAGGCAGATATTATCAATTGCAGGTGTTTCGAAGCCGGTGGTTAACAGAATCAAGAAAAAAACCGACGATAATCTGGCCCTGGAAGAGAGCCGTAAGGGAAAATGTGGAGGAAAAGGATCACCACACCTCGTGACGACCGTAAAATCAGGAACTTTGGTATTGAGCATCGGGGAAAGAGTGTGGCTCATGTAGCCACCACGATCAACGATGAGGGCTACATGAGCCACACTCTTTCCCCGATGCTCAATACCAAAGTCCCTGATTAAGGTCTTTAAGAGGACAGTCCAGAGGCACTAGGCTAATGAGAGCCTGATTGCTTATCGGCCAGCAAAAAAGCCACGCCTGACTGATATAATAAAAAACAAAAGAGACTGGAATGGGCTCGAGCACACAAGAATATGACCGTTGAGGACTGGAGCCGCATATGGATGATTTATTATTGTGTAGTATTTCTGAATAATGACTTTTTCATGATTTTGTTAATATTTCTTAGGTCTGCTTCTCAGACGAGTCAACTTTCCAAATCTTGGAAGATAAAAGTTCGTTTGTGTGACGATGCCCCGGAGAGAAATTCCACCCTGAGTGCCTCATAGAAGGGTATGTGCCGCCTGTACTTCGTGGATGGGACAATGAGGGAAGACCAAGAGAGTCCTCGAAAATCACCTATTACCTCATGTCACTGAATGGGTCCCTGCTGATGAGGAATACGTATATGTACGACTCAGCCCCATGTCATAAAACCAGAAGCATAACAGCATTCCTGGCTAAAAAAAAAACGTCAGGGTTTTGTCATGGCTAGGTAAATCCCCCGACATGAACCCCATAAAGAACTTGTGGGAGCTGGCAAAGAGAGAAGTAGCGAGGGAACTTATTACAAATAAGCGACAAGTTATCGCAAAGCTGCTACATGTATGGCAACACTCTCCAGAATTAAAGTAATATGCGAAAAGTTGCATTGAGAGCATGCTTGGACGCCTAGGAGAAGTAATTGCGGCAAAAGGAGCGATAACGAAATATTAATAGTTTTTCCCGGATTTTATAATTTAAAGGCCATTACTGAAAATTAAAGAGATACTAATACCTAACATGCTATTTTCTTGCTCTAAACTAAACCTTTAATAAATTTAAAATTATTTCATTACATTAAAACACAATTTTTATCAATTTCTTTAAATATAAGCAGGAAAATTTCAATTTTTCAAAGAGTCCCTAATAATTTGGCAACCCACTGTAAGGCGAAAAAGTTTGAAATTATATTTGAGAATTGAGTTGTGATTATTCATAGTTTTGGTGAAATTGGAAATTTGGCACGTGAATCTGATTTAGATTTTAGTGAAGAGACTGTAAAAGCGGAAGTAAGCCAGGAATACAATGTAGCGCATGCTGAATTCACTGTAAAACCTGCAGCGAAGGCCTTACGCGATTCAGTGGCCGCTTTTTATAGACAATTTAAAATCAAATTTAAATCGACTTTATCTTAAAATTGATTTTAAAAGCACTTACAGTTTATTCTAACGGTGAAAGTTGCCTTTAATTTTAAAACAGACTTTTTTCATCTTTAAGTATACTTTAACTTCAGAATGTTGTGTAAATTTCTTCATTTATAAAAAGTTTTTATTAAAAAAAAAAGTAATAGGAGTGTTACAAAATTGAAGAAATGATGGATATCGATATTTAAGAATAAATCGAAGAAGATTTAACTTTTATTAATGATGTAAACAATCTCCAACGTCTAAAAATATATAATTTTCGACAAGATCCTTTTGAAAGGGATGACACAAAATTTTTCTCACTTTACAGATTTAGTAAGGGATCTGTCTGTTATTTCACAAACTTTGTAAAAAGCAATCTACCAAAAAGAATGAATAACAGAGGATTACCTGTTAATGATTCTTTCATGGTATTTATTTTATTACAATAGTCACGTGCTATTAAACATCTCTTCACGGAATCTCAGGCTAGAATTAGTAGAATAATCAAATATGTAAGTCGAGCAGTAGCACTATACTTTTACTGCAATCATAAAATTTTATGAATTGGAAAGAAGAAACATTGATATTTTACTTGGAAAATTTTTTATATCCCCAATTTGTTACCACATCTGTATTTTAAAGTATACTTCAGTTAAAACACACTTCAAATTCGTCTATGAATGAGCATTATCTTAATGTCGACCTTAACTTGAAATTGCTTGCTCCCAGAGCTTGCCCCTCTCGCAAAAATGAAGATGCGGAATAACGAAATCTACGTAAATATCAAGTTTGGTAAAAAAGTGTTTTTTTCGAAATTACCCCCTCCATTTTCGAAATTCGAAATCGAAAAATACCCTATCTAATAGCCAGTTCAGATTCCCGTACAATGACATATAAATGGTTGCCGTAGGTTAAAAACTGTAGAAGGATAGAATCCTACGAAAAAACTGAAGATTACCTCGATGGGCACATCTTCCAAATGTTTGCTTATAACTTTTGATTGTTATTGTTGATAGCACTTAGGGAGGTCATTTTGGAAAGGGGACATAATGCGCAAATTTTTTCATATTTTTGCCAAGTTCGTGCAATGGTGATATTTCGAATAAATGTACACTGAAACGCGACAAAAATGTTGGTGAAATAAAAAATTCTAGAGATAACTGTTTTTTTTTTTTAATAATTGAAGGCACAATTATAACTTATTATGCATTCTTAGAAAGGCCAATATGAGTTCTTTTAAATAAAGGTTTGAACGTCACAATCCATTAATTACAATAGAACTTATAACGAAATTACTCTGAAAAGATATGCAAAATCTCGAAAATCGATATTATCGATTTACTCGAAAACCAAGCGGAGTTCGATATAAAAGTATCTAGACTTTTTTGACCCAAATGACCTCCATCCCCTTAAAGGATTAAAGACATTTACAGAACACCCTGTATACAATTACATTATGCTGGCTGTAGCAGCTTACAGACTATCCTATGGTCACTTAGGGCCATATTTATGGATTAAAATTAATCGGGAATGAAGTTATATTAGGTCTGTCTGTTTACTTTTGAGTAAAAATCTTTGCGTAAAAATCAAGTAAAAACTTTTATGCGGTAGAGGGGATAAATCAAGAAAAGTTACCAGACACTTTTCGAGTAAATTTTGTTTAGCTTGTCATGTGTCAAAAATTTGGCTGCTACCTTTCCGTCTGAAACAGAAAACAATTAATTAATTTGAAATACGTTTTAAAAAACCCACCCTCTTTAATATTTTTTTTTTTAATTTCGACTCTTTAGATTATCATTTTACATTCTTTCGATAACCCAACAAACGGCTTAACCTCAAATTTAATACTTTTGACAGTCAGCTGATTGCATATCATAGTTACACATCCTCTTGATCATGAGTAAAAATGTGCAACTTTGTGCAAGAGGGGAAACGTAAAAATTTACTCGATTTTTACTAGTTAAAAGTAAACAGACGGTTTGTGAGTAAAAATGCGTAAAAGTTTTTACACCGAGTAAAAACTTTCGAGTAAACAGACAGACCTATTCATTAACCTGGATGGATATTTTGAAAGCACCTAAGAGTAATCGTAAAAATATCAATTTGAAAATAACGTAACCTTTATTCTGGCTGTTGAATAAGGTAAAATTCAAACGCTCTCAAATTATCTGTTGAATAACCTTGATCGATGATAACCTCATAGGCTCAGTTGGCAAGTACACGTCGACACGGTCTACGCTTTTCCTTTCCTTTTATAATAATGACAACTAATAAGCAACAGATGGCAGCCCCAGCATTAGATCGCTACATCAGAATAATCACCAAACATAGATTCTGATTGTACGAGTCAGTATGCGCTCCGCTTTGAGGTACCTCAAAATGTCCTTCATAATTACATCAGTCAACTTGCTGCTCTTATCAGTGGAACAAAAGAAAATTTTTCCACAAGTACTGCCTGTGCCTTAGATCATATAACAAACAGAAAAGCTTATAAGTCAAATTAAGTGAAGTTTCGCCAATGTTTGTGTTGAACTTAAGTTTTCTAGTGTGGAAATACAGTGCAAGTATAAACAGCTAGCAGAACTCATGAAGGAGCAGTCATCAACTTATTTTAAAATAGCGCAAAATTTTTGCCATTTCTACACTCTGCTATTGATTTACCATCAATGGTCACACTTGTCAATTATGCGTAGGCTTTTTTGTGTTTTCATCTCATTTACTGTACATTTTCCGTCCTTCGTTAAGACGTAACCCTTGAGATATTATGATATTTATACCATACCCGCATTCCTGTTTGATATACATGTTCTAAGTTTATACTGCCTTCGAATTTTAAGCTGCTCCCAACCATCATCCTACCAACAAATTTTGTGGAGCAGAGGCAGACTTTACTGACCCATTTAAACTAACTCATCGTGAACAAAATAGTTCAAGTAGCTGAAGCCGGGCATAAAAATAACAGAGTCTCAGGTGAAGAGGTTAGGTCTAGGCTATGCTCCCAAGAGGAGTGAAAACGGATAAAAACCTTAAAAGGGACCTAGACCTAACTATCGGAGAGATTAATGATATTTTTCTCCTTGATACTCATATTAAAATTTTGTTTCGTTATCATTATAATAGCGAAAAGCAACTCATTATGGCAGGCAATAGTATATGCATTCCAAGTAAATAAATTAGGTGCACCATCTCAATGCATAAAGATAATGAGATTACTGACTGTGGTCAAAAACGTGACAGAATCCTCATTAATCAGACCCAAAAACTTTCTGTGTGTTGACTAAAAAGTCATAAATTACACTCATAGAGTCTTTGGCTTAAGCCACACTAAGAAATTATCAGCTTCTTATGTAAAAATTTCAGATCAATCATCAACAGTGGAAAATCTTAAATTAAATTATTTACTCGCTTTATAACTGCTAAAAAAAATTGTAAAAAACGCAGATAAGAACTGCCGTTTTTATAACGAAGCAGCAAAATCTTCAGGGAGCTTGAGCCAATATAAGTTGGTTATCAGGGGAATAAAACAAAAGACATTATAGGTCACAAGCTCAGTGGAGATTCTTCCAACTTCAAGATAATTCACCTCTATCCGTACGACCATAATTGCTTGAATGCTGTTTATAGAAAAAATCTTCCAACAGCCTACTTGTCAGCAAACTTTAATACCTTCTTTTTATAACGATTAGAGCCTTGAAAATATTCCTTTAGACGCTCAACTAGCTATAAATAACACCTTTTATCAGATAAAAACTTGCACTTCACTAACTAAAACTGTAAATTCACTTACTTAGTAGACACGCTGTATCCTAAGATAAATCTGAACGTAGCCAAGATGATAATGATGACAGCCTAAAAAAAAAACAAAAAGGAACTAAATTGAAATAGTCCTTATCACTGATCGCAGATAATAATTTCACTCACAGTAATCCTCATTGTTTTGATGATGGATTTCCTTTTTTATTTTTAGTTTTTTTTTTTTTCTGTGTTACAAAACCGATCGAATTGAGTATTTCTTTCAAACTTAACAAAGTGTCGCGATCAGAAAGTGTATTTATTGGTTCATTTCCACTACGATCTTACCTTCCATTGCAGGTTGTACCGTCCAGGCTTCCATCACTTTTGACTTAGTCAATGATCATTAATATTCATAGCGAGCGGCCCAGTCTTCAGATGTGGCAGTTTTGTCCACTTAATGCCAATTCCGCAGAGTTTCCATCGGAAGTCACACTGAAAAATTGAAAATAAAAACAAAATGAATTCGACGTGCCTCGAATTTATATGATTCCACAATTTTAAAGAAATCAACAGCAAATAAATTTGGGACGTGAAGAATACTCGTCGTGTGTCTATGTACCTGAGAGACTACTGTGGATATGGACATCTCACGTCCATCAATAAAATGTAGCTAAGATAATATCTCTTGAAAAAGAAGGCGACTTAACTCCAGGAGGACCAATTGTACTTCATGAGACTGACATTTACTGGCATTTACAAGTATGTATCACAATGTTTTACTTCAATTCATGGACTGTAAACCCAACGATACTTTAAGGTACCCTAAGGCTAGTGTTTTTTTCTTTACATACAATATTTAACTGGAATTAGCGGTAAAAATAACATTTGTTCTGACACTAATAATATTTTGGCTTCATATTCATGTTTAAGGTCCTTAAGGAGTTCAACGTTTGCAAAGTCTCAGGTTTTAATGGTGTCTCGCCACTGTTAATTAAAACCTGTGCCTAATCCTTGTCTATACCTTTGCTTAAGCTATTCTACTTGTCTTTTTCGATAGGAAATTATCCACAAATTGCAATAACTTCGATTCTTTCGAAGGTTCTTGAAGCTATCATTAATTGCAAATTAATGAAGTATCTAGAAACCAGTCAACTTATCAAAGATCGCTATGGCTTCCAAATGTAATCTGGTGACTTGCTGACTTTTCTTACGCAGTCTTGCAATCGTAGTCACCACAGTTTTGGTGAATCTAAAATCGTTGCCCTAGATATTTCAAAGGCCTTGGCATTGTGCCCATTTAGTCAAACATAATACTTGGTCTCTCCCCTCCTCTTCTATTTTCAATTGAAGGCTCTGCTTACCTAATACAGGTTATATAAAATGTCGATACCTTTAAACCTCACGCTATAAATGGAGGTATGCCCCAGGGCTCTGTATCTCTCCTCTTCATTTTCGTTAATGATCTGGTTCCCCTTACTTTTAATCCCATCCATAGTTTTACTGATGACAGTACTCTTGATTTCGCTTACTCCTTTAACACTCTCGCAGACTCCAGAGGGAATGCCATATAAGTCAAACGAGATTGTATGATTAGATCGTTGAATAATGACCTTGACAATATCCTCTAAAACACAAACCTGTCTAAACTCTTTAAAACAAAATTATTTTTCCACTCCCGTTTTTTTTTTTATGGGATATTAATTTCCCATACATCGAGCTTAAGAATTCTTGGAATTAATATTTCCAGGAATTTTAGCTGGAAAGATAATATAACTTGGATATCTAAAACGGTGTAAGAAATATTTCATCCCGTCAAATCTAGCGCCCCAAGTCCTATAGCTGACCTAGAATGGCGTACAATTTCCACATCTGGGCCGTGACTGGTCGCACAGTCTTAGATTTATTAGATATTATCCAAAATGGAACCTTCGAGTTCATTGGCGATGTCATATCGACTAGATCGAGCACCACCACAATTTTGAATGCCTTTATGCTCCTTTATCGCTATATACATGATCAATGCTCTGATGATATATCTAGTATGATCCCTTGTAGATTGATCCCTGCACGTAATACTCGCGATGCAAGCCGCGCACATTTTTTCACACTTCGAAATACTTTCGGTGATTTTTTTTCTCGAACTGTGCGAATGCAAAATAGTCTCTTCTTTCTTTCCTTGGGCTTACAATCTGCGAAGATTCAAAAGTGACATATATACACGCCCACGCCACTCTCCACCATATCCATATAAGATTAGGATCTTTCCTTACCTTATTCCTGCCATGGCTTGCATCAGAGGATATCCCTGAGCTTGGCAATTATTAAGCCAAAAGACAGCTTTGCCATTCCGTATGAGTAGTTTGATCTGCAAATTAAAACAAATGTCTAACCGAAATACAAGAATATTAACTATTCTATGCATTGCAAACGGAATGACAAATTTAGTATACCCCATGATTTCATCATCTAGGGTATACAAATTTAACGAGATGGTCCGAAAAACACGCATACGCGGTGGAATCATACACACTTTTTAAATAGTAACTGTTCCTGTTTTACAGATCTACGGAAAATAACAACTGAAGAAATATCTAGTCTTGTTGATTGGAAACAGAACTTCGTCTAGATAGAGGTTAGTCGAGCGCAAAACGTTTTGGAACTGCATTTTTATGCTGACGGAAACCTCTTTGGTTTTTAAGACTCCCATTAAGTGGTTATAATAAGTGTTTCAATTTCCTCCCAGACGATTGCTTTTGACATTGCTTGTCCCTTAACTTAATACTTATGAATATGTTTTTTGATTATATTTCACATTCAAAATTTACTGTGGGCTCTTATACAAGTGGAATTGTTTTAACCCATGGAAACAAATGCGAGAGCATGCTTCGAAGTGGACTGGAGATGGTGTGATGTTTCGAAGACAAGTGTCGCATTATCCGCCACTCCCACTGGGCTGCGGCATATTTGACAGTGGTATCTGAATTCAAAAATGTAACTGATTTTACTTAATCAAGTCATTCTTATTCTATTTCAGTTTCAAAAATAGCCAGTAATTTGAAAATAGCAATTATGAAATTAGCATGTTTATTTTTTCAAAGCAAATTATATAAACCCAATATTTACAAAATATTAAAAAACATTGTTGCTCCCACCGAAAAGGCTGCTAGTGCGCCAAGATACCCAGGGAATTTCTCAGCTGTTACAAACGTAAACAAATCTTCGATATTTCATCATATTTGTTATTAATTTCAATTTCAATTTAATATAAAAATATGTGTAAAGTACACAAAATAATGTGTGTAAAGTACACGAACTATACTTCCCTAAAAATGATTTCCCACATAATTTTCACCAGATACAAATTTTTGTCAAATTAGGAATCTTCATTTAACAGCTGAAAATACATTTGTCTCTGACTTCAATATAATTCTGACCTTCTTCACGATACCCTGAAAAAAGCCACGCTCGTGCACACGAATTTTACAGGTATCAACACTTCCTCTTGTCTCTATATTCTAAGCTTATCATACAATTCGACGTTTTTCATGTTTTTACTTGAAAAAGTACGCGAACAGACCTAGTATAACAATAAACCCGGTGCGCCTAAGAGTCAAATTACCCCTTATTTTTGGCATTGAGATAGGATGAGAACATGACCTGATTGAGCAAATTGAGCTCGCGTGGATTTCGAACATTATTGTTGAGAATAACTTTTAAGGCTCTCGCGGTTGCTTACTGACATTTTATATAAGTTTTCCGGATTAACATTAAATAAATTTATTGAGTGCTAAATCAAGTACTCACCCCAAATGTTTCGCTTCGAGTAACATTGAGTGTGGTCATGTCACCGGTACCAAGATTCAGCTAAGTCAAAATTGTCAAAAATTGAGTGAAGTGAGTCACTTTTGTGTTAATAAATTCACTCACTCACTTCACTTTGCGGTGAGTAGGAGTAAAATCATCGAGCAGCGATTTTATTCTAGAAATAGTAACCACATATAGTTATTAATTATGACTAATAAATTATAACTCGCTATTTGCATACTAGCAAGTTCTACTTGATGAACTAAAATAAAGCTATGATGTATTAGAGTGGAAGCTTGTTAGGGCACAGGGACACCATTGCATGGGAGGAAAGAGAGGAAAAATTATATTCTTCCGATATGTTATATTCCTTCTTATTATCCGCATAAAATGTTTGGAGGATAATAATTCGTAGCCGCGTTCATTTTCACACATAAAAATACCAAAAAGTTGTGAAATTGACATTCGAAATTAATTTTCGAAACAACTCCCTTCATTTTATTAAAGGATTCATTTTATTTTCAAAAGTGATTGAAGTGAAATACTAACAAATTAGCTGAATCTCGGTACGGGTAACTGCGTCTGCTGTTACCGAGTTTACTACTATTCCACGCAAATTGGTTTGAAATGCTTGTTAAATCTCTTCTCACATCTATTGCTTTACTCTTCTGAACAGCAGTATTGTCGTCGTCTCGTTTGATTATGAGCACACACCATTGGTGACGGTTTTGGCCTGTGTATTGGCGCTTCCCTAGACTAGATCTCGAAATCCCTCCATTTTCACAATAATTGCAATTCCAAAGAGTCTAATCAAACGCAAGAGATTGGCAGGCATGTATAATTGCAACTGAGGCAATGAGCAGAACGTCTACTCTCGCTTTAGAAATAATATTAAAGCTGTCGCTTTTCAACATAATTTTAGAAAAGGAGGCGAAAGCGACTACTTATAAGAGCCTTAATGAATACCCAGTGGGAAATCTAGTCAGGCCTTCCACGTGAAGGCTTCTGGAAACAATAAAAGTAAATGCAAGAATATGAAAAATCTGAAAAATTGTTGCTCCTTTCCAGATTGATCCCGGAAAAAGCTTGTAGGAAGGTGCAACGTATGTTTTCAAGCTCATTCTTGTTTCGTTTGTGAAACCCAAGTGCATGCAATTGTATTTTCGTTTGCAGACAGTAGATTTGTTTGTGAAATTGTAGTGATTTTTACTAAAGTGCAACTACACAAGAAAAATAAAATCAAAGAAGAACTTTCTAAATAATTCATATATGTATAAGTTTATATTGCTTCCTCCCAAGTACATGCCTGTGCGAATGTCCTATAATGTGTCCAATATGAGGCATACATCATATCTTCCAAAGAAGGCATCCGGTTTGAATGATAGTATGATTCCATTTTCCACTGGTTAGTTATAGAAATTTGGACTCAAAAAGCATACTATAACAAGAAAAATGCATTCAAATTCAATATTAGGCATGGTCTCTGATGGAAGGTAACTACCAAGTTTCACTCAGAGCCATATCTTCAAAGCATTATTTTTGGTAAGGTATTAGTAGTTCTTGGCGTAAGGAACCGACTAACACTCCAGTTAGTTCTGAGACAGTCGGGAAATGTAGGAAACGAAAAATCCAAGATGGTCAGAAGAGGAATATCCATGCGCGGCCGAAGCCGGAGCCAACCTTTTTATGGTATTCCTAAAAATTGAGTCCAGAATCGAATATCTGGAGATATTCGTATTCCCAATTCGTTCCTGAAAGTGAAAAAAAATGTCAATAATTTTAGTTGAAATAAAAGCAAAGCAAATAAATTGTACAACATAGAATTTATTCTCAACAAAAATATACACTATCAGTCGCAAATAAGTGCAAATAGTAAAACAGGGTTGACATTAACTAAATGATTTTCATTTAATGAAAAGCCGACACAAAATTTCGAATCTAATATTGTATAAGCCTAAACCTTAGCCTAAAGAGTTACAAGTGGAATTTAAAAGTACAAAGTTTGGGTAGAAATAAGTTAATTATATGTATAATACAAAATCACTAGATTTACAGAGAGCGCTTATTCGAGAGTTCTTATATAAAAAATTAAAAAAAAAAACCAAAAAAAGAAATAGAAGGAGCTTTCTCCACTGCAATATTGTTAAATCATCTATAAAGTCGGTACAAAGAGTTTGCTCTTATTAATATTGCTATCGTACGTAAGAAATTATAACTTAGTCTGTCAGTCTTTTCGAGTCGATGCAGAACAGATAGAAAGCAAAATCTTTATGCAGTTTTAAAACTTATTCGAAAGACATTAAATTAGCTGGAAGTGGTTTTTCGATGTTCCGTTTAGCTGCCTTTCGAATCGATTCAGCCCAAATATTTGTCATGCGTGGGCAATCAGTTCTGAACTTATAGACGGTACCAATTGCAGGATTAAACAATTCAAATGAATTTTTATGTTTTGGGTTGTCCAATATTTGTGCAGACCAACCGTCAAGAGGGCACACTTTGCATGGCTCTCGCTTATAGTCACTCCTTTCTGAGCCTTTAAATGATTTTGGTGGAAAATATACTAGAGAATTTGCCCAAATTTGAAGCCAATATCTTTGCCAAGATGCAACAGCTGGCTTTCTACCCTCTTTGAGTACAGTTTTTCGACGAACACAACCCTGAAAGCTGAGCATATCAAAAGATATTTCTCCTTCACCACCGTCCAAATGAAGTACACCTTCAGAGCTTTCTGTTGAAATTGCATCTGCTGTTTGTGTATTATCTTCTAAAACAGAATCATCTAACAGATGTCGCGGTGGAATAAGCTCTGGAGTTTCTTGCTGTTGATGATGTGATGACGTTATTTGATGTGTATTCGTTTTTCCAAAAATGCTGTAAGAAATATTTCATTTAATTACACATTAATTCTCAGCTGTTTAAATGGAACACGAATAATAAATAGTAGGTAGAACTGTCCTAAAAGTATGAAATTAAATGAAATAAGCCAATAATGATAACAAAATGGAATATTACTACCTAATCGATAGTGAAAATCCGAATAGAAATGATATGATAATGTGAAAAATTTAAAGTTTGTGAGGAAGAAAAATTAATAATGAAAATAAATCAAGAAAAAGTTATTGAATAGCTTATTTAGTACACAAACACATTGCTAACAACATGATTCAAGCGTTAGTGTGTAATGGATCTATTTCATACACGTTAGTTTCAATAGTTATGGGATCCTAATTTCTCACACCTTATATAAGTGTTTAAAAACAAAAACAACTTTATTCGTTTGACGATTACCACAGAAAATTTTAATATATCAAATTGTTATCTACAATTCGTGCAAAAATAAATCACATAGTAAGGCAGAGATGTGAAATAAAGGTAATATTCCACATTAACTCTTAACTTACACAATTACAAGCAACATGTTTACAAATGACAATATTTAGCGGCCGAAGATTTTAGTTCTGGAATACTGAGAATGAATGAGATAAAAAGAAGTAATGTAAAGCAATTTTCTCTTGGTCTCCAATTGCCCCCACCAGTGATGGGGTGCTAAATATATAATATTGGTTCTTCTTGAGTTCAAACTTGAACCAATACAACAATCGAAATGCAAAACTTGCATCCACCCATGCAGGGATCTACGAAGAGCTCTTAGAGTATATTAATGAATCCAAGCAAGATAAAGAAAACCCAAAACAACCATTTATTCCAGAAAATCAGACCACGATCTCAGTCAAAACATAACAAACCGAAACACAGCCAATAGGACGACATCAACGGAACAATAACCAAAACTATTTCAATTGAGCGGGCAATTGGGTGACCACTATCCTCGAACTTCTGTGGTAAGCAATCAAAGTTAATAATATCAGCCTCATTGTAAAATTGTACTTAAATGTACTGAAGAATTGACGTTGCCTAGAACCCTTAGTGATCGTAAATAAATTTTGCGCCTGTGAAGACAAATATTAAATGTGAACTCATTAAATTAAAATATGTATCCACTACTTCAGTGACTATGAATTTAGCTTCTCGTAAGCTTTGAAAAAACGAAGGAAACAAAACAAAACGACACGCAATACACACGCAACTGGCAAGCTAACATTTTGGTGGGTATACCACAGAGCACAGATCGCATGACGCAGTGTGCTCCCTTAGCTGAGCTAGTTATCGGAACAATCCACAAAACAGTCGTATGCTTAAGCTGACTTCTTCTCTAAATGATTACTGTCAAATTTCATAGAATTTTGTTTCATTTTTCTTTCGTCTATATAGTTTTCACTACACTTGATCTCGATCTTACACTTAAAATCGAGTTCCCAAATATGGACTGACTAGATGAATAGGAAACTAAGAAAAAGGAATACGAAAAACGTCTGAAAAGAATTCGGAATGTGCATTTCTTTTCCATTTCAAATGAGAAGCATACAAGCTAAGCGCATCCACTACTCTGATAACTTTTTCATATATGACCCCGAGCTTATCTGCGTCCAAGTAGATTGCGGGCAGCATCTGGCTTCCTAGTTCGCGCACTGTAAATTAACATGCTCTTCAAATACATATCGAACGATCAACGCGCATGCTAACTGACAACATGTAGTATCATTCTGCTTCCCTTGGTATAGACACTTAGTTTCCACCTAGCACGCGGGTTGCGCACCTGAAACTTTCTGTTGAATTTCGATGCCACATACAGACAATAAAGTTAGCCTAATTTAAAAACAAGGTAAACTTAATGAGTTTCGGTTAAATGTGGAAAACTTTACTGACAAGCACATGTTTCAGTGAATAGGAAAACAAAAAGTACCAGACACTTTTCCGGGATGTATCCTACACAAAAACAAAAGCTTCAGGAAATAATTACTTGGCAGTCAAGTCAAGGCCCAATATCACGAACTGTATCAAGGCATAACATACAAAAATTACATGTACTAGAAGCTAATCGATTGTATCAATCAGCTTTCGCCAGTCAATAAGAATTCAGTATTATCAATCTAGCATAAAAGGTGAAGCTGGAGAAGGAATTAAACATCAAACGTGAATATCTCAACACAAATCATCCCACGTCATGGGATAAAAGTTGATCGGTTAACACTAATTAATCAAAGTGGGTGAAAAAGAGAGTAGTGATCTCCCAATGATTACCACCACATTGAAACTGTTTTTTTTTTTTTTTTTTTTAATGCGTTTTGAATTATACCGGTGATATTAAGACTTAAGGACTAAATCCACTTGAAATGTGGTCCAAATTAGCAGCACATCCATACATTCATATATTCTAATGTACAGAATCTTCTTAAATTCTCTATATATACGGTTCTTTGTGACAATATCTTTCAATTATTTAATAAGTACAAAATCAGATTAGCAAGTGATCGACGCAATGTTACTTAGTGTCTTCCAAATTACGTTAAAGCGAGTTCCTTTTCTATTCTGCATTGCAATTCGACATTCCGCTTCAAAAGAACTTCGACGTTTTTTCGCATTATCCCAGTACCCTACATAACAGGCTGAGAAATAGCATCGTCTGACATTAGGTCTGTCTGATGAAAACCTAGGGCTACACCGGGCTAGACTATCTCCTTTTTTGAAAAACTTGGGCTGCTCCGAGCTTACACTATTTCTTGGGATAATGGTTTGACATTTGTCACTTGAGAACTGTCACTTGCAATTTGTTGCTGATTGGGGCATATAAATTACTTCTTGAGCAAAAATAAACAAAAATTAGAAGAAAAGAAATAGATAAATAGCTAGAGCACATTTTATTTGTTTTCACCCATTTTATAAATAACTGTTTACAATTAATTAAAGTCAGGAGAACTGTTTTGAAAACTTGTTCGATGAACGCAAAAACCCTGGGTAAATATTGGAGGTGTTTTCATCGAAGAAACCTATTATTCTAACTGACATTTATATTTTAGCAGTTTGAGACTGGATATTCATCTAACTTCAATTGTAAGCTTTTAATTAGCTTTAAAATGTGCAAATACATTTTTTAATGCGCTAATCTTGCAGGTATTTCTAACTGAAAATTTTCTTAATATGAAATCATCTATGTATATTAGGTTAGAGTGGCAGCCATTGGAAGAACATACGATCAGCCACACTTAGACCATCGATGGTCCATTGTGATATCACCTTATTGGGACCTTACCTGGAAAATCTTTGATTTAAGAAATGCGTTGAAACCAACTGCAAAAGTTAATAAGCCCCAAAAACTCCATTAACTCCTAATCTGCTAGTTGATGCATTCGCACAGCAGGTGTCGAACGCTCTCAGCCTCTTCCTCGTCCATACAGCCTCTGCAGAAGTTATTATATTGAGCTTGCAAGCGCTCTGCATGTGTGCCAAAGAGTCAATGTCCTGTGGTAATTGCAATCAGATTCTGCACGTCATTACGGTTCTCCTTAGTAGAGTTTCTATCTACCTAGAACATATCTGGAACCATAGCTGCCTTGAAAACGCGCATGTGGTTAGTTCTGCCCATCATCCCTGATATATTACTACAGCCAGACACCCAGCACCATATCACTTGGCTGGCTCCGAATTTCCCGAGCTTACTACGACAACGCTGAACTAGGCGCAAACTAATGTTGTTGAGTCCAGAGCTTTGATTGCAGCTTGGCCGTCAATACAAAACCTGATAACTCGATCCATTAATTTCTCTTACATGTTAGTAAAACATCCGAGTCTTATCCCATCAAATCCTAGATAATCCATATTTAACTTTCATGTCAGATGTTGAAAGATTTACTCCTATCGTGTCCCGTCTACTTAACCGCTGTTAATTCATTCATAAGTGAGGATACTACGTATAGTACCTAGTATCCTCACTAGGCCAAGTCCACACCATCTCGCCGCTAAGAGAAACCTCACGATTAGATTATGAGATTTCTATTATTATAAAATTAAGCTATTCGTATTCGTGAGGCCATTTATTTATCTAGTCATGTTTTTACTGTGAACGTCTCTGAAGTTTGTCAAGTGGTATTAAATTAAATTCATGTGTTACTCACAACATTTTTTTTTCTCTATTTCTTAATAGATAGGCTAAATGCTCCTTAAATCTGAGCCTGTAGAGCTATTCGGAAACGATAAGAATCCAAAGAGTTCTGATAAAGACCAAATGGCTATGATATGGATTGAAAAGGTACAAATAAGGACCCATCGGACAAAACTAAGAAACTAAACGCAGCGTCCAAAAAGCAGCACCTGAAATTGTTGAGCAAACAATGGCACAATACAATAAGTCCGAATATTTGCACTACTACCAAAAAAATATTCAAACTCAACCGCTAAGACAATAAAAGCGAAGAGGTAAAAACATTTTTAGAGAAAACACGGCTCCAAAACCTCTCTCCCACATGCAAACTGTGGAAGGTGATAAGATTATTATTTCGGTCAGCTTCCCTGTGGACAAAAAAACTTTTTCAAAAGACAACACAGACCAAAATATTGGTAATACTAGAATTGCCACATCAGATTCCATATTAAGGCAAAGGGAGGCGATATGAGTTCCTCCGCTCACTAAGCTCTGCTGCTATAACCCTGATCTCATCTCAACTGCACAGCTTTATTATCTCTTATTAGCAAAACTACCTTGTTAAACGCGGTTCAAACCTTAACGCAAGAGGGAATTTAAAATATTGTATCAAAGAGGCACTTCAACAAGAGCTTGGGATGAGTATAAGTTAGCATTGACATAAGAGATTTTTCTATGAAGATATACATAAGATAAGACTTCACTGTACAGATCATTCTAATTGAATGTCCAAAGAGCCAACAATTAGTAGTCGGGGAAGAGACGAGGCTATCACTCACATTCATAGATGCTTCTCTCATTAGAAAAGCAAAATACATATATCGAAAAAATATCAAATAAATTCAACAACAAAAAAAACCAAAATAACAGAAAACAAAAAAATTAATGACGTCGCGCACTGGCAACAAAATAGGCATTTATTATTCAAACTCACCGACATTTACATCGTTTGTTTGAGATGGTGGCGATTCCAGGTGCAATCATCATGATCGGACAATGACATTTTTGATAAAAATTTCGTGGCAAACTTGTGCTACGAAATCTTCATAAAATGATTCACAAAAAAATTTTGTATCAAAATGTGTGGAAGAAGTTTTTCGTAAGCATGAAAACGTGATTTTTTTAGTAGAAAGATATATTATGAGCACGTTAAAACATTTCCAAAAACACTTTACATGTACTAAGGAGGAGGATACTCACTTTGAGCCAAGACTTCGACATTTTCGATGAGTTGGGATGAACTTATTTCCAGCCGAAGATGAAATACGCATTGTATTGACTGTTTTAGCTGGTGATAGATTTAATGACGCTATCGCCGGAGAGTCTACATTAAATGACTCCTTTGAACTACATGACGATGAGCTTGGAACAGATGATGGCGGTTCTAAACTGCATGATTTTCTGTAAATGGTAAAAATCGAAAATCAAATAAAAGATAATCAAAACAGAGTTATAAGTATCTTACTTGTACTGGTCTTCTTCAAAAATATTCTGAAGCTCTTCAATATATCGGATCGATTGCAAGTATCTTTGAGTCTTTTCAATCGGTTGAATATATCTATAATCAGATTGTTGGTAATTTGATATCACCCTAAGAATATTATTCATCTTATTTCGACGTTGTTCTGACTCCAAACCTCCGGAATGTGGATGAGCCAAATCAATGTAAACTAAATCAGTTAGAAATAATCCAAGATAGGGAATGCAAGGCAATCTTAAACTTTCTAGATATTCTCTCAAATTTTCCCAGTTATTCTGATCACTAAAGACATCTGAGAGTCTCTCAAAGGATTGCTTATCTTTTTTCGATAGACATGCCCATGTTTTCTTAAGTCTGTAGATGCTAGCACTTTGTAGTCCGGAAATTATGGCAAATAAGGAATGAAGATTGTTTAGATCAAATAACTTTTTGGCAACCTGAAAATTTAGATTATTTATTATACCAACACAATTTAAAGAGCGCAATTCCATTAATCCAACTTACTTTAATGAAATGCACCATGATTTCGGCTCGAGCTTTTGCCGTTTCACCGGTTAAAATTTCCTGAACAGTCCAAAAACTTGTATGATTAAATCGCTTAGTAAATGCAACAATATTCGGTGTAACAATATTTTTATCCTTCTTTGTCCATGCACAACTTGTTAGCTCATCCGGTTGTATATCCGTAAATATGGGAAAATCAAGAAGGGTCAATTGATTGGCAAGTTCTTCAGCTGGAACTCTTAGTGCATTTAAAATAACTTTATCATAGTCTTTGATCGATGCATTTGGAGGTAGACTTTGAGTTTTTCCTGGTGGTGTTGATGCATACATATAGCATCCTGAACCAGGCGATGATGACATTGTATTCAAACATGCTGAACCAATTGAATTTTTTCGCCGAGATGATTTGATGTTGATGATAGCGCTCTTAGAATTAGTATCACAGTATTTATTACGATTCGAATGATCGGTGGTGGTACTACTTCCATTATATTTATTATCTTCTTTTTGTTTTTGCTTTGCAGATGTCATTCCGGATTGCATGTGATTGCTTGAATTTCGTATCAAAGGTCCGCTGTGCGTTGATACATCGCTAGGTGGAGATTCGTCACGGAGATTCTGATAAATATACTCTTCTCCATACTAAAGAGTAGAAAGAAAGAAAATGTGTAATACGTAATTGTTATAACTACTATACTATAAATCACAACTGACTTACCTCTACGAATCTTAAACTGTCTGATGAAAAATCTCGAGGAATTTCTGAATATCGCATCATTGCAGACATTACATTTTTAGGAGGACAATTGAGATATCTTGAGAATCCTTCTAGAAGTACTTCTTATTACATCTGAAAAATTTAAAAAAATACCGAACATAAAACAAATAATTTTACTTAAAACAAGAAAAAAAAGTGTTTATTCATAATCATCCTAACGACTATAAAGACTATACTTCACAGGATCATTTTGATCATTCTAACGAAATATGACTTTTTCATCTACTTCGGTATGTTTTAATCACATCTAATATTATAGGTACAGATGTGAGATGGAGTTACTAATTTCAACGAAAAGTGGGGGACGAGAAATGTCAACAACTCCCATTGTTGTTAGATAAGCGTGAAGCATTATTTTCTTCCGAGCCCCAAGAGAAAGTCAGAGAAATTCTTAAGGTCCATCAAGAAAAAGTTTTGTACTCTTGCAAGTACGCAGGTTCAGCCATCACTTCTTATGTTTCATACGAACATCCGCTTTGATGGGAGATCTGACCCCCGAGGCAGCAACGCCTACAGTGGGTTCCGGTCCAAAGAAAGAAGAAGTAAAGCCAGACCTGGCTAGAAGGTCAACCCTTTCATTTCCCATGATCCTCATGTGCCCAGAAACCCACTGGAGGGCCACCTTGTGGATACACAGCTTATCCACAGACGTCCTACAATCCCCCAGTAATTTAGATGTTATTCGGGGGCCACTCAGAGCCATCAAAACTTTCTGACTATCCGAGAAAATATCAATGTCCTTTCAATTGATTTCCATATCAAAGGCTATCTTCGCTGCCATTGAAATGGCTTTCCAACTCCCACTCAATATCAGGTTCAAGAAAGTAAGTACCATTAGTGAGTGAAAGTTTTTATAGCGGACCGGGGAAGATTCAATAAGGCACTTTCCTCAGCCAACGATTCCCTTTCTGGAAAAACCACAAAGAAGCGACGCCCAAAACGAATCTGTCAAACTAGACTCCTCCTGTTCTTGTAAATTTAATGGTGTTTTTAGTGATTAATTAATACAAAGACCTTAAGGCCTAACCACACAATGTGCATAAGCTTGCATATACTAGGCTTCACGATCATGAGTATAGACAGAAGTTGACGAACGGCTTCTTATTCCTATTGTAGGATGCCAGTATGAAAAGCACTTGCTCGCGGTTTTGCATATGCACATTGTGGTTAGCCCTTTATCCAGAACGCATAAAAAGGAGTATATAAACTGAATCCTTTTCGTTCAGGTCAGTTTTGAAGGTCATCTTGCATTGAAAGATTGTAAGAGTTGCAAGAATTTGTGTGGCGCACCAGGCAGAGTTGATAATTAGATAATGCGGATATTTTTCACTGAGTGTTTTTTTCTGTAGTGTTTTGGCATTTTATATAATAAATTCAGTTGTGTACCTGCAAGTTATTTTTTAACATTATTTAAAATAACATAATTTTCAATAAAAATGCATCGGCAATGTTCACATATTCTTTTATCATGCCACATGCTGAGGACAATTTTGTTCTAGCGTTTATGAGGGTGCAAGAATTGTTTTCTCCTTACGGTGTAGTTCATTAGTAGTAGTCTTTTGCTAAAACTCAAGAGCATTGTTTGTGATGTGCCGAAAATGTTCAAATTAGTCTGCGGCGGACTGTATTGACTGACTTTAAATACGGGGTCTCGTTGGAGCGTCTGGCAACCACGTCCAGATACTACGACCAGACTGGGCTTCTCGACAGTCTAAGTTGTCTGGTTCTGACGTCTGGTAGCCAAAGTTCGCAAGAATTACAATTGGGCTCATTTGAGTGAAGCAGCTTAATAATATGGACAGCATAATTAATTTTATGATATTATTACTACATTTAATGTTAAGATACAGGCAACCCTCGAGTCACTTCATAAAAAAAAAGGTATTTATTATATCACTTCAGAAGAAAACTTGACGCACTTCACTTTCTTCTTTTTTTATCTTCTAGCTAGCACAAAAATAAGTACAAATTGCTGAAGTTTACGTCCGACTGATATCACGAGCAGTTGAAACACGGACGCTTGCATCCAGATGCGACGTCTAGTATTTGGGACGCACCAATGGGTCATCATATTAAAACAGTCGGAAGATACCAGATGCGGCTGCCAGACGCCTAAAAGAGACCGTACCTTCACATTGAATCATGCAAGGATACACAACTCCATTTTAAACTGATAACAGGAAGAGTTTCGCTCATGCGTTGTTTTAAATTTTATTACAGACTAGCGTCAATGAATCACTGTCGTCAAACAAGTGGATTTCAGACAAGGTAATTTTAGAGGAAAGTATTATTTGCTGAATAGTTAAAAACGTCGCCTCGAGCCTCGGTTATACCATCGCCCATCATACAACACGGAACGGTGCAGCAGCATGAATTTGCTTAATTGTACGGTTAGATGATACATGTCGCTTCATATACAGTCAGCCGTTCGCTACAAATAAATTTACATGACTTGGAAATTGTATACCAAATCATAGCGAGAAATAGGATATTATTAGTATTACACACTTCGTTGACAGAAGTCAAAGCGAGACGTCATCACATAGTAATTGTCAATACCTGCTGCGCCCATTGAATAAATAACTAATAAGGAAACGGCATATCATGTGAAAACTTAAGCCACACGGCGAAATGTATTAGTGTGCTGTGTTTGTATTTGTTGCGTCATGGCAGTAATGAAATCCTGACATTCTGAAGGGGAACATTTTTTATAATCCAAATACTTATGTAAAATAAACAAATTTTTAGCTCCTCCTTATTTTCAGATAATATTTCTTGGCGTTGCCTTTGCATGACTGGTATAATTTAGCCACCAATGACAATTCAATTGTAAACAAACAAACCGGCATTGGTAAAATGTTAAATATTTTGCATGGCTATTTATTTTTATAAATATTTCACTTTTATTTTGCTAGAAACACTAAATTAGTAAAGCTATTAAAGTTACTTGAAGAATGCTTTCCCACAACAATAACTCTGTTCGTTCCTGCAGCACAGCACAGCGCACTTCATTACGGTTATTTAAGACTCCGGGGTCTCTACATATTACATAAAATATCGTTCACAAAAGAATATTTTACACTTATTTCACACTACTATTAAGTAAAAATCCTGTTAAATTATTTATTTCTTTTCAAAATTATGAAATGTCAGAAATTTTGAACTGACGCAAAATAGCCACTAGGCCCTCTTGTCACCCCTCCCCCCCACCCACCGACCATAGGTCATACTGTCATTGAATGGCTTAAACACGTACACTGTATTTGCACGATACCCCGCTTCCTTATTAATTATTTATTCAATGGCTGCGCCGGGTACAATACAGATCGGGTGACAAGTCCTGGACATATGCTTAGAGAACTGTAATTACGTACGCAGCTTTTTTATAAAAGTTGGAAATCTACGTTCAGAAATAGGCGAAATCAAGCAACACCTTTGTAGGTTTGTCATACCAAATTCTAATTTTTCACTATATACCTACTATTTAGACACAGTGCATAGCTTAAAAACTCATTGGCTATTTCATAAAGATTGTAGATATAAATTTGAAAATCGACAGAATCAGTCAGCCCTGCCGTCGGTTGCCATACGCAAAATCAATTTTTTAAACGTATACTAGGAACAGCAAATATACATACTCATCTTGACTATTTCTCAAGCTCCACTCGGCTAAAAACTTTATTGGAATTCGTCTCAATAATAACGCAAGTAGATTGCATGATATATCAAGAGGGGATGAGGGGCTGAAAACGAGGTTACTTAAGATAGGTTAGGTTTGTAATAAATTGATGTTATCTGAAATATTAAAATTTGATTATTAAACTTAATACTTCAGACTTATTTGATGCTAGATCTGATACTGTCGAATAAACATTGAAACATGAAATAGCTAAAGACTGTCGAATTATCGAAGTCGGCGAAATAGAAAGACATCAATACCCACCCGATCAGCCAGTCAATAAATGTCTTTTCTTATCTATCCCGGATGTATGCATTTAATCCAAACTACAACAAATTTGGAATCTTTCAACTCTTATGTCAGTAATGCTGTTGCTGTATGATTCCGAGGGTTTCTCCGCAGTGGAATAGATAAGGTACGAAAGACAATAACAAGATTCCATAATCTTATTTTGACATCATGCAAGGAATGCACATTAAAAAAATATATATCAAAATGTGTGCCGAACTCGCTTTCGATGTTCAAACCCTACAAATAATAATGCATAACGGAAATTTGTTCCTTTTAACAACAAAAATTAATCGGAGACTATGCCGCACATGATCTTCAATGTGTGTAAACTATATGTTTAATCGTAAGTCTTACAACAAGTAATTTTTAATTTGCGGCGCTTTTCTTCTTGTCTCAAGGTTTCAAATAATTTCCAATTTATAATACTTCCTAGAACATGCACGACTTGTGATTTAACACAGTTCTTGGCCATTTAGCTCAATTGCGATAACTCTTGATCGCTAATTAAACCCAATTTACGTTGGCATATTAACAAGACAATTCCCATGCCAGCAAGTATAACAGTGATAAAATATCTATGGATGTTCGTTAGTGTGGGTCGCAATGCACGTGCGTTATTTGACAAAAAAAGAATGTCTTAGAATTTTTGTATTTATCACAAATGACTTTGACCCATTCGAGTAAAATTTGAATCGCAATTTGTCCTCACTCATTACACACTTTACATGTACTCTATAAATTATCATTTCATTTAGCCTGGCAGCAGCACACCTGAAAGAAGAGAGACTATGATTCTGCAGATTGCGTAACTTATGTAATCCCAAGAGAATTCTATAAAAAAAAAATATTTTCATGATGCAAAAATATCTATAGGGTGGGATAGAAAACGCATTTACATTACACCTGAATAATACCCAAGAGAGCTTGGCATGAAAACCGCAAACGATCCCGTGCTGTTGCTGTTCGGTCGTCTGTGCTGAATCTGAGGTGTAACGAAGGTCAGCGGAAGTTTAATTTTATTTACGAGTTCATTCCATTTCTACGTTTTTTTTATCTTCTTGGTGTTTCTCTGTTATTTCATTTTAGCTTGGCAAAGTTTCCTTAAGTCTGTGGTTTGGTTGATTATTTTTTTTGCTATCTGAGCCATAAGCTGAGTCATAACCATGCCAAATTTTATCTGGTTGACTTCAATAATTTCTCTAGGTTTATTGAATACCTGAGCTTAGATTACGGAACCCCTTTCGACGAAATTATAGGAATGGGATTGTTCAACTTATCAATTTCCAATTTTCTGAAAGCTCATGTTTATCATAGAATTTATGTTTATTCATAATAGTAGCAGCTGCTGGTCGTCTGATATGAAGTAAAAAAAAAATATAAGAACAGCTTCTGTGTGGCAGAAATGCATATTCATGTAGATTATAGAATTTTGCAATAATTATGGTTTGAGCAGGATTTTTGTAG
The DNA here is from genome assembly GCA_963924295.1 of Dioctria rufipes. NCBI lineage: Eukaryota > Metazoa > Arthropoda > Insecta > Diptera > Asilidae > Dioctria > Dioctria rufipes. Next base: position 336,043,733 of record OZ002740.1, on the reverse strand, counting down.
TTTAATCGAAAATATGATGATTACATACAACGCCAGCGTATGATCATATCTTAATAATATACACGTATATACGTCGTTAAATCAAAAATATCATATGGAATCATCATGTGGTTGCGTAGGATAAATCTCAACTGCTTGCTAAGCTTCATGGACTACATTTGGTTTATTTTTGTATATGGAGGGGCTCTATGTTTATATAGCATGAAATGTAGATAGATTTACATAATATAAAGTGTTAGCTGGATTCCCAAAGGCATAATTACCAGAGGGTATCCTCTCAACTTCAATTATAACAAGGAATTTTCGCATCATTATTATTGGTGGTGCGTTAATCATTACTATCCACGATATACAGATTGATTACCTAGTGGGAAAAGTGGCAAGGCCTTCCAATAGAAGTTATTTGAAAAAACCAGTATTCTAGGGCTTGAAGCTCTGAAATATTCCCTAAATTTGCCCAAAAAGCTCTTGGGAAGAGAATACTTTTCTAAGTTGCTATAAAATTTATGGGAAATGTTGTGAAATTGTATTTTTCTGGTCAGAGTTTGAATAATAGAGTGCATTTTAAAGAAATTGTTTTTGCCACTTTTACCGTTGCCTGCTTAATTATAAAAAATTTAGGAGATGAGCATTTAACAACTAGGCTATAGCTGACACGTTTTCTTCACGAAATTTCTGTAACCAATGTCAGGCAACATGTACAAAGCATCCGGGTTATAAATATCACAAATGTGTCCGCAAGCTGCAACTACATTATTGTTTATCGAACACAAAAAGAAAAGAAAAATCCTAATGTGATCACAAGCCGTTTATAGTGGGCTCTTCGAAGTCTGTATTAGTGCAGGGCTTAGTGAGAAAAAAAAGTGAATACAAATTCTGCAACTTTACCTGCATCCCAGATCACAAAATGGAACATGTTCTAAAATGATACATTTTGAACACAGACGATCGGCTCCAAATTGGTAAACTTCACTCACTAACGGCTCAGGCTCGCGAGCGAGAGCCACTTGGATAAAAATGGCTCTGGCTCTCGAACATTTCAGAAGTTTTGCGTCACATCAGGAGCCGCTCGCGAACATATACGTACACTGATTCCATCTATGACCGATTCTAAAAATTGTGACTTCGAGTCCCGTTTGGCGCAAGATAAAAATAAAATTGTAAAAGTTGACAATTTATTTGTGAGCTTTCATCATTACTGGTTAATTCCAGCTGAAAGCAAATGTGCCTTAATAGGCTAGAAAAATTAAGGGATACAAGTGGTAAACGTTTGTCTAGTTAGCTCAGTGATAAGAGCTGTCGCTCGAAAAGGAAAGGTCCTGGCTTCAAAAATAGGACTTGAGCTTGCTTTTTTTCTCTTGTATTTAAAAATTTAATTTAGAATCGTTAAAAAAAAGATATTTTAAATTGTTGAAAAGAAGTACAATTTTAAAAGAGTATTACGAGTATTACGACAATTTTTCGACCATTTTAAGATGCTTTCACTTTTTACAGCTCGTTTTAAGTGTAATAATTGGAAGAGATTTCAATTAATTAATTTCTCCTCCAACCATTTAAAATAAATTTTGTAAATTTATTCTTTAATTTTTGGAGATTTACCCAATCGGACTTTTTAGCTGTACTTCTTACGAGAAGTGATTATTTCGTTACTTGAAAATACTTCAAAATACATTCCAGCTTGCCTTCTCTGTACACGCCTTATTCAACCACTTCTCGAGTTTTTGTCATTATATTTTATTTTGATTATTTGATTATTTTATATATTTTATGTATTATTTTTTTATCTGGTTGAGCTATTCTGAACCATAGTTTAGTGAAAAAGGACAGGCAGTCTCTTTGTTATTCTTGTAATTTTTCGAATTTCAAATGAATCATAAGAGCAAGTTGGTGCAAGTGCTTATTGAATTGGTGATTGAATTTTTTTAAATTAAAATATTTCTATAAAATGTAATTTTTAATTTGATACTGTATTATTTGAATTGACTTATAATTCATGAAGATTAAAATGTATTTTAATAAATTTTAAAAACATATTATTTCACATTTGTCTTCTTTTATTAGAAATTTTTTCCACAGAATTTTATAAAAGAAAAATCTTTTATAAATTTAATTCTCCTACCAGTCGTCTATAAAGAAAAATAAAAACACACCTTCCATAAGGCGATGTAGAAGCATGTCTTATTTAAGTACATCTGTAACAAGCGAGATGAGAAATACATATATACTTGACTTCCAGTCCCGTTGGGCTTCTATTAAGACAAAACATACCACCGGCTACCTTAGAAGTGATTGAAGAAGGCATTATTGTACCTAAAAAGTCCGACTGGGTAACATTATTGGCACATATACTCATATTTACCAATAGGACACACTGAAATGTATAAAATGAACAGCTCGATTTGAATTTGCTATTTCATCTTGATGTAAGACAAATTTTGTGCTCCCATTCTATGTACGAATACAGGAGATTGTACGATGCAACATTAAATTCAATTTATTCTCTCCTGCTGAAAATTATTGACAGCCATCTTCAAAGTATGAAAAAGTACATAATATTATTTGTTATATAATGTGAAAATTAATAACATAAATTTCTTCATGTAAATATCATAGTATTTCATTCACTCATGGTATTTCATTCACAAAAGTTGTGAAATTGAATAAATTCAATTCTACATGTCTCCTGCGTTCTTAATATAGCGAGCAACTGCGCCATATTGAAAGCTTACGCTTTCTTATATTTTGATTTCCATTAAAGCTGACTTGTATCAAGTATGTTGACTTTGTTGACTAAAGTACTATATCTAGCAAATCCGATTTGTATATTTTAGAGCAGCTAAGATGGCTGAGTCTGTTGACGATATAGAATTTATTTAAAATCCTTTATAATACTGGCATATAAAAAATTTTGAAATAAATACTATATCACCAACGATATTTAAGAGATATGTTTATTTCAAATTTTTATTTTATTTTAGCAAGAAAATAAAAACCATTCCCAAATGAAAATTGGATTGATTTCAAATTCTTCCAGTTCTCCAATGTATCCAGAGAATTCTATGTACAAGAACTAAGTACTCATTCCAAAAGAACTTCATTATCTCTGAAGAAAAAATAGAAACTGATTAATTTCCAACCGCACCTAAAAAGAAAAACGACACCGCCAAGTCTGCTAAGCCAAAGAAAAGTGAAACAGAAATTGAAGATGTTATGGAAGAAAAATTCAATTATTATGTAGACAAATCCAGAGAATTGTATTTCTCATAGATACGAAAATATTGATAAAGGCATTGTGATTTGAGTGGGTGTTATGAAATTATGCCCTCCAGAAGAATCTGCAGTGTGTTTGTCATGATTTCGATGGTACTGTAGTAAACAAAAGCATGTCTGGGTACTTTTAACGTCAAATTGAAATGAACTAAAATATATTCTCAAATGGCAAAGCATTTACAAGCTATAATCTCATGCCTATAAATTTTACCTTCGCATAAACACTAAAGCCCCAATAAAGATTGGAAGTTTTAACGAGCAGCTGGATATGTTGGATTCCGAAAGTCTTCAATTAACAAAATACTTCGAAAAGATCAAAGATATGTTCCTTGAAGTTATTAACTCAGTTGGGCGACATCGCGTATAAAACGTCTTTCATTCCCCACTGGAATATAGCAATGAATTTTATAGAACTATAGTACCATTTTGGCATTACCATCTACCTACTACCAGTTTATTGAAAGGGTTCTAAAATTGTTTACCTTATTGAGAGATTCTGACGGAGTCCCAACTATAAGTATATATATCTATATAAGCTCATAAGCTCATTAAAAACACTTTTATCATTATATGCCGCTAATTATGAAAGTTTACCTCATTACTTAACTACATATTCCATGCTTAATTCAATTTTAACGAGGTAAACGCGTCATCTACATATCAATGTCGTAAATATTTCAGATTAGAAATATTGTCACAGTTTTAATTATGTAAGTAGCTCTCAAATATTTAACAGATGTTAATAAATTGAGGTAATTTTGGTGTACAAATGGAAAATAAAGAAGGAAAATCTACTAAAAAATAAAGAATGCTTCTAAATTTTTCAACCAACAATTTAAATGACGATTTTCTAATATGGAAATCTCTTTGAATTTATACTTTCATTGAACTTTGGCACATCTTCTTCCCAAAACTTACTCGTTCGATCCTATAGAAGTGATCATTGGAGGGTGTTCAGCCTGAAGAGTTTTGAAGTGGTGCAGTTGTGCGTGCATCCACCTAAAGAAAAGTCACAACTACGGTAAACAATGCAAATGTTTACGTTTGCGTGATTAAAGACAGCAGGTTGCGAATCGTTCCAATCCAAGGCGTCTAGAGACGATTAAATGAGAGATCAGCATTTTTTATTTCAATCATTTGAAACCCCGCTTGTGCATTGGGAGAGTGATATTCGACAATATGGTTACTGATAAACTGATTGAGGGTATTCGTAACCGCCCGGTTGTATAGGATATGAAAAGTAGTAGTTATTCTAAGCGAGATCTAATTGGAAAATTATGTGATGAATAGATGAAATAGAAGTGAAATATACTAAAAAGTAGCATTCGTCATCCGAAAATACGCGTAAAACCTCTCTCTAGATGCACTGCAATTTTCTTTTATCTTTTTAAAAACATTTTTAATTTGAAATATGAATTTTCATATAGAAAACTCGCATTGAACTTAACATGGACATGTTAAACGCTCAAATATGTAGCGCTCAGAACAACTTCGAATTGAACAGAAATCAGCTTATTACCGCCTCTACGTTTTCATACTTTCTGTTTCTAAAGTTATAAAGCGGTTATACACGCAACCGCTCCACTTCAAACCTCTTCAGGCTGAGCACAGCTTAAAGAAAATTATTTAGATGATTGTTTAAGTTGAAGCATTTATCATTGCTGCCATAGTTCAAAACCGTTTATACTTCATAAACGAAATATGTTTATAAATAAAAGAGCTAATCTATGTACCTTTTTCTGTGATACAAAATTCGTTTTCTTCTGAGGTTCATTCATGATTATGAAATAGTTTTAATGAGTTATCAATTTCCTCACCAATCTTCAGAAAATTTAATATTGTACCTTTAAAGTTAACTAATAATAAAAGCAATTCTAAGTCCACTCTGACTTTACACAACAATCCAATATACAGAAATGTTATATTTAATGGCTTTCAAGGCTCTATAATCATACGACTGTTAGCGTGTCAATGAGATAAGATATTTTTATTAAAAAAAAACGCTCAGAATGAATGATTCGAGCATTATCTGACAACTTGCACATATGCAAATATTCCTAGCTATAATAGTAATATACCGATTCGATATCATTTTTATACCCTAGATGAAATCATAGGAAATATTTCATTCCGTTTGTAACGCACTGAAATAATGCTAGTAGAGAAAAATCGGTTGGATACTCACGCATAATACCTATTAAAAGTAATTTTGATTTTTGCAAGTCCGTCTGTCTGTCCGTCCTAACGATAACTCAATAACGCGTTCACTTAGGGAACTGAAATCTTACACACAGGCTTTTTAAAAAAAAATTTGTAGCAAGCAAGTTCAAAAATATAAGGAAATGAAACCAGTGAAAGCCCAATTGGTTGAAATAACTAAGGGCAGAGTAAAGCCATTTTCTTCTCGCCGCTGTGGGTAATAAAATTCAGAGATTCTTGCGACGCCACATTAGATACAGCCTTGAAAAATAATTATACTGCATGAAAGCCCTAGTCGCACTCGTATCCCATTAACAACCCTGTAACCGTAAGCTAGTTACATTACAACCCCTGTAGATATCCTTGTTTGCATGTCGGTAGAATGTATTTATTGCACTGCGCAATTAATGAAGGTTAGGAAGATTTTTTTCTACATTAGTATCGTGGTAAGAAATATTCCATTCTTCTCGTTTCGTCGAATTCCTAGGACAAAGTAATTAGTTATAGTTGTTTTTATTTTTTTTTGAGCTTTACAAAATTTAAGTTCGAAAATGGGACAAATCGGGTAACTCCTTCGTAGGGTTGCCATAAAAAAATTTTGTGTTTTTCTATATATTTGGACAGTTCCTTAGAACGCGTCGACGTCGTCCCTTTTACGCAATAAATTGAAATTTATTTCATTCATCATTAAATATTTCCAGAGAAATAAAAAAAAAGCCAAAAACACATTTGTGAAGTAGTTGCATGCCTTTATTTTTTTATTTTTCTGATTGCAATACCCAAGTAAACTTGATCCCATAAATTCAATTTTTCAGACCAATCGACGTCTGATATTATTTGACTGTAAGTACATATCTACTTCATAGACCTCATTTTTCTGTGCACCATGAAAAATAGGTAGGTATACCGAACAATTCTAGCAGGCTTTTAAGATTTCGAACATTTGCAAGACTGAAAATAAATAGGCAAACGAGGAGAATTTTATCAAAAGAACCACTTACTTTCGCAGATAAATATTCAATAATATCAGTAAGCTATGCGACATTTGGAAATTATTTTAAATGTGTCGACCCTAAAACCAAAGTTAAAAATAATTCAGTATGATAAGATAAAAACAACAATCTTCTGGAGGAGCAAATATATGAACATTGATAAAGATTAATATGAATAATTACTTCGAAATAAAAATTCCATCCCTTTTCTTATATTTATATTGATCACAAACGCGTACTGAAATACATAACATCAAGAATAGTTACGGTAACAGAAGAAACTTTGACATTAAAACATTTATACCTACGAAGAGAAAAAAGAAACAACCTTGGTTGATTCTCCATTCATCCCATTCCAATGCACACACAAATATTGATCCTGCAAACGATATAAATTTTTCAATTGCGTGTTGCGGATACCTGAAGCAAAATGACTAAATTACTTGACCTAATATTAGAACAGGTATCTTCTAACTATGTAACTGCAGTTGACGTCATGCTGTTTGTCCACTTTTAGCTGGAGATTTATTGAGGTGACAAGAATAGCAATTTCCTGTGCACACTTAAGAAGAGATAGAATTTTTGCTTATCCATTTATCCAGTTTTTCCACTTCAAACCATTTAAGTAAGTGCTATTATTACGCCTCCTCCCAAGTTGAATGTGGCAGCCATATAAAATTATGGAGTTAAAATAAGACTTAAATATGATTAAGAAAAAGAATGTTGTTCCGTTATAGGTTTGATTGGTATTTTATATTAAAAGAGCGTTCTAAAAAAAAAAATTAAAAAATTATTTCAAGTATTTGCGCCACATAACACCGAACTAAATACTATTTCACCTTCTACTTTCCTTTAAGGTCAAAATTTTGAGAGGATTAAGTAAAATATTCAATGTCCAAGATTGATTTTCGAAGCCATACTAAGAGTGCTTAGGTAACTTCATATATATTTTACGCTTGTCTACACTTGTTCATTACAAAGCTAAGCATGTATATGAGTATATTATTTACAATTAAAATATAAAATCAGGTGACAACAATCAGTAGACAAAATATACACAAAATAAAGCATAAAAAAAGAATCTGATAAAAAAAGCAAAGAAGCTACAATCACGATTAAGTCGAAATAAATACTGTTCCCAGCCTATAAATAATATCAACAGGGCGAAATTGATGACGCGTCGCTATTTTATAAAAAGACTTTCATGATTTTTTATGTTTAGAAACAATTCTATATTTATTAATGCCATTTGAAAGTAATTAAGGAAATTTAAATTGTTTTAATAAATTGTACATCAGTTTGTTTCTACCCCATCGTTCATTGATCAGAGCAAGCACGTGAAAATTCTTGCGGTATTAACCTTTATACCTATATCAACTACATCAAAGCCAATTTAGATTAAAGAATTTCAATTAAGAGAAAGAAACATTTAAGAAAGAGTTTCATTAAATGCTCCGCCTCTTGTGTTTGTCTGTCTTCTTCTCGATCAATAACCGAAAAATTAAATCGTAATCACCCATTAAATAAGTGGCAAATTTTAAAATAAAAGAAAAGCAGTACTATACCTGAAATATGAATCGCTTTCGTGAATTGAAATACGAATATAGGGGAATACATGATTATGTAATATACGTACTTTTTGCCAAATTATGTTGTAAATGTTTCCGTTTCCTTTTCCTCCCACATGTTTGGTCAGAGAGGTGGTTGAAATGATTGAATTTATTACACATGCAACAAGTAAATCACTTTCACTACATAAAGATACACTAACCCACACACACTCACACATTGTAAGAGTGCAGTAAATTGATGGTATAATTGCCAAAATATGTGCACTCATGCGGTATATATTTGGCAAAATTTTATTGAAATTTCGGTTTCAATGATTTTAAACTTTCATGAATTAAATCAAATTTAATTATTTAATGCTATTTGAACGTATTTTAAAAGTTAATATTGACGTTAGGAATATCTAATTACCGTGGGTGTTGATGTGATTTTGATAATAATTTTATGTACGCTCATTTTCAATTCAAGTAAACATTTTAAGGAAAGAATCATGTTTGAAGCTTTGCCGCTTTGTCCACGTCCAATTTTAATTTATAACTTAAACGGATTTTTTACTAAATAAAAAAATAAATCTGACTCTCACTCTCTTTCTTTCCTTCCGCCTATGAGTGAATACAAACGTTTAGTATTCAAATTCAGCAATGCCAATTTCTATCTACAAATATACAAATAAGTAAATAAATAGATAGCGTTCTTCAGCTTTTACTACGATCAAACAGAATGAACGCAACGCAACAAAAGTGAGTTTAATGTATTAGGAGGACTATACGATTAATTGACAGTATCAATTAATGATTCTCAAGATTTATCGATTAATCTCATTGTCAATTATTTGACGCTATCGATTAATCGTTTAGTAATCAATTAATCGACAAACTGTAGATTAATCGTTTGAAGCTCAATATTGGCCGTCTAATTGCAGAAATGGAGTTCTTTTATAGGAAGTTTGGACGCCTTAACATGATTTCTTCACGCGCGTTATTCAAAGACGCACGGAATAAAGCAAGCTCGGCCATTAAGTAGGCCAAATATCGGTGTCTCAAACAAAAACTCAACCCATCGGTTTCTAACAAGATTCTATGGAAAAATCTCAAACAAGTCGGAGTATATAGGAGCATCAAGGAGGAAACCTCACTCAATCTTAATGACCTGAACAGATTTTTCGTGTAGAATAATGTGAATTAATCATCATTACCTGGCAGCACACTATGCTTATATAACCCTGAGCATAGCAATTCTTTCTCCTTTTCGTGTATTGATAATGCAGAGTATTACAGGTCCACATACTCTATTAAATCTAGTGCCACTGGTCCTGATAATATATCTCCCAAATTCCTAAAATTATTGCTGCCTTACATTAGTCGCTAGATATTATTTAATTTTAATACCTCCCTAACATCATCTACCTTTCCTTCTAGATGGAAAATTGCTACTGTGCTACATATGCCCAAAAAAAAAATCTGCTGCTAACCCATCTGATTTTATACCAATCAACATTTTGTGTTTTCTTGCAAAGGCTTTGGAAAAGGTGATGTACACTCAGATCCAATCGCTTATAGAGGACAACAGAATGCTTTCATGTTGGCAATTAGTTTCAGACCAGGATATAGCTGTGAATAATGGTCTTACTCGACTTTACAAAAGCTTTTGACTGTGTAAATCACTCTATACTTCATAACAAACTTTAGACATTTTTTCCGGTTTTCTTCTAGTGCCGCCGAATTGATACAGAGCTTCTTAGGGGATCAGCAAGTGCGTATCAACGATCGTCTTCCAGATTTACAGCCGCTTTTCTGTGGCGTTTACCAAGGGTCAATTTTAGGACCATTGGTTTTTTCCTTATTCATCAATGATTTACCTGACATCATTCAAGAGGTTAGTGCCACTTTATATGCTGGTGATTTACAAATATACAATAGCAGACCTGTCGGATTTATTGAAGACTCTATTGTAAGGATTAATGATGATTTGTACGAATTTACGATTCGTCCCATCGTAATCTTTTGATGTTAAATCGTAATAAATCGATATATATAATTTTTTCCAATAACACCTTGGTACCTTGTATTACGCCCAACATGTTTGGGGGTGAAATATTGACTAGGGTATGCGGAAACTACGATTTTCTGTGTCGCTCTTAATGGGAGAAGGAAATATTGTGATCATGTACGCGGAGTGCTGGATAAGGTGTACGAAGATTTGCGTCGACTCTGGCTCTCTGCCAAATTATTAAGCGTGGGCATCAAATGTAGATTGGTGAAAACTCATCCTGCTGTTTTTCTTATGTGAATATGATTTTTCCTAAATTGGATTGCTATTGCTCTCGTCGAATAAATGTTGTCTATAATGATTGTATCCGCTTTATTTTCAATTTATGCAAATTTGACTATTCCCAGAATACCCAAGCAATTCTATTCCTATTCAAGCTTATTCATACTAAACGCCCTAATTACTTAATGGATCCAGTTTTTCCAATCTCGGCGACGTTGTGCTCTTCTGATTCCTTGTCATAGTTGCTTGGTTCAGGAAGGTTCTTTCTTCATTCAGATCCCACGGCTCTAGAACTTGTTACCTACAACCTTCGTTCCAGAGATCGATTAGTGTCGGTGAATTTAAGAGGCAGATACCTTCAATACAGGTCTGAATGGTTTCGAGAGTGCTGCTAATTAATTATGTAATTCTGCAGTATATTTTTGTATGTTTTCAATAAATAATTTCACTTTGATCATGGTTATGATTTTATTATTATTTTCATTAATGTATGATATTAACGCTTAATACAAGTGACTCTTTAAACATTGTTTTCTCCATATTTAAATTTTCGCGTACTTACAAAAGATTATAAATATTGTGAACCAATCCAGCGCAATAAATTAAATTGAATTATTCGACAACAAATTATTGATTAATCGATTGAGTCTATCTAATCTATAAAACTTAACTATGAGTGCGTTCAGGACAACACACTATAGCGAGTTTAGTCGCCTTTCTCTGTTCAGAGCAGCCAAAAATTAACTTTTTTGTTTCACTTTTAAGAGAAAGATGTTTCAGAGCAAACGTAATAGTTACTTATTAAGTAAATTTTCTTGATGGCACTCGGGACTGCTATCAAAATTACGTTTATTTATGGCTTCTATTATTTCTCTCCACCTCAACCACAACCAAGTTAATTTTGCGTCGTATGTCGAGTCGAGTTTTCTTCATGTTTGCATTAGATTTTCTTATTGCAGCTAACCTCTGTATGTACATCTGCTCCTCTCCATGTCCGTATATCAAACAGAAATTGTCTTCACTTGCCACTGATCCAAATATAATTGATGAGTTTTTCGTACAGGAACAGGACTGCACCAATTTCCATATTGTATTCATATTTCTGTGAATCGTTCTTCGTTGCTGTTAATAATTCCCAATCCATGTGCTCCCAGTGAACTTTATGATCCGTTGGAATTTGATGATGATGATCCTACTTTTAAATTGAATTCGTCCATTAGTATAACAATAGGTCTGTCTGTTTACTTTTGAGTAAAAATCTTTGCGTAAAAATCAAGTAAAAACTTTTATGCGGTAGAGGGGATAAATCAAGAAAAACGTATAAATTTACTCGATTTTTACTAGTTAAAAGTAAACAGACGGTTTGTGAGTAAAAATGCGTAAAAGTTTTTACACCGAGTAAAAACTTTCGAGTAAACAGACAGACCTACCGTCTGTTTACTTTTAACTAGTAAAAATCGAGTAAATTTATACGTTTCCCCTCTTGCACAAAGTTGCACATTTTTACTCATGATCAAAAGGATGTGTAACTTTGATATGCAATCAGCTGACTGTCAAAAGTATTAAATTTGAGGTTAAGCCGTTTGTTGGGTTATCGAAAGAATGTAAAATGATAATCTAAACTAAAGAGTCGAAATTAAACAAAAAATATTCAAGAGGGTTGGTTTTTTAAAACGTATTTCAAATTAATTAATTGTTTTCTGTTTCAGACGGAAAGGTAGCAGCCAAATATTTGACACATGACAAGCTAACAAAATTTACTCGAAAAGTGTCTGGTAACTTTTCTTGATTTATCCCCTCTACCGCATAAAAGTTTTTACTTGATTTTTACGCAAAGATTTTTACTCAAAAGTAAACAGACAGACCTGGTTTGTGAGTAAAAATGCGTAAAAGTTTTTACACCGAGTAAAAACTTTCGAGTAAACAGACAGACCTAATGTCTGCTTTTAGAATACTGTTTTTATTTTCAAACAAACAGCTGACAGTAGACGTCATTGTTTACGGGCTGTCCGAATGTCTTCATCTTGTTATTACAGCTAGTGACGTATAACACAACAAGTTCAGTTATTGTAATAGTTAGACGAAGACGAAGCTAACCTGTCTGAATCCGTATACTTAGCTTGATATTTGACATTTTATTAAAAGCTTGTGCTGTTTTACTTGATGCTTGTATACCTCCTGCCGTGCATTAATCCACTTGAAAACAAGCTCTCTTGTCTTTGAAATCCAAAATTAGTTAGACTTATATTTACAAGGCAGCCATATATTTCTTGACCATCATAAATTCAGCAAAACATAAATTTTTGACGACATGAATTATATTATACTTACTATATTAATGTTTTAAAAGGAATAAAACAATAAAAAGCCTGCGCAATATTCATGCTTAGTTTTGCCAACTTCGCCCTATTTACATCAAGCTCAAGACGAAGCTAACCCATCCGAATTCGTTTGCTTAGCTTGATCTCGACAGCCAGCGAATAAACATAACCTCAAAATATGTTGCCTATTTAAATCAGTCAACTCGACTCTTGACTCGGTTATCAAGCTAACCAGATGTCTAAACTGTTATACAAAGCAAAGCATAGACATGGATTCGGATAGATTTTAACTCGACGTTACGTCACTAACTGTAATAACAAGACGAAGACTTGGATTCAGACAGTCACTTGTGACTTCTGTTGGAGCGTCAAAATACACAATTGTAATTTGTTGAGTAGATCCTGGCAGTTATTATCCTGTTAAATACTTAATTTCGCTAATTCCAAAAATTTTATTCATAATTAAACATCAAAAGTATTTGAAGGAGAACAAGACCTTCAATCCGAGAGTATTAAATCGCTGAAATTAATGTAGTATGAGTTAAAATAAAACGGCGGGGTATTCTGCATTAAAAGAAACGCGTCGACTTTTAAAACTTATGAACGCTTGGAATAATTTTATACGAAGCCATGCAACAACTATGAGTTCGACAATGAATTTAAAACTTCCGTTCAAAATCGAATACACTTCTAGTTTTTCGCAGAATACTTTACTCAATACGTTTTACATATTATTAAGGAAGTCTTTAAAGAAATTTACTATTTACTGAACTATTTCACTCTTTGGAATAATTCAAATCGAAGATTTATTGGAAAAATTAAGTTCACCTCTTCGTTCGGTTAAAAGCAATAAAAAAAAAATCTATCTAGAATTTACTCGTTTTTAAAAGATTTTCTCATTTAAGTTTTTACTGTACCTATTACCGATGATTTACAATCACCTAAGTTGGGAAAAATTCGCATTCTTAGCACACTTTTGAATAATTGAAACACAGTCTCACGGGAGCGAGGGATTTATTTTTAGATGAAAGCAAAATGCTCGGTTCCAAGGTTGAATTCATTAGATCCGTAATTATGTGAAAACATTTCAGGAAATTCATTCAAAATTCTAAAACGGCGGAAAGAAAAATTTCACTTGATGTGTGAAAAACCAGCGAAGAATATGTACATTATGTAAACAACATTGTCTTTCCATTTTGTGGTCTGCATTCTGTCAAACAAGAAGGAAAATCGACTCTGCATGCTATTTTTGCGATGCAAAATTTATATAGTTCTATTAATTTTGAAGGCAATTTACAGCTGTCTAAAATCTAAAAGCCAACGCAATACCATCTACTGATTAGCTCGCTTTCTGTGTAAATCCAGATATAACCTCAATCGTACATATATGTATATTGTACTTTGATACGCAAGTCTGTATTACCATCTAGCTCCATTCATAAATTAAAAATTTCTGCCAATTGATAAATTCATTTTCCATGAGATTTATAATATGACGAACGCACCGCCGTATACTTATTGTTCGCGCTGTTTGGGATGAAAATTAGTTGGGATGTAAGATTGGAGTATAAAAGGAATATGGGTGCTATCGTCTGCTAGTCGATGACTAAGTTCCATTTCCATGAAACTAACAATGCTAGGGCGTTCTTGGCTATAGAAAGCATAACAAACGCCCATTGGCACCGGCCTGGTACAGGCGCGAAATGAATGCGACGTCTATTTATTTATTTATTTTTTATCTCTCGTGCTATTACTCCGGAAGCGCTAGTTGATTATTTTGATTTGTATTGATGATGAATATATGATGCCATATTTTTTGCCTCAATACTTATAGAGATTTTGCAAATTATTGATAAAACATGCTGGGGTAATTTGATGACGTTGTACACAAATCGTGCGCCTACATATTCAAGGATTACATTTCATGTACATACATAGTATTACGCCACCGATGGATTAATTTTTCTGATTTAAACAATAATATTGGATTTCATTTGTTATTACATTTGTTACTGATAATAATAACACAAGTTTCGCAAATGTAGAGAAATCATACGGGAATAAAAAGTTGTCTTCTTGAATACTGTGGCTTCCAATCGCAAATTTTTACCTGAAGGAATCAATTTACTTCTAGAATTTCAAGTCAATTTGTCTAAAATAAAAAGAAAAAGGTCGCTATGGGAGTCACGATATTCAAATAGAGGGCATGGCATACAACAAATCTGTCTTCTACAACACTTCTCCATTAAATTGTACGCTAAGTGGTATGAATGAGTAGTATATGCAAAAACGCATATAATCTTGAATTGCATGATGGAGATATTAAAAAGTTTAACCTTAATGCAAGAAATGCAGTGCATACATAAAAATTGAGTAAATAACTAAAGAAGTATCACTTTTGTGCGTCTGCAAGCTGTACACTTTCTCTCTTTTTAGTAGTCATAGCCAGAAAATAATAAAAACCTAAGTGTAACGTATGTACGTATACAGCTCAGCGCAGACGCCAGGTTATAGGGGGTATACTAAGTTCGTCATTCCGTTT
This sequence comes from Dioctria rufipes, assembly GCA_963924295.1. Classification (NCBI taxonomy): domain Eukaryota; kingdom Metazoa; phylum Arthropoda; class Insecta; order Diptera; family Asilidae; genus Dioctria; species Dioctria rufipes. Next base: position 336,028,569 of record OZ002740.1, on the reverse strand, counting down.
ATAACACACAGAAATAATACTAGTGAGAAAAATGGGTTGGATATCAACGCATAGTATTAAAACTTATTTAAATTTTTGCATTTGCATGTCCGTCTATCCGTCCGCACGATAACTGGAGAGCGCGCTCACGCTGAATCTTTGCACACGGCCTTTTAAAAAAAAAAAAGTAAATTTAAGAGTTCGAAAATAAGATCAATCAGGCAACCCCTTCGTAGGGATACCATACAAAAATTTCGGTTTACACTATATATTTGGGCACTGCCTGGGAATGCGTCAATGTAGAGAGCTCTTCTTTTCTTCTTCTTTTCTTCTTGGTTTGGAGACAAAACTTTGGACTTCAGTAATTGGAGGCTGGAGTTTCCTCTCCCTGGCTCGACCTTACGAGGTATAACGCCAAAAAGTGGGATGATAATAGTAGTTGGAGGACCAATTAAAAGTTTTCACACAAACGTGAGGTTGTGTTTGCGACGCCACGCGCCCATGCTGATTTATATTATAGATGTAGTTTTTTTTATTTTTTAATTAGGTTATGTAGTTAAAACTTTTAGAAAATTAGTTATATTAGTTATATTTGTTTAGATTAGTTGTTAGCTCCATTTTGGAGTGATTAAACATAATTAAACTTGGTGGTAACCTCCATTTTGGAGTATTTAATTTTATTGAGTTGTTACCAGCTCGAAGGCTGGGACCGAAGTGATGTAGAGAGCTCAAATTTGGTACACAGCTTATTCATAAAAATAGTAAATTTAATTTCCAAAATGAACTAAGTCGGGCGGCCCCTTCTTGGTGTTGCCATATAAAGCTTTGGGTTTTCACTTTATTTAACTTCTATTTTCATCTAGGGTATCATATTATTGGTCTTAGACCAATTATAACTTTTTCTCTGGTTAAACAAAATAAAAGTGAAAGAGTTGTAAAAATTTAATTACAAGACATTAAATTATGGTGGGTAAACCCACGGCACAGTACATTCAGACAGTAGAACAAACTACCGAAGAGCAAATTTTAGAATTTTAATTAAAAAAACCTCAATTTTTTTCCCGTAAAAGGGAATGAGTATGATACTGGAGTAAATGGGTGAACAGTAAGTAGCTGGTTTCTACTGGGAGAAGTATCAGACTATTAGTTTTATGTAACTACTAATGTTCCGGTTTGTACCCGGGTTTAAGTGTAATCGGGTGCCCAGGTACTTGATTCCAGGATTTTCGATTCCAAATTTACTCGGGTACCCGAATCCAGTTTACCTGGGTATGTGGATATAATCAATTCTCGATTCCTAATATCTTCTTAATTTTTTAGTATTCCGGTACATTACTGAATTCGTGAATTGAGCCATAATAAAAGAATTTAATCCAGCTAATGACTTTTTCAATAGCCGATTCCAACGAATCGATTCCTCACTACCCAATTCCAAGGAATCATGTACCCGGGATACTCGATTCTTACCAGTGAAACCCGGGTAGTACTCGAAAACCCGGGGTTTAAGGAACATTAGTATGTACACATCTCGGAAAAAGTACTTATGAATGTATTGTTCAATAAACTATAAACAGCTATATGACCGTTAAGTGGTGTTCGTTAATAAAGATAGCATGGACAGTGTTATATGCAAAATGGCTGTAATAATATTTGAGAGTGCTACCAAGCCGAATGAATGTAACTGTAGGGAATGGCACTTCGCTCGAAGAAACAAATTTAATTTTAATAAATACATCTTAAAATGATTTCCGGGACAGCAATTACGGATAGTGTTAGGGAAAAACATCTTTACGATTATAGGAAGAAATTCTTGAAACACAAAGAATTTGAATCTATTACTTTTAGGAATATCTGCCACTCATTGAGGTGAATGTTTGGTTAATTGATTTGAATTTAAATTAAAGAGCTGTAGTCATTTATAGCGTATATTTTTCTCTACTAGGCAACATGGATAATACCACACATTGAAGCTCTACTGCCAGCTTTACTTCCTGTTTCCCTCTGGTGCAAGTTTATGCATGCCACCAATTCCCTTTCTTCCACTTTCGATTTATATATGAGCCTTTGTATTAAAAACTTGCTTGTGTGTTCTACTGTATGAATATGTGAAGGTATGCCCACTAGATTTTTGATACTGCATCACATCACGGCATCAATTCATATGAAGACTTCAGAGTTTTTTCTTTGTGTCTTGTTTTTATGTATTCAATGCTTGAAAAATTAGAAGAAAAGAAATAGAAAATTTACTAGAGGACGTTCTATTAGTCTTCACTTATTTTCTAAACGAGTTTTTACAATTAATTATACTTAGGAGAACTTTCAGATTACACTAGGATTACCCCAACCTTCAATAACTTATTCGGTGAGTGCACAAAACCCTGGGTAAATAGCCGAATAGAATTACAAAAACCAGAATATATTGATTAACAATTCCAGTCATTCCACCAAGATCGATATCAGAATGACACCTAGAGTACACTTTTCAAAGCTTGCTTTCCACGACCCGTGGGTTTTACGGCCCAAGCCAATGCGCCCGCGCTTATAACTTCCCACGGCGCTTATTGGCCCGAACTGATTGAGGCACTGTGTTTAGTTTTTATTAAATTGCTTTTCCAAAATTCCGCGTGAAAAAATTATCGCATGGGCCACCTCGCGCAAACTCGCGCTGCGCCTTGGAAGTTACCGACTCGAAATGGTTTGGACGGGCCATTACAGGCGAGTTCGAGTAACCTTCGAGTACATCCTTCCCACCGGCGTGTTGGCCTGGGCTCGCGCGGCGCGGTCTGTGGAATCACTGGCCGTGGGAAGCTAGATTAAGTCCTATTGAGATACAAGAATACCACAAAAAGGGCATTCACCCTCGATGTAGTGGAGGTAGCTAGGATGGGCCTAGCAATAATATTTATGTGTCAGGAAAATTGCATCAATGTATTTCAGTGGGATCTTACTAAAATGCTCTCACCTCAATAGAACGGATCAATTTTTCTAAGCCTCAGAACGTACATATACACTTTCAATATTTCTGCTGATGCATATAATACAAACCAAATTGAATGAAACATAGCTATGATAAATGAAGCAATTTCGCACATTCTGGATCTAAAAATTTAAATTATTATAGACTAGTGTCTGTTGCACTAGGTGTGCCTATTTCATGTAGCAATAAAATCTAAAACTACTACCACTAAATATATATGTAGAATGTCGTTTTTATGCTTGATTATGTGAAGCTGAAATCGAACTCAATTTCCACCCAATCAATATTAAAATCCCATAACCTTCGGGATTTTAACGGATGCTATCGAACCCCATTATAGCAAAAAGCCTTTCGTACAAAAGTAGAATCTTCTTTGAAATTTAGGAAATTAGGAAATTCTAAAAAGTTTTGTTCTGACGTACGAGTAAGATGGGTCAAGGCAATTTCATTTACGTACCGTACAAATCCAAAGGTCAACCTGCAAAGCAGCAATAATTTACCTGAAGTCATTTTTATGACTTCCACCATCGCCAATTGTGAGAAAATCTAGTAACATAAGTAAATTATTTTAAAATTAGCTATTTTGCTACGTAATACTTGCCAACCATCAGATGATTTTTACAACTTTACAATCACCTTCCCTCCCATACTCAAGTATGGGTCAACAAGTCTCAATTTAAGCTCCATAATAACTTGTACGTTACCCATCAGCCCCAAACAGAGAAATAGCAAAAAACTTAGAACTGAAAAAATCAATGAACACAACAGGGAGGAGACCAATCCATCTACACCAATGAGGATACTCCGTCGGGATTGGGAGACACGGCAGGTGCAGTTCAATAGCCTTTCACTTGTACTTTGTACATTTGTGTATACATAAATCTGTAGTTCTATAGCGTTCACAAAAATACTAGTGATTTATTTTGATTTAAATTTCCAATTAAGTACAATAAAATTCGCGCTTTATCTAATAACCAGAATCACACTGAAAACTTGAGAATTGAGAGAAGCAAACAAACATTTTGTAGGACTGCTGCATTTACCCAATTTGGAAACTTGTACTTGACCAACTTACAGATGCAGGTTTTTACATTGAATTATTGCGGAAAGTTTTTCATATCCATTGGAGTGTAAATTAAAGGGAAATGGTCCACAAACAAAATTTTCTCCTTTTTCCATTAAATTTGAAATAGACTTATGAAAAAAAACCTCACATAAAATAAACACACCTCATTCAGTTCCTCTTATAAGGCGTTTATATTTCTCGGCATTTTACTTCACGAAACTAAAACTTCACTTAAAAAATTATTCAATTTTTTCTTACTACCGCACACACCCAAAACAATTCACTTGAATTCGACTCGACTTGACATGACAGACTGCTTGCAGCAAAGCAACCCAAGCGATTTCAAAAGTCAGAAAACAAAGCATCCGGCAAATTCAATTCAAGGAACTTTTATCTTACAAGAACAGTAGTGCGGGTGAGATAGACATATTGTATGAAATATATGTGAATTAAAAGAATCGAAACATCAAAGTCAAGAATCTGTCCGAATGAGGGCGCCAGGCTATTTTAATGACGAGAAGTATCGAAACTCGTGGCCTAGTGTTGAACTTAGAGGGCGCTAAGCTATTTTAATTGACGAGAAGTATAACGCAGCTTACACAGGTCAGTATGCTGACTCTGCCGCCAAAATCCGTCTAAACCAGGGTCTATAGAATTATCGGGCGCTAGTGTCGCAAGCTTTTCTCTTTTCGCCGTTTAGTAAATTGAAACAACAAAGTCAAGAATCAATTCCATACACGAACGTACTGTCCGAATGAGGGCACCAGGCTATTTTAATTGACAAGAAGTATTGAAACTCGTAGCGATAGGCTATTTTAATTAACCAGAAGTATCCAGTTATCGAGCGCTAGTGTCGCAAGCTTTTCTTTACAAACGGCGAAAAGGTGCCGTTTCGTTTTGTCTGGAAATATGGGAATTTTAGAATTGATGTAGTCAGATGGGTTTAGTTAATTTATTACAAAAAACGTATAGATATTCTCGGTATTTCTTAAAAAAAAAAAAAATCGTAATATCTATGCAGATGTTATTTATACCAATTGCAGTAAATATTTAATATATATGAGACAGAGAGGTTTCTTATCTGTATTTATCACTCTGTAGTAAAGATTTTGTTTTCAATGCGAAAGTTTTATATAAAATATTTTTTTCCAGATAAAGATTTACTCGAAGATATTTCTATCAGCCTACAAAATCTGAAAGTAATAATCAACGATATCGTAACTGTGGTTTTAACGAATCTGTATGGGCGCTTAAAGCTCTAACATTAACAGACCTCCTCAATAAGCAATTCGAACAAAATTCTGGTCGTTTTCCTTGTAATGTTTGACGAGTTTACCTGGAAATCCGTACTATTTGCGCACGGAATTCCGCTTCTTTGGCCGAAGGGAACTGCGTCAAGATTCCAAGTCTTTGATTGTATTAAGTAGATGGAACTGAACGTGGAAATCTATCGGATTTCCATGTTATTTCCTTGTTATTTTCGCATGGAATTCCCAGACTTTTCCATGGCATTTCTATATGGAATTCCTAGGGATTTCAAAGCTTTTTCTAAATTTTTTAATTAAACTGGGGAGCATAAATAATTTGTAGGATGCAAAGCAGTAGAAAAAGTTTCGAAAGTATAGAGAAAATAATCAAACTGCCATGACTTGAATCCTTGCAAAATGTTAAAATAGAGCTTCATAAATTCGGAACAAAGTTTGACAGGTCATTTTGTAAGAATTAAAGCCCTGACACCTTAATTATTTTCTCTACACATCAATTCAATTCGCAATCGCCTGTGTTTTGCAGAACACTACACGGAAACAATTTTTAGAAACAATTATCTTTATTTGCCCTATTTTCTAACAATTTGTAGCTCTTCACTATTCTTATTATTTATCTTAAATAATTAGACAGACAGAGTAGTTGAAAACTCTTTACCCTAATTTAAACACGTCTTAACTTCTAGAGGAATACCTGGCTTAATTAAGATTTTTAAACTAATTAAAAAGAGACTGGGAGAAAAAAGGCATATAAAAACTCCCGAAACATGACTTAATGTTCTAAGAGGATGTAGTATTTATTATGTATATCTAACGTACAGTTTTTCTTTAATATCCTAGGTAATTTACCAACTAACTTAACAGATTTATAATTTCTGGTTTTACTAGGACTAGTTTGGGTGTGATTTAAATTAAGGTCTTAATCCTAAAAATACAGGTCTTATCATTTTACATTTTAATTACTATCTGCTAAATAATTTAACTCTAATCTGTATTATTCTAAATGAGAACGTTTTTGAGGAAAGGTTCTCTTAATCCTGGTTATGAGCAGTAATGTTTTATTGTTTTAGGTACCAGAAAAGGCGGCTACGTTTGTGGCTTATTGTGCCGTGTTATAAACAAGGCCAGATTTATTAGGGTCGTGGAACCTGTGGTAATAAATTAGTTCGTCGGCGCTATTGTGTAGGGAGTTTGTTTGGTCCAGATGTTTTATTAAGAATGGGATTTGGTATCGATAATTTGTGGAGTTAAGGTAATCTGATGGGAATTCCAAGCAGGAGGCTATTATTGGGTTGAGTGCGTCGTTGAGCTTGTTAAAGAAGTTTAAGGTTAGTCTGACTATTTCTTTGTCTATTCGGGAGATGTTAGTTTTATTATAAATCGTTTTATTGCTGAAAAATTTATATGAGTTTTGTCTTCTGAAAAGTCCGGTGCAGCGTCTAAGTATAGATGTTTCGAGAATGCGAAGGCGCTCCATTTGATGAGAAGATATATCTGTCCAAATGGGGCAAGCATAAAGGATGATTGGCCTGATGAGCTGTTTATAGCATATTATTTTAATTTTCTCGTTAAGAGATAATTTTGAGGTCAAAATAGACCTTAGCTTATGGTATGCAATGGTGGCTTTTCTGATGATTACATCAATATGACGGTAGGGCTTGACATCTGAAGTGAGTGAGAGTCCCAAATACGTTACAAGGTGTTTTTTGGGGTATTCTGGAATTTTGAATTTGTAGATTTATATTTTGTAACTTGCGTTTGCCTGCTTTGGAGACTGATTTGTTTCCAGTAAAAGCTATGCTATGATATTTATTTTGAGATGCCATTTGGCGAAGTATGCATGTATGGCATGAAGGTAAGCGTTTATTTGTGGAATCGTGATATTTATATTTTTTGAGCTGATGTAGAGCAAAATGTCATCAGCATAGTGTAGGGTTTTAATGTTTGGTGAAAAGGCGTTTGCTGACGGAAAGTCTGAGACGAAGATGATATAAATGATGGGTGATAATATTGAACCTTGGGGAAGACCTATCTTAGGGAAGATGCTGTTAGAGAGCTGATGGTTAATTTTGACCCTGAAAGATCTATCTTTGAGAAAACAGTGGATGATTTTACAAATGTGGGTGCGAAAATGAAAAATATTTTTCATTTTGTGGATTAGGCCTTCGACCCAGACAGTGTCAAAAGCCTTTTCTATATCAAGAAGGCAAGCTATTGTTGTTTTCATATTTAATTGGTGGGATATGTCAGTTTTGAGTTTAAGAAGAGCATGGGTGGTGGATCTTAACTTTTGAAATCCAAATTGATTATCAGGAATAATTTTGTGTTCTTCACAGTGGTCAAGAATTTTTTCTTTGAGAAAACATTGCTAGGAGTAGAGAGATTGGTCTGTAGCTATTAATTTGATTTGGGGTTCTTTTTGCCTTGAGGATGAAGAAAATGTTGGCAATTTTCCAGAATTTTGGGAAGTAGCCTAGATTGAAGCACTGGTTAAAAATTATTGTCAGTGTTCAAGTGAAAGAGGAGGGAAGTTTACGTAAGATGAAGTTTGGGATGTTGTCGGGGCCACTGGACTTTTTATTATTCCTGCTATGGATAAGTGAGGATATCAGACTTTTATCAGCAAATTTCAGAGCATAACTTTCTGGTGTAAGCGCCGCTTGCCTGTTCCTACAATTTGGGGCGAGAGCTGAAGTGTGGTCGTTGAAGTTGACGATGGGATCAATGTTATTATTAAACTGGGTTGTGAAGGAGTCAATGTTATGCTGGGTTGGGTGTGCGCTGGAGATGTCGTTGAAGAAGGCTCCCAAACGGTTAGCTATTTCTAAGTTAGAGGTGATGGTTTGAGTGGAGTTGTTGGTGTTTATAATTAGATGAGGAAAGGTTGAATTTGTCGGGTTAGTGATATTTTTTATGGATTTGAAAGTGTTATTATCCATTCTAATTCCGAAGAGTTTTTTATTCCAGTGAGCTTTATAGTGAAAATTGATTTGGTTTTAATGAGATTATTTAGTAGATTTATTTTCGGTTTTTTTTTGTTTTTTTTTTATATTATTAAGCCAAGCTCAGGGGATACCCTATGATGCAAAGCACAGCGTGGCGTGGCGGAGGTGCCGATGTATGTCGTCCTTAAACTTTTGCAGGTTGTATGCCGGAGGAAAGACAGAAGATGGTAGACTGTTATACATTCGCACAGTTCGGGATAAGAAAGCATCACGGAATTTTAGTGTACGGCCGAAGGTAATTTGAAGGGTAAAAGGATGAGCGCGGGATGCAGCGCGGGTATTGCGTGCAGGAACTATTCTACAAGGGATCAGACTAGATATTTCATCAGAACATTGGCCATGCATATAGCGATAAAGGAGCGAAAGGCATCCAACATTGCGACGGTGCTCGAGCGAGTCGATATGATGAGTAATTGCCACATCGCCAATGAGCTTGCAGGCTCTCTTTTGGACAATATCCAATGAAGCTAAGGCTGTGCGACCAGCCTCGGCCCAGATATGGGAATTGTATTCCATTCTGGGTCTGATGTAGGACTTGTAGAGGAGCGTTATATTTGATGGGCTGAAATATTTCTTACACCTTTTCAAAAAACCAAGACATTTGGATGCTTCTTTGGCAACCGAGAAGATGTGATCTGTCCAGCTTAACTTACTGGAAATATTAATGCCAAAAATTCTTAGTGACGGTGATTCAGAAATTAATGCACCATCAAACGAAACGGGAGTGGTTAAGTGATGGTCTTGTTTTAATAAGATGAGACAGCTTTGGGTCTTAGATGCATTGAATTCGACGCGATTCACTTTGCCCCAAGCGAGAATATTGTCAAGATCGTTATTCAATGATCTAATCATGCAGTCTCGTTTAACACATGCGGCGTTCCCTCTGGAATCCGCAAGGGTGTCAAAAGAGTATGCGTAATCAAGCGTACTGTCATCAGCAAAGCTATGGATAGGATTGAAAGTAAGGGAAAGCAGATCATTAATGAAGATTAGAAATAGAGTCGGAGAAATAACAGAGCCCTGGGGGACACCGGCATTAATAGGATGAGGATCAGATATAACGCCATCTAATACAACTCGTATTTGGCGACTAGATAAAAAACTTTCAATCCATAATAGAAGAGGAGGGGAAAGACCAAGTGCTTTGAGTTTGAGGACTCGGACAAAGGCTGGAGAATATTTATTTCTATGGAGAAGTTTTCGGAGTTTGTTTGTGGTGCTTATCACTTTTAGTGTGATATCAGGCAGTGGGATTTGGGAGTTTCTTGTTGTTTTGTGTTGTTTTGAGTTGTTTTGGGAGTGGAAATATCGATGGCGTTATTTATGATTTTATTTAATCGGAGAATGGAATCACCGATTTCGTCTATACTCATATTTCGGTTTTTTGAGAGTTCTAAGCTCTGAAGGATACGATTGAACAATTCGATGAGAGTGAGAGGGCTTGTTCTACTGTAATTTCGGACTACGTTAGGTTCGGAAGGAGAGTAGGTGTCGGTTAAAGAGATCTTGAGTACTACTGCGTCGTGGTCAGACTCGAAGGGTTCTGATTCTAGATATGGTCGATGATTTGGTTCCAGTTGTAGGTTGAGATTTCCAGATACTAGAAATAAATCAAGGTGAGATGATATGTCTCCTCCACGGACAGAAGGGTCTCTGCTTACTAACAGGTTTATGTCGTGGACTATGGAGTTAGTTATAAACCAATTATGAAGGATTCTACCGCCTTGGTTTGTTGTGTGGTTGAGCCACAGGGGATGTTTACAATTAAGATCGCCGCCTAAAATGAAGTAGTTGTTTTTTTTTAGAAGGGATCGTGTTTGTTAGTTGTATTAACTGTAGAAGCTCATTTGGGTTTATGTCGGAACGAGAATAACCGGGTGTGTAGTAGACGGAAGAAAGAATATATTCGGCCCTGTCAAAAATAAGTTTAATTGTGGTGGTCTCTATAGTAGTCTGATGAGGATTTGGGTGGATTTCTGAGAAGTTTAAAGGTTTTCGCACCAGAATGCCGGTACCTCCACCTTTTTTATTTGGTCTGTCTGATCGGACGCAAGTAAAGTCCTTGAAAGATAGCTTGTGACGCGGATTCAGCCTTGTCTCAGTAAGTAAGACAATATCGGGTTTGTAAATTCTAAGATATGCGTCTAGTTCATGGCTTTTTGTTTTACTAACTAGAGAGTTTACATTGAGGGTGGAAATTTTCAAGCTATTAATTGATTTCGGCGCTGGAGTGCTCATGAAGAAGAGATTTGGACAAGGAACGAGATCAATGCTAGTCTTTTTCCGTCGATAGTGGTCAAACTTCTATATTGGGGAATGAAATTGTTGACTTGCGTAAGAATGTTGGAGAAGCTGTTTCCAAAGATTTGCTGGCATTCGTTGTTCATAAATTGGAGTGGGTTTGGTTTGGAGATGCATTTGGCGCGCCATTGCTGGTGTTGCCCGCGAGGGCATTTGCAAAGGAGAGGTTGGGGCGGGTGAAATTCATGGCAGAAGAGCGCTTGAATTCGCTTTGCCTTCTTGCTAATGCTTTTTTTTTCTTGGAAGCGTTTCATGAGTGTCAGATACTGTGGACAGTTTCTGTAGCTCGCTGGATGACCAACTTCACCACAGTTTACGCACTTGGGGTCCAAATTTGCAGGTTTTTGGCATTCACCTGGGGGGTGGGTATTTGCGCATTTGACGCATCTATACTGCATTCTGCAGTTTGCGGCCGTGTGGCGATATCTTTGGCAGTTTTTACACTGCAAAATTTCAGTGCGTTTCAGTTGTTCTATCGAGACGTCTTGATGGAGCTTATGTGAGATTTTATAAAGATTCTGAAGGCTTGCGTTTGGTTTGAGCTGCAATAGCCACATGTTGGTATTAGAGTTTAGTTTTATTGATTCTCGGGTTTGGAATCGGGATATTTTCACTATATCTTCAATGCCTCTGGAGGACAAGTCCTCGAAAATGTCGGCATCTGAAAAACAGCTATAAATACCCTTCGAAGATGCTGTGAGTTTTAAGTGATTTCGGAGTATAGCTAAAAAATTGTTTTTTTGAGCTTTCTAGAAGCTCTTTGGTTTTTAGAAAATCGGAGGTGCTGTGAAGCTGAATGTGCGTGACATTTTTGTTGATCTTTTTCAACGAAAAGTTTTTAGTGTATTTCACTATACTCTCTATTGTGGGCTTTGTATCGGTGTTACATGTCACTATGGGGGGGATCTTCTCTTTGGGGATATCAGAAATTGATGGAGTAGTCTCTAAGTCGCCGAGAATACTGAATTTATAACTAGGGTTAGTAAGTGCGTAGTTAGGTACATTGCCGCCTTTTAAGGTTTGCTCGGTTCTGCTTGCTGGTCTGACTGCTTTAAGATTGAGGTGCCGTATCCCTGCTGCGGCTTTATCAGCTGTACTGCTTGACTGGTGCTTGTGAGGCCCTGTTCTACTTGTAATATTGGCACGTTCATGCTCACGCTCTGGCTTCTGTTTGTCGCTGATTGAATAATGCTTTGTTCGTATATTTTCCTTAGGTAGGGAGCGATTATTTTCTCCGAATCGATATGTCCTATTGAGCTGTTATCTCCGTCAGTATCCATATTTTGCTCATTTAGGTCCTGTTTTGCCTTCTCCTCAGTGTTCCATTGTTGGGGTTGCTGCTCATAAGTTGTGGGACCCTGAATATCCTTGATATCCAGGGCTGCGTTTGATGCGGCAGGAGCCGACACTCTGCTGCTGTCACTGTCTTCTGAGTCCACTATTTAGTTTGCTTTTAAAGCGCTCCCAGAGCCTTTGCTCTCTTCTTCTGCCTTTTTTTTATCCACGATTCTGAAAAGAATAGTTTAATTAAAAAGAAAATTCGCTCTGTACGTATTTTATATAAAAAAAAAAAAAACACATTCACCAAAAAATTTCTGCTCAGGAAAAATCACGTTAACCGGATGTCTGACCAACTGTGACTGAATTAAGAAGGAACACTACACGAAACCAAAAGAACGCAGCTAATATAAGCCGATTAACAATTTTTGGTATACCTCCAACACATCTGTAAAGCTGAAAATGGCGTTCGCTGTAGCGTGTAAGACCAGCTGTGTGTGTGAGAATACCGTCACTTTTTTCCGCTGGAATTCCGTGCGAAAATTCCACATCTGGAATTTTTGCTTATTGGGTCACAACATTAGCTGGAGATGATATCAAATCGAACGTAACACGCTTATGCTATCGAGCAGCTCATCCGTTTCCAAATTTGAATTTTGCTGAGCCCAGTCTACATAACAAAATTCATACAGCTGCAGTTGCAGTTTGTGTCTATCCAGCACGCGCTAATGATGCTTACAAGGCTTTATGATTCTTTAAGTAAAGAAACTGATGAACGTGTGGCTGCCGTTACAGCTGGTACGGTAACATTTTTGTTTTAATCAATTATTTAATAAGGGAGTCCTGATTCTGTTAATCGCCTATGGGTCCTGAGTCTTTTTGTCTGGTTCTGGGTCTGCTGAGGGATTTTCCTAAAGATAGTAATGGCACTAATTTGTACCCTTTTCCCAAATCAGAAGTTCAAACATTATAACAACTCGTATGAAAGCGATCGTACCATTTTAATACTTTATACATAGTTGGCTGAAGTGGTATAAAAACCCTTTTTTTGAATGCCTTGGACTGACGCTAAATCCATGGCTCTTGGTTGAAAAGATAGTAAAAGCAAAGCATTGTTAAACCTGCACCTTTTGTTTTTTTTTATTGAGTTATAATTACACCACAGTATTTCAATCTGGAGGGTGATTCTGATCTTTTGTCGTGCTTTAATGTCAAAATATACGCCTAAATGAAATGAACTTTTCTACTGATTATCTCGTGTTTTTATCCAGCTCAGCAAGCCTTGCATTACATAGAATGAACAGAAAATGACACTTCGCTTTACAAAGTCAAAATATTATTTCGAATTTAAGCACTTGTATTGCTCTAATTAGATGTAGAAAATAAATTTACAACAATATAAAATTTTTGTCACAACCTCAGAAGCAGTTGACTAATTTGTCGTACTTTTAGGGCGTGTATTCTGACATTAATACATTGCAAATTCATTTTAGTTTATTTTATGGTTGATGAAAAGGGTAAATCAAAATGAACATGGTGAATATAAAAGTACGACAAATTTGAGGTGAAGTGTGAAAATATGTGACAAAAGTATACGCTTAAGCTACGACAAAGAGATCAGAATCACCCCCTGATCTGAGTTCCCAAATTTAGCAAAAAGCTTCAAACTGCCGAAAACATAAAAGGTAGCTGCTGCATAAACATACGAAGGAAAAAAATGGTGAACCACCAAGAATATATATACATATAATTTTTATTATTGTGTATATATATAGACATGTTATCTCATATTGACAAAAGATAATAAATATATGTAATTGTTGACTATGTTCAGTAGTTGTTATATTATATATATATATATATATATATATGTATATATATATACTATCGGACATTTAATCCGTATCCATAAAATATATAGAATGCTCAATAATAGTGTTTGATTATAAATTTCATATAATATAATATTACTATATATTTGTATAAATATATTGTTCTTATACCATCAAAAATGTATTTTTATTGTAATACATGTGCAGTTGCAGTTACATGCTAGATGTTTTCAATTTGTTACAATAATTGAGATAAGAAACGCTAATTGAATAGTATTCATTTTCACATACATATTTTAGGCTTTTGGTTGGTTAAAAATTTTCCCCATTATCAGTAGAAATTAGTTGGTTTGTTTGTCTTTTTCTTTTTTTTTATTTTCAATTCAATTTTCATTACAACAATCAGCTAATGTAGATGATTCCTAGGTATATACTTACACAAAACAGTTTTCTACTATGGCATTTTTTTTTTCCTGGACATTATACAAATTTGACATCAAATCTAAGAGCTTTACGCATGCGCTTGTTAATACATAACACTTAGACATACATTAACTAACTATATAATAAATCCAAAATTATTTGTCTCCATGCGAATTGTACGTAGCTATTATACGTAAGGTATTGAATTTATACATTTATACATTGTATATGCATATGTGTATGTTCGTATGATGACCTGGATTTTAACAAATACAATGTGTATTCTTTGAAAAGATTCTGAAAAGCTCACATCTCATACGACTATACTACATTAGCTTAACCTCCTTAGCTTATACTCATTTACTTGGCGTTACATTCTGTTCATTCTTTTTTTTTTTTTTATTCATTATTATTTATTTATTTTTTTTTTGTAGATTTTATTATTTAAATCTATACACAATTTATATAAGTTTTTAGCATGTCGTCGGCAGAAATTTACATATTATAAAGTGATTTGCAGGTACGTAAATATTTTTTTTTCTTCTTATTTTTCTTTAAATTAAGAGGCGACTGTGATTTTTTATAAGAGTAGAGAGAAAAATGCCTTTAGTAAATACTTGGACAGTTTTTAATGAACGATGATTGATAGGCGATTAGTATAGCGTTATCGAGTGTATTATTTGTATATTTAATATAGTTATAGATTGTTTTATGTACATATATATTTGTAGTGTTTTTTTCTTTGTGACACATCTTATATAAGTAGGTAGGTATATTATGTAGGTATATAGATTAAGGACTGATTTCGGTATGTTAACCATAATGGTAAAATATTCAGGTTATTTAACCACAATTACTTAGGAGTTTTATATAATTATAGACTTCGTATAGAAGAAAATCTCACAGTTATAGATCAAATAAATAAGAAAATAAAAGTTATTGGAATAATTAACAGCATAAGTTAGATATTTTTTTTTTTCTAAACACCATTATTCATCAAGGTATTTAGGGCCTGTCCGAATCCAAGTCATCTTCTTCGTCTTGTTATTACAGCTAGTGACATTACATCGAGTCAAGCTCTATCCGAATCATTGTACGTTTACATGAATACTTCAGTACTTGACTTGAAATCCATTTGAAACTCAAGTAGGGCTTTTGATTGAATTAATTCCAATTACTTGACGTGAAATTTACTTGAGGTGACATTTTACCTTTTACAACTTTGCATTAAGTTCAATACATAATTTGGGATTTTTAGATAAATATCTTGAAAAAAGTTCCAAAAATCACCACCTGAATTATCAACAATAATCTTCTTCTTGTTCCTCTTTGCCGTTTTCATATCTCGCACAAATGAAAAATTTTCAAGTACTGAAGTTTTTTTAAGTAAATCGAACAAAATTTTGTGATTTACTTGACTCAAGTATATGTACTTGACGTCAATTCGCATTTACATGATATTTTGATTACTTGATCTCTACTTAAAGTATACTTCAAGTATTCATATAAACGTACTGATTGTAGACATCTGGAGTGCATTCCAAAACATAGCTACAGTTGACTATAGCTGACTTCAATCGTTCCAAAACCCAGTAGTCAACTAAATTATGTCAGCTGAGTTGACTTTTGAGCGTTCCGAAACATTTGAAGTTGACTAAAATAGTCAACTATCCCTGACTGTGCTCTAGACTGCTAGTTATCTAATATATAAACCGTGACGTGAGCTGTCAATTGAAATATTTTGTTTGGCGCGCTTTTACAAACGTTTTGCGAAATTTATTTATTTATTTAATTTTCTCTGGCTCATTTCGGATTCACACACAGTAATAAAATACTAGTTTTAAGTATCAATAAAATTATACAATTAGCATAAATGACAGTAGCTTACTCAAATCGTTCCAAAACCTCAAATAGCTTTAGTTAACTGCAGACAACTTGACATAGCTCTGACATAACTCTGACATAGCTACAACTATAGCTGCAGTTGTGTTTTGGAACGCACTCCTGGTTAACTTGATCATCGAGTCAAGGTTCGAGTTGACTATTTCAAATAGGCAACATATTTTAAGGTTATGTTTCTTCGTTGGTTGTCGAGATCGATCTGAGCACACGAATTCGAACGGGTTAGCTTCCTCTTCGTCTAACTATTATAATAACTGAGCTTGTCACCACTGTAATAACAAGACGAAGTCTTAGATTCGGACAGGCCCTTAACAACAATTTTAATTTAATTCGTGCTTTAGTACTCTTATTAAAGAGAGCCAACTTTAAATAAAATTAAAATTATGCTTATTAGCATAAAAAAACACAAATTTAATTTTAGTATACCTAGTAGTTAAAAACTGTATTATGGGAGTACAGAAATAAAAGTTTTATTAAATTTCAATTAAATTAATGGAACATCACCTTTACTTTAATTGAAAATCCAGAAATCCTCTAAAATATTGTATACATACATCAAAAGACATACCTACATGGATGCAACTAAGCACTGATCGTTCGCTACTTCTTCACACCATGAATCTTTCATTTCATTGGCTTTCGAGCATAAAATGCAGCCTCAAAATACTTCTCATCTTAACCCTTAATTGTATGTCGAATCTAATCAGATACATGACTAGGTATAATAAAAGCTCACTCAAAGAAACAGTATCAACAAACAACTACTATGAGCAAGATGTTGAAAAACAGTTTTTGCGAATAAGGAAAAGATTATACATGTTGAAAAAGAATAGATACATATGAATGCCAAAAACTCAGCCAAAGCACATTTTTAATAAAAATGTCATGTAAAACGGAAAGAAAAGCCAAAGGTTAGGCATTTTTCATTTTCAAAGCATATTCATACCCATACAGGTATTCTCATTACGAACTACGTTCCGCCATTTGTGTCCGCATGCATAGGAAAGTACGGCACAGAGAACACAATATTCTCTCTGCTTTCTGTGTCTTTTCAATAGAAATTTATATACGTTATAGGACGAAACACGTCACAGCTCTAGTTTCAAAATTTTAATGAGAATATCTTGTATTCTATACATGTACCTTGATTCGTACTCCTCTATATTTTTTAGGGACTTTATTATAAATATTTTTATTTATTTGTTTTATACTATGTGAAAGCTAATGATTATGTGTCGAATTTACACTTCCCTATCGCTCTGTCACTCGGTGTTTAGACAGTGTATTCACCTGTATTATCATAATATAAAAAAAACTGCAAAAGATCTAGTGTAGAGCCACCTGATCTGAATGGCAAAAACAGCTCTAGAAAATAATTTCGCAAATAGTCAAAACCCTCGAGAATACTTCAGAGGCCATGTAACGGACTCCCTCACTACCACATGAAGCCCCAAATGAGTTCTAACATTCTAAAATATTTGCAGTGTTCTTATGTAAAACTGACAAAAGTTTGATTTGAAGAGTTCCTCCGCCCTAAACTACTATTCATACAGAAAAATGGTGTTATGATAATCTTAAGCTTGCTTTTTTATCTTCCGAAGCGAAATAAAATTTGTATACCTTTCCTAACAAAATTATTTAAAACAATTTATCTGGACCAAATGACTACGATTCCTCAAACAAAAACTCCCAGCTGACTAATCATTGTGTAAATGGTGCTGTGCCGTGGGATGTCGTGTCCTGATGAAATCGAATCAGTCTGCCTACAGTTTTGGACTCCGGCCGCACATACACACATGCAATTATTACTCAGCTAACATCTATCAACAATAGCTGTGTTCCATCGGGCTGCATAAAGTACTCCCAAGTACCTATACTTATGTGCTTACTTACAACTACTCATGCTCTTGTCCGCGAGTAAATGAGCTCAGTAGTTTCGGAAGAATTTTCCGCTAGGTGGATTTTGATGCTAAGACGTCATTGAAATGCAGATCAAATTTGACAGAAAATGTGTGTAGAGCTGTTATAATTAAATTGTTTGTTTATAAAGAAGCAAATAAAATCGAGAACAGAAGTAATTGGAAAAAATATAGTTAATTTTCATAAGAAACTTGATGCAATAAAAAATACGGAGTACCTAGATACAATAGAAACAAAACAGAAATTGGAGGTTATGATTTAGTCTTGACAACACAAATTAATGTTCCATTCGGAAAGTTGCCGCTAGTACTTTACACAGCCCAATGGAACACAGCTAATGTAGAAATGTTACACTTTTGAAGAATATGATTGACGTTAAATTTCGAAAACGGAGTTTAAGTTTTTTTGGGAAAAATTTCACAACTAATATTCTTGCAATTACGATAAGTTGCTTAACAACCCACAGAGCACAAATGCGCCCGTGTCATATTAATGAGAAATCCTGCTAGGATATATAAATTGTCCATGGGATATCCCGTCTGATCCAAATTAACTTAGGACATCTCTCTAAGAGTGCTGAATATCCAGGATTCTCTGTAGATTCCGTGCCCCTTCTGGATCTCTTGTGGTTGTACTTAGGCACAGTTACCGCATTCAATTATAAATAAAAATGGAGATTACTCTTCAAGAACAAATATAAGCATTCAATAATGTTCAACTCCCCTGGGATGCCTTATGGATCTCCTAGTTTGATTTGTTACAAGTGAAAAGTAATACTTGAACTATTTGGCATTTCATTTGAAGTCACTCACTCCAAACATTTTTTCGGAAAAATTCGTTTTTTTTTTTTTTTATACAATTATGGATGCAGGTTCAAAAACAGTAAAAATAAAACGATCATAGATTGATTCGAAAGCTCTCTTATTAAGAAAGAGTGATTCAGATTCAAACTTAAAGAGTTAACGAACGCGACTATAATAAAAAATTTCTTTTTACAGCTGTGCAAGTACACCATGCTGGTTTGTTATTTTATTCTTTATGTTGTATATTCTGAAAATATCTGCTGGTAAAACGTATAATCTGATGACCACAATAACAATAGAATGATTCGAATAGGCACGACTTGTGGTAATAACTTTTGTAAACATGAAAAAGAAAAGTAGGATGATTGAAGTTTTATTCGTCGAAAATGTCAGAATGAAAATAAAATGCTGACGTCAAAATCAACCTACTAGTAAAGACATAATTTGAAAGGAGTATTGACACCCAAAAGCTGACACCCAATCAGATTAACCTATTACACTACTAATGATGATGATGATGATGAAATTGTTTAAAAAATCATATCCTTATAAGAAGGTGATTTCTGTTCCTTCCGACTAATATGTATACTACTAATTAAGCTTTAATAAGTAAATTAAATAGAAATCATACAAATTTTAATCCTCTATGTAGGTATGTACAGACAAAAACAAAAATGCAATTCATAATATTGTTAAATGCTTTTGGACAATAAATAAATTTCTCTCTGCGTGCCGCCAAAAACAGGCTGGTCGTCTATAAATATTTTCTTAAAATTACAAAACAAAAACCAAAAAATAAATATTTTGGCCACAAATGGGGCAAGATTATTACATACATGCATACATGTAGTCTGTCCCATATTTCCATCACTTTTGTTTTACATGCATACATACATACGATTTTCAATATATACATATGTATGCAATTAGTATATCAATCAATTCAAAATCAACAGAGATGAATTTGCTCTAATGATAATGTAATTATATAGAATTAATTCCTACTATAATTTCTATTAAAATGTTTTAAATAACGTTTACCAAAATATATTATATATGATTCATTTCTGCTAGAAAATATAAAGCATTTTTATCATCGTGTTAAACTAGTTGCTTAGCTCATAAGCACTGCGCACAACTTCGCACTTACGAGATAGTGTCGTCGTCGTTTTTTTTTATATTATTTATATATGTATATATTTTTTTTTTTTAAAGGAATGCAACTGAAAATCTTCGACAATATATTTAAAAATATGGAAATATCCCACAGACAATTCATAAAATCCATATAATTTATGCGGCCTCCTTATATTTTATATATGATATTTTTCAGTATTAAAAAGATTAGCTTAGTCAGGCTTCGATAAAATCTTTTTTAATTGAAAATTTTACAGATTAAATTGAAATTGACGTGAGTTCGGCTTGTTTTTCATCGCCCACTTTTGTATCTATTTAATGAAAGCTTTCCTTTAACCAATTTTGATTTTTGGAATTATTAAAATTATAAAAAAAAAATTATATATTTTAGAAAATAATGGACCTATGTATATATAGTCTACTATTGTTAAGGAAGAGATTTCGTGAAAAAAAAAGGAAATAACATTTATAGGCATTAGTTTAAAGAGTCTATTTTCCGCTCTTGCCTTTTGAATTACTGTCCTGTGTTGATGGTAAAGATGATGGCTTGGTCTGCTTCTTTGATGACTGTTTTTGTGGTGATTTCAAATGATGTTGTGACTGTTGTTGTTGCTGTAGCTGCTGCGGTTGCTGTTGTTGTTGTTGTTGTTGTTGTTGAGGCAGCTGTTGCTCAGCTCCATTTATAGATGGTGTTATAGGTGTATCATCCAAAAAGAGAGGGTTCTTCACTTCCATTTCCCCGGTCTGAAATTAATATTAAAAGTTATTCTATCTTACCATGTATGTATGTAAAGTATGTATGGCCGTCTCTAGTCAGGTGGGGCCCGAGCCACTTTAGGATATGGAGGCCCCTAACAGGAAATCTTTTCTAAACTAGTTTGGGTTATCAACAGGAATAATAACATAAAATACAATCGGGAACACAACACTGGAAACACACCTATTGCAAGTTCCAAGGCAAATAAAAGTAAACTGATTTTCAGTCCAGAGAAGAAAAACAACGTAAAGTAGTGCTAAGGGGAATCCCCGCCGTCCGAATGTCGTATTTTGAGTAAACGTAAAGTCCCGATCGTTTGAGTCGGTTTAGTTGTTGTTTGTAATCAAATGATTTAAGGCCGCTACACACGCTCAAGCAAATCATACGACTGGGCCATGCATAGTCCAGTCGTATAATTTGCAAATCTAACGAAACTATTGTGTACAAACAAACCTGATGACTTTGCTATAGTAATGAATTATGGCCGGTTTCACAGTCAAGGCTTAAGCCACAGAGATGGCTTAAGCCAAGGCTTAATAAATATTTCGGTTTCACAGTCAAGACTGAAGTGAAATCACTGGCTTAAGGCAAGCTTAACTTAAACCCGTCATCTCGAAGGCTTAAGCCTCAGATTTTGCTGTGAAACACATAAGAAAATATTGCTAAATATATATTTTGCCTAAATATTATAATTTTTGTTATTAAATGAACGAAAATATTTCAAAAGTTATACTTTAAAACTAAATTGAAATTTTCCAAGCGAAAAATGGTTATCTAATTAGCAGTTTTGAGTACTGTCTGCCAGCTAGTGTCAGCATTCCATTTTACGTTTTAAGAAGAAACCAAACAGTCAAGGACAAAAATGAGTTATTTATCTGATGCAGAAGATATAAGCGACCAAGGAATGTATAATATAATATCGCAAGGTGTGACCCGACTGTAGAAACATTCGGCTTAGATGGTTTACGTTGTCGAAATATTCTGCAACAATGAGTTTTGATTTGATATCCTTCCAGATAAAAAGCTTAGCTTAGTTTTTAATCCACAATGGCAACTTTCCTTTAAAAAAATTCACAATTACCGCAGTGCTGACAACTTAAAAATTTTCATCCGCGGCTTAACTAAGCCTCAGCTTACTGAGTACTGTGAAACCGAGTAGGGTTAAGTTCTAGGCTTAAGCCACACCCGTGGCTTAACTAAGCTCTGGCTTAAGCCTGGACTGTGAAACTGGCCATTAAAGTTTGAACAAAATTCGTTGTGAGTGGAGCAAAAGTTAACATCTGATTTTGTCTAGTTCAATTCCATAGCAAAGTCATAAGTTTTGCTTGCACGCAATAGTTTCGGCCAATTTCACTCATACTCAAGCTCCGACATTCGCTACACACGCTCATGTAAATCAAGCCTGAAACGATTGGACGCAAGATTTGCTTGAGCCTGTGTAGCGGTCAACAGTATAAAAATTTTCTTTGATTACCAAATAGATTCGGGAAATTTTAAAAATATTGGTTCTGCAAACACTGTCACTATAGAATGTAATGACAATGACGTATTTTTTTTTATATGTTACTTTATATTTATATGAAAATTTGTTGTCATGTATAGAGTTTCGATTAATTCCAATGGTCTACTTTCCGTAGCCAAAATCTAACAACTAAACTAACTTTTAATAGGTTTAAAAATTGTTCATCAGTTGGTCTAGTATCGCGGGACCCTGTGACCAGGCCCAGCAGCACGATGCGTAAAGATGGCACTAATAGCATGCTATCTTTAACATAACAAAATCTTCCTGGAATTTACTTTACTATAGAAACCCTGAAGCTGAGTTCAATCTTATTAGCCGATCCCCAAAGAATTATTACGGTAAAAAAGATCGTTTGCATAAGAAAACATCACAAAAAAAAAACACTTTATAAAACTCCATTACATAACAAAAACGGCTGTTTCCATAATGCGTTTTTGCAAAAAAAAAAAAAAGAAAAAAAAACGATATTTACCAAACGTCCATTCAAAAAAATTATTGCCATTTACATTTTATTTTTGCTAATCAAAAGTTTTCTGTTGGACAAGGCTTCAAATCGACAAATATAAATCTGGGCACGACGATATTCGAATCTCTTTCGACCCTAAAAAGATGCGGATTGGATCCACTGACTGTGGAGTATCGAGCCCCTTGACACAAGTCCTAGGGATCTTTCACAGTCATCAATGTCTGTTTGTTCAAAATGATCTGTCGCAACTTGATTGAAGATGAAGATTGCAATAAAATTAAAGATTTGAAGTGTTAGTTAGTAGCATTGGTAGCATTATTGAAATGAAACTATCACAACAAGATATGGACCCAAAGTAAGACCCTTGTATGTAGAATTATATAGTGCTTGCGAAACGCAATTTGACTTAGTACCTTGTTGTGTTGTAGAGGCGCTACTACTGATGAGCAGACGATGTCTACTTCCCAGCCTTTGTATGGTTTCTTAGTTTGGCTATCTCTTGCGCCTCTTGTCCATACTTCAGTTGTCCAGCTTTGCTTTTTGCGAAGCGTGAACAAAACTCAAATAATAAATATGAAAGTATATCTACCATGAAAAAACACAAGCGCTTTTAGGATAAACAATCGTTCAGGCAATTTTAAAGCCTCTTATCGCTGCACCCCTTGTCTTGTCAATACTTCAGTTGCAGAACTTTTAGCGACTGAGGCAAAACTGTTCAAAATGGTACAAGTGGAGCCATCTCACATTATAACAAGGAACCATTTTCGCAACCACATATACATAGTTCTATATACAAGCCTAAGACTCATTGCCAGAAGTTCATGACTCTGCAGTATTATTCCGTAGAGCTTCTTGGATCGAGGACAAACAATCACTGCAGAGTTACTGTTCAGAATTAATGTATACAAGCCGTCAGCAAAGGACGGGGCGAATTGTAAATTTCGAGGAAAATTGTTAAGTTCGATAGGAGCTACGAGTACGAAACTAAAGGAGAGGCCCATCAACAACAATTTTCGTGACAATCTCAAAACTGTGTAAGTTTATACACATTCTATAAAAAATTCTCATTGCAGGCGGAAGCAAAACAAAAGTTTATGCAAGGGATTTTGGCGCGGTTGTTTTTGAAAGTATGAGGCAAAATTGTATACCAGCAGCAACATAGTGAGCGTTAGTAATATAAAGCACCTTTTTGAGATTCCTGGGTCCCCAGTAGGTAAGCCTATTTCCATCTTCGGTTGCCCAATAACTTGCCTTAAAATTTCATTTTTGGTAAATTCATAATAAGAAAGTATATTAAAATTCTTTTACTTTTATCAAATTTACAAACATTTACCAATATTCTAATTCCCAGCTTATTATTAAAAAAGAAAAAAAGTATAGTAGTACTAAATTTCCACATAAAAGAATGTAAATATTTTTCTATTTAGTACCCTTCAAATTTTAACCTTACCTAGGCCTTTTGTGCTAGGGTAAATTTCTTTACCGAACACAAAAGTGACACTTGGGCTTTACTTATTAAGATGTCCCTGGTAAGTTCCGTGCCCTTCCCACATGATTTCCTGTGGTTGTACTTAGGGACAGTTAACGTATTCAATAATGTTCAACTCCCGCTGCAAGCATACCTAGGACGCCTTATGGATCTCCTTGTTTGTTTTCAGGAGTGTGGGGTATACCTTAGAATATTGTTTGAGGTTTTCTGGGATAGTAGAAATTTTTTTTTATGGATGGGTAATTTTACAAAAATAATGGTTGGAAAGTATATGTCAGAGATGTATGCACTTGCGCAAAACATAAACACCAAGTTTTCAACACTATCAAATGCAATTCCTACGACAAAAGCACGTCCTAAAATGAGCCAAACTTTGCTATAAAACAAGAAGCAATTACATATACAGGGTGGACGGAAAATTTCTTTGCACTCATTCAGATAATAATCAAAACCTGTTTAGCTATATTTTTTTATTAGGCCCCTCCTTTCGTTCGCATGTACTTTTATTAATCAGGTAGTAATTGCTAACGTGCAACAGAATCTTATCTTAAATCATTTTAGGTATATCTTTCAGAGAGTGAACTTGTAAGTAAATCCAGTTTTTTTTAAAGGTGCTTTTTGGGAAATCCTAGTGACATTTTATATTTTTCTATGAATTGTAAAAGGTGTCTGATTTGGTTTTTGGTAAAAATTATCAAACATATTGTGGTAAGTAAAGAAAAGAATGTTTTTCGTTAACATTTTTAAGTTTTTAAAGACTATTGTGTGAGGTAATTTTTATTATTAAAAAAAGGTTGTCTACCATAATTCTTTTAAAAATGTTTTTACTTTTGTGTTTTAGATAAATGGCCTCTATGATGGAAATTAGGAAAAAAATTCAAGAGTTGTTTGAATCGGGAGTGTTCGTTATGGAAATAAATCGGAGATTAAAGGTCTCCAGGCCAACTGTATATTATTGGTCGAAAAAACAAAAAGGAGAAGTCAAAGATGCGAAAAGAACTGGTCGGCCAAAAGTCTTGTCTTCACAATTAGGTGACTCGCGTAGGACAAAGTTGGTACCCGCACATTAACGGGCATCCTTATTCAGTCCACTGAATTTCTCGAAAAAGGCAGGACAATTGTTAGAGATTACATTAGAAGCCGACCTTGGAGATCGCATGCTTACGTAAGGCTAATAAAACCATTCTTGACTGAAAAAAACATACGTGACAGAGTGCAGTTCTGCTGTAGACTCAAAAAGGAAGGTTCTGCGGATGAATCTTTAATTGAACTCTTTCCTTCGCACAATAGGCAAAATTATAGAGTCAGAGCTTCCGATCCGTCTTCGATTTAGCCCGTACAAAGGCCAAAGCAGAGCATCAAAATAATGGATGCAGGCGGAATGAATTCGTTTGGGAACACGAATCTAATCATAGTGGATGAGAAATGCACTATTAACGGAAAATATTACAGAAATATTATACTTCCCATTTATGCAGAGAGCACAAGAAACTAAATACGATTCCCCCAGAATATTCCAGCGATTCTAATGCAGGACGGAGCACGTTGTCATACAGCGAAAAAAAAAAAAACCATCGAAGAAGCAAAACTATTATTTCAAACACTTTGAACTGATTGACCTGGGAGCTCATCGGATCTGAATCCAATCGAACATTTGTGCGCCAGGGTACAAAGCTCTCTATTTAAGGAGCCTAAACGAAGAAATAGGGCAACGCTGATCAGAAGAGTTACAGATGAATGGGATAGTATTTCTGCAGTTGATCTATTGTGCCTCTGCGATAGTTTCGGACGAACGATAAACTTTGGTCTTGAGAATCAGGGACATCACGCGAAATGTTAAATACACTACTTTTAAAGGTCTATGTATAAATAAAAAATTTATAAAAGAAGCTGTTTTCTAAATTCAATAATATTAATCTAAAGGAACTTTGCGTCCACCCTGTAGAAGTGAAAAGCATTCTATTATAGCTACACGCAGGCTTAAGCAGCGCAGATCTCATATGGCTCCTGTCAATAAGTATTTTTTTTTGTTCTGTTTTTGGTCTCCTCAAATAGCGCACAGAAGCAAATACTGAGCTATAAATTAGCGCCTTCACCAAAGAACCATGAAAACCAGAGAACATATTGAAATAAATTCATAATTTAAGGAGTTTCTGGAGGGAGAAAAATCGACATTCCCATGTTTGCCCAAAATAGTAAAGTAGTTGTGGGATATCATAGAGAATAAGTTATGAGAAAATTCTAATAACTCCTAAAAATAAAGTCCTTAGTATATACTGAAAACGTCCTGTTTATCCCGGGAAAGTTATGAGATCTATAGGAAAAGAATTGTGCTGTATCGTGGAGCAACCATTTTCTTGATAATAATTTTAACAGAAGCAGTAAACTTAAGCCCGACCGGACAAAATTGAAAATTGAAATATTCAATTTCCATATCACTTTTGATTTTTCTCCTCTATAATCAACCACTTCAGCAGTCTTGACTATATATAGAGAACAATAAATAGCTTGACTAATTCTCTTGAATGCTTAACTTCCAGCAAAAAGCTTTCAACTTTAACTAACTAGATTCTAGGGTAATAGCTTTGCATAATATTTCAAGTAATAATAACTAACCGGCGCTAATCCAGGACACTCATAAACCGTATAGTCTCCCTCTTCATTATCATCATCACTTTCAACATCTGACATAGGTCCATGATGTTCTCCAGCTGTTCGATTTTCCATAGCAATTATTTGCTGCTTCTGATGCTGATAGTGATACATTTGAGCACTTTGAGCTAATCGCCGATCGCCGGATGGTGATATGTCTTTATTGGGACCGGTTACCCCATAAGCGGGATAATCTACGTCGGCAGCTGCTTTTGTTTTCTTATGTAAACTAAAAAGGTAAAAACTTTGTTCACAATTTGTTAAATATTTAGAAAATTGAAAAAGACAAATAACTTACGTGTACCATCCAATTCCTAAAGCAATAAGTCCAACAGTTACAGCTGCACTTATTCCAGCTATCAAAGCCACCACATACATTCCCATTGCTCCATCGATTTCCATGTGTTTTTTAACAACCTCATTTCGTTGCCCACTCACTTGTCCATCCCGCTGTAGTTTCTCCATTAAAGCACTTAAATCGCCCTGTCCAGCAAAAGTATTAGTAAGAGAAAGTTTAGGATTAACATTCATCGGAGGCTTCGGTTTATAGTATGGTACATCATCTTTAGTCTCAACAGCGCTATCAAGGGCATTGGATTTGAATGGATGATCCTTTATTAGTTCACCTTCATAAGAATTTGATTTATCGATGTTGTTTGTACTACTTTCATAGTACCGTGGATCTGTTGGATTCACGGCAAACGTTGTTTCATCGTCCTCTGATTGTCCTAAATTCTCTGGGAATTTATATGTAAAACTTGGCTCCAAGAAATCTTCTACTTGAACATTATTTGGTCCCCGTTGATGATGTATCTGATGGTAAAAGTGTTGTTGTGCTAATTGTTGCTGTAGTCGACGACGTGCATTCTCCTCTATCAGCTGAGATAGAAAATCTTCAGATTGTGCCCAACTTGTTATTGGTGGAGGGCGTCGAAGTCCT
Source organism: Dioctria rufipes (assembly GCA_963924295.1). Taxonomy (NCBI): domain Eukaryota; kingdom Metazoa; phylum Arthropoda; class Insecta; order Diptera; family Asilidae; genus Dioctria; species Dioctria rufipes. The sequence goes on along the minus strand of OZ002740.1, from coordinate 336,000,855 downwards.
GAAAATGTATAAAACATTTGTTATTTAGCTATTAACTGTTTTGGAAAAAAGCATGTGGGATTGAAAATTTTCTAAAATCAGTCTGAAAAACTGTTAATAAAAATTCATCTAAAGAATTGAAATCAAAATGCTCCTCCTCGTGATTGAATTCATCGCTGACAGCGACACATTTTGGGGGCATTTATTTTTCGGAATTGTCTTTAATTTATTTTCCTTAATAATTTTAATATCATCGAAAGCACAAAAAAGCATATCTTAATTCAACTCAAATCGACTTCAACTTTGCGAACAGTTAAAACTGGGGAGCGGATCATTTGTAAGGAACTAGGGAACCTTGCTTTTTTTCACAATTATTCAATCACAAGTATAGTTGGAATAACTTAACCTAAATGATCCTCCTCATATCTTTATCTAACTCCTTTCATCTCTTGTGAGACATAGACCGAAAACAGTCACTCTCGGGCTTTTTTCCACGCAACTGCTTTCAGTTCACTCCAAGATTTCACAGAATACTTAATTTCAGCTCTTTGTCAGTGTGGTTTTTCTATTTGATTTCGTTTTCGATCCCGGCGCAACCCGAACATCTCCACTATCCGTCGTTTAATATTCCGTTAGCTGTGTTCTTTTGAGAGAACAAATTGTTCTGGCGATTGAAGCGAACTATTTGTACTGTTCGCTTCATTTATAAATCTTCTATGAAAATGTATGAGGCGTTCTTTTGTGTATGTCTTGTTCTGCTCTGTTCTGCAGACGCAAAAGAACATAGCTAATGTGTTCAGGAAAATTTTAGAACCCGGCCTAGATGGATACGTACGAAATTTTACTAATGGTAAGTTTCGCTGTCCACATCTTGGAAGAGATAAGAAAAGTTCATAATTCCGCTGCCTTCACTAGTTACCGCCACATTTCGTCCGTTGCCTGAATGTATCTAGTTTTTGAATATGGTGGTCCTTTTTTTATTTTTTAAAATAGATTGGACCTCCAGATACCGGAATGATATCTGTCGGAAAGAGTAAAAGTCTCATTTCAAGGGAAACATCGATGAAAGAAGAAGAGTGACGGAAAGTGAAAAAAGATGGCTTCTCGAATATGGAAATTTTTTTTACAAGTCATCAGAATAATCCACAAATATCGCGGTTATATAAAATAGATCGCTCAAATAAAAAGGAGCAAAATAAGAGAAAGAACCAAGCCCTTTCGGTCGGTACTATTTTCTAATTGGAAGCAGGACTGTGTAGTGCAAATTTTTTTAAATAAAAAAACCTTCGGAAAAGCCTCACTTTTAAAATAAGATCTCTATTAGTGTGGACATAATTTGGCGAATTGTTTTTATAAATTTCTGGCAAACTCGAGAGGAGGGCTACGTCCATAGTCAGTGGACTATCCAGCAATTTTTTATCCATCCAACATCATACCAACACAATAGCTGATTAATCTAATTAATCTAGCTGGGATCCTCCTATATTGATACCAAGAGTACAAAGGTTCACTTTACAATCATCCAAGATATTCAGGCAGAAATCAAGATTGTCAAATGTATGAAGAGCATACTATAGATAAAAATGTCACGAGGGCGTCGAGGCGTATAAAAAGTCGTGTTTAATAAAGATCATCTTAAAATAATAAAAATACGGATCCAGGAACTATTGTAGCAGTTTATCCCAGTTTGGAAAATTAAAAAAAAGAAAAGAAACAGAAGTGGCGGTAGAAAATAGTAATTAAAAAAAAATTTAATCAGATAAGCTTGTTTAGAAATTTTCAAACAGTGTAAAAGGAAAATACGTGGAGGCGCCTTTGCGGTGGACCATCACCTATCATGATATGTAAGTTGTTGACTCTTGTTATTGTAAAGTTTTTGTACAGCGATTATAGTTTCAATACCTATTTATGAAAGCTTTAACTAGTACCTCTAAGCAAAGGTCATTGGCGTAACTACCTAGGCCAGGGTGGGCCCGGCCACCCCAGAATACCCACTGGACCCCTGCAAAAAATTATGAAACTCCCAAAAAAAGATAGTCAATTCGAAGAATCTTAGGCCTAATTAAATTGAATCCGTTCGGATCGGAATCGAAAAGGTTTTAACGAGTTATTTTCTTCAAGAAAACCTATCAAAATCTTTTTAAAACTATTCTGAGATTGCTCTGATTCCACTGAAAGCCGTGATCCTTAGGAGAAATCATGCAGAGCTATTTTGACAGTTTGTGCGGAAATTTTAATTGATAACCTTTAATATCAATGAAATTTTTGAAAATTTCGTAAAACTTTGTTTGATTTTCCAGAAAAAGGTCTTTTTTAAGCTTTTTTCGCTTCCGATCCAGGATTCAGTAATAAGGCTGACTATCTTTATAAGGAATAAAACTATATTAGCACTCTAGACAATAAATACTTCCGGAAACCGAAAAATTCACAGAAAAACATTAAATTTGTCTAGAGCCTACTCGAGTCTCGAAAAGGAGAAGGTAACCGGAGAGAGAGCAAAACACTTCGTGATAGAGTCCACTCTAGATAAAAGTCATTAAGTAGACTTTCCATCAGATACAAGGCCTCACGAATATTGGAAGATACAAATTTACAACCAAATGATGGACAACATTATCATTTCAAAAATAGGTTTGTAAATCTACCTTTGGCATAGTCAGTTGACTCATTTATAAAGTTGTACCTGAAACATGGAGAGGCAGTAACGCACCCAGGATTTAGCTTTGGGGGGACCATAGGTGTCCCAAGTCCTAAGAAGTCGTGACCTGCACCCATCTGAGCACTTAAGTACTGCTGTTGTATATTTAAAGGTTTTATTTTATTTTATCGGACTTTGTAATAATATACAAACTACATTTTATACATAATTTGTAAATTATTTTCACAAAACTGATAGTCTGGAGGGGGACCGGTCCCGTTCGTCCCCCCTCTCGGTGCGCCCCTGTGGAGAGGCATTCATAGAAAATTATAAAAATGTTTTCAATGTACATATTTTCAATACTATATAATATGTTTAAAAAAAAGCATTGTATTAATTTTGAGAAGACTGAAACCGGAAATTAATAAAGACTTCTGCCCAAATTTATATTAGTTGCTGCAAGCAGCTCTGGGTCTTTTTGTCAGCTCGGCCGGCTGTGTACGGAGCTTTTCCATCGAGTTAAAAATTTTCTTTAACATCAACATGGCACTCCTAAATATTGAAATCGAGATAATTATAAACCAACTAACAGCGCAACAGGTGCTAAATAAGTTTGCAGAAAAAAAACAGTAGTAAACTAAAACGTATATAGACTTTAACAATCTCTTTACTAGTGACGAATAAAAACGTAAATAATTGTTCTAAAATTTGTATCCAACTTCAGACCTCTAAAGTATTTAAGTAAATTGGTACTTAAGTATTAGTTCCAGTACCAGGACATGGGCTTAAATGTTTTTTAAGTACAAGTCCAAATCCCGGTACTAGTACTTAAAAAATTCTCAAGTACAAGTCCCGATACTGGAACTTAACGCACTTATTACAAATACCGTCATATCGCGAAGTACTTCAGCTTTTATAAATTATTTAAATACGCCTTCTAATAATAGAGGTTATGTGCACCTCGACAGTACCTCAAGAAATCTTACGGTCTTCAGTAAAATAGAAAGAAAATTAGCGCAATTGTTGAGAAGGTTACCAATCAAGTTCAACACCCCGCTCTATTTCTCCGCACTTGTTGAGCGCTGATTGTGATGAATGCTACACAAAGGCAATCAAATACTGTATGAAAAACTTCCAAAATTTAAAATTAAAACAGCAAAACCTGATACGATTCTGTTTCATTATTTATGTTTTTGGAACATATTTTCGTAAATGGAAACCTCATCCAATTTTTTAGCTGGCTATAGATTTTTCGAAATTTCTGATTTGAATTTTCGAAAGCTCTTGAACCTCGTAAGTAGCAGTAGCGGAACTTGTACTTGTACTTAAAATACTTCAAGTATGGGTCCTGCTTCGTATATAGAACTTGAGGATTTTGATTTATCTTCCTTAATACGTGAGAGAAGAACAGAAGGGGATGTGGAAAACAAAGGTATCTGTTAATTAAACGACACCACTTTCTTTTATTTTAAATAGTACTTCCTATAATTTAATAAAAATTTAAATCGGGTTGGATGTTTGGAGTGGACTATGGGGAATAGATGAGTGTCGGTTGGGGATTGGGATTAAAGAAAAGAATGCACTTTCACTCAATTTACCCAATTGCATTATGAACTAATCTATTTTCACAATAATTTAAAACTATTTCGTAAATACTCGACGCCAGTGGTCTCGATAAGCAATAAATATCGCCCGATCGCCGAATGTTGACTGACTAGTTATCAAAAAAATTTCTTGAATGCTGTTGACTTATACTAACTGATAAGCGATGTACCATGCTCTGTACCGAGTGCTTAATAACATTCAACGTGAATTATAATAAAGAATGGGAAACAATTGAAAATTGTTTGTTGTTCTTCTAACCTTAACATCGCAACCTCAACAAAGAGTGCCATATCTCAAAAGGTTTTCTAATAAAAATTACCCTGAATGGGCACACGTACCTGCATTTGCAGTAGATTAAAAGTGCTGGCTGATCTAGTTTTCTTTCTTTCTTGGGAGCGGAGTTAAGGTTTCACGTATGAAGACTACATTAGAAAAGTAGTGACGCGATGTATATTTATCTAAAAATCCATATCTATATATTGAACCTAATGCAGAGTTGTTAAAGGTAAAATGTCACTTCAAGTAAATTACAGAAAATTTCAAGTCAAGTAATTGGAATTAATTCAATCAAAAACCCTACCTGAGTTTCAAGTGGATTTCAAGTCTAGTACTTAAGTATTCATGTAAACATACTGTATATGATTACGATATACTAAGAAAAAAACATGGAAATATGAATTCAGCAAAATGTCACCAACAGTTTACAATAAGCTGCCAATGATTTCTTTTACGACCAAACTACAGTAAATAAATGATCTGCGAGATATGAGACTCAAATAAATAAATAAGAATTCTCTCCAACAGTTATAACTGGCTATAAAATACAAAAGTTCGATGAAATTATAATCGAAAAACTGAAATCTTATCATAGCATTTAAATGCATAAAAAATAAAAATTTTATGGGAGTTTTATGAATGAGAATTTAATTAATTAAAGTCTGTGAGAACTATTGGCACTGAATTAAAAATATAAAAGTCTACTAAGACTTTTGCTATTACCCTAAAAAAATTAAAGCTTTTTGTCATAAAATTTAAATAAATGAATGTTTTAAATAACATTTATAACTGACTCTAAAACAAAACATCAACAACATCAATATCAATCATTAACTATTTTTCCTTACTTATCAAGTATACCAATAAGATGGGGGAGGGGTGGTTTTTTTTTCTAGATGATTTCGGTCTTTGATTGTTTCAACTAAGTTTTACGAAATTATGTTTATTTTATTTTTGTTATCAGCTTTTGATTATATTTTTTTAATATATATAATATTTTCTTCAATTTTAATAATTTGTTGTAAATTTGGAAAATTTTAAAATTCCAGTCGGAAGCTTTCGGAATTATTCAATCAAAATGAAAAGACCCGCTTTTACATTATAACGGGTTTTCCAATAAGAGGTGTTATTTTGATATTCAAAGAAAAATGCCATTTTTTGAGATAAATGATCGGATCTTTATTTCATTATAAAGAGGAAGGTATGCCGTTAATAATGGAAAATAACATCAGCCAAATGACCACCACGACCACGCCTACAGGACCATATCCTTTTCATGAAATTTTCCATAACCAAATCGCAAAGTGGCTGCCCTATGTCCTCGATAGCCTCACGAATTCCATCTTTGAGGTCTTGAATCGACGCTGGCCTGTTGGCGTAGACCTACTCTTTCACGTGGCCCCAAAGGAAGAAGTCGCAAGGTGTTAAGTCACAAGATCTCGGTGGCCAATTGTGATCACCTCTTCGAGAGATAACACGGTCCGGAAACTTTTCCCGTAAAAGATCAATGGTTTCGTTGCTTGTATGGCACGTAGCGCCGTCTTGTTGAAAGTAAACGTTGTCCAGATCAATACCATCCAATTCCGGCCATAAAAAATCATTAATCATCTGTCGATAGCGCAATCCATTCACCTTAACCGTTGCTCCAGCCTCATTTTCGAAAAAGTAAGGTCCAATGACCCCGCGGGACCATAAACCGCACCAAACAGTCACACGTTGAGGATAGAGAGGCTTTTCAACAATAACTCTTGGGTTTTCCGAGCCCCAGATGCGACAATTTTGCTTGTTGACGAAGCCATCGAGGTGGAAATGGGCCTCATCACTCAAGATGAGTTTTCGATGGAATTCCGGATCATTTTCATGCATTTCAAGGACCCAATCAGCAAAGACTCGACGTTGTTGATGATCGGCCGGCTTGAGTTCTTGTATTAACTGAACTTTATAAGCCTTAAGACCCAAATCTTTATGCAAAATACGGTGTAATGACGTTTGTGGTATGCCTAATTCCAAAGAACGACGAGGAATGGACAAACATGGGTTTTCTTCAACACTTTCGGCTACAGCAGCAATATTCTCGGTTGTTCTTGAGCGACGTGCACGGGTTTTATTCTTCACATCACTAACTTGTCCCGACAGCTCGAATTTTTCTACCAATTTCTGTATTGCGGTCCGACAAGGTGCTTCACGACGACCCAAAAATGTTCGAGTTTTACGAACCGTCTCTGCCACATTTTCACCATTTTTATAGTGAATTTTAATAATTTCAATGCGTTGTTGAATCGTGTATCGTTCCATTTTTATCAATGGCGTAGTTTCTACTTGTCAAATGTCAAAAAATGACAGCTCCAAAAGTGACATCTACCGAAATAGCGGGCTAATTAAAATAACACCTCTTATTGGAAAACCCTTTATTAAAAATAAAAGGAAACAATTTTTGAAAATATATTTTCAAACTAGAATTTATTATTTAAATAAGATGAAATTTGAAACATAAATTAAAACCGGTATATCATGACTCCTGTATGGTATATAGAAATTAGCAACAGACTTATAATGATTGGAAACGAGAACTTAACCAAAAATACCCTAGAGCTTTATATAATCATTACGTAAAGGAATATAAATCTAATAAAAGTCGCTATAAAAACGCTATTGTTAAATAAACAAATAAATATATATCGAAAACCAGATCGCATCGAAGAAAGACGATTCAAAAAAAACTTTCAAGAAGCTATGATTGTGCTTATATGGCTACTTCATGAATGGAAGAAAAACTTAATATGTAGCTAGAGAGTTGGGTCTGGTGTTGTCCATGGGTGAATTAAGGTTTTTGATGGATTATACTCAGCTCTAAAAATTATTCTTGTAAATGACGGGTTCATATCAATTGTGAAGGGCAGTGGAGGGCGGCAGATTTGAAAATTATTATTAAAATATATATTTAAAAAATCGTGATCTCCATGGTAGAAATAGATACGTTACATTTGGTCAATAAAAACTGCCACTTTGACAGAATTTCAAAAAATAAAAAATTCGTAAAAATTACTGTCCATGGACGATATTATAGGCTGAAATTATTCCATATCAAAGTGGAGAATTTGAAATTATCATTTTCTATCAAAATAAATCTACGTGAAAGGGTTAAATTTACCTTCAAAATGCCCACGCGAGCATATCATGGCTATTGGGGCATCGCACACGAATATTCCTGATACAGTATGAAAACAGGTTTTCTGATGAAGGGGTGAGAAGAATACAAAAGATATCTCTTTGTTTCTTTTTCTTTTCACCTCTTCTCCCTCCACTGCCCTCCATGATTGATATGAACCCTTCATATACTAGAATAAATTTTAGAGCAGAGGTATAACCTACCAAAAAAATACCTTAATTCACCCGCGCACCACACCAGACCCATTATTGCACTAATTTCTGTAACTAATTAGATAATGGAGAATAAGTAGTTTTCGTATACCACTAGAACCGCAAAGTATTACTGAAAAAGTAAAAAAGCTAGAATTGGTCTAAGACCAATTCTCCTAGATGAATGCAAGTATAAAATTTCGTATGGTAACCGATCTATGCAAGTTTGATTTTTGAAGTGGTTTTTCGTATATATTTCTAGAACGGTTCGTCGAACAGAAAAAATGATTATAACCAATTTTATAAGATTTCGTATTCTGAAGAAGATTTTAGTACAATAAAATTGTCTAGGACTGATCGTTTTTACAGTATATATAAAAAACCTAAATTTTTATATAGCAACACCAAGAAGGGGTTGCCCGATGTAGTCCATTTTTGAAATTTTATTTCTTGTTACTATAAAAACACCATGTACCAAATTTCAGCTCTCTATGTCGACGCGTTCTCAGGCAGTGTCCAAATATATAATGGAAAACGAAATTTTTGTATGGCAACCCCACGAAGAAGTTGCCCGATTTGTCTCATTTTCGAACATAATTTTACTTTTTTTTTTAAGTCTCTGTACGAAATTTCAGCTTTCTAAGTGAACGCGTTCTCGAGTTATCGTGCGCACGGACGAACAGACATGCAAAAATCAAAATAACTTTTAATATTATGCGTGGGTGTCCAATCCATTTAGCTCTACCATTATTATTTTGAGGTGTTACAAACGGAATGACAAACTTCGTATACCTTTTAGATTTCATCTAGGGTATAAAAAGTTGTACTTGCATGGAATATGTATAGGATGTCCCAAAAGCACACCGTAATACTGAAACAGATGAAAGTATGCAGAGGTGATTTCCAGTAGAAAATCCTATATGCAATTTTTTTTGTTTTATTTAGGCTTAGTTTAGGAGGAATTTTTTTTTTTTTTTAAATTCAGTGCTTGCGCTTGATTGCTCCTTAATAACTTTTATCCCTCTAACATTTTTTTTTGTTATTTCTTTTATAAGCTGTAAACTAATAATTAGCCTTTATTGCGGTAAGTACCCTTTTTCAACTGAGGTGAGGATGATATTTTTCCTAGAAACTTGATATCTCGTCTTTTAAAGTGGTAAAATATGAATTAAGATGCATTTTTTTCCGGAAACAAGCCAAATGACCTACTGTTTAATTACTTGAAAAATATCCTCATTAAGTGTCCTTTTTAATAACATGTTGGATCAATAGATAATGCGACGACTTAAATTAGGATGTTGACTGCGTAATGCATTTTGGGAATTTTTGGGATGGATGATAAAAGAGTAGAAATTAGTGTTTTTTTCAAGTAAGGTCGATTAGTTTTTATTTTATTAAAAATATTTCGGTCTGTTTATAAAAGTTCCACAGTCTCAAACGCCGACATTTACCTGGAATTTCCTCAAACTATATCTTACTTATATACAGGGCCGGATCTATGGGGGGGGGGGGCACTCGGGTGGACTTGCCCCGGGCACTAAAATTAAGGGGGGCGGCAATACGACGGACTTCTGAACCCATAGCTAAACGAGAAAAAATCTAATTACAAGAATTGGAAAATTTTTTCAGACCATACTTAACACTTCAGTCTTCTTTCCGGGATCTAAAAGCTGCTTTGCTGATATCATACTTTCAATTGTGTTTATACTTATACAGTCAAGCAGCTTACTGTCTATTAAAATTAAGTCTGTAAGCCTACTAAAAATCCCGTTAAATTCTCAAATTGTACCTTTGTCTCATATGAAATTAATTCAAAAATTGTACAAATGTGGTTGGCAACCCTTTGTTCCCCATCATCCATCAATCCTACCTCGAATGTAGACAGATTATAAGACAGTAGGCACAAGAACAAAGTTACCAGAAGATTATTATTATGCCAGCCGGAGTTAAAGCCTTTGAATCTGAGTAAAAAAACGGATAAATCCATTCAACCTGAACGGCAGTTTGCCAGAATTCCTACCCAGAGTTTTTTTGAAACTGTCTCAAATTTTAGTAGTTTTAGCCGAGAAGATTCATATTGAAAAGCGGCAAAAATAAAAAACTAATATCTAACATAATTTAAATTTTTAATTTGTTATCCTTATGTTAATAAGAGACAGACTTGCAATTTCAATATTGTATTTTGCGCTCAACCGCAAGTCTGTCTCTATATACTGAGAAGCAGCTCGGTATACGCTCGGTGTACACTCAGTAGTTAGTACATTGGAGCTCAATATTGAAATTGCAAAAAAAGTACGCGGTACACGAGTTTATTACAATATAACCCTAGTTATAAACTATAATCATTTAATACACGAACCTTTTAGAACCGAATTTAATACTAATACAACTTTTTCTGACATTTAATATTTGACACTTATAAAATTGAAGTGTCTATTTCGTTTTTATTTTTCAAATAGACAAGTAATTTTACAATATTTGCTCGCGTTTTGTACAAGCGCGGAACTTTCTTAAGTCAAATGACATATTTAGTGATAAATCAAATGTAAGCTCTCTAATTAAATTCTTAGTATGGTAAAATGCAAGTGTGTCTCTGAAATTTTATATTGCAATTCACATAATTGCATTATAAATATATAAATATGAAAATAGCAAGTCTGTCTCTGGTATAAAATAAATTTTAATTGTAATGATACGATTTTTTACTTTGCTTTTATTTTAAAACAGTTGGACATTCAAACGACATTTAAGATCTATAATGGATCTTACTTTTCGTTTGAATTTCAAATTCATTTTATTTAACAATCATTTATTTCAAATTCAAATTGTTTTTAACAATTCTGATTCTACATAGGTCTAGGGTATGCAGTATCTATAAATAGGTCATCTATCATATACATATAATGCCTAGTATACCCTGGAACTATAATAAATTTGGGGCGATAACTAACGTCTTTGCCCCCTTCAAAAGTTTTCTAGATCCGGCACTACTTATGTATATACCTAATAGGATATGGTTCCAATATAACAGTGCGGTAACCCATTATACATAGTATACGACTGAGGTAATACTTGAATCAGCGCTTCCCAAAAATGTAAATGGATAAGTGGTGGTAAATGCTTTGTCCTCAATGATCTCCAGACTAAACACCGCTACATTTCTATTTTTGGGATCGGCTTAAAGGAATTATTTATAAAGAAAATGAAAGTTAAATAAAATAATATAAGTGTTACCGAAAAGGTAAAAATTACCACGGGTAAAAAAAAAGAGACCCAACAACACCAAAGTTAACCTAATGACAAGTTAGGAAGCTTGCGAGATTTCCGAGTGTTTTACATTTAAAATGCACACGGCAAGAAAAGGAAGAAAAAAAGAAAAAAAATTTGAAAAAAAATCAAACTCTCTTTAAAATTTTTATGAATAAAGATAAAAAATGTAAAAGCTTGCAACGAAACAGAATGGCAAATGATTCATTTTCATAAATAAATGAGAAGGGGCGGAGCTTTCACGTTTTACTCTCATAAAATGCACCTGCGCTTTTGTGAATACCGGTTTTCATGAAATATTGATAATATTTGGACACATGTTGTTGCTGTAAAAATAAACATGTTGTTGTTGTAATCCTATGATATTTGAACAGCACGTTTTTCTGTTTACATTCGTTTTGCTATGAAGAGATTGGAAAAACTCATGCTGGATTGATTCTGATGTTTTCGGGAAAAATGAGGCTGGATTGATTCTGATGTTTTCGGGAAAAATGAGAATTTCATTTGAGAGGACTTTACATCTCCTTTCAGCATCTGGGCCAAAGCGAAATTTATCTTTTTCTTAAAAATGGGAAGTAGTGTGACCTGATGTACATTATTATGAATAGGTTGAAAGGATTTTGGGGGATTTAATAAGATTTTACCATTCGGTTAATCCTACGTTCTCTCGATTTTGTTTTTAACTCGTTGTCTCAGTTGCACTACAATAGTGCATAGCCAAGTTCTTTTCCCCCATTAATGCAAAAGATGAAAGTATATGAAATTACTTGTTTCATTCTAAAAAACACCAGAACTTCTCCAATTTTGCTCTACAGCTTCTTAACTTGTCATTAGGTTAACTTTGCCAACACCCTGGGATAGTAGGTAGTTGTAGAATAATAAAAGGTTGGAAGGGATAAATAGATGAATGCATGCCCAGTAAAAAGTACATGAATTCATTCTAAGTAGTGATGTCATGGACTCTAGAGTATAAAGAAAATTAAGTAAAAACAAAAAGTGTAGCGAAGAAAAATATTTCGTGAGTGCTAGGCTTAGATTTAGTTGTAGATAGCTGTGAGTGTTTTGTTTTATGTGAAATTTGCTTACAGAAATCTCACGCCGGTGCGCTTATCACGGTGAGATGGAAGCAGATGTTGGGGAAAAGTCTCACGTCGGTGCGCTAAATACGGCGAGATGCTTAAGGATTTATTTAGGGATTATGCGCGGCGTTGTTAGACATACCGTCATGTCCGTAAGCCCCCAATTACGCCAAAGGTTGATTATCGCGACGGTGCGCTTAACACGGCGATAATTCGATCTGGAGAATCCCTTACCAATTCACTGCCATCAAAAACGCAAGCGAAATTTGGTATTTGGGTTTTCTACACACGGCGTAAGTGTGAATGCTAGTGTGAGAACGGTGCTCACTGAGTTTTAATTACTCAAACCTTGCTTTATTTAGCTTTTCAGAGGAGACAGGCCAGGAAGGTGGACGCAAGACGGAACTAGTACCCTGGGCCCTGAATCTTGAACAATTTTAGTTATATTGTTACAGAAATAAAAACGCATTTTTATAAAACAAAAAATTTTCGTCTATTTAATAACTGAGAAGTGGGATAAAGGACACAAGAAACAAGTAAAAAAGCTAGAATTGGTCTAAGACCAATTCTTATCATACCGAATGCCCGTATTAAATTTCGTATGGTCACCGATCTACTCAAGTATTGATTTTGAAGTTGTTTTTCGCAAATATTTCTAGAACGGCTTGTCGCACAGAAAAAATGATTAAAACCAATTTTATAGGATTTTGTATTCTGCAGAAGTTCTTAGTACAAAAAAAAATGTCTTGGACTGATCGTTTTCAAAGTATACGTAAAAAACCTAAATTCTTATATGGCAACACCAAGAAGGAGTTGCCCGATTTAGTCCATTTTTGACATTTTATTTGCTAATGTAGTAAAAACATCATGTACGAAATTTCAGCACTCTACGTCGATGCGTTCTCAGGCAGTGTCCAAAAAAATTTATATGGCAACCCCACGAAGGAGTTGCCCGATTTGTCTCATTTTCGAACTTAATTTTACTTTCTTTTTTTTAAAGTGCGTGTACAAAATTTCAGATCTTTAAGTATACGAGTTCTCGAGTTATCGTGCGCACAGACGGGCGGACGGACATGCAAAAATCTAAATAACTTTTAATATTATGAATGGGTGTCCAATCCATTTTGCTCTACCATCATTATTTCGAGGTGTTACAAACGGAATGACAAACTTAGTATACCCCTATGATTTCATCTAGGGTATAAAAAGGTACTCGGAAATTTGTAATTGTGTATGTGACGTTCTCTCTTCGCAAAGGCTATTTAATACATTAGTTTTGAAGGTCACTTATATATATTTATTTTGATATTGGTATTTAGTTGTGCGGATATTTTATTATATATTATTATATTGTTGTCTCATGATGATACCGGATCTTGGGAAGTGGTGGATATTAATGTGCAAGAGGTAGCTAAGCGAAAAAAGAAAAATTGCCTTTACTGGCAACATGAATAGAGATAGATCATTCGCGGTCTGGTAGTGAATTAATTCCAATCTTTGACCCGGAGGATAAAACGGAAGACGTGAGCAAGTGGTTACAGAAGGTGGAGGAGCTTAAAATGCTATATGGGTGGAATGAGCTCACAACAATGTATTATGCCATAACAAGACTACATGGATTGGCTGGTACGTGGTATAAAAGTTTGCCTTCGATGAATTATAACTGGGAACAATGGAAGGAAAAGGTACGAAGAGCTTTTCCGTCAAAAATTAATTATGCGAAGATGCTGGGCGAAATGCTCAAAAGAGTTAAAAGATCTAACGAAAAGATGCTGTGCTTTACTATGAGAAGCTGGCTCTACTAAACTTGTGCGAAATTTTTGGTGAAAAGGCAATATCGTGCATTGTCGATGGCTTAGAAAATTCAAATGTTCAAGCGGCTGCAAATGTGGGAAGTTTTAAGGATCCAGAAGACTTACTGGAATATTTAAAAACAATTTCTGATGATATTGAACATCGTCCAACCGAAAAGAAGCGAAAACGTGAGATTCCATTCAGAAATCATAATTTCTCTAATTTGCATTGAAACAAGGGCAAGTGCTTTTACTGCGGCGACAGATGACATATTGCGCCATATTGTCCCAAGAAAGAGAAAAAATGTGAAAAATGTGGAAGATGTCATTTTGGTGATTGCAAACGGCAAAGCTTTTCAAAATCTGGAGCTAACAGGGTCATGATACTGGAGGAAAATTCAAGGAAAAGTAAGAAATATTTTATGAATGATTTAATTAACGGCATAGAGGTACGTGTTTTTGTAGACTTAGGAGCAACTTGCAATATATTAAAAGAAAATTATTTTAAATTAATTAGCTGTCCTCTTGTTAAAGAAAGAAAACTTTTTAAAGGTTTTGGTGGTGGAGTCGTTGAACCTTTAGGTGTAGTTAGAAATGTAGAAGTAATTATAGACCAGGCTAAGGATTTTACTGATATGATTGTGGTACCATTCAAGAAATTCCGGCTATAATAGGGCAACCATTTATGGAGCAGGATCATATTATCGTAAATAAAGATAATAAATCATTAAGAGTGTCAGACAATTTTGGAAATGTGTTACCTTCAGTGATTGATCTGCCTCCGTTAAAATCACCCTTCTGGGCACAGGAAGCAACTGTGATTCCTCCTGGACATGTCACAAATATCATTTGTAAAACATAGGCCGAAGGTGAAGTGCAAGTGTAAGTATGAAAGAGAACAATGAATATTGTGTGTTGCGGTGTATAATTAGCACAAATAGAGATAATGTATGTATGATATCGGTAATGAATACAAATGACAAGGAAATTCTAATAAAGCCCAGGAAAGTATTTGTAAGAGGACAGAAATGCGTAAAAGACATAGAGGAAACACATAGATCTGAAGAAATGGAAACAGAGGTTACCGAAATGAATTGCATTAATGTTGGAGCTGAATTATCTTCAGAAGAACTACATATAAAAGCTTCTACAATTATTACAAGAATACAGGAAGTGTTTTTCATTTACTCTAAAAGAGATTGGATGTACGTCGGCAGCGGAGCTGAAAATAGACCCCAGATGGACAATATGAGTTCAACAGGATGCCTTTTGGTATTTCTACGGCACCAAGTGTGTTTCAGCGCATGACAAATAAGACTCTAGGCCCGATAAGAGGAACAATCGCCATGGCATACTTGGACGATATATTCATACCTTCGAATAACTTTCAGTAAGGAATGGATAGACTAGAGACGGTTTTAAAAATTCTTCTTCGGCATAATCTTACACTAAATCCAAAGAAATGCCACTTCTTTGAGAACAGAATAACTTACTTAGGCTTCGAAATTGACAGTGAAGGTATGAAACCTAGTTCGGAGAAGATAGAGAGTGTTAGAAAGCTACCAACTCCAAAGAACGTACATCAGATAAGACAACTTTTAGGATTAACTGGTTTCTTTCGACATTTTGTGCGGGTATAGCACAACCATTAACGAGGCTAACTAGGAAGAATCAATCATTTGTTTGGGATAATGATGAATATGAAGCATTTCAAAAATTGAAAATATGCCTTACGCATCGACCGGTACTAGCTATTTACAATCCTAGCGAAAAAAACCAACACAGACGCAGTAAGCTTGATATTGCAGGCATATTATTGCATAGTAATGATGATAAGTTACATGCTGTTTCTTATTTCAATAGACAAACGTCCACACAATGAATCCAAATATCATTCATATGAACTCTAGACGTTTGCAGTGGTAGAAAGTCTGAAGAAATTTTGGATATACATATCTCTTAGATATTGAGTTTAAAATATAGTAACGGATTGCAATGCAATAAAAGCAACAGCGAAAAAGAAAGAATTAATACCAAGAATAGCGCGATGGGGGCTTACCTTACAAGAATTTCATTTCACGGTTGAGTATAGACCTGGAAATAAAATGGCTCATGTAGACACACTCAGCAGAAAACCTTCAGAGAAAACCAAATGCACTGATGAATATGAAATTTTCCGAATAGAATAGAATAGAAGTAGATTGGGTATTAGCTAATCAGATCAGTGATGACAAAATTAAGTTAATTAGAGAAATACTAACTAAGCGAGCAGAGAGTGACTACGAAAAACAGATTCAAAAGGACTACACCATTGAAAATGAGCGAATATACAAAAAAAAGAGAAGAGATTAAAGTGGTTGGTACCGAAAGGAATGCGATGTGAAGTGGTAAGAGCAGCACATGTTGAGTTAGGTCATTTCGGACTTGAAAAGACTCTAAACAAATTGACAGAAAACTACTGGATCCCCAAATATATGTTCTGCGCTACATAAATAGTTGCATACCTTGTTTATATCACAAAGAGCAGAAGTGGAAACAACAAGGTTTCTTACATCCAATAGAAAAAGGTAAAGTGCCATTTGATACCATACACATGGAACACTTGGGACCTTTTGTGAAGACTTAAAACACTCGAGAATACTTCACAAGCCATGAAACAGATTCCCTCCCTACTACATGCGAGGCTCAACGAAGTCCTTACATTCTAAAATATTTGCAGTGTTCTTATGTATAACTGACAAAAGTTTGATTTGAATAGCTCCTCCGACCTAAACTACTATTCATACAGAAAAACGGTGTTCTGATAATCTTAGCTTGTTTTCTTATCTTCCGAATCGAAATAACATATTTATACCTTTCCTAACAAATTTATTAGAGAAAATTAATTTGAACCAAATGACTACGATGAGGGGTGTAGAATCAAAATCAGATAAATCCACATTTGAAGTTTTTGAGAAAATCGAAAAAAACATCTGCATACTGATGTATTTATTTAAATTTCACTTTTTACAGTTATAACTAATATTGTTGCATTCCTGTTTGCGAGAACCAAATTACTTGAAAATTTATTCTAACTAATTAAGTTATAAAGGTTTTAAATATTTACTTATGTCCTTTTGATACCAAACCGGAAAGATATCTGGTTTTGATCTGCAACATTGAGAATTATCTAATTTTGATTCCAAAAGATTAATATCTGTTTAATTTTAAAATATTGAAGGATAGTGAAAATTGATTTTATTGAGTTTTTAGTATTACAAAACTTTGCAATTAGGTACTTTTGAAATATCTAGATTAAAACATATATAAAAATAAAACATAAAAATTTAACAAAAATATACTTCACTCTTATATATTTAACATTAAGCTTAACAGTTTCCCTATTAAATTGAATTAAATTCTTAACTCCTCATATTTTTCCTCGGCTTCCACACAGTAGTCTTCAGCAAGAGCTAACTTGCCTTCTGCTTGCTGTTCCAGCACCCTCTTGTAAAATATCAAACCGTTGTCACTTTTCCATTTCTTACCACAGTGCTTAGAGAGTAGGTTGTTGACGTCACGAAGTTTTGCGTGTTGAATTTCACATCCTCTTGGCAATTCTATAAGTTGGATGTTGTCAGCAGACATTCCTTTTTGAAGATACTCTTAGAAGAAGAGCATAAGTCACTTTTATAATTGGCCTCTCCTTGAACAGTTATACGTTTTCCTTGCCTTAGTATAATAAATCGTTTGGATTGATTAAAGGCAAAATGAAACGTGCCAGTTGCTTTTAGCACTTTTTTGCTTTCCTTCTGAAATCATACATTCTGCATTCAGTAGCCATTTCAATGGTTTTCCCAAATCTTGAAAATATTTCAATGTACTTTTCAGGGCTTTCTATTATTTCCACTTTCTTCACGCATTGTTCAATGTGTCCAAAAATTCTGTCTGCAGGCAGGAAGGAATGTCCTACTATAGGAAAAATTATTTCAATGCGTTTAATATGCTTTGGTGCACTACTTAATCGTTTTATGCACATACCAATTATGGAAGTGTTCTTATTTTGGCCTGCACAACCATCGCACATCATTCTAATTGTTGAAATACGGGTTTCAATTAGCATATTTTGGAGCGTATAGAAAAGAGCAGAGGCTATCTGATTGGAACCCTTTGGAGCCATGTCTTCAATCCAGTGGAAAATATTAATATTTTCGTGTTTTATTTTATCTTTGGAGCTGCCTTTGACTACTGTAAAATTATATATATACAGTTGTCGACTAAAATAAGCCGATTGGTCGGGTAATTTTGGAAGTACTTGATTCTTCTGACAGTCAGAAGATAATGTTAAAATATCTTTCCGTTTTTCTTTTAAAGAATTGAAAAAGCCTAAGCCTTTAATTTGTGTACCCTGTATGTTGATTGGAGGCGGATTAACTCCTTTTTATATTCTTCTTTACTTTCATTTCCGGTTTCTTTTAATTTATAGGCAATCGTTATAATTTTTTCATTTAGCTCAAAACAAGAAGAGCATACACCGTCCGAGGTGTACCAAATCCAAGGTTGTATTTTGTATTGAATATCATTCTAAAATATAATTCCTTTACAGATGTAGCAGTTCTGCAATAATGAGGTTCTATGCAACTAAGTTTTTCGATGAATTTCATAACGCTATTCTGTTTTCTTTGAAAACGGCCGCTTTGCGATTGCCATCCCTTTTAACCGACGTTCCTTGTATATGCCTTTTCTGAACTCCAAGCTCGCGGTATTTAGATATGCAAAGAACATTATTGAATGTTTCTTGACAAACAGGTATTAACTTTTTATCTGCTTTTTGTATGAGAAATTTTGTTTGGAAAGATCTTACAGATGTGAGGCTCTTTGACCTTCTACGTTTAATCGGTTTACCTTTTGTGTATTTTAGCAAGAAACTGTCTTGATCTTTCTTGTCGGCACTTGCGTAAAAACGTTTGAAGAAGCATTGAATGTCTTGCATAGATAGCTCAGAGTACTTAAAAGCGGTGTTGTTGTGGTTACATGTGGGATATTTCCGAAGATATTTGGCGGAATATCTAAAATTTTTTAGTAAGTAATAAAATTAGTTGCATACCTTGCATTATTATTTCCCACCTTTGTTTTTTCTCCACAATTCTTTTCCACTTCGTTGGATTTCGAGAACGCTTCCGAGACTTAGATCCTTCTGGAACCGGCACTACACTCACTTCACTTTCCATTGGGAATTATGATTTAATTGAAGAAATTTGAATACAATTGGTTTTTATCAAAGTGACCTTACACGATGAGCAGCAGCTACCAACTGAGTGCAATTTAAAACTTTATCTGCACTTTAGCCACGCAATCAAAGGAAAGCGGAGATGTATAGTTTTGAAACTGACTCTTTTGTGCAGATATCTGATTTTGATCCCAAGCACAGTTTTTGCCTTAGCATAACCATCGCAGGTATTTGTTTTTGATTCAGAATAGAAAATGACAAGAAAGAGCTTAGAGAGAGCAAGAGAACGGTGTATTAATCTCAATTTTCGATTTTTTGGAGTTATCTGGTTTTGATACTAGAACTAGACCCCTCATATGTCGCTGCGCCATCGTGGCATGCTGTGGTCTGATGAAATTAAATATAGCTGCCAACAGATTCGGACTCCGGCTGCATACACACACTTAGCTGAGAGTTAATGAGCGTAAAATGATAAGGTTACTTTGTAATCAAAACTATTTTGTTATTTTTTTAAATTAGGTATATAGTATGTGAACCCTTTGGGAAGGTAAGGAACCAAGCTGTAAATTACTAAAAGACTATTTTCCTGTATGGATAGTAGTTTAGGCTCTATGGCATATATAAAGTCAATGTTTGGCACTTTTCCATAAGCATCAATATAGAAGCTTTAAAGAGTTATTGTGAACGAAACGGAATTACTCATATTCAGAACGCCGTAGCAACACCTAGAGCTAATGGACAGGTAGAAAGGTTTAATTCCACGATACTAAATGCACTGGCTACTACTACAACAAAGCAAAATGACAAATGGGATAAGGAACTGGATAAAGTGCAATTCGCTTTAAATAATACTGTGAACAGTACAATAAAGAGAACACCGAGCGAATTACTTTTCGGTTATAAACCTCGTGTACCTGCCGACTAAAATATTGACCAGCGAAGTAAAGACGCAACAGACTAGCATAAAAGACCTGGAGCAAAAACGAAATGAAGTTGCTAAGTGGATAGCAATAAGTCAAAGCAAGCAAAAAGAGGGATATGATAAGAAACGAAAACCATCAGAACAGTATAAAGAGGGCGATTTAGTACTGGTAAAGAAATCTATATTCGGAGACGGACAACCAAAATACAAAGGACCTTTCAAAATTAAAAGGATCCTTCCTAGAGTCGCTACGTGGTGTCTGAACTTAGTGGATCTTTCAGATCGCAACGAAATTCATATGAAATCGTAGAGGCCAGCGATCATTTAATGAAATAAACCTCCAGGGACGGGAATTCAAATTAGGACAAGGACGACCGAGGACGGTCTATAATTCAGGATGGCCGAGCTGTTACCGAAAACCAGAAATTGAATAGAAAAGGTAAACCTGGTTGGAAGGGATAAATAGAGTAATACATGCCCAGTAAAAAGTATATGAATTCATTCTAAGTAGTGATCTCATGGACTCTAGAGTATAAAAAAAATTAAGTAAAAACAAAAAGTGTAGTGAAGAAAAATATTTGGTGAGTGCTAGGCGCCGGTGCGCTTATCACCGTGAGATGAAAGCAGATGTTGGGGAAAAGTTTCACGTCGGTGCGCTAAATACGGTGAGATGCTTAAGGATTTATTTAGGGATCATGCGCGGCGTTGTTAAACATGGCGTCATGTCCTCAAGCCCCCAATTACGCCAAAGGTTGATTATCGCGACGGTGCGCTAATACGGCAATAATTCGATCAGGAGAATCCCTTACCAATTCACTGCCATCAAAAACGCAAGCGAAATTTGGTATTCGGGTTTTCTACACATGGCGTAAGTGTGAATGCTAGTGTGAATGTACCTGAACGGTGCTCACTGAGTTTTAATTACTCAAACCTTGCTTTATTTCGCTTTTCAGAGGAGACAGGCCAGCAGGTTAGGAAGGTGGACGCAAGACGGAACTAGTACCCTGGGCCCTGAATCTTGAACAATTTTAGTTATATTGTCACAGAAATAAAAATGCATTTTTATAACACAAAAAATTCGCGTCTATTTAATATAAGATGAAAATAAAAGTTAAATAAGGTGAAAATCCAAAGTTTTGTATGGCAACGCCAAGAAGATTATATAGTGAAAACCCAAAGTTCTGTATGGCAACACCCGATTTAGTCAATTTTGGAATTTTTACTTACTATTGCTATGAAAACAGCTCTTTAAGTCGACGCGTTCCCAGACAATGCCCAAATATATAGTGAAAAGCAACAGTTTGTATGAAAACCCCACGAAGGAGTTGCCCGATTGGTACCATTTTCAAACTTAAATTGACTTTTTTTTTTTGTTTTTTTTTTAAAACCGGTGTGCAAAATTTCAGCATTCTAAGTGAATACGTTCTCGAATTATCGGAAGGATTGCTCTACCAGCATTATGACAAACGACAAACTGAGTATACCCTATGATTTCATCTAGGATATAAAAATAATACTTAATGAGGATATTTTTTCAAGCATTTAAACAACAGATCATTTTTATTTGGTTTATTTTCGAGAAAAATATTGAATAATCGTCGTGAAACAAACAACGACCATTTTGTGGAAGTATGATTGTTAACGTTATACATATATGTATGCTAAGATATCTGGACTCGGCGTGAAATAACTCTAAAATAACCGGATGCCGGAACCCAAAGAACGGCAGATATGTTAAATAGATCTCGCTTCTACCTGTAGAATGTCAAGCATGCACTTAATTGTACTCAACGAGGTAATAACTAAAGGAGATGCAATCATATGCATGATCCGTGTACATGAGCGTATCTAAAATTACCCTGCATTTGTGTTTGTTTAATTCCATAAATTTTGGTCTTCGCTGTCAAATTCATACTAACTTCGTTGAAGATTTGGTTTGTTTTGGGCTTGGCGCATTGACGCAAGAAAACTCGTGAAATAATCGAAGGGGGCACGAACCAAGAAAAACTTTTTACCACTCAACTTGTGTAGGTACCTACAGGTGTACAAATTTTACTGCGCTTATGTACAAACAATATCAGTGTCAATGTGTTAGAAATGGCTATATGATCTTTGCTCATTTTCATCTCCTTTAGTTATTACCTCGTTGTTTATACTATGTATACTCAACGATGCAGTAATGCCTCTTAAGAGCGCTAATTATTGTCACATCCAGTGTTGAAATAAAGCAAAATATTAAAAAACTATTTCCAACAATTTCTCAACAGCGTTCTACTTTACTGATACAGGGTTTTCCAATAAGAGGTGTTATTTTGATATTCAAAGAAAAATTCCATTTTTTGAGATAAATGATCAGATCTTTATTTCATTATAAAGAGGAAGGTATGCCGTTAATAATGGAAAATAACATCAGCCAAATGACCACCACGACCACGCCTGCAGGACCATATCCTTTTCATGAAATTTTCCATAACCAAATCGCAAAGTGGCTGCCCTATGTCCTCGGTAGCCTCACGAATTCCATCTTTGAGGTCTTGAATCGACGCTGGGCTGCTGGCGTAGACCTTCTCTTTCACGTGGCCCCAAAGGAAGAAATCGCAAGGTGCTAAGTCACAAGATCTCGGTGGCCAATTGTGATCACCTCTTCGAGAGATAACACGGTCCGGAAACTTTTCCCGTAAAAGAACAATGGTTTTGTTGCTTGTATGGCACGTAGCACCGTCTTGTTGAAAGTAAACGTTGTCCAGATCAATACCATCCAATTCCGGGCATATCATCTGTCGATAGCGCAATCCATTCACCGTAACTGTTGCTCCAGCCTCATTTTCGAAAAAGTAAGGTCCAATGACCCCGCGGGACCATAAACCGCACCAAACAGTCACACGTTGAGGATAGAGAGGCTTTTCACCAATAACTCTTGGGTTTTCCGAGCCCCAGATGCGACAATTTTGCTTGTTGACGAAGCCATCGAGGTGGAAATGGGCCTCATCACTCAAGATGAGTTTTCGATGGAATTCCGGATCATTTTCATGCATTTCAAGGACCCAATTAGCAAAGACTCGACGTTGTTGATGATCGGCCGGCTTGAGTTCTTGTGTTAACTGAACTTTATAAGCCTTAAGACCCAAATCTTTATGCAAAGCAAAATACGGTGTAATGACGTTTGGTGAATGCCTAATTCCAAAGAACGACGAGGAATGGACAAACCTGGGTTTTCTTCAACACTTTCAGCTACAGCAGCAATATTCTCGGTTGTTCTTGTCCCGACAGCTCGAATTTTTCT
This sequence comes from Dioctria rufipes, assembly GCA_963924295.1. Taxonomy (NCBI): domain Eukaryota; kingdom Metazoa; phylum Arthropoda; class Insecta; order Diptera; family Asilidae; genus Dioctria; species Dioctria rufipes. The sequence goes on along the minus strand of OZ002740.1, from coordinate 335,977,444 downwards.
ACCAATTTCTGTATTGCGGTCCGACAAGGTGCTTCACGGCGACCCAAAAATGTTCGAGTTTTACGAACCGTCTCTGCCACATTTTCACCATTTTTATAGTGAATTTTAATAATTTCAATGCGTTGTTGAATCGTGTATCGTTCCATTTTTATTAATGGCGTAGTTTCTACTTGTCAAATGACAAAAAATGACAGCTCCAAAAGTGACATCTACCGAAATAGCGGGCTAATTAAAATAACACTTCTTATTGGAAAACCCTTTATATGTGCTTTCGATTTAATTTTATTAGTTTTCAAACGCTTTATCACATTTTGAAAATCTCCGAAATTTAGCTAATCTAGTAAACACCATGTTTCAAAAAGCTTATAACTTTTTATAAAATCCTTATATCCAAAATTTATTTCCAACAATTCCTCCGTAAGACAACATTAGTTTTTATTTATTACAATTTATAGAATATAGACGCATGCAGTAAGTTATAGCCGTGTTCAAAAATCAGGTTTTATCACAATTTCAAGATCACAAAAACTAATCCGTGTGTGAAGAACACCGTAAGAATAAGCCATATTAGTCAGGTGCTCACGTTAAACCATCAACTTAACTTACACTGATTGGATGTAATGTTTTATTTTCTTATTTAATATATCTTATTAAAGCTCCCAATAACAAATCAAAAATTTATATTAATTTCGTAGTCTGACAGATAAAAAGTTAGGAACTATATACATTACTCAAATCCCCATGTTACCGATCTAGGATTAAAGGGCAAATAGAAATGATGAATTCATTTAAGTCATAGAAAACAGGAGTTGTCCCAAATATACCGCAGATCTAGTCTCACATACCTACTAATTTTCTTTTCCCCAGCCAACTTAAAAACCGAGTTTTTCTCGTCGAAATTCGTCGGTAAATTCGAAAATCTTACAATGAATTCTTTCGAATGTCTCAGAATCATATAAACGTAACCGTAATAAGATAACATATGGATCATGACATAATCAACATAACAGAAACTCATTTCGCTTAATTCAAAATAGATAGTAATCAATCAAATGATTAAAATACTTTCATGCTTACAGACCTGTAAACTAGCACATGTCTATGTACTTTATAATCCGATATACCTAATGGATAATCCTTTAGAGATCTATAGAACCGCAAGAGAATTGATCGACCAAAATAAACAAATATATTCCACTTTATTAAATTCAATTAATTAGTAGGATTAAGATAGAGAAGAATTAGACACGTCTCACTTAAGACCACCTTAAATTTATTATCAACTTAGATTTTTTCATTTTGTTTTTTTTTTCTTTAAATTCTTTTCATGATAATCCAAGCCCGAAATATCAGTTTACCTTAAATAAATTTAGTATTTTATGTAAATCGAGCTTAATTAACCCCTTAAAGGTACGCAAACAGCAAACAATAGAATCAGAACAATCTGCTACATATTTACATATTCTACCTCCTACGTAACCTACCGCTCTCCTACAACCCTCGAAGAAAACAAAAAGGTGAAAAACTAGTTCTTTTTATCACATACCTAATTGCAATTTTTTATCAGTAAAAAATAAAAACAAATGACATTTTTTTTTTTTCACACGAATAAGAGCTCAGCAGGTGATTTTTAATTTCAATTCATTTGATAAATTTCATATGTGAAAATATGTGTAAAATTTGACAATTTTTGACTCCTTTTTTTTTATAGTATACAAAACCGGACAGTTATACTTAAGATAGCATATTTCAAGGTATCATAGGTATATGTACATACCTGGAAAATATTCCAGCTCACTACTGACTGGACCCACATAAAACAACAATAGAGCCAGCAGGGCGGCATATCCTGGTAGCCAAAACATTTTCACAAGGATTATAGCAGATGAGGTTGAAGTCCCATATGGCCGGCCATTATGGCCTTTTCCACATTGTCTTTTGCAGAAAATCGATAATCTACAAATCATACACGACGTCGAACTGGGTTCACTTTAAGAAGAAAAATTATTTTACTTAGTTTTACTCAATTCAATTATTATAAATTTTACTATCGAGAATCGAAAGACTTACCTTGAGTTTCACCTTTAGTTTTATAGACATCAACAAAAGCGTTAAATTAACTTGATACGCGTAGGCGGATTTCGTTCGTTCGATTTTATTCGGTTCTATGCTGTCTAAAATTTCGTGTAATACTGAGACTCTGACGTAGATCCGTAAACGCTGTTGCGTGAGCTTTCATAAAAGTGGATACTGCTTACTGGAACTGGGGGGTAGCTTGTATGTTGCTGCTGCCTTGTTGGTATTCTTCACTACACTTTATGTTAAGCTGGCTGGCATTGGAAAATAGAAAAAGGTTTTTTACCATCCATCCAGTTCCATTACAAATTGGCAATTGGCATTCAATAGTAGAACTTTGTACATATCTATGTACATTTCTTATGTACCTACATATGAAATATAGGTAAGAAAAAGCTCGAAGAACTTTAATTTTCACAGAAAGCTTTCAATTCACCGTTCAGTTCTGAATTTTCTCAATAAATACCTTGAAACTGTAAAGGAATTTCTTGCTTCATTAATGAACAGCAAAGGAAGGACATGCGTCCTGGAGTCCCATAAAACATTGTGAGAAAAATATGAATGAAAATCTAAGTTATACGTGGGCGTTTGAGTGGGCGTTGTTTTTTTTTATCCTACTTTACTTGAAGCTTTTTCGAAATTCGATTCTAATATTAATGATTATCCGACCGAGATATTTCCTGTTAAGAGGAATGATACACTACAAATTGGGGGACTAGTTTTTCAAGATGTTTTAATCCAAAGAGGGTGTGTTAGCTGATTAAAATAACGAGGAAACAAGTTATATTTGCGCTTTAGAAGTAAGTATGCTAATCAAAACTGCGTTAGGGTGGCCCAAAAAAAATGTTAAAATGTCTAAATGCTCACTTAGTTCATGTAATTATAAACTTCTAGGCAAAATTTCAGTGAAATTCGTTAATGTTTAGAGGTCGCTCAAATCGAAAATAGTGTTTTTTTGGCTGTTTTGGACTTTTAAGAAAAGTCTTTCAACTTTTTTAATTTGACAGTGTTTTTCTTTATTCTTTTTTTAAATTTAAGAGAACTTAGTTATGAACTTACTGCAGTGAAAGTCGTTTTACAAAATTAAATTCTTCTATATTTTATAAATTTTTCAAAACGAAAATTCGGACCCGGAACTTCAATTTTTTGACTTCGTATCAATTTTTTTGTAAGGAAAAATGCTTCATCTTCGAAAATCGCATTTTGAGAACAATTGGTACACTACATGAGACCCTTAAGTCGTAGTCGTTAGAAAGATAATCGATTGGATATTACATTCTAGCAGAAAAACTATACCCGCGTGCCACTTTTCCAACAGCCAAACCGTGGACTTCGTCATATTCCATCGCCATCACTTCCAGTTTAAACTAACGTATCGTCAGGGCCGGATTAACCATTAAGCAAAGTAAGCACGTGTCTAGAGCATGAAAAGAAAATTGGCACCATAAAAGTGGACATAGAAAACATTTAAGACATTTTTTAAATAAAAAAATTCCATGAATAGCTAAATATTTATGTTTCATTTATGATATGTTTTGCTAATTTAATAAATAAACCACAAAATATTGTACGATATGATGGAATTTAATAAACTTGTTAAAATCAGCGTATTAACTGATGAAGCATTTGCTGATAATACCTATGCACTGCTTCTCTTTCATACCCTGTTATTCATATTGTTGTAACTCAGGTGCCCAATGCCCCGAGTCACAACCAAAAGGTCAATACATCAATATTGTTATGCGCCACAAAGTGATACATGCGACATCTATTGGAAATGGAAACAACTTTAGGTTAGTGACATCCTAGTAAACTTTGGGTTCGGAGAACGGAATATTCAGAAAGGTTCTAGTATAATTTGTAGAGTATAAATACGGCGCTTCTCACATCCAGGAGGCGGAGTCTTATTTCAGACGGTGAAGTGAACGAAGTAAACTGTTTGGATTGCGATAATTTACAGTACTAGCGATAACTATAAAGAGTTGATTTGATAATTGTTTGTAAATGTTATAAAAGTAAACAGTTAAATAAAAAAAGAGCTTGTTATTGATATCTGAAGTATAGTATTTTAAATAATGAACTAAGGCCACGCTCGTAACAATATATTGATGCATCATAACTTTGGCCCTAAACACAAAAATTTAATCAATTTAAACTTCATTTAAAATTCACTCTATCGCATTATAATAAAAATTAATTAAACAGAAATTGCATTTTATTATCAAGGCACACATTTCACTTCAACGATAATGCCTACTTACCTATGCATACAGTGTTTTCTTCCTCTTCGAATGTACCCACCTCATATATATAACGCGCTTTAATTCCTCCAAAGTGCAGGTACATACATACAATTATTCTTACCGTTTTAAAATAAATATTTTAAGATGACGATAATTCAAATGGTTTATTCACTATTTTATACATATAAGATATCATATCTCATTTACATGTACAAGAAACAGATAATGTATTTAGAAAAAAAAAAAAACAAAAAGGGAACGCGAAAAGAAAGTCTGATCTTAATTGTAAATAAGTGTTAAAGTAAATGTTTGAGAGCAAATAAATATTAACTCAATGAAATATTTTATTTACGTATTGTACTATTACTTATAAGATGCTAACAATTGGTACCTTCGAGAATAGTTGTAAAATATATATAATACAAGGAAATAGAAATCCCTTGAATTTCTTAGAATTAGTTGCAGATAAAAAGGAGCAGAATTTATATATTTTCATAGTACTCGAAAATTTCACCCTTGAGGGCGGCCAGATTGTTTATGCGTTTGATTCCAAGAGGCAAGGAGTACCAGAGATTAATCGCGTGAACATAGAATAATCTTCGGCTCTAAGTACGATTAGCGATCTTGACCTGGACGATGTGGCAAAATTAAGTTTTTCAAAAAGATACCGAGGCTGCTTGTTGCACATTAAGCAGAAAAGAAAGAGTACTGTGCGGTATTTAAGATATTGATTCAAACTGCAGCCCGAGATATGGTTGGTAAAGGGGGATACATGATCGTATCTACGAAGATTGAAAACGTAGCGAACACACGAGTTAAACGCAACATCAAGTTTGCGCGAGCATACTGCATTCATACCAGTACCAGCAAGGTTTTAACAAGCTTCAGTCGAACCTGTTGTGGCATGAAGAAGATGGCCACAGGCTACGTAAGCCGCCATAGATTTTACCCACCACTGCATTTATATGTTAGTCTTGGGTGCACCTACTTTCACGTAGTGCGAGGTGGTAACCGCTGTTCGGTGTGCTTGACACTGATTAATGGGTTAAAAGTTGCTCCCAGCTCAAGCCACGGTGGAACAGCATACGCCGAGGGCTACGTGGCTGAGGGGGTGCTCAGTCGCTAGTATGCGAACTCTGGATACCAAGCGACTTCCAGTTTTAATTAGCCTTCCTGCAATAATGCTGATCTCAGCCGTGGGTGACAGTCTTTTTCCGCAACTCGTGGCACCCAATATGCTTCTTTTAAATATTAACAAATCCACTTCTAGTAAGTGCGTAACAAATCCACGGATGTCTGAAGAATCTGAGAATTTTATCCCTGAGATCTCGACATGTATGGAAAATCTCCTCCTGCAGGGGAGCTCAGCTTATGAGGGCGATGTGACCTCCATGGAGAACACTCATGCTTCTCATGGGTCAGGGCAACTTAACTCGGGCAGGCTTGCTGAAGTTGTAACCTTAGAGTCGAAAGGCGCTGATGGTGGCAGCCGAAGCGGGACTTCCCGATGCAGGAGTATTAGTAGAGCAGAGAGGAAGGGAAGGAAAAGAGCTAAGGAGATGGCTAATCCTGTCCTTGGGCATACTCCATCTTCCTCTTCGCAGGTGGTAGGGGTTCCAGCTAGGCAGGTAGTGGAAAGTGGTGGTGAGCCTCCTGGCGTCAGTAAACTGAGCACTGTGAGGAGGAACGACTCCTTTCTTACAAAGAGGAAGGGCGTAAAGAAGAAATCCACATGAATGGACCTCTCTTCACCCAAATTAACCTGCAACACAGCGAGGCGGCGTCTGCTTTGTTAGGACGTTGCCTTGCTGACTTGAGTACAAAACCTCAACAACAAAAAGTGGTGCTTGTGCAGGAGCCTTAGGTCTGCAAGGGCTGTATGCGCGGTCTAACGGAGGCGCAAAGCGTTCAAATCCTGTATGACACCACGTGCTCTATTCCTAGGGCTTGTGTTGTTGCGACATCAGACGTTGTGGTGACCTTACTGTCTCATTTCTGCGATAGGGACACTACGTCGATCAAGTTCTCCTTCAAGAAGGATGGAGTCAATAAGGAAATCCTTATTGTCTCAGCATATTTACCGTATGACTCCGCTGCTCGCGCTCCTATTGAGGGAGTAAGACGAGCGGTTGAGCATGCGAGGGCTAATCGGTTTGGAGTTTTGGTTGGTTGTGATCCAACGCTCAATACATCGTATGGAGCAGCGCAGACACTAACCATCGGGGTGAGCAACTGGTGAACCTCATAACTTCAGCGGACCTGGTTCTATTAAAAAAATTAAAAAATTTTCACCGACGGCTCTCTCACAAATGAGGGAGCCGAGGGGTTATCTACTTTCCTGAGTCTGATATTGGGAATATCTCCGATTTTCTCATGGGCCTCGGAAGGAAACAATGTAGAACTGTGATTGGCATCATCACCGGCCACAGCTCACATCATGCTCATCTAACAAGGATGGGAGTTGTTGACAGCCCTGAGTGTCTGTCCTGCCTGGAGGGAGAGCCAGAGACAACCAAACACTTTTTGTGTGCGTGTTCTGCCTTCGCCCGGTGCAGACTGAATACTCTAGGGTTTTCCATTCTATCTGTGGATGAACTGAAAAACCTGCCTCACGAAGACCTGATGCGCTTCATTAAGAGGACAGGAAGATTTTGGTGAATGGCCTTCTAGCAGGACAGCACAATGGGCCGCACTGACCTCCGTGCTTGAGATGGGGTCTCCTGTCCCCTTGCCTTTAAAAAAAAATGAGACAATCATATTATTAAGAATAATGGGCGAGAAATCGCGAGTGTTCAGTCTACATTTGTAAATAATAATAGACTGAGATCTCACTGGATTAAGAACAACTGAAGAGAGAGAAAACTGTATCCCATGGGAGAGATGGAATGTCATTGATGAGCCCATTTAGATTAATACGGTTGTAATTTCTATAACTAATTGAAGTAATTTCATTCAAGGTGGAGACTAAAGTTCGTAAGTTAAGAAGATAAGGTCATGGAGTGAAATTTGAGGTGCATAGATCTGATTAAAGAATAAGACCTTATCACGGATCAGCCGTCAGGAAGACATCAATAAGAGAAATTGTCTCACCAGCAAAATGGGTAGGCTCATTTTGATTAACAATTTGAAGACCAATACCACTGACCTTCCCCCAAGAAATTAGCAGAGATGTTATCTTAAATAGTTGTCCAAAATTATTATTCCTGTGGGGATTATAAGCACAAACTAGCATGAGTTTTTCTTGACCCGAAGTAATTTCAAGCGCGATATATTCACACATCCCAGCAGTTGACTTCTCTATAACAAGCATATCAGATTACAGTTTCTTGGTTCAATTATACTGCATCAAAACTTTTCGCGTATTCTCATGTATGTTTTTTCTACGTCGTGAGAAGGCGATAAAAAAAAGCAAAAGCTTTTTAAAATATCGTGGAAACCTGGGAGAAGCGAGCTCAAACTTCGGGGAGTTTGTTTTTCGACCGTTGGTCGTCGTGTAAGAAAGTATAAGAAAAAATCGGGAGTTATTGAGAGAAACTCTTTCTTTGAAAAAAAAACTAAGAAAAATGGAATATAAAGGTAAGTTTTACAAAAAAAATCGGGAGTTCTTAAGAGCAATGCTTTCTTTAAAAAGAAAATAAAAAAAAGCTGAATATAAAGCAATAATAAAACTCAATAAAACAGGAAATAGTGGATTTGTTTTTCTTCTTATATAAAACTCCTACGCGTGCTCTCTCCCTTTGAACACGGAGTGCGTGATCAATAACAATTCAATCTTCAATCAATCAATCAAGAGTTCTTGATACGCGATTAACGAAATAAAACGAATTATGGCGAAATTATAAACCGAACCGATATCCCGGGATATTTGAAAATGTTTACGTGCAGGCTTTAATTTTGCACTAGATTTCACTTTTGTCTTTGATTCACTTTATATTCGAATTGTTCGAATAATGTCGAAATTATTACAGCTTGTTGTGCGACGGCAAGCAGTGTTCTTGTCTGTTGATTTTTATAATTTTGGGATGTGTGGATTTAGAGGAATAGGGAAGCTGGATGGGAGTGGGAGGTTGTGGAATGTTAGAGATTTCTCTAATTGGTTGTGAGTTGAAAACTGGCGTTTCTTGAAACATGATGAGAAATATCCCGAAAGTCCAGAATGGTCCAGCGTTGATAAGTCCCGCGATGATCGAGATGCCAGGATGGTATCCTATCCACAATGGTGGCTTCCTTTACTAGTGAAGAGTGTAAATATTTCGCCCAGGTAATAAATGTTTCTCGTTTCCGAGTTGGTAAGGTGGAGAGGCTATAAGTAGTGGAAGCTTTCAACTTGAAGTTGCGTTGAAAGCTGGCTAATGAGGAGGTTGGGATGTTGGGAGATCTTCTCAAGTTGTTGGGCCGCGAGAGAAAGGAGATAATCCTCGATTATACAACAAGGTGTTGGGAAAGTAGTATCCGCCCGGTTTCCTGTACGCTGCTGTGCAAGCCCTTAGGATCTTTCTTTCGAGGGCGCTGATTTGCTTCATATAGGATGACGAAATGGTGTGCCAGATGGGGAAGCAATAGCAGATGATAGGGCGGATGAGCTGTTTATATATAAGCTTTGTATCTTTCGGGAGACCGTTTCTCCTTCTGATAATAGGGTTGAATAAGGATTAGGCATAGTTGGCCTTCTTCATGGTCAGTTTGGCATGATTGTTGAATTTCAACAGATTATTGAAAGAGACACCAAAATATTTGGTGTTCTTTGAAGGCTGAAGCTTTTCGTTATTGACTTCGATTTCGATGTGGTTGGCTCGTGTGGCGAGATTGGGTCTTCCCCTTGTGGAGGGATTACGGATGTAAATTATTTCAGATTTGTTTAGATTTATTTTGATGCCACACTTTTTGTAGAGCTCGTCGAGTTTGAGGCCATGCCGCTCCACTTTAGTAGCGGTGAAATTGACTGACATAGAGTGCGCGTAGGTAAGGGAGTCATCAGCATAAAGCAGTGTGGTGGAATTTGAGTCGTTGGCAGGCTGATCATAAGTGAAAAGATTGAAAAGAGTTGGACCGAGGATCGAGCCTTGGGGGACACCAGCACTGACTGGTGTTGCCTGAGATTTGATATTTTCGATTTCTATGTAGAAATTCCGAGATAAGAGAAAGCTATGTATAACACGGGTGAGATATGGCGGGAACTCGAGGTTCATAATTTTGAAAATTAGCCCGTTTGTCCAAACTGAATCAAACGCTTTCTCTACATCAAGGAAGCAGCCTACTGTCTGCTCCCTTTTGTTGAGGGCGTTTGTAGAATCAGAGAGGAATTTGATCAAAGCGTGAAAAATGGAGTGCTGGGGCTTGAAGCCGAATTGGGTATCTTGCCTGATATTTAGGTCGAGGCAGGTATTTTCAATGTGTTGGCGGACTATTTTTTCGAAAAGTTTGCCCAGGTTGGACAGAAGAGAGATTGGGCGGAACTCATTAAGGTTTTTCGAGTTTCCTTTTTTGGGAATTGGAACTATGCGCGCGGTTTTCCAGACATCAGGAAAGTAAAAATTATTGAGTCAATTATTGAGGATAATTGTCAGAAATTCTATGACGACAAGTGGGAGGTTTTTGATAACTTTGTTTGAAATGTTATCTGGGCCGGCGGGCTTTTTACCTCTGATAGTCCTGATTAGGGCGAAAACGTGAGCAGGATTTGAAAAGATGCTTAAATCATCCGGATTGAAGGACGTGTTTGTGGAATTAAAGATTGTGGCGGAGGATCCCACTGCCTGTGCAGTGAAGTTATCAACGGTCGAGTCTACAGTGGTCCTACAATTTGCATCGCTTAGAGATGAGTTGTCTTTGAAAGTGGATTGGAAATATTCCACGAAAGCGTTGCATTTTTCTTGTGGAAGGTTGTAAGCTTTCGGGCCACTTAAGATGGTTTTGGGGAGTTTTGCTTTCCTGTTGCAAATCCTATTTATGTCCTGAAAGCAGTGTGGACCGGGTTGAATGGAGGCCAGTTTCTTCCTGAACTCTTGATCGAGAAACATTTTCGTTTGTTCCTCAATAATTGTTGACAAGCAATTAATTTCCGATAACACGGTTCTGTAGGCTGGGTTGTGGCTATTAAGGATTCGGTGAAAAATACGGTTAAGTATTTTTCGAAGTTTCTGCCTAAATTTATATAATTTTTGCAGTCGAGGCGGGAGATTTTTGTATTTGTAGTGTTTGCTCGGCACTACACTGGAAAAGAAGGCGACATTTCCTTCAACGGCGTTGTTGAGAAAGTCAATGTGGAAGTCAATTTCCAAGTTCGTGAGATTCCGTTGCGAATCAGGGAGATTTCCTGCGAGGAATTGAGAGAGCCTGTCTTGAAATTGTTGCCAGTCAACGTCTTTGAGTGAGGTTGAGGCTTGAGGGTCAGAAGTCAAAATATTTAATGGTTCGCTGGGGGTGATTGAGAGTTCGACTGCCAAGTGATCAGATTCAGCCATATGCGCTATACAAACGTAATTCGAGAATTAGGGAAGGAGATTAATAAGATTAGAGGTTGCGATATAGAAGTCAAGATTGACCCAGATCGCGGGAAGGTCGGGGTATCCTGCGAGACGACGACGAAATCATGGGTGGTGTTAAAGAGAAGCCAGTCATGTACTGCCTTGCCTGACGGGCTTACGACAGAGTCATTCCACAACGGGTGCCTGGCGTTGAAATCACCACCAAGCACCGTGTAAGTGAAATTGTCCGAGATTCGAGAAATGCTGTTCATGTTATTCTGGATTTCAGCTCCTGTGGCGTGGCATCTATTATATAGGGCGATTAAGAGGAGAGACTCGTTGTCACGAAGCTCTAACTTGACAGCAGTGCATTCCATATTGGAAAGGTTACTTATTTTCACCTCTTCGAATTTAAGGTTTTCCTTAATGAGAAGGGCAGTGCCTAGGGTGACCTCAGATTTGTCCTGACGGACGAAGTTGTAGTGCTCAAAAGCTAACTTATGTCTCTCAGTGAGGACACTCTGGGTTTTCTAGGAGCTGCCTTGGGGGCAGACCTAGGTACTGTTTGGAAGCTGTGGGTTTAACAGAATTGTTATTATTAAACGTGTTTTTAGAGATTACCTGGGCGAAAGATTTACCTGGTTGTACGTAGTTCCTTGTGGCTTCCTTCACGAAGTCTTCACGTTGGCGACGCTCCTCTGTCTCTTGGCACGTTGTTGTACAACCTCCTTGTACTTGGGCAACCTAAATAACTGGCTGGGTGTCCTTCAGCTTTACAGTTGACGCAGTATGGGGCACCTTCCTTCTCGTTATTCCGCTCGCATTGTCCTGGTAAGTGTACATTTTTACACTTCACGCATCTGTAGTAGACCTCGCAGTTCCTAGCGACGTGGCCGAAAGCCTGGCAACGCTTGCACTGGGAGATTGCACAAGCGCTGTTTTTTTCCCTCTGAATGTACGACCAAGTTGATTATAAAACCACGAAGGTTTCCCTCGAGTGCTGCTTTAACATCCTCTGCGTGGTATGTGTGCTGAACTCCTCTCAGCAGAAGTGTCGTCGTCCTGTCACACTTAGGCGTAAAGGTGTAGCTCTGCACGCCGATGTCCTTGATAATGCTAAATAGCGTCTTGTGGTCGTCCTGTGAGATTGGCTTAATAATGCACTTGGTGCCCTTTGCCGTCTTGATGAAAAATTCGGGTCTGCTTTCTAGCTTATCCAGCTTGCTATTGAATGCTCTGTCGTTCAAGCTCTATCATACAATTGGTGGGGGTCTCACCGCCTTTACTACCTGGGACGCAGTTTCTTTGGGCTGGATCTCAAATTCCTTCCGGTTTCCAAGAATTTGGTAGAATTCACCTGCGTCAATAGCTGCCATAAGTGCCCTTTTTTCGGCTTCAAATGCGAGATTTTTATTATTTAAGTTGATTTCACTCATTATGATATCAAAACAAGGTGTCCTTTATCACCGCAATTTGTTTAATTGTGTTTGTCTGTCACTGACTTATAAATGTATGTGTCTATATCACAATAGCTGTGTTCTTTTGGTTGGTTCCGTGCAGTGCACTGCAGAACACAGGAAATTGCGAATTGAATTGACATTTTGACATTTTGCAAGGATTCAAGTCATGGCAATTTCATCATTTTCTCTATACTTTCAAAACATTTTTACTTTTATGCACCCTACAAGTCAATTCAATTCGCAATCTTTTCTGCAGTGCACTGCATGGAACCAAAAGAGCACAGCTAATGTGTCTCTATCACAATCACAACACTTAAAACTTTAGATTTAACAGTATGTGCCTCTATCACTTTACTACACACTAACACTATATTTGTCTCCATTTCAATATCACACACTAGCTTACACATCTACACGGGCACACACGCGCACTGTGAACTACGTCGGCAAAACTGTGTATGTGAATGATTATTTTAAAATTACAATTTCTGGGAAAGATGTTGTCACTTTGGCTATACCACTATGAATGAATGAAAAATGATGATTTTTTAGCTTTTGCTATATACCGGAGAATCCAAAAAAAGTTCCTTGTTGAACAAATATAATATCTAAAGAAAAATCATAGGTTTGTCTAGCTAAAGAATCCCATTGACCATGAAATCAGCTGATTCCACTTTCATCAGCTTAATATAAAATAAAAGAAAATTTCAGTTTTTTTTTCTGCTTTGAATTGTCCCAGATAACCACTGACTTATAACAATGGACTGAGCGATTTGCTATTTCATGTGGCACAAAAAATATTGTGTTTCTGTATATCACCGTTAGAGCACCCTTTAAAACGATTACTTAAAAAACATGTAAAACTCAACCAATCAGATGAAATTTTACACCCGAAAATCGAATTAAATTAAAAAAATGTATTTTCTTGTGTCCAAGTGATATTTTAATCGTTTATAAGGAATTAAACTCATTCCGACTTTAATTTTCAAAATTTATTCTTAACTGAATCCTGCTTATGGGCAAGAGAGACGGAGCATGGTAAACACTATCTTTACCTTATTCCTTCTGAAGTGATTGCATCTGTAGCCAACATAAAAACATCAAATGGCATAAGCAAATGTTCCCGAATGCAATATTTTGTGTTGGTAGCTCCAACTCAGTCCATTGTTATAAGTCAGTGCAGATAACACAGAACAGGTTCTGACAATCTTCTCATATGCTCCACAGGATATGAGAACATGTTCTCTGACTACACAAATTGATATCAAATTCAAAACACATATTCTTTCCATATGCTTTTTATAACACTCATGTCCGCCCTGCCGAGTAAAATCTTCGGACGTCGGTCAAAAAAGATCGTGTGATAATCGGTGGTAATAGTGCGTATTCGAAAAACCTCTGAGTATGGTATTCTAAAGGAAATAAAATTGATATAAATGAGCAGCCTCAGGAACATATTCAAAACGATATTAAATACGAAACCCATATTCGGGGGATATAAAATTGAAAAAAGCATAAACTGAAATTCGTATACTTCCCAGATAACAAAATGGAACATGTTCTAAAATGATACCTTTTGGGCACAGACAGTCGGCTCCAAATTGGTAAACTTCATATATAAACTATGTCGCGTAATTCTAAACCCAATATGATGGACACCACAAGATGACGGATTACCTATTTCTGAACAACACTCTTGACATGGGTATCAAATTAATGGGTTTGATGATTAAAAAAGGTAAAAAAAAAAATTTTAAAGATATATGTAGGTACTGGTAAGAAATCGCAAAGGAACAAAAGCAGTTAAGTCCTCTATTGTCGGAGGCCAAGATGCATATTTAGTCGCTGCGTCAGCGGAATAAGTAATCAGAGGTTTTGATCAGACTTAAGTAAAATTTCTTGATTACTTATCATTTGTTTTGGTAGTGAAAATACATCATGAGGAAATCTGTAAGCCTAAGTCCCCTGCCTGATTTTATTTATGTCTGATCACAGCCCCCTGGTTACTTAATTATTCCGCTGACGCAGCGATTTGGCCTTCCACTAAAAGACGTCACTGCTCTAGAGCCTGAGCGATTTCTTACTTATACACGGTACCAATATCTCGGTAAGCCCCACATTTGTAACCCATATTTTCTAGCTTTCAGTACATCATCTAACGTAAAATAAAACCGGTTAACTTAAAAGATTGAGGCTTCCAGCGCTTTATTAGTATTTTTATTTTGAAGTCATAAGTCTGATCTCTTCATGTTCCAAAAATCGGGGTGATGCTTGGCTTCGTTGGAGATATGAATTTTTAAGTCACCCTATACCCAAGGTAACGCAGTATAGGAGCACTACACTTAGGGAAATACAGTATTTTTCTCTACCGGGTATGAATAGTTTTTTTTATACAATAGATGATGAAATCATAGAGTAAGTATACATAGTAATGGCAGTCATTCCATCTGTAGCGCATAGAAATAATGATGGTATAGAGCAAAATGGATTGGACAACCACGAAAAATATTAAAATATATTTCGATTTTGGCATGTCCGTGTGGCTGTCCTCACAATAATTGGTGATCGCGTTGGCTTAGAAAACTGAAATTTTGTACACGGCCTATTTAAAAAAGTTGAACAAGTCGGATAAATCCTTCGAAGAGTTGTATTACAAAAATTTCATTTTTTACCATATATTTGGACACTGAGGGCGCGTAAACGTAGAAAGCTGAAATTTTGTATACGGAGTTTTTATAAAAATAGGAAATACGTTTTAAAAAATTATCTAAATTAGGAAACCCGTTCATGTTGTTGCCATTCAAAAATTGAGGTTTTCTACGTAAACTGTGAAAATGTTCAGTCTAGAGGTTTTTATTATACTGAAAAATTTTTCAGAATATATAATTCTATGAAATTTCTGGTCTGCCTTAAGATTCTCTTCAGTAGATCTTTTTTTGTTTTTTTATCACCATACGAACGTAGATTAATGATTAGATATGGCGTAATATTCCACCCAATTGAAATACGAAATTTCGGTACATACATAAGCTTGTTAGACTGATAATAACAAATCAATAAATTTGTCAGATCTTTCGATAATTCATGTAATAGTAGTAAAATCGTAGGTCGTCACGAAAGCTATGTAGTAAAAATGTTAAGCGTCACCTAAGCGGCATGCTGTAGGTAGGTGTGCTTAATCATAGAAGATGCGGGAGTAGCTAATATAAGCTCAACTCCTCGATCTTGTGTTAACATCGAGTAGTAGGTTTTATACATGACTCGTTTCGTGGATGGAGAAATGGGAGTAGCTTGAAGGAGCTCAACTCCCCGTTCTTACACTGGAGTAGCTAATTTAGGTCAACCTCGAAGAAAGGTACAACGCAATAGTTGATCTAAGTAATACTGTATATTTTAGTCATTTGCATTAGCCAATTTATACACATTCTTTTATTTTTACAATTACCGTAATCATGCTATCGCGACACATCGAATTTGTCAATATCGTTTAGCAATATTTTACATTACGAAGCCCTCATGAATCTCTTGGTCAGCAATTGATATTACTTAACCGTGTTGTTCTCTTGCGCGCCTCTTAGTGAGTCACGCGTCATAACAGAGTCGATTAAATAGTGGATTACATTTTTGTGTATTTTTCCAGCGTGACCTTCTCACGTCGTGTACAGTAGAACTGCTGTCACGTACTTTTCTTATGCGGTGCTTGTATTATTATTTTGTAATGCGTAGTGTCGATTGTTTATTGAGAACACTTTAACGCGTGCATTTTATGTATGTAGATATATGACATAATCTTGCATGATCCCAGAAATGTGTATAAAGGTAGCTAGTAGGCTCCTCCGAGCATAAAAGTAAATAGAGTTGCACTAAAGGAACAAAAAAGTGGCCGTGCCTTCGAATCCTATACATAGGATTCTGTACCTATCGAACTTAAAAAACATTATGTACATTTTGAAAGTACGTAATTAATTGAGTACAAAAATTAATATCATACTGGATGACATCCTTTTTAAAAGTCAATTTCTTTTACAGTTTTTATTGTTTATATTTTAAATAGTTTATGAATTTGGCAAAATCAAATACATATGAAATAATTTAAACAAAAACCATCCTATTTAGTTTAACAAGAAAAAATAAATTATCCTCCATTAGTCTTTAATTAGGAAATAAACCTATTAACATAGTTGAAAGTGCTTCCACCCCCACAAGCGCTGGGAGGTTCGTCATCATGGTCACCGCGATTGCCTCTTTGCTTATTCTTAAGAGCGATAAGATCTTGTTGACTGGACACACTTGGAAATCGTGTTTCCTCTTTATACGAACTATTATCCCTGGAAATATACTCTCGAAGATGTTGTGGTAAATCTTCTAATGATGGCAAAGTTGGCACTTCTACACTAACGGTATTGTTTACAGGAGTCGTCGAATTATCATTTGTTCGTGAATTCATTTGGTAAAATAGAATATAAGGAGTGTTTGGCGGGTTCAAATTATCCAGTTCCGATATATTACATGAGGTGACAATGTTATCATTAAATTTGTACCAATTATCAGAGTTATCTGAAGCATAAGTGTAATAATGACCAGAATCCATACTATAACCTGAATGGACAACGGCTGCATACAAATTGTAATTCACTGAGTAAACTTCACTAAGAGTTTCTGATGAGTAAACTTTAAGTGATACATTTTCATCATGAAACACTTTATGCATCAATTTAGCACGCATATGATATTTTTGATCATATTTGAAGTGCTTCAAAGTTAGAATGAGGTTTTTTGGTGCATTTACAATATTAATAAAGCGTTCGGCATCGGTAAGTTTTTTACATCTTTCGCAAAAATACTGATTGTCCCCGTCGAGTTTTTCCGATGAACAATAATAATCAAGAAGATCTTGGACGGAATAATTTGATGCACAATCGGTTTTAACTTCTGAAAATGCTAATTGCAAATCACGAAAGCTATCTATGTTCTTACTCTGCCAATTACATGTTGAACACTGATAGGTTGTTGTGATTTTACCCTCAAAAGTCTTCTCAATTGTCGTTGTCTTATTTGAATTTCTACATTTGGCCACATGTGCAAAGGAATTTTGCTTGAAATTAGTAGATGTTGCACCTTCTTCAGCAGCATACTCAGTAATGTCATTAGATGTTGATTTGTTGATTTGTTCTGAATGTGCTGAAGTATCACATTGCTGAGATCGACAAGATGAATTTGCTTCTTGTTCATTTAAAATTTCAAGCAAATAACCAAGAAATTCAGAGCTATCTTGTTGTAGTCCAGGTAAAAATCCAGGCGGTCGTGTAGCATTCAGTACTGCTGATGGCGTTAATTCAGGTCGTGATGAATGCAACAAAAGGGCTAATAATTGTTGCATTTTTAAAATAATTGAAGCCTTGCACTGAGATAAAAGAATTTCTCGACTGAATCTGGAAGAAAGAAGTAGTTTATTTGTCTAATAAATTAATAAGTATTTATGCTTATTACTCTTTTGTCATAGCCAGAGCTTGAAGTACACTGTTCATGTAACAAGTGTTCCCTAAATTCACCAAACCGACTTTTGCGTTGCTGCTTGCCATATTATCTACAGGACACCAGCCTGGATAGTTAAGTATAGAGCGATAATCGCATGATGGGGTTAAATCGGATAATGCATCCTCCTGTATTTATAATTATAGAATATAAATTTAATTTAAAAGGAATGGAAACGCACCCGCGAAATGAATGTAGGTCTTCTGAATTTTTAAAAGCAGGATCATTATTCCCGAGGAACTAACAAGATACAAATTAGATCTATCTAATGATTATTCTTCATGACGTACAGAGCTCTTAGGAGCATGTTTCGAGGGACTAAAGTTCCAGATGTAAGAGGTGTGCTTGAATTATATCCCAGGACTCATACCTGCGCCTTATGCATATTACATACAGTATACCATTAAATCTTGAATCTTAAAGCTATTTTGGTTACAAGCGTGTTTATGTATACGAATAGGAAATATTGATTCTTTGGTGCTGATTGAAGTTCGACAGTTTGAGGTATGATGTTTCTGAAGGTTCACTCTCTTCGTATATAGTAACGATTATAAATGATCGTTTTTTTTTTTTTGCATTAGGCAATTTATATCCCGATAGCGTACAATTTACCAAACCACTGCAGTATGAGTCATTAATGGCTAATTATAAAGAAATCCTGCCACAATCGATTTCATCGACTTTCCTAATAAGTTCTGACTTTCTTTTCCATGGCAATAAAACTTACGGAACTGTGTAATGGCCACTTTCAATAAAATTCGAGTGTTCGTTTTCATTATGCAAAGATTTTAGAAGCCTGATTAGAAGCCCAATTAACTGTTGAACCTTGATGAAAAACTACGTTTTTTTTTTTATTTTAAATAATTTTCAAAATTTCCCGTAGACATGTTGTTCTCCAGAAGAGTTCTTCTTAAATTGACATCTAATCTAAAAGATCTTCACTCGCAGTCAAATTTAATATTCCGCAGAAAGGTAGAAGTTTTATGATGAATTTGATCTCAGATCGTTTTCTATGTGGTCGAACTGAGATTTTACTCTCTTTAATATTTCTGTACATAGACTAATACCATAGACAAACTAATAACTATAAAGACTGGGCAAGTAGAACAAAATTATGTAACGCCTCGCCTCAATACAAAATCAACGATGCCTCGACCTGATGTAGGGAAGGAATCCAGTTTTTCCTAGGAATTTACTGGAAATTTGTTTCTTAGAGTTTTTATGCATTGTTGGAGGCCGACAACAGCACAATGCACATATGAAAGTATTGCGTCTGAAAATAACTTCAGACGGCCACTAGACTGAACAAAAATTCTACCAAAACATTTTCTGTAAATCTATGCGTGTACGATCATAAAAATTGCTAATGGCCCAAGCACCCGTTGTCAGACTAGAATAAATAATAAATGCAAATTTCCAGCAAATTTCTTAGAAAAAATTGAGGCCTTGCTTAATCAAGCGAGGCATCCTCGATTTTGTATTGGAGCGAAGCATTGCTGGATTTCCCATTGCTTAAGGTGAGATATACACCTAGATGGTCGAAAAACTGATTTTTTTCAGTTTTGAGTTTTGAAGTTTGAGGTCTCCAGAATATCTGGGGAAAACGGCAAGTTAATATTTCGATAAATAAGCCAGTTACAGCGGAGAAAGTGAAACGTGTTTTGCGGCGCCGAGCCGAACAAAGCGTGTCTAGACCAATTTTGTGATTCTATTGAGTTTTGAGCATGCTTGACTCCAGGTATAACGGAGACACCATATGACTGTTATTCATTGCCAGAAATAGACACATTTTGTCAGTAGCTTGCCGTTCATGCAACTGTGCGTTGCAGTGAATTTTCATGATTTATTCATTCCCAAATTTTTTAAACGTGTTTTCCCCAAAACCACGACTTTCAAACCGGTATCCAAAATTCCTCAAAAACCAATGAACCGATTGCCTTAAGGTTTCTTGTGGTTATTCTATACACCATTATCTAGTACTTGTCATGATTTTTTTTTTTCGGTTACTTATTTTTGTTTTATAGGCAAAATAATAACTAATTTTTGGCCCAAAATCACTATTTAAGTTCAAACGTCCGCCAATTTGTCATAAATCGGTATTTTCAAAATCCGCTATGACAAGTACTCGATTATAGTATCTAATTTAATAATCTTTTTTTTTATGATTTTTGAAGAAACGCCAGTGGGTAGCGTATACGCAGATTTTTTTTACGACGCTCTACAATATCCTTGTATATTTTCGATATTTTTAAATAAAGAAAATTAAACATATTTTTGAATGTATATACTTTTAGATAATTAAAACCCCAATCCGAAATTTTAAATAGTTTTCCTTGAAAAAATGCACAAAACTGACCGTTTTTTCCGGCTCCTAGGAGTATATCTCCCCTTAAGTCAGCAAGTCGAGGCATCGTCGATTTTATATTAGAACAGTCTTTATAGATATAGACCAGTCTTTATATTTATTAGTTTGTCTATGCTAAAACTCATGCAGAATTCCACGCTAACCAAGCTGGTCGAATTTGGTGTCGATAATATGATTCTAATGTGTAAGTTAATTAGTTTCACATTAATTATTAGCTAAGACTAGATTTTACTTTTCTTTCTATAACAGAGCAACTTTCTTTACTCATGTCTAGATAACTTGTTGATTTTATTGTCCAATTCTTTTATCAACTTGTGAAGTTAAATTCTAAAGTACAGAGGATATGTTGGGAAGAACACATATCTACCGGATCAGGTATGACATATTTATAAAATCAAAGATTTCACTAAATTTCTTCTATGGTGTTGATGTCTTCAAAATTAGGATGCGCTTCACTTACGGAAATGAAAATGACACTTCCTCTTCATTGTCGTATGAAATTTATTGGACAGTATTTTTTTTTTTTCATTTGTTTAAACAAAATCCCTTCTTTATTAGGGATATGAATCATTTGTATGACATCAATTTTCAGTAATTATGAAATACTTGAAGCGTGTATCAAAATGAATTGTCTTTTTGTTTTGTTGTTGCGTTTTGGAAAAATTACTCTTATCATAATGTTGAAAAACAATATATAGAGCGCCTTGTTTTTTTCCCAGTTTTCATATGAAAAGCAAAAGAATCATTTCTCTAGGGAAGCTTCTTTAAAAGCTCCAAGCAGCTGCAGACAAAGTTATCCCCACAGAATATGCGCCTCTAGAGAATCACAAATAATACGCTTCTGTCCAATGACATATGTACATGTATAGGATATAAATTGAATGCGCATAATGCATCCATAAAATGCACCCCTTCATGCATAATATTGAACACTGATTACACGCTGGGATGGCTGTAATATATAAAGCGCCTTAAGATGTGACATTCCTAATAACTTTGTTTGCTCTTTTGGTCGACATTGTAGAAAGTTAATAAGATCGAATATTTTTTTGTCCCTTTAGGGTATTCTAATATCGGCAGCTTCATTATTAGTCTAGTTATATGAACTTTATTGTTCTTCTAATGAGGTTTTTTTTTAAGACTTACATCGCTAACTATACAGCACAAACAGAAATAGATGAAAAATTTGTGGACAGTATACTAGGAATATCTCTTCTTGATCCACAAATCCTAATTTTTCTACTTTTAATAGCTTAATTGTGGTATAAAAGAGAAGGTAAGATGTGGGATTCAAACAATTCAACTAATTCTTTCCGATAGAAATTCGCTGTTGGAGTCACAGTATTCAAAAGGACGACAATCTCGTAAATAATTTTTTTCAAAACGACATATCGTTTTTGGCATCATAACTGGCTACAGTTCGCTTCACGCTCATCTACCAAGGATGGATGGGAGTTGTTAACAGCCCTGAGTGTCTGTCCTGCCTGGAAGGAGAGACAACCGAGCACTTTTTGTGTGCTTGCCTGGCCTTTGCCCAGAGCAGGCTGGATGCTCTAGGTTCTGCCCTCTATCTGCAGAGGAGTTGAAACCTTCCTCATCAAGACCTGATGAGAACAGGAAGGTTTTGGTGATAAGGCTTCTAGCAGCACAATTTACCACTCTGCTTTCCGTGATTGGGGAAATTTATTCCTAGCTCGGTCGATCCAGTTACGAGTGATTTGCTGCACCATGCTCTTGACTCAGCCAGCCATAAAAAATTATTTTTACGACAGCCAGCGAAGTTATAATTGTGTACTTTAAATTTGTTTAATGAATTTTAATGCTGTTATAGTAGATTTTCATTGCATGGTTTAAAAATTTATAAGACGTCTGAAGATCATTAGAAAAACTTTCGTTAGCCTTACTTTACAACCTACAATAACTGTCTAATAATTCTACAAAAGATACTCTCTCCCACCTTAAATAGCATTCAAGTAGACTTTAACTGCGTCGCCTTAAACTTTATTAAAAAACAAAATGACTTTATTGTGGGCTTTCCTGACTACCTACGCCACTGAGCCGTATTATTCCTACAAAGAAAATGATGGGGGTGGCGGACAACGATTGAATTGAGAAAATACAATTAAATATCTCACCGTTTGTTTGTAAAAATTATCATATCGTAGAAATTGACCCATCAATGCAGTCAATATATCAACCATTGTTTGAAGGATTTTTTTAGATTCACCAGACCTATCCTTTTTCAACTGGCTCAAAACATCAGGAGCTCTTACAATAACCTGAAAGTAATTTTATTAACATAATATAAAAAAAAAAAGATTGTTGATATATGAAAGACTGATTTACCTTATAGAATACATCAGGAGTATGTTTCATAGATGACAAGATATGAAATACCACTGGAGCCACTTTAGGTCTCAAAACTGGCACAATCAAAGATTTAAAAAGCGGTTCAATTACATGCATCGCAATATTGTAAAGGAGATCATATTTTTGAAGTTCTCGAAGACCATTCAATATGGATATAATCCAAATATTAAGATTTTGACAGAAAGTGCAACTGCGAAGCCAATCACAGAGTATGGTAACAGTTTTTTTGATTGCTTCATCGCTGACATTCTCGTTGTTAGAGAGTACTAACGAAACGGCCTTTTTTATTAAATGATCCGGAAACAATTGAAAAACTATAGCGACCGCACAGGAAGGGGCTTCTGTAAAACGAAATCAAATAATGAAAAACATTTTTTTCCCCAAAATTTAAACACCCTTTCTTCACTTACCTTCTTGAGCCAATAAATTACACACAATTCTTAAATAACATAGATATATTGTATTGGAATCATCTTCACCTACTTTACCAAGGAACTCTCCGACTTTCAGTATGTCTTCTTTGAAGCGTTTTATTTCCTCAGGTTGCCTCGGCATTGCCTCCTTAGATATAGTGCATATCAAATGATTACAAATAAGCAACACTTGATCGCGTGGTAGCTCTGCATCTCGTTGTTTAGTTAAAATTATATCAAAAGAATTCATTATGTTTAACAAATCACAAGCTTTCTTTTGATTGTTCATTTTCGTGTTTTGGCTAGAAGATGACGATGCACTCCCATTTTCAGTGTTATTCTGTTTCACAGCCATATCTGAAGTAAATCCCTTCATAAACCCCCCCAGACAGTACTTTTCAATTTTAAACTCCTATTTTATATAAATTTGAAGTTAATTTCTGTTGTCGGTTGCTCCTTTTCTCTAATAAAAACAAATTCACCACATAAATGACATTTGTGACCACTGCAAGATTTTTCCTAGATCTATTCCTCCTAGTTGGATTTTTCGCTTGCTGATTTTCAATTTAAAAATTTTGCGCACAAATCTATTGCTAGTAGTTGACTGGGAAATATCCTGCAGTAAAAAGTGCGATTGGCACTATTAGCAAAACTCTAAAACTTGTTCTCTTTTGTGCTTTGTGTAATGAAAATGTGCTGATTAAAGTCGAAAACTGGGTTCTTGTTCTTATTCTAGTATTAACTAAAAAAGATCAAGGAATGTCAATTGATGTTTGTGAAGCGTTGGAAAGTCGGGGGCATTCGATGAATGTAACTCATAAACTGTCGTTTCAAGTCGAAACAGATAACAAACTTTGCGAAAGTCACGACTGATCAAAATATCTCAAAGCAACTTTTAGAGAAGGAAGGAATTTCCTTCCCTTGGCTTAGACGTACCATAACAATAATGTTGCTTCGCGTAGTCCCTTATGATTACCGAAATTAATTATGTGCATGTTCAATTAAGTCACAGTTTTTGATATACACCATTATTGCATCACAAATTCACAACGCATAATGATTATTAAATTATTATATTATCACTCAAATCGCAAATTAACATCTCTACAGCTATCTGATGAGAAATTTCAGAAATTTCCCAATTTCAAAATGGCCGGCTTGCTGTAGTATTGGTATGCTGTACGTACTCCCGATCGAAACTTGGTAGCACGAACTTTTTCCTACTCCCGAATACTTCTCACCCGTAAAAAGTGCCAATATCCTTCCCTGTGTGGGCTATAGCTTAAAGCTTATTATAATTTTTTATTAATGTGTATTGTGTCCTGGTATGTATAGGAAACGTAATTTTCGCTTGAACAGCGACTAGGCTTAACAACATAATAGTATAAGGGAAAGCATTGTTAAGGCGGATTTCCATTACTGCGACATTTTAATTTTGCAGAGATTTAGAGCGAGATAGTGATATGTAAAACTATTCCAAGAGTAAAAGAATACGTTTTTATAGCTGAAACACTATCCCCCACCAAAGATAAATTTAGAACTTATAAAAACTTTGTTCTTCGACTTCAATTCGGATTCAGAAGGTAATGATTTTCACCGTAAAAGAGGGAAAATGTGGACGTCGGGACAGAATGAAACATTGGTTAAAAGGCTGGCTGGCGTTTAAGGGAGAAAGGCATTTTTCTTCCACGGCCTTGGCTGTAGGGGCCGTTTCATATTAGTTGCACTGGAGGAATATTTGAACCATATGTCCCACCAGAAGGTGGTGGGAAAAGCCCAGCAATTGAAGTAGGAAAAGGATAATCTAAGGGGAAGCTAGCTCCACCTCAACTTTTTTAATATTAAATTTATTAAATTTGTGCAAAATTATCGTTATTAAAATAAAGAAATATTTTCAAGTACCAGCCTCTTATTTATTGCTTTTACATTCAGAAGTTCCAATTTCCAAAATTATCTAATAAAAATAATGACCCAAACGAACGAATTTTCAAACTAAAATTTTGAAATTTAGCACCGAGACTGAAACCGAATTAAAAACTAAATAGCCGAACGAACGAAAAAATTTACCCAATACCGTTATAGAGTCCCGCGAGAGCAGCCTGTAGTATCCTAGACGTCTACAAACTGCCCTCATCAACCCTCCAGCTTAGCATATCTAACAGAGTACTTGTCCTTCCCACAGTACGTGCAACAATTCGTAAGCGGGGAGAAGCCCCGTGGACTAGTGTTGCAAATCCTGTGGCCTGCTATCACCAGCGAAAGACAAGAGCTCCGTCCTGCACCGACGATAGTGGTTGCCATGTGCAGTTGAATGTGTCTGCGTTCGTTGCCAGATATTCAAGACGTAAACGTCCTTTCAATCTGTTAACGAAGTGCCGCTTAAGTGCTTGTGCGTGGTGTTGTGGGTCAGTGTTCTGATTCCCATCTCCGACTCTCATGTAGTACAAGTGAATTGTAGATTTGGCCAGTGTCAACACAAAGCCAATCAAACAATTTACCCGACTACAAACCTTTGGTCCCCATAGAAACGTTGTCCTAGTAATGCCGAAATTCGGGTGGATCAACTGACACATATCACGCACCAGTTCTATTAAACTCTGCAAAGCTGGACAAGTGAACAACCTGTGAAAAAGGTGCCTTCACCAGAACAAGCTGTGCAGTTCCTCTAAACCCGCCGGTCGATATGTGACAACTGATTAGGATGCATAAGACTGTGATGCAGCAATTTTAATGCTACATCAGCATCTTTGTAATTAGAAGGATAACTGTAGACTACGCTGCAAGTTATCCCTCCCATCACGCCCATTCACCCCGAGGTCTTATGGACATAAGCACGTCACGGAGCAGACGTGTTGTAAGTGTACTGAAAGGTGTGTGAGGTGGTCTGTTCAGAACGAAAGCATCTTCCAGCTTAGTGCCAGGGTCACTGGTCCCAAGTTGGCGAAATCTCTCCCACATAGAAGCAGCCAGATCGTGTAGTTGTGTAGTGTTAGTGTTTATATAACAGTTTCCTGATATGATATATATCTCCGAGAACCATCAGTGTATGCGTGTCAGCTTCAAAAACTCGAGCATTATTGAACACTGAATCTATTAATTCAGGATTAAACCTGATTGGAATCGACGAATTGCGTGTACCGTAGAGCATTCCACTTAAGGTGAAATGCTGGCCTGATTCTGCCCCAAGTCTGAATCGTTGAAATTAGATCCTGCGGCCAGTCACGAGGATAGGGTGGTCGAACAGAGAGCAGGTAGTAATACTCCCCTATGCCGATCCCTCGCAGTACATCCACCCACAGTTGAGAAATTAAGGTGTCTCTCTGGCAAAGCACTCGTTGGAATGCACGCACTTGGAGACACCTTGATTTCACAACCAAGTTAGTGAGACCTAATCCACCTATCTTGACTGGCAGACAGAGCGTGCCTTCAGCAACCCATCATCTTCCTACGAAGCCTTCATCAAGCGTCTCAGACTTTAGCAGATGAACGATGGACGAGGTAATCAAATAGTTTATCACGATTGACCTTCCCATTAAGGATAAAGGAAACAGACGACTACGCCATGAGTTTGCAGCTCTAGAGAGTTTCTCAAGAGCGATGCGGCTATTATTTGATTTACTTTCGCGTCCGATATACACACCTAAATACTTCAGGCAAGTATTAGTCCATTGGATGTTCAGTGGAGTATCTGTACGATCTCTC
Source organism: Dioctria rufipes (assembly GCA_963924295.1). Taxonomy (NCBI): domain Eukaryota; kingdom Metazoa; phylum Arthropoda; class Insecta; order Diptera; family Asilidae; genus Dioctria; species Dioctria rufipes. The sequence goes on along the minus strand of OZ002740.1, from coordinate 335,950,813 downwards.
CACCTTCCACACCACAAGCCTTGACTCTTGCTAAGGTTGATTTTAGCGCCCGCTATACATTTATACTATTCGAAAACAGCACGAGCGACCGGAAAAGCTTCATCTCTTGTCACGAAAATAGAAAGGTCATCCGCATATGCCAACATAAGAGGCCTCACATTGGTGTATGGTAGATGCACTGAATATTGTCCGAGCATTCGACGAAGATTCACCAGTAGCCGGCTCCAATGAAAGATCATAAAGCATACCTGACAATGGACAGCCCTGTCTGATACCTCGATGAAACGAGATAGGAACCAGAACTTTTCCTTGATGCTTAATCAAAATCGCTGAATCTCTATACAGTTTCCTGATGATATCGAGCCACCTGGGCGGGAACCCAAATGCCTCGAGAGCAGTCAGGAGATAATCGTGCGAGACGCTATCAAAAGCCTTTTGCTGTTCAAGTGAAATCATGGCCATTTGTGTACCTGTCTGTTCATGGTAGGCAAACAAATGTTTGGCTACCGCGATGCTGTCGTAGATACTACGACCAGGAACACAATAGGACTGTTCCGGGTGTATCACTGAGCGGAGTATCGCCCCTAACGCTTTGCAGACGATTTTGTAGTCCACATTGCATAGGATTACTGGCCTCCAGTTCCCCATGCTCTGTAAATCTCCTTTCTTTGGAATCAATCGCATAACAGACCTCCTCCAACTAGAAGGAAAGTCTGAATGTGTCTCAACCGCCGAATTGAAGACTTCCGAAAGGTCAGGAATTAATAAATACCTGAAACGTATGAAGAATTCTGGAGTCAAGCCGTCATAACCAAGTGAAGTGTGTCGCCTTAGATCCTTTGTCGCAGCGATCATATCCTCCAATATGATTACTGTATCCAGGATCTCCTTGCTGTCTTCAGAGAAAGTGGGAATATTCTCAAGAAATTCATGAGTGGTCGAGGATGTTGTCGACGTCGATTCAGAGTAGAGACTACTGTAGTAGTCTCGAATATATTCTGATAGCTGTTGCTCGTTGAGGACTTGCCGAGATTCATCAACTATCGATTCAACTTCACAAGAAGCAGTACGTCGTCTAGCTTCTTGGAAGAAGTACTCGGTTGGAGAATCACCTTCCCTCAGCCAGCGTAATTGGCTGCGCAGCACAAACTCCAAGCTGTGCTTGTAAGTTTGTGCTGCCAAGCGTTCCTTTATTCTGTTAAAATAAAGAATCAACTCCGGCTGAGTTGGGAGAAGAGCTGCCACCCGAGATACTTCGGCCGACAAGCTAGAAGCTTGATACCCACTTCGATTGAAATTCGTTTCGATAAAAAATCGAATTTGGAGATTTTCAACATCCCACCATTGACTAAGAAGAGGAAAGTCAGCTTTCCTCTCTTGCCAATCGCAAGACAACACACAAAAATTAAATAAAAATTGTAAAATAATCTTGATAGGAATAATTGGAGAGGAACTATTTTAATTCATGCGTAAAAAAATTGATAAATTTAAAAAATAACACAAAATTGTAGGGATACCAACCGCTAAGAGAGTTTTTCTTAGTACCCTGTCGTTGACCAGTTAAGCTGATAGAATGCCTTCTTGGATCTCCCTTTGAGGCTCTTTATTTTTTCTCCCTTAATAAAATTCAATTGACTTAGCTTCTGCTCCAAGTCACACAACGCACACTTACACACTACGACATGGGATTTAAAATAAGATATAAAAAACAGAAAAATATTTATGAAAATTTGAGAGAAACACAACACTACTCGCTATTTATTTATTTATTTTAGAAAGTTTAGGCGATGGTAAAATAGACTTAATATAAATCCTTTTACATACTACCGGGGAAATATTAATACTTCAGGAACTATTAATAAATTAATTAATATAATAATTAATTAATATATAGAAAAACAAGGTCAATGGCAGGACGGAAACCAACCGACGTGCTCACCGTGTTCCTCTTTCTACCTACGATTTAAAGTGATAATAATAATTAAATTCTTATGTTATGGTTTTATGTTGAGTGATTGATGACTGGACGTTAAGTCCCAACTGCCAGCTCACACGGTGGACAGCGTTGACTGCAGGGCGGCACGCTAGCACCTCGGCTATTGCGGGAGAGTTTTAGGGGGGGGGGGTTTCCCAAAAGCCTGCCGCTGCCACCAGCCATAGACAAAAATAATCGCGCCTGACACACACCAAAAAGCACACAGAAGAGAAGGAGAAAGCAGTGAAAACCTCAGATCATAGTTACGTTATAATAAAGGAAATTTTATTCACATTCTTAGGAAACTCCATCATTTACCCGGGGGTTACACCTGCAAGTACAGCTTCCATGCAAGCCACCCTTCCAACACGATTTTTAACTTAACAGCGGAAGGCAGTTCGGTTGATGTCTTATCAGCTTGCATGCAAGTTCGTTTAAAAAATGGCATTGAGACGTAAACTCTAGCGTATATTGGAAAATTATGGCAATAAAGTAAGTATCACAATGATAAAAACCCAAGAAAAAAAGAAATTGAAGGTGTTGGTAAATGATGTATTGCAAATGATCCCAGATAATTTCATTTTCCCGGTATAAATTTATGAATTTCTCTCAAGCATTTCGTTTCCGCCATTTTGAAAACTGTATAAATGTCAAATTACTATCTCCCAGCTGCCATGATTTTTCATCGTGCAAGTTCGCTGAAAATTGCATGGTAGTTGGATTACACGTGCAAGAAGGATGGCAGTGCAAGTTGCATGCAAGCTGTACTTGCAGGTGTACCCCCAGATTACCTATTGCTAGGAGATCGCCCTCACAGATAAACTACCTTAATTTATTACAGTGATTTCAGTGCCTACACTCTGATACATCTACCATAACATGTTATGGTCGTAGCATATTGCATATAGCAATATGCCACCACGGACTGAAGCGTGTATGCCCGGCTTGTTGTCGACTACAGCATGAAACCAAAACGCGCCCCGACCGAGAGAAATGCTTTCTCAAGCTCGGTGTCATGTTCAGTGACAGAAAGAAGAAGAAGACCATCGATATCGGTCTGTCATAGTTTGCTAGCAGGAAAGTAAGGTCGTTAAGATTAAAATCCCGCAAGATCAAATATTTCTCGCCGCAATCCGACGAAGAAAAAAAAAACCCTCACGTAAGTTCGAAGAATACTTATAGTTATTAATAAATTTACATCCCCACCTGGTACATTATTCGCACAGTAACCAAAGATTAATCCGCCAACGGCACCCCATAAAACTTGGCGTCTCCCTCCGGAGCCCCATTTATGAAATAAGAAAAAGGATCTGTTGGAATTCGAATCTGGTGTGGCGTACGTCAGGAAAAACCTCGAAAAGGTAGTTAAAAGAACTAATTTATATTTCGTTTTGTGTTAAATAATATCTCTTATTAGAGAGACGTATGAAAAGCAAATGTTTGAGGGATATTTTCATAATAAGGCATATTATTTCCACTTGCTGGGCAAGTTCTAATTTGATAAAGTTTTGAGCTTGGTACCGGACCTGGTGCATTTACATTTTCTAAAAGAGGGAAAAGAAGTAGGAGGGCACATTCCTCCCATATTAGAGGCCCCCGAACTCGAGCTAACCTTCAACCCGCGCAGCAGGAGATTCATTCCTACGGCACGCAGAAAAAGCGGGGAAAATTTTATTGAAACAATATTAACTTCACCAGGATCCATCTGATCACCGAGAAATATGTTTTAGTATAAGGAAAAAAATTTTTCATATAACAAGCGACATAACCCTAGTACCATCCCCCAAAAAGTGTTCTGGCGATAGAGCAGGGTAATCAAATTATTAAAATTCCAGTTAATTCTTATCCAGGAGGCAATGCTGAAGCGCTTCATCGTGCCGAGGATTCACATGTGAGTAATTTTGAAATATTACACTTTGGTTTTTAACATACATATGTATTACACTTCGGTTCCGGCAGTGACTTGCACTGCAGAACCTTTTTGATATGGTTAGTTAATTTTTGCACGTTTTATATATATCTATCTTAAACTTAAGATTATAAGTACATACATATACGTATAGCACTGCAGAACCTTTTTGATATGGTTAGTTAATTTTTGCACGTTTTATATATATCTATCTTAAACTTAAGATTATAAGTACATACATATACGTATAGCATTGCAGAACCTTTTTGATATGGTCAAGTTTTGTGCGTTTTATATATATATATCTTGAACTTAAACTTATAATTACATACATATACGTCTAACTTCATGGGTACGCCTAGCTACTTATGTAATTTGGAATCCTGACTTGATTTTGTTAATTAGATTTAGGAGCATAGTTTTGAACTGTAAGATATGCATGTGCCTAGTAGATATGACCGACAAGTGCACTAACAATCCTCGATCTCGAAATTATCGCCAAGTAAGGCTGTCAGAGGAAAGTATTTATGGATTAAGTGTCAAATACTATGATTATTGTAGGATATAAGCCCGTATCTTAAGCATTCGAATTCTCCAACTTTCGGGAGACCTAAAATGCGCTTGTTCCGTAAAGGTGTCCTTCCTAGTCACGCCTTTAAGAGTACCTTCTGAAGACTGTTTTATTATTTCTATTCAAACTTATCAGCGCCACGAAAAGTCAAGTTCAATGTGTAGTGCCATTGAATTTTTGTCGTTAGGATCTTTTTTTTAAAAATGTGACTTGGATATAGTGTCTGTAGTAAATAGACATGTAAGAAATCAATGCATCATAAACAATGATTTAGAATTATGTAACGACTGAAGCAGTCGGTTAAAGTATTCTTTTATTTTTCTATTCGGGGTTTGTCGCAACGTTCAGGTGTAGTAATAAATTCTTCTCATAATACTTTGAATTATAACAAAAAAAAAAAAAAAAAAAAAAAAAAAAGAAAGAAAAACGGCAGTAAAGCTTTTAAAAAAACATTTATTTTCGGCAATGCAGGTATAAATATTATTATATAAAGAAAGAACAACCATTGAAAACCCGCGCATCTCCTTTGAGATGGCTCGCGTACATATATCAATACCATTTCATATACAAAACGAAAAGTAAGCCATAACTGAAAAGAAAAGAAAACATTATTTATATATTATATACTATTAATACCTCGGGATATATATCATTGAGCGTAGTAAGCCATACGGTGCATAAAAGGTTGTGTCCATAAAATCTACTATGTACATAAGGTCAGAAAATTTTTGTGAATTTAGAAAAGAAATACTCAAGTACGCTGTGGACGATCACTTTAGTAACCCAAAGTATGTACTTATGGAATTGAATTAATAATAGAGAATGTATCTATTTGTAGGTTGATAACAATGTTTATATATGAGCCTATTTTGATCATTATAACGTAAATATGGATTGAATATTTTCTTTCTTCCTTCACATCCTGGAGCCTTTTCAATTCGGGGTCGCATAGGTCCGCTCTAATTTCTTCCACAGGTCAGCCAAAGGGACTTTGCAGATAGTGCCGAGCAGAGTCATAGGGAGGATGGGGCAAGGCCATGAAGGCAGAACATCTGCGCCTTCCACAGTAAGTAGGTAAGTGACGTAAGGGTCCCTTCAGGACCGAGTGTGTGTCGGCTCTTTTGTATGCAGGCATGAAATTTTTTTGATTATGGATGATGACAGCGGCAGGTATTTTCGGGAACTCCCCCACACTCTCCGCCACCCTTAGCCGAGGTGCTAGCATGCCGCCCTGTGCTATCGTTGTCATCAGGCGATCTGTCAGCCCATGCTGGCAGTTTGGACTTAACGTCCTGGTCAAGTCGCCTTCACATACTTCCATAACAAACACCATGGTATGGTGTGTTCCGAGGAACAGTCTAGGATGACTTTCTGGCTGGACAGCTACACATTTATTACTTCCAAGGAATAGGAAAGTGACCATTCAGTACAATGGATATCCAAAAACCTTTCAAGCTGCTTAACGGGTACTACAAAAGGTGAACGTGACTCCTCCGTGATTTCGGGCACCACCACGATGTAGGGCTATACAGCGTATTATTATTATACTAACAGTATATTATTTCTGGCTTCTGGCAAGTTTAAAGGTATAATTTGTGGCACATTTTGAGTAGGCCCACGTCGCTGAAACTTTTTATTACCGCACTCTCGTTCAGTATTTGATCTCGACCATCCGACAAAATTACTAGTTCTTTCTCGACCTTTTGTAATGTACACACTTGCGGCGCAAATTGAAAACTTTCTACTCGCGTAAAACAAGCCGATGGTTTTTGATTCTAATCTCTTCGTCACTAGCCTAGAATCTTCACGTCCTCTTGCCAAGAACACAATTGACAGCCCGCCTCGATTCTTCTTCTTTTTTCCAGACCGAGTTGCGACGTCGATCTTTGCCGCTCAGGTGGCTATCGGCTATCATAGACGTTCGCTTCGCTCAGTGTAACCGTGCTACATACACTACTCTACGACCATAACACTTATGACGTGCTGAGTTTCTGGAAAATCCACGAGTGACGTCACAATGGAATAATCTGAAAGTTAAGTTGGATATGTACCTACATTTGTCAAGATTCTCAATTGATTCTTGCTTCTGCTAGTGATATACCTTTTTTTTTTACCTTTAATATATAAAATATGGAGAGTACTTTGGAATATGAAAGTATTTACTTAGACCTTTCAATTGAATGTCTAGGGCATTGAATAAATAAGTAATAACTAATATTAGTTATTTATTCAAGGGTCTAGGGAAGCGATAGAAAAAAAATAACATCTATCTAGGTATATCTATGTTTTATTTCAATATTAAAAGCGAATTAGCTAGTAAAGTAGCCGCACTATAAGTTCTACAAAGAATGGATTCATTTGGCTGGTTTAGACGATATAGCTTCTACATGGCTCTTGCGAAAACGGGACAACACCGTGCACCTCTTTTTCACAATCCAATTTCGTGCGCATCTAAACCAGCCTATAACTTACATATATAGAGAATATTGGGAAAAATGTATTCCATTAATTTAATTTTTGAACACCTATATATAGGAGATATAATTACAATTAACATATAATAATGTGCCCTTATTTTAATCAAAGTAATGTAATTATATACACATAAACCTATTCCTATTTCCTATTTTAGATCAACGCTGAATGTTAAAGGAACCTTTTGATCGAGTATTAATTCATTTTTAATTGTTTTATTAGATATTGCTCGTCGCATATAAATTGATTGGTTATTCCTTCGTTAGATATTTCTTGATCAGATATTGTTTGATCTGTATCAGCTTTGATCAATTTAATTTTTTTATTATCTACGAAAATATTTTGTTCATATATATCTAGTTCTTCTGGTATTGTATCATTTGTATCTTCTTTGAACAGTTTAATTTTTTTATTATCTACGGAAAAGTTTTGTTCATATATATCTGGTTCTTCTGGTATTGTTTCATTTGTTTCATACTGACTCATAATACAATTCAATTGGGACCAAAGAGTTAATTTTTTATCAAACGGTAATATCCAATTAAGATCTTTACTACTGAGCTCGGAATTTGTTAGAAATACACGAACAAAAAAGTCACTGCATACTGAAATTCTAACCTTAAAGCTACAAATTGTTGTTTCGTTTTCTTCGACTAAATACAAGATTACATTATCCGCAGTTTTTAAAAAATACCATCTGTCTAACTGTAATTTAGTTTCAAAATTTTCGCAGAAATTTTCAAAATCTCTAACATTATCCTCAAGTTGCTCGGTTTTTATAAGAACATTTTGTGTTAGTGAATTCGGCTTTGGTAAATCAGGTAAACTCGGAAAAATTGAAGGAACCGCGCTATGAGCAAGCCGACCGGGCTTGCCTCGAATAATTTCGGATTCCTTAAAGTGTAGCATACAAATTCGTGAAGATTTTTGAGGTTGCCAGTATCCACGCGGTAAAGCGTTTATCCATAATTTACGCCGGGAATATTTCTTGGGAAACGAGAAAAACGTTACAGAATCGGCTGCATCATCAGATAAGGTATAGTGCCTACTTGATTTGCACCCAGGAACGATACAATTCAACAATTTAGGCATTTATTCTAAAAAACACTAATATAAAACTGTGAAAATTAAAAAAAAAAAAAAAAACTAACATTAATAACTTTTTGAGCTTAAAAGGACAATTATGCAAAGCATACACTTACAAGGTCTGATATTCTTAAAAATTTGTTCAACCTTTAAACAATTTAAACGCCACAAAAAATGCGGGTAGATTACTTTGTTTTAAGACGAAATTGATATGTGAGGTAAATATTCTTCTGTAGAGTAACGCTAGCCACAAATGAACCGTTAACTGGCGCAGTTTGTACGGAATTTTTCAAAGTTATTTAGATGATTCAACCTCAACTCATAAATACTGCAATTAAGCCGAGTGTCTGTGGAAGGCTTAGTAAACGAGCGATCACCTTTCCTTGATGCTTCTTTTCCAAGTTATCATCACACGACAGGCTTTCTTTAGTTTAACTGTAAAAATAATCGAAAATGAAGTCGATTTAATTTTCAAATTGATACTTGTAAAAACATTCTTTATAGTGTGATTATTTGCGGATCAGGGTGGGAGGCAGCAGCGCTAAGAACCATAAAACTATTCTTTGTAATAAGATAACAGTACAATGTTAAGGCCCCTACACACGCTCAAGCAAATTTTGCGACTTGTGCTTGGCCCAGTCGTTTGATATACATGAGTGTGTAGCGTATGGCAACTTGAGTTGAGAGAGCATGAGTGAAATCATCCGAAACTATTCCGTACAAGCAAAACTTATGACTTTGCTATAGAATTGAAGTAGACAAAATCGGATATTAACTTTTGCCTCCACTCACAACGAATTTTATTCAAACTTCCCATGCATGGCCCATGCGTATAATATGCTTGAGCGTGTGTAGAAAAATCGGAGCTTAAGTTGAATATTAACCTGCTCACATTTCCCAGACCGGTGGAAACTTGGATTGGTCACGCGCATTCCGAAGCCAATATCTCAGAGACCTATCACCATACTGCCGGAAATATCAAAGGTTTTGGAGTTCCTCATTGCGGATCAGATTTCTACCTACGACAGCGAAAATAATCTACTATCTAAAATGCAGTCTGGCTTTAGACGCTTTCACTCAACCAGCACTGCGCTACTTGAAGTGACGGCAGATATTCATAGCATATGATAGGGTTCTCTCAGCGATCCATGTGTTTCTTGACTTCAGCAAGGCATTCGAGTCTGTGCCTCATGAAAGCTTAACCTCCAAGCTTTGTTTCCATTTTGGATTCTTCCCCTCCGCCTGTGAGATGATTCGCAACTACCTACCCGGCAGATCTTTCATGGTTAAATCCAGCGGAACATACTCCACTACATGGGTCCACTGTTGGAACTCCTTCTCCCCGGATCACTACAATACATGTATGATCTCAAAGCATTGTCCTTTATAAATAATGCCAGAATTGGTCTATTGCCTGGGTATGTGTGTAAACGCTAAATAGGCTTAATCTTTAATTTTATTTTTATTTTAAATTTAAGTTTGAACATTTGCTTTGTCAAGATTCATTCGTCGAAGGATTAGCAATTTCGGTACCGAGCTGAGAGTTGTCTATTGTCCTCACTGTCAGCTTAATCAATTTACTACTAACACTAAATTTACTATTAAGAAAAAAAAATTAATTTTAGCCATAATGTCATTAGGTAAGTCTCTTTATTACTATATAAGGCTTTTTAATAACAACTATGTACTGGCAATGAATGTCATCATATGTAAGTCCTATCATTATATTCTTGTCTATCATTTTATTTTTGTTAACCAACATCTATGTACAGACAATAGCAATGACAACTACATCCATCGTTGTCATTGCGGTTGGCTTCTCAGTCTACTACTCCTGGGGTTATCTCCACAAAATTATCTGTAAGGAATTTTTACCGTCCAACCGATCTCACAATGCTATTTCACTATCTCATTTTCTTTTTCCTTATGTCTCGTATCTGCACTGATTTATGTTATTTATTTTAGTATAACATACTAAACTACTAATATCGTAATGTCCAACATTGTACGTTACTCAAGCAGCAGCTTATAAATAAATACTTTTTGTTTTGATTTGATTTGACTGAATTGAATGAAATCAGACGAAACTATTGCGTACAAACAGACGACCTTGCTATAGAAATAAATTAAAGTTTGAATAAAATTCGTTGCGAGTGGAGGTAATAGTTAATATCCGATTTTGTCTAGTTCAATTCTATAACAGAGTCATAAGTTTTACTTAATGCTTGTACAAAATAGTGTCGGCCGATTTTACTCAGGATCTTTATACGTAAGTTCAGACGTTCGCTACGCACGCTCATGCATATCAAATGACTAAGTCATGCAAAAATAGCAAGATTTGCTTGAGTTTTAATACTACACGCGTTTCAGCTCTGCAAGATGAATTCCTAAAATTTTTTTACAGAATATAAGACTAGTTCAATGTAAATTAGAGCTAGTGAGCAAAGTTTAAAGAAAATCGGAGGATAGCCGTGGATGTAAACTTAAGCCAATGTTTCTGTATTTTCAATATACTGTAAGCAATCATTTACACACATCGTTCATTTTTTAACATAATTAAGTAATCGCAATCTATATAACAACCGTTACATACCCACCGCCTTAGAACGTAGCTCGTTTGCCGGGGTTGATAATAAATAACTTCCATTTTCTATATAAAGCAACTCAGGCAAAATATTGTATACATATATTCAAATTCAAATTTTATTTATTACAAACCCCGGCATGAGCGCCACGCAAATAAGCGTTGGGTATAGCGAATAGAGTATAAGACAAGGAATATTAAGCTAAATACAGAGTTGAATATAACTAGAACTTAACGAGTATAACAATAGTTAATTGGGAATAATAAAATAGAGGGTAAATAGCGCCTTATTTAAGTGTAGATGACTTATGTGCTAATACTAAAATTAAATCTATTAATTTATTTAATTCATTTTAATCTATGATAACAAGTGTATAGCATACTTATTTGTTTATTTGGGATCACATTTGTGACAATCAAATGCATTACTCTACCTATTGGGTTCACTGCCGACTTTCAAGTTCAATCATGGTTGTTTAAATTTAAAACTAAAACTATGTGGGTGTAAATTCAAACGTGGTGATAGTGTTTGTGATTAGTAAAAATAAAATAGGCCAAGCAATGACAGAATTAAATTTATATCTCTACAGTTATACAGCGTAATAGCGATTAAGACCCTCTTAGGTTGTTTAAAGTCCTAAATTAAGAAATTTCCACTTAATATTTAAATTTTAATTGCTCTTACACACCTTTTATTGAATCAACTTTCCTTTTTACGAAATAGATTCGAATATTTATTGTTTACATTTTCCTCTTCCACTGTATCTGAGAAATGACAACTGACAACCGTATGTTTTAAGGCCGGAACACAATGTGGCGCGGTAGCTCGTAGCTGGCGCGGTAGCCAGACCTGTCAAAATTTGAAAGCACGGAAAGTCTAATGGCGTTCCAATGTGTAGCTGGCGCTGGCGCTGTAGCTCATTTTTGGCGCGCGCCAAATCTGACAGTCGCTGGAAATTAATAATTTTATTGAAAAGTTCGTCATCATTCTCCTTTAATATATTTAAATGTTTTTTCATAGAATCCTGAACCTACAACTTTCTGCGTTTTTTGTCTTTAAATATTTATAAGTGAAAAAGCACAATTGCACTACACATTCTAAAAAGGCCATTTCTTGTAAATCTTCCATATTAAATAATATTTTCCAATTCCATAGATCAAAGTAAAAGTAAATAATGAGGTATTTCACCGCTCGTACCATTGGCTACAAGCTGCATCATTGTAACCAATGTTAGCTACATGGCGCGCGCCAGTGCAAGCTACAGTACCAGCTACCGCGCCACACTGTGTTCTGGCCTTTAATATTCTACCGATTTCCCTTGATCAAGTTTTCTAGCAGATGTGGCTGCAATTTGTTTTAACTTCATTTTGCTGTGGAAGCAACATTTTTGGGTTTTAGGACCAGTTTAAAATGAAATTTTAGTTTTTCCTCCATGACGAGTATACAAAAAGCAGTGAGAGTGAGCTGCTACTGCATGCTGTACCCAGCACGTTAAGACCTTTTAATGTGTCGGTGCCTTCAGCGACTTCATGGCTTGTATTATATTCCGGGGGTTACGACACAGCCAAACTTTTAATTGAAAATTAAAACATATAGCGACACGTGCGGCGAAAACATATATTTATTCAACTTCTTAAAGTGACTAGGATAAAGGAATTTTGCAATAATTTTGCTATTTTATAACCCACCTTTTCTTTCATAGAAATCCAAATTAGTATTTAGAACGACAAAATTAACAGGAAAATGAGGCATAAATGAAAAGTTTGGCTGTGTCAAATATTTGGCTTTGTAAGTGCGGTATTCTTGCTGTTTAAGTGAACAAAACTTGAGATGTGGGAGGGAGAAAAGATTATAGGAACTGTTGCAAGAATTAGAAAAGATGGATATTTTTCAATTAGTCAAATGAATTAACGATGAAAACACTGACATACAAGAAGAATGGACTGAGCCATCCTATCTAATTCCTATACTCAAAAATGGCACAAATTTTTACTAAAATCTATTTGTCTCTTTCAAGCTCAAAATGTACACTGAACTGTAACCAATTTTGGAAACAGTACGGCTGTATCACTGACATATATATAAATGGACTGCTTGATCTCCTGTTTCACGTGGCACCAATTTTGATTTCAGAAAGTATGCTCTCACTGTCAATGCTACCAACTGTCGTAAACTGCCGCTATATTTAAATAATTTGGGAATTTACGTATATGCATGTCAGTGGGATTTACCAAATTTACCACAAAAGTATTTGGGACTATTTGTATCGTTAAATTTTAATTATGAGTCGAAGGAAGTGTTTTTTACAAGAATTTTTACAAGAAAATTTCTCGTTCCTAATCGTTACAGTTCAGTGGGAAAGTATGCTCTCACGGAAAGAGACAGGAATATGAAAGTGGTGCCATTTGCTTTCATGCATTTTTGGTTCAACAAGCAGTCCATTTATATACATGTCAGTGGGCTGTATTAATTGGAATACAGGGAAATTGACATAAAAATGCAGACAAATATACATATTGCTTATATACGACTATCTCTTACAAGCTCAATAAAGTTTGACATCAAATCTGCAGAGGAACACAGTTTTTAGTAATATTAAAAATTAATTTTTGTGTTAATTAAAGCGAGCTTAACTTCCTAAACAATTTTCATATAATGCAATACGATTTTACAACATGTTTCCAATCGGCAAATAATAACTAATTATAAATTGGTGTGCAATTGTACGAAATAAAGGGTTTTCACGGCCTGTTCAATATTTGTGCCATTTTTTAAGCAAGAACGTTCAGTCCATTCTTATTATATGTCAGAGGCTGAAAACACTGACATATAATAAGAATGGACTGAGCCGTAGCCCTCGGAATATAATACAAGCCATGAGGTCGCCGAAGGCACCGACACATTAAAAGGCCTTAACTTGCCGGGTACAGCTTGCAGTAAGTTCTCACTCTCACTGCTTTTTGTATACTCGTCGTGGAGAAAAACCTAAAATTTCATCTTAAACAGGTCCAAAAGCCCAAAACTGTCGCTCCCACAGCAAAATGAAGTTAAAAGAAATTGCAGCCAAATATGTTTTCTTTCTAATAGTTTAAAAAAACAGATGCATGTAGAAAAAATTTACGGAAGTTATAGCGTTTGAACAAAATACAAGCAACTTTTATATGAAAAACTCCTTCAGTAAGAAAAGGCAAGATGCTGACCGGCCCGCTGCTCTCGTTTTTCGACTTTGTTCATGGATTGTATCTTGCGGGGGTTACGACTGAGCCATCCTATCCACTGACATATAATAGTAATGGACTGAGCGTTCTGCTTCAAAAATGGCACAATTGCACGCCGATTCATAATTTATTATTATTTATCGATTGGAAACGCTAAAGATGTTATAAAATAGTATTGCATTAAATTAAAATTTTTTTAGGGAGTTAAACTTGTTTTAATTAACCCAAAAATTAATTTTTAATATCACTGAAAAATGTGCTCCTCTGCCACCACTGACTTATAATAAGAATGGACTGAGCGTTCCTGCTTCAAAAATGGCACAAATATTGAACAGGCTGTGAAAACACTTTATTTCGTACAATTGCACACCGATTTATAATTAGTTATTATTTGTCGATTGGAAACACTAAAGATGTTTTTAAATAGTATTGCATTAAATGAAAATTGTTTAGGAAGTTAAACTCGTTTTAGTTAACACAAAAATTCATTTTTAATATTACTGAAAAATGTGTTCATCTGCAGATTTGATCTCAAATATTCTTGAGCTTGTAAGAGATAGACGTATATAAGCAATATATTTGTCTCAATTTTTAAGTCAATTCCGATGTATTCCAATTATTACAGCCGTACTGTTTCCAAAATTGGTTACAGTTCAGTGTACTTTTTGAGCTTGAAAGAGACAAATAGATTTTAGCAAAAATTTGTGCCATTTTTGACTATAGGAATTAGATAGGATGGCTCAGTCCATTCTTATTATATGTCAGTGTCTGCCACTGACTTATAATAAGAATGGACTGAGCGTTCCTGCTTCAAAAATGGCACAAATATTGAACAGGCTGTGAAAACACTTTATTTCGTACAATTGCACACCGATTTATAATTAGTTATTATTTGTCGATTGGAAACACTAAAGATGTTTTAAAATAGTATTGCATTAAATGAAAATTGTTTAGGAAGTTAAACTCGTTTTAATTAACACAAAAATTCTTTTTTTAATATTACTGAAAAATGTGTTCATCTGCAGATTTGATGTCAAATATGCTTGAGCTTGTAAGAGATAGACGTATATAAATAATATATTTGTCTGCATTTTTATGTCAATTCCCGTGTATTAATTAATACAGCCATACTGTTTCCTAAATTGGTTACAGTTCAGTGTACATTTTGAGCTTGAAAGAGACAAATAGATTTTAGCCAAAATTTGTGCCATTTTTGACTATAGGAATTGATAGGATGGCTCAGTCCATTCTTATTATATGTCAGTTTATTTGTATTATGAAATATGTAATTGAAATTCTAAACATCAGGACATCAGGAAAAATCTAAACTCAACTACATGTGACTAAATACATATCTCACGTGAGGGTTTTAAAATAGTTGAAAAAAAAATATCCTGTAATTTTTTTAAATTTATTCCTTAAGAAGTCTTAACAATTCTCTGTACAACTTTTTATTTTGGTATTGGATTCATTTTACTAGACACTATTGGGTGTTGTTGGTTGATCAAAACTCTTATATCTATCTAAAATGCACTTAATTTGTGACCAAAGATATATTTTTTTATTAATTAGTGATATCCAGTCCAGATCATTCTTACTTAGCTCTACACTTCGCAAAAATATGCGAATATTTAAGTTGCTATTTATTGAAATTTGAACTTTAAAATTACAAATTGTTTCCTCGTTTTGTTCGACTTGAAAGAAAATAATATTTTCTGGACTTTTATATATGAACCACCCGTCCACATCAATTTTTGATTGAAAGTTTGCGGAAAAATTTTGAAAATTAATAATATAATTCGCATTAATAAGATCGTTTTTAATTTTTTCTTGTCTTATGAGTATTTCTTTTCTCCGCAAATTGGGATCTTTCCGTGGTGGTGGCCTCGGTTTGGATAGATAAAAGGGACAAGATGGAAAAAGAGAAGGAACGGCGGTGGGAAATAGCTTGCCACGTTTAATAGGACTCTTATGCTCGTCTGTTTTGTTAATATCGTAATCATGAAAATGAACTATGCAAACTTTGGAACATTTACTAGGTTGCCAATTTTTACGCGGTATAGCTTCTATCCATAACTTACGAAGATTTTCATCCCTGGGAAAAGAGAAAGCCGAAACTGATGGTTCACCTTTAGCTAAAGTTGTCTCGTAATTTGATTTACACCCCGGAACACAACAGTGGGCAGGCATTTTATGTAATTATAATTTATTAATTTAAAAAGGACATGTCAGGGAATATAAGGACTAATTTTTAAAGTTCACCATGAATCCGAACAAACAATACTTTCTGAACTTAAAACGATAAAGAATAATTTACATAAAACGCAGTCAGTACAAATATTTCGAAACTTAATTATGCAATTCATTCACGTTTGTAAATTCCAAAATAGCTTGCAAATTCATAAAATCTCCAAATTATATGTATTCGTGTTCATTCGTTCCATTATTATTGTAACTTGACCAAGTTTTTCTGCGCATATTCTTCTCCAAATTTTGATTGTTTCCTGGTTGAAAGAAATATTAGTTAATTTACATTAAATTTTATAATTCACCATTTCAGTGTAAAGCGTATTAACTCTAAAAATCGAAAAGCTGTATTATACATATTAACAGTTGGTTTTGCCTAAAGGCATTATACAAAAGTAGAGATAATAGGTAAAAATCAAAATCCTTAAAGTGTCATAAAATTAGGTCTGTATGTTTACTCGAAAGCTTTTACCCAGGCTTCAAAGTTTTTACTCAGACTCGAAAGTTTTTACCCATAATGTGGATGTCAACTTCTCGGGCTAGAAAAATTTTACAGTTTTCCAAGTGTTAACTTTTTTCATTATTACCTAGTATTATCCGCTCCACCGAAAGAAAGTTTTTACTTAAATTTTACTCAGACATTTTTACACAAAAGTAAACATACAGACCTATTATACGCTTAACCTGTAGCAGACAAATAATAGCACTAATGTTTATATCCCGAGACACAGAATGAAAATAATGTACAGCTGGGCAAGTCACCATCTTTCTGATTTTCGGAGGTCGATCCACAGCATTGCTCACCTGACCTTTTTGTTTCATTTATGGCCTTACCTTCTATTATTGCAACTACTTCTAATTCGTGTGACGTCAAGTTGTGCAATGAAGTCTTTAAACTCCGGGTCTTAAGGAATAAGTTTTAAGCATAATATTAGCTTGTGTTCTTGTGTCCGCAGAACAGAGCAAAACAAATGATACACAAAAGGACGCCTCATACATTTTCATAGAAGATTTAAATGAACCTAACAGTGCAAATAGTTCGCTTCAATCGACAGAACAATTTATTCTCCCCAGTATATGGGAGTTCTAGAACAAGGTACATAAAAGAGCATCAGCTATTGTAACATTTTGCTGATGCATTATTATGCATTGGTTTCGAGTTCTCAAGGTAGCTGGACAATAATTAATTCTACTTTTTTTTTTAAATCACGTTAAATTTGTTTTCCTCCTGCGTTTTAGTCTATTTTTCGGTTAAAATATTTTTTTTTTAATTGGTATAGTGTTCACACCACTGACATATAATAAGAATGGACTGAGCGTTCTGCTTCAAAAACGGCACAAATATTGAACAGGCTGTGAAAACCCTTTATTTCGTACAATTGTACACCGATTCATAATTTATTAATATTTGTCGATTAGAAACACTAAGATGTTGAAAATAGTATTACATTACATGAAAATTATTTAGGAAGTTAAAATTGTTTTAATTAACATAAAAACTAATTTTTAATGTTACTGAAAAATGTGCGCCTCGCAGAAGATTTGATGTCAAACTTTATTGAGCTTGTAAGAGATAGACGTATATAAACAATATATTTGTCTGAATTTTTATGTCAATTCCAATGCATTCCAATTAATACAGCCGTACTGTTTCCAAAATTGGTTACAGTTCAGTGTACTTTTTGAGCTTGAAAGAGACAAATGATTTTAGCTAAAATTTGTGCCATTTTTGACTATAGGAATTGATAGGATGGCTCAGTCCATTCTTATTATATGTCAGTGGTTCACACTTAGAATATAGAGTTTGCTCTATATTCTAAGGGTTCACACTGTAGCCTAATTGAAGGTGATTAAGTTGCTACGCAATAGATTGCAAGGCTGAAATCAAAACAGAATTTAGACTGTAAAGAATTGAAAGAATAAATTATTTTGTTTGGTATATGCTGGGTGGTTAATTGTGAAGTAATGCGCAGCGTTGTTATTCCAGCGGGATTTAAGCATTGGGGTGATGATTGTGTGCGGAGCTGTGGACAGTAGGAATTGTTATTGTTAAATGGTCGAATCGATCCATCGTATCGAAGTGAAGGTGATGTTTTTTCTCTACTCCGTCAGCATGTGTGACGTTGATCCCTCCTCTTCTCTCCCACACCTAATTTACGAGCTTACCCGGATCAGATGGAGGTCTTTCCGGTGAAGAGTTGAGTCATAAAGTGGTAAGTTCCTTTGCCTGCTTTACTAAGCTCATAGATTTGAATTATGGCTCCCACATATATACTATTGGAAGAAACATCTGGTCATGTTTCTACAGGAGGAAGTGGCACGCATCAGCAAAGCTCCGCTCACTTACCACTGAATGTCTTTATGTTTATCCCAATTACCTCCGACAATCAGTGACACTAATGCTGATCTTCCGGGACAAGCTTAGGCAAAGTTTTACAATATGTTGTAGAATTTGTGATAATACCTTAGTCTGATAACCTTTTTATTCAGAAAAAAAAAATGTCCTCTACCTTACGGCCTGAAGTTGCAAGATGGCATTATTTAATTTTTGTCGCTCTGATACAAGATCGAGTTGGTGAAAGGGACCTGATTCCGCCACCATGCAAATAGAACATACCAATGGAAGAGAAATATTTTACTTAGCACACATAAAACATGCATTTTACACGATATTTCATCTCCTTTAGTTTAGTGCTTGGTGCAGTCAATTAACTCAATTGAAATTCTTTGTTAGGAATGAAGCTGTCCTTGATTTGCGTATATATATAATGCTTACGAAAAAAACGAACCATTTCGATTTTACATTTTATTCAAATTCACCTCTACAAAATTGGTTTAAATTAGAATAGGCTGCACCGCCAGCTTCAAGCAGTGTATCGATAATTCCCAAAGATGCAACAGCAAGTGCTATGTGTCCGTCTGATGGAAGCTTTGCCAACAAAAGGTTACGTTTTATATTATGTAGATAATATGTTTTTGCAATAACAAATGCATATGTATATATGGAAGTAAGCAAATATATTGAATTGAATTGATGGTCGCAGGAAATTAAAATAAAAGCGCAGAGCTATCAATTGCAGCATAAAAACTCTTTTTGTATGTTACCTTTCAAAGATAGACTGCTGTCATAGACTTTATGTATAATATATTATACTCAGGACATTTTGGTTACAATGCAATAATATCTTTAACGGTTTAGGCAGCGTATGTATACCAAAAAAGCCTCTACTCTGCCTGTTTTAGTAAAGTCGTCACTGCTTAATTCTTGTCACCTCGTAATAAAATATATACTAAAATCTGGCCAGAGACCATGTATATAGAGGTTTAAAAAGTTCTTGGCTATTCTATACAAAAACTGCGACAAAGTTTACTTTCCAGACTCATATACTAACTTCCAATTTCGAATCAATCCAATTGATAGCTCAAGTTTAATACTAGGTAAAAAAGGTTCCCTGTCATCCACGCCATCACAATGCCCCTGCCCATGCTGTAGAATTCGCGTATATATCACCTCTTCATCCTGACGTCAAAAGTAGGACTTTTCTTGCGAAAGATTTACCCAAGCAAAGCCAAAAATCCCACACAAAAACCTGGTGCAAGCTCTTAAGAGTTCCTCAAACTCTCTGAACGTGACTCTATTCCACTTCAAGCAAAATGTATACATGGATATTCACGCTATTTTGTCTAGTGTCATTTTTGTCGTGACATAAAATCTTTGTTTACGTGTGGTCTGGTATGTAGAATTACAATTGATATATTTATTTTGTGAATTCTGACAGTCTTGAATATTTTCAATTTTTTCCATGAAAAAAGTCTTGCAATAGTTTCTATTCCTCTTCCTTGTATCCGCTCATCTATACTGTAATTTCAGCACAGTAGAAAGAATAGCAAATCATTTATTAAAGAACCATAGCTTACGCTGTTTCAACGTTAGGTACATGGAGAGAGGTAGTTGGGATTATGGATAAAATACAAAGTTGCTTAGCAAACTAACAAAGAAGTAATGAACAGACTCATTGCGACAGAAGGTAATATTAGCACTATAGATTAAGATATTGAAATCAAATAATACAGCTTAAAGTAAAGCCTAAAATGCTGATTAACATAAAATATAAGTAAAAATTACAAATGCCAGTGGACTACAAAATTGTTAGCGTATTAATTAGGAGTAGCGCACAGGCTCACTGCGGCTGAAAGTTATATTGATGCTATAGTTATAATAGTATATACAGTGATTTATTTCAGTAAGCTACGAAAGGGCTCTGTCAACTCCATTAACAAAACCTATATTTAAACCCGCTCAATTTCAAATAAATAAATAGCATTTACAACAAATGTAGGGTTCTCCATAACTGAAAACTGGCGGAAAACGATTTGTGGGAGAAGTGTTGTTAAATTTTTACTCAAACAGTTCGCGTATTACGATATATCGAAGATAATAATGTAAACTTACATTTCTAGAAGTATTTTAAGAAAATTTGGGTTAAACATGAGATGTGTGTACTTATTTTGGAGATTTGATTCAAGCACAAAACGAATTTACTACAAACCGGGAGTTTGTTTTATGTAAAAAAAAACAACTCACCTTGCCACAAGTAAATTACAAATATTTCTACCCAAGAAGACGAGAACTGCAACAACTTTATTGAAGTTGGAAAAAGTCAATTGTCAGTATGGACACGAACGAAGTATGAGTAATTACAAAGTAACGACTCTCTGGAAGAGGAAAATATTTTGGCCGAAAAATGTATAAAGGTGTGAGTAAGCTGTTATTCACGGAGGCTATAAATCCATCGAATAAAAAATAATCTGGAGAGAATGAGATAGGCATATTTTTATAAAGCTCTCTGGTTACAAGAACAAGCGTTAAAAGGTAATAGCATGTAATAGCTATATCATGTCAATTTTTTTTTTTTTTATTTGCCGAAGTATGATATTTGACAATTCTTGTTGTCAAAGTTGACAATTATTGATTGCAATTTTCACAAAGTACGTTTTGTATCAAAATAAGCCAGTTTTTTTTTTATTTCATTGCGAATTAGAATAACATTAAAAATTAAAAACTAGTAGAGAAATAGTATACAACTGTTTCTGTTTTTTTTAGATACCATGGAGTTTAGCTAATGGCTATGAGTTATAGGACTTTCTTTAATCTGCACCGAAGTATGAATGTATGAAATATGAATTATTTCCCTTGATTGATCTCCAAAACTACATTTGATCGTTTCAACCTTGAGAAAAAGTTCCAATTGTGAATGCTGAAATTTAGAAAGCAGCCGGTGCATCTAATGCACATAACACCTGTATAGTCCCTCGAATTCAATCATGTCGAGCAACGGTAAGAAAATATATTGATGCAGGATTAGGAAAAGTACATTATTTTTTAATGCATTAGCATTGAATAAAATTTAATGCATTTGAATTGGGAAAATCCAATTAACTGCAATTGCAAATCTCAGTGCCTTGTATTTGTGAGAATCTAATGCAAATGTAAATTCAATACATTGTAATTGCAAGAATCCAATGCAACTGCAAATTTAAAGCCAATGCAAAATTCAATTGTTTATCGTAAATTGACCAATACAGTAATTAAAAAAGTGAAATTGGTTTAGTTACAAAAATTTATATTTAAAGCATTCTAATAGTACTTTAAAACGTTTATGACAAATAGGATCACAAATTTTTATTTGTTGAAAATTGTTTAAAATTTAAATCATAATTTTTGTCTGTAAGGATTAATAATTTGAGCAGTTTTTTCAGAGAAAATTACATTCTTGTCGAATGACTAGTTGTTGAAAAAGTGTAACATCCATAAAAAAATTATTTGGATCTTTTCCAAAGACCAAAAATTTGTCTGTAGGTTCAGGTGGTTATTTTACATATCGTACCAGTAAAGCTATTGAATAGTTTATGACTAGAAAAATTTGACGTTGCTTCTTGATATACATTTTGAACGTTTAGTTTTGTTGCCAAATTTTTAACAAGATACTGATTCTAAATTTATGTTATAAACGTTTTGAAGTACATACTATTAATATGCGTTAAATATAATTTTAGACTTTACCACATTCAGTGTATTAAGATTTGCAGTTACTTATGACTGCAATCTAATACTAATGGATTTGTCCCATCTCTAATCGATTGTTGACTTAAGGGCTACACATTATTTTCAAATATTTATTCTTCTTCCAGTGTTCGATCGTAAGGAAAAATGCAAACTTATAGCGGACAGCGCGCATGGAATATACCATAATATTGGACTTCAGCCCATCGTGATTTGATCTAATCATATTTTTACGGCATATCTTTAAAATCAAACTATTTTGTTTAGTGCTGATAGTGGTTAGTTATAGGACTTTCATTAATCTGTACCAAAGTAACAATATATGAAATATGAATTATTTCCAGTTAGTTTATGGTTTTTCACTATATATTTGGACACTGCGAACGCGTCGACGTGGAGAGTTCAAATTTTGTAGTGTTTAAAAAAGTAAATTTAAGTTCAAAAATGGGACCAATGGGGCAACTCCTTCGCAGGGTTGCCATATTTTTAACTACATATTTGGGCACTGCCTGAGAACGCGTCGACGTAGAGAATGATATATACTGTGGTAGAGATCTAAAATTTGGTGCATGGTGTTTTCATAGCAATACCACAGTTTGTAGGGAATACGAAAATAGCTCACCCATATTGTTTTGTTTTTCTCTACCACCTCCTACCTCTTTTATAAACATTATCTAATGCCAGTGGCATGATGTTTAATACATGGTCCAGAGTTGCAATCTTATTTTCTATCTAAATGCATTCCGAACCAAATTAAATGTCTATGTGGATATTTTTGCATTTGAGTCGATACGATTCTCATAAGTGTATATATTTTACGGTACTCTTAGTGTGCACATTTATTACGACAAAGTTATCTATATATTATTACATATGACCACATATAAATGAATGTGCATTAAGCCCCCTTGCCACGTCAAGGCGGTACCGCTAAGCATACTTAACATTTAATTATAATATCATTTTAGCATACTCAAGGGGGAAGAGGGTGGACAAGTCCACCAAAAACAGATACACTGGACTTTTTAGAACGCAAATTGTTATTTTTCGTAAATGTGAAAAAATACCATTCACATATCTTATTCAAAAGGGATAGAAAATTAAAAATTCTAATTAAAAAATTGTCGCAAAACGCCAATAACGAATTATATTTATACAGACTTTAGTGAGACCTTCAACACGTTACCTCATTCCGTGAGGATGGGTTTCCCTTATCATTTCTGTACTAGCTAGTTAGCCGTGCAAATATTATATATATTGTTAATAGGTCTGCATGTTTACTCAAAAGTTTTTACCCAGGCTTCAAAATTTTTCCACACACTTGAAAGTTTTTTACCCATAATGTGTATGTTAAATTCCCGGACTAGAAAAATTTGACAGTTGAATGATTTTCCAAATTGTGTGTTAACTTTTTTCATTATAATCTAGTATTATCTAAGTTTTTACTTTAATTTTACATTTTTACACAAAAATAAACATACAGACCTAATATAAGATTACTATTATTTTAACCGGGTAAACTTTATACTTGTTCAAGAAGGCTATTTTTGGATTCTCCGGTACAACAGCAAAAGCGAAAGAATTTGCTATTTGTTGTTCATCGCAGCTTATTGATTTTTAGGTAGTAAGCTTCAAGTCAAAACCAAGATTTGAAGTTTGCCACCTAAACTCAATAAGCTTGTGATGAAACTACAGCAGATATTACCATCAACAAAAGGAAACGAATTGAATAGCAAATGGCTTAAACAAAATATTAGAAACCAATGATTTGGTAGAGTTTTTTTTTTTTTATATATATATATGTACGAAATAGAAGTTTTAATTCGATGCTAATATTTTTTAAGGTTGCTGTGATGCAAAAAGATTTAGAAAGGCTTGGACCTCTACTTGATACAATCATGAAGGAAGTCTTGAGTAAATTACAATCGACACAAGAAATGCTGATCTTGTAAAGGGATCTGTATCGAGAGATGACAATTTTGCAAAAGTTTAAAAACACAATTTATTTAATTTTATTAATTAAAATAAGTTTTGAGAAGAGTTCTTTACTTATGATTATTTTTTTTTTTATTTTGATAGGAAAAAGTTGCAGTTTGTCAAGCAATTGCAGATAATGCTGCAAAAGATTTAGAGATTGCAATGCCTGCACTACGAAAAGCTGAAGATGCATTGAAAAATCTAAATAAAAGTGGATTTAATGAGATTAAATCATTCACAACTTCGCCGCTACTAGTGCAATTTGTAATGGAAGCTGTTTGCATGTTATTGGATGCAAAGTAAGTTTTATATAAATAGTTATATTTAGTATACTTAAAGGAGAATGCTATAGTATTTCGCATATATTTTTGCAGCTCTTTTTTCCATGGTGGTCTTGGCATGTCTTGAAAATTTACTGTGTTGGCAAGCTAAACAAGAGCGTACCTAGGAGTTCACATCTTTATTGTTAGATGGCCAGAAATAACGGGATGTGACCATTTCATTTGAAGTGCGAATACCTGGGCGAAGCTATAGTTATATTGTATTATAGAAACTATAGATTACAAACCGACAGTATTTTTTTCTTCGTGTCAGGAATCCTAAGCTTTTTATTAATAAATTTTAATTTGTAATACACCCTAACGCGAATAAATAACCACAATAATTTTATATTATCAAATTCGTCGCAGCATTTGTATTCTTCTATATTTGAAAGGGTATCAAACATAGAAGAATCGAAATATCGCCGACATATTGTTTTAGGAAAACAAGAGTCCAAGCCTTCTTCTAACTTTTTAATGTATTCAACGAAGGCCTTAGGGGGAATTATTAGTTGAGAGTTCTCATATTGCTTGAACTGAATAAACGCGCAACTATTTGAATCATTCCTTTCCGAACCATCCGTTGGGCATACATGCCACTTTTTACATTTTTTGAAAAGGTATCCTGCCACATACGTTATTGCGTTTTCTTCTATATAGTCCAGTTCTTTGTAATCTGTAGGGACAGTAGCAGGACACGGGGACGTCGGAGATGTTTCCGACATCCAAGAAATGTCAGGCAGGGGATGCTGCGAGAGAGCCACAGAAGGATAAGGATCCTTTTCGTATTCGCAGTTTCCACTTTTCGAAATTTCAAGAAATTTTTGTCCCCAAAGTTTCTTGAATGCTTTTGAAAATTGCCGTGGAGTAGGGTGATGACAATTTCCACCCTGTTTTCTGACTGCTCCAAAAAAGTTTTCAAGGGCATCCTGATTTATTCGCCTAGTCAGAATGAATTCAAACCCTACCGTATTGAGGAAGTTCCATAATTTCGAAAGGCTTTCTATATTTACTAACCAACCCTTTAAGCATTTCACGGAATTAGTTACGTCCTTGCCTTCACTGTTAATAAATCTAAGGTTGGTTATTAAATCTTTTGCCTCACTAAGAAATTGACATTGATTTTCCGTTCCGGCAAAAGGCCTTTTCAACTCTTTCGATTCCGAAAATTTTGATGAGTTGAACATATCAAAAAGCTTATCCATTTTTTCAATAAATTCAACTGTGTCTGAAGCAGTTGCAGGTAACTTGTTCCCCTTAACAAGTATTTTAATCCCACTTGCAACTGAATGGCTCAGAACTTGAGTGGCATTCTTTACACTCATTTTTTGGAAACTGTTGGGGAACATATTGGCGGTGCTTAATTTTGGAGCCAGTTTAAATTCTTTTTTACTGTCAATTTCAAACAGTTTCTCTACATGTTTAAACGAAGCTCGCTTGTTTTTGTCAAAAACAACATCATACTTCGCGAAGTTGTTTTTAACGAGCTTCAACAAATGAGGCGTATCAAACAAATAAAACAGAGGTTGCGAATCAATCGTAAAAGTAGAATTATTACGACTAATTCCTAGCATGGAAGACAATGCCTGAAAATTGGAACCCATATCGCTTACTAACGCCACGGGGTGAAAGCCAATTTTCCTCAGGCCTCGCACTGCTTCAAAAATTAACCTTTTAGCTTCTGCCGCCGGACACGAAGAATCTACAAACATATATTCTAATGGAAACTTCCAATTTTCACACAGACCACGCACCATAAGTACACATGCGTTGCGCGCAAGTTTGTCGGTCTTAACTCGCCCATTATCTGTAAGTCCTATTATTATGCCCTTAGATCTGTCATAAAATAAATGGCTTTTCAAGCTCATTTCATCAATGCATAGGACACAATATTTAGAAAACTCTGTGACCTGCATATATTTGAATTCCATTGCTTTTAAATGAAATGCCATATTCCCGGGAGCAGACGGCCAAGATTCCGTAAATCGCTGTAAAGTTCTTACAGTAGGAAGCGGACATAAGTGCTCTTTTACATATTCATAACTGTTTGCTGACAGAAAATGTAACATTAAAGCAGTTGCTTTAACATCTCTCGGATACCGTTGTCCTTTTTTCGCTTTTCCACTATTCTGTATGCAACTTTCTAACACTCTAGCTAATTCCCTAGGCAAGAGATGGTTGCAACGTTGAATAAAGAACTCTGAAGAATAAGCGTGCTTCTTAAATTTCTTAAATTCACATTTCTGCCTTCTAATTTGTTCTTGCAACCTATGAACTTTTGCTCTCAAAACATTTTTTCGCGGAGTGGCAAGTGATAGTGCCTTTTCAGTTTGGGATGCTTTTCCCGAAGTAATGGGAGTTCTACAAATTTCAAAGGGATGCAGAGATATATTTTCTTGCAAACAACTGCTAAAATCCCTTTCTAAATTCAACTCTTGATGAACTCCCTCCATAAGATATTGGCTGCACTCTGCTTCTCCAAGTAAATTATTTGTCCCTACACTACCTACAAATAAGCTACCCTGACTACTTAAATGCTTAGGATCCTGACATGACAGCCCTATTCTATACTGGGTCGTATAGATCTCCTGCTGAAAAATAATTTAAAAGCGAACAAATTTCCAAAAAAAGGGCAACATAAATTTAAATTAAAAAAGGTTCGGGGGAAAATAATAAAATAAATTAATAAAAACATCAAAATTAGTCTAAACTCCTAGAATAAATTTTTAAATTATACTTCTTGGTAGGGCTCTGCGAAATGTGGCATAGCCCATGGCAGCAATCTTCCCCCGCTGGGTCCAAACATTTCTGCTTTAAAATGCTTCTCACATAGGCGAGCGCTGGGCCTATCGGCTTCCTGGGGTAGTCCCACTGCATTCAACCAAGCTTGTCGCCTATAAAATAACGAAAAAAAGATTTTTTGAAAGTATGTAAAAACAATAGTAACAAATAGTTTTAAAGTATCAATTATTAATAATAATTATCTGATAAGATTGTGCATTTATTTTAGCTCGCTTTTCTACTCTAGAAAAAGAGGAACTTGTGGGCTCTCGGGATAATGATGTTGTAATGGGATGAAATTGGTCTAAGATCGTGACGGACGGAAATGCGAAAATCAAAATAACTTTCCATTTTAAGCACGGTTCTCAAATCCGTTTTTCTCTATCGATTTTTTCTATGTGGAAAACTTAGGTATTCTGGTAGCCTCCAGCGAACCAGTAGTGCAGGACGATTTAAAAAATTTTCGCGGAATCCCATCAAGACCCGTTATGAAGTCATTTGGAACCCCATCAGTATGATCAAGTACATGATCCTTTTAAATGTTTATTTAGAGATTGAAAATTTGAAAACGAGGCAAACATGTTGCAGATTTCAAACTATTCACCATTGGCGGACCCTTTTTACCTCATAGTATTGGTGTAATTGTCCGTTTATGCTTCATATTAAAAAACCTGAAGAAGGTACTTGGATCATTGCCTAATTTCGCATGCAAGCTGTAATAATACCCATTGTAAAGTGTATCGGAATATACAACACAACTCTCCAAAAACAAACAATAAGGTAAATATGTCACAATACCAATGATAACTTGAGAGCGTATTGATATAACGAACTGAAATTTTGGTTACTGTTTTTATGTGTACATTATAGATATTAATTCCAAAATCGGTCAGCATCTGCGTAGTTTTGCCATACAAAAATTTCGATTTTTTACTTGTATGTATACTTAGCCGAATCCTATGAATTCACTGGAAAGACGGAGTGTCCAACGAAGAGACGCTCAAACCAGAACAGGATCGACTTAGGAATTAAAAGAAAATGAAATTGAATAGATCACACACTACGGCGTGATAACAACAACATTGCAAAGTCCTTTACTGGAATCCGCAAAGAAACCCGTCGTATAGGAAAACCCCGATCCACTTGGAGAACTATTCTTACAGAAGCAGCATCAATCGGAAGAACATAGAGAAAATTAAAGACTGTCGCACGTAACAGGGTCCGATGGAGGGGAACCGTTTTCGCCCAATACCCCCCAAGAGATTAAAGTAGACTGATGATGATGATATAGTACACTTATTATAAAAAAATTTGAGCTCATTATATCAACGTTCACAAGATATCGCTTTTGCTTGGTACATTTAATAATAGATCAATTCAAGGGAAAAGTCGTGTGGTTCTGGTTTAATTTTAATATAATATATAAGTAATTTCTTACGATATATGATCCTTCGGCAATCTAAATAGATGCTGAAACACTTCACATCCCGATGAACACTTTTCTTTTCGTTTTGGGGCCATCCTTCTTTTAGAAAATCTGACACTGAATAACTAAATTTTAATTGAACTGACAATTAATTTGGCGCCAGGCGAATTTGTTGAGGCAAAAAAACATGATGAAAAATTCCAGCGAGATTTGAGCTTCGTTACCTCCGTAAATTCTTCAGTAATATTAGAATGAAATCCACTCTGAAATCAGTAATATGTAATTAAAAAAAAACTATTTGAGTACTTAACAGAACCAAAGGCAATATAAATCAGAATAACAAAACTTGAATATGCTGAAAATAAATAGCAATCAGAAGAAAACCTGAAACAGCTTTTCAAATACAAAAGCCGCCACCAAATTTGCTCCTAGTCACTAATTATTGGAAAATTTTTAACACGGTAATAATCTCACTCAACAAGAACACTATTTAACATTCACAGGAGGAAGATAAATGCACTTTTCATTTAACAAATTGAACTTGAAAACTACCTATTAAGATTCGCATCGGCCAAATTAAAATTTTGGATGCGAGCGGCTGTTCGTTTCTTTAGTGTGGAACACTTAACCGTGTCCGTACATGGTTGCGGCTGGACAACTTCAAAGTATGCGTTGCCTCTGTGAATTCTTCCTTCAGTAATATTAGAATGAAATCCACTCTGAAATCAGTAATATGTAATTAAAAAAAAACTATTTGAGTACTTAACAGAACCAAAGGCAATATAAATCAGAATAACAAAACTTGAATATGCTGAAAATAAATAGCAATCAGAAGAAAACCTGAAACAGCTTTTCAAATACAAAAGCCGCCACCAAATTTGCTCCTAGTCACTAATTATTGGAAAATTTTTAACACGGTAATAATCTCACTCAACAAGAACACTATTTAACATTCACAGGAGGAAGATAAATGCACTTTTCATTTAACAAATTGAACTTGAAAACTACCTATTAAGATTCGCATCGGCCAAATTAAAATTTTTGGATGCGAGCGGCTGTTCGTTTCTTTAGTGTGGAACACTTAACCGTGTCCGTACATGGTTGCGGCTGGACAACTTCAAAGTATGCGTTGCCTCTGTGAATTCTTCCTTCAGTAAGATTAGAATGAAATCCACTCTGAAATCAGTAATATGTAATTAAAAAAAAACTATTTGAGTACTTAACAGAACCAAAGGCAATATAAATCAGAATAACAAAACTTGAATATGCTGAAAATAAATAGCAATCAGAAGAAAACCTGAGACAGCTTTTCAAATACAAAAGCCGCCACCAAATTTGCTCCTAGTCACTAATTATTGGAAAAATTTTTAACACGGTAATAATCTCACTCAACAAGAACACTATTTTACATTCACAGGAGGAAGATAAATGCACTTTTCATTTAACAAATTTAACTTTAAAACTACTTTTCACATACAGATCGCATCGGCCAAATTAAAATTTTTGACAATTCGGATGCGAGCGGCTGTTCAATTCCTTTGTATTAAACATTATCTGTACACGGTTGCGGCTAGCCAATTTCAATGTATAGGTTGGCTTCATATGTTTTACTTGGGATGCGGCTGGTCAATGGACTTGTGTTCGTGCGATTTACAGGACTGCGGCTGGTCAACGAATTTGTAGTAGTGGCATTTTCCACACTGGTCTCATAAACCATAGTGTGCGATATATTTGACATAATCAGCTGATTACAAATATGTAGTTGAACGTTTTGCTCCCATGGGGGTTTGTATTTAAAAAAACTTAGGTTCCTTCCTCTTATAGCCCTTATAGACAGCAAGCTTTGAGGTGCTTTTAAGCTCTACTAATACTAATTTAGAGAGCTTTTGAATATTTTCATCTCTGTCGTTTTTCATGCCGCAATTTAAAAGTCGCTACTTTGTCTTATTCATACTTCGGACACGAATATAGTATCGATATATTTGAAGTATCAATATTTTGTTAACGATACTATTGATACTTAGCATCGATAGTACCTTCCCGATATTCTACTAGTATCGGTACAAAAGATCTGTTATCGCCGTAAATTGAGCCGAAATTTAAATAGGAAAAAAATTTGCCTTAAGCCTGAAATACAATGAATGCGACACGAAATTGTAGACTTCTATTGGCGTCGTCGTTTGTCGCAGACGTAATACAATGAATTAGATATTATCGTCGCCATTTCAAAAGAGTTGAGTTAAATTTTGCTTTTTAGACATCACATTACATTGACATATAATAAGTATAAACTTCAAAAATGCCACAAATATTGAACAGGCTGTGAAAACCCTTTATTTCGTACAATTGCACACCGATTTATAATTAGTTATTATTTGTAGATTGGAAACACTAAAGATGTTGTAAATTAGTATTGCATTAAATAAAAATTGTTTAGGAAGTTAAACTCGTTTTAATTAACACAAAACTTAATTTTTAATATTACTGAAAAATGTGTTCCTCTGCAGATTTGATGTCAAATATGCTTGAGCTTGTAAGAGATAGACGTATATAATTAATATATTTGGCTGCATTTTTATGTCAATTCCAATACATTCCAATCAATGCAGCCCACTGACATATATATAAATGGACTGCTTGACCTGACCTCCTGTTTCATGTGGCACCAGTTTTGATTTCAGAAAGTATGCTCTCACTGTCAATGCTACCAACTGTCGTAAACTGCCGCTATATTTAAATTAATTGGGAATTTACGTATATGCATGTCTGTGAGATTTACCGAATAATTTACCATAAAAGTATTTGGGACTATTTGTATCATTAAATTTTAATTATGAGTCGAAGGAAGTGTTTTTTACAAGGATTTTTACAAGCAATTTCTCGTTCCTAATCGTTACAGTTCAGTGGGAAAGTATGCTCTCACGGAAAAAGACAGGAATATGAAAGTGCCATTTGTTTTCATGCATTTTTGGAACAACAAGCAGTCCATTTATATACATGTCAGTGATGCAGCCGTACTGTCTCCAAAATTGGTTACAGTTCAGTGAAATGTTGCAGAGACGGTTCGTAAAACTCGAACATTTTTGGGTCGTCGTGAAGCACCTTGTCGGACCGCAATACAGAAATTGGTAGAAAAATTCGAGCTGTCGGGGCAAGTTAGTGATGTGAAGAATAAAACCCGTGCACGCAGCCGAGAATATTGCTGCTGTAGCCGAAAGTGTTGAAGAAAACCCAGGTTTGTCCATTCCTCGTCGTTCTTTGGAATTAGGCATTCCACAAACGTCATTACACCGTATTTTGCATAAAGATTTGAGTCTTAAGGCTTATAAAGTTCAGTTAACACAAGAACTCAAGCCGGCCGATCATCAACAACGTCGAGTCTTTGCTGATTGGGTCCTTGTAATGCATGAAAATGATCCGGAATTCCATCGAAAACTCATCTTGAGTGATGAGGCCCATTTCCACCTCGATGGCTTCGTCAACAAGCAAAATTGTCGCATCTGGGGCTCGGAAAACCCAAGAGTTATTGTTGAAAAGCCTCTCTATCCTCAACGTGTAACTGTTTGGTGCGGTTTATGGTCCCGCGGGGTCATTGTACCTTACTTTTTCGAAAATGAGGCTGGAGCAACAGTTACGGTGAATGGATTGCGCTATCGACAGATGATTAATGATTTTTTATGGCCGGAATTGGATGGTATTAATCTGGACAACGTTTACTTTCAACAAGACGGCGCTACGTGCCATACAAGCAACGAAACCATTGATCTTTTACGGGAAAAGTTTCCAGACCGTGTTATCTCTCGAAGAGGTTATCACAATTGGCCACCGAGATCTTGTGACTTAACACCTTGCGACTTCTTCCTTTGGGGCCACGTGAAAGAGAAAGTCTACGCCAACAGCCCAGCGTTGATTCAAGACCTCAAAGATGGAATTCATGAGGCTATCGAGGACATAGGGCAGCCACTTTGCGATTTGGTTATGGAAAATTTCATGAAAAGGATATGGTCCTGTAGGCGTGGTCGTGGTGATCATTTGGCTGATGTTATTTTCCATTATTAACGGCATACCTTCCTCTTTATAATGAAATAAAGATCCGATCATGTATCTCAAAAATTTGCATTTTTCTTTGAATATCAAAATAACACCTCTTATTGGAAAACCCTTTATATGTTTGTGGAAATTACTGCCATCTACTTGTCAAAACTAAACAAACTTTTCGCTGATATACCACTTTTTTCAGCGATTTGGCTATATATTTCGCAACTAAATTTCACCGCTAAATTTCCATACAAAATTTATCCGCGAAATGAACACAATACTAGGCTTGAGTTGCAAAAGTTTGCATGGCCAGAACAACATTTTCTTAGTCAAATTGACTAAAGTCGACTGCAGTCGCCGACGTGAACAGACCCCTGGTTGAGGTTCTTAAAGTTATACTGAGGTCGAGGTTAGAAAAGCTAGCACTGCTATCTCGCGACAGCACAGTTAGCGACAGCGTCAATTGTAACCAGCCTTTATCCCCAGATCGATAAATAATATCGCTTCACTTCGCCGTCGCCGTGGCAATCGAATGCATGTAAATAGCAACAGCTGGGCGTTGCGCGGAGGTTTGGAGAGGCAATTAAAGAATTGACTTTGGCGTTTTAAAAAAGAGAGTTTACCCTGGCCTGGGAGGAAAACAATAGTTTTTGCAATGTAAGCTTTTTTAAAAATATATGTATTTGTTAAATAACGGTGCTTGGTTGGGTATTTTGAAAGCTAAAGAATAAAGAGTAGAATTATGGTGTGATATATGGCAAACTACTTGAAAAAAAATCAAAAATAGACTATCAAATCAAATAAACAATTTTTCTATCCGTAGCCTTTATTTTAAAGTCCGATACACACGCTCAAGCAAATCATAGGACTTGGCGTGCACACGCCAACGCAAACGAAAGTCAGCATGAGTGAAATCGGCCGAAACTATTTCGTACAAGTAAACCATGGCTGCTATAGAATTGAACTAGACAAAATTGGATGTTAACTTTTACTTGTATACGCAACGCCTTTCCTGTTTAATTTTTTCAGTTTAGTTTAATTCTATAGCAAAGTCGTCAGAATGGCTTGTACACAATGCATGCATGTGCATGCCTAGTTGTATGATTTGCATGAGCGTGTGTAGCGTAGCTCGGAGCTTGAATTGAGTCTGAAGTCTGACATGAATGTAATCGGCTGGAGCTATTGCGTACAAGCAAACCTGACGACTTTGCCGTAGAATGGAACTAAAGTTAGCAAGAAGTAGTTTCGTGTAGAGGTAAAAGTTAACATCCGATTTTGTATAGTTGACAAACTTAGTATACCCTATGATTTCATCTAGGGTATAAAAATGTGATTTGTATTAAGAATGCGCTTTGTAGCAACAATACGATTTACATTATTATTTGCTATATTTTGCTACTAGTTTACAATTGGTATTTTTTTAGTATGCGTACTGTTATATTCTTTTTAATCAGCGTCTAATTATATTAGGTGTACCAGAAAGTTTTTTTTCGTTTTTCTTGGTGGTGTTAAAATAAAACAAAATTAAGTGGACGGATTTGTTCTTTTTGAGTAATATGGTTTCCATCGTAATGTATGACATTTTGCCATCTGTTGGCACTGATATATATTCCCTTTTTATAAAATTCTTGACTTTTTGAAGAAAAAACTTGTACAAGGTTTCATATTTGTTAGGGATTTGTTCCTCGAAAAGTGTTCTAATGGCCAAAATAAATGGTAGTCAGAGAATGGGGGGATGCAGAAGAATCTCCCAACCAAGTGTAGAGAGTATTCATACACGCACACCATTTCAAATTAACATGCATAAAAAATATTGATTAGGCAAAACATGCAGAAGGAATGCTATACAAAACATGAAAAGCAAATAAGTCATGCGCACCTGCTTATGGACAAGCAAAGTGCATTTTGCACATATTATAAGTGTCATGTATTAATGAATGCACGACGACAAAGCTTTACGCTATGTTTATGTTTTGCAATAAGAAAAGAAAAACCAACAGCACATGGTATTTTAGAGTAAACGATCAATGAAAAGCACTACAGTGTAGCTTTCTTTGTTTACTTTTGCCTGGCTGAAACTTTGGGTAATGCCCGCTGTGCAAAACTTGCAAGCACAGCGGTTATGAACAATAATGAAACGAAACGACTGAAGGTGTCGGATTGGTCAGAAATATTGGAAATGAGTGATGTCAGCAATTTTCAAAGTGTATAAATTCAATGTAATTAGATTGAATAAATCAGACCTTATTCTGAACTCTAGAAGTGTGTTTCTTATCAGACTGAGAGCTCCCTTACTTCCAACATGGCTACACTTCAAGGTAATTGAGCTCAGCTCTTGTCTTTTCTTATTATTAATAGAGCTCTTTATATCTCTGGTAATTTTCCCTGGCTGTCCTCATAGTGAGCTCTATAGCTCCTACTTGCACTAGCCGCTTGGCCAACAGAGAGCTTCATAGCTCCTACTTGCCAAGCATATTGTCATACAGCACTTTGACGATAGAGTAGAAACCTAATACATATTCTAGTCATCGGTAGATTTAAAGAATAATAAGCAACAAACATTTCTGCACAAGTTCAGAAAATTTTTTGCTGGTCTTTTTAACTGTATGTGGTCGCGCGTGTTCGTGCTGTAGAATAATTCTTCTCTGTTCGTACTTCCGCCATTTTGAAAGCAAGATTTCAAAAATAAAATAACACTAATTAGATACTCAAAGTAGCGCAGATCAATCACAATATAAACCAATTATATTTTACTTAAGGGGTAACACCACTCGGATTTTTCTTAAAAAATACTTTGGACTCATACAAACAATATGCAGTTGGTCCTGTAGCAAAAAAAGTTTTTTAAAAGTCTCAATTATCTATTTTGTCGCAATGCCTCGGGAACGCCATTCACCAGGATGTGCAAATGCTATAATAGCAGCGCTCATGGTGCTCGTACAACTTTAAACGCGTGAAGCTATGGGCCTCTGTCGCTGCCATTTTGTATGAAAATTATAATAACATTTTTTAGTTATATGTGTTAAACAAGCCCTCTCAAAAGAAATCTTATTCCTTTTTTCATACTCTCAAAATAAATTTTCAAAGTTAGGCCATATTTTCTACAGCTCACGAATCGCACTGATGGGGAAAAACGAAAAACTTTCTGACCCCTATGTCGTTTTCTTGATTTCCAAAGGGAATAAAATTCAGAAATATTTCTACAAGCTCCAATATGAAAATAAATTTTACTTAAATTGTATTTGATAGGATAATTTTGAGTAAAATATTATAACTTCTTAATGAAAATGAAATAAATTCATTTTATACAGTTTTTTTTCCTCCTTTCCAGCCAGACGAGAGATCTCAAAATTATGAAGGACTAAAGAGTGAAAAAGTAGAGGAGTTTTGTGGAGTTAATACAATAACAATCACAGGAATTATTATAATTTCGTCTCGTGTTTATTTTAGGGGCCGTGATAATCATATTTTACGAATTTTGAAGATACGCAGGATTTTTAAGTACGTTTGATTATTTTATTTCCTTATTATTTATATACTTTTAGGCAAAAAATATTGCTTATTAATCAGTTGTCCGTTTCCCTGATTGGTACTATTATGTATATGTATGAATAGTAGTTTATAAGAATAAATATAGTGAAGATGGTTCGTCATTGTGTTGTTCCGGGATGCAAAACAACTTTACGAAGCCGTGCGCGTAGAGGTTATAGCCCGGTTTCAGTTTTTAATTTTCCCAAAGATGAGGATCTTCGTAAATTATGGATTCGTGCTATTCCACGTAAAGACTTTCAACCTGGTAAATATTCCGCAGTATGTATGGAACATTTTCAAGATTTCGACATTATTCGAAACGGGTTTGGAGTGGAGTTAAAAAGACCTAGACTTGTTCCCAACGCCGTCCCTTGTATTTTCCCAAGCTGTCCATCTTATCTATCAAGGCCAAAACCGCCACCACGAAAAGATCCCGATTTGCGAAGAAAAGAAGTTATGATAAGAGAAGAAGTAATTAAGAACGATATTATTACCGCCAATTATATTATAAATTATTCGAATTTTTTCAACAATTTTGCAACTAAATTAAAGTTAGACGGATGGTGCGTTTTAAAAAGTCCGAAAGAAATTATTTTCTTTATGATTGAGCCCGACGAAGCAATGATTTCTAATTTTAAGGTTAGAATTTCGGTATGTTGTAATTTGTTTGTTCGTATTTTCGTCGAAGCTACTGAGTTAAATAGTAATTCCAGTGAATGGTTGTTACCAGGTAATAAATTAACACTTTGGTCACAAATGAGTAATATTATAAGCCGTTATGGAACGAATGAAACAATATTAGATGATAAAGTAATAGCTGCACCACCATATAGGGAAATTACAACGAAAATTGAAGTGGATGAAACAATAGTAGATGAAATAGTCATTAATCAACCAATACCCGATGAGCCAATATGTTATAAAACAACACACAGTCAACCAATTCTGGATCAAAAGATTTCCTTTAACTGCCATTATGTTGATATAAAAATGGAACCTCCTATAGATATTTCTTAGATGTTTCAAATACATTTTTTTTTAATTAAATTATTATCATATATACCGAATTGTATTATACAACAAACATCGGGGTCAGGAGTTTAATTGGATTAAATTATTATTTTCTCAAATTTGAACGCAATTCTAAGATGGAAGCTTTGTAGTGCAAGTTAGTATAATTTAATTGCATTTGCAAGAAATACATATTAAAATAATATTTTTAATATTTTACGTACCTTATATATATAATGTACATTATAATTATTAATCTAAGCTTAAAAATAAGTATTTCAATATTTTTATTTTGCCGTGGAATTTAATACTTTGATTTATTTAAACAGAAAGAATTTCTTCTAGATGTAATAGAATTTTAAGAGTGTAGTCTAATATTTGAAAAATAGAATATTATTGAATTATTTTTTCGTAATATATCTAATTTATTATTACTATTTCATAATATTTTTTCTTCAAACCATTTTATTTTTACTTCTTGACCTTACTTAATTAGATACTGGGGAACTGTTTCATTCAGGTCTTGTTTTAGATGAAGTTGTCTGACTAAAGTATAGACATAAAATATTGTATATAGACGTCTTGGATATTCAAATATTAGTGAGATTGACCAACTAAAATATCCCTGCCATTAGAAATTAGTTCATCTTGTCAGTTTATTTTATTGTTGGATATTTTATAGTAGGCCAATCTCATTCATATTTGATCTCAGATTATTTATAATTCTCATTTAAGGAATCTATAAATAAATGTTCAAATCTCATCGAACTTCAAATTAACTTGTCTACCTGGAACACCGCATTATGAACCAAGTATTGTTTCGTTCTCTTATCAGATTTTGCTGATAGATGAATATGCATGCCCGTAACCTATACAACCCTTGAAGTACAACTTGAATAGAGCATAGTGGCCCGGTTAGCGGCCGATATTATTGTTAATTGCATTCAAATGAATGTGCAGCAATAAATATTCTTAAAGTTAGAAGGGTCTGAATCTTAGGGGCGTATTCGCAAGCCTTTTAATTGAAATTTAATTTAATCTCTGTTTTAGTACTTCTGTAAGAGATGGTTAGGGCACACTTAAAATTAATTAAACATTTATTTTGGGTTATTATTTGATATAATAACCCATATACAGGGTGTCTCAGACGTAAACGTACTATAATTGTGTACGAGTTCAAACAAGTTACAGTTTTTGATATAAATAATAGCTTTATCACAAATTCAGAGCACGTAATGAGAATTTAATTATTATATTATTACCTCAAATCGCAGGTAAACAACTGTACAGCCATCCGATCAGAATTTTCACTATTTCAAATTAGCCGAAACTATTTCCATGACTAGGCTCCAGGCGCACTTTTTACGGGTGAGAGGCATTTGGCGGTAGGAATAGTTCTGAAATGCCAAGTTTCGGAAGGACGGGCAGCATAACAACACTTCGGCAATTTTAAAATGTGAAATTTCTGATCGGACTGCTGTATAGTTGTTTACCTGCGGGGGGCTTCACCAACCATTTTTCAGGCAGAAATACACGCCATAGAACTCTGCGCTCGCGAAATAATCCACAAGAATATGCGTGGAGCAAATATATACATAATATCAGACAGCCAAGCAGCACTTAAAGCGTTAAATGCGTTTACCTTTGAGTCTAAGCTGGTTTGGGACTGTCTTACTGTCTTAAAGCAACTGGCCGAGACAAATAGGGTGACACTTATCTGGGTACCAGGACATGAAGGCATACTGGGAAAATACCCCGGGGCTGAGACAAGCGAAGAAGTTTATAAAGTATTCGCAACAGAGGACAAAAGAATGCCTCACACTCAGCAGAAAGGAACTAAAGGCAGAAACATATCCAAGCAAGCCTCAAGCCTGACCTCTCAGACTTCCTCGCAGCTCGCCTCAAGGCTTGCCTCAGAGAAATGAAAACAAAATGATACCACCGGGCTCGGTACTGTTATTGTAATTTTGTTAGTACATTTGTTGACAGAAGTAGGCCTGAGAGAGAAAATTTTCAACATTGAATTGAGCAAAGCGCGCTTTGCGGCTAGGCCTTGAGGCTAGCTGCTGGCTTGGTTTTGTGTTGCATCATTTAAAAGCCCGTGTTGAAAATTTTGACAACACCTCGAGGAAGCCTCGAGGCCTGGATGTGTTTCTGCCATAAGGCTCATAATGGGCCTACTTACTGGGCAATGCCCACTTAGATACCATCTTAAAAAGATGGGTTAGGTCAGTGATGAAACCTGCCGATTCTGTGTGGAAGACGATGAATCCGCTGAACATGTCCTGTATGACCCTGAAGCTCTGTGCCGCATAAGGTTAAGACATCTAGAAAAGGCAGTTCGAATGCCCTAGGGCATTTAGGGGTAATGTCCCAAAAGATCTTATAGGTCGCGGTGACAAGATGAGAGGTAGGAATTCTGTCTGCATCCTTCATAATTAATGATAATAATAATAATTACCTGCGATTTGAGGTGTAAATATAATGATTTTATTATTACGTGCTGTGAATTTGTGATAGTTATTGTTTATATCAAAACTGCCATCATGAACACAATTAATTTCGGTCATTATATTAAGAACTGCCATTATTACCATTATTATGCTGGTGCATCTAAGCACAAGGGAAGGAAAATCCTCCCTCTTCGTCCTGAAGTGTGTGGGTTGGCCCAATGGCCTCTGCTTTAGTACTTACTTCGACTCCACTGACTTATAATAAGAATGGACTGAGCGTTCTTGCTTGAAAAATGGCACAAATATTGAACAGGCTGTGATAACCGTAAATTGCGTATAATTGTACACCGATTCATAATTTATTATTATTTGTCGATTAGAAACAGAAAGATGTTGAAAAATGGTATTACATTACATGAAAATTATTTAGGAAGTTAAAATTGTTTTAATTAACACAAAAATTAATTTTGAATGTTTCTGAAAATGTGCTCCTCTGCAGATTTGATGTCAAACTTTATTGAGCTTGTAAGAGATGACGTATGTATATAAACAATCTGTTTGTCTGAATTTTTATGTCAATTTTAATGAATTCCAATTAATACAGCCGTACTGTTTCCAAAATTGGTTACAGTTCAGTGTATATTTTGAGCTTGAAGGAGACAAAAAGATTTTAGCCAAAATTGGAATTGGATAGGATGACTCAGTCCATTTTTATTATATGTCAGTGCTTCGACTCTGAAATCAAGAGAAGAAGAAGAATAGAATTGACATTTCATTGGCAATCGAAAAGTAGTGCCTCCTCTCCTGTCCTGGGTTGATTTTGTCATTGGTATTATTTTCTAGGAAAGGTATGCTTTTTTGAAATATTTGGGTCTTTGAAACATAAAGATATATTTATTTGACATTTGAGTACCCATGCCGTGCCAAAGGCACGCATAGCGCTGGGCACATCTTAGAAAGTTACATAGTAGATTTGCACAAAACAACTCAAAAGAT
Source organism: Dioctria rufipes (assembly GCA_963924295.1). NCBI lineage: Eukaryota > Metazoa > Arthropoda > Insecta > Diptera > Asilidae > Dioctria > Dioctria rufipes. The sequence continues at coordinate 335,910,150 of OZ002740.1, read as the reverse complement.
AAAAGAATATACAGTATAGTAACAAGTAGCATACAAAGCAAAAATTAAATACAATGGAATAGAATACAACTAGGAGCCTAATATAGCGTATTAAAATGTCATAATCAAGTGAAAAGTGCACCAGTTAGACAGGCAAAATTTAGAGAGTCATTAGAAGAGAATATGATATTTAGTTAACAGCAAGATCAGAAATGTAGTACAACGAGTTTAGAATTAGATTAATTTGATTAGTATGGGGTTGAATGTAGATAGTTAAACTAAAAATCAAAAAATTCTAGAATGGAATAGAAAATCATTTGTCATTTGTTTAGCAAACCAAAAAAGGAGCAATGAACAAACTCATTGCGGCAGAAAGCAATTTCAGTAATATAGTTAAATAATGAAGACAAACTATAGAGAGTCTAAAGCACTTAAAGTAGAATGGCAAACACCAATTTACAAATGAAAAATTAAAAATAACCGCTGACAGTAGATAAATAATGCTATATAGGTAACTGAAGCTTCTAAATGATGGATAATAGGAAACATAAAATCCCGCGACAGCTGTGAGGCATCTGGTGTGAGAAATTTAGAGAATGTATATATATATAGCTGTCATCAGAAAGTCCAAGATCTTCAGATTTGAATGAGTTAAGTAAAGCAGCGCATCTAGCCTCCTCAGACATACGGTTCCATAAAACGGCCCCATTCAGAAATACAGTTTTCCCGCCGTACTGCGTGCGAACCGTAGAGGACGATTCTGTAGTTATTCAGGGGGCTTAACTAAAACGTCTAGTAATATAGTTGGACAATAGTCCATATCTAGCCTTAAATACAAGCTTTAGAGCACTAAATTCATACATGCTAACAATTGTACAAGGAAGAAGCATTTCAAGAAACAATGGGGGCACATGTGAGCCTCGTTTGAAACCAAAAACGTATCTGGCGTAGGGCTTGAATGCACGGAGTAGTTTGGAAAAATTTCTTGTGAATGGAATTTGGTAAGAGAAAGCAATAAAACTAAAACTCAATAAAATCATTTCAAATTTTGCAGTACATTCTCGATATAGATACTGCATACTACATAGTACATGTCAATTTAATTTAACACCAATTTTCCCTAGGTGCCCATTCTTTAAAGGACGCTACACATGCTCAAGGAAATCTTGCGACTTTTGCATGGCCCAGTCGTTTGATATGAGTTGAGCGAAAATGAATGAAATTGGCCGAAACTTTTGCGTAAAAGCAAAACTTATGACTTTGCTATAGAATTGAACTAGATAAAATCGGATATTAACTTTTGCCTCCACTCGCAACAAATTTTATTCAAACTTAAATTCATTCATATAGCAAAGTTGTAAGGCTTGCTTGTACACATAGTTTCGTCAGATTTCATTCATGGCACACTTCAGTCTCATCTAAAGCTCCGACTTGCGGTACATACGCTCATGCATGTGACCGTACGAAATTTCATACGGCCCTTCATCTAGGGTATCATAAGAATTGATCTTAGACCGTTTTTACTTGTTACAATTGGCCTAAACGCACGTTTAAACTCAGATACTAGTATCGGCATTTGTATCGCCACTCTTTTCGACTTGTATATGATCCGCTCACTCGCCAAGTTGATTAACTTCATAAAAGAAAAGGTAGGAAACATTGATACATTTTTATAAATTTCTTGTGATAAAAAAAATTATTATTCATTGACATTGAACACATTACAACATACATATTAATGGCCGTTGAATAAAAAATTTCCTTTACAAGAAATGTATAAAAATGTATCAATGTTTCCTACCTTTTCTTTTATGGAGTTAATTAATCTGTGCAGTGAGCGACCGGCTCATGTATTCAGAAAAGTTTTGACTTCTGTTCATATTAGATAATCACTTATCGATATACTTACTAAGTTGTTTTCCACGCAGTAATAAAATGCTATCAGATGCGGAAATATCGTTAGTCGTTTTAGCCAAAATTGAAAATGATAAAAGAATAGTGGGAGCGTGAATTTAATTAAAAACGTGGGGCATATAATGTTATTATAACTTTGAAATATAGCTGGTGTTTTAAAAACTATGTTGATGTTGAACATTTGATGAACTTGGTGACGCCACTTATTTATAGTGAAGAAGGGCACAAGGTTTAGAAATTCTATATCACCTGCCGATCAGCTAGCGGTTACATTAAAATACCACTTAAGCAGTAGTATAGTTATGTAATGTACGTGAAAAATCGGAATTTTATTGGTATCATATTGTCCAATTTCTATACTTTACTTAACAAAATAATTAAAATATTTTATTTTTAAAACTTTTAAGGGGTCATTTAAAAAAGTGATTTTCTTTTGCTTATTTCGAAAGTATTGACTTTTAATACGTAAAATTTTTGTAGCGAAAGTATTCCGACCTTATAGCCTTTTATAGCCCTGACGGGCGACATGCTTGGCTCCGTTTTATCTGAAATATCTGGTTCATTTCTACCTGTCTCTATTCTTTGTTTAATCCATTGATGAGGCTTTGGCTTACGTAACCTAGCACCAATTACCAATTATTTCTTCACTTTTGCAAAAGTTTTCGCGCGTCAGATCTCGCACCATCATCGCTCATACCACGATTTCATTTTCATACCAAAAGTCAGCACTGAAAACTTCAAACGCAGGTATCTCGATTTTTTTTGCTGTCGGGATAAAAATAAAATCAACCAATTGGTTTGAGTTTTTATACCCTAGATGAAATCATAGGGGTATACTAAGTTTGTCATTCCGTTTGTAACACCTCGAAATAATGATGGTAGAGCAAAATGGATTGGACACCCATTCATAATATTTAAAGTTATTTCGATTTTTGCATGTCCGTCCGTCCGTCCGTCCGTGCGCACGATAACTCGAGAACGCGTATACTTAGAGAGCTGAAATTTTGTACACGGACTTTAAAAAAAAAAAGTAAAATTAAGTTCGAAAATGAGACAAATCGGGCAACTCCTTCGTGGGGTTGCCATATAAAAATTTCGTTTTCCGCTATATATTTGGACACTGCCTGAGAACGCGTCGACGTAGAGAGCTGAAATTTCGTACATGATGTTTTTATTACATTAGCAAATAAAATGTCAAAAATGGACTAAATCGGGCAACTCCTTCTTGGTGTTGCCATATAAAAATTTAGGTTTTTTACGTATACTTTGAAAACGATCAGTCCAAGACATTTTTATTGTGTACCAAAAACTTCTGCAGAATTCGAAATCCTATAAAATTGGTTATGATCATTTTTGCTGTGCGACAAACCGTTCTAGAAATATATGCAAAAAACAACTTCAAAATCAAACTTGAATAGATCGGTGACCATACGAAATTTAATACGGGCATTCATCTCTAGGGTATCATAAGAATTGGTCTTAGACCATTTCTAGCTTTTTTACTTGTTTTATATTGATCTACCAACTATTGGCTATCGCCGGTAGCAGATTTACGTTTGTTTATAAGTTGAAAATATATTTTTACAATTAAAAGTTGAAAAAAAAAATGGTAATTTTGATATCTTAACTTTGTGTGCCAATCATTTTCTAAAATTTTGCCTTACGAGGTTAATTCTGCTAGGGTGATTATAGTTTTAATACGGATAATAATCTTTTGCCATTTTTTTTTTCATTTGAGTTCACTGAGTTGCAATCTGTCCCGTTAGCAAAATACCTTCTGGCAACTTCATTTTTTTGTGCAGTTTTCATATAAAAAAATATGTTCTTCACTTTTAGAGTAGATTTATATAATATAAGCAGTTTCATATGATTATGTTTTGTTTCGGCTCGGTGCACCTTGTGAGGGATGGACAGAATACCACATTATTATCATAAAAGTTGTCGGTTAAAAAACAGGATAAACCCTGCGGAGACGATGAGGTGCAAGGATTCGGGTATAAAGTCTTGTTAATCATATAGGCGACAGTATTCTCCGGAAGAACAAAATAAAAAATTAACAAATTAAAAAAATTAATTTAAAATCCAACAAATTACAAAATAAATTATCCTAGTAAAAATATCATCACCGTGTAAATCGAAGGGAAAAACAGTTCATTATTATTGGTACAGTAATGATCAGTTTTATGATATATTTAATGTGACCTTCGATGAGATTTACTGAGTTGGACTTAATTTTCTGTTTCTTCAACAATTACAAGTATATGTACCTTGATGCATTTCAGTCAAATTAGCATTGGTTTACATAAAAGTTGTACATGATCTTTTAATAAAGTTTTTGTTTTTGTATTTGTATAATGAAATCATAGGTGAATGTCCGCACGATAACTTAGAAACGCGTCGAAATTTTGTACATATTAATTTTATGAAAAAAAGTAAGGTCAAATTCCTAGACGGGTAAATTTGTATATATTTTGTTTTTATTTTTGTTTTGATTTATTGGAGATGCTTTCTTAGCTGCGGGAATCGCACATTTCCAGGTGTTGAGCTGAGCTAATATTTCATTACGGCCAATAATCAAATAGTTAACGTCAAACAATTTTAAATTCTTATTTTAAAATGTATCGATCAGAACAAATAGTATAAAATTAAAGTAAAATTTTTTATCCAAAATTCAAGAGGTTGCTGTAGATTTTTATGACACCTAACAATTATTCCAGTGGGTGTTTATGTTTTTTTAAAGGCTTAAAGTAGTAATCTCTCACAATTTTTCCTGCAGATAGGGGCTAATTAAAATGTTAAATTGTGAAGGAATCCGATGGACGCAACTAATTTAAATACATATCATACGTACGTATATTTTGTTTATGTATCCAAGATGTCCTTGTGTTAGATAGATAGATTAGATAGATAGATAGATTATTTATTTATTTAGCAGCATTAACTGCTATTTATATACATTTTCTACAAATTCATATAATTCAGGTTAAAAGTTTTGTTTAATATGTTCTATGATAGCTCTTTTAAATAATTTTATATTCCTTATATTTCTAACTTCACTTGATAATGCATTAAAGTATTTAAAGCCATTATAAACTATTGAATTTTGCGAGATGCTGTTTCTAAAATTTGGAAGTCTTAGCTGATCATTATTTCGAAGCATATACGGTTGACAATCGCCTACATAATTTATACATGCACTCAAGTACGCAGGAACAAGACCATTCTTAATTTTAAATACAAAAATAAACACATTCAAAAATATTCTTTGTCTAACACTTAACCATTTTAGCGCATTTAACATATATTCTACACTGGTATATCTATTACACTGAAGTATCACTCGCATTGCTTTGTTTTGAAGTCTTTGCATCTGCATAAGTTGTTCCTGTTGGCTACCTCATGTATAGTAAAAATCAGATATCTTCAACAGATGTATGTATGTGTATGTTGACTTAATGATCTACAACGCATTCATGACGTCGTCATTACAAAATAGTTTAGCACTTAATCCAAGTAAATCAAATTGCCTAGCAATTTAATTTAATTAATCATTTATAATATTCGTAATAATAAACACATCTGTACAAGCATATATACATACAGCATGTAAAAGAAAAAAAAGCTCAACTCAAAACCGCATGAATAAACTCACAAGTAAGCAGATTCATGTACACACATATATTATTGTGCCAGTGTCATATTATCTTGTGAACATGCAATATGAGACATGATTTGTAAAAAGAAAACAATTTTAATACTTCCGACAAATTAATAAAGTAAAATAAAGCAATTTTGTACAATTTAGCAACAAGTCAAGTGACGCAATGTATTTGCGAATAACAGAAAAACTCTGACACAATAAACAAATAAGTTCAATATTGTGAAAGGTCAGGCTATAAGTAAGAAAGCAGTGAAATTGCTTTTCTAGTAATTTCTTTTTGAAATCGTTAATTATTGCTTATGGAAAAACTTTGCCTAATAAGCAAAGTTATTCAATTTGTATAAAAAGACTGATAGTAACCAAATAAAACCAGAACTGTTTCATCTAGCAAGTGTGTACTTCCTCAATAAGTCGGGTTCTTAGCCTAACTAATCAATAAAGCGGCAATTTAGCTTGATCAAACTTTTAACTGGGGCCTAAGCCTAAAGATCAATAAAGCGGCATATAGCCTGATCTTCAGCAATATATCGGCATACAGCCTACCCCATAGCTGACTTGCTACCACTATTAGACTCAACAAAGCGGCATTCTTAGTCTAGTCTAGAGTATGATTTGATTAATTTATCATCTTTGTCAACTGAAGTAGAAGCACTACATAGCGACTGTGGCATATGAGCCTACAAATACGGCCAAATGTAAGAACATTACACTGGAGGAATATAGACGGAAGACACCGAGAGGAGGAAAGGCGGTACGAATAAGGCAGCAATTAATTAGGCAAGATTCATTGCATTATTCCCATAACTACGGACAAGAAGCTCAAAAAGGAATTACTTTAGAGAGCCAGGCGTCTGAAGAAGGAACAACAAAATCTACGAAAGAAAGCGTCATTGCCTAAACAACAGCTGCAGCCCAAAATGCATTCTCACTCGATCCAATTACGGCGGAAGTTAGAGCACTAGTTACGGCCATACTGATATATAATTATCACTGTATTAAAAATTTAAAATATCTTTTCTATAATTATTTGTGAAAAATAACCAATTACTTAATTCATTCAATGGCTATTGTTCTAGATATTTCTTTTTAGATTAGCGTATAGAGTAAATATAATTTTTTTAAACGAATAAATAAAGCAGACTTAAATTTAACTTTGTCATATATTTATATGTATATATACATATATATAAAAAAGAGTTAAATTTTTATGGAGAATTGTGAAAGGTTACTGAAAGAAATAGAAAACCTATATCAAACCTTCACCAAGAACCCCCAAAGAAAATTTTCAGCTCAAAATCTCCCGAATAAGTCTTCTAGATTAAAAGAAATTCATAAGGAATTCGAATCTAAAGTAGCACAAACAATTATAAACAAGTTTTCAAGCAAAGATTTAGAACTTCGATACAAAGATACAATAATATAAATCTGAAAACAAAAAATAGTATAAATTCGAAAATTGAGGAAAATTACAGTGAGACAAGATTAGATTACGATTCAGATTCTAGTTGTGAACTGCAGAAGACAACAATAGGATAAAAATAGCTGCATTCGACATAGTAACAGGATTAAAATTGATCCCAGAATTTGCTGGCGAATACCAGAAATTAGAAAATTTCGTAACTATTATTGAATTATATGATATAACATTAAAAGATGACTCCGAGAAGGAATTAATAAATTTCGTTTGGAACGCAAAGCTATCCCACAAGGCAAAGAATAGAATAATCACAGTGAAAACCCCAATATCAGCAAAAGAGTTCTTAAGAACTACACTAGAAGCAAGTTTTAAATCAGGCAACACCATAGAAAATTTATTCGCAACTCTCTGAACTAAAACAAAGAAATACAGGAGTTAAACACTTACGGACAAAGTTTTAAATCTAATAAATGAGTTTAAATAACCTACAAATTCAAAAAGTGGATGAAGATAATAGAGAGACGGTAATCAAACTAAATGATAAACTGACACTAAATATTTTTCAGAATGGTTTAAATGAGAATCTCAAACCAACGATTACTGCAGCGCAATGTACTAAATTTTCTGAAGCAGCTGTGTTAACCTCATAAATAGAAACCCCCTTAGAACCACAAATCTTTTCGTTCAATAAAAAGTTTCAAAACAATCAAGGATTCTTTAATAGAAATTATAGATCATTACCAGTTAATCATAATTATAACAATTTTTCACAAGGAAGATACAATCAGAATTACTCTCGGCAGACACAAAGAAACTTCTCAAATAACGGAACCCGCAATACACAAAGGAATAATTCAAATTTTAACAACAGCAAATATGTTCAAAAACACAATGACTATACACACTCAGGCAATAATAATGCAATCCATTATTCACAATACAATAGACATAGGGTAAATTTTATCCAAGACACCGCAAATATATAAAGACGCGAATACTTCCACTAAATAATAATGTGACAAATTTTGTAACATTCAAGAAAAGTCCAGTAAAAGTATTAACTTTCTAATAGATACAGGTGCAGACATATCTATCTGCAAATTAAATAATTTAAATGATTATTATTTAGATAAAGATGAAACGTGCAAAATTACGGGCATAACAAACATTGAAACGTTATCTTTTGGAACTACGATCATGAAACTGATATATGAAAGCTTTAATTTAAGCCGCAAATTTCACATGGTAGACAATAACTTACCATTATTGACTTATTGTATAATTGGCAGAGATTTTTTAATGATATATCTATGCAAAATTGGTTATGAGACATTTACACTCTCCATACATACGCAGAATGAAGAAATAGTGATATCAATAAGAAGCAATTTTAACAGCTTCATCACTATTCCTCCAAGATGCAAAGTAATAAAGGCAATACGCCTCAACATTAAAGAAGACAGTGTAATGTGTAACCAAGAAATTTGCAAAGTAGTATTCATTGCCAATACAATAGTACCTGCTCAAGGCATCGCTCATAAAAATTCTAAATACATCAGATATGAAAGTTAATCTACATAAAAAGTTTCACGCCTGAAATTCAACCATTGAAAAACTATTATTTATTAAATCCACATAAAACAATGATTGAAGACTCGTGCGACAGATTTTCAAAATTAAAAAACGAATTAAAAATAGAAGGTCTAAAAAAATTTAGAAGCGAAAAATTCGATACTGTCTGATGAAAAATTAACGCAAATAACTTTTATAGACAACATATTGCATGCATTGAAAATAGTCCGGTTTAGATAAAGAATTACCGTTTACCACAATCGTAGTTACAAGAAATAAATGATCAAGTTTAAAGTATGCTTAAGGATAATATAATAGAAAAGTCAAATAGTTCGTATAATTCGCCTTTACTAATAGTACCCAAATAATGATACAAAAAAATGGAGACTTGTAGTCGAACAAAAAATTGATAAAATCCAATTAACTAGACTTGAAGATGTCCAAATTCGCTGGATAGGAAATGCTTAGTATTAATTTACAGTAAAATATAATAAATTATTAGTGCAAATTTAGCTTAATAAATGCATTTTACATAGTGTTTTTTTTTCTCCTTTTAGCCAGAATAACGATTATAACTTTAAGAACGGAGAAGAAAAAAGGTGAAGAGCTTTTGTTGAGTTACAATAACGATCACGAATTGTAATCTTTTTTTGTATATTATTTTTATTTTAGGGGACGTAATAAATATATTTTACAAATCTTCAAAGTATCCAGGATTACAATATAAATAACTTCATTGCGATACGATTGGTCATTTTAGTTGCTTAGTATTTATATTTTTATGCTTTGTCTTGTGCTAACCTGAACTTTCTTCAGTAATATTATATCTACATAAAATGGTGCGTCATTGTGCTGTTCCGGGATGCAAATCAAATTTACACAGCCTTTTATCAAGAGGTCACAGTGCGGTTTCAACATTCAGTTTTCCCAAAGATGAAGAGCGTGTTAAATTATGGATACGAGCTATACCACGTAAGGACTGGAAACCTAGTAAATCTTCGTCAGTTTGTATAGTACATTTTCAAGATTTCGACATTATTCGAAATGTTCGCGGTATACCACTCCAAATACCTAAACTTGCTCCCAATGCTGTTCCTTCCATTTTCCCCAGCTGTCCTTCTTATCTATCAAATCCGAAGCCACCACCACGAAAAGATCCAAATATACGAAAGATAGAAAATTTGATAAAAGCACAGAAATTTAAGAACGATCTTATAGTCTCGAATTTTATTAAAGATTTTCGAGATTTTACTAACAATTTTGTAACTAAATTAAAATTAGATGGATGGTGCGTTTTAAAAAGTCCGAAAAAAATTATTTTCTTTATGGTTGAACCCAACGAAGAAATGATTTGTAATTTTAAAGTTAGAATTTCGGTATGTTGCAATTTGCTCATTCGTGTTTTTCTTGAATCTACAGAGCTTGATAGAAAATCCCTCTATTGGATATTACCATGTAATAATAAGTTAACTCTTTGGTCACAAATGAGTAGCATTATAAGTCGATATGGATCGAGCCCTGAACAAAAAGCTGATGAGAAAATATCCTAGCCACCAAATAGAGAAATTATGACTAAAGTGCAAGCGGGGCAAAGAGTATGTAGTAAACAAATATCAGATGAAATAATAATCAATCAACCAATACCCGATGAGTGTAGTAAACAAATATCAGATGAAATAATAATCAATCAACCAATACCCGATGAGGCAATATCTTATAAAACAACACACGATCAATCAATTCTGGATCAAAATATTTCACTAAACTACCATTATGTTGATATAAAAATGGAACCTCCAATAGATATTTCTTAAGACTTCTTAAGACAAAATACATTTTTTTCCAAATTGAGATATGTACATATATGTATATGTAGTTGTATCAATTTGTACAACCCATTGGGAAAAAGAGCGCTCAGAGAAACTTTTAGCGCTTCTATTCTCTATCCCAGTTCATTGCCTTTTACATAGGCATGTACGCAGAAGCAAGCTGCTGCTCTTAAGAAGCACTCTAGGAGGTATGCTAAATGATGGACGAGGAGGTGGAATGGTGGAATAATCATCGCAGTGCTTCTTTCTTTACCTTCCTGAGAGCAGTAGTAAAACGTTTGCCACTGCATATATGGTTATGAGGCAATGAGCTGGGACAGCGAAAAGTATCTTAGCGTATAATCTTCTATAGAGCTTCCAAGTAATGGCTAACGAAGCTCTTCAGTCATATTATTGCGCCTTTGTGTATTTTTCTATATTCTATAGTAAATATTCTTATATAGAGCTTCCGGATGATGCCTAGAGAAACGCTTAAGTTGTGCGCCTTTTAGAAGCATTGATTTTTCGTCCCAATAGGAATAGCTAAATTTTAAATTATTGATAACTCGAAGCTTATATATATGCTGTGCAGTTTACATAAAAAATATGTAAATATAGAGGTTTTATCCGATAGAATGAAAGCTATGGCCGATGCCGCAAAGGAATAAAAATTGTATACATTGGGACGAAAAACCAACGCTTCTGAAAGAAGCATAGTTTAAGCGCTTCCCTATCTATCCATCATTTGGCAGCTCTTTAGAAGAATATTCACTGATCCAGCCAGAGAAAAAAGCAGAGACGCAAGTAAGTAATTCAAGACCATCCATAGTCATCAATTGGAAGCTCTATAGAAGACTATTTGATAAGCTCCAGCAGAAATGCAACAAAGGATAATTTCATTTCATTTTCCACGAATCTAAACTGGATTTTTCCACTATTGTACGAATTGACGCATTTCTCATTTTCAATGTGAAGTTAGAAGTTCTTGTTATCAATCATTCTTATTATTCTTGTTATCAGTTATTCAAATAATCATTAGCAAGCTCAGGCAGCTTACTAATGTTCTTAGGAAGCAGTCTTGAAGTCCTCTTATGAGGTTAAGGAAAAAGCACTGCGATGATTATTCAAAAAGCTCATTAAAACTTTTGATAGACACTTTCAAAAAACTTCTTCACCCATCATGTAGCATACCTCTTGAGCGCTTCTTAGGGAGAACAGTGAAGCGCCTGCCTGTGCGGACATGCCTATGTCAAAAAGCAAGGATCTGGGAAGGGGAAAAGAAACGCTGCGAGCTTCTAGGGAAACGCTTCAGGAGGTTTCTTCAAGCGTTCTTTTTCCCAGTTGGTGAAGAAGCGTCGTATCGTTGATTTAATAAGTTAAGTAACGATAACTATAACGTTAATATATTTTTCTGATAACAGATTACGCACTATAAGGCCATTGCGATGCTTTGAGCAGTTGTAATTTACCAGGTTTCAGGACATTAATTTGACAGTTCTTTTACCTTTTGATCAAGGAAACTCTGTATAAAACACTTATATAAAATTGTAAGTCTTAATAAGTGAACACATATGATTAATATTCTTACAGCATTTTCAATCTAAGCTAGAAATAAGAATTTCATTTTTTTTTATATTTATCAGAACCGTGAAATATAAATTAGTTCATCTAGTAAAGAGAAAGAAATCCTTCTAAAATTAATAATATTACGAGTGTAATTGGATACTACTTTAACCACTTCCGATTTATAGGTAGAGTATTATTGAATTATTTATGCATTTACCTTTCATAATATATCTAGATTATTACTATTACATAATATTTTTCTTCACATCTTACTCATACTCGTTTTCTTTACCTATCTAGATACTAGCGGCTTTTTCTATTCATATCTAATTTTAAGAGAGACAATGTAGACATTATGTTAATGCAAATGAAATAAACGATAATCCCAGTACAACGAAATTATTTATCAAGGATGGTGTACTAGTTAGTTCACAGCGCAGGGTCCGTTTTCCACGTGCGTTTGATGCATTGTTCCTGGATGTCCAAAACAACAGATCAGACAATGACAGCGAATATTTCATCGAAAGTAAAAATATAAAAAATTGTGCCAGTAATTTCAATTTCATTCAGTTCAATCGTGAAATGAAATGAAGATAACACTGCGAGAAGTGAATTTCTTTATCTCTGAATTTTTGTGCCCAAAAAGGGGGCTTTAATAATGCTTGAAGGACGATAGTTGCGTAAAACTTAAGAAAAGCTAAAAAAAAAAGATAATTCTACATAAGTGCCAAATTTTAGAACTTTTCATGCGATGAACAGAAAAGCCTACGTCAACATGGCGTTTGATTTCTTTTAAAAACAACCCTTTTTTCCAACTATAGCATATACATACGTATTTGGAACCAGATAACCAGTACCTTAGGATAAGTGTCTGATAAATTTCGAATAGTTTTTCGTTCAAGGATTATGTGGAATGTAAGAACTAGTAAGATAGTCCGGTGGTTTAACGTGAGCGTCTAGCTAAGAACCCTTAATCACACCTCACTCTAAAAATACACAACATGACAATCAGCGCCCTCATGAAACAGTATATCCTACCTCTATGAGTACCAGTTATGCCAGGGCATGTTTGACAATAACTTACTGGTCAAAGAGAGACCTATATAAAATCTCTATCTGTGGGTCGCGGCACCCGGCTGATTCAGCGCAACTACACGCCGAGAGCCAAATATCTGAGCATGCAATGCGTAAGTGATCAGAACTTGAAATCCTAAGTTGCAGTACACATTTAATACAAGCGACATACTTCTCCCATTATCTAGAGTATGTGCACTTACGCAAGCTAGACTGACACTCTCTATCTGCCCGCATATAGGCTACCACAACCACCTCGATGCTCCCATCAAGGGGGCTTCTCCATGTTGAGGTGTAAGGCAAGCTTTACAGCGCTCCTCAAACACGTGATACCATGTTAGCAATGTCGGCTACTCATTACCCATGACCATGAAACATGACTAGATACTCCTTTCGGGCTTAAGATCTTATTGGCACTTGGGATGTCAGCGGGGAACACGTGAAAGTTATGATATGCCCATTCAAGTCTGCAGAGACTAAAGATTACAGCCAGTAATTTTTACAGCTGCCATGCATACTTGACATAACAGAATTACTATCATGAATACTCCCAGTGTTCGCCCCCTGTGTAGAGGTTTTGTTTGAGATCTTATTTATATGCGATTCTCATAAGCACATAAATTCTTTGTACGTCACTGTACCATACTACAGTACCCACTGAATCAAATATCTTTTCTATTTCGCATGTGAGCATATAACTTCTTTTAAAATGACCCACATCAGGTCATCACCTACTACAGTGCCCACGGTGGCAGATCCAAAGTGCCCCTGTTACAGCAATGTTCCTCCAGTTAAACAAATTTTGTCGTTGTGCATGCATAATTTCCTCATTGGTAGCCCTGCGCGTCACAGTTCTTTTTCAACTGCCAATTCTAGTAAGAATCAAACTAAAAAGCATCGGCCATGATGTTGGTATAATCTTCACCAATAGTTAATCATCAGTTTCTGAAAAGATTATTACCTATCGCTCGTACCGTTGAGAAAATTGGCAATAGCGCAAAGCCACGCTCGACTTTCAGAAACAAAAGACGTGCAGTATTATAAATGGCGTACAGTGCTGAAAAATCTCATTAATTAACTTAATTTTCATTGGTGGGAAATTTGTGCAATAAGGAAAAGCTGCTGTCAGAATTAGTAATGGAACAGGTTTCTTAAATTTTGTACGAGGGCATAAGACTCTTCAAGCCATGCTTTTACTTAAGGAATTATTATGAATCGAATGTGCAAAAGAATATTAATAATTTATCGAAATAGTCTAACAAAAGCAAAAAATTAAAAGCATGCTTCTAAGACTTGACAAAGTCTATTAATGCACATTTGTGCGATTTGATTATTCTCTTCATACACTTTCATTTTATTATGGTCACGCAACCAGCATTTTTTATAGAAGGCGGTGTCAAAATGAGGCTTATTAAATCCGTAACGGTAATTTTAACGAAGCTATATATACATATATATATCTGTGCCCTCTTTCAATATAAAAGCCCATATTATGAATGACCTAAAGGTTAGTGACCATGAAACAATTATGTTTAACTTGAAAGCCAGTCAACATGAATTTAACATCCAAAGCTCTACTTATATCAGGTATAATAAGGAGGAATTCATTGGTGAACTTTCCCGATTGAACATGATACAAAATGTATCAGGTAGTGATCTTAATGTTAAAGCCAGGGCATTATCGGAATCTTTATTGGAGGTAAGCCGTAAGTTTATAGTAGAAAAACGCCATGTAAAAGGTAAAAACAGATGGTTTAACAAACGCTTGTCGGACCTAAGGAAAAATAAAGTAAATTGCTATTATAAAGCAAAATTAACACACAGCCACAGCGACTGGCTAGCATATAAGCAATTAAGGAACTTGTATAAGCGGGAAATAAATATTGCTAAATTTGAATATTTAAAAAATAAAATTAATTTGAATAGTGGAGACCAACAGGCTATGTGGAAAACGCTAAAAAAACTAGTCATAGGTGAAAACCGCAAAGAAGCACTTAAAGGAATCAATTTCGGAGGATCAATTGTAAAAGATAGCAAAAATATAGCAAAACAATTTAATAAATATTTTATAAGTCTGACTATAATTATATAAATGCAAGAATGTTATTGGATTGCATGGATGAACTTGGTGATTTATTTGTAAGTGTGATAAACGATGCGTTTGAGCATGGGATATTCCCAGACACATGGAAGGAGAGTCTAGTCATACTTGAGTCGTACTTGAGAAGGTTGTACAAACACAGCTTGAGGAATATATTGAAACAAAGAAGGTATTAGTAGAACAGCAATCTGGTTTTAGAAAAGGTCACTCTTGCGAAACAGCATTAAATTGGATGATTGTGGAATGGAAGAAAATTATCGAGGAAGGAGACATTATTATAGCTGTATTTCTTGATTTAAAAAGAGCGTTTGAGACAATTGATAAGGATATTTTGATTAAGAAATTATCATTTTATGGAATAAGAGGAAGAGAGTTGGGATTTTTTGAATCTTATTTGAAAAATCGTAAACAGCGATCTAGATACGGGAAAGAAATATCAGAAGAAAGCGAAATAAATCTAGGAGTTCCACAAGGATCAATTTTGGGTGTTCTATTATTTGTTCTGTACATAAATGACATCCCAAACGTGTTAAAATATTCCAAGCTTGCTTTGTTTGCTGATGACACATTAATTTACATACAAGGGACAAATACAAGTGAATGTGTAAGATTGATTGAAGAGGATATCTTAAGACTTGTAAATTGGCTGAATATGAATAAGCTAAAACTGAATGTAAATAAAACAAAATGTCTTGTAATGAACAATAATGAAAGAGTACAGTTGTGTGTAGGGTCAGAATATATTGAGTGTGTAAATGAAATGAAATATTTAGGTGAGATCGTGGATCAAGGTATATAGAAGAAACAAGGTATGCCCATTAAAATTTTGACATATCACAGCTGATCAAACAGCTGATAGTCTGTGACGTACTTCAGTGAATGAATAAAAAAGAAAAAGGAAATCTGACAGTGGCAGTACAAGCGCAAAGAATTTTGACACATTACAGCTGATGCCCTGTGACGTACTTCAGTGAATGAAGAAAAAGGGAAAAAGAGTTTTAACAAAAATGGCGGAACGTGGTTCGAGTCGGGAATACCTTGTCTTCTATATACCTTGATCGTGGATAAGTACTTATGTTTTAAAGAAAATGTGGACTATATTTGCAAAAAAATTTCCAAAAAACTTGGCTTTCTCGCAAGAATCAGAAGTAAAGTACCAGAAAATTGCCTGTTAAATATCTATAACACCATTGTATTACCGCACTATGACTACTGCTCATCTATAATTTTTATCAGCACGGAAGAAATGATAGACCGTCTACAAAAACTACAAAATAGAGCCATGAGAATAATACTTTCTTGTCGGATGGATACGCCGGTGGTGTATATGTTAGAGACATTAAATTGGCTAAGTGTTAGACAGAGGTTAAAATATAACGCACTTAACTTTGTGTTTAAAGTGAAGTATAACATGTTTCCAGAATACCTGCAAAAACATCTAAATTATGTGAATGATACTAGATATAATCTAAGAAATGCAGGAGATTTTAGATTGCCGTTATATAGAAGATATAGGACTCAAAATTCAATTATGTATAAGGGACTGCAATTGTTTAATAGACTACCAAATGAAATAAAACTAGAAAGAAATTTTTTCCGATTTAAAAATTCAATTAGGTGCTACGTGAAAAATGAATTTTAAATGAATTTTATTAATTAACTTACTTTTTTCTTAATGAATTTCAATTACGAGAGATTTATGAAGTTATGTAATGTTGTTGTTATAGCTTTTGGGCTAATAAATATTTATTCTATTCTATTCTATTCTAATATTCTACTTAATTTGCTTTCGTCCTTATTTGTTATTTTATTTTACTTTCTTATTATTATAGTCCTTAAGTTATCGTTATTATCTTTATTTGTTATATAATTTCTTATTTTTTGTTTCTATTATCTATTTTTGATTAATATCAGATGTTTTGTTCTTTAGCAATTAATGGTTTTAATTTTTCTATTTTTCTCCGCTTATATCTTTAATGTATTATATAGTTTTATTTTGCTTTCGGTTTTATTATACTTTTTCTTTTGTATTACTTACATGTTAATTTGAACTATTTTTATGTATACTATTTTGTAGTTCTTGTTTTTCTTTTTATTTTTTACTTAAAGTTTCATTTGTTTAACGGTAGTAAGTAAGTGGATTTATAGAAAAATGAAAATACGCTTAGTCTATTGTTATAAGTCAGTGGTCGGCTGTAAATAATTTCTAACAGTAAAAAATACATAATTTGTATAGTAAATCGCCTAGTCCATATTATGCAATTCAGTGGTTTGTCCCAAAGTATTTTAATACGGCAATGTGAAAGCAGCCTTATTATTTGGATATTCTAACTGTCAAAGTCGGCTGACACCTGTCACAGAAATGTCACTTAACGTCATTTGTTGGCACGTGCTATGTTGTTGTGTTTTGTATAGAATTTTTAAAATCGTTTAACATTTTAATGGAAAAAAGTAAATTATCAAAATGAAGAACAAACCGCAAAAGCATAAAACTACTAACACATTTCGGGTGAGTGAATTTGCAAAAATCATTCACTTTTCTCCAAATATTTATCAATAATTTTCACAGTACAAATCGTTTACCGAACATGTTGGCGAAATAGACATCAGAAGGACGGCCTTATATTACATTGGGCATGCGAATGAAGAAACTATAGAAGAAAATGAAACATATTTCTCGCAAGCTATTCGAAAATGGTCAGTTTTGAATCTTACAACAGAATATCATCAGTTTAGCAAAAAATGCCAGGGAATAGTGACTTTACCCCAGCTTTTACACAAGAAGGACTTTGTGGTGAACTATTTACTCAAGAGTTTGGGTGATGTCTCAACGCTATCACTACAGCCACTTCTAGAAATTCTAGTTGCTGTAGCAAAAGATCTTCGTGAGGAATTCTATCCATATTTTCCGGTAGTCCTTCAAAAACTTATCTCTTTGCTGGATACTCAGGATGCTGAACAACTTGAATGGACACTGGTTTGCTTAGCATATTTATTTAAAACTTTAAAACCATTTTTGAGGCGTAATATAGATGTAGTGCTGCGGTCGGTTCTACCAATTCTGGATGAAACTAAGTATCCAGAACATATAACACATTTTGCTGTCGAGTGTTTTGCTTTCGTTGCTCGAGATATTAAAGATTTTGAGAAGCTACTAGCATTTATCATGAAAGAAATGCAGCAATTTGGAGAAGCAGGTATCTTTGGTATGGGTCGACTGTTCTTTGAGATTATTCGCGGTGTTGAAGGAAATTTTCATAGCATTGCAGATACATTCTTAAGCTTTATCTTTGATTCTCTAATGAATAAAAGGCATGATAGAATATTCCTCTATGAGATAATAGAACAAATGGTAGAGAACATATTGAATTTTATACATCCTCATAACATAACGCTTTATTGGAACATAATTTGCAGGACAACAGTAAAATGCCTTAACAATGATATTAGTAATGTAAAAGTTGCAAACAAGTTTGTGTTACTAATGCAAAAGAGTGCTGAATGGAAGGATGGAAAATATCTAAATGAATTAGACCCACTTGTGGGGACAATAATTAATTTGATTGATGCCACTGAAGATAAAACTGTTCTCATGAATGTTTCTCATCTTGTTTGTCAAATTTTGATGTCAAGTCGAGCAAAAGTAGTCCAATTAGACACAAGTCGGCTGATTAAAAAGGTACTTGGTTTACCCTTGCGACAAGTATATAATGATTTTATTTTGAAAATATGCATGCATGCTCAATTTGAAATTCTCGTTCTACCAGAAGCTCTAAAGCATTTTGAGTTTTATTTAGACGAACAGAGTTTAAATTTGATGGTAAAAGTAATTTTCCGTAAGAGTCCTATGTGTGGAGCCGGTATAAAACTTAAAGAATGGAAGCAATATCCATTGGTTTTTAAGAAAAGCGAAAGTGTGGAGACACTTTTAAACATTGTAAAAAGTTTTAATGCATCTAAAATTGAGGATAAAAGCTCAGTTATGTTTTTGCAAGCTGTTATTATTATTCCACATATTGTTGGAATTAATAAGACGAATATTGGTAGGAATTTAGTTGACCATATTGCAGAGATTTGTAAACTCCTATCAAATAAAGAAGCATCGGAAACTCAACGGCAAAACTATTTATTTTATCTTCAAATATTATCCGAGAATGTTATACACCTAAAAGAAGACGTGGAAAAATCATTTTATCATGATATTCTAGAAACAGTTCTTTCGCTTTGTGGAGACCCCAAGTTCTTGATTGCTTTAAAAATTCTCGACTTTACATTGACCGCTGCTACGATTAGATGTCCGTCTGTTCTTTCTTTGGATACATTCTATAAAATACATGAACAATTATCCGAAAATTTGTCATCATCAAGTAATGAGATGCGCTTAATATCATCCCATGCTTTAAGCTGTTTTAGCCAAAATAAACAGAATGATTTCGTCGCAGTACCGATTTATGATATATTTTTCAATTGCGAGTCTATCACTCCAAGCATCCACACTTATAGAGATCAATTATTATATCTACAGAGAATTTCTGTTGAAAGCGAATTATTCAGAAAGATTTTGGCCTCTAAAGAATTGAAGAAAGATTGCTTGAGATTCTTGCTTGGACTTCTATATCACAATTTTAAATTACTATGGGAACCAACATTAAAAATCATCGAAGGTTATGCAGCAGAGTATGATGTCTCTACATTTTGGGATATATTTAAAATTAAATTAACAGAAACTGCAGATATTATCAACGGAGAGCAACGTGACATGAGTAATTTATGTCCTGAGATAGATTTCAAGGATGCTTGTCTTAAAGAGTTCTTCGTAAATTTAGCACAGATTTCAAATAAAGTTGACTTTGCTCACTATCGAAATTTATTATGGGGCTGTCTGCCGAATTTAGGTAAAGTAAGCGAAGTAAAAAATAGAGAAATTGTCAGTATTTTTCTTAAATTTGTGCAGGAAGAATATAAGAAAGCTCAACAAAATTTTAGTTTAACATGGAATATTTTGGTTAATGATGATTCATATGATCAGAAATTAGAAGATGATGAGATTGAGCAAAATGTAGAAATGAAAACTCTAAATCCAATCAGTAAAAGCAATAAATCGACTGTTTCCACATTGATTGTAAAACTAGGAACATTCACAAAACTAGTGAATCCCAAACAAATCCACCGAGAAAAGGAGCTTTATCAATTCTATCTAGAACTGTTGTCAAGCACAAATTTATTCCTACAAAAACTTGCTTTAGACTGTATTATGGCATATAAAAGTAAATCACTGATGCCTTACAGAGATCAACTGTATTCTTTCGTGGATGAAAAAAAGTTTAAGGACTCGCTAATCAATTTTAAAATTGATAAAGATACCAAAAACATCCAACCAGAGCATAGGCAAGAATTACTAGAAATTTTGCTTCGAATTCTTTATGGAAATATGATTTCAAAGAAGTCTAACAAAATTATGTCCAGTCAAATACGGAAAAGTCATGTTATGAGATTTTTAGCTGGTTGCGATAAGACTGAAATACTTTTGTTTCTTAAAATGGCATTTGGAATTTATGAAGACGTTTTGAACCGGAAGCTAGACGAAATTCCAGACGAAGTAACTCGTAGCTTATCACTTGAGAAGGTTTGGTCACCTAAGAAATTGCAGAGTACGATAAACACCCTCGAAATGATTCGTAAACAATTTGGTGGCTTAATGGAAGAGGACTTTCTAGAGTATCTATTAAAAATTTTAGTTTTTGTCGGATCTGTTTGTGAAACAGTCTTAACACAGGCTGAGAAAATAAATCCGAAAATTGTTGCAATATTCAAGAATTTAAAATCAACATGTTTACTCAATAT
This sequence comes from Dioctria rufipes, assembly GCA_963924295.1. Lineage (NCBI taxonomy): Eukaryota > Metazoa > Arthropoda > Insecta > Diptera > Asilidae > Dioctria > Dioctria rufipes. The sequence continues at coordinate 335,889,214 of OZ002740.1, read as the reverse complement.
GGTAAACTTTTTCGATCATTTTCAAAATTTCAAATGGAATGAGAATCAAATTTCGCCAATATTCAAAGTGTTTGTGTGGCCTCGATTAATTAAATTATCACAAGACAGTATTCATTCACCAACGCCACTGTTAAAACTATTTCACGTATGGACTCAAAATCCTCAACACTTCTCTCTTCTTTCTTTTGAACATCCATTTACTCCAGCATTGTCGCCAATTAGTTCATCTATAGATTTACTTTTAAATCAAAAATCTAAGCCAATCATTCGTTCAACTGTAATGGAAATGATAGAGAGACTTCTGTTGGCGCCAGAAGCAATTGAAGATGAATGTAATCTTTCAGCTGTATCAGGGGTGTCTGTGGTAAGACCACATATATTAAAAATTCTTGAAAAACTTCAGAGCACCTTAAAAGTACGGGGCACTCGTAGAGGCTTAGATAAACGAGAATTGAACATTTTATCGCAAGTGACTAACTTAGTGGACGATTCTAAAACATGTGAAACTCTTTTGCAACTACTTTTGCCAATTCTAGTTACGAAATGTCAAACATCTTCTGGTGAAGAAACAGTTATACAAGTAATTCAAACAATTTCGAATTTATTGAATAAGATTGGAGAGCCGGTAAAATACATTCGAAATATTGGACCATTATTTGAACAAATAACAGAAGTTTCAGCACGAAAAGAATTGTGTACTCTACTTACAAAAATAGCAAAAATATCTCAAAATGAACATCCGAAATTGTTGGAAACTGCTAAGATTGTGAGTCAATTGAATGCTTGGGATAGAAGATGGGTTGAACAACCAGACTATGATGTTCGTCTAAATGCGATTACAACACTTAAGAATAGACTTGATGATGGTGATGTTGACATTGATCTTGGTTTACTTGTGATTTATAACTGCTTCTACTTTATAAAGTATGACAAAGATATGGGACTCAGAGATAATGCTTCTGAATTTCTACGGGTTTTGGTACCAAAATTAGTGGAACACTACAAAGGATCCAAAAAGGAAATCGACTTTCTTATCGGAGATATTGTGCTGGATTTGATTCGTCGAACTATACGTGATAAAAATGATAATGTTCGTAATGAGGGTATACAACTTTTTGGAGAATTGATACGAGAAAGTTCAGAGGCTCATAAAATATTGCAAGATCTTGCTTTGTTAACAGATAAAAGTGATCGTGAAGTTGACTTTTTCGACAATATAACTCACTTACAAAGTCACAGGCATGGAAGAGCTTTATTGAAATTTTGTTCTGTTGGTAAAAGTGTTACAAAAGTACCCACTCCTCAAGCATTGACCCAATTCATTCTACCGTTAGCAACTAGATATTTGCTAAACGAGAAATTCGCATCAAAGCATACGCTCATTGATGCTGCAATTGAAACTATCCGAGTAGTTTGTCAGCTCTTACCGTGGCATCAATATCTTGCAATCCTTAAATTCTATTTGCAAAGAATGAAGTATAATCATGAATACCAGAAACAGCTTGTTCGAATTGTTGTTGTTATTTTAGATGCTTTTCATTTTGATTTATCCATTAACGAAATAGACTCTCAAGAGATAAATCAAAATCATATAGAGACAACAAAAGTTGACCAAGAGCAAAAAATAATAGAAGAAAAGAGTAAAGATGTAGAATCAGCTGAAAATGGTTCAACGATAGAACAGAAAGAAGAAGAATTAAAATTGGATGATGGCGATTTAGACTCTGAGTTAGACGTATTACATAAATCCCCAAATGACGAAAATGATATTGATAATGATACGAAATTTTTACACCTGGAGCCAGTTTATAATCGTATAACGAAACTGTCCCCTTCGAATGCTAAAACTGTTGTTCACGTGATCTCAACAATTCTTATTCCAACATTAAATCATTCAATCACTAGCATTACCAGTTACGATACGAAGCATAAATTAAACAGACGAAAACGAGATATGGAACGTGAAGAGGAAGAAATATTACGTGTTCCAATAGCGTTAGCGCTTGTTAAATTGCTCCAGAAGTTACCAAGTGAAATGCTCGAAATCAGTTTGCCTGGAGTTTTTATGAAAGTCTGTACATTTTTGAAATCACCTTTAAAATCTGTGCGAATGTGTACGCGTGACATTCTAAAGAAAGTTATGTTATGTCTTGGATCTGGATATTTAAGTCTTCTCGTGGATAAGCTAACTGCTCTATTGACTCGAGGTTTTCAAGTTCATGTACTTTCTGTAACGATACACGGTGTACTCGATTGTCTTAAGGAACAGTTTAAACCAGGTGACTTGGAGTCATGCCTTCAGAATATTTTAGAAGTTACATTGAATGATATATTCGGTGATGTTGCTGCAGAAAAGGAGGTGGAAAAAATCGGTGTCCATACACCAGAGGCAAAACCGAGTGCTAAAAGTTATCTGACTTTACATATTGTAGCGAGAAACATTCAAGAATCTTGTCTTGTTGATCTTTTAATGCCTTTTAAAGAGCACCTAGCAAAAAGTCAATCACGGAAAACTATCAGTAAAATTCAAGATTGTTTTCAAAGAATTGTTAGTGGCCTAGTTGAAAATAAAAATATTTCACCGGAGACTTTGCTCATATTTATCTATGGGATACTTTCAGAATCAATAACTGAACTGCTGCCCGGCAGAGAAAAGCCAGTTCTAACAGAAAATGAAAAAGAAAGGATGCGGAGAGCTAGACCTGATTGCTTTATAATCCCGGAACAACCACGGTTTCGTTCAGGCGCTGTTCGAAAAATTGTCAAAACTAACACTCAAGCCAATGCACATGTTCTAATTGAATTGGGACTTGAACTGCTGAATATTGTGTTAAAGCGAAAAAAGATTATCGAATTAGATTATGAGCCTTTCCTTAATCCGTTAGTTCCTTTATTGCGAGATTCACTGAAGAGTTCTCACATTCGAGTAACAACCTATGCCTTAAAGTGTTTAACTGCAATATGGATTGGTGCGTACGAGCTTCAAGCTATTGTAGATACAATGAACGAGTTTGTGGAGCAAATTTTTTTAATCCTTCACAAGTATACTAGTTTCGATATAACTAAAAAGGACGATAACTTTCAATTGGTTAAAAGCGCCTTCAAAGCAATCGTGGCAGTAATTCGAAAATGTGAATATTACACAATAAATCAAGAATACGTGGCCCAACTGATATTGTACATTGAGCAAGATATGCACGAATTCGACAAGCAACCCATGGCATTTTCTCTATTAAAAGCCTTAGTGAATCGGAAGGTCATCTGTCCAGAAATCCATGATATAATGAAAAAGCTTTGCGATTTGTCAATTATTTCGGAATCAAATTTTGCCAGAGAAGAATCTCGAAATATCTTAATTGTTTACCTTATGGAGTATCCTCTTCAGAAGAAAGTTGATAGTATTCTGCAGTTTTTTACAACACAATTGAATTTCTCTGTTCCAACTGGTCGACTGTCAGCCATTGAATTTCTACATATGATTGTGAAGAAGTTTCCGGAACAAATCTTAATGAAAAAAAGTGAAATGTTATTTCTGTCGTTAGGTACACGTATGGTCAATGAAGAAGTTCCAGAATGTCGTGTTGCAACAGCTGAATGCATTGAGGAACTACTCTCAAGGTTAAATGATGAACAAAAGCAAAAATTATTCGATATTAATTTGTTGTTCTTTGATGGTGATAAGCCAGCTGTTCGGGAAATGGCTGCAATATTATGTTCCCGGTTTATTGTTCAGGAAAAGGAAAATTTCCGGCATAAAGCTAAAATTGTTCTACCTGTGTTAGTTCATAAACTATTTTTGAATAATCCAAGAGCGCCTGGAAGATTCGTAAAAGCGTTTTTGGATAATCAACATGAAGAGATAAATTATGAGCGTGCCGAAGAACTGGACGAGGAAACGAAAGAATTACGAGAACAACAAAAACAAAGAGCTTTAGATCATGAACTCATACAGATACAAAATTGTATTCTCAAAATAATCGAAAACTGCCCTATTACCTTAGAAGATGAAAGTTTCGATGATACAATAAACGAATTGGCGTATGAATCACAACGCCTTCTCGCATATGAACATGATTGGGTTCGATTAAATGCAGTTAAAATACTTGAAAAAATTCTATCAAAATGTGATCATGACTTGATTAGCCGAATTCTGTTAGAGGATCAAAAGCCAAACGAAATTAAAAGAGATTTTATTTATTTAAATCCAGAAACCGATATCAAATCTCTGACACTTGATCTATGCGCTCAAATGATTCCAGGATCTACAAACGAAGCAATGGCCGAACAAGTGGTCAAAGTTTTATTGTACATTGCTAATATGCTAAAGTCAGTCCAGTCAGAATTTGAAAGTAAAGACGACGAAGAGGTTCGACCAAAAATAAATTTACGCTGGTTATTAAGGAGGATACGATATATCGTTCATGGAGAGGTAGCAAAAGCTTCAGACAGTTGTATATTGGTAAGATATAAATATTTCTATTTACTTTGCTTATCTCAATTTATTGTAATTTATTCCTGTAGCGTACAGCGATATTTAACTGGATAGAAGGTCTGATAGAACTTCTAGATACGGTAACATTAGAGAAACTGTCGTATCCACTTCTAAGCGTTTTAATCCGTGAAATGTCTGAGGAGGATCAAAACATTGATCCAAAACTGAGGCAGCAAGCTATACGTCTAGGAAATAAGATACGCAAGAGAATTGGTGAAGATAGTTACAATAAACTTCGTACGAGTATACAAAGTAAACTTATGATTAAGAGGGCAGAGCGACGGAAACATCTAGCGCAGGAGAAAATAAATGATCCAGTTAGGGCCGCTAAAAGGAAATATGGTCAACAAGAAAGAAAAAAGGTTGCAAAGAGGAGAAAAATAGATGTTATTAGGGGAAAAGTGGTGGGGAAAAAAAGAAAACGAAAATTGGAAGATGATGATCTTCTTTGTTAGTTGTTTTATGAAATTAGATTTTTTTTTATTAAAATCAATGTTTTTAATTTTCTGAAATTGTTTTACACATAAAGACATTTTTATACGTCATTATGCCCATTTAGGACCCATATTTAAAACATAAAGCTCACATGTGATGATCACAAAGCATCATTTCTCTCATTATATGCAATGCTTTCGAAGAAATTATTAAGGCGATCCCGAAATGTTGAGATTCTAATGCGAACTTTCAAATAGAATGGAAAGTAATAAGCTTCACCCAGAGGAAGTTTAAGCGAGTTATTAACCTTTTCAAGGGCTTCTAATAGTCTGGAGCTGATTGCGTCCTACGAGTACATAATTGCACTCTTAGGAATTTGGCGTACAAAATCATAAGAATACATTGCACGGGAAAATGAGGAATGACAATAAGAAGATCAAGTAATAACCAGCCGTGACAGCTTACCTTTTCTCACGCATTATAAAGCTTGTTGATTTCTGAATTCCTTTTTTTTATTTCAGGTTTACTGGACTGGACCCAGTAAGGGAAAGTAGCAAGAAAAATTGGAAAAAGAGTTGAAAATTCGTTGAGATATTCATCTTGATGCCTTCGCAATAATTTGGAAATGAGGGAAACATAAACTAAAATAGTTGTCTCGCTGTAACGTGAAAACAAAAGAGATTTCAACGACGAAAGGTACTAAATAAAATTAAATTTGTAAAATTTTCTACGAAAAAGATTCAATGCTCTTCCAGAAGATAAGTAATTTGGCTGCAAATTAAGGTCGAATGTGAAAATGTTTTTTTCTCTGCAAAGCAATGCAACTGTAATGTTTTCGAAGAAATCTTTAATTGATCAGCTGATTCTCGCTAGTCGATATTAGTCTTGAAAAATGTTTGATTAATTGTTGATCATCCTAGCCGGCTCTAAAGCCCGCCACAGATTGTTGGCCACGATTTACATTACATAAAAGCTGTGTGGCTTTATATAGTCTTAAATCAAATCAGGATAGGTTATATTTTGTAAAATTCGTGTACGTGCGATAATCATGCATCCTATGGACATAGGTTAATGGAGGGGGCGATGGGCTTCGCCTTATTTTGTGTCAGTTCAAATTTCTGAACATATCTGTTTCTTGTTTAAGTTGCCATTGTTTGTTTACTTTGAGATAAATAATATCTAAGCTATTATCTGACTCGAACGCGTGTTTCCGTACTCTAGGGTTTCACTCTGTGCGTGTATGAGTGTGCGTGCATACATTCATATTTGTGAGAGAGTGTAGCTCTACGACGGCGCGTTTTTATGCAGTGCCCTAATATATAGTAAAACACGAAATTGGGATGGAAACCCTACGAAGGAGTTGCCCGATTGGACCCATTTTCGAACTGTATTTGCAATTTTTATAGGAATCATTCTATGCTTGCAGGTTAACAACACTGGTCTTGATGAATTAATCTCCCACCTCGACCCATACATGGTTGATAAACATTTTTGAGACAGCAAAGAATATTCATCATTTCTATATGATCTATATCAAAACCTTCGAGAATACTTCACAAGCCATGAAACAGACTCCCTCACTACCACGTGAGAGCCCCAACGGAGTCCTAGCATTTTAAAATATTTGCAGTGCTCTTATGTAAAACTGACAAAAGTTTGATTTGAATAGGTCCTCCGCTCTAAAATACTATTCATATAGAAAAATTGTGTTCTGATAATCTTCAGCTTGCTTTCTTATCTTCCGAATCGTAATAAAATATGTATACCTTTCATAATAAAATTACTTAGAAAAATTTATTTTAACCAAATGACTACGATTCCCCAAACAAAAACTCTCAATTGACTAATAATTGAATAAAGAAATCGAATCAGTGTACCTACAGATTTGGACTCCGGCTACACATACACTCATGCAATTATTACTCAGCTTAGTGTTATTGATCGTAAAATGGTAAGAATACTTTGTAATCAAAACTATTTTATTATTTTGTTAAGTAAGGTATATAGTAAGTGTATCCTTTGGAAAGGGAAGGAACCAAGCTTTGAATTTCTAGAAGACTATTTTCCTGTATTGATAGTAGTTTAAGCTCCATAGCATATATAAAGTCAATGTTTGGCACTTTTCTATAAGTATCACTTATCTATATTTAATGTCCGTGCTTAATAATTTTGAAGAGAGCCAGAGTCGTCGCAAACCTCCATACACCTTACCAAGCACTACTCGCACATGATCACCACATTTCATTTTCCCATTAAGAGTAACACCGAGATTCGTAACTTCGCTTACCCTAGCCGTGTAAATCGTTTAAATATAATGAGATCAGTCAGGGATTTAGCACAAAACCTTGTCTTATACCCGACGTTGTTTCGAACCATGCCAGATAGCAGACTGGGTGAAAGCATATAAACCCTTGCAAAGTATTTATAAATTTTGTTGAAATGCTGAAATTGTAGTCAAATGTGGCTGTGAAATCAACAAAAAGGCAATATACTTTAATCACACGATATTTATCAGATTATACAGATAAAAGATGTTATCTATCGTTCCATAGCCTGGTCTTAACTCTGCCTGGAACTCATCTAATATCGAATTCGATTCTACATGGCTGATTAATCTTTCTAGCAGTATGCCACACAAGACTTTTTGAACTGAATCCATGAAAACATCCTCTGCAATTCTGTGGCAAGTTTTGATCACCCATTTTGTAAATTTGGAAGCTTTCTGGCACAGTTCCTACATTGTAAATTGAGTTAAAGGCTTTTGTCAGACTGCTCTAAAAGTTCTTTGGGTAAAATTTTTAAAATTAAACTGGTATACTATTTGGGCCAGGTGCTTTATTAGATTTTGCCTTAAACAGAACCTTTTTTTAGTTCTTTTACATCTATGTATCACAGCATCAAGTTCTATTGTTGTAAAAGGGATAGGAAACATAAACTGATTTGAGTTTATTGGAGTATTTAGTAGATAGCGGAAATAATCATACAATTTGTTTACCTCTTGCTTACAGCCAATATTAAATTATTGCGCATTTAACTTTCTGAATAATGACTACCAGTCTTTAGAATCATTCACACTCAAATTCAAATTCAAAGTTTATTCATTACAAACCCCGGCGTATGCGCCACGCAGAATAGCGTTGGGTATAGCGACATATCCCCTATATTTACATATATAGTTTCTACTAATTTCTTTTAGACTAGAATAAGATCTAGAATTCTCTGTTGGCATTGGTGTACAAAAGCTTATTAAACGGAGAATCGTTTTTATACGAAAAATTTCAAGCACACTAAAGGATCTGTACCACGCCTCAATATTTTTTAAGTCAGCACTTGTCTTACAAGTTCATTAAATACAAAAATTCTTCTATTTTAAACCTTCACAAACCTTAAAATTATTTTAAATAAAATATGCATTAAAATTCAATAATGTAGTATTAAAAGAACAAAAACCTTGCTTTTATTCCCAAAACTTTTCAAATTTATTAAACGCAAGCTTTCTTCGCATTTTAATCCAGCAGCTTCAAGCCATTATTTCTTTGACCCTCGATTTACACGGTGGCTTTGTTCTCCAAAAGTACCGTGTAAACCGAAACCGTGTAAATTGAAATCATGTAAATTGAAATCGTGCAATTAAATTCATGTTATATGTATATTGAAAAAGTATACATCTAAAGTAAAACAATATTATATTTCGATATTATAAGTGTATATGTAGTCTTTCATAAATTCAGGCGAACATACATATTTAATCGAGAAAATAAAAAATTAATTAGTATTAGATGAATTAATTCAATAAAGTTAGGTTATCCACTCTATTGAAAAATTTTTCCTCCTTAAACAATCTACGCTGGCTGTTTTTATCGATGTAGAGGTGCCTTTAATAATGTCCTTCACATAAGTTCACTGAAACGCTAACAAAAGATGGAGTGATTCGGTCCCTAAAACACTGGATTGCACACATGTTGCATAAGAGAACTCTCTTTGTCGAACTGGCAGCGGTAAGCAGTGTAAAAATAGTCCAGAGAGGCGATATTTTATCACCTTTATTGTAGCTGCTCATTATGGATGATCTCTAACACTCTAACACTTACCCGGATGAGTACAAAGCAGTATGTTACGCCCACGAGCTGGTGATCTTGGTCACCGGTACGAATCTGAACTCTGCGAATGCGATCCGAACGGACTGTGGTACGGATTTCGGACTTTCATTATTCCATTGAAAACAGATTTATCCTCTTTACTAAGAAAAGGAAGACTTCACACGTTTGGAACTGAAGGAAACTGTAAAATATCTAGGTATCATATTAGATACAAAATTAAGCTGGAAACCAGACCTTGAGGACAGAGTGAATAAAGATCTTCGAGGCTTCGCGATGTGCCACAGATCCATTGGAAAAAGTGGCGACTTAAACCATGGATGATCCTTAGGATCAATACTAGCATAATCCGATCCATGCTAATCTACACTTCTGTGGTGTAGTGGAAGGCAATGGAGCTCACCAATCATCGCAAGATATTGGAGAAGATTCAAAGATTGAATTTCCTTAGTGTAAGTGGCGCTCTCAAGTCAACCTCTGCGCTGGGGCTTCATCTCAATCGGAGCTGGATTCACACTGGTACAAGAGTTGTAGTCCATCGTACCTCCTCGAGACTATGCTGAGGATCAACTTTAAAGAGAAAATTCAAGATAGGGCAGAATGAGAATCACATTCTGTGCTTTAACCATTAACAAACCCTCTCATATATACAAACGGGTCCAAATTGGAAGAGAAGAGGAGACTTACATGCAAATATCCAATCACCTTGAAAGCCATGTAATGGCTATGGTATTTGAATGTAAAACTACCCTGAATACCCTTTCTCGGAACAACGCGGTACTGGTGCTTTGGGCGCCAAGTCACAGCGTCATTAGCTGGAATAAAAGGCGGACAAACTTGCTCGTCTTGGTGAAACCTCCGAGGAAATCTCTTAGACAATTGGGATCGCACCTCTGACCCTACTATTCCGACTTGGGCCGACTGCCAACACAGTCGCCTTTGCTTGGATGACTCCTCAGGTAGAACCGCAAAGGAGTTGTGGGCTTACCCAATGAAACGAAAGAGTTACTGGGACTAAGCAAGCCAACTCTGAGAGCTGTAGTGTCAATTATCATTGGACACTCTCTTCTCGGGGTCAGCAGCATAGGATAGGGCCGGAAAGAAGAATTGGGGAAGGGGGGGGGGAATTTTGAATTTTGTTAGAGCGTCCGGTTGCGATTTCTCATAAGTCTGGAGGGTGAGCAATGGGCCTTGTTGTAGCCAACGTTTCAGGAACCCTTTTCGGATCTCAACCTCGTTTCAATCCAATCTCAATCCATACGCTAATACACGCTCCATAAAACGTTCCTGGAGAAAATTGTTCCTATTGCTGTAAAAGTCTGCCGTCTGCCATCGAAACTGTGTTTAGCTATTAATTACTATCCTATTACTTGCTTCATTCTGTTATGTTGCATTGTGGGCCCTGTTCTCCTCTTTTGAAAGCTCAGAGCTCAAGCATAAATATTTTCAAGCTCATTCTAATGAAAGCATGAACGCACAAGCAACCCCACAATATTTCATTGTAATACATCCTATTCGAAATGAGCAGGCGAGATAACTGTGTACTAGTAGTTTTTTTTAGATTTTGAATTCTAAATTTGCGCGATTGTTTTAATTTTTTTATTCATTTTTGTGACCGTGTTAAACTGAAAATTAGTATAATATAAATGGAATTTTTCCTCATTTTTTCAGTCGTATTAAACCAAAATCGAGGGTTACGTGTAACTCACTGACATGTATATAAATGGACTGACTGATCTCCTGTTTCATGTGGCACCAGTTTTGATTTCAAGAAGTATGCTCTGTCTGGTGCTGTATTTAAATTATTTGGGAATTTATTTATATATGCATGTCAGTGGGATTTACAGAATTTACCATAAAAGTATTTGGGACTATTCGCATTGTTAAATTTCAATTATAAGGCGATGGAAGTGGTCTTTACAAGGCTGTTTTGGTGGTTTAAACTAAGTTTAAACGAGGTTTAACTTACCACTGTGAAACTGTGTTGAAGAGATAAACTGAGTTTAAACCACATCTTAAGTTTAAACTTGAACTGTGAAACCGGCGCTAAAAATCTTAAAAATAGAAAATTCAATCAGTGTGAATTAAATTTAAATACAATTGGTATAGTAAAAATGTTCGATGTCTAAAAGAGAGAGGAATATTTATTTATTTATAGTGCAAGTCCATTTTTTTATGACGAATTAAATTAAATTAAATTCATTTAAAAATATAATTTAAAAATATTTTTAGGATCTAACAGTGAACTTTTGTGTGTTTTGAAGTTAAAGATAGTGTAAATTTATTAACCAATTATAATTATGTTTACTCAAGAATTCTGAAGAAAATAGAAATACTATAACCAAATGGACTTGCACCACTTTGAAAATAAACGGCTCATTTATGTATTGCGGTGGTTTTGCCTATTTTGGGAAATTTAATCAATTTGTTACTACAACAAGTTCATTGAGGTTTTGTACAAATTGGGAAAGGAAAGGAGTGTTGCTCGGGTATTTTCGTAAAATTAAAAATAAGTGACAAAGTACAGTTTGTTTTACTAGAAAATTGCAACGAATCCAGCGTTGAAAAAATAACGCTAACCTCAAATGATATCGGTTTGTCAAGTAAGAAAAATAATAAATATTAATGAAGTCTTTGTAATTCTAAAGTTTTTAAATTTTGGACAGTTGTGGCTGTTCTAAATATTAGTAATAATATAGAATTTTCGATAAGAGATAGGGATGGAGCAGATATTTCATTAGAATAACTGCCGTGTGTAATAGCACAATTTCGGAGGTAAGTACGATTGCCATCTCTTAGAAGTTAATCTTTCTAAGCCAGGTAAGGTTTGTTTTTATTTCTAATAAGAAAAATATTTGAATCAAAATTTTGAAAAAGCCGGTTCCTGTCTCTCGATGTAATACTGTACTGCTTATTGATAGTTTGGTAGAAAACATAAATTTTATACTATTTAATATAAAAAATATACGGTATACGTTTAGGTGCTAAGAGATTATCTCGAAAAAAATGAAGGTCGTTTTATATTCAAAGAATTCGAAAAAAATGAAAGCTTACTGATATTACTAGAAGAGCTATGGTTACAAGTATGTACTATTTCATGAAAGGTACATTTGAAGATTACAAAAAAAAAAAGAGGAAAAAATTGCTGTGCTAAATCTATTGTGAATTTATTCACATGTTATAAAGTGGAAGATAGTAAAGTTGATGGCATTATATGAATTGTGACTTTTTTCGTGAAACTTTCTAACTTTTTGTTTTTACGATTTGTTTTATAATCCACACATAAATACAATTTCGTAACCAAACAGAAAATTCAAATACAAAGAAACACAGTCGAAGGAGCCTTTCGTAAGTAAATTACACTAAAAAAAAAAGTTAAAAATAAAATATAAAAATATAAAAATATAAAATATAAAAAAATATTAAAAGTTTGGGCATCATTAACTACAATCAAAATTGTCTAACTACAATTCAAGCCCAAACTTTTAAGATTTAATCTAAGTTGTAGCATTTGTTATTTTACAACGAAACGTTTCTTGTGTATGGGGGGGTACCTCTTCTATACTTAAAACAAAGCAACCCATCCGCTATCCTTGACCTTTCAATCAGTTCAGAACAATTGAAATGAGAGGCCGGGTTTCGTCAATATTGAGAAAAAAAAAACTGATTTGACATGTTTTCTTGTTATTTTCGAACTTTTTCATCAAGTCACAAACGGATCAAAGGTTTTTGTGAACGCTACAAGCGTTAGTTTCGTGAAATCCTTAAAAAATAAGGATTAAAGGTGAGCTTATTTTCAAACACGTTTCTATTGCAAACATTTTTACAATTTTCTTTTTCTAATAACATCCAATGAGGCAAGTTGGGGTACGTCAAAAGGTGCATGACGGGGTATGTACCCCATCTTACCTCACTCGTTTTCCTGAAAATAATTTTATTAAATTATATTTCAGAATGGTGCGAAATTACGTCCGCAAAACTGATAGAGGGAGTTGGTCGTAAGAGCAAATGAAAAATGCAATTGCCATCGTACTTGAAAATAGTTAATTTAACTCGTACTATCGTTGAAGGAATGAGAACAATAAAAGCTCCCTTGGGTCCTAATTCCACTGTCTCAGAAGAAGAAGAGGCCGAAATAGTGAACTATTCATTGGACTATTTGGTTTAACGACGAATGACCTAAGATCTTTAGTGTGCCAGTTAACACAAAAAAAAATAATAAATTACATAAATTTAACGTTAAATTTGAGAAGGCTGGGAAAGATTGGTTTTTGGGATTTATGAAGCGCCATCCACAAATTGCTATCAGAGAACCAGAGAGCACATCAGCTGCAAGAGCCGCAGGTTTCAATAAAGTAGCTGTTGATAGCTTTTTCAAGCTATTAGGCGAAACATTCGATCTAAAAAAAATCCTGCTGATCGAGTATATAATACGGACGAAACAGGTGTCTCAATCGTGCCGAAAAGCAAATGCAAATATATGGCCAAGAAGGGATCAAAGCAAGTGGGTGCCTTGTTTTCAGCAGAAAGAGGCGTTACAATAACAATCGAGGCTTGTTTTAGTGCAGTGGGCAACTGAATGATGATATTTCCTCGTAAACGCATCAAGCTGGAATTAATGGCTAATTTTCCTGAAGGTGCATGGGGAGTCTGCAGTGAAAGAGGCTAGATCACGACAGAACGGTTCTTACAGTGGTTCTAGAAATTTATTAATTTTAGTGAAGTTACTAAGAACGTCCTGTATTATTACTCTTCGATGGCAAATGCTACACATACCAAAAACATTGAATTAATCAACTTGGCTAGGGAAAATGCACGGTATACATACTAACAAGGTATGACTATCCGGCCCCATAGATTCGCCATTTTCGGTGTTAATCGATTCGCATGACGCGTTTCTTAAAAAGTAAATAATATAAAGTTTAATATTTATGTAAATTTATTCAACTGGATCCATTTAAAATATTAAAATAAGTACCATTTTACTTTCTAAACAGAACAATAAATTGAAGGAAGATTATTAGAATTGTATTCCACATTTTAATTTGACACTAACCCCACTTTTTACACTTCGTTATGATGCATTGCAAATTTGCCTTCTATTTGAGAAAATTAGGATACCACTAACTAATTTCACTACAGAAATAATAAAAAGAACTTAAATAATCAATTAGGAATGCAAATAATAGGTATTTCAGTCTTATTTTGCATTTTTTATCGATAAAACTTTCGTGGCACTTTGTTTAGATCCGCACTGATTTCCCTGAAATGAGCTTTAAACTAACAAATTCAAGGTATATTTATGTTAAGAAACTCATATTATATTTATTCCAACCTTTTTTAATGGATCCAGTGGAATAAATTTACATAAATATTAGCACTTTATTTTTCCCGTTTTAAGAGTCGATTCGTGTGACGTCACACGCACTTGACAGCCCGGACAATCATACCTTGTTACTCTGTATATCGTGGGAAAATGGATTTGTCATTATTTCTTTTCCACCCCATACGACTCACCGGCTTCAGCCACTCGATGTGGTTTTCATGAAGCTTTTAAATACTTTTTATGACCAAGTAGTTAGTTCTTGGCTCTGCTGTAATCCAGGGCTTGTTGTTTCAGTCCGACAAGTAGCGGAATTATTTGAAAAAGCATTTATACAAGCTGCTACGATGTCTACGGCGATAAATTCATTTAGGAACTGTGGGATTGTTCCTTTCGATCCGACTGTTTTCACAGAAAGCGATTTTTTAGCTGCTCCCGTTCAAACTACAACAACTGCAATCGAAGGTCAAGATCCCCAACTTGCGGAAAAAAATTCAAACGATCATCAGCCTGGATGTTCATATTGGTCAGATAACATCCAGAATCCCGGGTTATCTTCAGATAGTCATACACCTAGACCACACGATAGTGCATTTCAAATAATAAGCCCAAATTAAATACTCTTTCAGTACCTGTAACAACAGGAATTCAAAAGTGACAAAAAAAAAGGAAAGACTGCAGTTATTACCTCATCTCCCTCCATACAAAAAAGCATTAGAAGCAGAGATAACAAAGAAAACAGAAGCAGAACAAGAGAAAGAAAAGAAAAAAGCTGAAAGACTGAAAAAGATAATAGGAAAATACCAAAATCGAGAAAATATTCATTCATTCTTTTTATGATAGTGACGACGATTCTGATAATACCTAACGTCTTTACTGCCACGGCTCGTACTCGGAATCTATTGAGAATCTATTGAGGCAGTTCTTGTTTTTTAACATGTATAGAAATTTTATATAACTAAAATATAATTTTGTTCCTATTAACAGTTATTTGATTGTGAATCAATGATAATTAAGTTACACTTTATAATTGTGTTTCCATACCCCATCTTGCTCCATAGGGTACCCCATGTTTCCTCACGTATGGGGCAAGACGGGATGAAATGACTTTTTTGACTGAGTCTTTCATTATGTTTAAATAAGTGAAACAATATTCCTGAATTACCAATAAATTTAAAAATTTATTACTAAAGTTTAAATGAACCAAAAGTATTTTTCTTTATCTATGATATTATGCATTTTATTTAACATCAAACCTTAACTACCCTGTCTTGTCCCATCCTCCCCTATCACTGAGAAAGAAAAAAATATTTTTTTCTTTAGTATAGTGCAATTTATTTAAGAAAGTTATTTATTTTAAAAGTTGTTTTTAATATATTTTATTTTCTACTTTTTAGTCATAAATTTTATACACTCTCTCCACTCTCGACCCTCGAATCGCGACTCTCTAACCGAGACTCTCGAACCGCGACTCTTGAGTTCCGATTTTCTAACCCCGACTCTCGAATCTCGAATATCAACTCTTGAATCACGACTCTGAATCTCCACTCATATCACGTACGACTCAAATTGGACAACCCTAAGGGTGGTAGCTACCTCCCCCCCTCCCCAAACGTAAGACAATTTTACCCCATCGGAAAGCTCCCTCTATTCATTCATTCTAAGTAAAAAAAAACCATGTATATCCATCCAGGTTTACTACCCTAAGACTTTTTCGTCATGAACGGCACTCTCAGGCGTAAAGTTATTTAGTCAGGGGTTAGTGAGTTGATAAAAGTTATTGAAAAGGAAAACAGACCGCTTCAGCGAAATACCCACTGCAGTCGATTTCAAGGATATTGACGAGGAAGACAAGAGATTTTTAGAAATTGTGTAGTTAGCGATCATTTGCATCTTATGTATAAAAAATAGACTAAGGAAAACTTAAGGGGTGAGAACAGGAGTATTCTGGGAGAAATTTAACATGTAGGAAGATAAGATACTACCAATTGTAAAAAAAATTTGCAAAAAATCCATATCATTCTGTACAGAATTCATACGATTTTGACCTTCGTTTTTACTCGTAGTGTGGTGTAAATACGAAGTTGTGGTCCTACAGGCAACATTTAAAAGTCCTGGATCATCTTTTGAAGGTACAATTTTAGGACTTTTTTTTTCAAATATATTCACCTATTTTGATGTTTTTAGATTGGGATAAGCAGACTTGCTCATTCCTCGTTGAACTAAAATTGCTGCCACCTACTGCCAAAGGTATAAGATCAAAACAAAATAAAAGGAAACATTTTGAACAGTGTCTTCTTAACATTTTATATTTTGAAAATGTGAGTGAAATTTTATTAACAAAACCCATTTCATTAGTATATTTTTTTTTGTATTTTCAGTGCCTTCTTTGAAAAATGTTTCTTTAAATGGTTTTTTTTTTCAGACTAACACACCGATATCTTCATACGACTTGAGCCCGATGTAACAATTTTTAATAGCAGTTGCACCCAATACGTAGCTTGATCTTTTATACTATTTTAGATACTTATATTTTATACTTACATGTTTTGTAATTACATAATATTTATTTAATAATCTTATCACAACTTTCATTTATATCCTGATTATTTGGTATAACGCTAATAATATCTATTTTAAAAATTTTGTTTAGCCTATACCACGGATTGGTGAGTATCCAATTCAAAAATTTAAGTATAGTTATTATAAGTGGACCAATTAGGATATTGACAGCGAAAATAGTAGCAGGTATCTCATTATCTAAGGGGAGGTACAAATTTTAATAAACTCTAATAAATTTTGACCAAAAATTTAATTTATTCTTGATTAAATTTTAATATACTCGTAAGAAACATTTAAATAAGCATAAAGGCAAGCACACACCGACGCGGTGGCGCGGTTGATGGAACATATACAAGTTTAAATTAGTTTTGAAAAAATTGTTGAGAAAAATGAGTGTTCAGTTTGAAGAAGAACTGTTGCTTCTGTTAGCGTTGGTGGAGGAAGAAGAACAGCCACTTAGGTATTTATATTATTAATAGAAAAATATCAGTCTTTTTTTATATCATATTGTCTATATTTTAGGAAAAAACGAAAAATGTGGAAACATAAAGTGAATCTGGTGCGTGAAGAAGAAGGAGAATTTCATACTTTGTACCCAATTTTACGACAACATGAAGAAAGATTTTATACGTATTTTCGAATGACGTTTGATAATTTTGATATGATTTTGGAGTTGATAAAAGAAGACATAAGAAAGCAAGACACAAATTACCAGAAAAGTATAGAAGAACGTTTGGCGATTACACTAAGGTAAGAAAAAAGCATTATTGTGTCATATCATACCTTTATTCAGAAATAAAAAAAATAGAGTATTTCATCTCTTCAACGAGGTACAATACGCTAAACAAAATAGTTCATTATATTCATTGTAATGTCATTCGTATATTATTGTATATGCTGGAGAATTAGAATAAGAAAAGTCCATTGAATTGTTTGAAGACGAAGAAGAAGCGGCTTTGGCCTCAGGGGCTATATTATTTTCCTCCAATTGATGATTTAATTCTTCTTGCATTAAAATCCGAGCAATTTTGAATTTTGTTTCTGCTTGCCGTATAGGGGAAATTTTGTTTATTGTTTTGGCATAACCCAAGCAAATGAGATCAATGTCATCATAACAATCACTCGGTTTGGTAGCCTTCTTTTCCAAATATGCTAAGACTTTTTCCACTGAAGAAGGTTGAGAGGGTTCTGCTCCTGTTTGTTTCCTTTTTCTACAAGAAGACGAAGAAGTTTTGTTTGAAACAGATTCTTCAGGCTGGCGAAATCCTTCTTCAGTAGAAGTGGAAGGCATTGTTTTCCTGGTTTGTTGCGTATTTGGTAAAGTATTTTCATCATCCGGTGAAAGCTGATCTCTATTTTCAAATGAAATTTCTGATTCATCATCATTACAAACATTTGAATGTGTGCGTGCGGTTTCAAAAATTCCATTTGTTGGGCCCATGGCCATGATTTATAATGATGAACCCCTACTGCTGCTTGCCCAGTATGTTTTTTTTTGAGACCGTAGATGTTTCGCATAATTGTCTCGCAAATTTTTCCATTTTGATTTTAAATCCTCACCTGAAAATATATTTATTTCAGATTTCTAGCTACTGGGGATTCATACAAAACTATTGGACACAGTTTTAGATGTGGCTTTTCTATAGTTAATGGCATTGTTGAACAAGTCTGTGACGCAATTTGGAAACAACTACAACCTATATATATATGCCCGAACCTACTAAGGAAATATGGGAAGAAGCTGTAAATGGATTTGCAGAAAAGTGGGAATTTCCAAACTGTCTTGGAAGCATAGATGGAAAGCACGTAACTATGAAATGTCCTTCAAAGACCGGTTCGAATTATTACTGCTATTTAAACAAATTTTCCGTGGTCCTAATGGCTATATGTAGCTGGACCTAAGTATCAATTTCTTTGCATTGATGTCGGTGGATATGGAAAAAATAGTGATGGTGGTATTTTCGAAGAGTCGTCTATGGGAAAAAGATTTGCAAACAGAACGTTTAATGTACCTTCAGACAGGCCTTTACCAAATCAAACCGAACCTACTCCTTGCGTATTGATTGGAGATGAGGCCTTTGCATTGACTCCATATTTAATGAGACCATTTCCTTATAGAAAAGCACGTGAAGATTCCACCAAAGAAAAATTGAATAAAGGCTTATGTAAAGCTAGACGTGTTGTTGAAAATTCATTTGGAATTTTAACCCAAAAATGGAGGATATTTCATAGGCCGTTGGAAGTAAAAATTGAAACTGCAATAAATATTGTGAAAGCTGCGTGCATTTTGCATAATTTTTTGATTTCAACAAAACCCGGAGATCTTACACAGTTAGATAGCAATCTTGATGGTCGAGAATCTACAACAACGGCCTTAAACGATTTGCCAAATTATGCAAAAAGAGCTTCAAACTATGCCCAAGAAATTCGCCACAGATTTGTCAATTATTTTAATAAATAATTTTAATTTTCTAATAAATAAAAACATTTGTGCATTGCCTACTTACCATTTTGTTTTAAGGTAATCCCTATTTGGTCCCATATTTTATTTTTTTTTTCTAATATCCCGGTATTCTGGATGTGACAAGTCATACAAAATTTTGTTTAATTTTACTTTAGAAATTAGTTCTTCACTCATTGCGAAGACAGCACTGTTTCACCTGAAATGAATTTTTCCATCGCGGTGGCGGTGAGAATGCGACATGCAGCAACTCACCGCCACCGCTTCTGTCACCGCCACCGCCACCGTGTTTGGTGTGAACGCTCGAAAACATTTCAATATGTTACATCTCACCACCGACACCGTCTCTACCGCTACCGCCACCGCGTCGGTGTGTGCTTGCGTTAATGCTACTTAAACTTCAATTTTAATATAAACTGGGGCTGTATTCCAACTAGGAAAAGGTTGAAATTAAATACAGATTAATTACGATTTTAACCGTTCCAAACTTAAATTTTAAGATCATATGGATTGCAATTTATGTAATTTTTGGTGTTATTTCAAGTTCTATGCACATTTACCGACAAAGCACGAACCGACACAGACAGGCATCAACCGGCACCGAGATTAAAACGGAAAGGAAACTTTCTGTTAAGGCAGGTATGGCGAAAAAACTATAGAAAAGTGATCCCATGTTAACTTCGCAACAAGACCAGCAATCACCGACAAATGCCTGTCTGGTTTCTAGCCACCGATAGTGCCCGGCTATGAAGTTTCCGTTGTGTGCCGGTATATGCCGGTGCCGGTTAATGTGAATTAGCTAACTTTGTTTCATAGAAAAATATTTTGTCTGGCTGTGCCGGTAAGTGTGCATGCTTAAATTTGAAGTGTTAATAACAATAACAAAAATTATTTGAAGTAGTGCTAATTTAAAAGCTAATACTTCGTATGCTTGAAAAGGTAATGAAATACCTACCAGATAAAATTTAAAACGTAATACAAATTTGATGTGGATTATTGTACTTTAAGACAATATTTTTAACAGTGTAGTCAAACAATGGCTGTTTGAACATCGAATTTTTCGGCGTTTTAAATTTCGGAGGTGACAATTCAAATACAGGCAGATCTAATTATGAGATCTGCCACTAGAAAGAAGAAGTAGATAAATTGTAAAATTAAAGAAAAATGTTCAGGAAATGAACAAAATACGTGAATTATGTACATTCAACCGGAAGTCAATCCATTTCATTTATATTTTATTCTATTATAATAAAAATAATTGAACAAAATTCATCTAATCAGTAGTCATTCATGTTTTACCTATAGCATATCAGTAAATATAAAACCACACATCTAAACAAGAATCTTTTAAAACATACAAAAACTAACCGGGGATATCCATTTCTCCAGTAATTTCCAATACGAACAATGCACCCACTTTTATTTAGTTTCCATCAGGCTTAGTGGGGTACTAACATAAAATTCATATATTAGAAGAAATTTTCCGATGCCTGAGTTTAGTCAGTCTAACTTTCATTTAAGGATAGTTTTCAGTCGGGATCTTAATAAAAGTGTCTTCTATTTTGGGTTCAAGTTGATGCAAAGGTTTAAAAAATTTCGAGTAATAAAACCTTTCGTAGTGTGCATAGTTCAAAGGCAAGGATTTTAGCGACAAGTGCTATCTATACACATACATAAATATTTATTAACTTCCAAAGGAAATTTTTACTGATTGTGAGTGCACTTTGTGACTGGGAAATTTTTATCGAAGTTTGTAATTTCCTTATTATTTAATTTTTCAAAAAGAAAACACAAAAACGTTCGCCTATTTCCAGTAGTATAGTGTAATGATAATATTCGATTGCATAACAGCCGGATTTAAAAACTTCATCCTACCTATGTGCAGCTAAATGAAATAGCATAATTCATGTGCGGTCTATAAATTTTGCACATTTCATCAACTTTCTCCTGAAGATTAGCTTGTATTCATGCAGTTGTCGCATTTTTATCGGTCCATGATGTGCATCACGAGATGTGAAGGCGACTGCACTATTGCAGGCATTTCTGCTGCCCGTCTATTCAGACTCGTCTCAGCTTGTTATGTCTACTTTTGCATAACAAATCGTAACAAATTATGTTTACATGCGGTGACCGTTATGGGCGTACATATAGTTTTTATGAGTTGGCAATGAAAGTAATTACATACTTACCATTTCAGTAAGAAGTACTTCATCTGGTAGTCTTGTTATTTGTTATCTAGCATTTCCGGTCTACTTCGGTATCATATATTATATCATATACATATATTAAAAACTGTAGTTGTGGGGAGTACAATGATATACATAGGTATGTACGTGTGGAATTTGAATAACCCTTCCGCCAATAATTAAATTTTAGTGATCCCAAATCCGGTAGAACTTGCGTTTTACGAACCGGAATTGTGTCATGCATCTAAGAGGTTCATTAGCTCTTGAAACAAATAAGGTTTAAAGAGTGTTGTCCTATCCGATGGGTTTATATCGTCGTTAGGATTGTCATTGTCTTCAGTTCTTGTGAAGTCTATGAAAGTTAGTTGACGATTTTTATAATTATTGATATGAACATTTTTTGGCTTATTTCGTATTCAATAATTGATCAACGGTATGTATAGGTATACATTTTATAATCGGTAAGCACTTCGTAATTTCTCTTTCCTGTTCGTGTGGGAGTTATGTCGAATTTTTACTTACAAACTTTATTATCATGCATTCGCGCCTGCATCTTGTTATCGATCTCAAATCTGCGGATACATATAGCTTTAGGTTTTCTATATGAATCTGTTTTTTATTTATATTATTTTTTATATGTGGCCTTTAACGAACTCTATTCGACTTCTGATTTGCTTTTTAAATGAGTTCTACATGACTTACTCTCTCTCCGTAAAAATATTATATTATAGTATCTTTCGTATCTAAAGCAATTAAAAAGTTTTTACATTTAAATCATCAACATTGTTGATCTGCTTGTTCGTTTGTAGCTGCATGATATGGTGTGCAATACTTGTGTTTCATACAGTTTTGACTTGAGAAACCAAACTTTAAATTCATCTGTCCTAAATGACGTTCCATTATCTGAAATTAAAATTATTACCCTAATGCACGAGTAGACACACCTGAGACTATATAGACACAGATCTCATAATAAGTCCTTTAATACAAGATGAAACACATTTGAGACCACGGTACAGAGAATCAGTGCCGGATCTAGGAAACTTTTGAAGGGGGGCAAAGACGTTAGTTACCGCCCCCTCTAACAACGATCTTTATTTGGGACAAATTTTATTACAATTCCAGGGTATACCAGGCATTATATGTATATGATAGATGATCTATTTATAGATATTGCATACCCTAGACCTATGCATAGAGCCAGAATTTGAATTTGAAACAAATGATTGTTAAATAAAAAGAATTTGAAATTCAAACGAAAAGTAAGATCTGCTTTAAAATAAAAGGAAAGTAAAAAATCGAATTATTACAAATACAGTTTATTTTATACCAGAGACAGACTTGCAATTTTCATATTTATATATTGATAATGCAATTATGTGAATTGCAATATAAAATTTCAGATACACACTTGCATTTGACGATACTAAGAATTTAATTAGAGAGCTTACACTTGATTTATCACTTGATTTGTCATTTGACTTAAGAAAGTTCCGCGCACTTACAAAACGCGAGAAAATATTGTGAAATTACTTGTCTATATGAAAAATAAAAACGAAATAGTCACTTCAATTTTACAAGTGTCAAATATTAAATTTCAGAAAAAGTTGTATTAAGTATTAAATTCGGTTCTAAAAGGTTCGTGTATTAAATGATTATGGTTTATAACTAGGGTCATATTGCAATAAACTCGTATACCGCGTACGTTTTTCGCAGCTTCAATATTGAGCTCCAATGTACTAACTACTGATTGTACACCGAGCTGCTTCTCAGTATATAGAGACAGACTTCGCAAAATACAATATTGAAATTGCAAGTCTCTCTCCGCTATTATTAACATAAGGATAACAAATTAAAAATTTAAATTATGTTAGATATTAGTTTTTTATTTTTGCCGCCTTTCAATATGAATCTTCTCGGTTAAAACTACTAAAATTTGAGAAAGTTTAAAAAAAAATTGTGTAGGAATTCTGGCAAACTGCCGTTCAGGTTGAATGGATTTATCCGATTTTTTACTCAGACTCAAAGGGTTAACTCCGGCTAAAATCGTTAAATTTATCTGGCATAATAATAATTTTCTGGTAACTTTGTGCTTGTGCCTACTGTCTTATAATCTGTCTACATTCGAGGTAGGATTGATGGATGATGGGGAACATAGGGTTGCCAGTCACATTTGTACAATTTTTGAATTCATTTCATATGAGACAAAGGTACAATTTGAGAATTTAGCGGGATTTTTAGACTTAATTTTAATAGACAGTAAGCTGCTTGACTGTATGTATAAGTATAAACACAATTGAAAGTATGATAATAGCAAAGCAGCTTTTAGATTCCGGAAAGAAGACTGAAGTGTTAAGTATGGTCTGTAAAAATTTTCCAATTCTTGTAATTAGATTTTTTCTCGTTTAGCTCTGGGTCCAGAAATCCGTCGTATTGCCGCCCCCTTAATTTTAGAGCCCGGGGCAAGTGCACCCGAGTGCCCCCCATAGATCCGGCCCTGCAGAGAATACAAGGTATTATCATTATGAACCACGTTCCACCATTAGGTGACGAAATATCGTGAAATGTATAGGAAAATACCGTACAGAAAATACAGAAATACAGAAAATACGGTACTCTCTCTCCTCTCTCTGTCTTTTCAATAGAAATGTACAGTGAAACCTGTTTAAGAGGAGTCAGTACCAATATTTGCAAGTTTCATACATTTTTCAATGCGAATTTCTAGCAAACTATTTGAAGCAGAATAACGATTTATATCTTAAATTAAAGGTAATGAAGAAGTCTAGTAAATAACGTCAGCAAAAATTAAAAAAAAGTGTATTGGAATGGAGATATTAGCCGGAAACTTGTAAAAAATGGTAAAAATTGAAGTCTTTTAAATCAAATTCCTGTGGGTATAGGTATTCTCATTTCTTTAAATTGTGACTGTTTTAGAAAGATAAGGCTTAGATCTAGCAAATAACGTCGAGTTTTCTTATTTTTAGTGGCGCTTTTTATAATTATTTGACTCTAATAGTACTTGTTTTTTCTCCTGACATTTCACCGATGAGAAATTGCAATATTTATTTGAAAGTTGTTTAAATACAAAGCAAAATAGCATATTTAACAATTCGGGTCAAACAAAATTTAGAAGAGTTAATTCCCGTTAAAAATTTTCAATTTATGTGAACTGCAAATTTTCATTTTTCGTCTTAAATTGTATGGTTTTGCCGGGTATTGGGTTTCTGCCTTTTGCGGTAGATGCCTCTAATGTGGTCTGTGGTCTAGGTCTAGGCGAATTTTATATGAATTTTCTCCCTTTCAGGACACAAACCTACGTATAGTAAATTTTATTAACACAGGTTCGCTGGTTACTAAATTGAAACTTTTGCTGAGTACTGACTCCTCTTAAGCCGGCCATACACCATCAGTTTTGCCGTGGTTTTAGTAAAACCACGGCAAAACTGATGGTGTATGGCGAACCCCACGTTTTGAGGTTCGGATATCTACTAAAACCAGAATTCAGGTCATGCCAGAAATATCTTTCTCAAAACGTAGGCAAGAGGCATGACGTGGGCAAAGCTATACACCATCAGTTTTGCCGTGGTTTTACTGTTTTGCTCGTTCATAATCAAAGTTAACTTAATGATAAGGTAAGAAGTAGGCAAAATAATGTACACGGAAGAAAAGGAAGAAAGAAAAAAATAATAATAAAAAAAAAATGGCAAATGTTTCATTTTTGTAAATAAATGCGAAGGAGCGGAGTTTTCACGTTTTACTCTCATAAAATGTTCCCGCGCTTTTATAAAACTGGTTTTCATAAAATATTGACAATGTTTTCGTCACATGTTGTTGCTGTAAATGGAAACATGTTGTTGCTGTAATCCTATGATATTTGAACAGCACGTGTTTCTGTTTACATTCGTTTTGCTATGAAGAGATTAAAGGGAGAACTCATGCTTGATTCTCTGATATTTTCGGGAAAAATGAGAAATTCATTTGACAGGAATTTTACATCTATCCTTTCAGCATCTGGGCCAAAGCGAAATTTATCTTTTTCTTAAAAATGGGAGGTAGTGTGACCTGATGTACATTATTATGAATAGGTTGAAAGGATTTTGAGGATATTCAAGAAGATTTTATCATAAGCATGAGCGTCTTAAGAGCTATGTCTAAAGAGTTTTTGGAAGAATTTATTTCAATTTATAAAGACAATCCGTGTTTGTGCTAAGTGAAAAGTAAGGAATACTTTAATAGAAATTGGGCTGATATAATTGCAGAAAATTTCAAGTCCTCATAGTTTCTTCCAGTACCTACATAGGAATCTCAAAGTGGCAGTTAGACGTTCATGTGGCGTTATTGCTTCCCTCAAAACAGTATCTTGTCGTTTAATATGAGGAGTAACAGCCTGTAACAACTGCAAATATGTTTCTTCGTCCATACGCAAATAATTAAACCAATCGTCTGGCTCAAGTCTTAATTCTTCTAAGAGATTGGTATGCGAAAATTGTGAGCGCTTAAGAAGCCATCCTTTTGCCCATTTTCTTTTAAGCTTCAGTTGCTCTTTCTTCCCCAATACCAACAGCTTCTTCCTCCATTTAATTTGATTACTTATCGTATCTTTAAAAATTTTGAAATTTGCACTTGTTAGCACTGCCACCTAATTGAAATTCTTGGAAACTTGTACTTGCCAATACAAGATGGCGGCAAAACGTGGTCAAGACTGATGGTGTGTGGGGCTCTTTCTTGCCCACGTTTTAGGTTCTTATCTCGACTAAAACGTGGTTTTTAAAACCACGGCAAAACTGATGGTGTATGGCGCCCTTTATGCCGGAACCTGCACATGCCGAAAGCCTGGCTACCCCTCTGAAATGTATAATATGGACTGACTACGCTCACAGAAATGAACTATAAAAAGTGGGCTCACTTCTATATTGCTGTTTCTTTCGGTCTAAGGACCAAGTACCAACTGAGAGAACTGTAAACAACAAATAAATAAGTGGGTCCGTCGAGATAAATGTTTTTAAATTAATTATTTTACCAAAGGCAATTCATTCATTAGATACGCAGTATAAGTTCGAAAAGTTTTACTATAATCGCTTTTCGAGCTGCGCGTTAATTTTTTCAACTTCCCGCTAATGGTTTTTTTCAATGTTGGCACCGGCGTAAGAACTTTTTTTGACATAAGCAATTGAGCCCATATGAAATAGATCGTTAAGCAGTCCATATGTCAGTGGGCTACCCCGAAAAAATCTTTCAGTCCCAAATTTTAGCCCTCTACATGAGAATAAATGTAACCTGCGTAAGCCGGAAACTGACCAACCCGGAGCCGGAGTCGAAAAATGGCTTTAAAGCCTGCTTAACCCGGAAAATACTTTGTAATCTTATTAGCGAAAATGAAACATTTAGTAGGAATCGATGTTTTCCAATCCCGGGAAGTAGCTTGCTGTTCGTGATTAATCTAATTTGTCATATTAGAGGGGTGCGAAATTCAAGGGCAGAAGTTCAACCAAACATGTTTCTATTGAATTTACATACACAATGCACTTGACTTGCTTGATGTTCGCATCTAAATTACATACATAGTATGTAAGTTACGTTGGATGCCGCCTGTTTTATACATTAGTGGGTTTCTGTTTGAACCGTAAAGTCGTAACTTAGATTGAAGTTTGGTTTGAATCGCTTTACATTTTTAATTTCGTTCAAGATAAATTAAAGAGTACAGAATAGAATAAAAATTTAAGATCGTTGTGAAGAATGAAGACATTAGGTCTGTGCGATGAAAACCCCGGGTAAACCTAAGGTTACACCGGGCTAGACTATCTTGTTTTTTGAAAAACCTGGGCTACCTCGAGCTTACACTAAAATTTTCTTGTGGTAATGGTTTGACATTTGTCACTTGAGAACTGTCACTTGCAATTTGTTGTTGATTGGAACATATAAATTACTTCTTGAGCGGAAATAAGCAAAAATTAGAAGAAAAGAAATAGATAAATAGCTAGAGCACACTTTATTTGTCTTCACCTATTTTATAAATAACTTTTTACAATTAATTATACTCAGGAGATTCAGGACAACTGTCACAGAAATATCATTACACTTGATTTATCCGGTGTTTTAAAAACTTGTTTGATGAGTGCACAAAACCGTGGGAAAATTGTAGGGGAAAATTTACACGGTGTTTTCATCGAACAAAACCACTAACACTAAAGGAGAAAATAGGCGTAATTGAGGACAGTGAAAAGAACAATTTATCTGTGAAACTCAAATTTACGACAACGACATTTTGAAAAAGAATTTCCAGTTCAAAGAAGAATGGCTAACAAACCAAAATTCGTAAATAGGAATATGTTTAAAAACGACAGAAAACGAGGAAGTGAGCATAAGAACATGTCAATGATTTGTGGCAGCACGCTCCAAAAATTTACCGGTTTCCGGTTCAATCCTACAGGAAAAGGTCAGAGATATTGTGATAAATTTAAATATTCCTGTATTTAAGGCATCGAATAGTTGGTTAGAGAGTTTGCGCAAAAGGCATTTACTGACTTTTGCTAAAGTTTGCGGAGAGGATAATGATGTCACACCAACTACGGTTGAGGAGTGGAAAGCTAAGCTAAAGGAGCTAACAAAAGATTTCGATCTAAAAAATATTACCAATGGTAATGAAACAGCATTGTTTTTTCGTGCTTTACCAAACAAAACTTTAAGACTTAAAAGCGAAAAATGTGTAGGAGGCAAGCAATCCAAGAAACAACTAACTGTTTTTTTATGTTCTTTTGCTGACGTTTTGTTTTGAAAAGCCATTATAGATTGGTAAAGCTTTAAAACCGCTCTGTTTCAAGAATTTGGACATTAATAATCTTCCTGTATTATGGAAAGCCAACAAGAAATCGTGGATGACATCGTCAATAATGAAAGAGTGGTTTTTGGATTTGAACAGCAAATTGCAGAAAAAAGACCTCCATATTTGTTTATTTCTGGACAACGCAACATCTTATCCTAGAATTAAACTAAAGGCTTAAACACAATTGAGACGGCAGACGAATCTGCAGTGCCGTCGGTCGTAGACGACTCTTTTGAATTATGTAAACCAATTGCAACGACCAGAGGGGCCGACGGCCGACAACTATTGCAGTCATAGGCACAATTTCTCTAAGAACGTTTTATGGAACATATATTATATAGGAATTCGTTGGCCGCTCTATCGTCGCAATTATGTTTAAGCCTTAAGTCACGTAAAATTGGGTTTTCCCCCAAAAACAAAAAGTTTGTGTTAGTTTTTGTATGCAGGAGTTATTAAATGCTTCAAAAGCTTATATAGAAAGAAGATTCTGTGCCATTTAATTTCTTCTATGGAAATCTGTGGCAGTGTTCACGATTTATAAAAAGTAATATTTTACCTTAACGCGATTCACTGGATAAATGCCGCGATATCTAGTTTCCATCTCAACTGTGTTTCGAACTGTTTCGAAAAATGTGGGTTCCAAGTGAATACTGTTGAAATCGGAGATAGCGGAAATGCTGCACAACACTTCCAATTAGTGTTAAGGGCAGGTATTGAAGATATCAAGGTTACCGATTATATAAACATTGACGCAACAATTTCAATTGAGACCGAGTTACATGAACCCATGGATATTTCATCGGAAAAGAAGGAAGATATCGGTGAAAAAGCTTCAACAGACCCATCTGTTTCCGCATTTGAAGCATTATGAGGTCTGGCATCTGTCCGCAATTTTGCAATTAACGTCAGGAATAAGACTCTTCTGTCAAATACTACTTAAAAGTAAGTTCAAAATATAATCCTTCATAAAAGTTTGAAACAAACCAGTATTCGCGATTTTGTTACCCCATAAAAGTTTATTTTCATTTTGTTATCTTTTTTTTTTTGGCATAGGTTCTAATTACATATTGTTTGTTAAATTTCTTATTTTATATACAATGTACATTAACATTAAGCACATTAAATAAATGCTTTAAAATAAGTTTTGTGTCGACCTTCTGTAAATCGGAAACCTGTTCAAGCTGGAATTTATTTTTAATCTCAAGGCGTTCCGTCTTAGACAGGTTTTATTTACTGTAAGTATATACCAACGAGGTAAGAACTAGTTATTACCTCGTTGGTATATACATTATAGTTAACGAAATTATGTCACAGCACATCAGCTGCAATGTGTCAAAATTTTAATGAGAATATTTTGTATTCTCTGTACCGTGTTCGAGACTAGACACGACAAGAATCCGGTTTTTGTATCCAGGATGTCTCAACTCTGAGCCGATGGTACAAGTAGTTCTTGATACACAGTTGATACACGTTCTTGTGATAGCAAAGGAAATTCATCGCTGCTTGTCATTTTCATATGAACTACTGGTAAAATGTGTACACATATGTAATAAAACACTGCGTGTGTTTTCCGAATTGGATTATACACGGAAGTGTTCTAAGATAGTGCTAAGAACTCAGTTTTTAGTACGGTTTATCTGTTTATTATATCGAGTGTGTATCATGGTGTATCAGGGGACTTAGTAAGTATTCTTTCCGAGCATACGTGAAGGTAAAAGACGTCAAGCGAAAGAGAGTCTAATTCATCACAGTCTGTACATGAAATCGGTTTCAAACATTTCTAATGGTGTATCAGAAGGAACCTTATCGGCAGCCGAAATTTAGCAAATATTTTAAACCCCTGAAACACGAAGAGCTACATTTGAGACTATACACAACCAAAAACCGGTTTTGTATTTATAGATTGGCTCTCCCACAATAAGTTAATACACGTTCTTGAAGATAGTAAGAAAATTCATTGCCCTTGTCATTTCGAACCTGATCTATGCACACACACTCACATAAACTAACTACACGCACCCATATAAAATAAAACAGCTTCGTGTCATAAAAGTCTCAACCTCCAGTTAAAGTGGGAAACTTGTAGCTGGCGCTGTAGCCAGAGCTGTCAAAATTTGAAAGTACGGAAAATCTATGATGGCGTTCCAATGTGTAGCTGGCGCTGGCGCTGTAACTCATCTTTGTCAACTTTTAACTTTTGGCGCGCGCTAAATCTGAATTCTCAGTATTTACCCTGTGAAATGAGTAAAATGAGTGATTTATATATTTAAATTTTTTTTCATAAAATCCTGAACTCTTCCTAACCCAGCCCTCTCTGCGTTTTTATGCCTTTAAATAAGTTATAAACACAATTGCACTACACACGCTAAAAAGGCTATTTCTTTAATTCCTCTGTATTAAATAATATTTTCATATTCTACAGATTAAAATAAACGTAAATAATGGCCCATGCCATTGGCTATAAGCTACATAGCGCGCCAGTGCAAGATACAGCGTCAGCTACCGCGCCAGCTACGAGCTACAGCGCAAGATTGTGTTCCAGCTTAAATTGGGCTATGCCCTCGAGAATACTTCCAAAGCCATGAAACAGAAATCTATATGAGTGGGTTGGGAGTCCGTTCTCTAAAATATTCTATATTGATACTTATTGAAAAGTGCCAAACATTTACTTTATATATGCCATAGAGCCTAAACTACTTTCCATACAGGAAAATAGTCTTGGTTCTTTCCCTTTTCAAAGGCTACACTTACTACATACTTTACTTAACAAAATAATAAAATAGTCTTGATTACAAAATAACGTTACCAGCTAGCTCTCAGCTGAGTAATTGCTTGTGTGTATGTGCAGCCGGAGTCCGAATCTGTATCCCATCCCACGGCATACCATGACGGCACAGCGGCATATCCATACATACAATGATTACTCAGCTGATAGTTTTTGTTTGAGGAATCGTAGTCAGTTGGTTCACACAATTTTTTTTAAATAATTTTGTTAGGAAATGTATAAAAATTTTATTTCGGTTCGGAAGATAAGAAAATAAGCTTAAGATTATCAGAACACCATTTTTTTGTATGAATAGTAGTTTAGGGCGGAGGAGCTATTTAAATCAAAATTTTGTCAGTTTTACATAAGAACACTGCAAATATTTTAGAATGTTAGGACTCCGCTGGGGCGCTCATGTGGTAGTGAGGGAATCTGTTTCATGGCTTGGGAAGTATTCTCGAGGGCTTTGGCTATGTACGAACGTGCGGTGTTTTTGTATAGTCTAAAGTATGTCTCCACGAGTACCAAGGGATTTCGAGTCGTTTTTGATGAACTCGTAGATCCATTTCTTATAGGTTTCAATGAATATTAAGAAGTATGGTTCCAAATATTTTCCGATGGTGAAGGAAGGAAGGAAAAGGATACTAGCAGTCATAGACTTGTAACTAGCTTGCGGCTTTGTGGCCTCTGCGTTAAATTATTAATAATCGAATTGTGGTGTGAGTGCGATGAAGGGGATCACACAATATCAATTACATTCCATGTCATCGGCTGTTTTCTTTCCGAACACTTTTTGTTCTAGTGTCTCAATTTACGATATTTTGAATATTATGTTGGAGTTTAATTGGAAATAGATAGACTGATGTGTTAGGAACAAAAGCAAAAAAATTGTATGGTAGGGATGATGAGAGGGTAGCCAATCTCAACCTCGGAGTTATAGGGTGATTAAGAAAATACTCATGACCGTCTTTAGCCAAGTGCAGGACACTTTGGGATATGGGAGCCCTCTAACGGAAGGTATACTCTAAACTAAATTGGGTTATCAACAGGAAAAATAACGTAAAATATAAGTGCAAACACAGCAGAGGAAGCACTCCGATTGCAAGTCCAAAGGCGATTTTCAGTCTCGAGAAGAAAGATAACGTAAAGTGGCGCTAATGGGAGTCCCTGTTCGAATGTACCGATCGTGCAGTTTGATTTACTTGTTTTGTAATAAAATGATTTAGAGGAATAACCTAAGCTAGGCAGAGTGGCCAATAACATGTTGGCATAAACCAATTTCTCTGATAACCAAAAAGAGTTTGGGTACTAAAAGTAGACCATAACAAAATATGGGAAATTCAGAAAATACTGGCCTGCAAGCAGTGTACAATGACAATGACGTCGTTTTACATGTGACGTAAACTAACTTATAACAGGTTGTTTTACTGGTTAAAAAATTGGTCATCAGTTGGTCTATTATCACAGGAGCTCTGGGCCTATGCGTAAAGATGTCACTGCCAATATCCTGTAATTTGCTTGTTGTACAACCAATGAAAGTACTTTTCAACTGAGATGATTGTAAAATGTCTAAGCTTTCCAACGAAAGTCGAACCATCACGTCAAAGTAAAAAAATTGGGAAAAAAATCTAGCATATTTTATTAATCATCCTGTAACTCCGAAATGGTTGATACGGCCCCCCCCCCTCCTGCCATACAATGTTTTGTTCCTAACACGTCAACCTATCTGCTGTTTTATTTGACCACCAATTCAAAATCACCCTGTATGAATCGTAAAGCGGAGGTTGAAGGTAAATCCTTGTTTGCGTAAAAAATATTAGTCACCGGTTTGTAATCGGTTACGAGTGTAATTTTCCGACTCCAGAGTACTTTATACCCTTAAACTATTGTAGTGGCCACAAAACATTAAGACACTTTGTGACAATTTGCTGCCAATATATTCGTTTTTTATAAACAAAGTTTCTTGTAGCTTTAATTTTTATTTCAAGAATTTAGCACTTTTTTTTCTATAAAAAAAGCGACAATAAATTAAAAATACATTTTTTTAATAAAAATTAAATTAATGAAAAGTAAACAACAAAAGCCGAACTAAAATTTCGTTTCGGTCTCGGTTACGATATCTAATTTTTAGAATATTTTGGTTCGATTACGGTTTGGTTAAAAATCCCGCTTTTCGGCTTTCGGTTCGATATCAGTAATTCGAGTCTTAAAGTAACTTTGCATGTTACTTTTTAAAGCTAATATGATGCGTACATTTTATATAAAAAGTTACGTCCTACAGTTAATTGTAAAGCTGTACTCTTACGACGAATAATTTTTGGAGGAATCTACTAGCTCAAATGCAAAAAAATTGTTTCTGGTCTACCCTACATTGCAACATTAAAACTGTCCAGATCTTAATCAAACTCCGCATTATACGAATCAATTAATTAACAAATATTATAATTTTAATATTTCAGACTAAAATGTTTTACGCTGCAACATTCTTTATATTGCTGACTTTACTCTTGATCTATCTAAATACAAGAAAACCTAGAAATTATCCGCCAGGTCCAAAATGGTATCCAATGCTCGGAAGTGCATTACAAATAGCAAAACTCCGCATTAAGTACGGCATGTTCTGTAAAGTAATCGAAGAATTAAATAAAGTCTTTGATGGAAATGGAATAATTGGATTAAAGATGGGCAAAGATAATCTTGTGGTGGCTTATACTTGTGAAGCTATCAAAGAAATGATGACAAACGAAGATTTGGATGGTCGTCCGACTGGTCCATTTTATGAAACACGAACATGGGGTACACGAAAGGGTATACTACTTACGGATGGAGATTTTTGGCAAGAACAACGCCGATATATTATGAGGCATTTAAAAGATTATGGATTTGCTCGACGTGGTATGAGCGACATAATACAAAATGAAGCACAGCATTTACTAAACGATGTAAGAAATAATATTAAAGAGCAAGGTGGTAATGGAGCCTTTATACAAATGCAAGAGCTGTTTGTTGTTAATGTGCTTAATACTCTATGGTCGATGTTGGCTGGTATTCGATATGATAGACAAAATGAAGAACTCAAGCAATTGCTTCAAATGTTTCACGAATTGTTCAAAAATATTGATATGGTCGGTTGCCTGTTTAGTCATTTCCCATTTTTACGTTTTGTTGCACCAAAATCTTCAGGATATTCCGATTTTATTGATATTCATCATCGAATCTATGAATTTCTTGGAAAAGAGCTGGAGAATCATAAGAAAAACTTCAAATCTGAAAATGAACCTGCCGACTTTATGGACAATTATTTGCAAATTTTATCATTGCCAGATCATAAAGAATCTTTTTCTGAAAAGCAACTTCTGGCGATTTGCTTAGACATGTTCTTGGCTGGTTCAGAGACTACAAACAAAAGTTTAGAATTTGCTTTTTTACATTTGATCAGAAATCCTTCAATCCAAGACAAAATACAGGCCGAATTAGATAATGTTGTAGGTCGTGAAAGACTTCCATCATGGGATGACAAACCAAAGTAAGTTTGTGCTAATGGTGATCAAAATAATCTATAAATTGTTTAAAATTATTAGCTTACCATATTGTGAAGCTGTTGTCCACGAAGCTATTCGATTCTTTATGGGAAACGCTTTTGGAATTCCCCATCGAGCTGTGCGGGATACACGATTATGTGGTTACAATATTCCAAAGGTACATAATTAAATTCAATTGAATAAAAATAAAATAATTAAAAAAAAAAAAACAAAAATTCCCCACTATTTTCAGGATACTATGGTTATTAGTTGTTTCCGAGGAATGTTAATGAATGAAAAAAGTTTCATTGAACCTGACAAATTCTATCCGGAGCGCTTCATAAAAGACGGAAAACTACTCAAACCGGAAACGTTTGCTCCATTTGGGGTAGGAAGACATCGATGCATGGGGGAAATAATGGGTAGACAGAATCTTTTCATGTTCATAACTACCCTGTTGCAAAATTTTAAATTTCTAAATCCGGAAGGGCAGCCATTGCCAGATTCTGAGCCTGTAGATGGTGCAACACCTTCTACAAAGCCTTTTACAGCTTTTGTGGTTGCCCGTTAAAAATTTGGGTGATCAAATATGATATTATGAACAAGAGTATTAGTTAAGTATTTTTCCATTTATGTAAATAGAAGAAATTTTTGCAATTAAAGTATATATGTAGAATAGAAAAAAATGAATTTCCTCTTACCCCTTGCTTTATTGATATCTTTAATTATTGGATTGAGTTTTTGAATATACAAACCACAAACTCCTTTTGCTTCTATGACATTAGCTTGGAAATGTAGGAAATATTTTGTTGAAATAAAATTAAAACTCTTCAACTTCAAATATTTCTATGTTGCTCCCTAGATGTAACTCAACTTGGGCCATTAATTATATGCTGCACTTAACATCCATGCAGTAGGTTAATGACATATTAGGTACTAACATAAAAATTCCATCTGGTTGGGACTTATGAACTTTGCTTATGTGTCTGGAAGGTGAAAAATGGGCCTTGTCGTTGCCTACGTTCTAGCTACTTTTCCACAACTAAAACAGCCGGGAGTTTTGTCGAGTGAAATAGAGTTTGGTAATTCTCAATACAAATTCCCTGAGTTTCAGAATTCCGAGTGGAGAGTTCAGTGTCAAAAGAACTCTCATCTCTACAACTCTCCGTGCCACACCTCTCCGTGTTAGTGAATCTGGCCCCTGTTGTTAGACCCATTGTCACCTATGCGGCCCTCTCATGGTGGCCTTAAACTAATCAAAAGAAAACCGAAGCCCTGTTTAAAAAACCCAGGATATTGCCTGTCTAGGAATAACTGGTGTCATGAGGACCTGTCCTACAGCAGCCATGGAAGCCTTTTAAAACCTTCCTCGCCTGAATTTGCACTATCAAGTCAAGGATACACTGGCGTAACTAAGAATGTATGTCAATATTAATATTTCGAGTTTCTTTATTTTCGATGCTCAGCATCATACCAGGGAATTCAGCTACATCTGTGACATGGTACTACGAAGGTAAGTCTTCATAACCGCTGGAACAGAATGAACGGATCAATGCCGGATGAAAATGTCACACAAAAGTTGAATGCATTTGAAATCCATTAATGCGCACACACACAGTGAACGCAGTTACCGCATTTGCCGCAAGAAAGTTGGTCAACTTTCAACTTTTACGCAAGTGCCGGATTGAAAATTTTTGACAGCTGAACCAAACGTTTGTTTTGAATGAAATTTGTAATGAAAAATTAATTATTGAGTTGCGGGATGTTTCAAATGTTACTCTTATTATTCGCACAAGTTTTAACAATATAAAAATATCCACAAGCACAATATTGAAAATATGAAAATTGCATTGAATTGTCATTAAACGCAGTCGCGGCAATTTCGTTCTGGGCAGCACTTTATTTCTTGCGTTGTTTGACAGCTAGCTGCGTCTTGACTCCGGCATAGATCCGTTCATTCTGTTCCAGCCATAAGTTTTAGCTTACTGAATAAACATTCGGGCGTTGCTGTAGTGACTCGTAAGTGCTCGTAATGTGTGATAGAGCGATAGAGCTGTACACAAATCCGGGACACTGCTTGTTATAGCAGAGCGCTATCTACAATTAAGAGTTCAGCTAGTTCTGTGATAGTTGAAATTTCTCAAATTCTTTCCAGCATCACGGATCGAAAACTTAAAAGTTGTTGAGCAAAAGTAGGCTATGAATTTTCTGAGTAATACTCGCAGAGGCAGTTCGCTTTTTCAACAATTTCTTTATCTGTTAAGTCGCTGAGGCCTTACGGTAAGCTAATCATATTTTCATAGCGTACTGTCAATTGTTGAATTATGATATCCAGACAATGGGTAAAAAAAATAAAATAAAATAATGAAATCATTACAGAGATCATATAATCTTTATTCAGAGACTGAATTTAAATTGAGTGAATCCAGCTGCTTATTAATCCAGCGTTGTTATTTTCTGTGGTTTCATCAGTTCATATGAAAATATAAATTTTGTAGGCATTTATGGGTCCCCTGTATGGCGGGCTCTGCGGGTCAGTTAGTTACGCCAGTGAGAGGATAGATAGTCTAGTAGTGTCTGTAAACCCTTAAAAAGTCATCAAGGATAAATAAAGTTTTCCTCATTCTGGTACCTTGACATGAGGACCATAAAGGCAATAAAGTTGCTGACGGCCTAGCCAAAAGAGAAGCGGCAACTCCCTTTATCGAACCAGAGCAATTTTGTGGCACTTCAAAATGTTACCTCAGAGCTACCCTAAATATCTGGTAGAACAAACAAAATTAAAATCCCTTAATTGGGAATGGCTACACGGATTTCGACAGGCAAAAAAGTTTATCTACACCTCTGGCGGAAAAACAGAAGAACTCCTACTTCTTAGGAGAACAGAGCTCCATTAGGTAACCTAAACAAAATGGACTTGGCTGAGACTTTATCCTGTTGCCTCTGTCAAGATGCTCATGAAACCTCGGAGTAGCTGTTCTGCAACTTTGAATCATTGGCAAGGGGGAGATTACTCCATCTCGAATATCCTTTTCCTCTACCAAACCACGTGTGGAACATCAATCCCAGAATGGTTTGTTATGTGTTAAATCATTGGGGATATACTGGGCTGAAATTGGGAGGAGGATTGAAACCAAATATTGATCACGTAACAGAATTTGTTTGAGTTGTTCTTTTGTCTTTTCCTCCCAGTATGAAAACTCGATGATTCTGCCGAGATCTTTATCTTATTTTCAGATCATATATCTTATTGCATACCCTCCACAAAGCCAGAGATGCCATATTAGATTAACAAAATCGATCCACGATGTCCCTGAAATAATACCGGCAATTATCAAGGGAATACCTACAATACCCCCGTCAGACATGGGTCGAAATAATGCTTCATGCTCCATTCATTGAAGCGATTGAGGCGGATGAGGGCGCTTTGCTGTTGAGCTGTCTGCTAGACGCTTTACTGTTTTCTATTCCGGCAAGGAACTTAATCACATCGCCAAACTTACTTACTGGATCTAAGAAGTATTTTTCGTTGAACTTGGCCCCTGGAATTAGTATTCATTACGATTATGGTAAAAGGCATCAAATATATTTAAGAATAGCTTCATTATTATGAATTAGAATAGTTTCGCTATTAGGTATGCATCTAAATAATTTCACTATTATTGATCAAAACTCACCTTTGTAAAGATGATGTGAAGCAGGCAAATTACCGCGCGAAGTATTCGTTGTGAACCCCAAAAGATAAAAGAATGGTATTTATCTTTTCCGGAAAATTATCGCTATTTGGAAAAAAAGAAACTTATTAGGTCCAGTCTTCCTTTTTAACACGCCTCAAAGCCACTACGCATAATCAGCACATCGCTAATAGAAAAGCGACAAGTTTTCTTCGCTCGACTTAAGACAAAATGTAGCTGGGTAGCCCGTAGCCCAGAATATTAACAAATTATAAATAACCCCGAAAAGTGCAAAAATTGAAAGCATTTGCTAATGACAGACAAGCAGAAAATACCTGTTTTTACGTAATTAGAATATTTCTTCTTGGAAAGCCTAAATATTCAAATTCAAACTAACAATTCGGAGTAAACTCCTTCTAAAAAAAGGTGGATTTTGTATAACAGCTTTGGTAGGTGAAGCGGGTGACCCTGAGAGAAAGAAAAAGTCAGTCGTCGGTGAGTCGAAGTGAGTTGATCGGCAACAGAGTTAGAGGTCGTAGTAAATGTAGTCAAGTTTGGACAGAAGGGAGATAAATAAAAGGTCAGGCAAGGGTCAGCAGGACAAGGAAGAAGAAAAAAGAAAAGGCGGAAGGAAAAATAGAATTAAAATAAAAGAAGAAAAATCGAAAGAAGTAAGATGAAGAATAAATGGCAGAGAATAATAGAAAAGGGAATCTGGACCTGAAATCATTAATTAATTAATTGAAAAGGTGAAAATACACACACAGGGAATACAACAAAGGATAAGTACCGTTCCTTTACTGAAGAATTTGTGAAACAATCTTTTCTAGCTTTTTGTGATTTACCTTGTGAGTCTCCGAGTCTCCATTGATTACATACATTAGTAAAATCCGCGCGGTAATTTGCTTGCTCTTTCTAATTTCATAGTTGCCTTGGTTCGTTAGTTCTTGAAAATCGTGTAAAGTTAAAACAAAAAAATGTTATTTCTAAGTACGTTTTGTAACATGATAATTGATTAAAAGAAGGAATTACAATCAGAGGGTGTTGCTCAATTTTGAGTTCGTGGACTTAAAAACCACGTGGCGCCCAAAGGTTCTAGACTTTACTAACAGTCCAAACCTAAAAAGGGAGTTAATTGAACGGGCACTCACAATAGATCTTTCATGTCGTAGTGAATGCGAGTCTAACACCTGCACACACCTACACAAATCTAATCTAATCTAATCTAATCTAATTAATATAATTTGTTTGCAAGGTGTAAAATCGGTTAAACTAGTAAAAATAAAAAGGAAAACAATTTAGATGATTTTTTTTTTCATTTACATCGCATCAAAATTAAAACTTGAAATTGTAGCTTGCCTGCCTCTTCGAGGACAACAATGTTTCGACACGAACTGACAAGTAAACTGCCGGTTATATGAATATCTAAATAGATTGTGTTGTCAAATCTATTATTTTAAGGATTATCTTTAATTTTAATTCAATGTTTTTTTTAATTGGATCGCAGGAAGAAAGTACTCGAAGAGTTGAGGCGAAAGAGGTTCAAATGAAGAAACAAAAATGGATTGGAAAATAAAATAAAATTTCTATTGTATAGCGTAATAATTAATGACCACTTTATTAAAACTATTAATAAACAGCCTTTAATCGATGTTCCTGTTGAATTGAAGTAGATACTCAAATAAATATGCTGAATCCAAATAAAATACTACAAGCACTTCAGAAATATGTACTTAAGTACGTATTTATCAGAAGCACCAGTATATGCTGCTGTGGCTCTACAGTTCCAGCTATTTCAAGATTTCTATTTACCATGAAAGTATGTACATAATTCAGTGTTATACTAATAAGAAATACTGATAAGTACGTCATTAGTCTTGAGTTAATATGTTGATTGCAGATTGGATTTATTGCGCGTGTGGGTCGAGTTTGTTATGTTGTGTGTGATAGTAATGCCACCTCTAAAATGACATCGTATTAGCGACTTAGTTCATAACTGCTGTTCAAATTTTTGGCTCTAACTGTGTGCATATTGTCCACAAAGTATTACTGCATATATCGTTTTTGTTGATAAGCTACTACAACACTACAGAGATAAG
Organism: Dioctria rufipes; assembly: GCA_963924295.1. Lineage (NCBI taxonomy): Eukaryota > Metazoa > Arthropoda > Insecta > Diptera > Asilidae > Dioctria > Dioctria rufipes. Next base: position 335,848,777 of record OZ002740.1, on the reverse strand, counting down.
CTTATGTTCATGTCGCCAAAACTACGAGAGAGAGATTTTTGAAACCTTGAATCTTCAAAGGCAAGAGAGAAAAGCAACAGAAAAAACCACACCGTTTTAACGACATCGTTTCGTCATTCATTTTAGAGGAGGCATAATAACAAATAATGGAGATATCTATAAGATCTTTGAAATAAGCTGTCTTCTTTTGTGTACCTTGTTCTAGAACTTCCGTATACTGCAGAGAACAGAGAACAAATTGTTCTGTTGATTGAAGCGAACTATTTGTACTGTTCGCTTCATTTATAAATCTTCTATAAAAATGTATGAGGTGCTCTTTTGTGTATCTATTGTTCTGCCATGTTCTGCGGACACAAAAGAATACAGCTATAATTTCAGAAAAACAGTTATGAATTTGATCTTCCCCGAATTAAAATAGAGCATTGTTACGTCCAAGATTGCAAGGAAATAGATAAAATGGATAGAGTCATGAATTTTCTCATATTAAATAAATATCGTTGCTTCGTATTCTTTTTTTCAATTCCTTTACCACTGAAATCTTAATAAACACGAAAAATTAGTACAACTTTGCGTCAAATCTGTGCGTATTATCATAATGAAAACTACACATAATTAGAGAAAAAGGATAAACTTAGGTAATGATGTGCCAAAAACAAAGATATCGGGGTTTTGTATGTATGTAATTAGCTTTGGAAAACTCTACAAATCTTGAATAATTCTTGAAATTTGAAGACTTTGGTACATAACTACGCAATAAAGGTACATCAAGTAGATAGATTTCTACTCGAATATGGAAGACTTTGAGGTGGAAGAGGAAGTGATGGAAACAAAACCAATAAATAAGTTTTGGTTACTAATATATTATTGTGGAACTATAGTGAGTGAGGACTGAATGGACGTGAAGTCCTGACTATAAGCCGAAGCTGATAGCTCACTCCGTGACAGCTGTTGAAGCAGGTCGGCACGCTAGCACCGCAGCTATAAGCGGAGAGTGTGGGGTGAGTACACCAAAAGAAAACCTGTACTGCCACGCACCATATATAAAAATATTCGCGTTTATCCTACCAAAAGAGGGCAATAGCACACATCAAGCATTCCTGAAGGGACTGTTTCACATCAATCACCTTGAAGTTCTCATGAGAATCTGGTGATATAATCTTCAAGGCCTTTCCCGACCTCCCATACACATCGCCAACACATTACTACAAAGCCTCTATGAACCTGAAAATAGAGCGGAGGAGCGGACCTATACAACCTTCATCATCTGTCAGAGTGAGGAAGAAGCATAAATTAGAAATGTTTCGGATTAGGCCTCTTAATCATAGCCACAACCGTCTTAAAAAAAAATCGTCGATAGCTTATGATATCTACGTTTCGATTAGTCAACTCTTATTACCTCTAGTATCTTTGGGCGCTTATCAGAGTACGTCCTTTTTTTTTTTTTTATATTATTAAGCCAAGCTCAGGGGATACCCTATGATGCAAAGCACAGCGTGGCAGGAAGGAGATAGGGAAAGGATTAAGGGATATGAGGATAGTGGCGGAGGTGCCGATGTATGTCGCCCTTAAACTTTTGCAGGTTGTATGCCGGAGGGAAGACAGAAGATGGTAGACTGTTCCACATTCGCACAGTTCGGGGTAAGAAAGCATCACGGAATTTAAGTGTACTAGCAAAAGTTAGAAAAAGAATGTAGGGGAGATCGGGGTAATATTGTGCGGCAAATACCTTGCACCGTGTTTTAAATCCTCTAGAGGAAGTAATGAGCTGCTGTGTAACCGGAAGAATGCGAAACAGATAGAGACAGTCGAGGAGTTTGCAGCTTTACACATGTGTCTCTTAGGGATGTTTATGTCATTTCATCTTATAATATCAAAGACTTACTAGAACTGAGGTAAGTGGAATATGTTATTAATGACTTATTTATTTAAACTAACTGATTTGAATAGCTCATTTCCTAGGCTATATTTTAACATCAAATACTAGCACTTAAACTTCATTGCCTTTAAGTTAGGATTGAAAATGTGGCGTCATGTCGTCGATGATGAAAAGTAGATTTTAAAGTTTGCTAAGTCAGTAATTACACCACATTTTACATATGGCAGTTTAATATTCAGCAAATTTGATTCTGTTTGTCAAAAGAAATTGAAAGTTGTGTTCAATGATGTTACTCGATACATTTATAAGCTCCCTCGTAGCGTTCACATATCAGCATACGCATAGCATCGATCCTGGGCACATTCCTTGAAACATCTCTAGCTAGACGTCAACATGCTCTTACAAAAATTAATAATTCATAAAATCGCAGCTTACTTATATGAGATATTGCAGTTCTTACATTCTACTAGAAATCTTCAGCACATCTCACAGTATGGTGAACGTTTTAACTTTTTCCAGGCTACTCGTAAGTGGAATTCTCTTTCAAGTAATTACCAGCAGAGCTTTTTCAAGGATAATTAATAATTTTATTTTTTGAGGGTGAATGGTGCACGGATCTATTAAATAAATAAATTAGGCTGCTATCTTTCTTAGTTTGTATAGTTTTAAGTTTATAATTTTATTATTATTTATTATCTACTTTTTTGATTTTTTTCTCTTCTTCTTTTATGTACATACCAGTGATATTAGAATTGTAATAAGAATTTTTAATCTTAAATACATTACCAAATAAATTATTATTATTGTTATTGCTTTATTCAAGATTTTAGTTTTTTGTTGTTCCGAATGCTCTCCGTTTGATTGTAAACCCGCACGAATTACAAGAGAATTTGCTAAGAAAAAGAAAAAAAAAACATAATTGACAATAATGTACTATTAATTAAACGAAACCACACATTTCAACTGACTATTCAAGAATGAAAATTCTTCTGCGCTATCAGATATATATGAGTCATATCTTCTCATATACATATATAGCTGATGCATAAAATCAGAGAACTGGGTCCCCAAAGATTCTTTTGGGCATATTAATAGGGCGCTTCGAAAAAGATAGTTTTTGGATATGGTGTAGACGCGCTTGTTATGGTCGTAGCGTACTGCATATAGCAATATGCTACACGGAGAATTACTGCAGCACGTATGCCGGTCGGCTGCCATACCGACAGTCCGCACGCACCCTAGCTCGAAAAAGCTCGTACCTGTCAGCGGAAAAGAAGAAGACAATCGATCTGTCTTGTCAAACCGTGAAATCCAAAAAGACGTGGAAACAGGAGCTCACGAGAAATTACTTTCTAAAACATCGGCGAATACTTTAACCCTGCACGTAAGTTTAGAATTTTTTTTTATAACAATAAAGTAATCCGCCACCTTTTCATCCAGCAAAAAAGAACATTCCGTCATTTGGGTTTAAATGCGTTGTACATATACAGATCCGCAAATTAAATTGCAGTATCATAATGCTGAAGAAGTATAACTAAGGAATTTACCGATGTATTTAACTGCGGCTATTTAGCATTACGCGGAGCAAATAGCAATTGTCGGCTAAGTTCTGAAAAATAGATTTGGTGCGATTACCAAGAAGTCGCAGAAAACAGATACCATATAAACGTGTCGTCAATCCGTCGACTCTTCAAATGGAAAGCGCATTTATTTGTAAGCCCCTGCTTAAAACAATGTACAGCTGGACATTCCGACATTAAACAGCTTAGAAATAGATCATGAAAATAGCAAGACAAAATAGCAGACATATTCGATTATTAATTAGGAGAGCAAAGTTGGACAGCATCCCATCCTTACAGACCGATAAAACGGGTACCGGGGTACCCCACCGAATTGGTATGCTATTACAGTATGAGTGAGACTGATCAGACAAACGAAAATGTTATAGGAGACCAGCATTTAATTAAATTCTATGCAGTTTCTTAGATATGGCAAAATCTAAAAGATATGCAACATCGTGCAGTAACTGACAGGTCAGTTGGTGCAGTACCTACTTAAACTCTTGCAGTCAACCGTTTTGCAGATTGTGTTTGGTATGTAAGAGTTTAGATTATAATATAAATATATAATTAGAAAAAAGGGATAAGAGTTGAAATTAGTTTCCATATCAATGAAATAAGTAAACAGATAAGAACGCAATGATTAACGTAAAAATGTGAGAAAAGGTTGTAGGCTATAGTCGTCCTAAATTTTATCCAAAAAGATCAAATTTTATTAATTAATTTTTAAGATAGTTATTTGAAAGTCAGCCTGGATTAATTTACAAATAATGCTTTGTATGTAGTTGAAATAAGGTAAATTTTACAACCGTAACTGGGACGTGTAGGTAGGGTATATTAATTTGCATAAATTTATTATTCGTTTTTTTTTTGCAAACAGTACATAACTGCCTTTAAACGATAACGTTTTCGAACTTGATTGATACGCTCTGCTTAAGGTGACATAAGATTTGTGTGGAAAATAGGACTGCTTGTAAGAAGAGAACAGATATAAGCTTGAATACTAAGCAACCGTAGTCACATAGTAATTTAACTTTTGGTTAATGTTTTCCCTCGAAAGGGAAAATCTAATGCATTATTTCCCTCAAAGTAATAAAATTTTTGGCCAAAAATTTTAAATTGGTACCTAATACATATATTTGCTTGCCAAAATAACTGAAATTAATTTTTCCCAACAAATGGGTTAACAATTTTATTTTATTTATAAAATTTTAATAAAAATTGAAAACATAACATATAAGCTGCTTTTAAGCGTCAGTCAATGTAGAAATTTAAACAAATCGTCATCACCGTCATGACAATAAATAAAATAAAATAATTAGATCAACGTTTAATATATCGAGTGGACAGATTATTTAAAAAATAAGGAATATACCTTCAATTCATAATAATATCATTAGAATTAACTTTAATTTAACATTTATTTGTTAGAATCAATCCATGATTAGGTGTATATTTTTTTTGAAAATGTCTTATGTCTTGAACGAGAATTATAGTCTAGCAATCGCAATTATAACGTAAAAATGAAGTGCTGAACGCTTTTATTTCTCGTTTCATTTTCCTGGAGCTCTCTCATATGAAGGTCGTCTAGGTCCGCTAGTCTCTCTCTCTTTACAGGTCTACAAGGGACTCTGAAAATATCTGCCCTCAGAGTCAGCTGGGTGGTTGGGGCATGCAGTGAAGGCATACCATCTGCGCCTTCAATGTGGATGCAGGTATGTGACGCAAAGGTCCCTTCAGGACTGAATGTGTGCCGGCATTTTGGTTAAAGGCACGAGATTTCTTTTGTATATGGCAGGAGGCAGAGGCAGGTTTTTCGTGGAACCTCCCCACACTCCCCACCAATTGCCGAGGCGAGCTAGCGTGCCGCCCTGCAGTCAACGCTGTCCGCCGAGTGATCTGTCAACTCATGCTGGCAGTCGGGACTTAACGTCCAGCCGTCGATCACTCAACATAGTTCCATAAGACGCTACGCTTTACAAGAGTTTAACATTTTTACCGCTGGGGAGTAAGTTTTTAACCAGAAAATTTTTCCACGAAATGTAAGGAAAAAGCTTCGTAGGTAATATTGTGGCAACTAGTTTCTATGCGCCAATTTCATTACATTATAATTATTTTATTAATTATTTTTTTGTGGATTACTACGCAGGTGACTCATCAAAAGAGCAGATTAGAAATTATTCAATCCTCAATTTTTTTTCCCACAGATTTTGCAGACATTGGTCCCAGCAAAACAAATTTACAAATATTACAGCATCAATCATATAATTATTTACTCATGTAGCCCCATTTAGAATCATTTCCCTTGTAGAATTGATTAAAAATGAAAAAAAAAACATATTTATATAATTGTTTCAAATAATTATTTTATTCCTCTTGGCTTCAGTACATCAATTGGCTAAGCTCTATACAATTAATATTGCGTGTAATAATAATTAACAACAATTTCTTTGTAAAGTTTATAACTACTTTTTATAATAACAGTGTTGTCAAAAAAATATTGTCCCCCTATTCTGTTCATGATGTTCTTATAGTTTAGGCGCTTACGACTTCGATTTACTATAGTTTTTTTTTTTTAACGTCTCATCTTAAGATTATATTGGTATGCTTTGGAACAGATTCGTTGGACTTTCGATTTTTTTGTTTTCTTATTATATGTACTCTATGTATGTATGTATGTATGTACAAAACAATTATAAAAGTTTAAGTTTAATTTTAGTCTTATTTTCGCACACTGATTTTACTATTATAGTATGCGGATTATATTTAAAGGTGTCTTATATACTTATGTAATAAATAATATGAATTATTATAGCACTATTAATTATGCAAAGCAATTTTTATATTGGACTTTCTTTTGTTGTGTGTTAATTTTTTAAAAATCAGAAAACTGAATAATGTGATTAATTCAATAATTTTTCAGAATAAAAACAAATTTTGTATGACTTAGTAATTCAAAGTCTTAATAAGTCAAAAAAATCAAAAATTTATTACTTTTTTCGGTACATTGTTGTCAATAAAATGAATGCATATATGTAGAGCTGTTTTTTTGCAAAAAATTAAAACGGACGCTAGGCAGCTTGTTGAAAGTCCCAATAAGAAAATTGCATACAAAGGTCTTATTAAAAATATGTCCAGACCTAAAAAATCGCGGTGGCACTCATTTTTGTGGAAAAAATCTGCCAGCTCCTTACACAATTTACATTACACCAGATAATGGTGATTCAATAATGAGGCCATGGTTGCAATTTAGTTGATTTGGACATTTATGTTTATTTTGGTATTATACTACAATTATGTAATACTTAATTAGGCAATGCAATAATGAGAGGGCTCCGACGCTAGAAGACGTCACTGCTCATGGTAGGTACTGCGCAATTTATTAGCAGTGACAGTATCTATATCTCGAAGAGGCCCACATTTATGACTCACAATCATTTTCTAGCTTTTAGTACTTCATTTAATTTGAAATAAAATTGCTTAACTTAAAAGTTTTTTTTTACCTATTTTACTTTTAAGTTTTTATTGCGATTTCTTTGAATGGGAGCTCGACTTTTAAACTTTTAAACGCATTGCACATAGCTAAATACTAAATATTTTAAATATGTTTCAATAAAAAAGTTATAGTTTGAGTTGATATTTACAAAGCACGCAAACTCCTCATCCGCCATTTTGAGGTGTCTGCGCCATATTATGTTTAGAATGATGCCGCATAGCTTATCGTATTCTACTCGTCAAACCATTTTATTTGATAAGTATACATGGCATGGGGGTCGGACCATAAATGACAAATTACATCTGCCATCTTGACCGTCGCCATTTTGAATTTTTAGTACATAAAATTGTTGAAGTTAAATCGGTTAAGTAGGATTAATTGAAAAATTCGTCGCAAAATTTAAAACAAACAAATATACAGAAATAACCATTTGAAATATTATTACGTAAATTATCTACATATAATTAAGAGTTTCGTAAGCACAAAAGTAACTGTATAACTTATATAACTGCGGTATCTTGTTTACATGGCGGTTGAAATAGAATTGAAACTAACTAGAAATTATTGTAAACCTGGTTCGACTTCAATCCAGCCAGTATGAAGTCGATCAAGTAAATTTTTTTTTCTAATCAGCTTAAAGTTATTTCATGTAAACGCAGCTTGAAAGCTGTAGAACTGACGAGTAGAATTTGAAATCCACAAAAATATATTCGTAAGGTGAAAAATGGCACTGCATTAAAATTTAGCTTACCACTTTTCGTTCACAAATTGATATTTTCGACACAATAATTTGATAGACATTTCACGCAAGCTATTATTTCGAATTAAATATGATTATTCATCAGCAGTTCAGATATGACCAAATTATTTTTCCATTTTGCTAGGTAGATATAACAAATCTCTAACAATATCTCAACTTTCAAGAGCCACGCTATTAGTAATTAATTTTTTTTATAGTATACGAGTATATTATATATATTATTTTATATTGGGACCAATCTTCCTATCAAAAATGCATAAGTTGAAATGGCACCAATTTTACATGTTTTACATGTCTTTTTACATATCAGCATTACTTGGGGTGAAACAAATAAAAATTAAATGAAAATTTGAGGTCTTTAATTATTCCGTCTGCAAATATTTTGGTAAAATTAAAAATTTCCATTAATATTCAAATAATGTCGGAGTTGTTTTATAAATTTTAAATGAGCAATAACTTCAACAGACATGAGAGATGTCTTAAACGATGCATTATAATACTCTGAACATATTTTATTAACAATGTTTATTTCAATTAAGCGGGGGAAAGGTTTGGCGATCGAATGCAACTTAAGCGACTTTCTTGCGTGAAAAAGTGCACTTATATAATTCTGGTGATTGCTCGGAATTGGTGCGCCCTGTAAAATGATTTCATGTAAGAAAAATTTTCACAATAGAGCATTTATGTTCGTTGAAAAAAGAACTGCAAAAATGTATGCCCAAATATAGTAGCTGGGGTGTATGTAACCCAAGTGCATGAAAAAGAACACCGCCCGATAGTACTCAGCGAGATCCCTTTAATTTGATATGCAACATGCCATATTAGATCCACCCCACCTCCGCCGGGGTTTCTACCGCCCCACACTAAAAGAATGCAGACAAAATTTTTTTTCTACGAATTAAAGCTTCTTCTCGAGGCTTGAGGAATTCGATTGTATACTAGATTTTCCAAATTGTACTAGATCAAACTTTGACCCAACCCCCAAGCTTTTCCCGCTTATGGCCGGTTTCACAGTCGAGTTTAAACCAAGGTTTAGTTTAAACAATCCTCCAAGTTTAAACGTAGTTTAAACCAAATCGGGTTTCACAGTGCATTCTTTTAGTAGCGTTGGTAGTACTGATTAAATTGTGAACTAAATTAGTTATCGCCACCATTGTGAAGCAATTTTTCTATCTGTCAATCGGAAAAAGTAAACATCAGAAAGTAAAAAATAAAAGATATGTAGTTATATGTGCTAATTTTAAATATGCCAACGTTAAAAAAGGATGCAAATTTTAGCATAAGTGAAGTTGAGCTAATGCCTTCCTTAGTGCATAAAGAAAGATATATAATAGAGCGCAAGAAAAGATAAAGTAACAAAGTTCTTTACTTAAACTTTACCTTACCTAGCATAAAAATCAACGTCGTCCCACTCATTAAAATGATTTGGCCGATTTCTAATTACTGTCAGTTGTTGACAGAGTTGAAAATTTAACTCAAAAAAATCTTCTTCATCGCTAGAAACGTCTAAATCTAAACCCATGATAAAACTATTTTCTTGATACAAACAAACAATGCTACTGTCAAAATAAAATGTCACACTTTTCAAATACTTTTATCTTGAGTTTAAACCGAGGGATGGCATGGTTTAAACTCTAATTTAAACCGGGATTTAAACCAAATTATGAAACTCATTCGTCGAGTTTGAACTAAATATTTGGTTTAAACTCAGACTGTGAAACTCGCCATTAGAGTATCATAATACTTCGTTTAAGATATTTATCACGTTTGTTGATGTTGGGCCTAAAATGGGCATTCCCCTTTGATGCATATTTTAGTCAAGAGGTGGCAGCCCTGATTAAATGGTTGCCAACTCTTGTTAAAATTTGTGATTTAAATATACTAAAAAATGGATATATTTCAAGAATTTTTGACTAAAAAGTGAAAAAATCTTTTCCCGGAAATTTTAATTTTTTTTTTGCAAACAGTCTAATAGTGAGGTTAAGTAGGACCGAAAAATTTTTCCCCGCGAAACGTTCCACAATACTGAACCTGAAAAGAAACTGACAGATGTAACTGAAATTTCGTTTTTCGGTTGATATAACATAGAAGTTGAGGTTTTCTTAAAAATCGGAAATAAATATACTTTTCTTCGCAAAATTCGTAGTTTATTCTATTTCCTTTAATTTTGTTAATTATTGGCACAAAAATCTTGTTTTAAAGGGGAATAAATTGAGTTTTTTGGTTCTTGTTTTTGATGTGCAAGTCCCTTAAAAAATGTTGGGATCTCCATTTTATGGATGTATCGAGAGTATGGCCCAGCATAACACCGTTTCTGGTTTAGCGGCCAGGCCCAGCCATATGGCCCTAACTCTAAATACATAAAAGGAAAAAGGTATTTGGTTGTAATAAGCTGAAAAATAAAAAGAAATGAAAAAAAAAATAAAATAAAAATAAATAACACAAGGAGGGATACCAACCGCAAAGAGGGTTTTTCTTAAGCGGTCTCTTGGTACCCCTGTTGTTAACCAGTTAAGCTGATTGGATGCCTTTTTGGGGCTACCTTAATCTATGCGGCTCTTCTTTATTTTATTTTTTTACTTTCTTTTATTTTTCTAATAAATTGCACTTAACTTAGCTTTTCTTTCAAGTCACACAACACACACTAACTACCGCATGGGATTTAGAATTAAAATATATAAAAAACAGAAAAAGGTTTATGAAAATTTGAGAGCAACACAGCACTATGAGAAAATATAAATCGCTCGGAATCGAAACATATGCGGAGTGGTAAGATAAATCCACTGCACACCTGTACTATATGGGGATCTCCATTAATATACAAATATTTACTTGTATAGATTGGTAGAATTTTAACAAAATAAGAAAAAATAATTAAACTCTGGATAGAATGGTGGAAGGTTCAAAAAAAACTTTTATAATATAAAAAAGAGGTTAGAAAATAAGAGATAGGAGAGAAAAAAAAAATTATAGAAAGGGCAAAAAATATAACCATTAGTTACAAAAAAAAAAAAATTTTAAATGCTTCTAAAAGTGTCCGAATCCATCTGTAAAATGACTAAATAGCAAATCCGCAGTACTGGTAATTGGATGGTGAGAGAGTGGGGGTCGGAAATATCAAATTTTCCATTTTTCTTTTGTATAAATCATTATTTCTATTTAATATCATATGTTAAACAAAGGTGGAGGATTTCATACAATATATTGGGTAGTGTGATGAAATAACAAATAAAAATTTTATATATATATATATATATACCGGAGAATCCAATAAAACGCCTTCTTGAACAAATAATATATTTAAAGTATTCTAGCTCCTCGAAACATACATTTTCAATAGGCTTATATCGGGTATTTCAATTGAATTAAAACTTTCATTCTCAGTAAGAAAAATAAATAAATTTTGTTTATTTTACTTTAATTTACTGAGTAGGAAGACCGCTATTCCGATCACAGGGTGGATCGAATCGTTATAAGCTATTCCAAAGCCTTGAAAGTATTCTCAAGCAATGAAAGGAATATTAATATGGCAACCTTAAGTACTGTTACTCCGCGTAAAATAATGCGAGACAATTCTAAAACTGTTGTACTGAAATCAGAATTTAAAAAAGACTTTATTGAATTTCAAAATTGCATAGTGGAAAAAGTGAAAGGCAGAATGGGCTCATATCGTACTTTGCATCAATTACATGTAGGTATGGACTGATTATATTCATAGAAATACACTTCAGAAAGTGGGCTCAGTTCTATATAGCAGTCTCTTTCGGTTTAAGCACCAAGTACCAACTTAAAGAGAACTGTAAACGATATATAAATAAGTCTGATCATCGAAATACACGTTTTTAAATTAGGGTGGCGTACCAGCACAATAATGTTGCTCTGCGATAATTCCTTATATGATTAATTGTGTGCGTGTTCCATTCAACTGTATCACAAATTCACAGCACGTTAACTTATTATATTTTATCAACTCAATAGCAGGTAAAGAACTGTACAGCCAACCGGTCAGAAATTTCAAAATTGCCGGAGTGTTGGTATGCTGCCCTTGCTCCTGTTTGCAACTTGACATTTCGGAAAATTTCCTACACCGAATGCTTCTCACCCGTAAAAAGTGAAGCGTGTGAGCCCTAGCTTAAAATTACTTTTCGAACTGCGCGCTAATTTTTTTCAATTTTGGCACTCTTTATGACACAAAAATTTTGCCTACATCAAATAGCATATCAAGTCCATATTATATGTATATGTCAGTCAGTGCTTCGCATCATTGAATAACTAATAAGGAAGCGGGGTATCGTGCGAATACAGTGTACATGTTTAAGCATTTCAATGACAGTGTGCCATATGGTCGAGGGGGGAGGGGGGGTTCAACATTCTGACATATCATAATTTTGAAAATAAGTTCTCGGATTTGAATTCGCGATATTGTGGAAAATAAATAATTAAACGTGATTTTTACGTAATAGTAGTGTGAAATAAGTGCGAAAGACTAACAGAGTTATTGTCGTGGGAAAGCATTCTTTAAGAAACTTTAATAGCTTTACTAATTAATTATAGTGTTTCTAGCAAAATAAAAGTGAAATATTTATAAAAATAAACAGCCATGGCAGAAGATTTAACAGTTTACCAATGCCGGTTAGTTTGTTTACAATTGAATTTTCATTGGTGCCTAAATTATTCCAGTCATACAAAGGCAACGCCAAGAAATAATATCTGAAAATAAGGGGGAGTTAAATTTTGTTTATTTTACATATGTATTTGGATTATAAAAAATGTTTCCCTTCAGAATGTCAGGATTTCATTATTGCCATGATGAAACGAATACAAACAGAGCACACTAATACATTTCGCCGAGTGGCTTACGTTTTCACCCGATATGCCGTTTCCTTATTAGTTATTTATTCAATGCTTCGGATAAGCAAATTTGACAGTTTGGGTTAATACTATCAAAAATTTTAGTAATGCATATGGAAGCATTCGTGAAATTTTTGAGCCTTTCATATGCTGTCTTACGCACTTTGTAGTTAGGCCTTTTCCATACGATGTCCATATTTTTTAAATTTCAAAAGATACGTGCGAACGTTTATACGATTTCGAGAGGAAAACCAATGACAAGCAATTTATAAAATATACATGTATGAAGATTCATTCGAAAGATGCAAAATTCTGATTTTGGTTGAAATACCCTGAATTTGGAAGTTTACTGAATTTTTAACCTAAAAACTAAATATTGGGTTCTTTGTCCGTGACTCTTAGATTTCATCATATATCCCTTTCCTTCCACCTATTTACCATTTCATCATGATTTAAAAAAAAATATTTTTTGGATTCCGAACTAACGATACTGCAATTTTCAATATGCTTGTCGAAGTCAAGTCTAGTACAAGTCTAGCTTTAATAGTTGAGTTTCATACAATTAAAACAAAATTCTCCACTTGCAAAATCCGCTCTCTAGTCTAAACTGAATACCAGACTTGTACTTTTGGGCAACACAATTTTTTTTATGTATGCTTGCAGAAAATAGCTTGTAGTGCAAATAAATGTACAGTTTCATGAAATAATATCCAAATGTGGTTCCAATAAAGTAAAGACACTGCATTCATTTATAAAGCGGAACCTAAAAAGAAATTTTTGAGTAAATTTTACGTGATTTCGAGGATTGGCATTTTTTTAAATATTCTTAAGCCACGCTCAGGAAGCAAGGCACAGCATGGTAGAAAGGAGATAAGGAAATGATTAGGGGTCATGAGTAGAGTGGTGGGGGTGCTAATGTACATACGTCACTCTTGAACTTTCGCAAATCCAAAGCCAGAGAAAAGACAGAAGATGTTAGACTTTTCCATATTCGCACAGTTCGGGATAAAAATGCATCTCGATATTTATTTTTTGTATGGCCGAACCGAAAGTATTTTGAAGTGTAAAAGGATGTGTATGGCTTGCAGTGAGAGTATTGCGTACAGGAATCAATCTGCAAGGGATCAGACTAGATTTTTCATCGGAACATTGACCAGTTATTGCCTGCCGAGATCAGAATAAGCTGTTAGAGGTGTAGTTTGAGAAAAAAATGTACTCACATATATGTATATGTATAGTGTACAAAAGTGTTAGTAATATCTACTTCAACTGAAATTTGTATTTAATATTTAGAGTAAGGGCAAATGGGACGGCAACACGCTGGAAAAAGAAGGACGGAACTTTTTGTTCTTTTATAGATGAAATGTAAGTAAGCACCTCTTTTTGCATTTTATTTTCGTTTAGTCCCTATAAAAATGTTTTTTTACATTATTGAAATTTAACGTCAAACCTTAACATGCCTCTTTTTGTAAAGTGCAAGCAATGCATTTGTATGTTGCTTTTTCTTTATCACAGTATAAATGCTAGATAGCAAAGCAGCGGAATGGAATTAATTATTATTGTTTATGAAATGCCATCAAATTTTGATAACGATGGTTTGAGATTCACTGATTTAAAAGGATCCAAGAATTAAACATAGGAAATATCACAAAAACTGTCCTGTTCGATAGTGCAAGAGCATTTAAAACGCGTTAGAAAATTAAATATACTGGGAATTTGGACATCAATCAATTAGGATAACACAAGAAATAAAGAAAAAAAATTTGCCACTCTCTTCTATAAATATAATGGGACGTACATTTTTTATATTGAGTCGTGACTTTGGAGTCAAAAATGAAATGAAATGCAAAAAAAAAACTTTCCAAGCCAGGATTAGCGGATTTTCATATGTTTTTGGTGGGACATGTCTGGTATAATTCATTTTGAGTTATTCAAACCGGAAATAAGATATTCGTCATTACGTTAATGTTAGTTCACATACAGCAGTGATATCTTGGGGAAAAAATGTGAATTAAACTGAGAAGGTCTTGGTCACTATTTTTATTTTCCTTATGTCATCAAAACATTCTAATCGAAAAAAAAAATATTAAAAATATTTAACAGAGGTGTAAAACCTTAGATGATATAACGGAAAGGATAGGCTATGCTGTGTAAAATTCGTGTACGTGTGATAAGAATTTTTTCTTGCGACACGGAGGGGAAATGACAAGACGGGTATCGACTTCTTATTCGTAAGTTCGACAATTCTAATTTATTTCTGACATTTCAGATTTTATGATAAGAAGTTCGGGTTTGATTTAGCGATTTTGTAGTAAATAACTAATTAAAAGTGATTTTTACTTAAAAGTAGTGTGGTACAATAGTGAAATATTGTTTTGTGAACGGGATTTTATATAATCGAGATTCTTGAATTATCACGATGAAGTGCGTTGTGCTGTGCTGATATTCTCTTAGGAAATCATTTTGCATGCAAGCTTAATTCTTTTAACAATAAATTATAGTGTTTTAAATAAAATAAGAGTGAAATATTTATAAAAATAAATAGCCGTGGCAAAGAAATTTAACATTTTCCAATGCCGGTTTGTTTGTTTATAATTGAATTGTCATTGTCGCCTTAAGTTACAGTAGCCATACAAAATCAACGCCAAAAAATATTATTAGAAAATAAATGGGGCACTAGGAAAATTCGTAAAAATGCAAAAAGTTATAAAAATATTATAAAATTATAACCTTAAAAATTAATTTAAAAATGTTGTGATATAATGGGATCTCTTCTATTGAATTTCTTCAATACTTAATAAAGTTTCAACCACTAAATTATTCGCCCGGCGTGAAAATATCGTAGTTTACTACTGCCATGACTAAAACGCATACATCGATGCGGTTCTACTACATGCAGAAAAATGCTTAAGTTTTTCTTCCTCATAGCCTATTCTTTTTGAAATATATGATCTAAGTGTAAAACCATATCGAGAATGTTGAACCTCAATTAGTTTAGTTTACTTTTCCTAAAATTCAATTTACCAAAATTATAAAAAAGTTTGCATTATAAGTCATAAAGTAGCAGGCAAGAATTAAGTTGGTCAATGTTATAATTTATCACGATACAAAACTACAGAGGATTTTTTTTTAGTTCAAAAGCGGCAAACTTTTTTTTTTAAAAGTGTATTTGAAAAATTTGCCACTAGGTGTCACTAGATGTCGTAAACAATGAAGAATTTTATATTTTAGAGTAAAAAGATATTGACGGAATATGGACCAAATGCTATCCAGAAGTGGGGCTACCTCCAAGAAGTCTCTTGCATTAATGTATAAATAAAAAAAATAATAAAAAAAAAAATAAAAAATATATAAGTTCGAGAGGAAATAAATTAACGTATTTTTTTAAGAGTCTCGCGTCATTTGTGATCCGTTTATACTGTGCATATTTTTGTATTTATCGTATCTGCTTTATTTGGACTCTCGTATCTTCATTCAGGGTGCTGCAAAACCTAGGGGGTTGGGTACGGAACTTAATTGCGGGGCGGTAGATGAAGCCCGAATTCGATTTTTCCCCTCAGAGGAGGGGGAGGGGGAATTGACTCCCTGGGCAGACTTTGATGCGCTTCGGTTTATAGATTAGTGTCGGCCTGAGGAACAAAATGCATTAAGTGTTCATTCTGAACAGCCCGTGGTCCATCTCCCATACAAAAACTGTCAATGTCCTATAAAGAAAACGTAATAAATGTCATCGCAGAAAAGTGGAGCAGAAATATCACATAAACTAGGCCAGTAGTTACTTAAATCGTTTAAAAGTAAAACGTTTAAAAATAAATAAGGACAGTTATATTACATATGTCAGATATATAGTATGTACAATAACTGTTAAATAATGATTATAGAATTTTTGAATTTCGTTTTTCAAATTTACATATTTTTCTCATTTTCGGTGATCGGTGGCCCAAAATATATTTGTACGGATTTTTTACGAATTCCTTTACACATTCCTACATATAATTAATTCTTGGCTCATTATTGATAGTTGAGATATTGGACCACAAAAATAAACCATTGCAAATTATGAATATAATGCATACTGATCTCTTTGGTACAGGATTCAATAAATGGCGAAATATCTGTGAAATCGTACCAAAAATTTAATTTTTTTAATGGTACGCTTACAATATCAAGGATTCTGATTGCAAACAATCAACATTCGAAATTTTACAATAATTGAGATTAGTTATAGCACAGACAAGATACAAGTAGATAACAAAATCTCCATATAAAACCGGATAACATTTTCAAAGCTCTTTAACTTTATATTCAACAAAAAAAAGCTATTAGTAATAAACGTTGCGAAAAACTTATGTGGCATAATATAGCGGAAAGTGTGAAAGAATGTTTAGAGTTTTCTATTGGGAGGCCATTAGGTCATTTTAATTCAGACCCCTTCTTTTTGAGTTTTTCATATCTAGATGTAAGTTGTCTCAGGTTTTAGTAAGCCACCACCTTTATTTGTTCTGTTTTACTCAAAATTTGATTGACAAGTGCAGCCATCTATTGACCCTTGTATTCAACGAGTGTTAGGTACTATCTGTCATATTCAAATACCTATCTACACATAGTTTTGGTACTAAAGCATAATACGTTTATAATATTATTATATATATTATTTACATATTATTATATACAATGGCACTTTCTTAGAATTTTTAATTGTTTTTATTTAATAGAAACAAAGCTTTTCCTACAGCACCCCTGCATTTAAGTACACAACCAATTTAAAGTGCAGAGATTTATCGCAAAATTAGAATATTTTTTATGCATAAATTTAATAATACAATTAAAAGGAACTCTTTTCTGTTCACTTTATGCAATAAGCTTATGCATGTACATGCTTATATTTTAGTTATGTATGTTTGTATGTATGTATGTATGTAAGTATGTATATTCTTTTTCACTTTAGACAATTTATATAGTTTTATGTGATCGATTAACACAATTATTATTTTCGATTTTAATTATAGTAAAGTATGTGTATATGTATGTATATATGTATGTGAATACATATCTGTTACGCTTTCCTTTATTGTTACTATATATTGAAGTATATATATAGTTACAACAATAAATTCCTTTATATACAATTTTATATTTATTTTTATTTTTACAAACAACATCAATAGAAAATTGTGTATTGTACGCTTCCGTTTACCAAAATATATGTATTATGTCATTTGAAATATGTATGTATGTATGTATGTATGTAAGTAAATAGTCACCAAAAATAACATTCGATTTAAAGGTTGTGTAACAATTTATAATCATAATGATCACTATTATACCGTTATTTAATTATATTTATAACGTGTGATTTCTGTGAAGCACTGTGAAACACTTTTGTGATCTTTTTATCATTTATACATATCGATGTATGTATGTATGTGGTTACAGGCCACAAATTCATTGTAGTATATAATGTAGTATTTAATGTCGGTGTGATAAAATTGTTATTATTTTATATATGTATATAATGTGTTATATGTCCTTTTATGATTTTATGAAAAATGAAAATTTTCGTTAATTTCAAGATTGTCGTCATACGGTTATTGTGTTGGTCAAAAATTACTTCACCGCGCTATTTTTATTATTTATTTTCCTTTGTAAGGTATTTCTTTAGACTTTCTTAGAAAAATTATAAATATTTAATAAAAATAAGAATATAATTTGAAAAAAAATAAAATTAAAACACTTTTAGAAAATCAAATTAAGATTATTAAGGTGCGTATAAAGAATTTATAAATGATTGAAAAAACAATTTTTTTTTTTTTGCAGAGCAAATGAAATGAAGCTTTCGAAAGACAAACGTTGATTTAAAATTTAAAATGATTTAATAAAAATATAATTTTAATTATAATGTTTACGGCTTCAGTTTAGAAAATCGATTGAGTCGGTTGAATTTGTTGTAGGATTAAATGCAACAAGGTATAAAATACAAAAAATAATTTTTTTTTCCTAATAACTATATCCGCAACAAGGCTTTTTATAACTATAACAGATATTTAGACTGTTACCATAATACTGCTTTTCTAACCATAAAAAAATTCAATAAATTCATAAGAGACAAATATTTATGGAGAAGGCAAAAATATATCATTTGAACTTTTTGTTACGTGCAATAGAATGGGATAAGTGACATCTATAGGAAATGGAAACTGCACGTAAAATGAGGTGGGGACACTTAATAATTTTAAGTTTGGAGAATTGATGTTTCTGGAGTGGAATTTGCGAGAAGTTTCTGAAGAATTTGTAGAGTCTAAATACAGTATTTCTCAGCGTTATACCCTAGATTGACAGACTATGTCTATAATGACATAATTTGCAATTCAGTTATTTCAAAGAAATGAAGAGGTGACAGATTAAGGACGAAAATCATTTCATTTGGAATGTCATTGACATTAACTCAATGTGGGTAATGTTTATGGCAGAATTCAATAATTTAATTAAATGCTATCAAGAAAATTTGTTTATGATGCCACAACTGAAAATATACAAAAAAAAAAAAAGAAATATATAAAAAGTCAGATGAGAGAGACCTAAAAATATCGAACTTTTAAGGATTTAAAAACAAAAAAATCGGGCATCTTAATGTAATTTTTTTCTATATCTTGATCTGGCTGAGACTGTCATCTCAAGTCGTCTGCAATACTGCGGAATCTGCTCAGATGGAGAGCCTGCCAAGAGAATGTACGTCATGGCCTCTCCCAGTCACTTGCTACCATTTGGGTGCACACATTTAGTAGAACACAATTTTCGTTGTTGAAAGACACCAAAAAGAGAACAAGTAAAAAAGCTAGAATTGGTCTAAAAGACCAATTCTTATGATACCCTAGATGAATGCCCGTATAAAATTTCGTATGGTTACCGATCTATGTAAGTTTGATTTTTGAAGTGGTTTTTCGCATATATTTCTAGAACGGTTTGTCGTACAGGAAAAATGATTTTTATAGGATTTCGTATTCTAAAGAATTTTTTAGTACAATAAAAATGTGTAGGTCTGATCGTTTTCACAGTATACGTAAAAAACCTAAATTTTTATATGGAAACACCAAGATAGAGTTACCCCATTTAGTCCATTTTTGACCGATTTATTCTATTTTTGATTTTTTTTTTGCTATTACTATGAAAATACCATGCACCAAATTTCAGCTCTCTATGTCGACGCGTTCTCAGGCAGTGTCCAAATATATAATGGAAACCGAAATTTTTGTATGATAACCCCACGAAGGAGTTGCCCGATTTGTCTCATTTTCGAACTTAATTTTACTTTTTTCTTAAATCTGTGTACAGAATTTCAGGTTTCTAAGTGAACGCATTCTTGACCGACGGACGGACGGACATGCAAAAATAAAAATAACTTTAAATATTATGCGTCGGTGTCTAATCCATTTTGCTCTATCATCATTATTTGTGTGCGTTACAAACGGAATGACAAATTTAGTGTATCCTTTAGATTTCATCTAGGGCATAAAAAGCGACAAAGAAATTTCTTTCAAGATCTTTATTGGAAAACTTTCCACTTTCCAATAAATTCAGCTCATTTTAATGACGGTAGATGGCACTTTTACTGCAATTTCACTAAATGGAGTAAGATTTGGTCCATTTGAAATGAAGCGAAATATTGCAAATATGTCCTTGATGGATTTCAGTTGTGTGACACACTGCACATTTGACTCGATTTAATTAAAAATTAAGTTAATGTGGACACAGTTTGTCTATGGTATTAGGAGTGAGTCTCGTCTTGAAAAGTGAAGTGAAAGTGTTCTAATTGATTTACGATAGTTTGAAGTACTTTGCTAGTGATAACTAAAGTAGAATTGATTGGTAATTGTTTGTGAGTTTATATAATTAAACAGTAGAGTGAAATAAAAAGAACTGGTGAATAATATCTAAAACATTGTGTTTTGAATAATGAACTTGTAAAAGCCACGCATGCAACACTGGTTTCGGAAGTGAAATAAATTCGAGAAATAAAGTGGTGGCATTTGACTTAAAATTCGAAGTGTGTAAAATTGTGTGAAATTTGTGGTCTATGTGAAAGTTCTGGAAGATAATTTATAGTCAACTGATTTAAAAGTGGAATTGGGGAAGCGGTAATTACAAACGACAGGTACAAAGAATGTTCTATTCGAGCGAGTTAGACAAGCTTTGAACAAGGATGGACATACAAGCAATTTACGGGACGTACCTACATACTTCAAAGATTGAGAGATGCGAAATTGAAGCACAGTGCTCTATTCAAAAATGAAATTAAATTTTTGTGGCAGAAGGGCAAGGAGTAAGAACCGATCTGAAGATAGAAGTCATCAAAATTTGGCCAGTTGCAGAGGACAAACATAAAT
Source organism: Dioctria rufipes (assembly GCA_963924295.1). Lineage (NCBI taxonomy): Eukaryota > Metazoa > Arthropoda > Insecta > Diptera > Asilidae > Dioctria > Dioctria rufipes. Next base: position 335,827,851 of record OZ002740.1, on the reverse strand, counting down.
TACCTAGTTTTCTTGGTCTACTCATAAATCATTCAGAAGTGCCAGTAGTTTATTATAGTAAAGCACTTCCAAAATCAGAGAGAAATTATTGTGTTACAAGGAAAGAACTACTTACCATTCTATAATCAATAAATAAAATATCTCTACGGACAGAAATTTATCTTGGGCTCTGACCATGCAGCGCTTAAATGACTTTTGAAGTTTAAGAACCATGAGGAATAAGTGGCGGGATCGACAGAGCTACTCCAAGCTTATGGCTTTGAAATCCAACACCGTAAAGGTCATATCCACGGAAATGCAGACGCTATATCACGACGTTCACGGAAGTTTGTATGCGAACATTGTATCCGGGTGAAAGAAAAAGAAAGAACAGCAATTATACAGTTGATAACCGTGGAACCTTCGACAGGTTGGGACAAGGAGAACTTTCGAACAGCACAACGAGAAGACCCGTATATTAACACGCAAGTAGGAAGCAACTAACGGCGAATCATTCCGAATGCAGATAGTCGTTGCAGCATCAAAGGTAGATCAACGATGTTCTAGAACAAATGCATAGTCGAACCTCTGAAAGGCGTTTGGGAGTAAATAAAACAATTTCTAAAATACGAGAAAAGTTTTATTGAAAGGAATGGCCACTTTAGTCCATTTTTGAAATTGTATTTAAGTACTATTTCTATGAAAACCTCATGTACCAAATGACGCGTCCTTAGGCAGTGTCCAAATATATCGCCTATCCTCCCAGTTCGGCTCTGAATAGTAGCATAGATGGCACAAGAACTAGATGTCGCATGCCATACTAAAGCAGAGTATACACATTGTGAAATGAGTAGTGAACTCTGAAATGGACCATAATATGTTTCAGAGTGTGACGAATGGAAATGATTTTATAATATGTAGTAGTTTTGTATACATTTGATCGACTTCCCCAACACTTCCGATACGAAAAAATATGAATCACTCGTCGTATACATCATTTCAAATGTTGTGGTCCATTCCGGAATGGACCACCCAGCCATATAAAATTTGTATACTTTTTTGGTACTGCATGCGACATCTAGCTCTTGTGTCATCTATGATAGTAGTCATATCAGATAGACAGCTAATTACTGGAATACTATAAATAAAAATTTTATCACAAGAAGGGTTCTAGCTGAAGAGATAGAGAAACAAATCTTTAGCTACTTTCCGAAGAAGAAGAAGTGCAATGAGTTTAATATTTACCCACCGCGTTCTCATGTAATGATGTAAAAAGTAAGTACACATACACAATTTTTTTTCTCAAAAATCCATCAAATATAGCTTTTTGAGGCCAGCCCGTCCATTTAACAAGCCATGAACAAAGTCGAAAAAAGAGAGCAGCGGGCCGGTCAGCAGGCGACATCCACAGTCTTCTTGCCTTGTCTTACTGAAGGAGTTTTTCATATAAAAGTTGCTTGTATTTTGTTCAAACGCTATAACTTCCGTAAATTTTTTCTACATGCTATCTTTTTTTTAAACTATTAGAAAGAAAACATATTTGGCTGCAATTTCTTTTAACTTGATTTTGCTGTGGGAGCGACATTTTTGGGCTTTTGGACCTGTTTAAGATGAAATTTTAGTTTTTTCTCCATGACGAGTATACAAAAAGCAGTGAGAGTGAGAACTTACTGCATTCTGTACCCGGCACGTTAAGGCCTTTTAATGTGTCGGTGCCTTTGGCGACTTCATGGCTTGTATTATATTCCGGGGGTTACGCTTTAACTCGTACACGAATTTGTCTGCCTGTGTATTTATTTATATATTTCTTTTTTACTATTTTCGACACTCTCGTAGATCTTTTCGTCATCACAGCGAGCTACAATTTGGCACACAGGTTCATGTCGCGTGACAATTGAATCTATCAAAATTTGAACCGAAAATTCGGAAAATCGGGAAAAATCATTTAAAAATTTGGTACAAATTTGATTAGTGATAAATCCGTTTCAGGAAAAGTGCAGAGTTTTCTGATTTTTCCGGAACTTTCCGACTTTTTCGGAAAATTTTCCGGTAAAAAAAGTTTTCTAAATTATGCAGGATCAAGTTCCCTATCAACTGGCATCATTCCTTTCTCTCCGACAATGGTGAAAACTTGCAGAAAAATCGAGGAAAATTCATGTGCAACGCTTTTCCGAAGTTTTTCTGACCAAGGAAGTGTTTGAGCGTTTTGCAACCTAAGACAAAGTTGTAGAGGGAAATGAGTTGCATAAAGTTGTTTTTGTGGAAAACTCCATGGAAAACCCGGAAAAGCGGGAAAATCATCGGAAAAATTTTCATCGATGTGATTAGTGATAAATCTGTTTCAGGAAAAATGCAGAATTTTCCAATTTTTCTAGAAAATTTTCCGAAAATTTCCAGAATTTTCCGACTTTTCCGGAAAATTTTACGACAAAAAAGTTTTATAAGCTATGCGGAATCATTTTTTTTCCGTCCTACTGGCATCAATACTTTCTCTTCAGCAATCATGAAAACTTGCATGAAAATCGAGGAAAATTCATGTAAATTTTTAAAAAAAATTCATAGTAATAGGAAAAGTCTGTGGAAAACATTGAAAATCGGGAAAATTCATGTTATATGGGATCAAGTTGGAATACAGCTAAAAAGCGCTGTTTAAAACATAATTTGAATTTCAGAAAACCGTTGCAGTACTTCAAAGATTTGATACTCGAATAAATTTTTTGAAAAAACTGGTAAATCAATGTTTTTTCAGCCGTCATAAAATTGTTTTAAAATATCTCCATGCAGCACGTAATAACAATTTAGTTAACGTGAAAAAGGCAGAAAATAAAATATGTAAAAAACGAGTTTTCAAACAAAACTGAGGCCAAGCCGCATGAAAAAGTAGAAAATAAACTTTTCTTCACACACAGAGGTGGACTCAGATTTTATTCGCTGACAATCATCGATATATTTCAGTATGATCAATCAGAGGTAATAAGTGATTTGATTCATGAAGAGAAAGAATATTCAAGAGAAATGTCCCAATCAAAAAATCTGAGTTTTGTTTGAAAACTCGTTTTTTATTTATTTTATGTTAACATAGCATACGACTTTATTCATTAATATTAGGTTAGTGCAAGCCAATGCCAAAATAATATTAAAGTGTTGTCTCTTTCACCCAGTTAGCAATATGGCCACAAAGTGTCAAAACGCTTTCTTCAATTTTCAATATGTTGTAAAGGGCTAGAAGCATTATTGCAAATTCCTGGTAATTTTTCGTGTATCTTTGGATTATTTGTTTGGTAACTTTAGAGCAAGAATCTTTGCAAAAAAAATCAAGTAAAAACTTTTATGCAGACATTTCTCGAGTAAATTTTGTTAAGCTTGCCATATGTATCAAAAATTTGGTAGCTACGTTTTCTGTCTGAAACAGAAAACAATTAATTAATTTGTAATACGTTTTAATAAACTCACTTTCTTTAATATTAGCTGTGTTCTTTTGTGTACCTTATTCTAGAACTCCCATATATTGGAGAGAACAAATTGTTCTGTCGATTGAAGCGAACTACATATTTGTACTTTTCGCTTCATTTATAAAGCTTCTATGAAAATGTATGAGGCGCTCTTTTGTGTATCTTTTGCTCTGTTTTTTTCTGCGGACACAAAATAACATAGCTATTTTCATTAATATTACAACTCTTGTGCCGCATTCACAATGCAGAATGGGGTAGAGTAGCATAGAGAGTGGTAACTGGCAACCAAGCAGCAGCGCATATACCCATCTTTGTTTGGCTCAGAGTAGCGCAGAGTGGAGTTGCATGAAAAAAAGATTCTATTCTAATTTCACGCAGGCATTTCCGAAAGCTTACAAATCGGAATTTCGAACTACTAACATGTAGATGGCGTGGAAAAAGCTCCATACTTCTTTTTATTATAGGATTAGTATTTTTTATGAATGCGAATAAAACAACAAGAGGTATTTTTTGCAAACTTCATGATTTAAAAACCAAAAAAAGTACGTTCATTTTTATCTAGTTTCGAAGCAATCTGATGGTGCAACAGTACCGAGATTCAGCTACGTCGAAATTGGCAAAAAGTGAGTGAAGTGAGTCACTTTTCTGCAAATTTGATTCTGCTAAGAAATTCACTCACTCACTTCACTCACCTTCAACTTTGCGGTGAGTTGGGAGTAAAGTCATCGAGCAGCGATTTTATTTTACAAATAGTAAGTAAATTAAGCTGGGTTTTTTTGGTTCCGTGCGGTGTTCCACAAAGCACAAGAGATTGCGAATTGAATTTATTTGTAGGGTGCATAGAAGTACTATTTTTTTTTTTGAAAGTATAGAGATAATAATCAAAGTGCCATGATTTTATAAGAATACATTAAACCTGTCAAACTTTGTCTCGAAATTTATCAAGTTCTACTTTGACATTTGGGTCCAAAAGAACACAGCTATAAATATTAATTACTACTAATAAATTTATTTATAGGCTGGAAAGTTGTCCTCACATCAAAAATCAGTTTTGATTGAAGAACTAAGACAACATTATGATGTCTTAGAGGGAAGATTTGCCAGTGCACAAGGTGTCCAATGCAAGGATAAAATATGGGAACAAATAGCAACAAAATTAAGTTCTTGTGGTACAGCGAAAACAGCTCCAATTTACATTTTTCTTTGTATTACTGACATATAACCATTACTACAGTGTTGGATAGATATGAGGCTCAACGTGCGTAAAAGGTTCCGTATATTAACGAATGAACGCAAAAGAACCGGAGCGCCGCGGCGTAGGTACTGTAGATCCCAAATTTGAACTTTCAGCTGACGACAAGATGATTTTTAATATAGGTGGAGTGGATTATTTTGAAGAAGATAAAAAACCAAGAAGCTTGAATTCGCCAAAATTGTAAAAATAGTGAGTATTTTTAGTTTTATGTTTTTAACTGGTAATATCATTGTAGGTGACAGAATTTGGAGTAATTGCCGAAGAACTTGAACCCTTAAGAGAGGACGAAGATGCGGGGAATTCTTCTGATACAAATATTTCCTTATCTGAAGCATGTAAATTGCAACAAGTACAAAACCAAAGAGGAATAAAGGAAAAGTAAACAATCCTACTGGAAGAATGTTTGGGAAATGCAAAAATTACGTTGAATTGGAATATGAAGAAAATTGTAGGACAAATAATAATAATAATAATTCGCAGCGGCGTTCATTTTTAAACATAAGATCGACAAACAGCTGTGAAAATGACATTCGAAGTTAATATTCGAAAATACTCACTTAACTTTTTTAAAGGAATCATTTTATTTTCAAAAGTGAGTGAATGAAGTGACTGAAGTGAATCACTCACAAATTAGCTGAATCTCGGTACAGGCGTCTCCTTTTTCGAATTTATTATTTTGACAACGACAAGCATGTTGATTTGGCGTTGCTATGGCATTTTGTCATATTAATTTCAAAGTTCGAATTTCACTCTGCGCTGTATTGTGAACAGCTTCGTTCTGGACTCAAAGCTCATTCTCCTCTACTTTGCATTGTGGATGCGGCATTTAGATGATCACTTTAACATTAATCCGAGAACACAACTTAATCTCAAATTTAATATTTTTGACAGTCAGCTGATTGCATGTTGAAGTTACACATCTTCTTGATCATGCGCAAAAATTTGTAACTTTGTGCAAGAGGGGAAACCTATCAATTTACGGTTTGTGTGTAAATTTTGCATTTAAGTTTTTACATCGAGTAAAAACTTTCGAGTTAACAAAAAGACTTATTGTAAAAAAAAAAGTGAAATATTTGAAGAAACGATTAAAAGCTGAAGCAATGGTTGAACATAGCGATTTAGCAACTGGAAAATTTTCAGAGATATAAGTGTTAATTCAGTTGAATGTACTTTCCAATAGAGAAATTGGAAAGAAGATTAAAAATTTCTGAAAGTTCTGTAAGAAAAATTAAAAACAAAATGGAGAAATGTGGAAAATTTATCGTCAAAAGAAATGTCAGTGATGAAAGTTATATGGTGCGTACACAAATATGTTTGGGCGGGAACTGTATGTTTCGCGATGCCATGCTAGCTTATATGCCTTGTAGTTCTATAATGTTTTGTTTTTAATTAATTTTAAAGCCGTATTCACCAAGCCATTTAATTAAAATTTAATTTAATTTCTGTTTTAGTACTCCTGTAAGACCGAGGTACGGCACACTTAAAATTAAATTAAAATTTAATTTGTTCTATTTTATGTTGTAATAACGTATATATAACTTTAATCTTAATTCATTCAAGCGGCCCCTAACCCTCTCTAATAGTTAGTCGTACTAACATACAAATTAAATTAAATGCCCAGGTGAATACGGCCCTAAGCACCAAAGATCACGTTTTACCAAATATTTTATTTGGTTGTGATTGGTTGGCAGTATTGTAACTTTGGAAATGAATTTTTTGTTAGACGATTGTCCACCTGTTATTTATTTGTTGGTACTATTTAATACAGTGTTATAATAAAAGTTTCACCTCACTTTTGTAAAACTAGAAAAATCATCAGAAGCCTTGGAAGCTGCGGAGCGAATGAACCTATACATATAAGTAATAGATCCCTTAGTGGCCCAATTATCATCAGTGCACTGAAGAGCTCATGATTGGTTGGATGAATGTAATGCTGATTTTTGTTCCAGCACCGGGACTAAGCTCATTTATATATCTCGCAATTCAATGATTCCTCAACACCATTTATCTCTCTTTCACTCGTGCATTAGACGGACTAGACCTACAGATCTGTATCGATACCAATTTATTGATGAGCTGATAGATGAGTTGGCAAAGAAACTTATCGAGGAGTTTAGTAAAAGAGTTACTTGTCGTACAACCACATAATGCATACTATCATTGACATACTTGAGTAAAAAGTTGTTTTAGTTAACATAAGAGTCCCCGCTCGCACTGGTTGTAAAATTTGGTAAACTGATGAGCGTTGTCTATCAGGGTCAGTTCATGGCTTCTCTTCTATGTACTAAAATGTTTATTGCCTTAGGAACTCAAGAACAATGCTTTCAGACAACTTTACGAAATTATATTATATTATCTATATATTTCTCTCATGCACCCAGAAATGCTCAACACTCAACATTTTTTCATCTGAAAAATTAAAAAAAAAAAATTTGAAGGTAAACGCTTCACTTGTCAGTTGGCATTTAAATGAATTGATCTCAATGGTTTAAATAACGCAAGTGTAATAGCACTCGACTATAAGGGGGAGCTTTGAAAGACATCCAGTTAAAAAAATTATACGTTGAAGGATGTGTAAGATGCGTCTTTTTTGCGGTAGGATAGCTTTGTGAATTTGAATATTTTTTCCATTAATACACTTTATTTCAAGCTAGTAAGTAAACTCCATTCTCTACGTGCGTCAGAGCAAACTTAATTAAATTATGTAGGGGAATGTTGTCTAGGTCGGCCTCTTAGAATATATAGCAATCAGGACTGGGTGAAACGTATTTATTTTGTGTATATGATGAGCGAAATTCCTCAAGAGCAGGGCATCCATCACACATAGGAGTAACTGAAATGCCGGGGAGGTCATTTGTCAAAACTGGAGCTTGGTTGTGAAACTGGAGCTTGATTGTCAAATGTGCTTTTGTTTTGGTACAGGTTTATTCAATTTAAAATTCTTTTGCGAAATTTAACAAAAGTACGGAATCAGTTTTTTTTTCAAATTTTTTATCTTTGAAGTTTATTTTGTGCAAAGTTAAAATAAAATAAATAATTAAAAAAATATGTGAACTATTTCAAAATAAAGTAGAAAACGAACATTCTTATCGCAGATGTTTAGGTACTTTTAGAAAATTTACAAAGTACGTAGAATAGCGACAGCGTGTAAATACATGTAAAAATATGGACTACCAACATAGCCAGAATTTATTACGCGAAATCTGGCTTATCTGGTTGCTATATATTCTAAGGTCAGCCCACTGTGATTTTTTACCACTATTTGGCCTTCCCACACGAGTATTCTCGATTCAGTATGCAAACTGGTTTTCTAGGTAAGAGGTGAGAAGAAGCAAAGTGGAGAGATATCGCTTTTCTTCTTCTCGGCTCTTGCCCAGAAAACCTGTTTGTATACTGCATCAGGAACACTCGTGTGGGCGCATTAAAACTTCTCTCATTAAGCCAACCCAAACAAGTATTCCTGATGCAGTATGCAGACCGGGAGAGAAGTTTGAAGTAGCAAAGAGATATCTTTCCAAAGTGTAGACATATCTCTTTGCTTCTTCTCACCTCTTAACTAGAAAACCGGTATGCATACTGCATCAAGAATACTCGTGTGGGATGGCCTATTAGGTAGAGGCAAAAGAAGCAAAAAAAATATCTCACCAAAGTGTAGAGATATCTCGTTGCTTTTTTCACCTCTTCCCTATAAAACCGGTTTGTATACTGCATCAAGAATACGGACTTTTCGTGACATTACAGATTTGGCGTGTGAAAGAAAGACATGTGTTTTGCACACAGTGGCTTGTAAATTTCACAAGAGTTTTTTTTAAAAAAAAAGTAAATATGATCAGAAAGTCAAGCGAAAGCATGCAATCGTCTAAGCATTGTGCATGTGTTGTGTGGTTTATGTTTGAAAACAAACCAAGGCGAGAATTCAATCCTGTAAAATGTTTGATTGTGATGTGACGCGATCCGGCAATGGCACTTGTCGTCAAAATTAAATCATTTGTATATTCAGGGTTGGCCCACCTTGATTGTATGCGTATTGACAATGTTACCCAATATAACGACTATCAAAAATTCCGGAACTGCGATTTAGAATATTGTGCCATTCAAATTTTACTAAATCGAAAAAAAAAAGAAACAGAAAATGCAACAAATTCACCTTTTCATTTTATTCAATTAATTTTTCCAGGTCATTTTCAATGATTTCAGCACATATTTTGTCGATTTTTAGCGATGAATCAACTATGTAGACAGTATGGACCGACCTTAATAGCATTTCACTTTTCTTTTAATAGCTTGTATTTTTTTCATTTTTCACCCAATCAATTTGCGAGTGTGCTCCTTTTTCCCAGACCTTTCCAACGATGGGCTTAAATTGATCAAATTCTTCCTTATCTCAAAAACGTTTGCAATCAATTCAAAGGTAGATAACAAAGGCATGGGTTTTGACGGCAAAATTGTATTTTGTTGTTTATTCTTTTTCACTTTTACGTACTATAACTCCGATTAAGTAGGATAAATAGATAGTTATTTGCTAATTGTTTTTTAGAATGGTACAAGGGTTATCGGATGTTGAGATGGAAATAGTATACAAATTCATCAAACCCTCTAACAACGCATTTTCTCTCTCCCCTCTTGTACAATTTCTTTCATATCTAGATTCCAGCTCTCAAATTCTTAAATATAGTGCACGGCCAGTAGCGTAACTAGCCTTTGCCGCCCCTCCCCCTTGCTTATGAAAACGAACGTGGACCACCGAGCGTTGGCCAAGAAGTCGGGTAGTCGCCAGTAGACACCTAAAAGCTGGGTGGGTTTTATTATAAATGTATTAAAACTGAAATTGCAATTCTTTTCTAATATCAAGTCACAGTTTATACAGAAAACAATATAAAGCCTGTGGTAGAAAATCATTAAGTTAATTTCAAATAGTAACATAGCTTACTACATAGCATACAATTAGGCGGCACTTTTAGGAGGGTCTTCTTTTGAGATTTAGCGCTCGCGAAGTTTCGAAATCAAAGAATCGTTTATGGTTCACTGGGGCCCCCTTGAATCAAGATCTCCACGCGGTCACATTGGTTGCACTGGCATAGCTACGCCACTGTGTAGGGTTATCACCCAAATGAAAAACCACAAGGCAAAATGACTTCAATTCTTGAAATTGGTGTTATTAAATCATGCTTCAAGAAGAAGAAGTGTCCAATAGTGAACGAAATTCACTGAATGAAAATAATTTTTATCTTAGAAATTATCATATACATACAACAAAAATTGGTTTACACTGAAAAGTGGCAGCCACTCAAGGATACAGAGAGACTGATAACAGTTGTAGCAAAGATTCGAATAATTCAGTAACAGTGTTCTAATTCCAATTTTATATATATTTTTTTACCTACCATTTACCTACCATTTTGAAAATATATTTGTCTTCTTTTTACTAATACGAATATAATTCGTTTTCATAACTATTTCGTCCTTGATATGTGTGAATTAAAATAATAAATCCTTCAAAAGCTCCATATCGATGAAAGATAAAAAAATAATAATAATAATTTCGATGGAAGTAGTAACGTTGTGTATCTCTTAGAATAAAATGGCTGTTGATAATAGTCAAAATAGAAAAAATGTGTAATATAATATTTCTTGTGCATTAAAATAATATAATAATAATAAAATAGTGTGAGACACAATTCGCTAAAATGATATAAATTAAAAAAAAACAACAACAACGGAAAAAAATTGCAAACAACCTTGTTATTTTCGAAAAAATATACATAAACAAAAACAAAATGTTTCCTTAATACAGCATCGAGTCTCAACCATCTTTACAATAATGTTATCACAGTTTAGGTTTTTTTTCACTTTAACGGTTAAATGAGGAATTAAAATGGACTAACAATTAATTAAATATTAAGAGAGAAGTCAAAATCAAAAAGCTTGCAATGAAAATCACTTGGTATTGTGCCTTTTCAGGAAAAATGATCGTTGTCCTTTCCTGGGTCACCTATTCGATGAATCCTGCAAGTGAATCTGAAAAAGAAAAAAAAACAGCCTTGAATTACAAACTCACACATACACAAGCATACTGAATACATTACGATAGTGAAAGTGGAAAGAAAATTACAAAAAAAAAATTTAATAAATAAAATTTTTGTCGTAGGTATTTATTGAAAACTTAAACAATTATTACGAAACTTTGTCAATTTAAAGTGAAACTTTTTGGACACAATAAATGAAACTTTGTCAGAAAGGAATGAAACTTTCACCCTCCTCGACTATAGGTAAATGATTTTAAGTGACTTCTTATAAGTTAATTTTGGAGGTATTGTGGCCAACGAATATACAAAACAAAAAAACGATAACAAGTAAAGTATTGTGAGGGATTTTTATTTATTTTCTTATTCAAAGTTTGGCATTATTGACGATCGAACTTTGCTTTACTAAATTTGCATAAAGGAGATGGCCTATTTTATATACAACTTTAGGCCTGACACCTCCAGACATAAGAGATGTCTTAAACGATACATTATGATAGTCTGAATATATTGTATTGACAATCTAGCGGGGGAAAGCTTTGCCGATCGGATGTAGCTTAAGCGACTGTCTTGGGTGAAAAAGTGGACTTTTCTACTTCTGGTGATTGCGCGGAACTGGTGAATTGTGGAAAGTAATTGAGAAAAATGTTCACAACGAAGCCATGGAAGAAAGAACTGCAAAAATATATGCGAAGTGTAGTAGCTGGGGTGTATGTGACCCAAATGCATGAAAATGGGTTTTCCGGCGACAAAAACGTCCCGAGAAAGTTTTCTGAATCGGGAAAAATATACACTACTCGATAGTACTCGGCGAGACCTTTAATTCGATATACAAAATGCGGTATTGGAACCATCCCCCCGCCGGGGGGTCCTACCCTCTACCATAAAAGAATGCAGAGAAAAATTTTCTTCTACGACTTGTAACTGGTAATGAGCTAAGGCGAACAGTGAAACCCGTTTTCCGATCAGACATAACCCTACCGAGTTAGATCCGACCTAAGGTGAGAAAATCTAGTACCTCAGTATGAATATACTAAAAAATACTAAAAATACTAAAAAAGTGAGTATTGGGATGGCTGTAAATAGCTATTTAAGACTCCGAGTATAAGAGTGTGGGTAACTCAACCTTCGTCTCAGAATCTGAGGAACTCAATTCTGTACTAGATTTTGCAAAATGTTACTAGATCAAATTTTAACACCCCCTCCCCCTAGCGTTCCCCCGGTAGATAGAAATAAAGATTGCTAATAAAAACTGTTCAGAGTATCATAATGTATCGTTTAAGATATCTGTCATGTCTGGAGGTGTCGGACCTAAAATGGGCATTCCCCTTTACTTGTTATTGCCGTTCCTTTTCGTTCTTCGTTCATAGGTACTAGCACGTAATAAATGACACTTGGGCAAGCACGTATCTAAAATTTGGTTTTAGGAGGGGGCGGAGGCAAGATGGATAGAGTGACTCCAAGCTTACGCCTTTGAAATCCAACAGCGAAAAGTTCGTATCCATGCAAATGTAGACGCCCTTTCACGACGTTCATGCAAACTTGAATGTCATACATTGCGTCCGAATGGAAGAAAAAGGAACAACAGCAACTATACAGTTGGTAACCGTGGTACCACCTACAAGTTGGGACAGTGAGTACTTGCGAATAGCACAACGAGAAAATCCGGACATATCGCCTATTATTGCTTGGAAGAAAGACATTAAAAGACCAGAATGGAAGGATATTTCGGAACGGGGCGAGAAGCTGAAAAGTTACTGGAGCTTTCTTCGTTAAATTAAAACTTAACTGAGAAGCAATTTATCGCGAATCATTCAGAATGCAGATAGTCGTGCCAGCATAAAAAATGAACGATTTTCGAAGAAATGCACAGTGGAATCTCTGGAGGACATTTGGAAGTGAATAAAACAATTTATAAAATTTACGTGAAAACTTTTATTTGCTACATATACGAGAGAATGTGGAGGAGTAGTGGCGTAGATGCGCTGTGTGTGCTTCTTGCATAAGCATAATGTCGGCGCCCCATTCAGGGGACATTTTCTAGAAAAGGATAGTGGTAACCGTATACAAGATGAAACCACAGATGCGGAACAAATAATAACGTATTGGATCAGTAGGTTTGGTGTGCCTCATAAACTTCATATGGATTAAGGACGGAACTTCGAATCGCAGACTTCCCTAGGACATGTGTAAAATGCTGGAAATAAGAAAAATCAGAGCAACTCATCTACACCCACAATCTGATGGCATGGTGGAGCGCTTCAACAGCACATTGGTGGAATATCTAATATTCCTATATTTCTAATGGCTTATTGATCAGCTGTTCATAACACGATTGGACTGAACTAGTCATATACGGAAGGGTTTTGTACATCCAGATGTGAACAAAAGTTACCAGAAGACATTACAACTACATATTCAGTGGTAACTAGAATTAATGACATGGTATTAGATACAAGATTAAGCGTGACACAAGAGGCAAACGAAAAATCGCGTACAGTCATTGAAAACAACATTGATCTTTCTTCGACAGACTTCGTCTAGATGTGGAAAAATCACGCTCTCATTGGTAAAATAAGGCATGAGTAGTGATTTGACAAGCTTCAAGCGTAATGACCTTGAGAGGATACTAGCCGATAGCCAGAGTCTGTGCACTGAGAGAAAAATAAAAATTCACAACAAATGCATGCCGCGTTTAAAAAGCATATTCGATTGAATTCGTTTCATTCAACTACTTTTGTATCAAATCAAACGAAAACATATTTAAATTGAAAGATTCTCTAAAAACACGTAAATGTCTGCGCGTTTAAAAAAAGCTTTCAATTTAACATTTCACTTAATATGAGAAAATAATTCACATTGAATACTTTGACGTTCAGTATGATGGCTAAATGCATTTCAATTTTCATTAACCGGGATGTTGTTCATTTTGAAAGCAAAACGCCTTCACTTTGATCGTCAACAGAGTTAAATTTAGTATTTTTGTAGCTTTGTTTCAGTTCGTACACATTTCGAGTCTGGATTCTGTTTTTCGCAACTTAAAAGTTTTCTTTTAATTTTTGGTATTTTGCCTATGATCATTCATTTAAATACCCTTCTAGAAGCTAAAATTGGAATAGAAGTGGTAGAGTACATTAACAAAGGGTACACTGTACCATTATAGCAAAATTTCTGACAGAATTGAAATTGTAGCAGAAATAAAATTTGGTTCAGTTGTGAGTAGTATGTGGACTTCTTGGAACTTAAATATTAATTAATATTGTGTATTTCTTCGTCAAAAAATTACAGCCGTATGCTCGAACTGATGATACCGGGTCTGCCTCTGCCCTTAGTTGGTTTAATCAGTTACCAACAACTCCTTCGTCATTAATATATTTTTAGTGAAATATTTATACAGAAGTATATAATGTAAATAAGCTTGATAAATGAAATTTTATAATAAATAAACAAGTTTTCAATTTGAACTCGAAAATTTTCAACTTTTTTAACAGTTTATTTGTTGAAATCAACGAAGGGTTGTTTGATGTGAATATTTTCAAACGTTTCAATTTTGAACGCATATGAAATTCAATTTAAATTAGAGAAATATTCAATTTCTTGAACATTTATATGGTTGAATTGAACACAAGATTGTTTGATTTGAATATTTTTACAATCAGGATATATATGCGTTCAATATGAATATTTCGTAATTGTTAAAACATACGTTAAGCGCCATTGGCGCCGTTTTAAACTCGAAATAGTTTGGTTTAAACAATGATTTCGTTCAATTTGACATATTCATTTTTCTCCGTGTGGAGACCAGTATAAATACGACGAACGACACTATTGATATGGTTACAGCACGTCATCGAATCATTGAAATGAACTTCCAGGTTTCTCACCGAATCAGTATATCGGAAGATCTTCGAATCTAAAAAGACTGGAGGAAGATCATTAGTATCCACAGTCCCTCTAAACATCGCCATCGATTGGGTCTATTGAGAGTGTCAAATATAGCTGAACATCATCCGCATACAAGTGAATACTGCAATTCTCAATAATATCATGGAGGTCATTAATGTAAGTACAGAACAATAGTGGACCAAGTATGGATCCCTGGGTGACGCCACATGTTAACGACACCGAATTAGATATACAGGGTGATTCAGATCAAGATACCTTCCGGTATACCATGCGATTCCTTGAGGTAAGATGATCAAAAAAATAGTCCACATACCCCCCCCCCCCCTTAGAAACCTTCCTTTAGGAGTTGTGGACAGTTGAAGATTTCGCCAATATTTGTGAGAATAAATGAGTATAAGTTTTGAACCACCATATAGATTTTGGTTATTGTTGGCTTATTAAATAGCCAAGAATAGTAGCTGTCGAGAAGTGTATTACTCTGCATTTTTTAATTAAGCTTCTTTAAATTATTCTCAAATATTTCCAATATTAAGATTTTTTTACACACAAACGTTTTTGAAATAAATAACGGTATTTATGAAATGTGTGTGTAAAAAAATCAATGTTTTGGAAATATTTGAGAATAATTTAAAGATGCTCAATTAAAAAATACTGAGTAATACACTTTTCAACAGATACTATTCTTGACTATTTAATAAGCTAACAATAACCAAAATCTATAGGCTGGTTCAAAACTTATACTCATTTCTTCTCACGAACATTAGCGAAATCTTCAACTGGCCACAACTCCTAAGGGATGGTTTCTAAGGGGGGGTATGTGGAACAATTCTTTGATCATCTTACCTCAAGGAATCGCATGATATACCGGAAGGTATCTTGATCTGAATCACCCTGTATATAGCCGCCGACTTTGACCTGTTGGGATCTATCCGAGAGGAAAGAATAAATATCTAATGGGTTTGACAAGCTTTAGTAAGTTATGTATAACAAGTATTATTATGATATCGCAAGGTGGTAAAATCTTTAGTATGGACTGGTGCTGTATCTCAAACCAGTGCAGCTTTTGGTTCAGTGTTTAATAATATTTCTTTAATAAATTTCACAATAATTTTTGTATTTATGATTTTTGTAATCCGCAAGGAATTTACACTGTATTTAAAGCCTTTAAGTATAAATGAATGGATTCGCTAAATAGACAGTTTGCTAGTAGTCTTCTCGGATCATTGTATTGTATTTATTCGTTCATATTTTTCTTCAAACATTTTATGTTCAAAAACTCGAGCTCTAAAAATTCAAAATTTTTACTACACTACGCTATGCTTTCTTTCGTTCACCGTGGTAGTAGTAATTAACTAGCGTAGTAATTAACTATTAAAGCAACCCTTTTGACATATGATTACTACGCTACGCTATCACATACGCTACAAGACGCTATTGTTTCGGTGAACTTATCCACTCTACGATATAATACAATCAATCACACAAGTTCAGTTACCGTAATAATATCCATATAAAAATAAAACTCACCTCACTCAATAATGCCCAATTGTCACTGTCACTATGAACATGCAACCTTAATTCCTTAATTGGTCCTATTTTCGAATCAATAGGCCCATCAGCAATTCCGAAAGCATCAAAACTACCAATTATTAGAAATCCATCAGTTGTAGAATTGTATGCACTCCAAACAGGTGAATTCTCATTCAACGAACTCGGTAGCACCTCTATAGTTGTATTATAGAACCTATCCGATGGATGTTCACTATTTCCACTCCGAAACAAATAGCTGTAAATAAATTAGAAAAATTTATATCTATAATGGATGAAATGTGTGCGCGTTAAATTTTTAATAAATTTTATTACCGCCTCAAATTTATTGGCTTATCAAAAATAAACTCGACAAGTTCTCCGGGTTGCGGCAGCATACCCCAAAAGTATGTTTCACCCTTGTATGCTCTGCTCAATTGGTAATTTTTATAGTGTACAATTGCAGTCTTAACTGTAGCCGGTGGGTTTCGGTGTGGATAAAAACTTGGAATCTTTCCAAATTGTTTATCTTTCAGTTTTTGTACTTTTCCTTTCAGTGACGATGTTGTTCCGATGTGTTGAAACAAAGACGGTTTATAATGTATCCAATACTTTGACTTCTCCTGTTTGCAGTGTTTCTGATCCTTTTCCCAGTTACATACTTTGGTGTCAATTAAATGATCTAATAGCCAGTCAACTGGTTTATCATTGTAGAACATTTGAAAGAATGTTATGATCCAAGGTAGTTCAGCTGATTTAAACATTTTACCTAGAAAAATATTAGATTGTTGCTATAGTGAGAAAATTGTTTCGTTTTTAATTTTTTTTTTTACATTACCGATAAATCCTAGCTGACAAAAATCCAAAACAAACCAAGAATCTTTGAAGGTGGTCTTTTCTAGTGCGAACTTTTTCATAATTGTTATAAATCCACGCTTTGCTAATATATCGTCTTCTAATTGAACATAAAATGTTCCCTTTGGTTGGGCATATGCCATTAGAAAAGAAAAATCCAAATTCTGTTTTGACCTCCATTTAACCCTTTCGGGTGGATCATTTAATGTTATCCTTAGCTTATCGAGATTTGGATAATACGATGCTGTAGGAGCAATCACTTCTATAAGGCCATTTTCTACAAACGCAGAAAATCTTACTTCTATTTGCTTAGCTATTAGTGACACATAGTCCATGTCAGTCTCACCAATATACACGATAATTAGTGTTTCATTCTGTTCTGATTCATCCATATTGGTTAGAACATTTTGTATGGTGCTCATTAAATATGATTGCTTATCTCTTTTTACAGTGGGAATTCCTAGAACAACAGTTACACCTGTTCGACCCTTTGAAATTAATAATGAAGGTTTTAGAGATGAGGGATCGTCCAGTAAATGAGGAAGAAAATGAAATGCTGTTGGTAATCTAAGGCTGGATGGAAATCGTGCTGATAGCGTAGTGTTTTTAAGAATAGTTCTTGCTTCTGGACTTAGAGATTCTAAAACTGAACCGTTTATGGTGATATTAGGTGTATCTCCATTACTATTTCCAGATGATAAACTTAAAAA
Source organism: Dioctria rufipes (assembly GCA_963924295.1). Classification (NCBI taxonomy): domain Eukaryota; kingdom Metazoa; phylum Arthropoda; class Insecta; order Diptera; family Asilidae; genus Dioctria; species Dioctria rufipes. The sequence goes on along the minus strand of OZ002740.1, from coordinate 335,810,144 downwards.
TTGCGATAGAATCGCTACATCTTCTTGTCTAGCTCTGTACATCGATTCCAAGTATTGTAGCCTCATTTGGTATTCAGCCAATCGTTGCGATAAGGTTTGTTCTGCTGAAAAATCTGAAAATAAAATTAGTAGGTATTGAAAATTTAATTTTGCTTAGATAAGTACTTAACTAATTTCAGTTTTGTTTTTGTTTTTAAACAATCTAAAGGTAGTTCCACTTTTATAATCAGCTAATTGGACTGCTTTGGCAGGATATTAAATAAGTAAAAAACGAGTTTTCAAAGAAACTGAGGCCAAGCCGCATGAAAAAGTAGAAAATTAACTTTTCTTCACACACAGAGGTGGACTCAGATTTTATTCGATGACAATCACCGATATATTTCAGTATGATCAATCAGAGGTAATAAGTGATTTGATTCATGAAGAGAAAGAATATTCAAGAGAAATGTCCCAATCAAAAAATTTGAGTCCACCTCTGTGAGTGAAGAAAAGTTTATTTTCTACTTTTTCATGCGGCTTGGCCTTAGTTTTGTTTGAAAACTCATTTTTTACTTATTTTAATTAAATTGTTCTAATATAAATTTAACCGAACTTAATTATATTTTTACTTAATTATAATTTAATTTTAGTTTCTTAATTTCTTTTTAATTTACCGTTTTCCTTTAATTTTTCTTATATTTATCCTTATACAGGGTGGGCCAAAAGTCACCATGGGGTTTAAAAATAACTAACTTTTTCGTTTGTACATTGCTCCACACCCTGTTGACCGTTTCTCTTCATTCCTTTTTTACATGGTAGCCAACTGTCTGTTCTTCATAGGTAAGCATGTTTCCCCACCCCACCTTACCCCTCCTTTTTTTCATCCTACCATATGTTGTTACCAATTTAATTTTTAAACCCCATGGTGACTTTTGGCCCACCCTGTATTTCTTTCTTTCTTCTTTATTTTGAGTCAATTTTTGAATATTCGCAGTGAAATTTTTTTTCGTCCATACGACTCGAGAGTTTCCAATCGACTGACCGTACTTCGAACACAATCCGAACAGTTTCGATAACTCGGACTACGGTTTACCGAATTTTCGAAAAATTTGGAATTTTGAAGTCAGCACCGTGGTTGCCTGGAAGTTTTTGTTCAGCTTATCATTACCGACATTTTAAGTCATGTTTGGTGCCGATCCGAATACCAAAATCTTTCGAGTATCAAATCGTTGAAGTACTGCAATGGTTTTCTGAAATTCAAATTATGTTTTAAACAGCGCTTTTTAGCTGTATTCCAACTTGATCCCATATAACATGAATTTTCCCGATTTTCAATGTTTTCCACAGACTTTTCCTATTACTATGAATTTTTTTTTAAAAATTTACATGAATTTTCCTCGATTTTTCATGCAAGTTTTCATGATTGCTGAAGAGAAAGTATTGATGTCAGTAGGACGGAAAAAAATGATTCCGCATAGCTTATAAAACCTTTTTGTCGGAAAATTTTCCGGAAAAGTCGGAAAATTCCGCAAATTTTCGGAAAATTTTCCAGAAAAATTTAAAAATTCTGCATTTTTCCTGAAACAGATTTATCACTAATCATATCGATGACAATTTTTCCAATAATTTTCCGGGTTTTCCATGGAGTTTTCCACAAAAGCAACTTTATGCAACTCATTTCGCTCTACAACTTTGTCTTAGGTTGCAAAACGCTCAAGCGCTTCCTTGGTCGGAAAAACTCTGGAAAAGCGTTTTACATGAATTTTCCTCGATTTTTTCCGCAAGCTTTCACCATTGTCGGAGAGAAAGTAATGATGCCAGTTAATAGGGAACTTGATCCTGCATAATTTAGAAAACTTTTTTACCGGAAAATTTTCCGGAAATTTTTTTCCAGAATTGAGGACTGATACTAAGATATTTTTTATATTTCAGCAAATTAATCTCGAGAAAAACTTAGAAATCACGTACTTATTAATAATTGGAATTTGACCAGGAAATTTTATTCATTATAATCGAAGGTGCTTATTAAAGTTCAAATTCTTGAGTTGAATTATTAGAACCCGCAGGTAGTATGAAACAGGGACCGACAAACGACTGACACACTGACACTTAAAATGTAGGGAACGAGCATTAGAACCATTGGCGTAGCCAGCGTTGTGTTGTGGAGTGGGTAGTAGGGGGCAGACTGACACAACATTGAAGAAGAATATTCTTCAAGCAAGTATTGTTTTTCAAAAATGTGTATAACTTTCTAAAACGTTAATCAGTGTTAAAACCAAGTTTCCTTACATGAAGCAAACTATTTCATTGATTACAGTTGTTTTTTTCAACCAATGTATGTTTAAATTAAACAACAATAAGAATATTTCCTAAAAACAAGAATAAAATAAGAATAATTTACTAACACATAATTATATGGTTTTCTAAAAAAAAGTTATTTCAAATTCATGGTTCTAATAAATTGTGAATGTATCCCAATAATAGCCCAGAAATTAGAAAATTTGATTTTTGAAGTAGTTTTTCGCATATATTTCTAAAACGATTCGTCGGACAGTAAAAATTATTGTACCCAATTTCATAGGAAGAACTTTTCAGTACAATAAAAACATCTCGGACTGATCGTCTTCACAGTACTTGTACATATATGGCAACATCAAGAAGGGGTTGCGGGATTTATCCTATTTTTGAAATTATACTCATCTTTTTTATGAAAATGCCGTGTACAAAATTTCAGCTCTCTACGTCGACTGGTTCTCAAGCGGTGTCTAAATATATACTGGAAAACCAAAGTTTTGTATGGCAAGGCAATTCAACGAAGGAGTTGCCTGATTTATTCCATTTCCGAACTTAAATTTCCTTTTTTCTCGAAATGCTCGTGTGCAAAATTTCAGCTTTCTAAGTAAATCCGTTCTGGAGCTATCGTGAGGACGGACAGACATGCAAAAATTAAAATGGGTGTCCAATCCATTTAGCTATACCTTCATTTTTTCTGTGTGTTACAAACGGAATGACAAACTCAGTTTACCCAATAGATTTCATTTAGGGTATAATATTCAGTAAACAGTCCAGAATAAAACGTGTGCAAGATGTGCAAGATATTCGTCTGTTAAGTGGTTGTTAGATTCGCTAAAGTGGATGAAGATACAGCAACGAATTGATTTAAATGTACTTTTATTCATTTTTAAAATAAAGAAGAAATATTACTAGAGATACATATTTACATATCCATTTTCTTTATATAAATGATGTACAAAAAAAAACTTTAAACAGATTTAAATTATTCTTCTATCGCTGTTCAAACATATTCAACAATTCTTCAATAAGTTAATAGTGCTAACTTCAAAGTTCAATTCCTTAAATTCATACAAAATTCGCAAATAATTAATATTCTCAGTGAGATAGACGAGATTTAAGCAGTTATGTATTAAATCATTAAACGCCATATCTATCGAAATATTTATTCGATTCGATTAATGAAACATATCCATTGCCAGTTACCACCCCATTAAAACTAGTATGGGGCATCTTTCAAAGTTGCAGATCTGCTGAATCAGCTCTTTATCCTCAGATTTGCAAGGAATGGTATTATTTTCTTGATATTCGGCATTCTAGGGCTATTATTCTTGGATCTCCCAATTGAAAATACATGCACGTAGCACTCTGTCGGTTCAATTTATTTTCCATTTCTAAATTTTCAAGCATAACTGCATTAAAATCTAATTCGGCACTGAAATCTTCTTGCATTTCAGCAGAGCTTGCTACTCGTCCTCCAACTCCAATAGGGTAAATAGGGCCTCCAATTTTTGCTAACAGCATATCTAAAGAATAATTATAATATCTAAAACTCTCATAAGATATACAAGTTTAGTAAGTAGGGTAAAATCACCAATTGTTGAACAATGTTAAAATGTTCTATAAATAAAGCAGCCACGCAGATTATCTTCAGCTAATCTTAAAATGTGTGCATACAATGGATTGACTTCTTTCTTCTTGTGGGATTAAATGGCTTATAAAGATATTCCGTTACATTAAAAATACACTTTTGTATAATTCTACGTTATTTTTCTACGTACAAATTTGCGGAAAAATTTAAAGGTTTTGCAAATTATAGTTACTGTACTATAAAAATAGAATGATTTATATTCAGAAAAAAAGGATCGCATAAAATTCATATATATCCATCCATTAATGAACTTAATACCAACCGGTGATACAAAGATTAACAAGCTATGGCCGAATTAGCTGTCAATTGGTTGCTTGCCTGCTTTGGCACAAATTTGTTCGTCTCAATTTCAATCTAAAAATTTCTTTGCTTTCTCACTAGCACATAATTAATTACTTTTCCCGAAGTGAATTAAACGAAGAAACTAATAGTTAGATAAATATTATAATATATTCAGAACGTATTTCAGTCAATAAAATACGAAAAACTCAAATTCGCTGGAAATGACATTGTCACCTCATGACGTAGCAACACAAAAAATTCCTTTCGAAGCGGCCATAGCTTGTTATCTCTGTGCCATGGGCCAACCTACACATATTAATCACGATCATTCTGCTACATTTGTGCCCAGATGCATGTCATCAGAAAAATTTTGATCAACTTACAGTTATTGATATAAATAATAATTGTATCACAAATTCGTAGCATATAATGAGAATTGAATTATTATATTATCATATCGGTTAAGTCTACAATCGAGTTCTGGCAAAATAAAATTTTACACGCTCTCCAAATACATATTTCACATTAAAATTGCTGGTAAAATTTTGTCATATCTAAGAGACAGATTTTGCGTGATGAATTTCTGGTTGTGTTGGTAGTCCATTTTTACATGTGTTTACTCGCCATCCCTATTCTAAGCAAATTGTCAATTTGCAAAAAGTAAACAAAGGTTTTGTGCGGAGAATCTGTGGTAAAAAATGTTCTTTTTTTACTTTATTTTGAAATAATTCACATAATTAATTTATATAAATCTCTGCTTCTATTAACAAAAAAGATAATTTAGATAGTGCAGTTGCCTCAAACAGGATTTCCCTAGTTTATAATCCAATTTATATTTGCAAGCAATGACCGAACACTTCATTTCTGTTTTTTTAATTGATATGAAGATTTTAACAGGCACTAGTGGCACTATAAAACTTTGCACTAAATAAAGTTCAAAGATAAATAGTTTTGAAAAGAATTGATTCGGTACTTGTGTTAAATTTCGCAAAAGAATTTTAAGTTGACTAAATCTGCTCACAAAACAAAATCACATTTGACAATTCTACACCCAGCTTTGACAAATCTTTCCTGCAGCATCTCACTTACTCTAATGTATAATCTCCTGCTCTTGACAAATTACGCTCATGTACACGAATTTTACACGATTCAACCATTCCTGTTTGCTCTATATTCTAAGAAGTGAGCTATTACTGCACGGCTGTAGCAGAACCGTTAAGGCCTTTTAATTTCCAGTTTTTATGATGTCGCCTTCTGGTTTGACAAACAAAGATAAAAACTGTGATATCGCAGATTTACATGCAACGAAACAGAGCGACAAATTGATTAATTTTCATAAATAAATGATAATGACAAGTGGCGGAATTTTCAGAATTACTCTCATGTAATACCGCGATTTTGTGAAAGCACTTTTTTCTGAGATATTGAAAGAGGTCACCAAAGTTTGTTCCAAAGTTGTTGCTGTATAATCCTATGTTATTTGAACAGAACGTGCTTCTGTTTACACGCTTTGCTCTAAAGAGGGTGGGTGTTATCAGTATTGGAAGATCGTGGGAATTCCATATTCTTGCAATTTCTGCCATTAAGATATTGAAAAGTAGGAAATTAATATGTAGTAGCACTGATTACCTTGCGCCTAGTTGCTAATGTACTTTTATAGATATCTCTCCTATATCAATAAAAATTAATTAGTTTTCGTGAACTGAACTATTCCTTTTGGTGTATTTCTTATGCTTTTGGTACCTAGGATAAAAATGGTCGGAATTCGCATAATATAATAATTTGTGGGAAAAGTCGCCATTAATTCCCATTTTCGAGAGAATTTTACCCGCAACAATCTCCCAACGCTACTGTAACTCATTCTCTGATGGTCTTGGGAAAAATCAGAATTTTATTTGACTGATAGACATTTAAAATCTCCTTTCAGCACATTGGCCAAAACGACATTTGTCTTCTTCTTAAAAAATTGAGGTAGAGTACGAAAAATTCATTATTATGAATAATTTGAAAGGATTTTGCAATAATTGAATAAAATCAATTATGCTTGTATGTATATAAATGCTTGTATGTATATATATCTTACTACATGAAAGAAGAATGAATGAAAGAAAAAATTTCAAATTATTAGTAGTAATTGCTTCGTATTTCTGTGGAGGGGGGGCACACGGGCTTCTCTGGGGGGGGGCATTGCCCACCCGTGCCCCTACCTCGCTACGCGCAAGATTAGAACATAGGATAGTCCAAGATATTCTAGGATAGCACGGGTTATTTGCGTACCTTATTTGAAGGAATGAGTGATAATTATTTGATATTATGCATAGAGAAATATCCTAGGGCAAGTAACATAGTTTTGGCTCACGTAATACCCGTTCATTTTATCTCAAGTAGCTCCAAAGGCATGGGTATACCTTTACAAAATAGCATCCTTCAGATTCTTGTACTCCAATACAATGATTAACGCGTGCCGCAACTATCTTACTAACTTATCTAAATGACATTGTTGAAACTGAAAGAAAAGAAAATGCAGAGCTGTATAAACTTTTTTATTTATTTAAGCTTTATTAGGAAGTTTCACTACACAGACGATAGGGCCTAGTATTCGCATTAATTAATAAAGACGATATTATAACGTACTGAAGCTTTAAAGTTTGTCATTTCTCTCCTTCACTCTCCCGGAGTCCTCTTCTTTTGGCATAGTTGACTGAGGTTTATTAATTCGCTCCTCGTCTTACAAGTAATATAGGGACACTGAAAATAACTTACTGCCCTCAGTGGATGGGGCACAGAAGTGAAGGCAGACCATCTGCGCCTTCAAGTAAGCCAAAGTAAGTGGTGTACGGGTCCCTTCAGGACCGGATATGGTGCTTGTGGTTCTATTGTGCAGGCACGATTTTTTTTTTTAATTATCGTTCATGACCGGCGGCATTAGTGAGGTGCTAGCGAGCTCGCTAAAGAAACGGAAGGATTCAAGGATCATAAATATAAAATATTTTCCAAGAGGACTCCCATAGTTTCCGAGAAAAAAACGCGAAAAGGCGATAGTGTAATTAACTAAAAATTCAAGGATCGCGGGAATATCAGAATTGTTGATGGGTCATTAGAAACAGGTACACTAGCTTTTTTATCTGGATCCGTTTTTATCTGTGCAGGATTCACTCATTGATTGTACACAATAATGCTAACGAGCCACCCTGTGCTATCTCTGATCATGCGAGTGAACTGTCAGCTTATGCTGACAGGATGGGCTTCACGTCCAACCAACTCGCTCGAAATAGTACCATAACAGTTGTTTATGAAAAATAAAGCCATTTTCCAAAAAAGGCAACTTAAACTTAACTGTTACTACCTTCTCCAAATTGTAAACAACACATTCACGAATACAAATTAAAATCGTTCTGCTTGTATCCGGGAAAAACTTAGATGCATTCAGAATGATTCGGAGTCCGAAAAAAGCGATGACAGATTGAAAAAATTCATTCTGATCGAGAAGAGAAACTCAGCACGTTGCTGTTTTTATATAACAGTAAGACCCCGTTTAACGCTGTTCCACTTAACGCAGTTTCAGTATTACGCAGTTACTATTCGATAATGGCTAGTTATGGCAGTCTGGACGTGGGCGTTTGCGCAAAAATTTTAATCAATATTTTCTGTAATCAAGCCAATGAACCTAGGATTGTTCATTTTAATTCCAGAGGCTTACTACCGAAGATTGACGAGATTCGCGAAATATTTTCCAATTTATTAATTGATTTGCATCACTGAGACATGGCTCAAGCCAGAGATTGATGATAGTACTTTATATTTGCGGAATTACAGAGTGTTTTGTTGTGATAGACGTGGGCGGCGTGGTGGTGGGGTAGCAATATTTGTGAAGGAGAGCATTAGATGCAAGACTTTACTTACTAGTTGCAATTCTAATACCGGAGCGGAATATATCTTCTATGAGCTTGGTTCTGGCTCTACTAAATGCTTGATTGGTTGTATTTACAAACCGCCTTCATATCATCATTCGAATCTTGAGAACGTTTCATTAGATGTTGTACCACGCTATGAAAACATTATTATTGGAGGTGACTTCAACTACAATTTCTTGGACCCAGCAGGTCAGTCTTGTTCATTTAATGCTCTTTTAGGCTCCCTTGCATTGCGCCACTAGTATTTCATCCACACTAATTAATGCTGCTTTCTTTAAATCAAATATGTCTAAGGTAGTCTTTAATAATCAAACATCATTACCAGGAATCTCCGATCACGATCTAATAATGCTGACTTATGATATTTGCCTCGAAAGCGCGCGGGCATCCCACACATATTCCTATCGTTGTTATGAGCGTGTAGATTTCCAAGCGTTGTCGTATGAGGCAGATTCTATCCCATGGAATAGTGTACATTCTAAAGCTACTGTTGATGAGCAAATAATGTATTTGTGTGATACCCTGAAAGACTTCCATGAAAGGCATGTTCCTCTTATAACCAAAAGAGTGATTAATTTTCAGTGTCCTTCGTTTTCACATAGAATCCTTAATTTGATTCATACTCGTAATAGAGCTTTCCTCATGTGGAAGCGATTTCGCTCCTCCAATTTTTGGGAGAAATATCGGATTCTCCACAAACGCGTGACAAATGCCATTTACATCTCAAAAAAGAGGTATTGCTCATCGATACTACGCACCGACGTTCCCAATAAGCAGCTTTGGAAAAATATTAAATTTTTGGGTGTAAAATCAACTAAAAGTACAAGCTGTGAAGTTGATCCTGATACTCTAAATGAGATCTATTTGTCCGATCAACCTCCTGCCTCCACAGGATACAATCGCATGCGAACTTTTCATTCCAAAGAATTTCTGAAATAGACGTATTGGAAGCTTTTAAAAATATAAAGTCGGGTTCCATTGGTTTGGACTTGATTAGCCCCAGATTTCTTCGTCTATTATTGCCTAACCTGCTTTCTCCTTTAGCTCATATTGTCAACACTTGCTTCATAATGTCACGTTTCCCTAACCATTTCAAATTATCTAAAGTAATTCCTATCCTTAAAAGTTCATCTGAATTTCGTCCAATTTCTATTCTTTCCTTTTTATCTAAAATCATTGAGTAAATCATGTGTACACAAATTAATTAATTAACTCTCTTTTACATAGCTGGTTTCAGAGTAAAGCATTATTGCTGAAAATTACAAATGATATTAGAGAAAGTTTGGATAATGATATGTTTTCTGTGGTCGTTTTTCTTGATTTTTCTAAAGCATTCGATTCAGTCGATCATGAAATACTTTGCTTAAAACTGATAAACTATTTTAATTTTAGCATACATGCCGTACGATTGATTTCCGACTATTTATGTGGACGCTTTCAGTTAGTTTTTCCACTGAAAAGATCTCCTCATTTAAAGCAGTGAATTTGGGTGTTCCACAAGGCTCTATATTGGGACCGATTCTGTTCATCATGTTTATTAATGATATATTTGGCTGCCCTCAACATTCTCGTTTACATCTCTATGCCGATGATGTACAATTATACATCTGTCGTTCTATTGGTTTGACTGAGGATGGGGTGTTTTGTATTAATCAGGATTTGGAATCAATAAATAGGTGGTCAGCTTTAAACAAACTAAAATTAAATCCAGAGAAATCTAAATGCTTTGTTATTTATAAGACATTGTATGATCTAAACAGCTTTCCCGTGGTTGAACTCAATGTTTCCACTATCGCCTTTGCTCAATCCGCTCGAAACTTGGGGTTAATATTTAATAGAACCCTTACGTGGAATAACCATATAGATATTGCAATTCAAAAAGTATATGGTGGTCTCCGCGCACTGTGGTCATCTGCCTCATATACTCCACTCTCAACGCGCTTATTACTAGCTCGCTCTTTAATTGCTCCTATAGTAACCTATGGGTGACCTTCTGTCAGCTTGACTCGGAGTCCTTCTATAAACTTAATATCGCTTTAAATTAAAATAGTGCGATATGTTTACAATCTTCGGCGGTACGATCATGTTTCGCGATACGTCTCGTCTATTTTCGGATGCAGTTTTTCACTTTACCTTAGGTTTCGGTGTGCCTTATTCTTGGCTAAGGTAATTAAGTTTCAATCTCCTAATTATTTATACGACTGCTTAAAATTTGCTAGATCTACCAGAACTGTAACATTGATTATTCCTCGGTCCAATTGTGTTACATCTAAGCGCCAGTTCTTCGACCACGCTGTCAGAATTTGGAATATTTTATTAATTTCTTTGAGAACGTCTTTGGGGATCCTCACATTCAACTGCTTCAAAAACGTACTGTTTGAATATATGAAATCTAGCTCTACTTTATTTAATTTCTAACTTAGTATATTGTGTATTCACATCTAGCTCGATTGATTACTTCTTTATGATTGCAATTATTATTTCAGTTTTAAGTTTAATTATAGGTTTACATACTCCTTGTATTAGGTACAATTATTTATTAATCGTTCTTTTTTTTTCACATGTTTTCATTATTTCAATATTCTGGAGTTTCGATATGTTAAGTTTTGTTTTTCTTTTGATTTTTTTATATACATTTGAACTTGTGTTAATTATAAGATCCCGCATCTTCATTGTACAATGCCTTAATCAAATAAATTGAAATTAAATTGAAATTGAAATTTTCTTCAACCTAACTGATCAGAATTGGATAATATGTATAAATGCGCAGGATATTGATGAATTATTACAAGCTACAGCAGGTGAAAACCTTTCTCACGACGATCTTAAAGAATTAGTAGAACAAAAAATGCACGAAGATGACGAAGTTACCTTTTCTGAAAATGACAAGCAAAATGAGCAGCTTAACGGATTTTCTAGAAAAAGTTTAGCCACTATAACGGAAATTATGGATCAATTTGTACAAAATGAATTAAATTTGGATAGAAGTTCAAAGGCAAGACGAAGTGTCATTGATACGGTGTCTTGCTATTGTAATAAACCACAATTTTTAACTGAATATGCTAATCAAAATCTTCTTTTAAATGCACCGCGCCAACTAGGCTTGAGCCCTTACGATCGAATGTTCATCCCTTTGCAAGTACCCTCATTTACCAGGGCCTGTTGTGCCTTTTCTTTATTTTCCATTCACTCTTATTGGTTAGGTAGTCATTCACACTCAAGTCAAGCACGCAAGTACCTGCATTAGATTACAACAACCAATCCTCAAGCCTAGAAGACATGTTAAAACGTGTCTATACACACTCACCAGGAGGGATTTCCCTGGAAACATTAACAGAATGCCGCTCAAGGACATTACTCTTATTCTTTCATTGCAACGTAAAAGTTGCTGTCGCCGTGGTTTATTACTTCTTTCGGTTTGATCCTCTCTTTTATTGCCCATGTCGCCAGAGTTCATTATTTCTGCCAGACATGAGCACCATTTACCTTGAGCTTGCTACAGTTCGGCCAACCAATCAAGTCACTGCCCACAGTGACGACAGTGATCCTTTCAAATACATCAAATTTACAACCACAACTCATTTTATGCTCCACAACGTATTGAGCAGTACAAGCTATCCAAGCAGAGAATGCAGCTAGCACCACACAGGCATATAAAACTGTAATCGCATATAGAACCACGAAGGCATCCGAAAGGATAACGACCTATACCACCACGAAGGCATCTACAACGAGAACGGTATATAAAGCACCACGAAGGCAATAATGATAATCTAACTCTTCGGCAACAAGCGTACCTACACACTACATAGAAATTATTAACCAGTTTCTCCTTTCAACATTTCTTTATTTTTCTTGTTTCACACGCTTCTTAATTAATTATCCTCAGTACTTTCTTCTTGATCGGATTCGTCGTCATCAAGCGATAACTCCTCCAAATTACACCAAGATTTCAAGTGATCTACTGCGTGAACAGACTCATATGGCTTTTGACTAATTTGAATCATGTCAGGATCGGTGATCACATAGCGGTCATGTGCGAGGACAGCCTTCACCTGGTATGGTCCTTTATATCGTGGAACCACCTTTCGTGGCTGACCTGTTGCCGGTGCTTCTTGTTTTATAAGAACCAAGTCGCCTATTTCATATTTCTTGGGTGGCTTATGAGAAACGTTAAATGCATCTGCCTGAAGTTGTTGTTTTTCGCTGATCCGTTTTTTGATTACTTCTCTCAATTCGCTTAGTGGGATGTTCTCCTCATCGTCCTCCTCTTGAGTGTCATGAAGAGCCAGAATTAATTTATTTTTCAAAATACTTCTGGGTTTGTATGCCATCAATATCTCATGAGGAGCTTTCCTTGTTGTAGAGTGCTTCAAACTATTGAGAGACCACTGAATGTCTGACATATTGATATCCCAGTCTCTTCCTGCTTCGTCTTGTGACATTGTTGCGATTGAAACTTTTGCGGTTTTAAAATAGCGTTCAATTTGACCGTTAGCTCGTGGAGTTTGCACTGCTGTTCGGATGTGCTTAACGGCGTTATCAGCGCAATATCTCGTGAATTCTTTCGAGGTAAACGCAGATCCCCGATCAGTAACTAGTTGCGTGGGCATACCAAAGTATTGCGTTATCTCGCCTAGCATTCGTGTGACTTCCTTGGTTGATGTGGAACGTGTTGCTTTTAATACAATGAATTTACTGAATGCATCAATTAATCCTATTACGTACATATTACCCTTCTTGCTCTTAGGAAAGGGACCCAAGAAATCACAATGAACTGTATGGAATGGGACTGACGATCTTTCATATGTATATAATTGATAACGCTGATCTTTTGCTGCTTGTTTATTGTAGAGACAGTCGATACATGAATTCAAGTATTTCGATACTATCGGCTTCATATTGGGGAACCAGAAAGTTTTTCGCAAATTGTCTAATGTTTTATCAATTCCGCAGTGTCCCAATCTATCGTGAGAAGATTGTATCACTCGCCAACGGATACCACGTGGAACGAAGAATCTGTTACCGTTGATCGTCTTTTTATATATTCGCCCTTTGGTTAACACATATGATCCTTTTATTCCATGCAGTTTTTCGTGCTCCTGAATAGTGCCCTCTAACACTTTCCGAATTTCTTGCAGCCAAGGATCTTGTTGTTGTAGTGTGGCTAGCCAGTCTTCTTCGGGAATGGTAATTATCAGCATCTTCTCCGCAACGTTTTCTATTGGCTTTCCGTTCTCTAGGGTATTTCTGCTCAAGGCATCAACATGAGCCAGTTTTTGACCGGCTCGAAATTCTAAATCGAAATCAAACTCCGCTATTCTCATCCACCATCTAGAAATTCGGGGTATTATGTTTTTCTTCTCTTGCGTTAACCGTAACGAGTTACAATCCGTCACTATTTTAAAATGTTTGTGTAGCAGATAGTACTTAAATCTTTCTAGACTTTCGACTACTGCTAACGCCTCCAGCTCATAGCTGTGATATTTGGCTTCTACTGCTGTTGTCGCTCGGCTGTAATATGCAACCGGTTGTACTGTTGACTTTTCATCTTTTTGCTTCTGTAGTAAAATTCCTGCTATACCATGACTGCTGGCGTCCGTGTGTAATTCATGGTCTGCTGTTTCATCATATAACGTTAATATGGGGCGTTTAATTAGGGCCTGCTTCAAATGTTGAAAAGCGCTTTCCGTCTCTTCTGTCCATAGGAATTTGACGTCTTTTCGTAATAATCGGTTAAGCGGTGAAGCTACCAAGGCATAATCTTTCACGAATCGACGGAAATAACCTGTCAACCCTAAAAACTGTCTGACTTCTCTAACGGACTCAGGCTTTTTATACGTAGAAACGGCTGATATCTTGTTATCTCCTGGCTGAATACCATTAAATGAAATGACGTGTCCTAAAAAGTTTAGCTTTTCGCTCATGAAACTACATTTTTGAACGTTCAAGGTGACGTTTGCCTTCTTTAATTCTGCGAAGAGTCGACTCAAGGCTTGAAAATGTTTCTCCACATTCTCACTTGCAACGAGAACATCGTCCATATAGCAAATTATGTCTGGACATTGCAATGGCTGTATAATTGTTGCCATTAATCGCATAAATACCGCCGGGGAATTTGTAAGTCCAAATGGTACTCTTCTATACTCATAATGTCCATCTGGGGTTACAAATGCTGTAAGATGCCGGCTTTCTTCGGAAACTGAAATCTGATGATAACCAGACATTAGGTCGAGGCTAGTAAATATTTTTCTATTAGCTAATGAATTTAATGTCTCCTCTATATTAGGCACAGGAAATGTTTCTCGTCGGGTAATCGAATTTAGGCGTCTGTAATCGACACACATCCGCTGCTCACCGTTCTTTTTCTGGACTAGAAGTACAGGACTAGCATATTCCGAAGTGGACGGCTGTATGATGTCTAAGCTTAACAATTCACTAATTATATTTTTTAAAATTGGTTTCTGCGCGTATGGTACTCGATAGGGGTGATAATTGATTATTTTGTTCTCCTTCAGGATTATTTTCATTTGGACTGAATTTGTATTACCAATTTCTTTTAAATTTTGAGAAAAACAAGTCCTATAACTATTAATCAAATGAAGGAGTCTTACCTTATTTTCGCAGGATACCGCATTACTCACATTTATTTCTTCCATCGTTAGATCAGAAAATAATGATGGTTGCACTACATTTATATCTGATGTGATGTTAAGTACCTTATTACCATTGTCGTTCGTATTTGGTGTTATGTTCTTTTCAACTGGAAGAATTTCGTACTTCCCCCAGGATTTAATCACCTTTATTTCTGGACTGTCCATAAAGTTCCTTCCGATTATCGCTGGCACTGTTTGTGAATTGTTTGGTACTATCGTTAATTCAATCCCCTGTTCGATGTTGTCCACTTTCACATTTTCACTGCATATTCCTATTACCTTTGTTGGTACTCCACCAAATCCATATAGGGTCTTTTCACACTTTTCCACTGTTAGTACCAATTGGGATGCGTTTTCTTCTCTTATTGTACTACACTCACTACCTAAATCAAGATAAGCTACTATAGATTTGCCTTTTATCACCACTTCTTTATAGTATTCATTCTTATTGTTTTTGTGATTTGTAATACAGCCCACTAGTGTACAATCTTTCGCGTAATGTCCCGGCTTTTTACACTTATAGCAGATTTTCACCTTACTCACATTGGGACATGATGCAGCAATGTGCCCCTGTTTATCACACCTGAAACACCTTTTCCCGTTTCCTAAAGGGATAAACCTTAGACGTTTGGTGGCATTTACTTCGAAATTTTCGCCTTCTTGTCTCGCTCTTTTCCGATGATCATTTTCAATCGTCTGCATATGTGCTCTACGATTGTGAATTTGCATATTTTCATGTTGCTGATGTCTAGGAACCCATTTCTCCCCGACATTGTTTCTATGTGCTTTTAAGAATCTACTATTGCCTGCCTCCAAATCATCACGACGCATATTTTGTACTTCAATTTCTTCGTAATTCTTAATTTTTACTAACAAGTCATTTAAAGAACAACAGTTTGCAGCCACTAATACATTCTTCAAATTTTGGTCTGTTAGACCCGATATAATGTATTTTATTGTAGTAGTCTCTGGTAGATTGATTTTTTCAGCTAACGCCTCCACGCCATACAGATAAGCCTCTACACATTCATCTACCTGTTTTCGTCTTTTCATTATCTGTAGTAATATAGAACTGTCGTCGTTATTGCTGGGAAAACTTTTCATAATTTCGGTTTTCAATAATTGCCATGATTTTATGTCGTTTTTTCTGCTGAGATACCAAAATCTTGCCGCTCCTGCTAATCTAAGAGTAGCATAGAATAAGACCGTCCTTTCCTCCCATGCATAAATCTCTTTTAAATTTTCGATGTTCTTAATCCAGTCTTGTAAGAAATAGTCTCTTTTGGCCGGATCAAATTCAGGAATTAGGGTATTCACTTCGTTGTATCCCATACGAAACACTTGTTGTTCATTAATAGTAGTCCTACTATCCCCGTCGATAGTGACGTCGCTAGTACTGGATCGTGGCAGAGAGTTTTCTTTCTCACACCTTCGCTCTTTTTCAAGAAGAGCCTTTTCTCTCTTGAGTAAGGATATCTCCCATTTTAAGAGCTCCACTTCACTCCTATTTGTCTTTCCTTGTGTTTCCTCAACTGACTGGTCTGGTGGAATTTCCACTACGTTTTGATCTTGTTCCGCATCCATCACTTATCACTTAACTTAGGTACACACAAAAGAAAACAAAACTATTAATTAATTCGTTCTATTATTAGTACACAGATTATTTTTGTTTACACCACACACATTAAGTGAAACACTAAAATATATTTTAGTTCTGAGAATTTCTTCACTAAAGTTTTCTGTTTGTCACTTTAACACGGAGGAATTATTTTTCACTTTTTATCACTTAAAAAAAAAATAACACACGATTAATTGTTTTCAATTCCGTTTTATTTGACTCTATTTTGGAGCACAAAACACTTTGGTATTTGTTCAAAACCCCACACTTGAACTGTAATAAACCACAATTTTTAACTGAATATGCTAATCAAAATCTTCTTTTAAATGCACCGCGCCAACTAGGCTTGAGCCCTTACGATCGAATGTTCATCCCTTTGCAAGTACCCTCATTTACCAGGGCCTGTTGTGCCTTTTCTTTATTTTCCATTCACTCTTATTGGTTAGGTAGTCATTCACACTCAAGTCAAGCACGCAAGTACCTGCATTAGATTACAACAACCAATCCTCAAGCCTAGAAGACATGTTAAAACGTGTCTATACACACTCACCAGGAGGGATTTCCCTGGAAACATTAACAGAATGCCGCTCAAGGACATTACTCTTATTCTTTCATTGCAACGTAAAAGTTGCTGTCGCCGTGGTTTATTACTTCTTTCGGTTTGATCCTCTCTTTTATTGCCCATGTCGCCAGAGTTCATTATTTCTGCCAGACATGAGCACCATTTACCTTGAGCTTGCTACACTATTGACAAATGCTTGCTGAACGAATCAAAAATGACTTTAGATGACTTCGTCATACAAAAACAAAAAATATCAAATGAGGAAGAACCTTCCTCGTCACAAACATGACATTTTTACTGGAACATTTTTGATTTTCATGAATGTTTTATAAATAAAAATCCATATTAGCAATAAATAAGTCTATAATTGATGTAATAAAAAACTATTTAACAATAAATGTAAAAAATTAAAACATGTTATGGTCGTAGCATACTGCATGCAGCAGTATGCTACATGACAGTTAGCAGCAGCACTCTACCCGCAAGTTACGTCCTATATGGACGGCGTGACTTGACTACCCGAACGCTTCCGAATTGAGACAAAAGCGCGCTTCCACTTACTTTTGAGTTTGACAATCAGCAAGTAAGAAAACTGTCAGCCATATTTATCAAAAGGGTGTGCAAGTTAAGGAAACCGAGTAGTAATCATATACCAAATAAAAAGAGCCTGCCCAAGAAAGGAAAGAATCTCAAAAATAGAGAGTACATCTTAAAGTGAAGTAAAGATATACAGCGCTGGCTCGATTTTTCTGCGGATGTACCTGATAGAGAGGGAATACATCCACCTGACGGACATTCCCACAGATCTTTGAAATCAGGGCGCTTGACCGTTTATTAGATACAGGTAACAAAAAAAAACATTTATTTCATTCGCTGAGGACAATAATAAAAAAAATTTAGATACAGATACGAAAAAAAAAACTCGTACAGGAAAGAGAAAGGCGGAATACGGCCCATCTGAGATGTCCACATAAGCAGCCCCGTCAAAGATTGCTTCAGTTTTACCCCAACCGCGCAAGAAAAAAAATCAAACAACCCCATAACCTTCATCTACATCAAATGAAGAATTGGCGGACATTGACATATGCAAGGTAGTTAAAGAATCATCCTTCAAAACCGTCCACCTATACTTAAAAGAAGAAATTTGTAAGATTTTATATTTATTTCTACCTATATACATATGATAATTTTATCACCAACTCAAGTCTAATAAATTTTAATTATGTAATCAATTTTAAATAGGACATAGAAACTAGGCAATTCTTAGAGCATTTTCACCAAAAAAGGGAAAATCAATCTTTTTTGCAAAGTATTGCGTAATCATACACATAGTAGAATCGTTTAAGATTTTAATTTAACATCTTAAGTATAAAAAAAAAAGGGACTCTGAAAAATCTTGCCCTCAGAGTCAATGGGTGGCTGGCGCAGGCAAGAAGGCAGATCATCTGCGCCTTCGATGATGGATATAGGTAAGTGACGTAAGGGTCCCTTCAGGACCGAATGTGTGCCGGCTTTTTGTTTGTTAGGCACGAATTTTTTTTTTATTATGGCTGACGGCAGCGGCAGGTTTTTCGTGGAACCTCCCCACACTCTCCGCCAATGAGCCGAGGCGAGCTAGCGTGCTGCTCTGCAGTGAACGCTGTCCGTCGAGTGATCTGTCAGCTCCTGCTGACAGTCTGGATCTGGGGGCCTATTCTTGAATTACGAATGGTTTTTACGAATTCGTTATATAACGAATGGTTGATAACGAATCGAATACCCCGTTCGTATTCTTGAACCTCTTCGTTATAAAGTCGAAGTAGTGAAAAAGTATTTCAACATAACGAGTGTGGTAAGATTAAATCTGTCAATTTACAAATTGAATTTCGTCAGCTGTTTCATATTTTAAAATATAATTTGTAAAAAATGGCAAGCTTCAGTGAATTATCATTATTGTTTGGTCCTGAAATCGTTAAAGAATCTATTGACTATCAATTACGTTAAAAGTTAATCAATTCCTGCACCCTTAATTCAACGCTAGATAGAAAAACAGGTTGCAGGAGGACCTCCACCAGTGCCATGCAAATGTTTTTTATGCCGCCGCAGATTTTCCTTCCACCATACATTTTAAATCCTGCCAAATCTGGAAATTTTCTATTACCTTTGTTTCGAATATAATATCATAAAAAACTTTTCTAGTTCTTTTGTTCTTCGGGTATGGAAATTAATACTGATTTTATTTTGCCACAATTCCGTGGCATCTTTTGAACTGAAACAGCTATCATATTTACCAAATTTTAGTTTCTAGTTTTCCTCTAAAAACTCAATTAGTTTAGTTTTTTGAGCATATGATATTTTCGCACATCTTTTATCTCCTATTATCACCCATAAAGTAGCAGCTGATTCACTCTTCGTTTGGCATAACGAATGGTTGAACCCACTCGTTAAATAACGAAGGGTTTGCGTTCGGTATATAACGAATACGGATTTCAAGAATACCACAAGTGTCGATTCCGAATGGTTTTGACAGTATAACGAATACGGAATGTGCCTTCGTTATTCAAGAATAGGCCCCCTGGACTTTACGTCCAAAGCAGTCACTCTTCCTAATTCCATAACAAACAGAAAAAAGAACTGATAAATTTTATTATTCTTTGTTCTGTTTCACGTATTCCTATTATTTACGTGTTAAGATGATCTCGTTTAACGCTGTTTCGATTAGCGCTGGAGCTTATTAGAACGTATCCCACGCGTTAAGGCTTAAACACAATTGCGACGACAGACGACAAAGACGACGAAATATCGCTGTCAAACTTCTAAAAGCACAGCATCTTATGCAAATGCACCAAATTGCGACGAACGATGGTGAGCGATCGACGAAGTTATCTTCGGGTTTGATCAGTTTCTAATTTTGCCGTCGTCGCTGCAGTACTACCAACAAAATTAATCAAATGAAAATTGTTTTGGCATTCAGTTTTGTCTTTTCTAGGTGGTAGCACGTCGCGGTAATTTTAAAATAATGAGCTTTGAGGAAGTACGAAATCATAGAATAATTTATGATTTGCAAGGCAGCCAAGACAAGTGGACAAAAAAGACGTGGTTTGGATTGATATTGCGAGGCGCTTAAGAGGAGTCAGTACCAAGATTTGCAAGTTTCATACATTTTTCAATGCGAATTTCTGGCGAACTATTTGTAGCAGAATAATGATTTATATCTTAAATTAAAGGTAGCGAAGATATCTAGTAAATAACGTCGAGAAAAATAAAAATAATTGTATTAGAATGGAGATATTAGCTCGGAAACTTGTAAAAAATGGTATAAATTGATTTTTTTCAAATCAAATTCCTGTTAGTAGGTACTCTCATTTCTTTAGATTATGACTATTTTAGAAAGATAAGGCCTAAATCTAGCAAATAACGTCGAGTTTTTTCATTTTTAGTGGCGCTCTTTTTAATTGTTTAACTCTAATAGTACTTGTTTTTTATCTCGATATTTCACCGATGAGAAATTGGAATATTTCGTTGAACGTTGTAGAAATATAAAGCAAAATAGTATATTTAACAATTATGTGCAAAATAAAATTTAGGAGAGTTCATTCTCGTTAAAAATTTTCAATTTCTTTGAACTGCAAATTTTCATTTTCGTCTTTAATTGGCGCATGTTGGCTTTCTTTCTTTTACGCTAGATGTCTCTAATGTGACTTGTGGTCTAGGTCTACGCTAATTTTATATGAATTTTCATACTTTCAGGACACAAACCAACGTATAGTAAGTTTTATTGCTCGCTGGTATCTAAATTGAAATTTTTGCTGAGTACTGACTCCTCTTAATTTAGTTAATTTCTGTATTTTCAGTTTTTTTTCACACTATGGTTCATTGCATTTCTTTCAATATAATATTAAATATTCTTGATAAAACGCTCGAAACATTTAACAAATGAAATTTCAGTATCTTCTTCTTTCACAATCGTCGCTCACTGCCTGTCGTTGCAATTATGTTCCCAATTTTTCGACTGCCTGTTTCGAAACGCTGTCGTCTATCGCTCTGTCGTCGCCTTTAAGTGACATTTGTCAGAATTCTATCAAGAAATATTTTTAGCATGCTTAAGGGCGGACCCAGACGAGAACTTTTTAGGGAAGGAAGGAATTTGGTTTAGATGCGCCAAACAATAATGTTCCTTCGCGTAGTTCCTTATATGATTACCGAAATTAATTGTGTGCGTTATCAATTAAGTCACAGGTTTTGACATAAACAATAACTATACCCTAAATTCACAACACGTAATGATTATTAAATTATTATATTATCACCTCAAATCGCAAATAAACATCTGTACAGTCGTCCGATGAGAAATTTCAGAAATTTCGCAATTTCAAAATGGCCGGCTTGCTGTAGTATTGGTATGCTGCCCGTACTCCCAAACGAAACTTAACATTTCGGAATTTTTCCTCCTCCCGAAAACTTCTCGCCAGTAAAAAAGGCCAATATCCTCCCCTGTGTGGGCCATGGCGAAGAATGGCTCGGGCCAATAAATTCAAGCTAAATTGGTTGGAGAGTTACTGGTGGTGCCACCTCTAATCAAGAACAACAAGCATTTGTTTACATTAGTACTTATTAGTCTCGCTAAAATTCAGGATAAATTTTTGCCACTAGTTCTTAGCTTGCTAAATTTTATATGAAAATTTAGTTTAGCGCGGACCTCAGTACTAGGCTTATGTAATTATGCAACAACAAATGTAAATCAAGCCATAAAAATGATAAAAAAAAAATGTTTTCTTTCGCAAACCTGTCAATCAAGGTATATAACTATATAAACTTAAGAAAACTTAAGAAAATTAAGTAATTAATTCATATATTCCCTGGTGGATGGGTCGTAGGTATACTACTTCGATTAAATATTTAAATCACTTTTATAACTACAAGAACAACAAAAGTTTTCTTATACTCACCGGGACCAATTACAAGAAGAACAATAGTAAAAGGCACCAGAATAACAACAGAAGTCACCAGTAGACAGCCTCTTCGTCTCAGAGGCGACGGTGTCAGCCCCATATCGTCGAAAAGTTATCACACTTATCTGAAAAATAGCAGGAAAAATAAATTGATTAAAATATTAATGAATCAAAATTTCGAAACGTAAATACTTAGTGGAAATATTTGATATGGCTGGGGGGTGATGCGGGACGCATATGAATACGTACGTAGTCACGAACTCCCATTTCACCCCTCATTTGAATAATTTAAAATCTTTTGAATGCTAATGGTGTTAGCCATGAGCAATTTTCGCACACTTCATTAATTCTAAATAAGTTGGAGTCAGGTACATTGGCCACATACAATTATGTATATGCGATATCGAGTGTGGACTTGGTTTTGTTGAGAGTTACATTAAGTCTAATTTGAGTAGGTATAGTTTCTCTACTTGCTTTAACAATGACATTAGGATTGACCTGAAAACATATTCACGCGTTATACGGAAGTGAAGTTGGTAAGACAATGAGCTAATGATTGGCGGTAATAAGACGTGTGTACCGCGAATAGATTATTATCTGAATATTATTTGACTGAAAAATGTTAGATGTATACATATGTATGTATGTAATATGCCTATGTCTTACTCTCATACCTCTTATAATGATACAGGAAATTGTCTTATCGGTGCAATGAAATGTAACGGGAAATTGTATAAATATTCATAAGCTCACTGAAGATAAAGTAAATTTAATTTCATAGTGGAACTGTCGCATTTCGCTGTTCTCAAATCTCACATCATTCCGGTGTATACATAAAAGTTAATTAAAATTAAGCTAAACGTTATCAAATTGATCAGTTACAATTTCAGTAAAGACGAATACAAATTAGATATGCAAATAACACAATATAGTATCCGCACACATACATACATATAAACATACATGCGGATTTTTGCAAAATAAGGAAGTACTCAAATTAACATTTTCGGCAGTTTAATTTCCTTAGGCAAGGTCACTGATATGCTGATGTGGTAATAGTGAAGTTTTAAAATAATTAGCAGCTGATATATTGCGAGGACATCACATCAGTAAAAATTCCTACATAAACTTAAAGTCATCTGATTTTTCTATGCCAAAGTTGCAAAATGAAATTCAGCGAGGAGGAAGAGTTTCTGCTGTTTTTATTATTAAACGAGAGAAAACGTTATAATTGCTCTCTAAGACTAATAATATTATACGGTAAATGAAAATAAAAGTTAAATGAAAACCCAAAGCTTTGTATGGCAATGAAAACATTATGTATCCAAATTTCCGGTCTCTACGTTGACGCGATCTCAGGGAGTACCTAAATATATAGTAGAAAAAAAATTGTTTTTGTATGGCAACCCCACGAAGGAGTTACCCGACTGGTTACATTTTAGAATTTAAATTTACTCTTGACAGACGGACGAACGAACAGACAAACAGACAGACATGCAAAAATACAAACAAACTTTTAACATTATTCGTGGGTGTGCACCAGAGATCTGCACAATACCATTTACCCTTTGCCCAAACTCAACTGTAGTTAACTAGTTATTTATATCCAGTTGAAACCATCCAAAAGCAACTATTAAATATGTAGTTGTACTCACTCGCAATGAACAACTAATGCATTCAACTTGCAGGAAAAAATCAAATATGTAGTTACAAATGCATTTGTGTTTCCAAATGCATTTGTTTTGCTTTTGTTTTTTCAAATACAATTGATAAATGCATTTAATAAACATGAAAAAATAATCCATTTTATATAAAAACAAAAACATTTTTCATTATGTTTCTCTTTTTGTCTTAAACTGAACAAAAGTAACAGAAAAAAAAAATAAATATATTATGTAATAGTAACAATAATAAAAACATATTCAAAGTCAAAGATATTCTGTCAGTTAATTTTTAAACTTCATTCGCTCATACAGAATTTAGAAATATTAGATTATGAATTGTTTCAGGACAAAGCCGATTGCGTTTTTCGGTTATGATATTACCAGCTTTAGAAAATACCCGCTCTGATGGCGCACTACTTGCAGGAACACAAAATATTTTCGTGCATAATTTGTACAAATTTTCGTACTTTAATTTATGTTCTGACCACCATTTCAATATATCGAAATTGTCGTACAAGTTAATTTTTATATTTGAATATTTTCGCAGCTCATTTGTTATTACTTGTTCGTCATCCATAATTACATCATTATTAATAAGACCGGAGAACAGAAATGCATCTGAAGACTGAGTGTTGTTTTGTACAACATTTATTTTATTCAAACTTGAATTTTGAGTGCTTATTTTGCTTAGCATGGCATTTATACAGTAATTGTGTACGTTTGTCACCACTTCCGTATCAAACATTTTTAGCTGATTTGCTGGAGGATGTAAGAAAAGTGCTACTTTGTGCTCTATTGATAAATTGGAGACCCATTTCCTTTCAATGTTTAAGAGAATGTTCCCTTTTAAAGCAGCTATCTTTGCTAAGTCTTCTAAATTGGACTGACAACAAGTTTTTAGAAAATTAATCGTGGTGTAGACGTAATACAGCGTAACATATTGAGATCCCTGCAATTTTTTTGATACTACCTCAAAGTTTTTGCACATTGCAATGAGCTGTATTAAAAGAAGTTGCTTGATAGCCAAGAGTCGACATGTCTGATTCCGCTCCTGCAGAATCCCCGAAATTTTTATCCAATTGGCGTGTATAGATACAAACATAATATAGTGGGAGTCCCAACGTGTTAAACTATAAGATTTTAAAGTTGCGTCTAGCATGTGTTGCAGTTTTGATTTTCTGAAATATTTCACGAGTTTATTGCACGCGGTAAGCAATCGGTTGACTTCAGGGACGGAAGTAAGAGCATTTTCCAAAATGTTCTGTAGTAAATGATTAGAACGATTTAATCGGGTGTAATCTTTTAATGACGAAGATTATATCTTTCATATCAGTTATTTCATGTTGATCTAATAAGTATTTTAACTTTCTGTGTATGTTTTCTCCAGAACACATCTCGAAATCCATTGATTTCAATCCCAGAGCCAGTTCGCAAAGACGATCGTTTTGGATGTAGTGCAAAGTTGCACATAGATATGTACGACGAATATAATTGTCAGTCCAAAGATCGCATGTAACAGCCATTCCTTCTTTTACAAGTTCTTTTAATTCGTTTGTTTTCATAAGCCTTTTCTGTGCTGCTAAAACATTAATATGACGTGAAATTGTAGTTGGATGTGGTACTAAATGATCAACGTCTATATGATTGCCATACTCAGCTCCAATTTTAATAAAAAATTTTGCCATGTCCTTATATCCATTCCCACTTACTGCAGTGAAAGATCTGCAATCTTTTATAGCCCAATTAGCGCAAATTTCTAGGTTATTTTGTTTAGTCTCATCATGTAGTTTTATGGTGCTTGTTGAAGTGGCTTGTTTTAAATTTTTTACACATTTATGATTTAATAGATTCGAAGTTTGCTTTCTAGAAAATGAGTACAGATTTTGACACTTCCTGCAGTATACTAGGTTTGGTACTATAGACCCGTCTTCTTTTTTTATTTCTCCAAATATTTCCCACACTGCACTCTTACCTTTTCGTTTGGAAATGATTGTGTAATCTCCACTTGAAATTTTTGATCCGATTTGATCTTTTGAAAGGTTTTCGTCAGTCATTCTTGTCTGTCACTGCAAATTATAATTAAAAAATCATTCCCGAATATTTATAATAAAGCATATACTTCAATTTTATGGTTAAAGATTGTTTCATAACAACTAATTAATTAACGTAAAAATACATTAATGCGTTATTATTTTCTGATAATCTAAAATTATTTTCAAATGAAAAAATTTAACTAATATTAAAATTGTTTTAAATACCGAAAAGAGATATATGCTTATTAAAAAAAATACAAACCTTTAATCGAGTTTGCTGAATATATGATGTAGTTGTAAAACACTATATATTTTAGATCTCAAATTTGTAAACCACTTAAATGGAATAAGCAATCAATTTTGATTAATAAAACCTTGAAACACAGAAATTCATACCTCTCGTCTCTTATTTAGGACTAAGAATGAAAAAATATTAGTTGCATATGCATTGCAATGCATATTCTTCACAAAGCAAACGAATAAAAGGAGTAGTCCCGTTATTGCCCTGAATTGAAAAAAAGAAGAATTTTTGTTTGAAATTATTTGCTTTGGGAATGAGACTACTTCTGATGCGTCATTAATTGAGCTTGCTTACGGAACGAAACTCGTAATACCATTTAACTTATTCAAATGATTGCGAAATCCTATGAAAATTTACAACTGTGGTTAAATGCATTTGGAAGCCTGCAACTTAACTAAAACTCAACTGTTCTTATTTCGATTAGGTGTGAGTTACATATTGTTCAGGCAACTGTAGCTACCCATATGCAGTTGGATATGTATAACTATATTAAAGCGTCTTTAGAATGGTATTGTGCAGATCTCTGGCTGTGCACCCACCCCATTTTGCTCTACTATAGCATTATTTCTGTGCGTTACAAATGGAATGACAAACTTAGTATTTATATCCTATGATTTCATCTAGGGTATAGAAATGAAAGAAAAAAGCGAAAAATAAACGCAAATATATATTATAAAAAAAAATCAAGTATAGTGGAATAGTTGTGCCAAAAAGATTAAATGAAACATCAGACAAAGGTTATTGGGCGCGATCCGACCCACTTTGCGTGTAATCGCGGACATCACTCAAAATAGTTTTAAATTAAATAGATTTTACTAACTTTTAATGTTAATTAGTAATTTAATTGAAAATTGGTGGGAAAAAAAAGTTATTGGTTATTTAAAAAATATTTAATCTGAATAATATTTTTTCTGTTATAAGACTATTTATATACCATATTCTTTTTTACGAACGTTAAGTACACACATTAATACTAGCTTTCTCTTTCGCACATTAGTAAGGTTCTGGATCTGGTTCTAACGCGATGCACTAGCGCCTCCACCCGCCCCCTGCGCAGTCCTTCGTCATCTGTTGTTGTGATTTATGCATTATCTTGTTTTCCAAGTTTCTTTATCTATTATTCGACTCCTTCATGTTTCCTGGACTCGTTATTTGCTTTCGGATTGGGTTTTTGTCAGGGACCAAAAATAACTGGCATTTTGAAAATTTTAAACAAAAAAAGCTGGGATAAATTATGATCGTGGAATTTAGTGGAATATGAAAACTTAACTTTTTTTTAAAAAAAAAAAGCTAAAAAAAACTAAGCTGGATAGGCTTATTATTTTTTCTGGCAAAAATAAAAAGCCAGCTTGGCTAATTATTTTTTCTTGAAAAAATAATTAGCCTTTCCTTTTTAGCTTCAAACTATTAAGAGGAGTCAGTACCAAGATTTGCAAGTTTCATACATTTTTCAACGCAAATTTCTAGCAAACTATTTGCAGCAGAATAACGATTTATATCTTAAATTAAAGGTAACGAAGAGGTCTAGTAAATAACGTCGAGAAAAATTAAAAAAAAATGTATTGGAGTGGAGATATTAGCTCGGAAACTTGTAAAAAATGGTAAAAATTGATTTTTTTCAAATCAAATTACTCTTAGTAGGTATTTTCATTTCTTTATATTGTGACTATTTTAGAGAGATAAAGCCTACATCTAGCAAATAACGTCGAGTTTTTTCCTTTTTAGTGGCGCATTTTTTAATTGTTTAACTCTAATAGTACTTGATTTTTCTCTCGATATTTCACCGACGAGAAATTGCAATATTTCGTTGAAAGATTTAAAAATATAAAGCAAAATAGCATATTTAACAACTATGTGCAAAATAAAATTTAGGAGAGTTAATTCTCTTTAAAAATTTTCAATTTCTTTGAACTGCAAATTTCCATTTCCGTCTTAAATTGTCGCATGTTGGGTTTCTGTCTTTTACGCTAGATATCTCTAATGTGACTTGTGGTCTAGGTTTAGGCTAGTTTTATATGTGTTTTCATACTTTCAGGACACAAACCTACGTATAGTAAGTTTTATTGTCTACAGGCTCGCTGACATCTAAATTGAAATTTTTACTGAGTACTGACTCCTCTTAACGGTCAGGAATAACAAGTAAAGTACCTAGTCTTTTTGCATAAAAAGTCATAACCGATTCGGTCCCTGGTTCTTGTTGATATGGATGGACTAAATCGTTGTGTGTCATGTCCACGTGAGGTAAGCATTTTCTTATATGAATAGATTTAATAGATTATAGTTGGCTGTGTGGTTATTGTGGGTTTGGTGGGTTATTTTAGGGGGTTTTAACCAGATGATGCGATGGGCCATATCAGAATGCGACAATATTATACTTATATTTAAGTAAATCCAACGCTACATGGACGAAAAGCTATCGAGGATTACTATTGTTCCTGTATACATGACAGCCGCACTGTCGGGAGTTGCGCGCATATTTTCAGTATAGTATATTTTCTGTCTTGGGCCAGACATCAAGAAACGTGCCGGCTGCTTTCTTGGATCATGTAATAATTGATCTTGTTCAAGCTGAATTAAGAATTATAAAAGTAATTGGCTTATTTTTTTACCATTTTTTAGATGAAAGTGAATAATTAGATAAATATTTGTATTGGGATTAGAAGAGTCGCAGAAATATAATAATTATAAACATAAAATAGTAACGGTTTCATAGATTTTGAAATTATATGGATTTTTATGCATTTCTAAGTATTTTTTATATGATTTTTATATATGATTTTTCTAGATTCCCGGGTCTCACAATGATGCGACCCATATCACTAATAACTAGTCATATAGCAATTTAGCCTATCAATTTCGTTCATGTCCGCGGTCGGTCAAACGTCCATATTAAGGTGCCCAATGACTTTTAAGCAAATGTTTAGGATGTCAAAAGAATCATTCGATTTATCCCATTTGCAGACATTAATTTCCACAGGCATTTTCGTTTTTCAACACTTTGCACTAATTTTGAAACAGAACTACCTACGTTCACTCATTTTTAATATTTTAAACTAACCCGACTTAATTAGTTTGAAAATAAAATATCGACTGATGTAAGTAAAAGTCAGTAACATGTACGTCACTTGCTGATTATGAGCAGATTAGTATCACATCAGTAATATCATTACCTCTTACAATGTGGCATGCCTCATTAATATATTATTATTATTGCGTTATTGCGATTTAGTTGGTCCATACATACATTTTAATGTTATTTTTGTACTCATTTCTTACCCCCTGTCTACACTGGCCATAAATTATGGCCTATCATATGTTATTGCTACGAAATTGCCAGTGTCGACCATGTAGGCATGGCAATAATTCATGGTAGGCAATTTATGGCAGACCATTTTGCGTACCATATATGTCCAAGAAAATTGTTTACCATAAATTTGACGTTTATAATCAAAATGGCTGAAATGAAGCTAACGCGTTCGGAACTAATTAAATTAATTAATTTTTAAGGACTAAATGAGTACTTGTGGAACTATAAAGGTGCATATTCGTTTTCTTAGTTTTTTCATCTCTTCTAACTAGGCGAGCTCCAAATTTTTTAATGCAATTAATCTTTTGATCGCAGTCTTTTTCCGTCTTGATAACGCCATCGGCCAACCAAAAATGAACATAACATGATTTGCCCACACCAACATTTTTTTTTTCCAAGATGGGCTTTCCCATAAAATATGGTAAATCCGGTGACACACGATGATACACCCACCGTACTAAAAACTGGTTTTCTTAGCACTATTTTAGAAAACTTTCGTGTATACCTCAATTTAGAGCAGAAGGTTAGACTCGGATGATACACGAGTGTTTTATTACACATATGAATGCGTGTACGCGGTTATTGTGCGTATAGAACATGTGGTAATGATGAATTTTCTTTGCTGCTTCAAGAACGTGTATCAACCGTGTACAAACTACGTGTACCATGGGCTGATACACATTCGATACAAAAACCGATTTTACGTCGTGTTTAGTCTCGAGTATGTATCATCATGTGTCACGGGACTAAGAAATTTTTTATGGCCAGTGTAGACAGGGGGTTGTAACAAAATCTCTCTATAACGAAAGAATTTACTCGGTCCTGGGTTTCTTTAAAGCGAGTTTTCACTGTATATATGTAATTCCGTTATTCAATTTTCATCATTGCGTTGAGTTAAAACCTTCGACAAAATTTACAAGTCATGAAATAGAAACCTATATGAGTGCGTTGGGAATCCGTTCTTTAAAATGCTCTATATCGATACTTGTAGAAAATTGCCAAAAGTTGACTTTATTTATAATATATAGCTTAAACTATTATCCATACAGAAAATAGTCATCTAGTAATTTACAGCTTGGTTCCTTACCTTCCCAAAGGCTGCACTTTCTATATACCTTACTTAACAAAATAATAAAATAGTTTTGCTTACAAAGTAACCTTACCATTTTACGCTCTCAACTGAATTAAATAAATAAATAATTGCATGTGCGTATGTTAAGCTGGATTTCGAATCTGTAGGAAGCTACATTCGATATCACCATCCCACGGCATACCATCGCATATACATTAAGCCTTGACGGTGAAACCGGCCATTAAACATTCGAACTTTGAACTCGCGATAGTATTGATAGTTTTTGTATATATACATAAATACATACGTATAATCGTATAATAATATCTCATTTAGCACGATCTCCGTATAGACAGGGGTTGGCACGCATGAGGTCAATGAGAGCCGCCTGCCGGTTTTCCATATATTAAGAAGAGCCACACCATAGTATTTAATTTTGTTCAAGAAAGAATTTTTTTTTGGGATTCTCCGGTATATAGCAAAAGCTAAAAAATATTCTAATTTGTTATTTCATCACACAACCCATTAATTTTTGGTGACAAGTTTCAAGTCTTGGTTTGACTCATCAACGGGTCACAAATAGCGAAATTGTGTGATTTGAAAAACAAATGAAAAAATGAAAAAAGAAGAAAGAAATGAAAAGTTTGAGAAAATAGAAAAAAACAATTTTTTTATTTAAAAAAATTTTAAAAATTTTAAAAAAAAATTTTAATTTTAAGTACAAAAATTGAAATTAGGCAGCAAGCAGCTTTCTTTAAGTGTGGACACGAGTTTCCAAAATTCAAGTACAAAAGTAGCTTTATGCTACATTTGCAATGCCAGATCTTATTTCATCTCTAATAACTCCAATTCCTGAACCGCTTTTTCAAGAAAGTTTCAGAAATTGAAAATGCATCTTCATGGGTTCATGAAATATACAACTGTCGATATAAAACTTTTCAAATCTTCAAACGTAAGTTTGAAATCAGCTTGGAATTCTTCAAATTTTTCTTCTTCTCTGCTCCATGTAATAGGATTGTAGAGTTCCATCAAATGCAAAATGCAAACATTGTAAATTGATCATAAGGAGACATCACTGGGCAATTAATTTGTTTCGTAATTTGACCGTAGCTCTTATAAAAACATCTTAAATTGACGATGAGTCTATTTAAATCCTCCACACATTTCCGTATTTCAAGTAAACTTAGCTATGAGTTGCTCGCGATGAATTATGCAGTGAAGTGGTAAAAAATTTTGAATTTCAGTATTGTTTCTTAAAAGAAAATATACGGCACTCCATATATTGCAACACTTACGAATTTATCAAATGTGTACCTTACTTCGTGAGTTTCGATAAGAGCTACAAAATCTAACCTTTCTTCCTTCACATTTACATCTGTAGATACTTAGCGGGCAAAAACAGTAAATAGTGGAACCACCTGAATGTCTGTAGACTCGTGGAGAGCTAAAAACTGAATGCTGTACAATTTTTCAAATCGCACGTCAACAAACTATTTTTAAAAGTTTTAATAATTTCACCAATACAACGTTCAGTTATGCGGTGTGAGATAGTTAAGTACCTGAGTACCTAATCAACTTATGCAGTTTTGTATTAACAGTATCAAAAACTTTAAGCCAGTATCTTATAATAAATTTTCCTTCTCCATATGGACGTCAAATGAACGCACAAACAATATACCAAGCTATCAAAAAATTATATGACAGATCCAATCATCTTCGCGACTAGAAGAGCCTTAATGCTTACGAAACCCTGGTTGTAATGACTTAGGTTTCTCTGTTCGAAATTTTGAATTGAGTGGATATTAAGTTTAAAAGTGAGAATACGTTATTTCGTAATGTTGTGCAGTATGCAATTGCAACTTTACAAATAACGAATGACTTTCCATTATTGTCAATAAGAGCAAATTTCTCTACTCATTCTTATTGAAAGGTTCTATTTTTTTATTTTCTAGTTCGTATTTTCATTTTTGATGTTTTCTGAGAATACTTTAATAACAAAATTTTGTAAATTTATATCTAAAGTTTGAAATTGAAACAAAAAAAATTAATAAATTTACGCTGCGAAAAAATTACACATCGTAAACAAGCTTAAATTGCTTGATAAAAAAGTCTATCAGATATTTTGATAAAAGAAAAAAAAAGCACGAAATATGACATTTAACTGATAGGAAAACTATCACTCCAACTTTATTGTTCATTGGCAATTTCATTCTTTCCGTCTATGACTGATGAGCATACGTGTGGAATATTTAATACTTAGTATATTTTTATGTTTCTTAAAAAAATTTGTAGCATTGTCACCTAACAAATTATTCTGTTGATAATCTGTAAAATATCTGAAATAATTTTTACGTAATGATCGTCATCTAACAAAGCCATTTTGCGTTTCTCAGTAAGAATAAAGATAAAAGATATATGGTGAGAGACTTTTGATGGATCGACGTTTACATATTAGCAGATTAATTACTGATTTTTTTGTTTACTACGAAATAAATAATAAATAAAAATTTCGTTATCGTACAAAATGTTGATTGTAGAACTGAATTACAGCACCATCTGATATTTTGCGAGAAATTTTTTCTATATAGTCTCATCCTTTGCTTCGAACTCCTACGTGATTTCATTCAATATTTTAGAAATTATAAAATTATACTTCTTTCCATGATCCATCTTTCAATATCTACGAAAAAACGATTAAAAACTTGACAATTTACAATTTGACAGTTTACGATTTTTACCACAAGAACTAGGAGGGGAGCGTACGTGTAAGGTATTGCAATGATTGTTTCGACAGCATTTATATTTCAATAAGCTATCTGCCTCAGAATTTCTATAAAAAATGCATGTCATCATAATGTAAATCCTGCTTAAAACATGAAAACTTCGCTCCTTTTCATTTATTTATGAAAATGAATCATTTTCCATTCTGTTTTATTGCATGCAATTTGCTGCGATTTCACATATTTTATCTTTATTCATAAAAATTTTAAAGAGAGTTTTGTTTTGTTTTTATTTTTATTTTTTTTTCAGAGGAGTCAGTACCAAGATTTGCAAGTTCATACATTTTTCAATGCAAATTTCTAGCAAACTATTTGCAGCAGTATAACGATTTATATCTTAAATTAAAGGTAATGAAGAAGTCTAGTAAATAACGTCGAGAAAAATAAAAAAAAATGCATTGGAATGGAGATATTAGCTCGGAAACTTGTAAAAAATGGTAAAAATTGATTTTTTTTCAAATCAAATTCCTCTTAGTAGGTATTCTCATTTCTTTATATTGTGACTATTTTAGAGAGATAAAGCCTAGATCTAGAAAATAACGTCGAGTTTTTTCTTTTTTAGTGGCGCATTTTTTAATTGTTTGTACTCATATTTAACAACTATGCAAAATAAAATTTAGGAGAGTTAATTCTCGTTAAAAATTTTCAATTTCTTTGAACCGCAAATTTTCATTTTCGTCTTAAATTGTCGCATATTGGGTTTCTGTCTTTTACGCTAGATGTCTCTAATGTGACTTGTGGTCTAGGTCTAGGCTAATTTTATATGTATTTTCATACTTTTAGGACACAAACCTACTTATAGTAAGTTTTATTGCCTACAGGCTCGTTGGCATCTAAATTGAAATTTTTGCTGAGTACTGACTCTTCAGTGTCCAAATATGTAGTGAATATGAAATTTTTGAATGGCAACGATATGAAGGAGTTACCCGGTTTGTCCCATTTTCGAACTTAATATTACTTTTTGTTTTTTTTTTAAAACAAATGTACAAAATTTCAGCTCTCTAAGTACACGCGTTCTCGATTTATCGTGAAGACGGATAGACGGACGGACGGACAAATGGACATGCAAAAATCAAAATAACATGCATGGGTGTCCAATCCATTTTGATCTACCACCATTATTTCTAGGTGTTACAAACGGTATGACAAACTTAGTAAAGGTACCCTTTAGATTTCATCGAATCGAATTCTTTTTTAGACCAATTTTAGCTTTTTTACTTGTTCAATTCAAATTTGTAGATTCAATTTTTTTTTTTCATTTGCTTTCATGGCACACCGCTTGGGTCGGCTGCCCCGTTACCCCACAACCCCAGGTACGACACTGAAAACTCTAGGAAACAGCTGAGCGTTTATAAATTTAATTAAAAGGCATGCCTTTCTCTTTTTATGGTCTTAAAAATTACCTTATTAGTAAATAAGGCTAACTTTTAAAAACATTACATACATTACCATTCCCCTTTAAACTCTCAGAAATATTCTTAAAAAAAAAAAATTATTTGGAATTTCTAATTTGAAATATAAAAAAGCTCTACCGGTGCGCATAAACAAATTATCTAACTACAGTCCGTAACGTAACGAGCATAGAGTTCAAAGAAGTTTTAATTGGCTCTCTTTTTTTATAACACTATCATCCTGTCTGTAGTAGCTCGACATGTAGGTACATAGTAGGGCACGTATGAATTCACGCCTGGTAGAAGATTAAAAATAATTTAGATCAACATTTCCGCTACAATTTTTTTCAAAAAGAGAGAAAAAGTAAAAAACTCCATAAACTTTAATTGTCAACATCAGAAATCTCTGTGAAAAAAAAAAAAAAAAACATAAATGGCTGGTTTTCATCTTCTAAAAGCAAAAGCCGAAAATTATTCTATAGGAACCGCACGACTGAATGCCAAAAACAAATCGCTTGTACTTAAATTTTAAGTACTATCTACATTATACGAGTATATACAGGTACTGGCTACATATGTATGTATGTGTATGTATTATCAAGATTAAAGAATTCAAAATCTTCCAAAGA
Organism: Dioctria rufipes; assembly: GCA_963924295.1. Classification (NCBI taxonomy): domain Eukaryota; kingdom Metazoa; phylum Arthropoda; class Insecta; order Diptera; family Asilidae; genus Dioctria; species Dioctria rufipes. The sequence goes on along the minus strand of OZ002740.1, from coordinate 335,775,082 downwards.
AAACGTGCTTTCGCCTATGATCGTATATCGCACCGTTTGATATAGGAGTAAAGTTTCTCCCTCTTACGGGGTACCCAAAGAAAATACTTGAAAAGGTAACGAACAGTACTGACGCGTTTCTTATTTATTATTTTTTTTTTTTTTATTTTTTTCTGTTGTGGAAACCTGCAATTGACGGCTTTTGTATAAACTTTATATTCACCGCAATATTGATATGATCAGTATACATAATAACGCTAAAATTACGTATAACTATGCTATACGTATATATCTACCTGTATACGTATGAACATACATACATACATATATACCTACCTACTCTCCCACAAATTGGAATGGCCTCAATTTCAATTTGATGATGACGATGAACCGCCAAGATAGCTCTACAGAGGAAATGCGTTGCGTTTTTCTTCGACATCTTCGCGAGTATCTTAGTTTTTACTAGAATCTTTTTATTTGTTTATAAGCATCGATAAGACGAGAAAATTACGTTGATAATTTGTAAACTGTGTAAGAAAATGTTGAATGATCAGGTAAACCTACTCGAAATAAGTGTTTACTTTTAACCTATCGTTATGGAGAGTTTTCATGTCTAAAAATAGCTTGAATCTTTGATTAGAAGTCTGAAACAATTGAGAAATTAGGTATAATTTTTTATGTATTACGTACAATTGCTATTCTAGGCAGACGCATATCTAGAGGGGAAGCAGGGAGAGTGGTCGCTCCTCCTGGATGGATTACATTATAAAAATGTAGCACCTTCAAATCAACGAAATTCAGATCATACGAATTTACGCATAAATATACTGAATCCCTGATTTTCGTGTGAATGATGTAATTTCTAATATTTATGTAAGTACCTATAACTCTAAAAACAACACATATTTATTTCGTCATTATCGAAACAGTATATTTCCCCTTGGAAACGGCAAAATTATGTATTAAATAATAAATAAAAAGATAAAGTAGGAAACTGTACAACATATACCTAAAAAATCCTCATCGGAAAGATGTGACTGTGAGCCGTTTATTTACAATAATTTTTTCCTGCAAGATTTCTTGGAAATTTTTCTCCAGAACTTTCGTTATGTGTTTTTGGTGGCCAACAGCAGCCCAAAAAAGTTGAGTTGGATTCGGTTCTCTGGTCAGTGGTTCCGTAACCATTTTTATGAGCAAGCATATCTAATTTACTGTTAAAATGATCATTTTTCTTAGAAACTTTTTACGAAAAATTTTCGTCATAATTTGCACGCATGGTATGGTCAATAACAGTTACAGCAACAGAAAATTAAACAGAAATTGCGAGTACCTACCTAGAATCGAATTTGCTACTACTAGATATACTGTCTCTATCGCAAACTTTATAATATAGACTGATGATAGTACGCAAAAAGTGAAGCCATCATAAAATAGGCTTTTTATGTTGCGTGTGATTAGTGCTGCCACAAAGTAAAAAAACAAAAAAATTTACAGATGACGAGAAATTAAATCGACCATATTTCTTCAGAATTCGTGTGCATTACTTATGGCTGAAGACGGTCCCGAACATGTTATTTTTGTGCAGATAAAAATTTTTCTGAGTGCAAATAGCCATACCTTTTTCTTATGACCTTATTGAACCTCTGTCTTCAGTATAGATGCAACCAAATGATATGAATATCGAGATTCAAACTAATCATCCAGATCAGAACAAAAAAAAAACTGTTCCCGGATTACAGCCATTATCGGGAGTATAAAATACAAATATCTTCACTTTGTGGTGTACGTGTTTTCTGGGATAATTGCATGGTGTTAGAGTATTGTGTATATAAATTCGACGATGCCTTGACTTGATGATGTAATCAAAGGGTAAAGGCTGAAATACAATGAATGCGATACGAAACTGCCAAAATAATTTTCGAATACGTGTTGCGACATTAGAGCAAAGAAAATGATGCGACGCGAGAAAGTCGTTGACAAAAGTTAGAGCAAAGGGGAATGTCTGTTTTTCTTGGGCCCGACATCAACAAACATGAGAGATGTCTTAAACGATTCATTAGGTAGGATATTATTTTATTAACAATGTTTATTTCAATTAAGCGGGGCGAAGCTTTGGCGATCGGATGTAGCTTGAGCGACTTTCTTATGGGTGAAAAAGTGGACTTCTCGTGATTGCGCGGAATTGGTATGTCGAGGAAAATTACTTCTTATGAGAAAAAAGTTCACAACAGACAGAGTACTAATGGTCATGGAAGAAAGAACTGCAAGAATATATGCGAAATGGGGTGATGTGATTCAAGTGTATGAAAAACTGTTTTCCGGCGCGCAAAATCTTCCCGAGAAAGTTTTCTGAATTGAGAAAAAAGTACACCACTCCATAGTACTCGGTCACACCTTTAATTTGATATGCAACATGCCATATTTGAATCACCCTCCTTCCGCCGGGGGTTCCTACCACCCACCAGAAAAGTATGCAGAGAAAAATTTTCTTCTACAGATTGAATGAGCTGAGGCGAACAATGAAACTCGTTTTCTGATCGGACATAACCCTACCGAGTTAGACCCGATCTAAGGTACAAAAAATCTAGTACCTCAGTTCGATTAAAAAAGGAAAGGGGAAATACTAAAAAAGTTGGGATGGCTATTTAAGCGTCCGAGTAGGACTATGGATACTCAAACTTCTTCGCAGGACCAAAAGAATTCGATTCTGTACAAGATTTTCCAAAATGTACTAGATAAAACTTTGACGTGCCTGTCCCCTCCGCCTCTCCGCTTAATTGAAATAAACATTGTTAATATTTTCAGAGTATCATAATGCATTGTTTAAGACATCTCTCATGTGTGTTGATTTTAGAGCCTAAAATTGACATTCCCGTTACTAAAGTTGTCGTTTCGCAGTGCGACATTTGTGTTTAACAGTTCGTGTGTTAGTAAATTTCGCGTACTTTTCTTTTAAATCTGGTATAACTGCGTAGGTATAAGCATTATATGGAATTATGCTTGTTCTTAAAATAAGTAAAAAAGATCCGTAGGCATTATAAAACGCAAGACGCGTCTCAAATTTCATTAAACGAGAACGAAAATGTCGCATTCTTTGTACTACGTTTGCGACAAAAAACCGCCAAATGCCGTCGTGTATTTCAGCCTTTAGCCAGAAACTGCTCGCTCCAATATAAAATCAATGATGCCTCGATCTGAGGTCGGATTCTAAACACGGAGAGTTGGGAAGTTTGGGTGAATGAATCGAAGTAATACACATTTTGGTTCGTATCCATGATATACATATTTAGCCGAGATCAATGAATTATTGCGATTTTCTATGAGCTCTTCTCATTCATTACTTTGTTAATATCGATATCTGGGTATTTCTTGTCTAGGTATTTCTTCTATGGGCTAATATGGAGTAAAATTTTCTCCATTTGAAATTGATCGCGAAATGTTGCATCTCATTTGTCACGGTAAGATTGAAGAATATCAAAATAGGATTAAGACGAATGGCAGTAGCGTGTATTAGAAATATAATGGAGAGCATATTGAACACGCTTTATAACATGTTAGAAAAAAGTAGTGTAATAAAGATGTTGTTATTGTATGCTTATCTGCATCATTCATTTACATAACGCTCTTATACACAAATCTCTTAAAAGTTTTCTTAGAATTATTTTTGAACGAGTAGGCGCAATAAATGGTATCTAGTAAGGGCTATTCCAAAGTGCATTAAATTTCACCTGATAATAACGCTATATTCCGGATAAATTGGCAGGAAATTTGAATTTTGAGAAAAAAATTAGTGTCTGTCTGAGCGAGATGAAATAAAAGGGGAAACAAAGAAAGAAAACTAAATTTAAATTTAAATTATTTGCTTGAGATTAACATTTACAGTGGGAACTAAATTTCCATGGTAGTCTGAATCTAAACCAATAATTAATTTAGACACAAACCAACGCAAATGCGGCTAACCAAAGTTCCCATATTCTGCCTACTTCCCCAATATTGTTGCTCATTCAAAATAAGGAGAAAAATTAACACATATTTCTTAAATTACAGATGAATTTTTAATTAACATATCGGAGATGGATTTTGCTGTTATTTATCTTCACTACAGACAGTTCACCAATATCGATTTACAGCAAAACATCGCCGGCAGAAGTATTGAGATAAAAACATCGCAACAATTTCGGACTAAATAGGGAACTCGGATACATCATAGCACTATAAACGGGCGAACAGATCACATACATTCATCTTTGTTTAGGAAGAAACTGGCTTCTATTAAACCCGGTCCACAGTGCTTTCAGGACATATGTACAAGAGAAAGGCAAGATTCCCCAAAATCATATTAAGCGGGTCGAACGCTTACAACCTTCCCCAAGAAAAATGGAACGCTTTCGCGGAATATCTCCAATCCACTTTCAAAGACAACTCGTCTCTAAGCGATACAAATTTTAAGACTACTGTAGACTCGACCGTTGAAGACTTCACTGCCCAGACAGTGAGATCCTACACCACAATCTTTAATTAAACAAACACGTCCTTAAGCCCGGATGATTGAAGCATATTTTCAAACCCTGTTCACGTTTTTGCCCTTATCAGGACTATCAGAGGCAAAAAGCCCGCCGGCCCAGATAAGATTTCCGACAAAGTTATCAAAAACCTCCCACCTGTCGTCATAGAATTTCTGACAATTGTTTTCAATAATTGCCTCAATAATTCATACTTCCCTTGATGTCTGGAAAACCGCGCGCATAGTCCCAATTCCCAAAAAGGATATTTCTCTTTTGTCCAACCTGGGCAAAATTTTCAAGAAAATAGTCCGCCAACACGTAGAAAACACCTGCCTCGACCTAAATATCCGGCAGGACACCTAATTCGGCTTCAAGCCCCAGCACTCTACTTTTCACGCTTTGCTCAAATTCTTCTCTGATTCTACAAACGCCCTCAACAAAAAAGAGCAGACAGTAGGCTGCTTCCTTGATGTAGAGAAAGCGTTTGATTCAGTTTTCAAAAATGGGCTAATTTTCAAAATTATAAACCTCGAGTGCTCGCCTTATTTCACCCGGGTTATACATAGTTTTCTTTCATCCCAGAATTTCTACATAGAAATCGAGAATGCCAAGTTTCAGGCAACATCAGCCAGTGCTGGTGTCCCCCAAGGTTCGGTCCTCGGACCAACTCTCTTCAATCGTTTTACCTATGATCAGCCTTCCAACGACTCTACACCACACTGCTCTTTGCTGATGACTCCCTTACCTACGCCCACTCTATGGCAGTCAACTTCGCTGCTACCAAAGTTGAGCGGCATGTTCTCAAACTCGGCGAGTTCTACAGAAAGTGGGGCATCAAAATCAATCTGAGCAAATCTGAACTGATATGCATCCGAAACCCATCCACATGGGGAAGACCCAATCTCGCTACACGAGCCAAAAACATCAAAATCAAAGTCAATAACGAAAAGCTTCACCCTTCAAAGAACACCAAATATCTTGGTGTCAGTTTCAATAATCTGTTGAAATTCAAACTGGTCATGAGGAAAGCGAATTACGCTTACTCCCAACTTAACCCTATTATCAGAAGGAGAAACGGTCTCCTGAAAGATACAAAGCTTATATATAAACAGCTTATTCGCCCAATCATCTGCTATTGCTTTCCCATCTGGCATACCATTTCGCCATATAAGTATGAAGCAAATTAGCAACTCGAAAGAAAGATTCTACGAGCCTGTACAGGACTGTACAGGAGATCTGATTTGAGAAGATCTCTCAATATCCAAACCCCATCATTAGCCAACTTTCAACGCAATTTCAGGTTAAAAGCTTCCACTTTTTATCACCTCTTCACCTCATCAACTCTGAAATGAAAAACATTTATTACCTGGGCGTAAGGTTTACTTTCTTCTCTGGCACAGGAAGATAACATCGTGGATAGGACACCATCCTGGCGGTGCTCGATCATCGCTGGACCATTCTGGAGTTTCATCATGTAGGAAGAAACGCCAGATATCATCCCACAAAAAGGTAGAGAAATTTCTAACATTCCACAACCTTCCAATCCCATCCAACATCACCATTCCATTAAATCCACACACCCCATAATTGTAAGACAACCGACAAGAATACAGCTTGCCGTCGCGCAACAAGCTGCGATAATATCGCGAAATCGAGAGTTTTGTGTTATTCGGACAATTATAGCGTGAATTACAATTAGGACTGATCTGTCGACTGCGACTTCTTTTTAAGTCGCAGTCGACGCTGAGGTGAAATTTGTAATTAAATTAAAGCTTCAACTGCTTGAACAAACCAGAAGTCCCGACTTCTGTGATTGAACTGAAATTGGCCGCAGCGAACACCAATTTTGCACTTTGAGAAAAGTTGAATTTCAGTCGGAGTCACAGTCGAAGTCGAAGTTACGCTTTGGGTAAAGCGGTAGTCGACTGATTAGTCGTAATTGTAATTCAGGCCTAAAGTGTAAAATGTATTAAAGTCATAAGTGAAACCAAGGCCAAAATAAAAGTCTGTACGTAAATCTTTTCAAATATCTCGGGATATCGGTTCGGTTTAAAATTTCGTCATAATTCGTTTTCTTTCGTTTATCAAGTCTGAAGGACTCTGATTGATTGATTGATTGATTGATACATTCCTCTTTCATGATCGAGTCATTGACATCTTAAGATCAAGCTCCTCATACACGTCCTGATATTTTACTGTCTTGCGCTGAATACCATTCTTGGTTGGGCTCTGGACCACCAAGCATTTCCTATTGGTGACATTCTGTCAGCTTGCATTTAGAGGTATTTTAGCTAGGCTTGGGATGGGACCGCTAAGCTCTCACCTTTTTCTTCTCTCTCTCTCCTGCCTTGCGTTGACTGGGTTCTGGACCTCCAAGCATATCCTCGTGTTGTTATTCACTTAATCATTATTATTATTATTATACTTTAATATCTCAGACGTGAATTTAATTCTTATATCTACATTTGTATTACTTTCATTAAGTTGCAGACCTAATCAGTGTACATAATAAAACGATATAATAAATTCCTGATTAAGAACTTTTATTGGAATTTTAGTTATTCCCTCTATATACTGATTTATACCATCACGAATAATACTATTACATAAAGAATTCAGAATCCTTATTGGACTAAAAAATATAAATGGAAGAACTTTAATACTTATTTCATTATTCTCAATAATTATATTTAATAATTTTATAGGATTATTTCCATATATTTTTATACCCTAGATGAAATCATAGGGGTATACTAAGTTTGTCATTCCGTTTGTAACACCTCGAAATAATGATGGTAGAGCAAAATGGATTGGACACCCATTCATAATATTAAAAGTTATTTCGATTTTTGCATGTCCGTCCGTCCGTCCGTCCGTCCGTCCGTCTGTGCGCACGATAACTTGAGAACGCGAACACGTAGAGAGCTGAAATTTTGTACACAGACTTTAAAAAAAAAAAGTAAAATTAAGTTCGAAAATGAGCCAAATCGGGCAACTCCTTCGTGGGGTTGCCATATAAAAATTTCGTTTTCCGCTATATATTTGGTCACTGCCTGAGAACGCGTCGACGTAGAGAGCTGAAATTTCGCACATGATGTTTTTACTACATTAGGAAATAAAATGTCAAAAATGGACTAAATCGGGCAACTCTTTCTTGGTGTTGCCATATAAAAATTTCGGTTTTTTACGTATACTTTGAAAACGATCAGTCCAAGACATTTTTATGGTACTAAAAACTTCTGCAGAATACGAAATCCTATAAAATTGGTTATAATCATTTTGTCTGTGCGGCAAACCGTTCTAGAAATATATGCGAAAAACAACTTCAAAATCAATACTTGAATAGATCGGTGACCATACGAAATTTAATACGGGCATTCATCTAGGGTATCCTAAGAATTGGTCTTAGACCAATTCTAGCTTTTTTACTTGTTACTAGTACAAGTCATTTAGTATTAACTATTTCCTTATCATTACCTTTGTGATTATCCTTTATATTATATGGATGATTTAATCATACTTAACATATATTTGCACATTTAGTTCCTCAAGGAACTCCTAATTTATTAATACCTTTTATAGTATGTATTGAAATAATTAGAAACATAATTCGTCCAGGAATCTTAGCAGTACGATTATCTGCTAATATAATTGCAGAGCATTTATTATAAACATTACTAGAAAATACAGGATCTATATTAAATTATTCAATTATTGTATTAATTAATTTACAAATTGTTCTTTTAATATTAGAATCAGCTGTTGCTATTATTCAATCATATGTATTTGCTGTATTAAGAACATTATATTCTAGAGAAGTTAATTAATGTCAACACACTCAAATCAACCCTATCATCTAGTTGATTATGGCCCATGACCTTTAGCAGGAGCCGTTGGAGCTATAGTTATAGTAAGAGGTTTAGTAAAATGATTTCATCAATATAACATTAATTTATTAATATTAGGAATTATTATTACTTTATTAACAATATATCAACTTACCAAGGATTACATACATATATCATGTAACGGTAGGGCTATGATGAGGAATAATTTTATTTATTATTTAAGAAATGTTTTTCTTTATTTCATTTTTCTGAGCTTTTTTTCATATAAGATTATCCCCTAATATTGAACTAGGATCTATATGACCCCGATTAGGAGTAACACAACTTAATCCATTACAAATTCCATTACTTAATACATCTTGTATTTAATGACCTGTCTCTTTACAAATCACTGCGCACTAAAGGTAGTATGCTCGCGAAAAAATTGCATTCTGTTACATACTACAGGAAACTTGTTTCAAATCGAATCACTGGAGACACAAATAAAAATGTTATGTTAGATATTTGAAAAACCAACAGTTATAAATCACCCTGTACCTGGGAAAAACTGATAAGATTGTGCCCTTTACCTTCTATAAATTTTTTTCATTTCTCATATTTCAACCTATCACCTGTATCATTCATGACCCCGTTAATTACAAGTCACCCTGTATAGTTGAACTTTAAAGAGTATATTTATGCCTGCAATAACCTTTCAACTATATAAATTAAGAAATAACCAACACAAATGGAATTTGATTAAACGATAAATTCCGCGTTTATTGCCAATTCATTTGGTTTCGTATTTTATGCATCTAGTGAACGAGACTCGACGGACATTCTGCAAACACCTGCAACTGTATAAAAGCGTTGGAAATTGCAAATTTCTGGTCTGTGGTGGGTTTGATTTCTCTTGTGTACCGGAATGACCTATGATGTTTCACTAGTGACCGCATTAAAGTAAATAAGTTTTTGGAATATTTACACATTCACCTAGCTCATATTAAAGTCTATGTATAAACGTGGTACTTTTTACAGGTAGTAGGTACGTAGGTACGTGAGAATTATATATGAAATTCTAAAACTAAATTAATTATAAAATCAAAGGTAATTGTGGCGATCTGGTTGCCTTTATGACGATTAAAAAAAGTCTTTGTGTGAATCTCTTCTAGCAATCTAGAAGATAACGTCATTCTTAACGTTAATTGAGATCACTTAAACCGCACTATATACTGTACAGCAAAGTACTGCTATTTAATGCGGTATCTATAATGTAGAGTAGACTGTAGAGTAATCACAGATCGCTTACTCACATAAGAAGAAATTACGGCAATTTGACGCCTTATTAATTACGTAAACTTCGTCTAATGTAAAAGTCACTTCCAAGACAACTACTCTTCGTACATTTGATGCTGCGACCTCATTTTTCATTAGACCTATTAATCTCATGCCTTTCATTTTACCTCAATAGACGTCACCGACGACGACAGTCTTCAGTTCAGAAGCGTGGGATTCCTGTTTTTCTTGATTGAACACGCACACTCTATTTGTTTATGTATGTATGTATGTATGTATGTATATGAATTGTACGTCTTTTTTTATGTTATTTCTCTAGAATGAATAGCAATTACAAGACACGTGTATGCATTTTATCATTTGGTTTTTTTATCGATATTCTCATGGTGCGGTCATTAAATGATAAAATTCATTTCCAAACACCATTCAAGGTTCTTTTAATCGTCTTTATCGATTTATGTTTATTGTACTTCGGAATTATAGAATAGAAAGGTTATAGTTTTAGATTGAGATTAATTAGATTTTATTGCTATTTTTATATCATCATCGTCAGTGTTAATAATATAATCGAAAATCAATTTTGTATATGTATATAGGTACATAGGCCAGGGGGTCTCATCGAGATGGTAAAAAAAAACTTGAGGGGTGCAAGTATAGCCCATTTGCGATTAAAAATGTTATACAACATTTTTTCGAGTTTGCGTTATTTTAGAAGTTATAGACGATTTTCGATTTTTTCGAAAATTCGAGCCTATAAGTATGACGTCCTTCGGACTATAACTCAGTTCAGACTACTCATTGGACTCACATGCTCGACGACTAACGAAGACAACAGAAGAGTTGGTCTTTGATTATATTAGGTAAAGTTAGAGGGGAATCGCCAAGGAAGATTTAGCCTCCTTCACTTGAACCACTGACGGGTTTATCATTGTGCCCCATAGGTTCTTTCGAATCTATCCTTCTAGGAACAACACTACAACCATTCAGTTTCTCTAACGAGACTTAGGCTGCATCTAAGCTCTTTACCTTCCAGCTCCACCAGCTCTAAGAAGAAGTACCTACCATCCCGCATCTTTTGGTGTCGCTATATAGTAGAAGCTCCATTGTTTTCTTTTTATATTATACACAGACTATAATTGACTCGCAATACAACAAGTGTCCCGATTTTTCCACCGATGGTTAGCCTTAACGCAAGGTATATAGAATATAAGGTATTCCCATTACGAACCACCACGAAATATTGTAAAAATGTATAGGAAAGTACAGTACAGAGAACAAAATACTCTCTCTCCTCTCTCTGTCTTTTCTATAAAAATTTATATACATTAGTCACAGAATTACGTCACAGGCTATCAGCTGCAATGTGTCGAAATTTTAATGAGAATACCTTGTCTTCTATATACATTGGCCTTAACGTAGCTGTCAGTAATAATGTTGCATTCTCGAGTTTTCATTTTATTTATATTTTTTTTGTTTTAATTTTAGACTGACATACGATATTTTCGATATTTATATCGTAGGTACCCAGCAGAATAGGGTCACCTTATTCAATATGGAAATCTCTTCTGTTCTGTCTTTGCACAACCGTTTCAAGAGAAAACTTATCTTCAAAAAAATTAAAACAAATTGTAGTTTTTAAAAAAAAAAATCGAATTACGAAACAAACGCTATCGAAAATTTCAAATTTATTTATTATATTTACGATTGGTGCACTAAATAACGTTCTGTTGTGAATGCGCCTTTACAAAGAAATACCGGATCGAATTTCGTGTCATCATTTATGAATGTATTTCAATTATGATTATTAGTAATTCTTGTACATACATAAAAATGACTGCAATAGTATGTTGATTGGTGTTAATACGAAAATATAGCTGTGTGCATTGAAAAAGAGAAACTTTTTTGCACGCAGATTTTTGAAATATTTCTTCTGGTGAAATTAACTAATAACTAGAAATAAATGAAAATGCTAGTTTACGAAATAATCGGAAATCTTTGATGTTTTCGGACTTCAAAATTAGAATTCAAAAAGAGAAAAAGATCGACGGATATCCATTAACATACACTCCTCAAAATTGGTATCAACAAGTATTTTCCAAGGACTTTGTTACAATCATAGCATATTGTATATAGCAATATGCTACACTGAGCTAGATACACGTCTAAGCGACCCGCAGCAGCACGAGGTGGGCGCGATCTGTCCTCTGTATGGATGGAGATCGAAACGCGCCGAACGCACCCAAATCGAGAGTCGAAAGAGGCCCCGAAAAAAAGAAGGGAAGAAGAAGACTTCCTGCGAGCTGGCTGAAAAAAAGGTTAAAAGTGTGATTTTGTGAAGGCATGAAAAAGCTCCCAATATTCAAGTATTTCTAATGGCAAAGTTGTGGTCGATCTTATTGATGCGATTAACGGAGGGCTCTATTAATTACAACTTGGTTAAGCTGGATGGTTCTAAAGAGGATAAATTGGCCAACGCAAAATACGCAATATTGAGGGTACGCAAGATTGGGGCCAAAGTATATGCTCTTCCCGAAGGGATAACAGAGGTAAAACCAAAAAGGGTGATGATTGTTTCCGCTTGTCTTATGGCCGTGGATTATATTCCAAACATGGATAGTGCTCAATTTAATGTTAACTGCAACTAAAATTATCTGCATCAAAAATTACAGTTAACAATCGCTAGGTTTCGTACTGTAGCCTATTTGCATATTTAACCATTTACACTTGCATTTTTATTTGTGGATGTTTGAAAGCATTTGCCGTTTTCACCGCGTCGAATTGAGAAAATCTGATCAGCAACGAATGGTGCTCTACAACACAAATTCCTAGATAGATAAACAAAACACCCTAGGAAAGCGCTCATTCGATCAAATGTATTGAGATAGTTATATAAAACGAACTAGTGAATTTTTTGTTGTTTCTGGAAAGAAAAAGGATCCTGTGAAAACTTCTCTTGCGAAAGTTTACTATTTATCTTACGAAGCGTCTTCGAAAACAAATTTAAAAGTAACGACGAGTGTTAGTAAGCAATTTCTACTAATTTGCTGCGATGGAATATCACACTACTGCTGGAAATTTTTAAGGATAAGTGCCAAAATCGACGATATATAACCACAAATCCTTCAAAAACTTTTTGCTACGAATTGAATTTTTGCTGAAGCTCCAGTCATTACAGTTAGACGTATAATTACTAAAATTTTTAGAATACAATTTTAATTAACAGTGGAATGCGGAAACATCTGGGAGGCGCCTCTTCAGTGGATCCACAACAAAAACCCATGTAAGTTGTTGCCTTTCTTTTCATTTTTTTACTGATTGATTTGCACATTGCTATCTTTATTTAAAATTTTTTTATATACGAAATACCTTTTATCATAATTAATGAGTTAGTGTTAGTTCATTACTTTTGTGATTGAAGCGATTAAATGGATATTGTTTTGGGATTATGAATTTTGTTGAACGCAATGATGAGTTAGCGTCAGTTCATTACTTTTGGTAATTGATGTGTTTGGCCTACTATTATTGTTAACATTAAAAATATTTTTTTCTAATGTAAAGGCTGCTTAAAATTCATTTTCCCTCTCACGCTCCCGGAGCCCTCTCGACATGAAGGCTGCTTAGGTCCGCTACTCTCTCTCTTTTCAGATCTAAAAGGGACACTGAAAACAATCTGCCCTCAGTGTCATTGGGAGGATGGGGCAAGCAGTAGAAGGCAGTCCATCTGTGGATTCACACAGGTAAGGGTAAGTGGTGTCAAGGCCCCTTCAGGGCTGGAGTGTGTGCTACGGCTATTTTGTTTGTAGGCACGAAAATTTTTGATTATGGCAGGTGACAGCGGCAGGTTTTGGTTAACCCCCCCTATAACTCTCCCGCAATAGCCGAGGTGCTAGCGTGCCACCCTGCAGTCAACGCTGTCCACCGAGTGATCTGTCAGCTCATACTGGCAGTTGGGACTTCACGTCCAAAATAAATCACTCAACATATGTTCCATAACAACTTCGATATGAAATAGTGTTCGTACGCGGTGCAACATGAAACGCTCCACAGCTAAAGGCTACACGACACGACAAAAACACCGTAAAAAACGCTATCAATTGGGTTCTAATAGGATGGCAGTTTATGGTATAAAGTACAATGCTGACGACCTCGTTCGACGTTGTCGTCGAACTTAAATGAAAATGGAAATCTGTCGCACGTACATATAGGATGCGTTTAACAAAATTATGATTTTGGGTTGCGTTCGCCTTGAGGCGAGCTGTGAGGAAGCCTGAGAGAGGCCAGGCCTGAGGCTTGCTTGGGTGTGTTTCTGACTTGAATGTCACGCCTAAATGAAATGAACTGTTCTACTGATTTTTTCGTGTTTTTATTCAGGTCAGCAACCCTTGCATGACATAGAATGAACTGAAAATGACACTTCGAATTACAAATTCAAAATAATATTTCGAATTTAAGCACTTGTAATGCCTACTTAGGTGTAAAATTTCCATTTACCACAGTATAAAATTTTTGTCACAACCTCGGAAGCAGTTGACTAATTTGTCATACTTTTAGGCGTGTATTCTGACATTATTTCATGTAAATTCATTTTAGTTTATTTTGTGGTTGGTGAAAAGGATAAATCAAAATGAGTATGGTGAATATAAAAGTACGACCAATTTGAAGTGAAATGTCAAAATATGTGACTAAAATATACGCCTAAGCTACGACAAAGAGATCAGATTCAACTCTCTGGTTCTGTTTTTTTATCTTCTTAACCAAAATGGCCACACATGCTACTTTAATAATCTTTTTTAATTTATTCGTTGAAATTTTTTCTATTTTTAATTTAGAACACAAATAACAGAATAAATTTAATTGGGAATTGACAGCTCTTGTGTCTCTCACATTGTGTTTTAGCCTTGTTTTAATGTTGTTTACATTGTCCCATTAATAAGTCTCTTTCTCTTGACATGTATATAAATTCACGTGGCACCAATTTTGATTTCAAAAGTATACTCTTACTATCAATGCTACCAACTGTCGTAAACTGGGGCCATATTTAAATTATTTAGGGATTTATTTATATACATATCAGTGGGATTTGACGAATTTAACACAAAAATTATATTTGGGACAATTTTTGGTTTTAAATTTTAATTCTGAGTCGAAAGAAATTAAGCAATTTATAAAGCAATTTCTCGTTACAGTTCAGTGGGAAATAATGCTCTCACAGAAAGAGACAATAATATAAAAGTGGTGCCCTTTGCTTTTATGCTTTTTTGGTTCAGCGAACAGTCAGTCCATTTATATACATAGATGCCAGTATAGTTAAAATTAACCCCAGATTCTTGATAAAAGTTAAGAGCTCTTATGCCTCATTTCCATCGTTTGACTAATTTTCCTGTTAATTTTGTCGTTCTAAATATTAATTTGGATTTCTATGAAAGAAAAAGTGTGTTATAAAAAAAATATTTTTAAATATTGACTTTTAAGCAACATTATCGTAAAATTACTTTATCCTAGTCACTCTAAAAAGATAAATAAATATAATTTTCACCACACGTGTCCCTATTTGTGTTAATTTTAAATGAAAAGTTTGGCTGTGTTAAATATTTGGTTTTGTAAGTGGTTTAAGTGAACAATATTTGAAATGTGCGAGAGAGAAAAGATTATAGGAACTGTTGCAATAATTAGAAAAAGATGGAGATATTTTTCAATTAGTAAAATAAATTACGATGAAAACGAGGCATTAGTCTCTTAACTGGGCTGTGAAAGCTCCTTAGCCGAAATTGGTATCGGCGTGAAAAGTTAAAAGATGTCAGAAGTCAGATGATCTCTTAACTTTAGCGAAGATTTTTTGTTAATGGATTTGGTATTCTAGCAAACAAATTTTTCTTAACATAAGAAGACCTGTCTGAGGTACGCTTAAATCTCTTATTGTTATAGTCGCAGAAATTGTTTTATTCCAAATATCGAGATTTTGGATAAAACTGCTGTAAATTAAGTGCGTATTTATCAGAGCCTGAAAATAACTCTCCATTAAGTCTTTTTATACCCTCGATGAAAACCATAGGGTATACTAAGTTTGTCATTCCATTTGATAACGCATAATCTTAAAAGTTATTTTGATTTTTGCATGTTCGTCTGTCCATGCGTCTGTCTGTCTGTGCGCATGATAACTCAAGAACGTGTATACTTATGGCCGGTTCCAAGTTTAAGGCTTAAGCCTCAGCGATGACTTAAGCCAAGGACTAATAAATATTTCGGTTTCACAGTCAAGACTTAAGTGATATCACTGGCTTAAGGAAAACTTAACTTAAGCCCGTCATCTCGAAGGCTTAAGCCTCAGATGTTGCTGTGGAACACATAGGAGATAATTGTCAAATATATATTTTGCCTAAATATTATAATTTTTGTTATTAAATGAACGTACATATTTCAAAAATTATACTTTAAAACTAAATTGAAATATTCCAAGCGGAAAATAGTTATCTGGTTAGCAGTTTTGAGTACTGTCTGGCAGTTTAGGACAAAAATGAGTTATTTATCTGATGCAGAAGATATAAGCGACCAAGGAATGTATAATATAATATCGCAAGGTGTGACCCGTGAAAAAATTATACGAAGGCGCCCGCAAAATTTCGAGACTTGGGATGACGTTGATTTTTATTCTCGGCTTCGACTGCAGACACATTCGGCTATGATGGTTTACGTTGTAGAAACATTCTGCAATAATGGTTTTTGGATTTGATATCCTTCCAGATAAAAACCACAACAAACTGGTAAATAAAAAATTCTTCTTCTTTTCGCTTAGTTTTTAGTCCACAATGGCAATTTTCCCTTAAAAAAAATTCACAATTGCAGCAGTGCTGACAACTTAAAAATTTTCATCCGCGGCTTAACTAAGCCTCAGCTTACTGAGTACTGCGAAACCGAGTATGCTTAAGTTCTAGGCTTAAGTCACACCCGTGGCTTAACTAAGCTCTGGCTTAGGCCTGGACTGTGAAACCGGCCATAAGTAAGTAAAAAAAGGGTAAAAAAAACCGAAATTTTTAGTTTAGAGCCCTATAAAGAGAGGGGTACGGGACTGGTTGAGCAGTCATTGGAAGGGTCATAAAGTTCTGCTTACAATGAGCTCTTTACCTGTTACCATACACCCTGTACGTTGTGTTTTGTGAAAAATTTTATTTTTATTTTCTTAATCACCCTGTAATTCCGAAGCGGTTAGCCATACAATTTTTTGTTTGCCCAAGTAAGCATTATCACCACCTGCTCTATTGACCACCATGGAGGAAACACCCTGTATATACAGTCTGGGAGTTGCAACGCCTACTGAGATATAGAAACTGTCTGGTGTAGTCTTGATAAGGCTTCGGTATTTATTTTACCCTTTTTGACGTACGACTGTACAGAGGCTGTATTCATAAAGGATTTCAGAATGCCAAAATTTCTAGCCTTTAAATTGCTTTAAATTACTCGGCGATACCGTTTCACTTTAATATTTTGGCAACAATTAATTTTTTTGCTACACGTTCATACCAAAATCCTGTTGGTCGTAACAATATCCTCAATTAAAACCAAAATTCGATATCTAGGATAATTGGCTAATTGCGACGTTAATTGTTACCAATCTTAGGAAATATATAAGCCGAATTATTGTATAGATCTCAGATTCTATCATACTTTAGGATGTATAGACTGCACACATTTATGGCAGAAACACATCCAAGCCTCGAGGCTTCCTCGAGGTGTTGTCAAAATTTCCAACACGGGTTTTTAAATGATGCAACACAAAACCAAGCCAGCAGCTAGCCTCAAGGCCTAGCCGCAAAGCTCGCTTTGCTCAATGTTCGAAATTTTTCTCTCTCAGGCCTACTTCTGTCAACAGATGTACTAACAAAATTAAAATGACAGCACCGAGCCACAGTATATTGTACGGAGCCCGGTGGTATCATTTTGTTTTCATTTCTTTGAGGCAAGCCTTGAGGCGAGCTGCCAGGAGGCCTGAAGGCAGAAACACATCCAAGCAAGCCTCAGGCCTGGCCTCTATCAACTTAATTATTGGAGTTAATCTTTGTGTACTATTTTTTTAATTGTTTAATAAATATATAAATTAATTAATTCGTAAAAAGTATTAATGCAAAACGAATAAGCCTCTTGTAAATTTGTCATTATAAAAAATATATCCCAATTAAAATCATTCATATCTGCATTAATTAAATTATAATTGGGTCTGCCATAATCCTGAAAAAGGTATGACATATTGTAATTTGGTCTACCCGAAGCAATTAAAAAATTAATAATCAATAACTACCTACATAATTCTATTTTTCAAATAGACCTATAAATCCGATTGTTCAAAAGTTTGCTTTTCCATGAATGAATCAATGATTGCCATAGAAAGATTCTTCTTAAAATATTATTACCAAATGGAAATTAATTAAAACATTGAAAAATTTAACCTGGATAGCGACTGGGTCTGAAATACAAGTTGACAACGTTATAAATGGAAAGTGCTTTCCATGAGACGTGTTTTGAAATTCAGTCTGAATCAATGCGCTATTTTTCATTCTTTATCACTAATTCTAGTTGTGTGCGATGGTAACATGTCGAAAAAATAATGAATAAATTCCGTAGCTTTTATTTGAATATTTATTGGAATTAATTGATTAATGATTTGCTGACTTTAAAATTAAAATTCTGTTGAATAAAAGTTGTAACGGTTTATTTGTGTTTTTTTTTTTTTATCAGTTCTAGGTTATATGTATTGTCCAGTGTAATGAACCGTTAACTTTGTGAATTATTATCAATTTTACGGTCCAAAAGAAAAGCATGGAAAGTTTTTCTCATGTCAGAGAAGCATGTGTAATCCCATCGCAAAATATGTAGCCAGAAATATTCACATGAATGGACGTCACACGATTGTTTGATGTTTACACAGGCACACAAATAACAACAATACGAGTCACACATTTGGGATAGATTTATATTTGATATAAATTGTACATTTGTTTATGAATTTAGTATTGTTACGTGCAATAGAAAAAGGACAAGCAACATCTATATACTTCGCGTGGAATGACTACTTAAGTACGGACATAAACAACTTACGGATAATCGTATCACAGAAAGGGGAAGCGACATCTTTAGGTTCGGAGTATCGATGTTTCGAGAACAGAATATTCGGGGTCATTCTGAGACATTTTATAAGGTATAAGGGCTGAAACACAATTGAAGCTTTTCAGCCAGCTTTATCGCCAGCTTTCTGCTAAAGCTAACTGAAAAATCCGAATTGAACACAACTGGCGTTTTTGACATTTGCAACTTTAACTTGTTTTTGTTGAGAACTTTTATTAAGAAACGCCAGTTAATAGGGGCTTTCGGCAAGCACTGTCTCAAGGCGGAACCATAATAGAAATATACGTAAGTAAATTTACTTAATTAACTTTAACTCGTGTTAGGGGAACTTTCGTTAAGTTTAAATATCCAATTTTCAGTAAGTATAGTGCGGTAAGAATCGCACATTCCGTAAGAACGCGATTTGTCAAACAATTAAATTATTACTAAATGATTAAAAGTACAATGTAAAACTTAAAATGGAAAAAAAAATGGTACTGTGAATTAATAGAAAGCACAAATCTTCAATTAAATCAACTTCCATTTGTTAATTTTTTCACTTTTACCACTTTTCAAAATTGAAACCATTAAATATCAAGATAATAACTCTTACGGAATGTGATATATATTTAGGTTAAGAATATCAATTTTTCGTAAGTAAACCTCAGTCTCGTTTAATTTCGTAAAGTTATTTACTTCTATTGTGGTTTAGCCTTCAGTGAGACAACTGAGACAAAACTTTGAGCAACCGTCTCAGTTGTCTCAGTTAAAACCAATCAGCTGATTTGCCAATTTTGACATTTAAATAATTTTGAACACAGAATTGGATAGTAATAAATTGACGAGAGTGTTTTTAGTTTATTCAAATAGCTCACTAAACTTTAATTAGTAATTAAAATCACAAAATAACGAAACTGAGTCAACTGAGACAAGAAAATTCAGTTTCACTTGTCTCAGTTGCTCAGTGGTTGTGTTCGAATTTTGTAGCTCAATATGGAACTGAGACAGTTCAACGAAAGTGCAGTCTTAGTCAGTGTTGGGCGTATTCAACTACATTTGTAATCAGATTAATAATCAAGATTAAATCAATCATGATTACACATCAATCATGATTACATCAATCATGATTACCCATCAATCATTAATCATGATTACATCGAGTAATCTTAGGAAAATGTAACCGTAATCATGATTACAGTTTTTTTGATTACAAATGAAAATTTTCCAGAGATTTTAAAATTTAGTTCTAAGAAAACAAACAATCTGTGGTCGTAAGAATTTTTATTGTAGAAAACTCCAAGGCAGTGTTGAATTATGTATTAATTGAAGTCAGTGTAAAGAATGTAAGTGCTTCTATTGATAGAGATACACATATATGATCGTCAGATTAAATTCGAGGATCTTGATTATATGTGAAAAAAGATAGCGAAACAGATTAGATTTCTGGGGCGTCTAAGAAAGTCGTTGAGCATGGAAAATGCAATAATGTCTTTTAACGCTTTGATTTTACTACACTTTTCATATTGCTCCACATTGTTATATGCTAGTTCGAATGAATTCAAGGGCAGAATGCAGTTGTTGTAGAATAAGGCAATGCGAGTTATCTGAAGCATGCTCGAAGCGCTGCAATGGTTAAATATTACTAACATGACAGCAAGAGTGAGGATGAAAGATTAGATTTACTAACTACTACCTAACAAAGCGGTACACTATTGTTTTTTATATCATAAAGAAGTATCTAATTCTAATAAAGAAACTGTAAATGAAATTATCTCTTTCTTAATTGCTAATAATACCGTTTAACAATCCACAGATATCATATATTCAATTACCATCCCACTATAGATATGTGCTTACAAACATTAGTTTAAATGTCACTACCGACTTCGGAATAGAAATACAACAATGTTTGTTTTCTTTTAACTACAATTTTAAACGTTTTGCAAATTTGTAATCAAAAAATGTAATCATGATTACGGTTACGATTAATCAATTATTAATCGCCATAAATGATTACTTTTCTGATTAATATTATCAATTTGTAATCATGATTACAGATTACAGATTGTAATCGTAATCATTAATCATCAATCAGATTGAATTTTGCCCAACACTGGTCTCAGTGAGCCAACTGAGAATATCTCATTTGTCTCACTGAGAATGTGCTTGCCGAAGTCGCCTAATGCATCTGATTTTCCAAAATTACGATAAATTCATGATTTTTTGAATTGTTTTCGAGATGTACCAATTATATGTAGAAATAATACTGAGTTTTATTTTATGTCCCACAGGAACTGATTATCTTTTACTAACTCTATAAGTTTTCTTCAATTTTAATATTTTTGGGAGCTGTTTACTTCTTAAATGTGTCAACAGAAGCCATTCTCATCTGATATTCGACATTCGCACAGTTGGCAGTGTGAATAATATTTGAAATTTTGTGTTTGAATAACGAACAAAGGCCACGCTCGTAACAGTATTAAGTAAAGTATATTAATTTTCTTTTGAGAGATATTTTGGGGTAGATTTAAATTTTCAAATAATTCAAAAGATTAAGTTAATTATCTACTCTTTAGTGCAATACCGTACCTTATGGTAGCGAGATTATTAAATCCAGTCTCTGTTCCAACGAGCTGTACAGGTACTTGGTTAGAAATCAACAATTGCCAGATTCTGATTAATGTAGGTACGCCAATATTGGTCGCGATCAATATTAATATGACAGGATTTTAGTGTGGATAAGACTAATCTACTTAACGCTATTTTCAAATTAAATGCTTTCGGTCCTGATGGTATGTCCGCCAGATTTTTGTAGATTATCGCTCCAATTATCATTGGTCCACTGCTACATGTCTTTAATATTTGTATCTCCAAATCAGTCTTTCCAATTTCTTGAAAACTTCTAATGTAGTTCCGTTCCGAAACAAAAAAAAAAAAAAAACGGACAGGTCTCCGCCTTGAGGATTACAGGCCTATCAGTTTACTCTGTTTTCTTTCGAAAGTGCTAGAAAAGTTACTGTATTGGCAAGATCAATGTTTCTTATTAGACAATAATTTTATTTAATAAATTTAAATTGCAGTACGGTTTTCGTCCTGGGATTAATTGTGAGAGCAACGTCCTGAACGTAACAAACCAACTAACATTGGGTCACACTCAATAACAGAGAGATCGCAATTTTGGCTTTCCTTGATTTTTCGAATGTATACATAAAGAAAGTCCTGATAAATCTTTATAACAATTCGAATTTGTCAAATTGAGCGACTAATTTAATAAATAACTTCCTGTACGATAGATTAAAACGTGTATGCCTGGGTAATTGTAATTTTTCTCATATTCTTCCTTTAACTTGTGGGGTTCCATAGGGATCCATTCTTAGACCTCTACTCTTTACTCTGTATACCAATGAATTGCGTTGCTTGTAGCTCGTGATGTTAACATATATATGAATGCCGATGACGTTTAAATTTACCTTAGTCATCCAATAGGTCTCATGACTGAGGAGCACAAATGTGGAGTGATGAAAAGATTTGTTTGTTTAGGAAGTCTCGTTAAATAAAATTTACAGAAGAAATCTTCAGAAGAAGCAGCGAAAATTTGGTGAGAAGCGGATTAAGGATTGCCAAGATAAACATGGATTTTTTTTTTCTTTTTGAGAGAGCATTTTCAAATTCCTTATATTTAGTTCAGTATATTATTTAAACGAGGAAATGTAACCTGGATGTGCTGTCAAAAGCCCAGAGGACCGCTTGTTTGGGGATTATGGGGTTTCTGCGCACCGCCCTGCTCGATTTATTGCCGCTAGACTTCTACTGCGGTAGTGTAGTGGCAGTTAGTATTGTCAGGCTGTAAGGATAGGGGGGGGGGGGATGGGTTGGTGAATGGAGACGGGTTTTGAGTATTCCAATATACTCCAGAACATAGACTGCAGTGATTGCAGGGAAGAAACTGACAATCAAGAATCTTTTCTAACTTTTGGTGAGGGTTTCAACCAGAAGTGATTGGGATGGGAAGGAGATGTTGGTAACATCCGCCGATATTTCTATCTTTACAAATGGATCTAAAACCAGTGCGAACACGGAGGCTGGTGTGTACTCCAACATTGCCAGTGGCATGAGTCTTATAGACTGCCGGACAAATGCAATGCTCTTCAGACAGACCTTGCAGCGATTTACCAGGCGGCAATATTGGTATCTATTTGTAGAGAGTCGGCACGGCACATCTGTATATACGAGACAGCCAGGCAGCCATTATGGTGTGTAGATGTTGTGCTGTGGTACAGTTGTGCAAAACCAGCGTTGAGGAATTGCCTACATAGCACAAGGTGATCCTATGCTGCGTACCTGACCACAAGGATATCCTAGGCAACCAGATAGCTGATGAGTTGGCCCAAAAGCAGTCTAAAATGGATCTCCATAGCGATAGCTTATGTGAGGATCCCAATCAGAGTTTTAAAAGTGGAGATGATCAGGGGCGCCTATCGAAAGGCAAGCCTCCGGTAGATTAGCAGGGAAATTGAATATGACAGGAAAAGGACAACAGAATTCCTTAATGGCAGTAAAACAAATACCAGGGGTCATTACGGGTCACTGAGACATAAAAACCATGCTAGAAGATTGGGTTGAGAATAGAGGCGAACAATTTCTGCAAGAGCTGTAAGGATTCGAGGGAAATCAAATCCATCCAGCACGTACTTTGCGAGTACTCCGCTCTAAACGAGATAAGCTATTAGGTAGCTATTTCTTTTCAAGTCTGGAGGAGCTGCAAAGTAAAAAATTCTGATGTATCCTGAGATTCTTAAGAGAAGCAGAATGGATCTATGGCGGTTTTAAAAGTTATTCCATGAGGTTAAAAAGCGCAATGGATCCACTGGGGGTCTAAGTGATGTAGACTAGTCTTCTACCGGCATAACTCTTTCTTACCTAACTTAACCTAGCAAAATCATTCACCGAGTGATATATCAATCCAAGCAAAAATTGTTCTAGAGGAGTGGTCCCTCACTCTACAGAGATTTATCGATTTTTTTGACATAACCTCTAAAAAAGAAGACTCTGTTGTATCTGCTCATAACTCACTTCTGAAATACTTAAGCTTAATCAATGCAGCTTTTTTATTGGTAATCTATACTCTACACTTTTCAATAGTATACTACATACATAAATACCGTTTACGTCTATATGCTACTATTAGAAATATATAATTTTCTTAAATATTTTCTTGAAACTCAGCACAAATGTGTAGTTCGAATGATGATGCAATATGTTCAGGTTAAAGCAAGTACTGAGTCGATTTTCTTAAAACATTTTTGTCATATACTACTTACATATGTGTAGGTCCAGTAAAACTAAATCAGGATTTTTCAAGGCGGCTTGTGCTAAATATATACATGTATATGTATCATCATCGGAAGTTCGCATGCATACTAAGAAATTTCAATAAAGCTGGGTCTGGCAGAAAAAGGTTAAACATTTATTTCGATTTTTAGTTGGCCTCCAGCAGAGCTCGTGTTCCATGCCCGCTCCACTTGTTTTAACCTAAAAAGAATTGTTTATTAACATCAGAACTATACGCACATGTGTTAAGTTTCAAGAAAATCAATTCAGATGAAGAGGATTAAAAATTGAATTTCATGTTTCTACACAGTCACACAAACTTCGTTCTGAACTAATTCGGAAATTTTAAATAATTAATAGCGGATATTAATTTGTAACACGTATAAGTAATTATTAAAAAAAAAATATATAAATTTTGAAAATGGCGATTAATGTGTGTGGGATTTTAATAGATGCGTTGTTGAAGGATGCGAAATTTATCTTGGTATACAATGGAGCAACATTCTTCCCTGCTTTTGACTTGACTTTGATACTCGTTACATCTAAATATTTTATTTTTCGTCAGTTTCAGTGTATTTAATCAAATCTCACCTAAAAATGCTGATTGAGAAAGAAAGAGATCAGGTAGATTGATTTGACGGTCTGCGAGAGATGTTAATGAATGCACTCTAGAATTTAGTAATATACTAAGTCTTGGCATGCGTGAATACATTTTATATTCATACAGAAAAATCGATTTTGGTTTAATGATGCAACCAAGCTACATACATATAAAGACTAAAGCGCCGGCTTTTCGTGACTATAAATTGTAGTATCCATGTCCTGAACTGAAACAAATCCACAAGTCTTGTGAACTCCTATCAAGGAATATCTGTTCGGTCAAACCGAAAAACAAGTCGAGAAAATTCCTATCTATTCAAACCCACTCATAAACAACTTGCCGGATCTTCTAATACCGGCAAATTTCAAATACCTGTCACCCTTGCTCTTGGCTAAATCGGATGCTAGAAGCATCTACCTCCACGAAGGTAGAATAAGTTTCTATGACACCAAACGAGATTACTACAGGGGGTAATTCCAAATAACCTCAATAACCCGGGTATGTCTCTGATGAAACCTGCCAGTATAGGAACTTTCCAGTCCTTAACTTCCTAAAGATCCCAAAACATATCCAATCCTCACTCCCTCCCAGTCCCTCCCAAATTTAACAACAAACTCTTGCGAGAAAGTCATTAACTACAGCTGATGTGGCGCAGCAGCTGCAAGGAAAAGAACAAACAACAAAACCAAAGATCAACAAGAAGGAAAAGCAAAACATCTAATCGAACTGAGGGCCAAAGATAAGCCCCAACGCCCTAAAGAAGACAAATCTGAAGGATGTGAAAAATCATCTAACAAAATCCAAAGAAGGAACACAAGAAAGAAATTTGAAAACGCAAAAGCACTTGACTTGACTTGACTGAACTGAAACAAATCCACAAGTCTTGTGAATTTGTTTCAGTTGTAGATTTATTATCTAGAGAAAAATTCCTGTTTGACCAAAATATAAGACAAAGAATTTCGCAAGCGAGAAAGGTAGGAAAGTTTTCTGGTCTCTCGTCAAAACCATCAGGAATAACCTCAGCAATTCTTCTATATCTTCACACTATTTAACAATAAAGTGAAGTGATTATGACTTCCTGGATAAAGCTAGTATTTTGGCTCAAGATACGCTTCAAATTCCTGCCTTGTACCGAATTCACAGAAACCTGTTTTGCATCTCCCGTACAAGAGCCTATACACATACGTATGAGAGATGAGCTCAAATTCCTTAGGGAGCTTCGTGGGTAGACTATTGTGTAAACTATTTTACTTGTCTTCTTTGACAGGAAACTTGGCAACTTATTCGAAGGATTTCAATTCTATCATCCAAGCCAATATGGGTTCCGATTTGATGATTTTCTGAATTTTCTTACGAGCATTGGTTTCATAGTCTCCACAATTTTGTCCAAAGTCATTGGCCTAGATATCTCAAAGGCCGTTAATAGAATCTGGCATTCTGTCATTTTAACGAAATGTAAAGGACTTGGTCACTACCCTCCTCTTCTATTATATGTAGATTAAAAAAATGGTCGCCTTATATGGGCTGTATTAAAGGGGGTTACATCTGAATCTCACTCTTTTTGAGGCCAACCATTCCCTTTAACTCGTACACGAATTTATCTATTTATCTCTTTTCGACACTCTCGTAGACCCACTTTTCGTCATCACAGCGAGCTGAAATTTGGTACACAGGTTCATGTCGCGTGACAATTGAATCTTTTAAAATTTGAACCGGAAATTTCCATGGAAAACCCGGAAAATCGGGAAAAATCATTTGAAAATTTGGTACAAATTTGATTAGTGATAAATCCGTTTCAGGAAAAATGCAGAGTTTTCCGATTTTTCCGAAAAATTTTCCGGAATTTTCCGACTTTTCCGGAAAATTTTCCGGTAAAAAAGTTTTCTAAATTATGCAGGATCAAGTTTGCTATCAACTGGCATCATTACTTTCTCTCCGACAATGGTGAAAACTTGCAGAAAAAATCGAGGAAAATTCATGTAAAACGCTTTTCCGGAGTTTTTCCGACCAAGGAAGCGTTTGAGCGTTTGCAACCTAAGACAAAGTTGTAGAGCGAAATGAGTTGCATAAAGTTGCTTTTGTGGAAAACTCCATGGAAAACCCGGAAAAGCGGGAAAATCATCGGAAAAATTTTCATCTATATGATTAGTGATAAATCTGTTTCAGGAAAAATGCAGAATTTTCCAATTTAGTTAACGTGAAAAAGGCAGAAAATAAAATAAGTAAAAAACGAGTTTTCAAACAAAACTGAGGACAAGCCGCATGAAAAAAGTAGAATATAAACTTTTCTTCACACACAGAAGTGGACTCAGATTTTTTGATTGCGACATTTCTCTCGAATATTCTTTCTCTTCATGAATCAAATCACTTATTACCTCTGATTGATCATACTGAAATATATCGGTTATTGTCAGCGAACAAAATCTGAGTCGACCTCTGTGTGTGAAGATAAGTTTATTTTCTACTTTTTCATGCGACTTGGTCTCAGTTTTGTTTGAAAACTCGTTTTTTACTTATTTTATCTTAATTTTTATTAAGAATCTGCTTTCTCTTACTTTCAATCCCATCCATATATAGATATATATGATATTGATATTCAAATCAGGGGTAAAGACATTGCTATCCTTTCGGATAGTCAGGCAGCCTTGATGGCTCTGAGTGGCCCTCAGATAACATCTAAGTTACTGGGGGATTGCAGATTGTCTGTGGATAAGTTGTGTATCCAAACAAGGTATCAATTCAGTGGGTTCCTGGTCACATGGGGATCATAGGGAATGAAAGGGCTGACCTTTCGGCTAGTGTTGGGGCTGATTCTCCCTTCTTCGGACCGGAACCCGCCATAGGCGTTACCACCTCGGGTATTGAGTCTCTCAACAAAGCGGCTGTTCATAGAAAGCATCAGCAGAGATGGGAGAACCTGAATACTTGCAGGTGCACAAAACTGTTTCTTGATGGACCCAAGAGGGATATCTCTGATTTTCTCATGGGGCTTGGAAGGAAACAATATAGGGCTGTGGTTGGCATCATCACTGGCCACGCTCATCTAATAAGGATGGGAGTTCTTGACAGCCCTGAGTATCTGGCCTGCCTGGAAGAAGATCCTGAGACAATCGAACACTTTCTGTGTACTTAGACGGCCTTCACCTGGAGCAGGCTGGATGCTCTAGGGTCTGCCTTTTTATCTATAGATGAAGTGAAAAATCTTATTGACCAAGACCTGATGGGCTTCATTAAGTGGACTGGAAAGTTTTGGTGATGGGGTTTCGAGCATGATAACACAATTGGCGGCTTTGTCTCCATGTTTGGGATCTCTCGTCCCTCTGCGTAAAAAAAAAAACAATTCCATGCTTGCTTATGAAAGTACTCTTGATTTTCTTTACTTTTTTTACACTCTTCTGGACTCCAAAGGAAATCTAGTATCTGTCAAACGAGATTGCATGATTAGATCATTTAATAACAATATCATCATTTCGGGCAGAGAGAATAGCAACGAATTCAATACATCTACGACCTAAAACAGTCTCATCCCTTTAAAAGAAGATCTTAATTTTTTCAGTCCCGTTTGTTTTAATTGAGCATTAATTTCTAATACATCGTCACTCACTGTCGATGTGGCGATAACTTGTCATATCAACTCGCTCCAGCACCGTCGTAATATTGGATGAGTTTTCACTGCTTTATCGCTATACGCATTATCAATGTTCTAATGAAATATCTAGCCTGATTGATTTCTGAACGCAATACTCGCCTGTAGGCCGCAAATATATTTTCACCCTTCTGCCGCATTCACAATGCAGAATGGAGCAGAGTGAGTCCAGAGCGAAGCTATTCACAATACAACGCAGAGTGAAATTCGAACTTTGAAATTAAAGTAACAAATCGTCATACCAACGCCAAATCAACAAACAATCAAACAACTGGCGTTGTTAAAACAATAAATTCGAAAAAGGAGACACCTGTTGGCACCATCAGATTGCTTCGAAACTAGGTAAAAATTAACATATTTTTTTTTTTTGATTTATAAATCATGAAGTTTGTAAGAAATACTTCTTGTCTTTTTATTAGCATTCATAAAAATTATTTAATCATAAAATAACATTAAAACATGTTAGTTATAATAAAAAGAAGTATGGAGCTTTTTCCACGCCATCTACATGTTAGTAGTTCGAAATTCCAATTTGTAAGCTTTCGGAAATGGCAGCATGAAAATAGAATAGAACTTATTTTCAGGCAGCTCCATTTTGCGCTACTGTGAACCAAACAGAAATGGCCATATGCACTACTGCGTGCGATAAATAAGATACCGTTGCGACTCTACGCAACTCTATTCCACTCTGCATTGTGAATGCAGTATTCTCAAAATATTTTCGGCCGTAAAGTAAAATTTCGAAATGGTTTTTTATCCCAAACTGTGCGAATGTGGAAACCATTCTCTGTCTTTTCTTAAACTTACTATCTGTCAAGGTTGTGTGGTGCATCATAGGGTATCCCCTTAGCTTAACTTTAATAATATTTATATATAAGAAAAAGACATGTTTGGGCTCTTCAGCTGAATGAGGACAAGTAACTATAGCCGAAATACATATATACCTACATTTATACGCAGAGTAACCATACTATTCTCCCGCTACTTATTCTGCTCAGAATGAAGAAAGAACTTCTTTACGGCATTTCGCCTGGAATAATAGCAGCTGTATGCAAATGGAAACTGTTTTTTTTTTAATATACAAAGTACATGTGAAGCCATTATCCATCTAGTTTTAATAAAAAAAATTGCATCATCCTCTATACTCTATCATCCTCTATACTCTATGCAATCCTTAGGTTTGGGATGTATGAATCCTTTCAGATCGAATTATAGGCACAAGGTAAAAACATGGGTAAGGAATCATTCTGGAGGAGCTTTCACTAAATAACAAATTTGGTTTTTTAGTTGATTGCCGATAGAATTAGCAATTCTTGAATTTAGAAAAACATGGATTTATCCAACCAATCCAAATATATTTTATTTTAGTCTGATTTTTGTGTTATCGATATTACTGAAAGTAAAAATACACTTGAGAATGTAATTAGGCAAAGATGATGAGCCAGTTTCAGTACCTAGCTATTCATTTACATTCTTCTAGCTCTCCACAAAATCCAAGTCCTTCAGTCTACAGAAGACATAATGCCAATTCCAAAAGTAACAGTACAGAAACGAAACAAAAAATGGGAAAACAACATTATCCGCCGTACAAATAAGAGCTAAAAGAAAATATTAACAATAACTTTAAGAAAAACTAAGTGCAAGGAAAAGATGAGAAAAAAAGGATTCACCTCAAATCACGCCAAAGGATGTAAGCGTCTCTGTACATATTTGCATCTACTGCAAAATAAACTCAAGTTGAGAAAATAAAAGTAAGGCAAAATGATGGTTGTGGAGGTTCAGTGCTTGAATTGTAGGAGATGGGCGCGTAAGAGTTTAACTAGGGTTATAAGGATGATGACTTGAATGATTTCGAGGGTGATGATTGCTTTCGAGATCACTTAGGAAATTGTTACAAATAATTTTTGCTACTTCCAATTGTGTTAATATATGATTATGCCCCGAATAAGGAGCTATAATCAGGCAAATAAATTTATTTAATAAAATTGTACAAGTTGTTTATTTTTATTGATTAATTTTTAAAATAGAAATATCTGATAATTCACCAGATAATTTCTTAATTTTTATTATACAGATAAATAAAAGAAATAAGATAAATAGAAAAAAAAAAATAAAATATAATAAAAGTAATACTAAAGTTACCTCAAAAATATTAATGTAAAAAATTATCACCCATATCACTACCGTCAGACGCACCATCCAAACCCTCCACACTCAACTCTAACTCTTGGAAGTTCCACCAGGGTTTCATCCGATCTGCCGCATAGGTGGATTGAAATGGACGCCCCGAAATTCCAATTCCTGGAGGGTCCGTTATTACATATCCATCTTTACCGAGTAATTTATCGATGAAATATGGACCTTTATATTTTGACAGGTGTATTCTGGGTTGTCCTGTCGCAGTAGGTTCACTTTTGATTAGGACCAAATCACCTTCTAAATACTTCTGTGGTGCATTTCTCTTTAGATTGTTTTCGGTATGACTCGATCCTATCCGCTGCTCTATTTCTGAGCTCAGCGAGAGGAATACAATCATCCTCCTTCTCACTGACTTCGCTGTATAAAGCAGCGATAAATTCGTTATGGAGTACCTTTCTCAGTTTGTAGCCCAGCAAAAGCCATTTTGGAGTCTGGCCGCCAGTCACACGATGAGGTAGACAATTTAATCCCCACTGTACTATATCTGGCAAATTTGAATCCCAATCGCGTCCATCACTCCTGGTAGTAATAGCTGCAATAGAAGCAGAACTGGTCCGGAAATATCGTTCAATTTGCCCGTTTCCCCGAAGGGGTTTGGATAGCTGTTTTCAAGTGTTTAATACTGTTGTCGATGCAGTATTGTTGAAATACCTGTGAGGTAAAAACGGTACCTCCATCTAACACGATCTTTGAAGGCGATCCAAAGAACTGAGATAATTCTCCTAACACTTTTAATACATAGTTAGTGGAAGTACTTTTCGCTAGTCTTAAAATTACGAACTTCGTAAAGTAGTCTATTATCCCTATCAAATGAATGTTACCTTTACTACTCTGGGGATATGGTCCCAAATGATCAACGTGGATCGTATTAAAGGGAATAAGCTCTGTCCAAAAGGTATTTAACTGGAAATGGGTTTCATTACTTCCTTTCTTGTTGTATGCGCATGATATGCAGTTGTCGATATACTTCCCAACGAATCCTTTCATTCTTGGGAACCAGAAATGTTTTTGAATATTTTGAAGGGTACGTTCTAAGCTCAAGTGACCCAAATTATCATGAAAGCTCATATGCCACCTTATTCCTTTTGGAACTTCAAATCTCATCCCATCTGTAACACCTTCACCCATTAAAGTTGTTTTTTCGCATTTCCTCCTATAGAACGATTCGCCGGAAGGTAAAAATAATAAAAATAATCAAATCCAATTTTTATAGCATTTTACATTCTGAGGAACTTTTCAGTACATTAAAAACATCTGGATCTGACTGTTTTCCTAATATACGTAAAAAATCTGAATTTTTGTATGGCAACCCTAAGACATAGTTGCCAAATTTCACCCATTTTCGAAATTCGATTTGTAAGGCGAGAGACACAGTTTAACTTTTCAAACCTCGACCTAAGCCTCAAATTTGATAGTTTTGTAGAAGACATGAGATCAGGGGGTGATTCTGATCGTTTGTCGTACTCAAATGTCAAAATATATGACAAAATGAAATGAACTTTTTTTCTGAATCTTTTGTGCTTTTATTCAGCACAGTAGGTCTTCTGGCATGACGTAGAATCACTGACATGTATATAAATGGACGGCTTGTTGAACCAAAAATGCATGAAAGCAAATGGCACCACTTTCATATTCCTCTCTCTTTCCGTGAGAGCATACTTTCCCACTGAACTGTAACGATTAGGAATGAAAACATTGCTTGTAAAAGTCCTTGAAAAAAACACTTTCTTCGACTCATAAGTAAAATTTAACGATACAAATAGTCCCAAATACTTTTGTGGTAAATTCGGTAAATCACATATAAGTAAATTCGCAAATAATTTAAATATAGCGACAATTTGCGACAGTTGGTAGCATTGACAGTGAGAGCATACTTTCTGAAATCAAAATTGGTGCCACGTAAAACAGCAGATCAAGCAGTCCATTTATATATATGTCAGTGCGTAGAATGAATTGAAAATGACAGTTTACATTACTAATAAAAAAAAAAAAATATTTTAAGTTTGAGCACCTGGTTTGTGCTTTTTTGCCAACAAAAACCTAATCACAGGATATCTAGAATAGAACATAATGGTAAAGCTAGGGAGGTCGGTCAAATTAATGTTGAACTGGATTAGGTCTACCTTCCACTCTGTTCTAACTTTTCCAGTTTTGACAGGTAATTCTTTGTTATAATTTGATGCATTGTTTACAGAAAGCGAAATGTTTAAGTGTATACCCAATCAATACGTATCAAATAAAAGTTTCCAAAGTTCGTATTGTGACTTGCGAAAGTTGGCAGAAAGGTTGAAACTCTTAAGATGAAGCTACAAAGCTACACGGCGATAGACTTTGGCCTCCAGAGACCCGTGTATACACTTCGGACACGTAAAAAAATCTCTAAAGGGAACTATGTAGTCTCTAGTTCCTCGTCATGTATTTTAGAACAAACAGGTCTCCAACTTGAGTCTCCGGTCTCCGAAGTTTGTTCATTTGTCGTGTCCAGGTTTCCGGAGTCTATTTGTGTGTTCTGGTCAGTTAAGTGTAAGTCTATTCGGGAAAGGAAAAGTAATAAAGAAAAAAAAAATCCCTAAAATTTTTGTGTTTATCCCGTAAAATTTGTTCACCAAGGAAATAATTTTTAACCCAGAGATCAGAGAGGTCTCATCAGTATGGTTATGTCCATACAAATAATTTTTATCAAAAGCAAGTGTTAATCATATGGTAGGAAGATTTCTCATTATAATTTTTGGGTGGTTATTCCCCTTGTCGCCATAAGGTACTGGATAAACCAAGTAAAACTTGTAGGTGGACAATTTTCGTCTCTATAGACTGAAATTGACTGAAAATTTGTTCTGCATATTCAATGCATTATAGAAACTCTTGAAATTATTTCCAGTGTATTTCAATCTGCTGCAGACGAGAAATAGTCCATCCATAAGTTTTTCTTGATTTTTCTAAATGCCTTATGGCGACAAAGAGGAATAATCACCCAATTTGAAAATTGCAACGAGAAATTCTAGCTGCAATATGATTCACACTTGCTTTTAATAAAAAGTATTTGTATAGGCAATTGGGTGACCCTATCATCGAACTTCTATGGTAGGCGATCAGAGATAACCATACTGATGAGATTTCTCTGATCGTTGGGTCGAAAAGTTCGATTTTTTCTGCATATTCAATTCATTATAGAAATTCATTGAAATTATTTTCAGTGAATTTCAGTCTATAGAGATGAGTCCACCTATAATTTTTAGCTTTTTCACTTTTCTCATAACATAAAAATATTAATAAATTTTGAAATAATTCTTTTTAACAATCTCTTGCTTGATAGTTAAAAAAAATCTCTGGAGATCTCTAGTAACAAAACTTCAAATTTCGTGTATACACTTCGGAGACGTGTCTCCAGAGACTTTTTTATAATGATTTCCAGACACAGAAGTCTCTTTCCTTGTAAACATTTCGGAGATTTTAATCTCTGTAAACCGCCGACTGAAGACCTTTAAAGTTATACTGAGGTTTAACTTTCCGCTTATTTTTTTTTTTTTAAAAGCCGAACACAAATTTACGTAGATAGACAAGCAGCTTGACAAATGGACGACCGGATACATATACATGAATACTTACAATCAGAATGTACCTATATCCTTCGATTTAATCTAAACAGAGTTACTCGAAAAATATCATCGATAGCAAATAAATTTTCATCTATGTGTGATAAACAAAAGACACAATTTACGACGAAGAAGAAAATATTAATTAAATCGCGTCACCATCGTCATCAATAAATTAAAAATGTTCTAATTCTCAAGGTCGAAATATACACAGAAACATTTTCATCAATATAAACTGAAACTTTAGAATCTGCTTCACATATTCTCGATAACGCTATCCTACAGGAAGCTAATTGGTGATAATTGTTCCCATTCAAGTCACATATCGAGTTACGATATAATTGGTTCAATGCTGCTGCAAAAGATAAGCACTTTTCCAGTGCCTGATATTTACCCAAGAGAACTTTTCAATCTTTCTATTGAGTGGCAGGATAAGTTTATAAATATTTTCCGAACTAAAATGTTTCGCTACAACTACGATTTTCTAGCATGTCAAGTATATCGATTTTATTTCATAGTTTTGTATCAATAGTGACAGTAATTGGACGAGCTCTTGGAAATCTGATATCTTTCTGAAGCGTATACGTAAAGCTTATTGTATGAGTTGGACACTTGCCTTTGTTTGGTTGGATAGTTCAGTTCAGTTTCATATCATACATAGCTAAGGTTTAGAATCATGGGAGATGTATCATCTGTTGTTAATAGGTTTTTGTATATGTATGTGATGTAACAAGAGCTGTGATCATAAATTTGATCGAAGTTTTAATTAGAAGTTAAAAGAGCATTTTCAAAATTGAAGTTGATGTAGGTAACCTTATAGAAAACTGGTGGAGAGATGTATTGACACTTCCTCATAAATACTCAACACTAGAAAATATAGATTAGTCGTTTTAGGAGAATCAGCACACGTACAAACAAAGTCTTTATAGCAAAATCTAATCAAATATTAATTACTGCTGGAATAATAGAATACCTCTCCTCAGTATATCACCATCAGTAAACTCCTTAAATCACTCGACAAATAAGTGGCGGAAACATTATCTGTCGTACGAACTTGCTTTTCATGGTAGGTTTCAGATTATTCCATAATCTTCAAATTGTTTTCGATTCTTGCAATATTGTTCTTCTCTGGGTGATCATAGGAATTCCAACTGGATGAGAGTATTCTTATGCTTAAGTTTTTGTGACGATGTTGTCATTGTTGTGTCAAAGTATATGGTATATCTTAATATATAAAAAAATAAATAAAAATCCAGTGTCACTGTGTTTGTACACACTAATCGCCGAAACCGCCCAACCGATTTCAAAGAAATTTTGAGAGATAGGATAGTTTTGGACACGATAGATGGCGCTGCTGTCGATACGTAAAAAACTGCCTGACAACGCGTAGATGTGGTAAGCTGAAATTTTGTAGATGGCATTTTCATAAAAATTGAAAATGCATGTTCAAAAATGGACTAAATCGGGCAACTCCTTCGTAGGGTTGCCATACAAATATTTCGTTTTTTAGTATATATTTGGACACTGTCTGACAACGAGTGCACGTAGACAGGTAAAATTTGGTACGCGGTGTTTTCATACCAATAGAAAATAAAATTTAAAAAAAAAACAGACTAAATCGGGTAACCTCTTCTTGGTGTTGCCATACAAAATTTTATTATTTTTCACTATATATTTGGGGACTGTCTTAGAACGACTGACATATATAATATGGACTGACTACGCTCATAGAAATGCACTGCAAAAGGTGGGCTCGCTTCTATATTGCTGATTTTTTCGGTCTAAGCACCAAATAACAACTAAAAGAGAACTGTATACAATAAATAAATAACTGGATCCGCCGAAATAAATGCTTTTAAAATAATTATTTAGGGTTATTACTGATAAAATTGTTTTACCAAAGGCGATATATTCATAGATCCCCAACAGAAATTCGAAATGTATTATCATAATCGCTTTTCAAGCTGCGCGCTCATTTTTTCAACTTCCCGCCAATGATTTTTTTCAATGTTGACATCGGCATAAGAATTTTTTTTTGTTGACATAAGCAATTGAGCCCACATGAAATAGAAAGTTAAACAGTCCAAATTATATACTATATATATATCAGTGCTTAGAACGCGTCGACGTGGAGAGCTCAAATTTTGTACACGGCGTTTCATGGAAATTGAAAATACAAGTTCAAAGTGGACCAATTCGGGCGACCCCTTTTTGGTGTTGCCATACAAAACTTTAGTTTTTCACTATATATTAAATATTTGGACACTGTCTCACGCGTCGACGTAGGGAGCTAAAATTTTGTACACGGGCCTTTTTTTTTAAATGTAAATTAAGTTCAAAAATGCGACCAATCGGGCAACTCTTTTGTAGGGTTTATATAAAATAAAAATTGGTATGTGGTGTTTTCATGGCAATGGTAAATGCAATTTCAAAAATGGACTAAATCAGGTTACCGCTTCTTGGTGTTCCCATACAAAACTTTTGTTTTTCACTATATGCTTGGTGGCTGCCAAAGAAGGCGTCGAAGTGGAGAGCTCATATTTTGTACACGGCGTTTTCGTAAAAATTGAAATTACAGTTCGAAAATGGGACCAATCGGGCCACTCCTTTGTAGGGTTGCCATACAAAAATTTTGTGTTTTACTTATATTTTGGCACTGCCTGAGAGCGCGTCGACGTAGATAGCTACACTCTCCCACACAAATGAATGTATGCACGCTAATCATACACGCCAACGAACACGCACACGCACACACACACACAGATTGAAAGTCTAGAGTACGAAATTGCCGATCAAGTCAGATAATAGCTTAGATATTATACATCTCTATACACTCAAACCGTCACTCCCACCCATCTAGGTATATATATTAAGGCCGGACAACGCCGACGGGCTCCCCATAGTTCAATTTATATTTCGTCACTATTTTACCTTTTGTCGAACATCTCAGAAATTCTCCGTTGGACACTCAGTAATTTCAGCGTATTTTTAGGATATTTACAAATAGACATATCTGAAAATGAGGTATTAAGTTTTTACATCTGCGCAGCAGAACCGATTTTACATTGGAGGAGGACAGCAGAAGTTTTTGTTTTTGTTTTTTTATATATCAATATTTCATTGAGCTTTCATACCAGAGACAGTTGACCAAATTCACTTTTTGTCTCATTTATCATGGGATATCATTCTGCTTTCTTAGTACCTACTTGTTTCGGTAGTTATGCTACCGTTTTGGTCAGCACGCTCAACTAATTAGTTATGTACATAAATTTGATGGGCTCTGTTCAGAATGATTCGATTTTTTGTTTTAAGGCTCAATATCAAACTCATGTCGCATGTACTATTCTCCATTACCAGCCTCGAGACCTAGACCATATTCTGATTTCTATGGCAAATATGGTCGGCATAATCCAAATCACAGAGAATGACTTGTTATCAACTACATTTGCCAGGATAATAACTGTGAGAAGTGGTGACAGTAGACGAACTCTGGAGATACGTTGAAGCTATTCCATCATATTGAAGTTAAGTTAACAAGGCCATTGTACAGTTTAACAATTTTTTTTAGTATTCCGAGTTGTTCCTTTAGGAAGGTGCAAATGTTCCAAGCTCTTTCAAAGATTGGATGAAAAATATCTGCCGATAAGCTTTTCATAACTCTGCCTTGATGTTATTTTCTTCTGCAATTTTACCATTATTATACAGATTTATACGCTGTTTTTGATGAAAATCGATTATTTACTCGAAGATGCTGCATTTTCACGATAGGCTGTTCTAAAAGTAACGACAACGTCCTATTTAAAACGATAAAGAACGTCTCTTTCCATTGGATAGCTTCTCCTCATCATCTGCAAGCAATCTTCGATCTTCACTTTTTTCTGGATCCGAGCTCTCCTTAGGTTTGTGGTACAGCACCCTGTGTTTCATGTGACCGCAATATCGAATTGATATCGACAGGTATCTGATGTATCAAAGTATGCTCCACATCACGGTTGATTCATCTGTATTCCCTTTACATTTCATAACATCTCTGATGGTCATTGAGTGAAATCTTGTGAGCTCTTTATTTCAACAATTTTTTGCCAAGTCCCATTAGTAATCCAGGCCATGTATCCGAGGCCTTTTCGTGCTATACCCATGCGGGCTTATTTTCTTGGGTCCTATTCCTAGTTTGCACTTGAAATTCTTATTTATATTCCTACCTAATTGTAGTTTTTATTTTTAGTTATATCCTTGTATAAAATATTTATAGTGATTGCAAAAATACTTTCTTGTTATAATGTCAGCTGGCTCTAATTGTACTATTTTGAAAAGATTTCAAGGGATAACCCGTAAGATCATATAGAATATAAAATCGACGATGCCTCGATCCGATGAAGTGAAGGCCACAATTTTTTCCTTAGAAATTTACTATAAATTTCTTTCTTCGAATTTTTATGCATTGACAGCAATACCTCTCTCAAATATAAAATTAACGATCCCGACCTGATATAGGGAGGCCCTCAATTTTTTCTTAGAAATTTACTGGACATTTTTTTCTTTAGAAGTTTTCTGCATTCATTATTGGAGTCTGACAACGGCACATATGAAAGTATTATATCTGAAAATAGCCGCAGTCGGCCACCAGATTGATTAAAATTTCTGGCGAAATATTTTCTCTAAGCTTCTAAGAAGAAATGAATGCTTATTGCTAATCTAAGCGTCTACGCTCATAAAAATTGTTAGTGGCCGAAGCTTTTGTTGTCGGCCCCAATAATGAATAAAAATTTTAAGGAAAAAATTTGCAATAAATTTCTAAGAAAAAATTTAAGTCTTCCTTACATCCAGGTTGAGGCTTCGTTGATTTTATATTGGAGCGAGGCGAACGCATCTTCAATACAAAAGTGCCTAAGTCCAATTTCGTTTCGCAACTATGCGCAAGGGTTATACATATGCCGTTGTGTTGTAGAGGGCGCAGAGCAATGGCTGGACCTGGTGTAGGGAAAGCAGCAATTTTTTCTTAGAAATTTACTGGAAACCTTTAGAATTGCTATGCATCGGAGGCCGGCAAGGGCACACATGTATGGTTGCATCTGAAATTAACTCCAGTCGGCAACCAGACTGAATAAAAATTCTCCCGAGGCATTGCTGTAAATTTCTAGGAAGAAATGAATGCTATTTACTCATCTACGACTCTATGCTCATAAAAATTGTTAGTGAGCCAAGCGACCGTTGTCGGCCTCCAATAATGCATAACAATTCTAAGGAAAAAGTTTCCAGTAAATTTCTAAGAAAAAATTGCGGCTTTCCCTACATCAGATCCAATCATCGTGGATTTTATATTCTATCAGTTTGTGAGCTTTGTTTTTAGCGAAGCTAGCAAAACTGGTCAAAATGGTACATGTGATGTGAGCCACTTGACATTATAACTAGATACTCTATACTCATTTGAATACCTGAATCTCACCGAGGTTATCAATATCGAATTGAATTTGAATGATGCACAAATTTGCAACAACTGATTTGATGAATAACGTTGAATTGCAGTATGTAAATATATACATATGTATATCGTGAATATAAAGGGCCATCGCACACAAGTATTTTTGATGCAGTATGAAAACTTGTTTTTTAGGGAAGAGGTGAAAAGACGCAGATATATCTCTTTACGTCTTTCCACTTCTTCCCTAAAAAGCCGGTTTGCATACAGCATCAAGAATACTCGTGTGCGATGGCCCAAAGGTTCTGATAAAAAATGCTGACTTCGACAAGAGTTCGAGGCATCTCTTCTTGAAGCTCTTCGTATTCAATTAGTGAAAGTGAACCTGCAGTAGACGAAAAAAACGAATGAAAAAAAAAAACAGAAAACTTCAGAGTCTCATCTCATAGCAGCAGGAGCCTGATGAATCCCAATACACATCATAACGAAGCGTTTACATTTACAATAGCAGAGTAGAGTGGAGCAGCGTTGCCACTCTTCCACAAGTTTTCAAATATTTCGATTCTTCCCCGCAAAGATCAAAATCTACCACAATTTTTGTCTTTAATTTATTACATAAATGTTTGTGGTTTGTATTTATTTTGAAGGAGATTTAGTAAAACGCAGGAAAAAGTTGGCTAAAGAAATTTCAAAGAACTCAGCGAATATATGTGTATTTTGGCATCCTTACCTCATAGTAGCGCTGAAAGGATATTTTCTTCCTTAAACGAAATAAAAAATCATTTGGAAATAAAAACCGTAAAAAGTATAATATTTTGAAATGAAATGCACTAAGGAGCAACTATTTTTGAGCCTCCCTTAGATTTAATTAAGTTTTATAAAAGCTTTACATTTGTAGACGGTAAATATATTCCTATTGTGTA
Source organism: Dioctria rufipes (assembly GCA_963924295.1). Lineage (NCBI taxonomy): Eukaryota > Metazoa > Arthropoda > Insecta > Diptera > Asilidae > Dioctria > Dioctria rufipes. The sequence goes on along the minus strand of OZ002740.1, from coordinate 335,734,667 downwards.
AGAGAAGTTTAGTTACTACTGATCCATTTTTTTTTTATATAATTGTAAATTTTGCTAATTTTTGGAAAACCCTTTACTTCAATATTTTCTGAATATTTAGCGACAACTTAATTAAGAACTGCGTAACGAATTAATTTTTAAAATAAAATTGAAAATTTTCCTTCATTTTAGCTAATCATGGTAGTCCTAATTATGTAATATCCCACAACATGACAGTAATTTGGGATGTTTTGCCCCTATGACCCCATAGTTGTGCTGGCTTCAAAAATTTTATATGGGAAATGCCTGCTGCTACCAGTCTATAGCTTTGTTCGATGAAAACACCGTGTAAAACACCGTGTAAATTTTCCCCTAAAATTTTCCCCAAATTTACCCGGAGTTTTGTGCACTCATCGAACAAGTTTTTAAAACACCGGGTGAACCAAATGTAATAACATTTGTCTGACAGTTGTCCTGAATATAATTAATTGTAAAAAGTTATTTATAAAATGGGTGAATACAAATAAAATGTGCTCTAGCTATTTTTCTATTTCTCTTCTTCTAATTTTTGCTTATTTCCGCTCAAGAAGTAATTTATATGTTCCAATCAACAACAAATTGTAGATGATAGTTCTCAAGTGACAACTGTCAAACCATTACCCCGAGAAATTTTTAGTGTAAGCACGGGGTAGCCCAGATTTTTTAAAAAACAAGATAGTCTAGCCCGGTGTAGCCCGGGGTTTTCATCAAACAGACCTTATATTATTGAGGTCTGCGGTAATAACAGATAAGGCTTAAACACAATTGCGACGAGGGACGAAAAACGACGACGAAATTCCGCTGTCAAACTTCTAAAAACACAGCGGCTTATGCGAATGCACAAATCACGACGAGCGATGAAATTTTCGTCGGGATTGATCAGTTTCTAATTTTGCCGTCGTCGCTGCAGTACTACCAACTAAATTAATCGAATGAAATTGTTTTGGCATTCAGTTTTGTCTGTTTTAGGTGGTAGCACGCCGCGGTAATTTTAAAATAATGAATTTTGAGGAAAAATTTATGTAGGAAGTACGAAATCATAGAATAATTTATGATTTGCAGTATAGACAAGTGGACAAAAAAGACGTGGTTGTGGCAAAGTTGTGATATCTTGCATTTAGTTAATTTCTGCATTTTCAGTTTTTCATTTTCACACTTATGTCCATTCTTCTTCTTCTTCCACAATTGTCGCTTACTGCCTGTCGTTGCAATTGTGCTTACAATTTTTAGACTGCCTGTTTCGACAGCGAATTTTCCCCTGTTGTCTGTCGTTCTGTCGCTCTGTCGTCGGCGAAAGTGATGCTCTGCAGTATTCAAGAAGAAGATTACAAAGAGTGCTCTAGTGTCGTTTTCCATTAGAAGTTTCGGTGCTACGAAATGAAAAAAACATGAAATCAACGTTGTCTCGGCCTGATGTAGGGAAGCCCTCAATTTTTTATTAGAAATTTACTGGAAATTTTTTCTTCAGATATTTTATGCCTTATTGGAGTCCGACAACGGCACACAATATGAAACTATTGTATCTGAGAAAGACTTCAGTCTGCACAAAAAAAAAAAAACATTAATGCTTACTAGGCTCATAAAAACTTTTAGTGACCCAAGCATCCGGTGTTGGCCTTCAATAATGCAAATAAATTCTAAAAAAAAATTTCCAATAAATTTTTAGGAAAGGTTTCCCTACATCAGGCCGAGACTTCTTTGATTTTATATTGGAGCAAGGCGTTGCTATGGCCTAAGGCTGAACTACAATAGACTTAAATAACTTTATGAGATTGACCGAGACTGACGTTTACTTACGAAAAATTGATATTCTTAGCCTAAATATATATCACATTCTGTAAGAGTTATTATCTTGATATTTGATGTTTTTAATTTTAAAAAGTGGTAAAAGTGAAAAATTGACAAATTTTTATTCCACTTTAATTTTTACATTGCACTTTTAATCATTTAGTAATAATTTAATTGTTTGACAAATCGCGTTCTTACGGAATGAGCGATTCTTACCGCACCTTTACTGACTGCAATTTGACTTTTAAACTTAACGAAAATTCCCCTGACACGGATTAAAGTTAATTTGTGTACGCCTGTTAAATTAAAGGGCGCTTTGGTTTTACGTAAGTAAATGTAATTACGTATACGTCTATTGTAGTTCAGCCTTTACCCTTTGGTTACGTCAGCAAGTCGAGGCATCGTCGATTTTATATTCAAGCCATGTGTTGCAAAATTCTGTTCTCTATGCCCAACCTTTGTGTGGTTTAGTTTGCATAAAGCCTATCCAACCAATCCATCCAATCTACACACCCCCCACCCATTCCCTTCATTCCAACAATAGCAACAATTTACTCAGCTGAAACCAAAAATATCAAAAATTGCTTGGTTCTACGTCAGTTTACAAACGAAAATGAGCAAAAGAAAAATAATTGCAGTTAATGAAAAATTTTTGTCATTTCATTTCATTGTTCGGAGCTTCGCTAAAATTAGGCAAGACTTGTCAGTTAATCTTGTCATGTAATATGAACTGAGTGGCATCACATTTGACTACGGGCCTTGCTTATATGTTGTCTGTGCTACTAAACTAAAATTTTGTTAGATATAATTTTATGAAAAAATGTATATGAACCTTTGGGAAGCAAAGGGACAAGCTCTAAGTTAATGGAAGACCATTTCTACGTATGAAAGATAGTTTAGACATTAAGATGTTTTTTTTTTTATCAATCAGTTTTGCAAAAAAACACTTTTATGTTGCTCATACCTCAGGATAACTATTAGGAATACTTTGAGAGTTAATATGTATTAGTTAGAGCATTTTTTGCATGCCTTACAAAATATCTCCTAGGTATGAGATCCCTGTTTTTAGCGTGTTACACATTCACTGAGACCTGATGAGATTATAGGATATACTAAATTTGTCATTCCGTTTGTAACGCACTGAAATAATGCTGGTAGAGAAAAACCCGCGTATAATATTAAAACTTATTTTGATTTTTGTTCTTACGTCTGTGCGTCCTCACGATAACTCGAGAATGTAATCGCTTAGAGTATTGAAATCTCGGAGAAGGGCTTTAAAAAAAAAGGAAATTTAAAATGGGGCTAATCGGGCAACTCCTTCGTAGGGTTGCCATACAAAAATTTAGTTTTTCACTGCTTAAGATCGTGTCGATGTAAAGAGGTGAAATTTGGCACATGGGGTTTTCATAGTAATAGTAATAAAATTTCAGAAATGGACTAAATCGGGCAACCCTTTCTTGGTGTTGCCATACACAATTTATAGTTACTTTATTTAACTTTTATTTTCATCTAAGATATAATAATATTGGTCTTAGACCAGTAATAACTTTTTCTCTTGTTATTTATTTCCATTCTAGGTTAAAACTGTTAATGAAGTCCTGGTTTGGTGGAGGAAATGCATACTTGAAGTAAAATAATCTTCGCCTCATAAGTGCAGCGTAATTGCAGACTACGTTCTCCGAAGTTCTATATAAGTTTCCTGGCAGAAGCCATCACATGATGGATTGTTCCTACTAGTGTAGCTTTGATAACACGGCATCAGGTGTTATCGAATGCTTCCTCTATATCTGTAAATCTATATAAAGTCATTTCTTCTTAATATTATAAGAAATGAAGAAAATTTAACACTGATTGATTCTATAAAAATTAAATACAGATATAACATCTGTAACAAAATCCATCAATCAAAAATCAAAACTTTTCTAAAGTAAAATGCTCAAAATCAATTTATCCCCCTTCCATATTTCTCGTACAAAAACAGGAAGCAATTAAGATCGATCGATATGTAAACATCCGGGTTCGATCCCGACTTCATATCACAAGAGAAATAAGTATACATTGCCGCCAGAAGATAGAAAAAGTTCATCAATTAAATTCTAATGCGGACAGGAAATGTGTTTCCTTTCTTCTTCAACGAAGCCTTTCTAAATCGATAAACAGAAAGATCTTCGTAATAAGAGCGAAAGAATCTCCAAGCAAAAGTTCGTTCCAATTCCAAACGGATCTATGGAGATATTTTGTAATTCTGTGCAGTTTGCTCCAGAAATTTGCAGAAGTGCATTTCCCGGCTGTAAAAAATAAAAATTAAAGAAATCCCGATAATCCGATTAACATTCTGAATGAAGTTTGTTTGGCTTGGAAAATGGAATTATATTTTTCCATTAACTAATGCAATTTAGTTTCCTGAAAGGGTCGGTGGTGGAAATGCACTTCACCAACAACAATGTACTAGTATATTACAACAATTCATGGCAATGCGAGAGGTTGTGTACTTGAAAGCGTCACTGGCATACGAATCATATGCGGCGACCGTGTACTTGTGCTGTTTGCTTCTTGCACACAAAGCTTTTGTTAATATCGTTTCTCCAGATTTTTTCCATCATCCTATTAAAGGGTCATACTCATATATGGAGTGGGGGGGGGGGGGGGGTTGTGTTGCAGTAGTAAGCAACCTTTAGGGGTTTACCTTGCTTTTGTTTTTTTTTAATGCTATTAGACTTACTACTTTTAATCCTCGCTATACTACATATATATGTATATGCCCCCCTCCCCCCTCACCCCCCCCCCCCCACCTCCGAAAATGTTCTAGGAATTCTTAGAGTACGAACGAAGGTATTGTTAGGGCCACAATTCCTCTCTACAAAAAACAAACAAAGAAATTAGACTAATTGGAATTTTTTATCGTGCTTAGCATTGGACTAAGGGTGCGTTCAATTACTTTCGATGTAGACGGTTTCATCTAATTATCTACTATGGAAACAGCACGTATAGGTGAATGGAAATGAGGGAAAATAAATGCCATCCAAATTCATCAGGTTATTGTATTTCATTTACATAAAAAAGGCGGTTCTCTTTCTTTATAATTACATTTTTACGGAAAAATTAGTCGCGATAATACCAACATTGGCGGCAATTAATTTATAATATAACAAAAATAAAAAAACCGAGTTATCCCATATGAAAGGGAATTATTCAAAACATTTATTTGCTTTATGTAGGTACGAGTACTTTAAGTTGTAGGTACAGAAATTATTAATTATTGACAGATTGATAATGCCACTTGGATACGTATGTACAGGCATCCCTCGAATAGCACGGTACTTGAATTGCACGAAGTTACGAATAGCACGGTTAAAAAATGAGACAACCCTCGAATAACACGGAATTAGAATTACACGAAATCACGAATATTTCTGTTAAAAATTAACTCGATACATATACATATGTACATTTCGTCAGCTTATAAGGAAAACTAACTATAGTCCGCGGCACGAAAAATGATTTATCAAGGTCACATGGGGGGGGGGGGGGGGTGGATTCACTAACACGGATAATTGTGGAGTTATCAATATGAGAGTTCCTTTGACACTTAAAAGCTTGAACACAACTGCGATGGGCAACGATAAATGTCAAAAAATTACTGCGGTCAAACTTCTAAAAGTACAGCGTCTTATGCGAATGCCCCAAATTACGATGGGCAACGGTCAGCGGTCGACGAAGTTGCCGTCGGCATTTATCATATTCTAATTTTGCCCTAGTCGCTGCAGTACTACCCTTTGTGTATAAAACTATATATAGTTCTATACACAAGGGTACTACCAACAAAATCAAACGAATTAAATTGCTTTGGCATTTAGTTTTGTCATTTTAAGGTTGCAGGACGCTGCGACAATTTTAAAACAATGAATTTTGAGGAAAAATTGATTGAGGAAATGCGAAATCATAAAAAAAATTATGATTTACAAGACAGCAGTATAGACGAGTAGACAAAAAGGACATGGTTTGGACGGATATTGCAAGGCGTTTAAATACAAATTTTAATTCACCTAATTTCTGTATTTTCAGCTTTCCCTTTCCACTCTTTGGTCCATTGTATTTCTTTCAATATAGTATAAAATATTTTCGATTAAAACCCGACTCCTCCCTCTTTAATTTGATACCAAACATGACGTATTTTGGACAACCCCAATGAGGGGTGGTACGACTCACCATCCCCAAAAGCCTCTCCCCCAGAAATTGTTCATCTACATTTTTGTACTCTAGACACTAATGCCAAAGGAAAAAACCCCAATACTCTACGACCGTCCCACACAGATTCAATATTGCGTGCGACACTATTCACGTTTTGCCTAACTCCCTTAGTATGTTACAGAATCACGAATGGAGAGTTACCCGACGTTTACACGAGTTAGTAGAGCTGACGGACAGTACTGGTCTTGTCTGTCAATTTTACTGCCTAAAAACGTAGTACGTTACAAAATGTCGTCAAGCATTACAGACATTCCTCATCTGAATACATTGTTAATGATTTTTACCTTATTCCGTCATTTTTCTCTAAAAAAAAATGGAGATTACAATGAATAGATTAAACTCTTTTCAGTCATCACCCACTCAAAGAGAGAAGATTATAAATCTTAGAATATATAGCAAAGAGGAATGGCTATTCGGGAGGTGTAAAGAATACAAGATATTCCCATTATGAACCACGTTCCCCCATTAGTGATGAAATATCGTGAAAATGTATAGGAAAGCACGGTACATATGTAGGAGTAAATGAGATGCCGAAAGAGTTCTATTGTCAAAACTGGAGACTGATTGTCAAATGTGCTCTTGTTTTGTGAACAGGTTTACTTAATTTAAAATTCTTTTGTGGAATTTAACAAAAGTACGGAATCAAGTCTTTTCGAAACTAGTTATCCTTGAAATTTATTTTGTGCAGAGCTTTATAGTGCCATCTAGTGCCTGTTTAAACCTTCACATCAATTAAAAGAACAGAAATGAAATGTTCGGTCAGTGCTTGCAAATATAAATTGGATTATAAACTAGGGAAATCGTGTTTCAGGTAAGTGCAATATGTAAATTATCTTTTTTGTTAATAGAAGCAAAGTTTGTATATCAAATAAATATGTGAATTCTTTCAAACTAAAGTAGAATTAAAAATATTTTTTACCGCAGATGTTCCGCACAAAAACTTTGTTTACTTTTTGAAAATTGAAAAGTTGCTTAGAATAGAGACGGCATGTAAATACATGTAAAACATGGACTACTAACATAACCAGAATTCATTACGCAAAATCTGGCTTATCACCATACCTGTCTGCTATATATTCTAAGTTAGAAATATAAACACAAATTTCCACTAGCATCTACCTTTTATTTTCAGTTTGGGCTATTTTAATTTTACATTTGACAGTTTATTGACTAGCCAATACTGACTGGTCAGAAATATTATCATTTAAAAAGACTTGTTAGTAAGTGAAAACAAGTGCGATGGTACCAGAGCTTCGTTTTGAGCTTCTTTGTTAGGTTTTCTGTAAAGTAATCGTGGACTGAGGAAAGTGCCTTATCGGGTTATCCTCGGTTCGCTCTAAGAAATTTTTCCGACGCCTCTTTCACTGACGAGGCAGCCGGGACGGGTGTCTAATTCTCTGAACCTGACATTGGGATGGAATACTACACCATCGCAATGGTAGCGAAGATAGACCTTGATATACTATCCTTTCGGATCTGAGTAGCCCTTTGATAACATCTCAGTTACTAGGGGGTTGTAGACCGTCTGTGGACAAGCTGTGTATCCACAACAAGGCGTCCCTTCAGTGGATCCCTGGTCACATGGGGATCATGAGGAATGAAAGGGTTGACCTTGTAGCTAGGGCTGGCTCTAATTCTCCTTTCCTTGGACCATAACACGCCGTAGGCGTTGCCATCTCGAGTATTGGGTCTCTCATAAAAGCGGATGTTCATAGGAAGCATCACCAGAGAACCTGGGTACTGGTAGGTGCACAAAAATGTTTCTTGATGGGCCCAATAGGAATATCTCCGATTTTCTTATGGGGCTCGGAAGGAAACAATGTAGAACTGTGGTTGGCATCATCACGGGCCACAGTTTACTTCACGCTCATCTAACAAGGATGGGAGTTGTCGATAGCCCAGAGTGTCTGTCCTGCCTAGAAGGAGAGTCTGAGACAACCAAATACTTTTTGTGTGCGTGTCCGGCCTTCGTCCGAAGCAGGCTGGATACTCTAGGGTCTGCCCTTATATCTATAGATGAGCTGAAAACCCTTCCTCACCAAGACCTGATGCGCTTCATTAAGAGGATAGGAAGGTTTTTGTGAAAGGGATTTTAGCAGGATAACGCAATGAGCTACTCTGGCCTCCGTGCTTGGGATGGGATTTCCTGTCCCACTGCCATAGACAAGTAAGTTAAGCTGGACAGATCACATCTTCTCGGTTGCCAAAGAAGCATCCAAATGTCTTGGTTTCTTGAAAAGGTGTAAGAAATATTTCAGCCCATCAAATATAGCGCTCCTCTACAAGTCCTACATCAGACCCAGAATGGAATACAATTCCCATATCTGGGCCGGGGCTGGTCGCACAGCCTTAGCTTCATTGGATATTGTCCAAAAGAGAGCCTGCAAGCTCATTGGCGATGTGGCAATTACTCGTCATATCGACTCGCTCGAGCACCGTCGCAATGTTGGATGCCTTTCGCTCCTTTATCGCTATATGCATGGCCAATGTTCTGATGAAATATCTAGTCTGATCCCTTGTAGAATAGTTCCTGCACGCAATACCCGCGCTGCATCCCGCGTTCATCCTTTTACCCTTCAAATTACCTTCGGCCGTACACTTAAATTCCGTGATGCTTTCTTATCCCGAACTGTGCGAATGTGGAACAGTCTACCATCTTCTGTCTTTCCTCCGGCATACAACCTGCAAAAGTTTAAGGGCGACATACATCGGCACCTCCGCCACTCTCCTCATATCCCTTAATCCTTTCCCTATCTCCTTCCTGCCACGCTGTGCTTTGCATCATAGGGTATCCCCTGAGCTTGGCTTAATAATATAAAAAAAAAAAAAAAAAAAAAAAATTAAAACACGAGGCTCTGTTAAGCAGCCCATACACGATACAACTGTCGGTCCAACTGTTGTACCAATTCATCTCGGCGTACAGCCGTTGTATGGTGTGTGAGAGAAATGTACGAAGCATGCAACAATCGCAAGCTGGGTTGGATGGTTGGATGTGCATACATGCAAAAGGCTGTTGAATATACGACCGTTGTGTGGTATATGAACTTGTGCGGATTGATGCGGATATGATACGCGTTCAAGTGTTGAAATACCATTAAACCTTCTTCTTTATGCATCTGATGAACTAACATTAATCAACATTTATTACATTGTACTTAAAGTTTTGTACTTAAATAAAAATGTTTATAATATGAAACAAACAGTGGAAGGAAGCATTTCTATCTTTCATTTCCAATATTTAATTATCAAAATTATGATTTGAAATTTTCATTTATAATGATTTTCTGTTTTCAATCTATACAGTTTTTGAAATTACTTTTAAAAATGTCAACTTTGTTGTCTCATATTTAAATCTAGGATTTTATTTTCAAAATTCATTGTGCGAACTTTGAAAGATTCATTACTAATGTTCAATTTTAAATATCAAGCCGTTTATTTTTCTTCATTCAAATAAACTGCAATTTTCCACCATTGCCTATCCTACGATCGCACCAATGACCATTTCTGTCCAGTATTTAATCGAATTAAACCCATCGCGCCACCTACCGGAAAGAGCAGATCAACGTCTTCCGGGCCAACTAGTTATCTTATATAGTTTTTTGCTTGTCTAAGCATAGTCTATTCATAGTCTCCAGGTGTAACATTATAAATTGGAAACCCTGTATATATTTCATATATCAAGGGTCACTTGAGGTCAATATATTTAGGTCCACAATTACTAGAAGATTTGGTCAATTCAATTCAATTCTTTATTTCCTAGCTAATGGTTACAATAAGACTTAAAAATCTTTTACCTATGCTCCTACTACTACTGACTATACTATATATGTATAAATATATAGAATTAAAAGCTAATCAATAAACTAAGAGAGAAACAAAATTAAATAAACCTAGATTACGAAAAGAGAATATTATAAAATGTAAACAGAAATAATAACAGAATTCGGAATGTACGTGTGTAAACTCAAGAATAGCAATTATTAGAACATAATTGTATTGATTAAAGAAAAAAAGAATTAAAGAAATTAAGATCTCTGAAAGTGGCAATTAAGTGCTTTGAGTGAGTGCAAACATAAATAAATTGATCATAAGTTGTCAATAGGTGAGTATTGGCATAAAAGTCCCCTGAAGGTCCCCAACGCGCTGGGTATTTCAAAGTTGGCAGGAAGTGAATTCCACAAACGTATTACTCGAACAAAGTAAGAGAGTTCTCCATTATGGAATATCTGTGTTGTGGAATTAAAATGTCAAGATTTCTAGATGACCTCAGGAGAACTAACTTGTCATGTAAGTAAGAAGGTACAAGCAGAAGCGTATCTAGGGGGGAGGGGGAGCAGGGGAAGCGATCGCTCCCATGGGTTACATTATCAAAATGTGGCGCCTTCCTACCAACGAAATTCAGATTACACGAATTTAAGCATAAATATACTGAATGTCTGATTTTCGTGTGAAGCAGTTTGTCTCTAATATAGGTACTTAAGTATAATTCTGATAATTCTGAAAACAACACATATTTATTTCGTCGTAAGTTAAAACAGTATTCGCCGCTGAGTCGGTTTGCGATGCTGCAGAATTGTTGAATATACAGGGTGTCCCGTAAGTTGTGTAATATCCGAAGGCTACGGATAGGTCATGGTTAGACGAACAAAAAATTAAAAATAATCTTTGGACCTTTCCAATGGTCCATAATTTTTTTTTCTACTCTCCGTTTTGAAATTATGGCTCAAAAAAATTAAAATTTTGAAATGTTCACTCCTTTGTTTTTATTATTTTTATCAAAAAACACGTCGTCAATACTAATATTTCATATTGGGCTTAAGAAGCCCACGGCCTTAGCTTTAAAATAACCTATCACACTCTGTACCGAAAATGTAACCCTTTCTGTTTTTTTTGCACTTATTCTTAAGGGGGGTTACCACTGAAATCTTAAAAAACACGAAAAGTTAATACAAATTTACTGCAAATCTGTGCGTACTATCATGATAAAAATTGTACATAGTTAGAGAAAATGCATAAACTTAGGTAATGACGTGTCAAAAATAAAGATTTCGGGGTTTTATATGTATTTAATTAGCTTTAGAAAACTCTGGAGTTCATGAAATTTGCAAAGTTTAGTACATCAAAACGTAATAATGGTACATTAAATAGATAAATTTGTACTTGAGTATGGAAGATCTTGGTCTGGAAGAGGCAGTGACGGAAAGAAAACCAGACAAAAAATGTTGGTCACTAATATATTTTAGTTTGAAAGTTGCTATTTTCCGAGACAATTAACTACCAAAATTATGATATTATTTCAATGAAAGTTCAATTTGTAACAAAGATCGAACCTTTTTCTGTTTATTTTGAAAAACTCAAATTTTTTAGTGCAATGATAATGGAAATAAAGTCAATAATGTTAATGATGGTAACGGCAAAAATTTCTTGATTTATTATATTTTGTATACAATTTGGCGTTTTCAATTCATTCTATCATCGTCAGATGGAGTAATGTGCTTTTGGAAGGCTTTCATTTGTTTTGAAAGCTCAGCGGGCTGTAGCTGTATGCTTGGAGAGTGTGTGCCATTATTTTCTGCATTAGGTATATGTATGTGTGTAGATTTCCCGGAATATTTGAATTTTTATCATTGGTAATTTGTTCATTTTTGCTTTTGAAGCGAGACATTTTTTGCCAATTCTATTATGGTTATAGGTAACGAATTGTGAGTAACATTATTTAATCATGGGACGTATTAGTAAAATTCGGGCCAATAATTATTGAATAAAGACGAGAAAACTGAATATTGTTAGGTATGTTAATCTGTGTGTATGAAAAGGAAATAATCCTATAAATGTACAAATTTGTGAAATGTGAATTTGCATTTGTGAAATGTAAATGATTTTGATGAAATTTGTTGTTTTTCGAATATATGTATGTAATTTAGAAAACTGAACGAAAATTGATGAGGTGTAGTGAGTTGTCACGATTATATACAGTGTGTACCAATTTTTTGACTACAATCGATTATCTTTCTAGCGACTATAATTACTACTAAGTACTATTAATTTATGTATGATTTGTTTTCAAAATGCGATTTTCGAACAAGAAGCATTTTTACAAATTACAAAGAACTTGTGTCGACCAATAAAAGTATCGGCTTTGTACCAATGACATCTTTCTTTTGAAATTATTTTTTTAATTCTTTTTTATCTAAGAGGGAATCTGCTGACGAATATTTATGCGATTTAATATATATTTCGGTAAAAGCAACTTCTTTGTTATAAATGTTTTAATTGAGCTCATTGCACCAAAATTGTTATGAGCGTTCCATTCTCAGGTACTTGCAATGCCCATTTGATCGGGTTAATCTTCCTCTTTATATAGCGATTATACCTTTCGATTGGCCCGTCCCCTCTAAAAGTTCGAGTGCTGTCATTATGTAATGAATCTTTTTATCAATGCAGTATCGGTATCGCCTAAAATCATTTAAAGAAAAATCAGTTCTTCTGTAAGTACCAAAATAAATAGCTAATTCATCCAAAGCCTTTATAACGGGACCAATTTATACTCCCTTTAGAATGGGCTCACCCCTTGCTTCACAGAGTTGTTTTTGGTAGATTTATTCGCCGTATTTTACGCATGCTTTGAAGTAATTTTTGACACTACTGCCTCCATGAATAGGTAAACTAGCTCACCTTTCTGGCAACCAAAGAGCTTCACCGAGTAACTCTAACATTTTTTCGAAATCGACTACCGTGGCTCTCACAGCGAATTTCTGCCGTAAAGAATCAATTAATTTTTTGAATACCACGCGCGTCCTATTTTAAGTGAATAGAACTATGAAATGGGTAGAAATAAGAACTTCGTGGACCAAAGCAAAAATTTTCCTTTGGGAGACACCTTCTCAAGAAGAAGACTGTCGGAGATTTTTCAATCTAATAGATTTCTCTATTTACTGTACCTACGCTTAGAAGTACTACCAATAGCGAATTTCTATGAAATATCTCCTAGCGGTTTGATGGCTTGCTCTGTTCTTATCTTCGTCTTTCTATCTACACGATATATTTATACTGCATTGACATAGCGACTACGACAACACTATTTTGTATTCCATTATTGTGTTTCAGATCTCTACAGGAAAGCACAAAAGAAAATTTAACCGCACAGCAAAGAAATTTTGCTAATATAAATGAAGAAAGATATGAAGCAGGTAAAATGAATGCCAGCCCAAATATTGCGGATTATAGCGAAATAGATTCGATTGGTAGATTTAAGGTACTTTTGGAATGAATTGAAAATTCTAAATGAACATTGCAATGCACAGGGTTACACAATAACCACATACCAGTAGGGAAGAAAAGAGCACGAGAATGGCAGATTTGATGGCAGTGTTAACATCGAGTCGCAGAAAAGAATTAACTATTTGCTATATTGGTAATCTTTCCGAGTGACAGTAACTCCGACTAGGCTAATCTGGTTGGATTGCGTTTCTTGAAACTTGAAAAATTTGATGCGAACAAAATTGAGGAATTAGATAGAGATAAAATTGTATATATGTACATATATACTAAAATTAGATTAGAAAATCTACCAGACATAGCTCAACCGGAAAATTGTGTTGTTGGTAAATTCAAATCTAATTCTCTAAAGTAGTTCTTTGGATATCTAGTTAATAAAATGGTAATCTGACAACGTGCGAACATTGCAAAAATTATATGGTAGGTATATTACAACTCAGAATTCTTGGAAGAGTTTTATTTGATGACCGACTTCAGTCAAATAAAATTGCCCAAGCATTAAATAGTGCCAGACAAATTACACGGAAAAGTGTCTGATCAACAGCACAGAGAGCATACATTTCGTTCGCTCCTTGCCTGCTCCTCAACAAAATTCTAAGAAAAATCCGACAGCCAAATTTAAAATCTCGCCATGCCTATGCAATTCTACCCACTGACTTATAAGTCAGTGATTCTACCTTACTGCTGTGCAGATGCCCGACATGCTTTGGAGTACAATACAGACGGATATCACAGCATCATATAGCTTTGCATGTACATATAGTGATTTGTTTCAATTTTAAAATTGCATACTTTTATGCGTTTATGTTCACTAAGCTTTTGGAAACAGAAATCGTGAGCTTTTTTTTGGTGTTAACCCCCCGCAAAAAATGCAGAAAGGGTTACATTTCGGTTACCAATGTCATATTCGGTCATTTCAAAGCTAAGCTTTTGGCCTTCATAAATTCAATATGACAAATTATAGTATTGATGACGTGCTTTTTAATAAAAATTGTAGTTAATAAAAAATAAAAAAAAAAACAGAGTTAAAATTTCAAAATTTTAATTTTGTTGAGACATCAAAACGGCGATTAAGAGGGACCATTAGAAAGGTCCATATACCAAAGTTTATATAATCATCTAAGGTGATCTATAAAAACATACCCAAATATTTTTAAGTCCCGTTATCTCGGAAACCGGGAGTCTTGTGTAAACCACGATGATTTATCAAAATAGCTGTCAGTTCGCGACACCAGTATAAGGAATGTATACCTACCTTTCGTAGTTATTCGCCACTTAAAGGGGAAAACGCACCGAGAAATTACGAAATTTTCAATTTTTTTTGTTTGACTTTTCTTCAAGCTTAACCACTTAAGAATGTCTGGTGAAAGCCGCATGCAAAAATTTGAAAAAATAACGGAGTTATGACCGATCTAGTCAGTGCCGAGCGGCCGAACGAAATTCAGGTAGAAATACGCCGTCGTTCTCTATTGTAACATCGTCTGCTTAACCGGGCGTTATATCGAAAGTTTTCGTTCGGAATTAATACATTCGGTGAAAAATGGATAAAAAAAATGGTTCTCGACAATCTCAGAACCATTTTAAGTATCGGTCGAAGTGGAGTGGATGATTCTATGTAAGTTGAAAGAATTTTGCGATTTATTCATTGCTCAACTTTCAAACGCGTATTTGTCGAAATCATGTTTTTGAAGTCGGTACGCAAGATATCTCGAAAACTAATGAACCGATTGCAATTATATTTTTTGTGTTTATTCTGCACATAATTATCTAGTCTTCGTTATATTGATTTTTATTTTAGTGGCTTAGTTTTTTTTAATCGGCGAAATAAGGTCGTATTTTTCTCTAAAAATCGCGCTATGTAAATTCAAATGTCCGCCATTTTGTCTAAAATCGATATTTTCAAAATCGCATATGACAAAAACTAGATTATACTGTCCAGTTTAAATTTTTTGTTTTTTTTTTTTTATTTTGATGATTACAGATGAAGCAGCAGTGCGGACCGCGGAGGGTCTGTTTTTTGCGGTACTTTACAGACCAGAAGATTACTCGGCGAATATTTGATATTTTTCAATAAAAAAATTTTGATGTATTCTTAAAAATGTGTTTTATCATTTAAAAAAGAATTGGTTTGATTACTGCTATAGATTGCCTTCAAAAAAATTCAGAAAAATTTCTTTTTTTTCGCGCTTCTCGGTGAGTTTTTCCCCTTAAAACAGATTCATATTTCATATGTGTACGTATTTATAATTGAAAATACAGGACTTTGCTTGTAATATTACTACAGTCTCTTTGATGTGGTTTTAGTATGTTTTTCAAAGTACGAACGAACGCGTAGCCTTTGTGTATAGAAATATTTATACAGTATTCGCGAAAAGGTTTATCCCTTGACTATATGTTTACAATATTTCTCACTTTCCTTAGGCGTCTCTATTTAAAAACTAATTATACGTAGGTACTTAAGCTGAATTACCAATGTTATTATATTTAAAACTAGCTCAGGTAAACTTGAACACATCAGCATGTAAAAAAAAAAAAATTGGAAACTATAAAATTTTACTAATTGCGCAATCTACTAGTCTACTATAAAAGAAGGCAACAGACTCAAACAAACCTTCCTACTACTATATACTTTATATCAAGAGTATAACATCCATAAAGAATTCGCTCCTTGCATAAAGACAGTTGGCTACTGAAGTGGATTATAATTTTTGTTATAGATAATTTTGCAAGAATGAAACCTAAACGAAGGAGGCTGTTGTAGTTGCTTAATTTATTTATAATTCATATATATATGTACTTATATTTATATTAATTTTATTTTGAATTAAAAGATTTTTGTTATGTTTTCCATCAATATAAAATGTGAATGAGGTCTATTTGTTTTTTTTTTTTAATATGAAATCAAATTTATTTCTATATAGTGGCACCCTTTTTTGAGGCCAGCCATTCCCTTTAACTCGTACACGAATTTGTCTATTTCTTTACTATTTTCGACACTCTCGTAGACCCACTTTTCGTCATCACAGCGAGCTGAAATTTAGCACACAGGTTCATGTCGCGTGACAATTGATTTCCATGGAAAACTCGGAAAATCGGGAAAAATAATTTGAAAATTTGGTACAAATTTGATCAGTGATAAATCCGTTTCAGGAAAAATGCAGATTTTTCCGATTTTTCCGACTTTTCCGGGAAAAAAGTTTTCTAAATTATGCAGGATCAAGTTCCCTATCAATTGGCATCATTACTTTCTCTCCGACAATGGTGAAAACTTGCAGAAAAAATCGAGGAAAATTCATGTAAAACGCTTTTCCGACCAAGGAAGCGTTTGAACGTTTTGCAACCTAAGACAAAGTTGTAGAGCGAAATGAGTTGCATAAAGTTGCTTTTGTGGAAAACTCCATGGAAAACCCGGAAAAGCGGGAAAATCATCGGAAAAATTTTCATCGATATGATTAGTGATAAATCTGTTTCAGGAAAAATGCAGACATTTCCAATTTTTCTGGAAATTTTTCCGAAAATTTCCGCAATTTTCCGAGTTTTCCGGAAAATTTTCCGACAAAAAAGTTTTATAAGCTATGCGGAATCATTTTTTTTCCGTCCTACTGGCATCAATACTTTCTCTTCAACAATCATGAAAACTTACATGAAAAATCGAGGAAAATTCATGTAAATTTAAAAAAAAAAATCATAGTAATAGGAAAAGTCTATGGAAAACATGGAAAATCGGGAAAATTCATGTTATATGGGATCAAGTTGGAATACAGCTAAAAAGCGCTGTTTAAAACATAATTTGAATTTCAGTAAACCGTTGCAGTACTTCAACGATTTGATACTCGAATAAATTTATTGAAAAACTGGTAAATCAGTGTCTTTTCAGCCGTCATAAAATTGTTTTAAAATATCTCCATGCAGCACGTAATAACAATTTAGTTAATGTGAAAAAGGCAGAAAATAAAATAAGTAAAAAACAAGTTTTCAAACAAAACTGAGGCCAAGCCGCATGAAAAAGTAGAAAATAAACTTCTCTTCACACACAGAGGTGGACTCAGATTTTATTCGCTGACAATCACCGATATATTTCAGTATGATCAATCAGAGGTAATAAGTGATTTAATTCATGAAGAGAAAGAATATTCAAGAGAAATGTCCCAATCAAAAAATCTGAGTCCACCTCTGTGTGTGAAGAGAAGTTTATTTTCTACTTTTTCATGCGGCTTGGCCTCATTTTGTTTGAAAACTTGTTTTTTACTTATTTTATTAATATGCTCGCTTAAATGCCTTCGACCAAGAAAACGGAGAAATGTGATTAAATCAGCCCAAAGACAAATCTCGTGCAATCATTAAAAGCAACCTTCAATTTCCTAGCGCAAGAAGAATCTAAACGAGGGAAAACTACACAAGACCCAATAAAATAAGGCAATAAAAACAATTTAACTAGTTTTAAACGTAAGGGTTTTGTAAGTATACTAGCTGATAACCACAGCCTCCGAAGGTCACCATAAACCTTTCAACTTATTCCGTTTACATTGTCACAGTAGCTCATTGAGGTGTTCAGAGTAAAACCGAGATTTTTAACTTTATTCACAAAAGGCAGGATAGTTCCATGAACAACTCACTTATATCAAGATGTTGTCTAAGTCTAAGTCAGAGTTGAGGCGGTCAACGTAGTCAACCATTAGACCAGGGGTTGGCAATCTGCGGCTCAGTAGAATCATATTTATGGCTCTTGAGTATTTTAATAGTTAATATTGAAAAATGAACTGTAATATTGCAATTGCCAAACTAATATAATTATCCTGCTCACACATCAAAATTCGCGGCAGATCACATGTTTGTAAACACAGTTTAGCTAACCTTACTCTCCACACTCAAAACCAAAGTGAATAGAAACAGAAGCGTTACCAGGACACTAGAAGAACATTCGTGAGCTTTGGAAATCAGCGCCTTTTAGTAGTGAGCCTTACAAATTTTCTGAAAAAACACATCATGCAATGCGGGGAGTTTCAGCGAAATATTTGTTTACTACCACTTCCAATTTGTTCGAATCGAAAAGCCCTTAAAAAAACTCCTTTTAAGTTGAAATTTCTTAATAAAATTCCTTAATTTGAAACAAATTAATTTCAGTTACCTTTAAATTCTATTAATTTTCTCGTTCAAACTGATTCAAATGATCCGATAAAAGAATCCAGTCGAATTATTTTAATATTTTGTGTGAAAAAATCAACTGAAATCAAAGGAGACTAAAACGAATTCGTGAGAATCTTAGGTAACTTCTAAAAAAATTTGTATTCAAGTGCGCGATTTTTTAAGCTCTTTTTGCGGATTCAATAATAGAGCTCAGTTCCATCTTCTTAATCGTATCGTCGTATTCAGGTTGTAATAATAACAGAGAATTTTTTGTCACCGCCATTCTAAAAAATGCAAGAAACCCTACTCTAAGCCACTATTGGCGAAGTTGTGGGAGTTGAATTTTACACCATTCCCATCTATTGATAGATCTCAATTTGAGTTTACAGTTGTTAGATTTGAAAAACAAAAACATATGGACAGAAAAGTTCACCAATTTGCAGTCAGAACTAGAAAATTTAACTAGAGAGAAATGAAAATTGGCTATCAGACACCAGTGGACGGATCTTTCAAAATGTAGGAAGGAGGAAGACATTATATTTGAACATGGAACTATATTTGAACATGGAACTATCTTTCCTAATTTTTATGATCAAGTGAAAACATACATTTGACATCTTGACAATTTTCGGATCTACTTAAAAATAAATAAATAATAAATGACGACAGCCTCGAAAGTTGCATGAAATTAAAAACTTCTGAAAATTTGGAAAAACTTTGTGTCTGTACACAACCCAAGTAACAATTTTCCCAATTTTTGGTGACTGAAGGTGATGGGTAGTTTTATAAGGGGTATATAATGGTTACTCGGTTATGTAAAAATTTCAGTGGTTATATAAGAGTTTTATAATATTACCAAATGGTGACGTAGTTATATTAGAGTTTTTTAAGGTTACTAATGGTTATCGTGGAAGTAGGTTACTAAAGGTTTTATAACTTGGTGATGGAAATGTTACAATCACCGGTCTATATAACTTAGACCAACCATTACTAGAAGGTATATAAAAAAGTTTTGTAATTGTTTTGATCACCACGTTATATAACTTATTGGTAATAAGGGTTTATTGCGGTATCCGTGGTTACCCTTATATAACACGACAACTTTCAGTAATTTCGGTGACTTTAATAAAAATTGGGAACTTTCGGTAATACATATAACCACTATAAAATATCGTAAAATTTTTTGGTGGCCCTTTAGTAACTACGGTGATCGTTATAACGTTATCGTTACCATCACCATTATAAACAAGGTTTATAAAGGTAACCGAAACATTACCGCAACCACTGCTATGACCAAAATAAATTAATCGAGAGCACCTTGGGTTATATAAGGGTTTTATAAGAAGTTATATTAAGGTAACCAGAATATTTTGGTTACTCATTTTATAAAACTTTTAGTTATATAACGTTACCTAAATCAAGTCACGGTAACCTTTATATAATCCTCCATTTAAGCTCTATAAGGGGTTTATAGTGGTTACAAAGAGGTTTCGAGTACTAGTCTATATAACTCAAGTTACATAATTTGGTAATGGAAACCTCACCGTTACTACTACATAAAAAAAATTGTTTCTTGGGAATCCCAAAAATTTCACTAATATTAAATATTTCCGTTTATATTATTTTTTACATTTGATTTGTATTTTAAGCAAAACTATATATATAACCTACTGAAATTAAGTTATAAAAAAAGTTTTTCAATTTTCTTAAATACGTTGACTTATATGTTCTGTTAGTATGCAAAATAGAATGTTAATACATGTTTCACAGCAGATAATGGTTATATTAATTTTTGTAATACATATTACTGATGTATATACTTATATTTGGCTCTTTAAAAAAATTGTTTATCACATTGGGGAAAAATGGCTCTTAACTCCACAAAGGTTGTTGACCCCTGCATTCGACCAATCAGTTTATTAAGGTAGAGTTGTACATCGTTTGCGAACAGATGGATGTTACAATCTTGGATGATATTAGGAAGATCGTTAATGTACAGCCTAAACAATAGTGGTCCAAGAACAGATCCTTGGGGTACTTCCAACAGACGCTAATCAGCAGTCACCTGTTGGAATCTATTTGCAATCCATATTGAAAACAATAGTAATTGTCAAATTAAAACCTTCTTATTATTTTATAAATATTATAGAATGATACAAGTTTTCTCCTTTAAACGTCATATTATATGGTATATTTTCAATTGTTTTGACAGTTATTAAATGTCTTCTTAAATACAATATGCCATGTGGTCAGAGTTCCTGTTAAAGAAACAACAGATATTGTAAAATATCCGAAAGTTCTTCGAACTTCGATATTTTAATATCAATAAGATCATTCATTGAAGAATTATATATCTTATTATAAAGAGTGGGAGCCAGTTTTATGAGAAAACGCTGTTGTACCAACGGAAATCTTGTCGGACTAATATTGACAAGTGATCTTGTTAAACTAATAATAAATATTGTGATATTTGTACAGGTTTTTTTCTTAGTGTGTGTGTATAGTACGTGAGCGCTGGTGCCGTTATTTTTCGGCAGCTTTGTTTAGATTTTAAAACATATAACAAACAGAAGTGTGGGTATCTTATAAAAATTTGGTTACATGATTGAAACCGACAACCGAAAACCCATCATACTATCTCGAAAGGGTAAATATTAACGAAGGCCGGAAAACAATTAAAATGTAGGACCAGTAAAGCAATTGCAGTGTGTAGAAATGTCAACAAATTTGCATTCTTTTCGAATAACTTGACTATGCTCCTTCATGAGTTCTGCTAACTATTTATACCTGAACTGTGCTCTCACGCTAGGAAAGAGAGAAAGCGAAGGTGGTCGAATATTCGAGTAATATCCGAAAAAATAGACAAAAGTAAAATTAAATCAGTTGTTTATAATTGTCATCAGGATCCATAGGTAAGGCGGTGTAGGAATAAAAAAAAAATAAACAAAAATAAAAGAACAAAGGGTAGACATACATATACCTACCTAGTGCGTAGTAGTTAACATAGGGGACCTCGAGCAGTGAAAAAATTTCCTTAAATTCTAAATTGAGGCGTGGTAGTGTAAAAGTGTGCATGACAGAGGTAAATTGTAGTCTCCCCAGTATCCTCAAAGGAAGTGAAATACTTTGAATAGGGTAAAAGGAATAGGGTGTAGGAATAGTAGTATGGTGTGTGAAGTTTGTGTTCTATTGAGAAAGGTCTAAGTAATCCTAAATGGGCTACATGAGTAGCATAATTGAATTACCTGGTGACCTACGTAACAGAATATTAGGCCTGGTATATGTGCGTGTGTTTACTCCGGTTGACCATGAATCTAGGATTTTATGGGTAGTACCAAAACCCTCGAGAATACTTCACAAGCCATGAAACAGACTCCCTCACTACCGCATGAGAGCCTCAACAGAGTCCTAACATTCTAAAATATTTACAGTGTTCCTATGTAAAACTGACAAAAGTTTGATTTGAATAACCTCTCCGCTCTAAACTACTATTCATACAGAAAATTGGTGTTCTGTTAATCTTAAGCTTGCTTTTTTATCTTTCGAAACGAAATAAAATTTTTATATCTTTCCTAACAAAATTTTTTCAAAAAATTTATCTGAACCAAATGACTACGATTCCTCAAACAAAAACTGAGTAATCATTGCATATGACACTGTGCCGTGATTGCATGCCGTGGTCTGATGAAATCGAATTATATCTGCCTACAGTTTCCGACTCCGGCTACAAATTCACATATACAATTATTATTCAGCTGAGAGTTATTAACCGTAAAATTGTAAGGTTAGCTTGTAATCAAAACTGTTTTATTATTTTGTTAAGTAAGTGTATCCTTTGGGAAGGTAAGAAACCAAGCTGTAAATTACTAGCATACTATTTTCCTGTATGGATAGTAGTTTAGGCTCTACACCATATATAAAGTCAATGTTTGGCAATTTTCCATAAGTATCAATATGGAACATTTTATAGTGAACAGACTCCCAATGCACACATGCAAATTTCTGTTTCATGACTTGGGAAGTATTCTCGAGGGTTTTGCTCCGGGTGACCATGAATCAATTATAGTTTAGGAGGGTTAATTTGTGTGAAGAATGTGGGTGTGATTTTATTGGTGGGACTAAAAGGCTAACCACAATGTGCATACGCAAAGACGCCAACAAGTGCTTTTTATAATGGCAACCCACAATAGGCATAAGAAGCCGTTCGTCAAGTTTTAATTCCTTTCGTCATCGTTTGTTTGTATGCTCATGATCGTACTTTTCATAAACAAATTTGACAGTTTGCGTAAATACTATACAAATGTGAGTCATCACAAGTAAGCATTCGTGATATTTTCAAGGCTTGCATATTCATATGCAAGTTTATGGACATTGTGGTTAGGCCTTTAAACTTTGCAGTTTGTTTCCTGAGACATGTAGGTACTCATCAAGGTATATAGAATACAAGGTATACCCATTACGAACCACGTTCCGCCATTAGTGACGAAATATTGTGATCATGTATAGGAAAGTAAGGTACAGAGAACACAATATTCTCTCTCCTCTCTCCCTCTTTCCTATAAAAATGTATATACATTAGTCACAGAATTACGTCACAGGCTATAAGCTGCAATGTGTCAAAATTTTAATCGGAATACCTTGTCTTCTATAGGTATACCTTGGGTATTCATTTTTTTTTAATACCATTACAGAATACGATAGTGTGTTGGGTCGCGCCGAGTGTATCCAATTCTCATCCACAGATTATATTTAAACGTGACGTGTCTACTGAGTCGTTTGAATAAAGTAATTCTCGAATGTTTGTCGTGTTGTATTCAATTTTCGAATCTACCTAATGAAATTATTTGAAAAAAAAGACCTGATAACAAAATAGAAAAAAATATGAGTGGATAAATTCCAGGAGTACTATCACGAGAGGACAAGCGAGTATGAGCAGCCTCTAATTCTGCACAGTTGTCGTCTAGAATCAGGGATAAGATTGAAGAGCTTATTCTAGCTTATCTATACTCAGTAAAACATGTTTTTAGAAAAAGTATTGTACATCTTACATTATGAAAGATGAAGAAAGAAATCACAATTAAATGAGGAGCGCTAAATGAAAGTTGTTTCTTTCCACAAACACCCGCCAGTTTCAGATTTTTTTAAACAGTTTTGGAAGGAATATTAGGACTAAATTTCGAATAGTAATATGCAAGTTTGGCTGCATTTATTGTCGGATAAGCCGCATTCCGGGCTTTTGTGTAAGTGTTTATTGCAGTGGTGGACTTTTTATGAACCACAGGACATGGAAAAAATAGTGACATCACGTTGTTTATTCTGAAAAAATTTAACATGCATTATCATGATTTGTAACCGTCACGATTACTTTCATGATTTTCGCAAAGAAGAAAGATTTTTTTTAACACGAAATCACAGCAGAGAAGGCTGGGTCATGTTCTAAAGAGCTGTTTCCTATTATGGTGCGGTGCGAAACCGCTGAATCTCCAAAACGCTAAGATGACATCCAAATTGTATCAAAAAATTTTAGAGGCAGATTTACTGCAATGCTAATTAATTTTTGATCACCTGTGATATGTCTGTGCCGGATAATTGTCCGTATCACTAAAACCTGGTTTAGAGAACACAATTTTTTTATTTATTTATTTTAGAAAGTTTACGCCCGATAGTACAAGATACTACAGAGTTAATATAAATTGGTTTACATAGGTACTACCGGGAAAATATTAAAGCAAACAGTAATTATTTTTTTAGAGTAACTAAGTAATGTGTGTAGAAGATATGTGAATAATAATAAATTTTAATAAATTTAGGATACCAATGAGAACTTGCGAAGTCTTTCTGCGTGCCGATTAGTTGAACTCTTCAGTGAATCTCTTGGCAACAGCTACCACATGCACCAATGCGAATCCCTCATAATAAATTATGTTAAGTATTTTTAGGAAAACTACATTTTCTGACACAATAATTCCAAGTAACTCTTGCCACCCTTGGAATACAAAAATGGCATGTTTCCACTGTATGATTGAAAAACTATTAAAAGTTCCTCCTATTGTAGTTAATTTTAATAAGGAATTGTCGATTATTTTGACCATAGATTTAAATAATGGATATAAAGAGAATACAATTATCTGTATACCTACTCAAGAAGAAATCTTTTAATCAATTCCATTTACCCTTCAGAGCAGAGGAATAGTCAAGATGTCAACTAGGAGAAAATTCCACATATACATAGAACTGTTTATCTAATAAATTTAAAATTAGATTGAAAGATGCTAATATGTATAATACTAGCCTTTTCCAATAGATATGCTCTCTTAAAAATTATCTAATTAATAACAAGATAAATCGTAAGATTTATATACATTGTATAAAAGTGGAGTTTATAACTGTAAAGATTGCCAAGCTGTTTATATATTTAGGGAAAGACAAAAAGATCTGTTAAGACAAAATTTTCTGAACATATAATACGTTTTAGTAAATCCAATAAACCGAACTCAGGATTTGCAAAACATCTATGCGATAATAAACATTTAACTAATTTAAACGACATGGAACTGGTGCATTGCTTAAAAGGTGGAAAAATATTACATTGAAAAAAGATTAGTTGCTTTACGCCAATCAATATACGAATCATATTCGTTAAGAAAACTTATTGGCATTAGTTGATTTAGCTAATATTGTTAAGTCATAACATTTGTGAATTCAACTAATTGTTTAGTTAGTTTTGATAATCTTTCGGAAATTCGTATCCGAGCATCTTTTGTTTATTCAAATAATCATTTTGCTGAAGTAACTAATTCTTATATAATAAATTTCGTAAAAATAGAAATGTCAGCTAAAACAGTCGTTGTTTAATCCAGTCTTTAGAGGCGCTTATTAGACCAATCCACTAATTAATATTGCTCTTTCAACAAACTCAATTCTCCAAATTAACTAATTGATTGGTTTCTTTTGCATACCGCATTATTTAAAATAACTGAAACATTAGTTTGAAGACATTAGTAATCAACTAATCGAATTTGTTAAAATATGTAATGAAATTGGAAAGTTCAACTAATTTTTAGTTGATCATAGTAATAAAATGCTATGAATTTAATTATTTTTGTGATTACTATTTATATGATTTTCTTATCTGCCCACAGTAGGCTGACAATATTTTTAATA
Source organism: Dioctria rufipes (assembly GCA_963924295.1). Taxonomy (NCBI): domain Eukaryota; kingdom Metazoa; phylum Arthropoda; class Insecta; order Diptera; family Asilidae; genus Dioctria; species Dioctria rufipes. The sequence goes on along the minus strand of OZ002740.1, from coordinate 335,709,041 downwards.
AAGAGGAAAAAAGCGTTCTGTATGGGCAAGAACGCTATATGTACTCTTTTAGTACGACTGAGAGTTTCTGTCTATTGTAGACACTGAAGAAAATATTAAACAAACTCCATATATACACTCAGTATAAGTTCTAAGTGTGAATTATATGATACAAATTTTTCTGATTTGTTTATTCAACGAATGTATACGCCGAAAATATGAATTGAGTTTTAACATATTCAAACGAAATTGAAATTGTCGAGGCAAAGCTCAGATTTGTCGGTTCAACAAATGTATAGGTTTAAATTAATGGTTTTGCGTATAAGTTTCTAGAACGAAGAAGCAATTTTGCAGGTAATTTCTCAGTACAAGAACAAATTGGTCCCTAAACGTTTTCCCAGAACACATAAAATATTGTAAATTTTGTATGACAACACCATGGGTTTCAAGATTTCTTCTATTTATGAAATTATATTTATTATTTTTTCGAAAATGCCATAGACGAACGGATAGACGAACAAACGAACAGACATGCAAAAATTATGCGTGGGTGTCCAATCCATTATTCTTTTATCAGTAATATGCGTTACCAGCGAAATGATAAACTCAGTATGACCTATGAGATTTCATCTAGGGTATAAAAATAAATGTTAATGATGTAGCGATTTAAAATTTAATGTTATGCGAAAATTATATTATTCACATCAACTAATGTAATTCGTTAATTTAGAAAATTATAAGGTTACATTATATTAAAAAAATCTATCAATTTATTTGTTGAATTTATTAATTGCATAAATTCGCTAATATAACAAATCATATTCTTAAAAATAAACAAAGAGTTTCGTTGTTTCTGCGAAAAAATTAATAATTTTATATGTTGATTTTACTAATATGTCTTCTAAAATATGATTAGTTAATTTATCATCAAATATTTGTTAACTGAACTAATTGAATTCGAAGCTACAACTAAAGTATTTTCCAAAACAACTAAGGGCAAATCAACTAATTCCAATTAGAAATTGCAACTAACTAGCACAGGAATTACTAATGTAAAATCAACTAATCGTGATTTGTCGTTTTAACTAATAATTTTTTTTTCAGTGTAGACAAGTATAAAATCTATGATATCAGAAAGCAAAAGAAGAATGCTAATTTTCTAATTAATAACCAAATTGATTTCAGTAACAAAGTTAGTTTTCAGAGCATCAAGTCAGCACAACCACAATTGATAATGAGCCGCTCACTTGCCAAATTGATTAACTCCATAAAAGAAAAGGTAGGAAACATTGATAGATTTTTATTAATCTCATGTGGAAAAACATATTTTTTATTCAACAGCCATAAAAATGTTGTCATGTAGTCTCTCATGTCAATAATTTTTATGACTGTTGAATACTAAATATTATTTTTCAAAAGAAATTAAAAAAAATCTATCAATGTTTCCTACCTTTTCTTTTAAGGAGTTAATCAATTTGGCAAGTGAGCCGATCTATAGTAGTTAGTCGCTTAGCCTTGATAATATTCTAATCAAAGGAAACGAATCGGTTTTATTTTGTTAAATAAATTACAAATATATTTATATAACGTAAAACATAAATTTCCAAGTGTTTTTGTTTTTTGTTTGTTTTTAATTTGCTTAAATTTATTTTACCTTACATAAGTGCCCACACAAACAACCAGTAAGAAAGCTAGAATTTGTCTAAGACCGATTCTTATGATACCCTAGATGACTGACCGTTTGTCATTTCGTATGGTCACCCATCTGTGCGAATTTGATTTTGAAGTGGTTTTTCTCATATATACTTCTAAAACGGTTCGTAGGACAGTAAAAATGATTATAACCAATTTCATAGGATTTCATATTCTGAGGAACTTTTCAATACAATAAAAACGTCCAGGACTGATCATTTTTACAGCATACGTAAAAGACTTAAATTTTTATAGGGCAAACCAAGAAGGGGTTGCCCGATTTTGTCCATTTATTTACTATTGGTATAAAAATACCATGTACCAAATTTCAAGTATCTATGTCGACGCGTTCTCAGGCAGTGTCCAAATATATAGCGAAAAACGGAATTTTATGTATGGCAACCCTACGAAGGAGTTGCCCGATTTGGCCCACTTACGAACTTAAATTTCCTTTTTTTTTTAAAGACCGTGTGCAAACTTTCATCCCTCTAAGTGAACGCGTTCCCGAGTTATCGTGCACACGGACGGACGGGCAGACGGACGGACGGACATGCAAAAATCAAAATAACTTTTAATATTAAGCGTGGGATTCCAATCCATTATTTCGAGGTGTTACAAACGGAATGACAAACTTAGTATACCCTATAGATTTCATCTAGGGTATAAAAAGCGGAATGCCCACTTTAGGCCCGACATGAACAGACATGAGATTAAACGATGCATTTTGATACTCTAAACATATTTCATTAACAAAATTTATTTCAATCATCAATCAAGCAGGGGAAGGGCGGGGGTCAAATTTTGTACTAGTACATTTTGGAAAATCTAGTACAGAATCAAATTTGAGACGGGCAATGTGACTCTTTTCACAGAGTCAGCTCATTGAATCTGACTCTTTTGAAGGAGCCGGCTAGATGAGTCGATTCAAAATGAGTTAGGTGGCTCTTCAGATCGCAAACTCATTTAACGAGTCCACAGGCTAATGTTGTGTCAACACTCATGTGTAACTCAAACACATTGCCAAAGTGTGTCACTGAGTTCGGAATGTATTGCAAGTATGCAACTCTGGTTTCAGCTTAACTCGTTGATGAAATTCATCGGCTCCCTAAATACGTTTATACCTGTTCATTATGTATGAGGTGTAACAAATACTTATATCATATAAAGGATAAAATGCTTGCCATCATAAGCACAAGAAGCATGGAAAAGGGAAATAGACACCCACCTACAGTGTTAGTTTTTTCTTACTTATTGCCTTGCCTATCTGTGCCTATGATGGGCTCCTCTGCTTACAGTTATGTTGTGCTGTTGTATGTGTATGCACGTCACACTGTAAAGTGAAGTGCTCGAGTGCAATATGAGAGCAATACCTCAGACTTACAACTCGCTCCAAGAGTTATCTGCCGTCATGTTTTTCTATAGCTCTTGAGTCGACTTGGAGATCGTAAAATTTCGCTCTTCTGTGATCAATGACTCTCACCAGAACCACGAGTCAATGACTCCAAATGAGTCACCTTAAAATAAAATAAAAAGTCGGCTCAGGCAATTCACTAATAAGATCCGGCTTTTTGAGTCAACTCGACTCAAGGGTTGCCCATCTCTAAATCGAATTCCTTAGGTCCTCAGAAGAAGTTTGAGTACCTATACACTCCTATACTCGGACACTTAAATAGCTATCCCCACACTCACTTTTTTACCATGTCAAAGTCCTCCGTGGGCAAACATAAAACACAATTGCAGCAACAACGAAAAAGAAGAAGATATATGTATCTCCCTGATGATAGTGAGTCGTTTTTTCGGAGGCTTTTATATGTATCCCTCAACCCTGTCCAGCGCTTTTTACAAAGATCTGCTGAAATATAATTTTAATTAACAAGTTTCCAACACTTTTCAATAATTCTCTATTTACTTGTTGAGTTTAAGGTTTGCGAAATATCTTTAAACGTTTTCTCCTTTTTATTGGTTCTCCGAAATTGTCGATGATTTAAGTTGTGCGGACTCAATCAACCGCTCTTCAAAACTAATTTTTTGTTTGATAACTTTCTCTTATTTGTGTGATAAACTTAAAGAGCTATAAAAATAACCAAAGCTCAACATTATGTAGTTTTCAGGCCTGCAATTGGCGATGAAATTAGAAATTTTCCAATCGCAGCGATGAGCGACAATGTAGTCATCGCCGGTAGTCGCAATTGTGTTCGATTGGATAGCAAAGTGAAGGTTTTACTTTTTTGACAGTGGTTGTTGCTTTTAGTTGTCGCCGGTCGTCACAATTGTGTTTAGGCCTTAACTCAGTAGGATTATGTCCAATCGGATAACGAGTTTTATTGTTCGCCTTAGCTCATTCAATCCATTGAAGAAAATTTTTCTTAGCATACTTTTAGGGTGCGGGCAAGAACCGCCGACGGTGCGGGTGGTTCCAATACGGCATGTTGCATATCAAATTAACGGTCTCGCCGAGTACAATCGGTTAGTGTACGTTTTCTTAATTAAAAAAAAAACGTTCTCGGGACGTTTTTGCTGACCGAAGACCCATTTTCATGCACTTCGGTCACATACACTCCAGTCATTATATTTCGCATATATTTTTGTAGTTCCTTTTTCCATGGCCATTATAGATCTGTTATGAACATTTGCCTCATAGGAATTCATTTTCTACGACGCCCCAATTCAGCACAATCACGCTTTTTCACCCAAGAAATTCGCTCGCCAAAGCTTTCCCCCGCTTAATTGAAAGAAACATTGTTAATAAAATATATTCAGAGTATCAAAATGAATCGTTTAAGACATATCTCATGTGTGCTCTTTTCAGACCTAAAAGTGTATGAAAAGTGGGTATTGATCTTTTCCACTTAAATAATATCAATAGCATATTTTGATTGCACAGTAAATATATCGGGTTTTCCAATAAGAGGTGTTATTTTAATTAGCCCGCTATTTCGGTAGATGTCACCTTTGGAGCAGTCATTTTTTGACATTTGACAGTAGAAACTACGCCATTAATAAAAATGGAACCATACACGATTCAACAACGCATTGAAATTATTAAAATTCACTATAAAAATGGTGAAAATGTGGCAGAGACGGTTCGTAAAACTCGAACATTTTTGGGTCGCCGTGAAGCACCTTGTCGGACCGCAATACAGAAATTGGTAGAAAAATTCGAGCTGTCGGGACAAGTTAGTGATGTGAAGAATAAAATTCGTGCACGTCGCTCAAGAACAGCCGAGAATATTGCTGCTGTAGCCGAAAGTGTTGAAGAAAACCCAGGTTTGTCCATTCCTCGTCGTTCTTTGGAATTAGGCATTCCACAAACGTCATTACACCGTATTTTGCATAAAGATTTGGGTCTTAAGGCTTATAAAGTTCAGTTAACACAAGAACTCAAGCCGGCCGATCATCAATAACGTCGAGTCTTTGCTGATTGGGTCCTTCAAATGCATGAAAATGATCCGGAATTCCATCGAAAACTCATCTTGAGTGATGAGGCCCATTTCCACCTCGATGGCTTCGTCAACAAGCAAAATTGTCGCATCTGGGGCTCGGAAAACCCAAGAGTTATTGTTGAAAAGCCTCTCTATCCTCAACGTGTGACTGTTTGGTGCGGTTTATGGTCCCGCGGGGTCATTGGACCTTACTTTTTCGGAAATGAGGCTGGAGCAACAGTTACGGTGAATGGATTGCGCTATCGACAGATGATTAATAATTTTTGATGGCCGGAATTGGATGGTATTGATCTGGACAACGTTTACTTTCAACACAAGACGGCGCTACGTGCCATACAAGCAACGAAACCATTGATCTTTTACGCGAAAAGTTTCCGGACCGTGTTATCTCTCGAATAGGTGATCACAATTGGTCCCCAAGATCTTGTGACTTAAAACCTTGCGACTTCTTCCTTTGAGGCCACGTAAAAGAGAAGGTCTACGCCAACAGCCCAGCGTCGATTCAAGACCTCAAAGATGGAATTCGTGAGGCTATCGAGGCCATAGGACAGCCACTTTGCGATTTGGTTATGGAAAATTTCATGAAAAGGATATGGTCCTGTAGGCGTGGTCGTGGTGGTCATTTAGCTGATGTTATTTTCCATTATTAACGGCATACCTTCCTCTTTATAATGAAGTAAAGATCCGATCATTTATCTCAAAAAATGGCATTTTTCTTTGAATATCAAAATAACACCTCTTATTGGAAAACCCTTTACTAAGAATACCATCGTCTTCCCATATTAAAATTTTGGTTTGGACTACTGATATTGCAAAATTTACTGTTGAATGCTAAAGTAAAAGGAAAAAAAAGGTATTGGCCGATAATTGGGTATTTTACCCTATGAAGTAATTTGAATAAAGGAGGAAGTCAATGATGATGGAATTATCGATGTTATTTTGAGGAAAAAATAAATATACCTAAAATAATTACATATGTAGGTAATACCTCTACCGCTTTTGATAAATTTCGACGTTTTAATCACACGAATTTCACAAATATCACGATTTTTAGTGCATAAAAAAAAAAAAAAAACAAAAAACGAAACTTATAAAAGAAACAGTGCATCACCAGCGCTCACGTAATAAATTACAAATCCACTTAATTTTTTGACACAACCATACATTTCTAGTTGTTCAGCATTAAATCATATGCCGAATGTAGGTACATACATATATAGCACCTCTGTGTGCTGTTGCTCCATATTTTATTTATATCCTTAGACGAAAAGATCTAGTTTCCGCAAATATCAAAAGTCATCGGTTGAAGTAAGTATTTTCAATTGTAAACAAAAATCGCGTGTATGATGTAAGTCTACATTATGAACGCTACATTACTATACATAATGATGAAAGAAAATATATATGTGTAGGTATAAATAGGTAGGTTACCGCTTAGCAAAACCACTTCAGTCGTCCGTCCGCCGTTATATGCATATATCTACTTATGTAGGTATATTTAACACGCATCTTCTTAACGCACGTGATGTAATATTATTATTTAATAACTATGGTATATCCACCACATACATATATTAGTAGGTAGCATCGAACTGTATACATAATTACATAAAAATGACATCTACTTAGCTATAGAAGATATCTTAAGATAAATTTCTTACCTACAAGTAATGAGACGTGAAATCTGTGTAATGAAACAGGGCGTGTGTCATTGCTTGTCTATTCTATTCAATTCAATGAAACCATCATCCGAAACATAATGAAGTCTGGGTGGGAGCGCATTCGCGTTTACAGAAAAAATTCGAAATATGCAAAATATTTTACTGTAGTTAGTCGTTTCTGTACATATTTCATAATCGCGTTGTTAAGAAAACAATCTTCCCCTTCCTAATTCAATTTATAGTTCGATGTATACCTACACACATATGTATATATATGTATACTTTAAATGATGAGGAACGGAGTGAAGAGATATAATGGAGTGTCAGCAGCTAGCAAATCTAATACCGGAAAAAATCAATGATGGAATTCATGGGTAGGTATCATTCATAAGATCAATAAATGGCCTCGGTGCCGTTCCAACTGTTTTCTCTATTTGCTGCTGTTGCACAGTTACACATTCTTGGAAAATTGGAAAATAAATCTAATTCATTCTCATCTCGACTTTGTTGTTGGTTATAATTACGCCAAGTCATAAATATACTAATAAATCACGTAGATGGGTGAGCTGTGAAGTAAGTAACTAGAAGATAGAGAACTAGAGTAGCGATCTAGACGTAGATTAATGGTAAGGCATCTATCTATCTCTATGTATATAACAAAACACCGCCTAAGTTGAACCAGATATGCACTGATAATTATTATCACTGTTTTGTTTTTTTCTTTTCTTAAAAATATAATTAGTTGTTTCAGCTTTTAATAGACTCATTATAAAATTTATTTGTTTTGAATCGCATTAACTGTGGAGCGAGAATTTAGAAATAATGACGTCATAGAAAAAAGAAAGATGACACAAAAATACAAACATATCAACTTCTTCTAACAAAGTTTGCAAAACAATCGTAAAAAAATAAAAAAGATCTATAGAAAACATTTATAAAGGATTTATACATATGTATATACTACCTAGGTAGGTATAGTATATTATAGAAAACTTTTAATAATAGAAAATAGGACTACATTACCTGTATTTACATTTGTCACATGCTTTTGTTCCTCCTTCCAGAATTGAACAATAGAAAAACGCTGAAAAAGTTTCGGCTTTTATTGTTATTATTATTCCAGAGTGCGCAAACACTCACACATTCGAACACTTTATATATACAGGTAGGTATGTATATGCGATATTTAAATTTCCTGCGGTGTCAAAATTATTGCATACACTACTAGCCCTATATTGCACAAAACTTTCTCTATATAGATAGATAGATATAGGATGCAGATATATCTAGTACATAGTATGTAGCTATCGAAGCGAAATAATATCTATTCTATTTTTATACTAAGTAGGTAATATGTATGTACACAAGAATTAATTATATTATTTATTTCTCAAAACACTCAGCAGCACTCAATTTACACAATTTAAAATCAATTCGATAAGTAGGGATTTTTATTTTTTTGTAGGTATGATTTAATATACACCAAATTTATATCAATTCCATTGGCAAAAAACAAAAACAAAAACACAATCATCTATTTTTTATACTTAAATTGATTCGGTTAGAAGCGCTAAATCACTGGACACAATAAAACGACGCGATCATGCTAAAACGAATTAAATCTCACTACTGACAGTCCGACGAGTCCAGTGTTAGTCCACATTCCGACCGTACTTACTATTTTACATACATTTATGACGATGATGATGAATACTTGCCCCGTCTCGTCTGACTCTGGCAGCAGTGTCTATCTCTCAGCGCATTTTTATCTCACATTTTGAACTTGATAAGCTCTTCGCTTGGCTCTTTCTAGCAGTTCAATTCAATAGAATTGTATACACTCGAACTCGATTCGAACTCAGCTGATTTTATTCGCGGTAAAGCTTTCAATTTTGTTATCGTTATACGAACAAAGCTCTCGCCTAGAGAAGAGTATAAAGAGCAACTTTTTGAGGTTAAATCGAAAAGAAATCGATATAAAAGTTTGAAAGCATTACACACACACCTGTATATCTTTATTTATGTATAGAAGCATTATAAATGTATGTACATATATATACATATATGCAATCGAAAGCTCCAGAGTATGGATAAGAATGTGTTGCGCTCCAAAAATGTATACCCAACCCAACCCAGATTTTACATCTAGTCAAACATTACGAACGAGAAACGTACAGCAGCGCGTAAAGGTAAACAACGTCTCAAGGAAACCTGATTGAGAACAATTTGCAGCTGCACACCCTAAAAACGGTGCATTGATTGAAATTCTTTGTTAATTTTTGCTGCAAATTAATCAATAATTTGGTTGTTGTAAGTACTTAAATATGTGAAAAATTTAATAAAGGTTAAAACCTTGACCTTATCTAATTTTCGACTTAAAATAAAATAAAAAGAAACATGAAAAAAAAACCAGTAGATCTAAGACCAATTCTAATGATACCCTAGAATCTAGATGAATGCCAGTATAAAAATTCGTATGGTCACCGATCTATGCAAGTTTGATTTTCGAAGTGGTTTTTCGCATATATCACTAGAACGGTTTGTCGGACAGAAAAAATGATTATAACCAATTTTATAGGATTTCGTATTTTGAAGAAGTTTTTAGTACAATAAAAATGTCTTGGACTGATCGTTTTCACAGTATACGTAAAAAACCTAAATTTTTATATGGTAACACCAAGAAGGAGTTGCCCGATTTAGTCCATTTTTTAAACTTTATTTGCTAGTATAATGAAAACACCATGTACTAAATTTCAGCTCTGTATGTCGACGCATTCTCAGGTACTGTCCAAATTGTATATAGTGGAAAACGAAATTTTTGTATGACAATTCCATGACGGAGTTGCCCGATTTATCTCACTTTCTAAACTAATTTTACTTTCTTTTTTTTTTTTAAGTCTGTGTACAAAATTTCAGACAGATGGACGGATATGCAAAATTCAAAATAACTTTTAATATTATGCGTAGGCAGGCGCGGATCTAGCATTGAAATTAGGGGGGGGGGGGGGGGTCATTTTACAAATTAAATATCGAGCAAAAAAAAAACATCCAACGCCGGTTCGCATGGCCACCGCAGTACCTATGCAGTACTTGGAACTAGGAAATCCGCATTAAGCGGTGCGGATGTGTGTCTTTTTTAGTATACTTTTTTTTACAAAAACTAATTTTTTAGGGTGCAAACTGCAGGAGTCATTCAAGCCCGACTTTTCTCAGTTTTACACACTGGTATATATAATATTAATATGGACTGCTCGATATGCTATTTCATGCGGGTACAATTTTTTGTGTCAAAAATAGTTCATACGTCGGTGCCAACATTGAAAAATCCATTGGCGGAAAGTTGAAAAGTGAAACCTCTCGAATTTCTATTAACCCAAATAATTAATTTAAAAACATTTATTTCGACAAACCCACTTATTTATTTATTGTTTACAGCCCTTTCTTAGTTCGCACGTTACATAGGAAAGTGACCAACTCAAAAAATGCAACCTTTCAGGAGAGCGAAAAAACGAAAAGCTGTACATAGAATTAATTCTAGCTTAACGTAGTAATTGTTTGCTAAAAATAGTCTGATTTGTTAAATTTGTTAGTAAATATATTTCTGAAGATTTATATAAAAGAAATTTTAAGTTTTTGTTACCGCAGTTGGCGAGGTTAGCTGTTAATCCCGCATCCTCTTAAGTTGTGTCGCTTTTCTTTGTTGCGAAATAAATATTTTTACAAGTTTTTTTTAAGTGGCACAACTCACGATTTTTAAGAATTAAATTCCGTACTTTGAACTTTGTGGAAAAATGTCATAACTCATAATATAATTTGTAAGAAATATTTGCTGTTTTGTGGAAAAGTGACACAATTTAAAATAATACTGTTAAAATGTCGAAAACATATTTACGTTTGTTATGAAGATCGTCACAACTCAAAAAGTGACACTAACACACTGTTCTATGAAGAATATCTCTGTTCTCAAGTAACAGAAAAGTGACACTATCGCTATCTAGCGGCAGCAAAAACAATCAGATAGAAATATGTCAATTTCATGGTGTAATTAACTCAAAAACGACAAATTTTGGGTTAGGTCACATTTCTATGTGACCTGCGAATTAGTAGTTGGTGCTTAGACCGAAAGAGAACGCTATATAGAAATGAGGCCACTTTCTGCAGTGTGTTTCTATGGACGTAGTCAGTCCATATTTTAAATGTCAGTGGTTTTACATAAGAACGCTAGAAATATTTTAGAATGTTAGGAGTGTTACGTGCCAAAATTACCTGAACAGGGGCTTATCTCTCTTTAAGGCGAAGAAATTGCCATCAGCAATTGATTCAAATTCCTCAGTTAAAAACAAAAAGTATTTTCCATAGAACGACTTGGGACAAATAAAAGTTTTAAATTTCAACCCAAGTCGTTTCAATAGAAAAAAGCCCCACGACAAATCTTACCTTCAGTAAGATTTGTCGAAAATAAAAATACGATATGTATGTACATATATACCTACATACATTTCGGGCGCATAAAATTTACTCGGTGAAGATTTAAACGATCAAGTCTTCACCAAAAAGCCTCCTTTCAGCAAATTGTTGCGAGCGGAATACATTCTGGGTGCAACAATGTATGCACGATAGCAAGACGATGGTTTGATATTTATGAAAATATCAAATTTTATTTCAACCATCGTCCGCCGCGGTAGGCTTAACACTAATTGTAAACAGGTAAAGAAAATAGAAGTTGCGATAAGAAAAAAAAAAATAAACGTTTTGTGAAAATAACCATAAGAGAAGTTTGTGAAAGAAAAAGTTTGTGAACAAAGCAAAAGTAAAAAAATATATATATATATATAAATAAAATAAAAGTGTGCGAGTTGTCTTAATCATAGCTTCCTGAAACGGCGTAGAGTGATTGCCTTCGACTAAGCTAAGCCCCGAAATATAACAGGAGTTAGGACTAAGTTAAGTTAGGGCTCTGATGTGGTAGCGAGGGAGTCTGTTTCGTGGCTTGGGAAGTGTTTCTCTGAGGTCCGAAACCCAAATTCCGAGAAAAACCTATACACATACATCACATGCATACAATAGCAGTCATTGAAATAAATTTTTATTTTTTTAAGTTTCGGAATAAAGTTTTTTTTAAGTTGAATTATATAAATAAAAAAAGTATAAAATAAAAAAAAACTATTTTTTCAAATAACTCAATTAATTAAATATTTTTTCTCAAATTTAGGGGGAGTCATGACCCCCACGACCCCCCCCCCCCCTGGATCCGCCACTGTGCGTAGGTGTCCAATCCATTTTGCTGCTCTACCATCATTATTTCTGTGCGTTACAAATGGAATGACAAACTTAGTATACCCTGTAGATTTCATCTACGGTATAAAAACGAAACTTGCTATTCATTAAAACTGTATATCCTAGATGGAATCTATAGGGTATACTAAGGGCCGGTTTCACAGTTCGAATTTGAAATCAGGATTAGTTGAACTCCGTTCGTATTTTGAACTATGACAGTTTAAGCCAAAATGATTTTCACAGTGTTCGATATTTTTTAATATGGCAGCACTTTGGAATTGTGTACTAACAAGCTGTTGGCTGTACAATTGTGAACTAACAAACTGTATTGTGATTCATTAACTCTATCAAAATATTGCTTCTGTTTTAAATTATGTACTTGCAAGTTTTTCTGGCAAATCATAATGAAATAAAATCGGTGATCGTAGTGAAAAAAAAAAAATTATTTAAGCCTACAAAAATTAGTAAAGACTCTTTAAAACGCACTACAACAATATTAATGAAATTTATTGAAAAACACAAAAATATTATCGATATGTTCATCGCTAATATCTTCCTGATCTGAATTCATTGTATTATCACACAAATTGTTTTCTAAAAACCAAACTACTTCAGCAAGTGTCAAATCGAAATGTCACCACATTACATTTAAAGATAAACTGAGTTTAAGCGCTCAATCTTGGTGGTTTAAGCTAAGTTTAAACGAGGTTTAACTTACCACTCTGAAACTGTATTGAAGAGATAAATTGAGTTTAAAACACATCTTAAGCTTAAACTTGAACTGTGTAACCGGCCCTTACTTTGTCATTCCATTTGTAACACCTCGAATTAATAATGGTTGAGCAAAATGGATTGGACACCCATTTATAATATTAAAAGTTATTTTAATTTTTGCATGTCTGTCTGTCTGTCCGTCCGTCTATCCGTCCGTCCGTCCGTCTGTCCGTCCGTCCGTCCGTCTGCCCGTCCGTCTGCCCGTCCGTCCGTCCGTGCGCATGATGACTCGAGAACGGACTTTAAAAAAAAAAGTGAAATTAAGTTCGAAAATGAGACAAATCGGGCAACTCTTTCGTAGGGTTGCCGTAAAAAATTTCAGTTTCTACTATATATTTGGGCACCGCCTGAGAATGCGTCGACATAGAGAGCTGAAATTTTGTACATGGTGTTTTTATAGTAATAAAATAAAAAATTTTAAAAATGGACTAAATCGGGAAACCCCTTCTTGGTGTTGCCATATATAAATGTAGGTTTTTTACAAATACTGTGTAAACGATCAGCCCTAGATATTTTTATTGTACTAAAAACTTCTTCAGAATACGAAATCTTATAAAATTGGTTATAATCATTTTTTCTGTCCGGCGAACTATCTAGAATGGTGCGAAAAACCACTTCTAAAATCAAACTTACATATATCGGTGACCATACGAAATTTTATACTGGCACTGGTATCATAAGAATTAGTCTTACTTAGACTAATTCTAGCTTTTTTACTTGCTTTTTTTTGTTATTGTGTCACCACATATCGTACATAGAGAAGAAAGCACTTATGTTTCTTTCCTGCTTTCTTGTGCTTCAGAAGACAGAAGCAATACTTAATTAAATAATCATAATGAAAATTATGAATTTGGAAAAATTCATGGCTATGGCTGTAAAGAAAACGCTTTTCATTTTTTAAAAACCTAGTCATAGTATGTTGGCACGGTACAAAAATAGCCGTGTGAGCCGGTAAGGTCAGAAGGCAATGAGGTGTAAGGTGGTGGGCTGTAGAGGAAAAGTGACATTAATTAATTAATTGATTTTATTTATTTAATTACATGTGAGCTAAACCTCGTTTATATGTAACTTATATCGGAGACAGACTTGCAATTACAATATTGCAATTTAAGCTATGTAAACCGCAAGTCTGTCCCTATATAGAGAAACAGCTCAGTATACGTTCCGTGTACACTCAGTATATAGTCAATTGGAACTCAATATTAAAATTGCGAAACATGTACGCGGTATACGAATTTATTGCAATATGACCCAAGTTATTAACCAGAATCATTTCATACACGAACCATTTAGAACTGAATTTTATATTGCAATATTAGCTGCACCTTTTTCTGATATTTAACATTTGACACTTGTCAAATTGAAGTGTGTATTTCGTTAATTTCAAAATATTTGGTCGCATTTTGTACGTGCGCGAAATTACCTTAAGTTAAATGACAAATCAAATTATAAATCAAATGTAAATTCTATAATTAATTTCTCAGCATTGTAATCCGTAAGAGTTTTTCTGAAATTTTATATTGCAGTTGACATAATTGCAATATCAATATTGAAATTGCAAGTCTGTCTCCGGTATTATTCAATATCTAGGCTTCTATGTGGCACTACAAAACTGCTGATTGGGAAAGTCTCAATCAAAATCATTGTGAAGTTGATTTGTCGGTCTGTCTTGCTTCAATGCATGTCGATGAATGCACATTAGAACTTAGTAACATTCTAAATATTGACATGTGTAAATACATTCCGTATTGCAAATCTCGATAACAGCAAAATCGCTCTTGATTTAACGATGAGTGCAACCAAACAATAAAAGCGAAATAGTCTGTTTTCCACTCATATCAATTGCATCCATGTCCAGAATTGAAACAAGTTTACAAGACTGCACGGAACACCTGCAAATCCATTATCCAAAGAGAAAAATTTCTTATTGACCAAAATGTTAGACAAAGAATCTTAGTAAACTGCAAACATAGCAAATTTTTCTGGTCCCTGGTCAAAACCATCAGGAAAACCTTTAAAAATTCCTCTGTACAAGAGTCAATACATATCCGTATGAGAGATGTGTTTAAGGTCTTTAAGGAGATCGATGTCTCTAAAGCTGGGGGTCCTGATTGCTTTTCGTTCCTGTTAATTAAAAGTTGTGTCTCATCCTGAATAAGCCTGTGCGCAAACATTTTATTTGTCATATTCGACAGGAAAATCAACTGCTCGGAAACTAACTCACGTTCAGCCTATATTCCCAAGAAAGGAGAGAGTAGCGATCCCTCAAACTATCGATCAATTACAATAACTCCGATTCTTTCAAAGGTTTTTTAATCTATCATTAATTCGAAATTAATCTAAAATATTTTCTATTATCAATTATCATCAACGATTGCCCCAATATGGCTTTCAACCTGGACGATCATTTGGAGAGTCTCTTACTTTTCTTACACTTTGGAACCGTAGTCTTCACAATTTTGATGAGTCCAAAATCGTTGTTCTAGATATTTCAAAGGCCAACTTAAAGCATTTGGTCTCTCCTCACCTCTTCTATTATGGATTGAAAGTTTCATCCGAACCTCATCCTATAAATACCGGTGTGCCCCAGGGTTGTAATTTTCTTTTTAATTTTCTAAAATGATCTGCTTTTCCTTACTTTTAATCCCATCCATAGTTTTGCCGATGGCAATACCCTTGATTTGGTTTACTTATTTGATACTCCTACAAACAAGACTACATCTGTATTGAATAACGACCTTGATAATATCCTCGTTTGGGATAGACCGAATCGTGTTTAATTCGCTCCCGTTTCCTTTGACGGAGCACTGATTTATGATACACCTTAGATTCCTAAAATGTAGGTAAAAATCTTATTATTTAGCTGTTGTATCTAATTTATAGTTTTATGTTGATGAGACAACTATAACAAAGTAGATGGATGATATTTTTTGCAATGTAATCTTGTAATGGGGATAGAGAAAATGCTTGTAACTATATTTGATAGTTACTAACACTTTCAGTTTATATAAAGTTAGATGGGGCAATTAAAATATTCAGCAATATAGTTATGCTTTGTAAAAGTAGTTCTGTAATGTAAAATTCTATATAAAATACTCGTACTTAAAGAAATTTTAGAAAAATATAAATAAAATAAAATTTGTGTAAATATGTTAATAAAGGGCTACCTCTTGGATTTGGATGGGACTTTCATATATTGTGATACAGTTTGATGTGTTGAATATGGATTTATAGTTAAAAATTTGTCACCAATATTACTTAGAGATGAAAAGTTATATAGTTGGGACTCATCCAAAACACATAAAAATTTAGTCTACACTACTACGCTTTCAGCATTTAACAACATATGTGTAAGCAACTATATTCATGGTTGCTTGTGAATATAATAGGCGATTTAAGCATAGCTGCTAGTGACTATTATATAGTTACTGATAACCGTAATTATAGCTGCATTAATAAAATTAACTTAGAAATCATATCAGTGTAAACAGTGGAGTCGGATCGTTGTGAAGTGAAATGTAAAAGTAAAAAAAATCATTTTAGTAAACAAATTCTTGCAAACTGGGTAAGTAGGGACTGTCCAAATTATTGAAGTAAAGTTATATATTGAAAATAAAATTTTTTTTTTATTTTTATTTTTATTTATGTACATAGCACACAATATTTGCACTTGCACTTTAGAATACATCAAATAATTCCTAGCATTACATGAAAAGATGGATATAAGCTTGAAAATAAAATTAGCTTAATTCTTTAATGAAAAACAATTTAATTTAATATTTGTAGTATACAGATATGAAAAAGAATCAGTTTTCCAAATTTTGAAGACAAAGTTTTTGATGCTTTCAGCAGAAATAAATCTTTACAAAATATTATATCATTCATCAATCAAGAAGCTACTGGTAACCATATTTAATAACTTCATTAAAATTCGTATAATAATTTTTGTTTAATAGGAGTAAATAAAAAAATATGGGTTCTTATTACTGCTCTATGTTGTAAATAATTCTCAGGAAAACAAAAAAACAGCACCTACTACAACCTATAACAATTGAAGTATAGGAGTCCTTTTTTACAATAAGGTAAAAAGTGTTCATTATTTTATTTAAAGATCAATTACAAATTTTTGAATACTAATCTAATTTTATTTGTAATCCGCAGACTGACCACGAAGTTGATAACTATGAACTGAGGAAAAAAATAAATTCAATTCAACCAAAATTGATATTAATTGATTCTGAATTATATTTAACAATTGAAAAGAAATTATTACATATCTCTTTAAAAAAATTACAAAATTTTTGAAAATATTTTTATCAATTAAAATAAGCTCTAGCAGTCATACTTTTAATTACCTAGTAATTAAAATATGCCAGTAATGAATATTTTTAATTACGAGGTAAATAAAATATGATTGCTGGATCCTAATTTTATAGTTATGGTGTCTAAAATAAGAGACGGGTAGCAACTATAATAAATGGATGCGAGTATAAAAGCAGTTGGTAATGGCAAGTAAAAATGCAGTTGCTAGAACTTAACTTTCAAGGTGTGTTATCTGAAATATAAGACGCATGCAACTACAATATAGAGGACTGTGTATGAAAGTAGTTGCTGATGACTATACTTTAGGCACAATCAACTTTAAAACAGTTGATTACAGCTATATATGTAGCTAAACATAACTGCATAATAGTCGCACCCAATAGAATAATTAGTTGCAGACATTAACAATATTGTTTTGATATCCGATTTATTTTGTCGCTAGAAACTATATTGTTGTCAATATATAGTCGTGAAATCTAAAAGCTTTGTAACAAATATAATAGCGTATAGATTTTAGAACTATAAGCTAATAGTCTAGATTTCTACATTTTATAGATGTTTGAAATTGTAGTCGTGGCATATAGATTATTTTTTCAGTGTGTCCTCGCAAACTTCCCGAATTATTTCATCGACTGTAGTCCTCCCTACTTTGAAAACATTGGAAACTATTGGATATTCTGCAGATGACCCCAATGCATAAAGTGATGTCGCAACACATTTTTCTAGTGGAACTGCATCTGTAATAATAGTGTCATCCTCTCTCAAGGATTACAAGCCTTCACTTAGCTCTTTAAATAGGCTTCTGCTCATACGAAAGTTCTTCTTAAGTTTTTTATTATCCTGAAGCGGAACATCTACTTCCCAGAATTATTTATTTCGGGCCTGAAAAGTTAGATATGTATAAGTATAAAAAAAAACATTACAATTATACTTTCTATAGTCCAAATTTTTCTCCTTTTTATCACCGAATATCGTCTCCACACTGCTGCAAGTAGTAACATACTTTCTTTTAACTTCTTACGTCTATTTAAAAGAACTGTTAGATCTCCTAGTGAATCATTGCAGTTGGCTGCTATCTAGTAATACTTTGGCGATATTGTAAACAAAATTTGACTTAAATGTCAAAATCGTCTGTTACCATATATTTAATTGGAAATTAGAACTAATTTTCAATTATATAATTGAAAATTATTTTTGGTTGTTGTGTCCTGAAAATATTATCTATGGTAAATTTTTTTGTTTCGTAAATAGCTGCCTTAATATTAATTCTTTATCTTATAAATTTTTGAAAGCACTATAATCGGTTTTACCGGTTGTGCTTTTAGTTTAATGTCTGTGCTTTAATCTTTGCACATTCACTTTAGTTCCAACACCAAAAAGCTCAAGCTGAAAACTTTAAATCTAAAAAGCTCTTTAGTTAAGCCTTATTTCCACTAGAATATGATTTCTTTTCAGTATTACCGTTCTACCAGAAATAATAAAAATATGTTTCTCGTAATGAGAGTTATTTAAATTTAAAATTACTATTCTCTGCTGTCTTCCAGCTAATCTACGGTATCCAGAGAGTTTCTCTAAAGCAATTCCTACAAGCAATTTTTCAAAAATAGATTCCTTAAAAAGAATTACCCTAAAAACAATTTCACTAAAAACAATTTCTCTAATAGGCATTTTATCTGTTACGCGCAATTTCCTAAAAATTTTCGAATTTCAAGTTAGGGATTGTATACAATCAGGAATCGAATTATAAAACCCAATATAATATTAACTTAAAAATCCCGTATTGTGAAATTTTCTGATTTTTTCTTTAGTAGATTTCAATACTAAAATATTTCCCTTCCAAAAAGTTAAGGAAATTGCTCATTAGGGCAAATGTTCATTAGAGAAATTGCTTTTAAGAAAATTATATTTAAGAAAACTATTTTTGGGCAGAGCAAAATGGCTTTGACATCCCATACATAATAATAAAAATTACTTTGTATCCGTCTATCTATCCGTTCGTCCGTCCTCACGATATGTTATAAATGAGATCAGAGAGCCCAGGTATTGCTAATACTTCATATATCCTTCTCTTTCTATGTTATAACTGCTTATTGTCACTCACAATGCCATTTTCGCGATATACCATATACAGGGTGTCCCAGACTAATATGACTATATTTTGTAAAATGATTCCTCTCGTCTAGACAGGTAAAAAAATGTTTGACAGGGGGGGAGCAAATACAGGTTACAGGGTGATTAATAAAATATGCTCTTTTTGCATTAAACACCCTATATCTTCAAAACTACACTCTGCACGATCTATTTTAAGACGGCATTGTATGGAGAACTTCATGGTCTTTCGAACGACTACTAAACCACCCGCGTATCCTCCCCACTACAGAGTTATGACGCTTCAAATTCAAAATTTCAGTGATTTTTTTTTTAAATTTTCGGTTTTTATTTTTAATACCTCTTCTTTAATTTAACCTGTAACACTTATGTTGTATTTGTGACGGTTAAGGAGTTATTACCTCTTAACCTATTCAGGTCATACCGAAATTAGATGAAATTTAAATGACGTGTTTTCAGTTACTAAGCGAACAAATTATCTCTGACCTGAATAAGTTAAGAGGTAATAGCTCCTTAACCGTAACAGATAGAACATAAGTGTAATATATTAAGTTAAGGAGAAGACTCTGGGCTTTCGAAATTTCATATGCAAAAAAACAGAGTATGTTAGTGGGGGTATTTAAAAAAAAAAAGGAAAAATTAAAAAAACCGAAATTTTGAATTTAAAGTGTCATAACTCTGAAGAGGGGAGAGTGCGTGGGTGGTTCAGCAGTCGTTGGAATAGCCTTGAAGCTCTGTATATAATGACGTCTTAAAATATACCGTGCAGAGTGTAGTTTCGAAGATATAGGGTGTTTAATAACAAGAGAGCATATTTTACTAATCACCGTGTAACTCGACAGGCTGACATTTCACCCCCCCCCCCCCCCCTGGCTTACCATTTTTTACTTGTCCGGACGAGAGAAATCATTTGGCTCAATATAATCATATTAGTACACTCTGTATGTATGGGAGGTTGGTAGTAAGAGAGTTAGAACAGTAGGTTCTTTATGAACAATAAAACACACTTTCAAAATAGTTATGAACAAACGTTTTATTTCTTCATTCAAATTCACAAAAGTAGTTTTTGAAAGAAGGACGCAAAATTTCATTTACACGTGAGAAAATATAATCAGTTTAGCTATAAATTCAAATCTGAAACCAGGCTCAAGAGAATGCTTTTTGTCTTTTCGGCTTATCGGTTACTCTGATTTGACTACTGACGGCTAAACATGACTTAAAATGTGATTTTCGATGTATTGGTTAACATTGGCGTCACTAGGATTTTTTGCTGGGGGGGGGGGGGGGGCAGGGGGCAGGCCCAAACTTTCGTCCGCAGGCTTTAACTAACATTTTGTTTGCGAAATGGGTATTCCCAGCTATTGACTGACATTTTTTATGTATTGCACATAACGCTTGCAAGATATAATATCTAGAGCTAAAAACATAATTTCCGATAAGTAATTCTGCAGAAAAAAACTTCATGAAATATTTTTCTCTTTACCAAGTCGCAGACATCGCGTCACTACGTTTTTAATATCTAGTCCTACGTGAAACCGTAGGTTAGGTTAGATAAGAGGGGTGCTACAATACAACTAGCCTGCATCACTTAGACCTCTTGTGGGTCCATTGTGCCCCTACCCTAGGCTCCATGGGATACCATTTTCAAGCCGCCCAAGATCAATCCTGCTTCCCTTGGGGAACTCAAGGTATCTCCAAGACTGGTTATCTAGATCCATCCCGCTTTTCTCAGAAAACTCAGAACACATATAAATTCCTTGCTTTGCAGTTCCCCCAGTAGCTACCCAGTAGCCTACTTCTTTTATTCATCAGAGTGGGGCATACGCAAACCACGTTTTGGATGGATTTGACTTCCTCCGAGTGCTTACAGCTCCTGCAGAAATCGTTTGCCGCTATGCCCAGTCTTCTAGCATCGTCACCTATAGCCCACTGACTCGTAAGGACCCTTACTAGATTCCTGGTGTTTGTTCTGCTGCCATTAAGCAGTTACCTTGTCCTTTTCCTGTTATATGCAGGCCACAATTGCCTCGCAATATGGCAGGTATTCCTGTTGGTCTACCGGAGGCTTGCCTTTTGATAGGCGCCCCTGATGATTTCCTCTTTTATTGCTCCGATTGGGATCTTTACAAAAGCTACCACTGCAGATCTATCCAATTCAGAGCCTTTTCTGGCCAACTGATCAGCCATCTAATTGCCTGAGATATCGTTATGGCTAGGTACCAAGCATAGGGGCACCTTGTGCCCTTTAGTCAATACCTCAAGGCTAGTCTTACATAACTGCACCAATTTTGATTTTATCAGCACAGCATCCAGCGCTTTTATAGCTGCCTGGCTAGCAGTATATATGCATATGTGCCGTGAGGGCGCTCTGCACGTAGATACCAATGTTTCCGCCTAATAAATCGCTGCGAGTTCTGCCTGAAAAACACTGCATTTTCCAGGCCGTCTATAAGACTCGTGCCACTGTAGATCTCTGGAGTACACTCAAGCCCCTGTGCCTGCACTTGTCTTGGAACCATCCGTAAATATAAAAAGATCGGATGCTACGACCAACTCTTTCCCATCCCAGATACTAATGATGGACATCATTGCATTGACACCCTCACCAAAAGTCAAGATTGGTGTTTGGTAGTCTGTTTCTTCCCTGCAATAACTGGTCCAGCGGCAGTAAGTCAAGCATGACCTCCAGTGCTGCCGTGGGCGTGGTACGCAGACACCCAATTATTCCCATACAAGCAGCCCTCTGGATTTTTGATAGCACCTCTAGGTTACATTTCCTCGTCAGTGCTCTCCACCAGACCGTGGAGCCATAGCAGAAAATGGGCACGTGAAACCGTAACTCCGCTCCCAACAGAGCAAAAAGACTACATCAGCACCAAAGTTGGAATTTTTTATTGTTTTCAACAAAGAAAGAAATACAGGGTGTTTCCCACTAGGAGGTCAATAGAGCAGGAGGTGATAGTACTCACCTAGTCAAACAAAACATTGTATGGCACGGAGGGGGGCCATATCAACCGTTTAGCAGTTACAGGGCAATTAAGAAAAAAAGCTAGCTTTTCACAAATCACCCTGTATCTTAAAAACTACAGGGGAACGGTCGCAATTAAGAGGTCATTCTATGCAGAGGGGTATGTTTGAATAAAGTAAAATGAATTCAATATTTGGCAACAGTGTTATTCCTGTGCTATTGAATAGTCATAGATGGTCTCCATCAAATTCAATGACCAACATGACTTCTGCATAATTTTTTAATTGTTAAGTTAAATGTTTTCAAATCTTTCCCACCAAACAAGTGTATAACAATAATTTTGTTTTCAGGGGAAAACGTTTTATTTCCGGAAAGTAGTTTTCTAGATCCTGTTACCCTCAAGCTTTGCAAAAAAACATCATCAGAAAGCAGTCCAGCCTCCAGCCGTCTGTTACTGATGTAAAATCGAATAAAAAATATTATCTACCGCACAGATTTGCATACGATAGGCACACATGAAAGGACCACGGGAATATTTACAGCTCATTTGACATTTAATTGGATAGAAATAGAAGATTTTCTTGTTCAATAGAAGTGGGACGATGCTGACTTTATTCGTCATAATTATGTTTAAGGTATAACATTGGATTTTAGTGAACCGCACCGCACATCGTTTCTCTTTTTTCTATCTTGTTGTTATAAGTACTTAAGCGTGATTTTCACAAGCGAAGTTACTTTCTCAAGTAACCTCATTTTCATATTCTCTTAATATATCCTGCAGTCTAGTTCCGTTACACAGGCGTTAAAACTCTCAAATTTATGTTCGGCGGATAGTTTTAAGTACTTTACTTTACTTCCTGATGATATGAATTTGCTATTTTAACATTAACATAATATTATTGAACAGAAATTTTTCGATTATTTTAAATTTTGGTTTTTGGGTAATTTAAAAGATTAAAAATGATCTATTAAGGCGCATTCAGCAAGTTAAAGTTGCAAGCACATCTTCAGTAACTCTATCATAGGAGGTACCTCAAGGATCTATTTTAGGTCCCATTCTGTTCAGTTTATATATAAAGAATTTAATTTAATTTAATTTAGAATTATATCTAAGTCATCCCATTGTGCTTCTCAAGTATAGAACGCATTAATTCCGATCTAGATAGATACTTGGTTAAAATATAATCAATTGTAACTAAACTCTAGAAAGTTATAGTATATATTTTTTCTGATAACAACGCGCTTGCCAGTGTCTACTATGGTGACTGATTTTGAAATTGTTTTAAATTAGCAAATGAAATTCTCTGACATTGTGAATAAGACGCTTGAAAAAATCTCCGGTAGCCTATGAAGACTGTGGCTTGTAGTAGTACCGAAATAAAGTTAGTAAAAACATTAAATCATGAGATCATGGGGACTTGTAATGGTGGGGATGTTCTTTTTGCTATTGATCGTTCTCTGCAGGCAACTCATTTTAGTCAAGTTGAGTCTGTGTATGAAGACTTATGGGCCTTGATTAAAAAAGAGACTGAAAGCGATGCTATGTTTTTGATCCTTGGTGGCTTTAATCTTCCCAATAAGTATATCCTGATCAGTTGTTGATACGAGCAATACTATGCAAATAGATGACTTAAATAATCGAACAACACTTTCTTTGTCAACTTTCATGTCTTTTTGTAAACTTGAACAATTTAACTGTATTCCAAATAGCAATCATCAGAGGTATCTGGATCTAATATTATCTAATGCAGATGTGGGTAATATTGTTGTAATTCAAACCTTTTATTATTTGTCTTGTATTGATTGATAGTCATCATCCTCCTCTTCTGATCTAATTGAAAATAAGAAAAAGTACCTCGGCTTGCTGAAAAAATCAATAAGCTCTTATTTAAGCGATCTGACTATGATGCTATCAGTAACTTTCTCTCCAACATAGATTTCTCGGGGTTACAACATATTGACGTGAACCAAGCTTTTCAAATGTTTTATAGTCATGTTAATAACGGAATTGGAAATTTTATTTCCCTGATAACGAAAAATCGGAGAAAATATTCTGTATGGTCTTCTCATGACTTAATTAATACTATTAAACTAAAGAAAAAATATAGATAAAAATACTTAAAATCCAAGCATACTGAAGACTATACCACTTTTTAGTTACTTGCGCTGTAATATAAAAAGCAAAGTGTTATGATAAAGATGTTTTAGAAACTTAAAACTGCATATCCTCCAATTCTAAGGCTTTTTGGTTTTATGCTAACAACATGAAATTATCTGGCTCCTACTGCTGATAAATGTGAAAGTATTTGCAACTTGTTTGCAATTTACTTTCAAACTACATTCAATGCTCTCCAGAGCTCAAACAATCCCTCCTACATCCGATGAAATCCATTATAACTGCTCTACAAATATTTCCCTGGTAATTCATAGTGATGATGAAATAATGCTCGCATAGTTGGATAAAAAGAAAAATGATGCGAGTCCGGACGGTATTCCAAACATATTTTATAAAAACTGCTATCTGGTCCTTTCACATTCCATATCCGTGAATTGATTCATTTGTTTCCAACCATAGTGTGCCTGATCTTGTTGAGGATCATTTTGTTTACCCTGCTTTCAAAACAGGGGACAAAAAGTTAGTGAAGAATTACCGCCCCATTTCTACTTCCAATGCCCTAGCCTTGATCCTTGAAGCAATCATTTATAATAATCTAATACCGCAGTTAAAACCTTACATCAGCACCCAACAACATGGCTTCCTATCAGGCCAATCTACGATAACTAATCTCTCGATATTCACCGACTCTGTTGCTTTGGCTCTTGATGAAGCTAGATAGTTGGATGTTTTTTATGCGGATATATCTAAGGCATTTGATAGAATAAATCACAATTAGTCATAGATAAGATAAGGAGATTGGGTTTTGATTCTAACAGAACTCTCTGGTATATGTCATATCTCTCGAATCATCATCTAACGGTTGTAATTAACGAATTTTCGTCAAATTCATACACGCAAACCTCGGGTGTACCCCAAGGCTCGATTCTTGGCCCACTTCTTTTCTTGTTATATATTAATGATCTCCCCAATGAATTATCCTCTGCTTCCTTAATATTGTTACAATTTTGGCTGGTTAAATGGTTAAATTCACCGAGAGGGAGACTTTTTCAATTTTGGAGAGATCTAAAGCAACAATGTGGCAGCTCAGTCTCCTAAGCTTACGAATCTGGGTAGAAATGTAGGTCAGCGGCTGTGGACGTAGGTCAGCAACTGTGAATGTAGGTCAGTAGGTAATCCGAGAGCCAGTTCAAGAGTTCGAGACCATCGACTAGACCCCAGAGAATAAGTGTTAGGAGTCGGTGCAATAGCAGCTTTTCACGTGTGGGTCGAGAGAATTGCGTGGCACTCTTACTCTTTCGACTATTATGAACGTAAGAGCGTAAGTAATCTGAGTGGTGCTGATGAATGAGGCTCGTGACGTGAACTTATTCCGCCGCCCTCACAATTACTACGAGCGTAACAGCTCTGGGCTTGAATGGCAGTGACGAGTGATTAATGCAACTTGTGAAATGCGTGGGAGCTCAGTCTGCGAATATTCGATTGTTCTTGTTATGGCGCTATCGATAGGGAGTTTTCTGCGCAATTTCAAGAAAATGTGTTTTAAAAAATGTTTAGTGTGTTGAGTTATAAATTATGATTAATTTGAATAAATACAAAGCTAGTGATTATGTTTCAAGATTAGGCTGGCAGTTGTTTCAACACCGTTTGCAAGGGGGCACCTGGTTGGGAAGGCGTAACAAACATCAGTCTGCTCTTTGGGTGCTCCTTTATAAGCCGAGGATCCGTCGGGAGATTCGCTCGCATTCCTCGGAAAGAATTGGGATTACTCTGGAGATGATTTCGACTCAAGATGGCGGACCAAATTTCAAGCTGCTAAGTGTTCTATTCCGACTGCTTCAGTGTTAGTGTGAATGTCTCGCACACCAATTAGTGACGGATGTAATTCGGCAAAAGCTTTCGCGCTCTAGAGGGAAATGAGCTTTTGTCCAAATTCTCTGGGGCTCTTCTCGGCCTAATTAGTTAGAAATGACTTTTATTTATATGTAAATAGCGTAAATGACTTTTCCTCAAACTGAGTATAAAAATTTTTCTGTGTACCGTCTGATGAAATATCTGCCATTTCTTTTCTTTAAAAAATTCCTTGCACTTAATTTTAGAATCTTACTCATCTTCGTCCGTCCTCAACACTTAACAACCAATAAAAAATAAAGGTGGGCAGGATTTAATTTCAACTAAAATCCGCGATTTCTTTCAAAAATTATTTTATTTCATACAATAATTTTTTTTTTTTCGAAAAATTCACTTCTTACTTGATGGTCATTAAAACTGCAAGTCCGGGACTTTTTCTTTTTCAAAAAAAAAAAAAAAATCCGTTTTTCTGTCTTTCATGGAGAGGAAGTTATTTTCCAAGGAATGCGATCGTTATTTCCTTGGCAGATTTAAATTATAAATTACTCCAAATTCACATTGACTAATTTTTTCTATTCTGATTTTAGCTTTGGCCTGGCCTGGGGATGGAATCAACCTCCAAGCAAATAATCATCGCAGGATTGCATATGTACTCTGCTAGGTAAGTCCAGATTGATGTTGGGTCTTCCTTGGGCTTTATGTTGTGTGGTTTATTTCGACCTTATACCTCGTTTTTTTTTTATGTATTCCTAACCATTTTAGGAATATTGTAACATACCGATGACACTAAAATTTTTCGAGTTATAAATGATCCATCCAATTACCAATACTTGCAAATTAACATCCAGGCAGCTGACTTGGTGTAATAAAAATCAAATGCAAATGCATGTCCTTCTCAAGAAAACAGACCACATTATACTGGGATTATATTAGTTGGCCACAGTCTCTGTCATGCGCGTATCAGCAATCAATTATTTAGGAGTACTAATTGATAGCAAGCTTCTCTTTAACTCACACATTAATCACATTACCAACAAAGCTTATAGAACCTTGGGGTTTGTCTTAAGGTGAGTTAGGTCTTTTAAACAGCTTTCTTTGCGCATAACTATGTATAATACCTTGGTCAGATCTATACTAGAGTACGCTTCTCCAACAAGGGCGGATCCAGACAGCCGTAACCCCCGGAATATAAAAGCCATAAAGTATGACTTGAATGCGAGGATAGTGCACCAGTAGCGGCTGACATTAAACACTTCTTCTTTGTCTTACTGATGGTGTTTTTCATATAAAGATCGCTTGCATTTCGTTCAAACACCATAATTTCCTGAGCTGGAAAGCAATTTCTTGCAAATTAAATGGTTAAAGAAATTTTCGGGGAATATTATTTAGGTAGGTACTATATGTATAAAATTAAATTAAATATTTGCAGGAAAACTGAATCTTAGATTAATTACCCAGGCTATGATAATTTTCGCAACATACTACTTTTCATCAAAATATCCGGCTTTTGTGAGGTTTCGACCACAAAAAAGTCTAAAAATTTTGCTTGTACTGAAAATTTCTTAGTGGTATAATTTTAACTTTTTGAGAATAATTTATGACTAAAAAAGAAAAAAATAATAAATATAACAAATAACTTTATAAAAAACTATCTAGAATTTTCCATTCAATTAAATATTAAAATTATATTACGTTTGTGTATAAATTTTAAAATTTTCATGGTATACAAAGAAAGCAAAGTCAAAGCAAAGTAATTTAATTAAGTATTTTGATAAACATTAGGAGTTCCAAATTTCATTGTTATTCACTCTAGTGTTAAAACTAAAACTGCCCAGGGGCTAGATTCCGCAACTGTGAACAATTTTCCAGTGCACACTTAAAAGCTGAATGAAAATATTTCTTTGCTGAATGTTGTTTGAGTGAGAAAATAGTCTTTTTGAAGAAGTTAAGTTCAGTTATAAGAAATGAGTTACATAAATTCACTAGTATTAAGACGACTACGGCTTAGAAAAAGGGTAATATAAATAATATAACAAATAATTTTGAAAATAATGCTTGACAAAAACTCGGAGGTACCTCTTCAAAATTCGCACGCGTAAACTAATAGTTGCTTTCTGTATTTATCTTGAAAATTTTACAATTTATACACAAATGTAATATAATTTTTATATTTAGTTAAATGCAAAATGAAAGGAAACTTTTGAGAACTTTTGTGATATATTCATTAAGTGAAGGGAGAAATTATATTCTATTTTTTTAATGCGGATTTAGATGGTTTTAAAAAATTTTTTTTGTATTTTCCATTTCATTTGATTAGAGTATAAATTTTGATTTATTGGAGCTCTAGGGGGGGGGGGCGATCGCCCCGATCGCCCTTCGCTGTATCCGCCCTTGTTCCCAATCTAGAACCCTTTCTATACGACGTACAGAAACAAAATCGAGAGTATTCAACGTAGATTCACTAGGTACTTGCTTTTTAAACTTACATGCTCATATGTGGATTATGATGACAGATTGGTCAGATACTCCATGTTATCCTTAAGGTGAGATTACACATTGCGACTTTTATTGCAGCGCAGCACATAAAGCTGCACGACTCGAAGGTTGCAATGTGTAAACACCTCTGAAACTCAAAAGTTGCGCCTGCAGCTCGATTGCTTGCAACTTTTTCTTGCTGCCGCAGTCTCAGAAGTTGCGATGTGTAAGCATCTATGTTAAAGATAAGGTTGCAGGCGCAGTATAAAAATATTAGTTTCGTTGAAACTTTTCCGGAAGTTGCGCGTGCAGTTTTTTAAGAGTTTGGTTAAATTTGTGCGGTAAATAACCAAATTTTAGTTTCAAATTCTTCAAAAGTCATAACTGCTTTGTTTTTATTATTATTTCAGTAATGGATAAAGTAAATCGGGAAACGCAACCAATTTTGCGTTTGATCGAGTTGGTGTTGCTGGAGTTTTGCTGAACTCTTTTTACGTTCTCTTGAATATTTTAAATGTTTTGTTGTGTGCAATTAATAAAAAGCATATAAAACATTATGTTTTTTTAATAACCCTTACCTTTAAATATTTTGTTTTAAGTGTGCTGTAACTTACTTCGCAGGTATCCCTTAATATCAAAGATATCAAAGATATGGTACATGCTGGTACTCCTCGAAATAAATACATAAGTGATTTATAGCTGCCACCTGTAAAATAATAACTTACGTAAATAACTCCATTAATATTTCTTTATATAAATTTAGCTGTTGCTAAAACTTGCCAAGTTATAGGTAGTCTTTCAGTGGGAGATATTGCTTTACTCATATAGATATCTTTTCTTTTTATAAGAGGAGTCACTTACCTAAGAATTTCTTAAAAACCGTCAGGTGATAAACGCATGAAATTATTATAAAACATTTTATCTCCAATACGTAATTCTTTCATTAAATTGTTTATAGCCTCAGTACACTCTTTATGAGCTATCAATTTTTTTACCCAACGCCTCTTCTTTTTCAGATTCTTATTTCGATTTTTTATCACAATTAATGCCAAACAAGCGACAGCTTGCACTTCTGGATCATTGAAATATATACTTTATTAGCACTTCCGAAATTTTGTCCACCAAACGCTTCAGAGTTGAACTGGAGACTGTTGACAATAAAAATTGCGCGCAGCAAAACCTACTGCATATATATAAACACCTTTGCAACTTTTTTCTAAAGGTTGCAGTTTCTGAGCATGCGCGCAGCAAAAACTGCAGGTCGCGCGCAACTATTTTCCACTATGTGTAAACACGAGTGCAACTTTTCCAGCTGCAACCGTAAAAGCTGCGCAGTAAAAGTTGCAACGTGTAATCGTACCTTAAGAAGCACGTTGTTCCTATCTTGAACGAAATGTTCATATTTAAAGTTTTACATAGTTCTATTGACTATCTCACCTATATCTATATTAAAAATCAGCTTTCCTATTCGCCTCACTCGCCAGTCACTTACATTACATATTGATGCTCTCCGCACTAACTTGCGCGACCCACGATGTCTTATATGATTTAAATATATTTAGTGACAGATTTTCGAATTTTAAGCGCAACTTCTTGGTCATAATATATCATTTAAATAATTTCTCGATTCTATATTTCTATATTAAAGTGATTTGGTCCATTCTAATTTTTCTGCTTCCTTCCTCCTCTTCTTCATATGTTTTACTTGCTTGGTTTTCATGCTTATATGTAATTTTTTTTCTGTCTTTATATATATACAGGGTGATTCAGATCAAGATACCTTCCGGTATACCACGCGATTCCTTGAAGTTCCACATACCCCCCCCCCCCCCCAAAAGCCTTCCTTTAGGAGTTGTGGCCAGTTGAAGATTTCGCCAATATTCGTGAACCCTGATGGGAATAAATGAGTATAACTTTTTAACCACCCTATAGATTTTAGTTATTGTTGGCTTATTAAATAGCCAAGAATAGTAGCTGTCGAAAAGTGTATTACTCTATATTCTTTAATTAAGCATCTTTAAATTATTCTCAAATAATTCCAAAATTTTGATTTTTTACACACAAATTTCATTAATACCGTTATTTATTTCAAAAACTTTCTTCCATGTAACCCAAATTTATTGCTTCTTATTAATACCCCTACTACCCTCTATCACTGGAAAAAACCGCATGCCAATACCTGTAATCTGTATCAGTTTTAGCACTATAGATTCATCTGTTGAAACTGTAAAGCGCACCGCGCACTGAAAAATGTTGTTCTGAGAAAAGCTGATATAAAGTTTAACGTTATAAAAAATTTTTGACAGCTTACTTCAGCTATTCCAGCACCATACAGAGGCCCTTTTTCTTCCTCCAAGAACTGATTGTGCTGAATTTCCCTGAATTCTAAAACGCTTTAGATATAAAAATATCCTTTTACCCACGTCTTCTAACACTTTAAGGATGATAATTATATAAAAAACAAAAAATTCGAATTTTTCATCATCATGAACCGAAGCCTCCCCTAAAGGAGTGAATATAATAAAAAAAAATCGAAATTAACTTTTATTATTGACAAGAATTATAAAACTTGATTCGTAACTCTTATTGTATAACCAAAAACAA
This sequence comes from Dioctria rufipes, assembly GCA_963924295.1. Taxonomy (NCBI): domain Eukaryota; kingdom Metazoa; phylum Arthropoda; class Insecta; order Diptera; family Asilidae; genus Dioctria; species Dioctria rufipes. Next base: position 335,677,769 of record OZ002740.1, on the reverse strand, counting down.
GAATTTGTGAAATAATGGTTATGCGATAACCAAAAAATTAATTAAAAATTAACCAATAAACTGCAATTTATCTTTTATTGGTAATAATTTTTTAAATTATGCCAGAAATTGAAAGTTGATCATATGATGATAAGATTGATCCTATTCATTTAAAGATCCGATCATTATTTCTTGTAATTTTTGTTTGTTTAAAAAATCTAAAATAATGGCTATTTGCGGTCCTTTGGCGTAATTAACACTTCTGCAGGCCCCTCCATGCGGAACGACTCACAGTTTCTAGAGGCCCACGAAAGCCTATAAAATTAATATTTTCATATGAAGTGATAAAACTTGAAACCACATAAAATAACAACGCTGAATTAATAAGCAGTTAGATTCACTCAAATAAAATTCAGTTTCTGAATAAAAATTATATTAACGCTGTAATGATTTCGTTATTTCAGTTCCATAGGATTTAAGAAGTTGAAAATACGATAATACAACAATAAAAAGTCGAGAATTCTTATATTCATTCTTTGTATTTAAACAGAGAAAAAAAGTACACCAGAAACTGAAACACTGTAAATTACTTACTGCGAAAATTTAGCTGACTTCCTTAGTCTAGGCGTACACGCTGCTAGCATGCATCAGAGTTCGTAGATGAGAGAAGAATATTATTTTAACTTTAAAATATTAGATAAATGAAAATTAAAATATGTATAAGATCAAATTTTTCTTGTTGAAAAGTTTTGAAATTTCCTCAAGCTCCCAGTATTCTTGTACGGTGGACTCTTACTAGTAATCGGATATTTCCGGCTACTTATGTGGGAAGCTTTTTACCTTTTCTCTTTGGCTTGCTTAAGCGTTTCTCTCATATACTCAGCGATTTTTCTTTGAATGTGTTTTCGTGAGCATATTCTGGGCCTGCCAGCGGTTTTTTAACAGGTTTAATGATGAATGTATGTAGAGCACAAAGTAAATCTAAACAAATAAGTTTGGCAACACTGCTCGTAGTACCCATAAAACCTATTTATTTATTTTTTACTCAACTCTGGCTTGAAGTGAGTGTAATGAAGGTACTGTTGGGAGATCGTGGGAATTCTCTTATATTGTGAGAATTTCTGGCCTGAAAAAATGGGAAACATCATACATCCGAAGTTCAGAAAATATTTCTTTACAATTAACACAAAAAATTAAATTTGCCTGGACAATTAATTTGCGGAGGAGGCCTATACATCCTTAGTTACGCCACCACCCTGGTTTGGATACTGAAAATAGACCATGAGATTTATCTGAAATTCTATACATGGCAACAAATTTTCATACAAAGTAATATATAAAAAAAAAACAAAAAACTCTATTGTTATTGTATAGTGTCAGTGGTTACAGCCAGAGGATTTTTTTTAATTACCAGCATTTTTTCATGGTCTATTTTCAATAGCCAAAAACATACTCTATTTTGTAATCAGCGAAAATTTGTAAACTGTTGGTAAATGTTAACATACTTTACGTTACTATTCCTGTTGATAACCCAACGAATTCCTGTTGATAATCCAACGTTGTTAAAAAAATATTTTTCTTTAAAGGGCCCTCTTATCCTACAGTGCTCTGGGCTCCCACTTGGTTATGGTTGCTATGGCTGGATCTGTTTTTATTCAGAATTTACATTTACATCGTCACCTTCAGATGACTCAATCCAATAATTCCAAAACCCTTTCTTTCAGCTTTAGGGTCATAATAAAAAAAAAAAACCAAAACCAAAAAGGGGCAAACCTTTTGTAAATAATAGAACTTAAAAACGTTGTCTCACACACTGATTTGATAAAAATTATTTACCTCGAATGTAGACCGGTTTCAGCTTTTCGGCTATCTTCAGTACACTAAAAAAATTTTGTATTGCTGATGTAGTCTAATGTAATGGTTTGCATAGCGGCGAGTAATGAAGATCCGTTTGGTCGTTGAAGCATGCAGAATTTGAATTTAATAGAGCTCGAGATATTTCGAGTGATTCTAGCAAGTTTAGCTTTCTACCTTTGTCACAAAAAATGCAGAATTTCTGGTTTTAAGTCAGGAATGTGCTTATTTTCTAATAGGTGCTTAGCAAAGTTCGATTTGAAATTATTATTTCTTAGAGAACTGAAGTGCTCCTTTATTCTTTCTTTGAAATATCGTCCTGTTTGCCCAATGTACACCCCCTGTAGTGTAGATTCAGTTACAGCAAAAAAAGCACAACAAACAGCAGAAAAGATTTGGTTGAGTTCGGAAATGAAGAGATGGTATTCAGCGAGGGATTACTTAAGCTTATACCTTTATATAGTACACAAGCGCCTAGCTAAGGAAATGCATGCCCTAGAGTTCGAGTGGTTAGACGGTGAGATTAGAGATAAATTAGAAATAATATACAGGAAGAAACAGCTTATACAAGAGAAAAAATTGATTAAATTAATAATTAATACAAGAACAATTAGATATGAAAACAACGAGCCCAACAATTTTTATAGCAAATTAATTAACTTAACAGGTGTGGAATTTTGTTTGAAAGAAACCAATCTATTGAAAAAAAAAATTTTTAGCAAACTGAGATGTGATCCAACCAAAAAGTTTAATATAATAGGCCTTGACAATAGTAAAAACTTACTGACAGATAGAAAAATTGCATATTTAAAAGAAATTAACCCAATGACACCTGAGTTATCAGGCTACCCAAAAATCCATGTGTAAGGGAATTGTTGAGAATTCATACTTGAGCCCGAACCAACAAATAGAGCTTTTATATCTTACTGACTTAGTCTTAAAACAAAATTATTTTGTTTTTAATAAAGAATTTTACAAGCAAATTGACAAATTAGCTATGGGTTCACCTATATCTCCGCTAATTGCAGACCTGTACATGAACAACCTAGAACAAAGGATTTTCAATTCAAAAAATCCTATGCTTGAAAATGTACAATTCTGGTATTGGTATGTAAACGACGTACTATGCCTTAATAATTTTTTAAAGTTCTTGAATTCCTTCAACAGTAAAATCCAATTCACAATGGAAATTGAAGAAGATGAACACATTAAATTCTTAGACGTTACAATAATGAAAAAACAGGACGAACTCAAATTTAAGATTTATAGAAAAGATACATATGCAGAAATAGTAATACACAAAAATTCTTTCACACATTTCAAATATAAACACTCAACATTTGATAACTTGGTACATAGAGCAGTATTTATCCCAATGGATAAAAAAGATAGAGAAGAAGAAATTAAAACAATTAAGAATATAGTAAGCAATAACGGGTTCAATTATGAGTTAATAGTTGGAATTTTAAAAAGAAAATTAAGAAATAAACTTATGGAAGAAATTACTTGTCTAAGCAGTATTGTACCAACTGAAAAAACTTGGGCCTCATTACCATATTACGGAGATATATCGGACAGAATAGCTAAGGCGCTAAAGAAACGTGATATACACATAGGTTTTAAAACGGTAAAAAATCTTAATAGCCTATTGCCAAGTGTTAAAGATACACCCGATAAATTAAATAGAAATGGGGTTTATTGCTTAAAATGCACAACATTCCAGGGGATATACATTGGGCAAACAGGACGATCTTTCAAAGAAAGAATAAATGAGCACTTCAGTTCTCTAAGAAATAATAATTTCAAATCGAACTTTGCTAAGCACCTATTAGAAAATAAGGACATTCCTGACTTAGAACCAAAAATTCTGCATTTTTGTGACAAAGGTAGAAAGCTAAACTTGCTAGAATCACTCGAAATATCTCGAGCTCTCTCTACCACACAATCTCCACAGAAAAAATAAAAATAGCAAACCTTTTGGTCAGACTTTCGACTTCTTTTTCGTTCAGACAACTTCTACAGAAGTCGTTGTGAAGAACAGGTATACCATATAATAAATTTGCCAGAAACACAATGGCCGGTATTAACCGCTATATATCACAACACTTTCATTTCAGCAAGGCAATCTATATACAGTTAACATTGACAACCTGACTGGCCTTCAACTCCATTTCTCTATTAACCTGATTTAACTTAACCTATACCGCAATCTGACCAGTTGAGAGATATTTCTTACTTCTTCTAGCACTTATAAGGCACGGATTGACATATCTTTTAAAGTGCAGCTATTCATATTTATAATTATGTTGTTATTTAAAGAAATTGTCCTTAAGTTGGATTCTTGTTGCCAATAGTAGATTTCAATATAGGAATGCAATCTTTTTGTAGCCATAAAAAAATCTTTAACTAAAAAATAACCAAAATGTAGTTAGTATATCTTTTATTCACGCTACGACAACAAAATTATTCCATATTTTACTATCTATCATCCCCTAAGAACCTTTAATAACCATGAATCTCTTTAAAACCGTGCTCATTAAAATTCAACACCCAATTAACCAAGAATTCGTATTAAACTTCAATAAGTCAAAATTCGTATAAAAAAAATAAATCTCTGAGCAGTCATCACATTCGTACATCATCATTAATCGTATTAGTTATATCCTCGAAATCTTAAAAGCATTCTTTTATCCGGGATCTCATATCTGTTCTGTTCTGGGGTATGTATTTGATGAGGTGCTCCACTCCCATCCACACCATAGATTTGCACTTCGCCCAGCAATAAACTCGCGTACGTGATAACATATCGCACTCCAGAGATACACGTAATATATTATGTAGTTCATGCAGCATCGCGTATAAATGCATCTAAATATATAGTCTTTACATGGATTTAATGGATAGAAAAAATAAAGGATGAGTTTCCATCGCTTAGCTTAAAAACTTCCACTATACCCCCGATTCTGAGTTGGATATTTTACAGAGTTACACTAACCAGTAGTATCCAAGCTCTCAACAAGGCAACATCATTTTTAAACAGGAGTAAATATTTTCGAAGAACTGAAGCAATATTGGCTGTTTCCAATAATAAGGTACAAAGAGATGCAAAATTTATTAGCCAAGGATTACTTTTGCCAAGAGTAATTACACATTTAGGAGCAATTAACAAAAATCTAATGACGCTCATTTAGGACAATCTGACCTTATTCTAGAAATAGGATATACCGTATAGTGCAGTGTTTCAGTGTTGTGTACATTAAGTGGTATAGACTTTCTATCTATATGTAGGGTATATAAACAACAAAATACTACGGTCTAAATTGACGGAATTCAATTGTAATTTGAACATTTTATTTTTGCTGAATTTAATGCTTGATGGACATTGGACAGAACAAATAATAATAAAAAGTGAAGGTTGCGTGCAAATCGTCATCATCCCAAACCACCGAAGCACTTTGAGTGCACTTCCTTAATTTCGGAATAGAAGTTTATTACTTTTGTCTCGTGCGAAATTTCACGTCTAATTCTATTTAATTAATTGGAATAGGGTTGAAATATGAACTTGAGTACTATCTTTTGTGGCAGCTAATAGAATAGCCACAAATAAAATAATAATTGATCAATTAAATATAATTTGTAAAACCATTGAAGGACAAGAATCGTCCCGCGCTATTCTTATGACAGTTTTAGTTTAAATTCAGATCACTTTTTTATCACTGACAATTTTATTTTATTTTAGTAGTTTGGGAATAGTTTTTGAACGTTGTTACGTGGAATAGGAATTTCATTATTGTTCAGTGCGTTTGAATTGTTGTGAAAATGACAATAAAATATTAAATATTGCATTAGGGACATGTGAAATTAAATGTATCCAATAAAAAATATTGAAAAACATCATAACAAAGGTCGACGACACATTTTTTTTTCATTGGAATTTGGAATATTAATTGTTAACTTTTGATTTTTTTGTTTATAGAATCATCTAATATGCGTCAAAATTACTTTTCCATTCGTGGAGGTTTTCTTCGTAGTACAACTGAATATAGTGACGAAGGTGATAATAGTCGAGAAGCTGCAGGAAATCAACAAAAAGGTATGTTTACATATTATTGATAAGCGTAAATTAATGTGGTCGGTTAAACACTTTTAACTTGAACTAAAGAATATGATTTTGCAATTGTATATTTTTTTCCCGCCGTTTTAGGATTTTGTAGAAAAGTTTTTTTTTTTTTTTTTGATATTACTAAGGTATTTTTGTATTGGAAAAGTTAGAGTTTTCTATATACATTTCGTCATAAATACATTGAAATAAAATATTAAGTATTTCTATACCTAAAAATTTAAGCACTTTTACAAATAGATTTTTTTTTTGTAGTTTGATTTTCATTAAAATACATAATACAGGGAAATTTAAGACATGTACCGAGGTACTGTCAGTTATTGACTTTAAATCAAAATGTCATGACGAAATTTTGAGTGTTTTACTGTGTGTAGTACTACTGAGTTCCAAGTTGTCCTTCATCGCGGAAGGACGTCTCATTTAATCCGGTCAACTCGACTATTAGACCAGAGTAGTGTTTTTCCTTGAGACTTTTTTTTTCTTCTCTATAGTGTTGCTTTCCATGCATCATTAGATCTGCAGTCTCTTGGATATATTTCAGTGTTCAGTGTTCGTTTTTTTTACGTAACTTGTATAATAAAAACTTTACTATTCAATTGATTTCATTAACTATATTTGTTCAAGAAGACATTTTTTGGATTCTCCGGTATATAGTAAAAGCTAAAAGTTTTTTTTATTTGTTATTTCATCATACAACCCATTTGATTTTGAGTGACGTTTCAAGTCTTGGTTTCAACTCATCAGCAGGTCCCAAATAGCAAAATTGAGTGACTTGGAAAACAAATGAAAAAATAGAACAAAGAAAATAAATGAAAAAATAAAAAGAAACCAAAAAATTGAGAAAAATAGAAGAAAAAAATTGTTATTAAAAAAAATTTAAAAATCAGATTCATTCAAAACGAATCAAACCTGTGTTCGCCCGCAGTGGGCTGAAAAAAGAAAAAGGAAGAAGAAGAAGCGTTTTGTGTTAGCAGGAAAACTTACACTCATCGGTACGGCTTGTTTTTCTGCCTGCCGTAGGCGCTTGAAACAGATCAAATTGATCTCATCTCATATAATACATAAAGCAAAAATAAGCAAGTGGAAATATATTTTGAGTCCCTTGAACTTTCAGAAAATGGAAAAAACCAAACAATTGAGAAAAATAGAAAAAAAAAATTTAAAAACTAGATTCATTCGAAACGAATCGAACCTGTGTACGCCCGCACTGAACTGAAAAAAGAAAAACGAAAAAGGAAGAAGAAGAAGAAGAAGCGTTTCGTGTTAGTAGAAAACCTTACACTCATCGGTACAGCTTGGTTTTCTGCATGTCGTAGACGTTTGAAATAGATCAAATCGATCTCATCTCATATAAACTCAGAATAAATTCTGGGTGTGAATTATATGAGGCAAGAACTCCTATATTCCACCAAGGAGGAAGTAACAAAATTAGAGATAACTCTTTAAGATTTGCGGGCGTGTACACAGGTTCGATTCGTTTCGAATTAATCTAGTTTTTAATTTTTTTTTTTGTAATAAAAACTTTTTTTCTTCTATTTTTATCAATTTTTCGGTTTTTTTCATTTTTTCATTTCTTTTCTTTGTTCTATTTTTTCATTTGTTTTTCAAGTCACTCAATTTCGCTATTTGGGACCTGTTGATGAGTCAAAACCAAGACTTGAAACTTGTCACCCAAAATCAAATGGGTTGTGTGATGAAATAACAAATAAACAAATTTTTTAGCTTTTGCTATATACCGGAAAATCCAAAAAAAATGCCTTCTTGAACAAATATAAGTTTGCCCCGGTAAAAAATCTCAAAGAGTAATCTCTAATTTTGTTCCATTAACTATATATAACAGTGAATTGAGCGTGGCGTCGGTTAAGGGTAGTTTTATTTTCATAAAACACACTTGCTTTTCCATTATCTTAAACAAATTGTACAACAAACCAACTATTACATTATAAGACAATTTAGTTGGTCCCCCAACTACTATTTTTAACAAACTTTTTGGCATTCTACATCATAAAGTCGAGCGAGGAGAGAAGAAACTCCAGCTCCCATTCAATGGAGTCAACAGTTTTGACTCTGAAAACAAGAGACGAAGAAGAAGAGCAGTAGTACAGGGCGATCTCATCAGAACAGTAGTGTAGACAGCAGGCAGTTTCAGCGTTTCATTGCTGTCCTTTGCCCTGTACTATACTGATCGAAACATATAGTAAAACTGTCAAAATTTCGTCATGACGGTTTGATTTGATAAATGACAGTACCGTTGTACATATATACCTTTAATTTCTCTGCTCGTATGCCTCTAGAGTAATTATATTGTACTGGCCTCAAATTAAAAAACTTCCCGCCTTCGACACATTCTTTTCGGCATACTACTACTAAGGAACTGTGGGGTAAACCTAACACAAATCTGACGAAAATAATATTGGGACTGGTGTCAATTCTCACTGGGCACTCTTTTCTCAGGGGTCACCTGCACAAGATGAGACTTGTTGATGATCCTATATATGTAGAGGATGGGGAGAAGAACCCGAAACGGTGACTCGCTTCTTATGTCACTGTCCGGCACTCTCCGATAAGCGCTACAGATTCCTTGGCTCACACCTCCTGCCGGAACTGCATGAGCCTGACAGGGTGGGTTGGGAGCCAGTTCTGAATATTGTTAGGGCGTCCGGCTGGTACCTATGAGCTATTGCTCAGAAGTCTAGAGGGTGAACAGTATGCCTAAGTTCCAGAGTCTTCCCCCCTGGAGGACTCAACTTTTTTTCAATCCATCCATCCATCTCCGCTCTTTCTACATTACGTGACGCACAGGAGTTCGTCCACATCAAGACCGATACTGTAAGAAAAATGTTCCTACGGTATCACAGGACATTTGCAAGCCATCACCTACTAAAGTCTGTATTGAGTGTTTGTAACTTTTAGTTTAGCTATTGTCTGCTTTTACGATTTTTGAGCCTTTTTGCGTCACCTTTTAGATTTAGTCTTTTTTAATTTTTCTTTTTCAGAGCCACTTTTTCTTGCTTTTAATTTTAAGAGTAATTTTATAACGTTTTTATTAAATAATCTATAAACAAAAAAACAATTATTATATTTACAATTTTAATAATATCTCTCAGACCAAAACTGATATAGAAAATCTCGCTTAAAAAAAATTAAGTAAACCCTTCATAGAAGTTGAGTGTTAGATTCGAGCTCTGGTTTCAAGTATTATCCTGAAATTAATAAAACCGCAAACCTTTCGACTTTACGATTGTGACGCAATGAGAGATGTGTGAAGTCAAGATCTCATTGAAAGCTGTAAATTAATTTTTATCAATGTCACATTTATTATGGACAGCACATAATAACAGGCTGATACCAAAACATTAAATTTTTAATAATTAGTGTTTTTATTTTTAAAGTTAAAAGAGTTTTCACATGATAAAGGAAATTTGAAAAAATCGTTTTTGGAACCAAAGGCGTTAAGCACCATTTGACTTAATTTCTGCTAGAATTGGTAGAAAATATTTCATGTCTATAAATCAGTACCTACCTAAATAAAGTAGATTTCCTTATATGTCTAGTATTTTCTGAGTTTAATAGCACACCCAATTGCAGAACATATCCATCATACATATTACCGATTATCGATTTTCAACTTTTTGCAACCCACTATTACCGAATTATTTTAATATTTCACAATCTCCAAGAAAATAATTGATGTAGACCATGTGGTCCAAAAATCTAAAGGGTAATTAAGTGTATCTAAAATACTATTGCTAATAGCCAAAAACGAATAAAGCAAATATCGACGTTTAAATCTTAAGTGTATAATTTTATCTCTGGGAAAAAGAATTAATTAAAGTTTCCAATCTTATTACTGACTCTACGTTCCGAAAGTGGATTCGCACGATGAGCTTAGCATAGTTAAATTGGCACATGAAAAAGTTGACGGACGTGATTCCTTCGCTTCGAACAAACACGCCAAGTAGATAAAGTTTAAGGGAGAAGTTTTATAGAGTAAGTTTAGAATGAGTTTCTTTGGTATAAATTTAATGGTTTCTTACATTTTTATCGGTATAATAACTAAAGAACATGTTGATGTTGCTTAGACAATATCAATTTCAGAAAAAATTAATCATTAACCTCAAAGAATATTTTATAGATTTAGTAATGGGATAAATTCAGCTAGAGTGTTATTTAGAAATAATGTTATAATAAAAATGAATTTAAACATAAAAAAATCAAGTGAACTCATATTTCAAACTGAAATCTCCTTCATATACAGGGTGTTTCATAATTGGTGCACCTATATATATATGAGTTTGATAGCTGAGGTGGAGACAAGCAAAAATTATAGGATGAAGGGGTGCTAAGACGCGTTATTTCGCCGATAGGGGAGTTTAAGATTTTTAGTACTAAATACTTCTACTTTATGCTCTGTAATTTTCTTGATATACACCCTATCAAGGTGAGATTCATATTAGCTGATAGCAACCCGTCTCAGCTTTTCAATGAATTTCCAATCAGACTTTCTGTTGAAAATTGTATGACGTCAAAGTCAAAAAATTTGAATAAAACTCCTAATTTTTTTAAATGCAACCGTTTTTGAGATATTCCTGTTTCAATCATTCATAATTTCATTAAGGGGGGTTATTACTGAAATCTTTAAAAAACACGAAAAGTTAATACGACTTTGCGTCAAATCTGTGGTAATGACGTGTCAAAAATAAAGATTTCGAGGTTTTATATGTATGTAACAGAGATGGGCGTTTTTGCATTACCACTAAAATGGCAGCAACACTAAATTTTAATTATAGTTAAAATATAGGTTGCACTATCACTAAATGATTAGTGGTAGTGCAAATTTTTTATCACTATCACTAAACGAATAGTGGTAATGCATAGTCTATTGCATTATCACTAAACGTTTAGTGGTAGTGCAGAGTCTATTGCATTATCACTAAACGATTAGTGGTAGTGCAGAGTATATTGCATTATCACTAAACGATTAGTGGTAGTGCAAATACTTTTCACTATCAATGAGTGATAATGAATATGTGCATTGGTAGTGCAAACATCTTTCACTAGCACTGAACTAGCAACGAGCGAACATACAGAATAAAAACCTTCCGTTCAGTTTTCTGTTTTGCGGAGATGGAGATGATTCATTAACAATTAACACTAATTTTGATCGAACGAGCTACGCGTAGTGCTGCATTTGCGTACCATTAAATTGTCGTTCAGTGCTAGTGAAAGATGTTTGCACTACCAATGCACGAATTCATTATCACTCATTGATAGTGAAAAGTATTTGCACTACCACTAATCGTTTAGTGATAATGCAATATACTCTGCACTACCACTAATCGTTTAGTGATAATGCAATAGACTCCGCACTACCACTAATCGTTTAGTGATAATGCAATAGACTATGCATTACCACTATTCGTTTAGTGATAGTGATAAAAAATTTGCACTACCACTAACCATTTAGTGATAGTGCAACCTGGCTTTTAACTATCACAGAGGCCTCTAGTGCGAATGAAATAATTAATGCACTGAAAATTTAATGCACTACGCCCATCTCTGGTATGTAATTAGCTTTAGAAAATTCTCAAATTCATGAAATTTTCAAAGTTTGGTACATAATATCGTAATATGGGGTACATCTAGTAGATAAATTTGTTCTTGAGTATGGAAGATCTTGAAGTGGAAGAGGAAGTGACGAAGAGAAAACTAGTAAAAAAGCTTTGGTTACTAATATATTTTGGTTTGAAAGTTGCTATTTTCAGAGACGAAAAACTATCACAATTATGACAGTATTGGAAAGAAAGTTCAATTTGTAACAAATATCGAACCTCTTTCTGATTATTTTGAGAAACTCAAATTGTTTAGTACAATAATAAAGGAAATAAAGTCAATAATATTAACCATGGTAAACGATAAAAATTTCTTGTTTCTATATATTTTACATAAAATTTGGCGTTTTTAATTCACTTGATCACCGTCAGATGGAATGATGTGCTTTCGGAAAGTATTCACTTGTTTTGAAAGCTCTGTGGTGAGCTGTAGTGTACAGACTCGGAAAGTGTATGCCGTCATTTTCTGCATTAGATATATGAGTGTAGATTTCGCGGAATATTTTAAGTTTTATCTTTGGTAATTTCTTATTTGTGCTTGGGAGGTGAGAATATATTTTGGAAGTTCTATTTATAATCTATTTGTTTATAATTGTTAGTAACTATTATGGGACCTGTCTATAAAATTCGGTCCAATAATATTATGGAATAAAAAAGCGAAAATTGAATATTGCTAGGTATACAAATTTGTGTATATGAAATATATAATACTACAAGCCGTTACACAGAAAATCGTCCAATTTTGTGTATTCTATTTTTTTATTTTGATGAAATTTTACAGGAAGATTGGCAATATTGAAAATAGCAACTTTTGTTGTAATCCATATATGACCAAGATACGGTCTTTTGAAAAATGTGGGAAATTTTACTTAGTAGATGTAACTCTATCATCATATCTCCATGAAATAAACGTTATCTATTTTGGGAAGCTTAGATGTTTCCGAGAAAAATTAATTAACGTCATTTTTCTGAAAACTTGCTTTCAAGGATAATGGATATTTCGGTTATCCTTGATTATCTCAAAATGTGCAGTCCCGATATTTTCTATATTATTGTATGGATCTTAATCCCTAATGGGTTTTAGTGAAGCTGTAGGAAAGAGAAAATGGTGTTGGTAAAGTCAAATCTAACTCTTTAAAGTAGTTCTTTGGTTATCTAGTTAATAAAATGGTAAAACTGGCATAGTGTGAACATTGCCAAAATATATGTAACATTACAACTCAGAGTTTTCGGAAGAGTTTTATTTGATGAGCGGCTGCAGTAAAATAAAATTGGACCAAGCAATAAACGAAGCCAGACAAATAACAAGGAAAAGTGTCTGACCAACAGCACAGAGCGCACACATTTCGTTCACCCCTTGCCTACTACTTACATGTAAAACGTTTTATAAGTTCAAAAAAAATCTATGAAAATCCGACAGCAAATCTAAAATCTCGCCATGCTTATGCAATCCTACTGCTGTGCAGATGCCCGAAATGATTTGGAGTGCAATGCACACGAATACCACAGCATCATATAGCTTTGCATGTACATATAGTGATTTGTTTCAATTTTCAAATTGCATACTTTTATCCGTTTATGTTCCACTGTGCTTTTGAGAACAGAAATCCTGAGCTTTGTTTTGGTGGTAGCCCTCCTTAATTTTGTTACTGACGATGGTAATCGCGCCTATTATTATGCAATTCCTCGCAAAATTTAAATTTATCAAATTAAATCTATTAATTCTAGAAAACAGAAGGATTTAATATTATTAAGTAGAGAAGTTCAGGGTACTAAATCACATGCTATATTTTGCTAGGCGAAAGCATATATGATACTGTGATTGGGATGGTGCAGAACTTTCCATCCCTTCACAAGGTTTTTGATGAATATGTTCAATTGCTGAGTGGGTCCCAAAAAAACGTCGTCAGTGTCCAACTATCGATTCTATGAAAAATCTCTTGATTTCAGTAAATGTGCTATCATTGGCAACTACGTTTTATTGAACGAACGTACATATTGCATTACTTTCCCTCAACTAGTAATGGATTACTGAGTAAGACATAGTCAGCGGTCTGAGCGCCATGTGATTCTAGATGGATAATATTTGTGGTTAACAATGCAAAAAATGGGGTGCCATTTATTCTCCTACTGGACTTTACCGCACATTTCGCTCCCGCCACGGAGACCCATTTATAATCTGATCTCTATCTTATATAACTACACCGAATTACGAATTGTACACATATTGTACGACTTGATAGTTAACCCCATTTTATAGAAAGACCGCTGAATAATCCTTTTAGATTCAAACATCGAACATATTTCAGACCGCTGACTATGTTCCAATAAGTAATCCATTACTAGCTGCGGGATTGTAAAGCAATACATTTGTCCAATATGACGGAGATGACATGAACTCAATGAAAAAAAACTCTTTATGCATACGAAAGTCTTTGAAAAATAAAATTTCATTGCAAAAAGAGGGTGTTTCATATAAGCCGAAACCGTATAATTGTCAGCCGTATTATACGGTTCCTGCTCATGGAATCGATGGTTGGCCACTCACGACTCTTTTTTGGAACCCACTCAGCAATTGAACATATTCATCAAAAACTTTGTGAAGGGATGGAAAATTGTGCCCTATCCCACTCACGATATGCTTTCACCTAGCGCGAAACATAGCATGTGATTTAGCACCCTGCGCCTCTCCACTTAATAATATTAAAGACTTTCTGTTTTCTAGAATTAATAAATTTAATTTGGTAGGCCAGAGACCGAGAAAGTGGTTCTAGAAGCTAAAGTCTGTTGCTTTCACTAAGCAAGGAAGTTATTTTGAAAGCTATATGGCAGACTAAAAGGTAGAAAGTAAAAAGTTCATGTTATTAGTCCCTTTAATTAATATTAGATAATTTGTATTTTATTCCAACAAAAGTAAAATTGTATCTATATTTTTATACCCTAGATGAAATCATAGGGTATATACAAGTTTGTCATTCCGTTTGTAACGCACAGAAATAATGCTGGTAGAAAAAAATGGGTTGGACACCCAAGCATAATATTGAAAGTTATTTTGATTTTTGTATGTCCGTCCGTTCGACCGTCCGTTTGCTCGACCATTCGTTTGTTCGTCCGTCCGTCCGTCCGTCCATTTGGTGCATGCATGGTGTTTTCATAGCAATAGTAAAAGAAATTCAAAAATGGACTAAATCGGGCCACCACTTCTTGGTGTTGCCATATAAAAATTTAGATTTTTTACGTATACCGTGAAAATGATCTGTCCTAGAGGTTTTTGTTGTACTGAAAAGTTCTTAAGATTATAAAATTTTATGAAATTGTTTATAAACTTTTTTACTGTCCGATGAGCCGTTCTACAAATAAATGCGAAAAACCACTTCAACAAAAAAACTTGTATAGATAGGCGACTATACGTAATTACGTACTACATAAGAATTCCAGTTTATTTACTTGTTTGAAGATATATTTTTGTTCCTAAATTGAAGAGAGATTTAATTTAGTTCGTTGTAATCTTTTTATTTTACTGAATAGGGGATGACACTGTATAATAATTTGAATCTATTTCATTAGTAAGTAAAATAAGAAAATTATCTGGCAACAATGTCCGGGTTTCAAGCTAAAAAAATCCGGGGCTTTCGAACTCGTTGTCCTGGTTTAATGATTTTACAGATGGCAGCCCTAGATCTGAAATCCGAAAGCTGTGGATAGATCATACTTAAGCTGGCTTCCCACGGCCCCATGCGCCGCGCCGCGCGAATACAAGCCAACAAGGTGTGGGAAGAGTCTGGTTCAAGGTAGCGTGAGCTCACCTGTGATGGCTCGTCTGATCCATTTTGAGTCGGTAACTTCAAAGCAGCAGCACGAGCGTGCGCGAGGTGGCCCACGGTACAGGGAGCGAGAGTGCGCGAGGTGGCCCACGGTACCACGAGCGAGAGTGCGCGTGGTGGCCCCTGGTAGCGCGAGCGAGCCAGTCATTTCTTCATACAAAAGCAGCTACAGAAAGAGCAATAAATTCCTCACGCGGCATTTTGGAATGGCAATTTTATCAAAACTAGGCAAATCAGCTCGAGTTAACACGCGCCGTGGGAAGTGTATAAGCGCGACACGGCGCGGTGTGAGCTAGTTCGCACTAAATGACTTGGCGGAAGAAACTACGCGCGCCGTTGGCAGCATGTCTTAAGCAGGCCATACACGCTCCGTTTTGCCATGGTTTTACGATAAAATCACGACAAAATGGAAGTTGTGTGGCGAACACTGCATTTTGAGGTTCGGATGTCTACTGAAACCAGAATTCTGGTCATGACAGAAATCTTTCTCAAATCGTGGGCAAAGCGTTACGTGTGTGGTGATAGCCGCTAAAACGTGGTTTTGGTCGTTCCTAATTTTCTCATTAAAGTGAAGAAGTAAGCATAAGCGACTTAAGAGGTTTATCTAGGGAGTTTTTAGAAGATTTAATTTATAAAGACAATCCATGTTTATAGTAAGTGAAAAATAAGGAATACTTAAATAGAGGAAAGAGAAGTGAAGCGTTGAAAAAACTTATAGAAAAATTAAGAGAAGTGGACAAAAATACAAATATGGCGAGTGGCAGTTAGACGCTCATGTGGCATTATTGCTTCCCTCATAACAGTATCTTGACGTTTAATATGAGGAGTAACATCCTGTAACAGCTGCAAATATGTTCCTTTGTCCATACGCAAATAATTAAACCAATCGTCTGGCTCAAGTTTTAGTTCTTCTAATACCTGTTAATAAAATTAGCCTACTTTCACTCCGTGTGTATCACCAAATACCCCGAGTATTCTGACAAATACCCCAAAGAATAAGTGAGTAATTTCAGTGTATTCTACATCCTCACAAATTACAGGATAATTGCAATTACCCTGATAACAGCGCCAACTGGTAGTCGCTAGAAATATAAAATTTGTGTAAGCGCATATTCAGCGATAACAAAAACCAAGGTGGAAATGAAAAGTGACAATTCGAAAATTTTCATTTGCATCGCCTACTGACATTTCGCTTGAATTAATGCAATTATAAATCCATACTAAAAGTCAGACATGCACGCAATCATTCAAATTACTCCGATTAATGTGTATCAGGGATCTCCAATTAACTAGGTAATTCAATTATCCTGAAGCAAATACCCAGCTAAATTTACCCGTGTATCATAAGCATAAGAGAATTGGTATGTGAAAATTGTGAGCGCTTAACACTAGAATGCCCGATGGAGTCATTTTGACTCCTCGCGCATGTTCTTTTTCATGTTACTTCCTATTTAATAGCTTTTGCGAAAATCCCTCTCATGACTTATTTTCGAAGCTTAATAGAATGAAAATAATAAAATTAGTCGTCGTGCCCAAAGGAGTCATATTGACTCCTTGTTATTTTAGTACAAGATTGCGTAGTAAATAAATTTATTTGCAAAATTATATTTAAAATTATATCGCTTCGCATCATAGGTCATGACTTTGCGGATTACTATACAGCATATAATTGGTCACAGAGACATGGTAGACTGCTCTGTCGAGTTGCTCGTAGAACCAGTCGCGGGAAGAAGCCAGGTGTTCGACAAGCAAGCCTGGAATACTCTTCGCTGACTGTTGGAAACTCAGTAAGTACAATTTATATTCCTAATCCTACAGTGGCTGAACAGGTTGTGCATACATCTGAAAACGATGGCAACTTGAATCTTGATATTGATGTTGATCCCACGGTACACAATGGACATTAGTGACGCCTAGAAAGAGTGCGTCAGGTAAACGTACGCAGTACTATGTGCTGAGGGAAATACCCGGGCCCACAGGGCACATCATATAGAAAATTGCACTATCACTGAAGCAAGGAGGCGAACCGAAAGTGAAGATTTTACGCTTAGCGGTGGTGAAGAGCTTGAAGTATTTATCGTAGTTATGTATGCCCGAGGAGTTGAAGGTGCAAACGACGTAACTGTGCATAGTTTATGGGCTTATAACTGAGGTCTACCATTGTGAAGGAATCGTTTCTGCGAAATTCTGCGCTTTCTTCGTTTTTATAAACAATTTAGTCTCTCTCTACGTCTGCAGACAGACAAATTTTTGTCTATTTTCAACAGTATGGAAAAGGTTTATTGAAAACTCTATTGCATGCTATAAACCTTAAACATTCATCACTATAGATGAGCAGTTACTTCCTATTAGGTATAGATAGTGTCCTTTTACTTAATTTATTATATCCTCCAAACCTGATAAGTACGGTCAACAGTACTGGTTAGCAGTAGACAAGCATAGTAAATATTTGGTCAATGGCTTTCCTTATACAGGGAGGGATGACTCTCGTCCAGCTGATGAGCGTGTATCTGACCATGTGATAAGGAAACTGATGGAACCCTTTCTCAACAAAGGTATAAACGTAACTCTTGCCTATAACTATTTTACGTCGGTCATGTTAGCAAAAAAGCTTAAAAGAAATGGAACTGTGAAAAAAGCCAGAAGGGAGATGCCTTTGCAAATAAAATCTGTGAAAGAGCAAAAAAAATTATATAAAAATGATGATATGACTTTTCTGTCTATCAGGGCAAGACAAAGAAAAATGTTGTCCTTCTGAGCACTGTTCTAACAGATATAAAAATCAGGGATAATGCGAAAAATCTTACAATCATACTAAGTACGGAGTTGATAATGTAGATAAAATGACAAGGAAATATACCGTCCGCGTCCGAACAAATACAAGGCGATGGCCTATTCACTGATTTCAGAACACTCTTGATTTAGCTGCAATAAATGCGTGGATCATATATAAGGAAGTGACCTCTGAAAAAATTTCCTGTAAGGTTTTTCAACAAAAGTTAGCAGAGGAGCCTACGAACCCGAATATGAGGACTGAAAATGTGTTTCCTACTCCTGTGTGTATTCTAGAATTTGACCAGGAACCTACACAGTCGACTAAGTATTGCCAAATTAAGGCACACTGGAAAAAAAATACGACAGTGGGAATGTGTACTACCTGCATAAATTCAATATGTGGAACTTGTACAGCTACAATTAAACGACAATGCAAGAAATGTGATGAAAACTAAGAGGAATCAAAGTTACTATATTGCTGTTTTTTTTTTTTATTTTATAAATATTATATTATATTATATTATTAGCATTATCATTTCATAAAAATCTATATAAAATATCATTACATTTAATGCGCCTGATATAGGAGTCAAAATGATTCCATTTGGGCATTTAAAGGGGTTTGTAAATGCCGGGCATTCTAGTGTTAAGAAGCCATCGTTTTGCCCATTTCCTCTTCAGCTTTAGTCACTCTTTCTCTCCGAATACCAACAGCAATCCCAATGCCATTTTAACTTCTTCCTCCATTTAATTTGATTGTTTATCTTATCTTTAAAAACTTTGAAATTTTCACTTGTTAGCACTGTCCACCTAATTAAAATTTTCGTCACAAATGGCAGCAAAACGTAGGGTAACTAGACTGCAACAAATGGATTCTCGTACCAAAAAGTTGATAAAGGCAAACATATCTTTTTAAGTGCATGGTGCTTTTTCTTTAGAAACTCGTAGTTCTTATTAAAAGATGACGACAAAACGTGGTGAAGTTGTTACGTATGTGGGACTTTTTCTTTACAACATTTTAGGTTCTTGTTCAAGAACTATTTTGTTCTCTATGCAATTTTAATAAGTCAAGATGTTACACCTTGGCTTTTGATGAGAGTGCAGCGGCTCTTGTACCACTACACCAAAATTAGATATCTGAAAGGGAAGTTTTGATTAAGTGAACTCAAAATAAAAACAACTGTTTGCTACTAAAAACAAGACTGATCGTTTATTACAAGCCATATTAAATTTATATTAAAATTGCACTTAACTAAGCAATTCTTAATATGTTCCTACCTATCACTAATTGCGAAAATCAATACCTACATACATATTTACTAATTGCTTAAAATTGCAATAAATTACTTGGATAAGCAAGGCGATAACAAAAAATAAAACCGAATAATGAAATAACTTAAATATGAAATGCTTACCTACTTAAATTACAATCAGGCGAGTAATTCTTGCATTCTTCTCTTGCACCTTTGACTGGGTGTCATATTCATAAAAATATGTGCAATGACACATTGAATGCAAGAATTATTCGCTAGAATTAGCGTTATTGTTTTGGGGGCAAGCGCCCGCTTATAGAGCAAGTACTTGCCGATTCTATGCGACTGTTGACCTTTTTGCCGAGTGCAAACAGTTCTTATCTTGACTAAAATGTAGTTTTAAAACTAGGGCAAAATGGATCGTGTATGGCCTGCTTTAAACGAGCAAAAAAATTTAAGGGGGGGGGGAGTCCTTACGGTTTCCGAGATATTTGGGAATGTTTTCGTAGATCACCCTGTAACCTTTCCACGTTACACCCTTTGATGATGATTTAAACTTTAGATAGATTATCGTTGGCTCTTTCCAACTTTCTATAAATTTTCCCCCCTCCATCCCTCCGTTTTGAAGTTATGGCTCAAAAAATTTAAAATTTCGGAATTTTAACTCGTTTGTTTTTTATTTAACTATTATTTTTATCAAAAAAAACACACCAGCAAAACCAATACGCCATATTGGATTAAAAAAACTAGGAGGAGAAAGTACACGAAAAAGCCAAAATTGCCTCCTCCTAAGGATATGTCTATACAAATGTCCCATAAAGTGACAAATGAAGGGGAATTTATCCTCGTTCCTTCCAAATAAGCTAGAGCGAAGCTGACGAAAAAAACTTAAATTACTTCCTCCCTAGGACATACCAGTACTACGAATGTCTTATAAAGTATCCAATCCATATCTTCCAAAGATGCCATCCAGTTTAATTATGAATAATAGTATGATTCCATTTCCCGCGTGAGTACCTACTTATACATATTATGTATACATTCGTTATCTATAGAAACATAATAAAACTTAAAAGCTTTTTAATGAATGACGCTGACGCCATAATAATGTTAGTCATACGCATTAAATTAACGTTAACGCGTACAATTTCAGTCCACAATTAAATTTGCCCTACTCATTAGGATCTTAAATGTAATCTATTGTAAAGCAATATTTACCTGCATAGTCACGCTTTTAAAGTAAAAATTAGAATGTAAACAAAGTCCTACAAATGGATACCTATATATACCTACATACCACGCAGACGGTTTTTCAAGTTTATGTGGGACGTAAAAGGTATGACTATCTATACTATCTAGATACTATCACCTACTTATTAGAATAATTTTCGTGGACAATGCACTTATCTGTATACATACATAAATATATACACATAGAGTAGAGCTTGTCTAGCTTTGATGTTCAAATAAAAATAATTGCTAACGACAACAGCATACCACTCATTCCGCCTTCCTAATGAAACTTCTAAACTAATTTTGAAATCATTTGAAATTAAAATGTTTTGATGCAAAATTTGAATATTAGCAATTCTCCCTGGCGTTTCCTCTCTGTTTACATATATTATTTAAATATCTCTGCGTCCCGGTGAAAGCTTTATCCTAAAATAAAAAACAGAGAAAAAATAGAAAAAAAAGGTAGCGTGAGATTTGGTCTTGGGATGGGATCATTGTAAGAATTAATAGCCAGCCATTCATTAGATAAACCAAACTTGCTAAATTCTCTCGAATCTCATAATAACGCGATCCCATTATTTCCATATAGTTTTAGTTCCATTCTGATAGAGTATGGCAACAGATCTATTTACTACCTAACATACCGTCCCGCAGAGCTCGCGCACTGATCATAAAAAATATCGATATTACATCGAGCGAAATAATAAACTCGCAAGCTAGTTTAAGTCCGGACGGGATGTGTTGATTCAATTCAATTAGAATATCCCTCCCAAAGTGATAAGAAATATTGACAGATAAGCTACATCCTATACATACCTAGAATATATGTAAACATCTAGGGGACTCGTGATTATATAGCAATTGTTTCCGATTTACATCACATGTGCGCCGAAAAGTTTATCGCGAGTGCTTTTAATATTGTTATCGTTGTTGTTTGCATAGATAAATACCTAGTTACCGGAAAAAATATGTACATACTCCCGTAATACAATAAAATAAAAAAAAAATAAAAATTACAAAGAAAAAAAAAACGCTTCGTATTTGAATAAACTTAAACGTGTGTTAAGTGCAAGTTTAGAGGAAAGTTCATTGTTGATTTGTTTTGAAAGTTCAGATATATGTAAATAGGTAACTACGTCATCAGGTGCAGTAAAAGTAAAAAAAAAATCAAATAAATAAAATAAAACTAGAAAACGGAAGTAGACATTTGAACACGTTCGATACTGCAGCTACACAATTAAGACATGATTATGATGATGATGATGATGCCATTTCGTCTGGGAAAGCCAATCCGGATTTTTAAATAATGTGGAATTATATGATGGAGAAACTTAGCAAGTTTTGGAGAAACAAAACCAATGACAGTAAGTATGTATTTGAATATAGTAAATATAATCCACTATAATTATAACCGGAACGTGTTGGGGACTGCTTGTTTTTTTTTCTCGATTCAAAACAAAAACCGTGAGAATCGGACATTGATCAGAAACAAATAATTACATCAACTTGGAAATTTTTTGTTCTATTTTTGGCGTAACCGGTGTGAGTTTATAATATTTTATTGATCTTTTTCTAATGGAAATATTTCTCGCCAACTATTGCGATCCTAATATAAACTGAATACATATGTAGGTATATACAAAAAGTTACTAGTACATATATGCAATGCAAATATAGTAATTTAATTTTAGTAAGAAATTTATTTAAAATTATAATAAAAGTACTAAGAAAATTAAGTCCAGATAATCATATGCATATAGTAGGTATATGTATGTATGTATGTATGTAGATAGTGATCGCATCACTATTAAGTCGCTGGCACCGACCCAGCATCAGCTCAGAGCGCCTCAATTGAACATTGTTTCGCGCGATGTTTATTAATAAAATACAACTGACGCCAGACGCGCATCTAAGTACTTTGTGCTTATTATTAAAAGATTTAAAAACATTATTCCCCGATACAAGTGCAAAAATTTGTATAATATAATTTTTTTTTTTTTTTGTAACTAAAACGTCCGAAGTGTTAAAACCAGGGGCGGCGATCGTATGGATACGCAATGGATTATCAGTTGCATCCAAAGAAAAATTTTATTGAGTGCGCGTACCCAGTGCTGTTGATATTTGATGAATTTTTTAATTACCCGATACGCATATCCAGTTAGAACTGGAGTAAAATATTGTTTCGAGGTCAAGATTGATTTCCGATGTGTATGTGTATAACAAGATTAAAAAGTCTAATATAATAAATTTTAAATTTTAAAATCAAGTAGCGCGAGATCTGTAATAAACATATTCGTGGACATTCGTGTAAGATTCGCAGTGAAGAATGAATACACCTTTCCAATCTTTCCAAATGTGGTATTTATAGTTCAATGCCCAGATTTTTAAATGACGATTGACAAAATCTTTGAAAAAGAAATTTCTTTTGCAAAAGAAGGGCGTTTCGTATCAGCAGAAGAACCGTATACTCATCAATACGGCTTAGTTTCAGCCTGCCGTATACGCCAAACTCGGTCAATTTTCATATTGACCATTGGCGTAACTAGGGTGGGCCTGGCTCAACACAGAATGCGGTCTCCCCCCCCCCCCCAAGAAATTATAGAGATTCCTAAAACAACATTCGTCAATTCGTACAATCTAAGGCCTAATTAAATTGAATCCGCTGGGTTCGGAATCAAAAAGGGTCTAAAATTTCTTTTCATTAAGAAAATCTCTTGAAATCTTTTTAAACAAATTTTTAAATACTGTTCTGAGATTGCTCTGATTTCACTGAATTTTGACAAAGTCGTGAAATATGTATTCCGTATGAGACTTAGAATATAGAGTGTACAGGAAGTGTGATAAACCAAATTTAGCGTAGTCAAATTCTGGGTGCGTTAGTATCTAATGTCGTTGGAATGAATGCTCAGTACTGCCGTGTAGTAGAATCAATATAGAGAGTGGGGTAACAAGATATATGGTTGAAAATACTGTAGTTGCTCCTACCGAATATGCTCTTAATCGCTGCCACTGCGCCACCCAGGGAGTTTTTCAGCTGGCACAAACGTAAACAAATCTTCGATATTTCATTGTTTTTGTTATAAATTTCAATTTAATTTAATATAAAAATGTGTGTAAAGTACAAAAAATATTATTTTATAACTATACCTTGCCTAAAAAATGATTTCGCACGTATATTCTCACAAGATTCAAATTCTTTCAAATTAAGCAAACTTCGTTTGACCGGTGAAAATACATTTGTCTCTTTCTTCATTATAAATCTGACCTCTACTTCACGATACCCTGAAAAAAGCCACACTCATGCACACAAATTTGACTGGTATCAACACTTCCTGTTCTAAGGTATGAGAAATCATGTCGAACTATTTTTGACAGTTTGTATGGAACATTTTATTGATAACCTTTTATAGTAAGTAAGTAAGTAAGTAAGTGAATTTATTTAGCATTTTTTGCTATTCATTACAAAAGTCAGATAATTATACTACAAGTCTAGCTCTCTTGCCTCCTTTTCCTTATCTTCTGCATTAGTTTACGAATTTAATAAGTAATTTTAACAAATTCAAGAACTTTTCTCTTAAATATCCTAAAATTATTCTCAAGTTTTATATCTAAAGGTAACTTATTGAATATTTGAAAGCCCTTATATACTAAACTATTCTGCGATGAATTATCTCTATACAGTGGCAGGCTAAAATCATTAACATTTCTTAATCCGTAATGTTGTAAGTCTTCAACATAATTCATTAATTTACTTAAATAACTCGGCATATCACCTGACTTAATTCTAAATATACAAATTAATAAATTCATAATAATTCGTTGCTTTACACTCAACCGACATAAAGAATTTAACATAAATAAGATAGATGTGTATCTATTGCACTTTAAGATGGCTCTCATTGTCCTATTTTGAAGTTTCTGTAGTCTTACAAAAGAGTTATTATCGCACATAAACATGACTGTCGAACAATATTCAAAGTGGGGCTTAATTAGTATGTTATATACATTAATTGAACTTAGTAAGTCTATTCTATTTCTTATTCTTCTAAAGTACCCTATTTTCTTCGAAATTTTCTTTGCTATGTAATCTATATGTTTTTTAAATTTCAGTTCCCAACAATAATGCCTAAATACTTGATTTCATCAACTAGTTCAATTTGTCCATTATCCATTCTTAAATCCAGGTCAAAATTATACTTAAATATCATACACTTAGTTTTACGCACATTAACTTTTAATTTGTTTGATTTAAACCAATATTCTAGTCTTTTTAAATCTTCCTGTAGTTATTTCGCATCGACATTGTTCTGTATCTTTCCCTGTCACATATATAAGTGCATCATCCGCAAAAAGAACATTTTTTGAATTTCTTAATACTTTGGCTATGTCGTTGATATATATAATAAACAGAAGAGGTCCAAGAATAGTTCCTTGTGGAACACCAAACGATGTCATTGTAGAATCAGATAATACATTATTCACCGAAGTCCTTTGTGTCCTATTTTCCAAATATGATTCAAACCACTTCAATTCTGTATTTCGAATGCCGTAATTTTTCAACTTCCGTATTAATATACTTCTATCCTCTTTTTAGATCCAAGAAGACTGCAATGACCCTATTTTTTTCAGCTAACTCTTCTTTCCAATTCACTATTACTTGGTTTAATGCAGTTTCACATGAGTGTCGCTTTCTAAACCCTGACTGATTCTCCAAAAAAAGATCATTTTTATCGAAATAGCTTTCAAGTTGTTTATGCACTATTTTTTCTAATACTTTTTCGCAAGTAGGTAATGCATTTATTGGTCTATAATCTTCACAGTTATCAAACCCTCTAACCTTTTCGATTGGCGTTACACGAGACTCCTTCCAAATATTAGGAAAACATCCAGTACTTAATGAACGATTTACGAGACGCTCGAAAATTGGACCTAGCACTTCAAATGTGTCCAGTAGCATTTTTGCACTTATAAAATTAAAATCCCTTTTTTGATTAATTGTTTTTAGAACTTCTCTAATTTCACACTGATTCACTGATTTAAATTCAAATTGAGAGTTTTTT
The DNA here is from genome assembly GCA_963924295.1 of Dioctria rufipes. Taxonomy (NCBI): domain Eukaryota; kingdom Metazoa; phylum Arthropoda; class Insecta; order Diptera; family Asilidae; genus Dioctria; species Dioctria rufipes. The sequence goes on along the minus strand of OZ002740.1, from coordinate 335,652,059 downwards.
TTCTTGTACTAAATTCACAAAGGGAACATTGTCTATGGACAAATTAATCTCCTTAATACTATTAACAAAATATTTATTAAATTCATTTGCAATAACTCTTTCATCAGTCACACAAACATTATTAAAGTTGATACTCCTTTTTATAGCATTTCTGTTTTCATACTTCTTGATAGTTCTCCACATAGACTTCTGATTTGTATTTAAATTAATTTTATTTTTTATATATTCATTTTTAGCTCTATCTAATTCCCTTTTATATCTGTTTCGTTCCACTCGATATGATTTCCAATCACTTTCATCATTAGTGTATAGCGCCCTTTGGTGCTTTATTATTTTATCTTTTTTTAGTTGCCTTAATCGATTATTATACCATTCTTATAAATTGTAGTTACTAATTTTATTACTCACGTAGCCTTTTATTATTTTTAAAAGTTCACTTGATATGATATTCGCAATGTCGTTAGTCTCAGTCAGATCATATACACTATTACTAATATTTCTAATAAAAGATGTTTTTTTGTACTTTAAATAAGATATTTGATTTATACTTGTTTTAGATCTTCTGCTAACCTTGACCTTTATACTCAATACAATAGTTTCGTGGTCAGAAATTTTTAGTTCAGTATTTATAATAATAATAATATAATAATAATATATTTAACTGTGGCATATGTACACAAGATTACAATCTTTTACTAGTACAACTATATTAAGGTACAAATTCAAATTATATTAAGCGCATAGGAAAATAAAAAGAAAAAACAAGAAATAAAGAAATTAAAGAGTTAACAATTAACAATTAAACACTAATAAAAGAAACTAAAACTAAAAAAAGAAAAACAAAACAAATCATAAGTAGCTAAGTAACAATATTTACAAGATTGCACTTACCGCGCGAAAGAATATCATCCAGGAGATATCAAATATATACGTAGTAATGATCTTAAATGTGAGCTTTAATGAGAGTCTTAAATGCAATGACAGTTTGGGCCCTCTGAACGTTAACGGGTAGACTATTCCAAAGACGGGCAGCCTGAACAGGGAATGAACGTTCCATAACCAATTTACTGAATTGCGGAATTATAATATTATGAGTACGTGGCGATGAAGAGAGCTGAAAAAATTCTCTAAGATATTCCGGCCGTTTGTTCTTTAATATCCTGACGAGGAGTAGAATCGTTCTCGCTTAAGATATGTACTCAAAGAACAGCCAAGTACCGTGTTAGCAAATGGGGAAACATGGTCGAATCTTCGTAGGCCATAAACAAATCGTACGCAATCATTGAAAGCCACCTCCATCCTATGCCTACACTCACTATCCAAGCTAGGAAACACATTACTTCCAAACGTGAAGTAGGGCAATATCAGTGTAATTACTAATTTCAGTCTCATATTTGTTCCCAGAATACTCGCCGAGAGCCATAACCTTCTCAACCCCGCATAAACCTTATTGAGAATCATACTAACATTGTCGCAGCACATCATGCTTGAGCTTAGAACAATTCCCAGATTAGTAACCCTGCTGGCCACCTGGATAGCAAAACCATTCAAGATTACGGAAGGTATATCGATGAGGTTTAAAGTGCTGTTGTAGAAAGCAATACACTGTGATTTTGCAGGATTAAGATGAAGTCCATTGAGAATCGACCACCTGTGTATTCGACATAGATCAGAGTTAAGTCGCTCAATACAATCCTCAAGCAGACCAATAGGCCTGCTTAGATAGATCTGCACATCGTCTGCATACATGTGCACCTTCACATTCTCCACTATCATAGGAAGGTCATTAATAAAGACGCTAAATAATAATGGGCCAATCACGGAGCCCTGCGGTACACCACACAATACAGGCAAAGCATATGAAAATTCTTCACCAACCCTAACCTGTTGGAAACGACCACTGATAAACGCCCTAACGAAGGAGATAGCTGATGCACTAAATTTGTAATTGGTTGCTAATTTATGAAGTAGAAGGCTATGGTCAACACTATCGAAGGCCTTAGAGAAGTCCAAGAGTACTAAGATGCTAAAATCATTATTATTCAAGGCAGCCCTGATGTCTGTGGTAACCTTCAATACTGCAGTTTCGCAGCTGTGAGAAGCGCGAAATCCAGATTGCCAAGGAGTCAGAGATCCGCTCACTTCCACCCAACCTAGGATCTGATTATATACGAGCTTTTCAAGCACCTTCGATAGAAAGGATAAGATGCTTATGGGGCGAAAATCACTAGGTGATTTGGCATTAGCCTTCTTCGGGATCGGAAGAATAATAGCTGTCTTCCAAATACTGGGAAAAGTGGATGACGTTAAACAGGTATTCAAAATATGAAGAATACATTTATCAATTACAGGTAACAGTGTTTTTATTAGGCGTGGAGGGAGGAAGTCAGGCCCTATCGCATCAGATTTCACTGAAAAAATGGCAGAAATCATTTCCTCCAGATCTACTCCACGAAAATAAAAACTGTTATCTGAGAGGGTATGCAAAGGCAGACTCTGAATGTCATGGAAAGGGTCAAAGTTGTTTGTAGAAGGAATGCCAGCGGACAGAAAGTACGCATTTAAATCACCAGGATGTAATGAGCAATTTGATCTCTCCGGACCACACACTCCAGCCTGCCGAAGATTACGCCAAAGAATTTTGGGTTTCAGGTCAGAGTTAAACTTACTACTGTAGTATTGACGTTTCGCATTTCTTACAGCCAACGTAACTTTGTTGCGGACAATTTTATGTTTGATACGTGCATCATTAGTTTTCAGGCGCCGATATCGATGGAACAAAAATTCTCTCTCAGCGATCAATAACCGAATTCGGGACGACCACCAAGGGCATCTTTCTCTCATTAATCGCCTGGATTTAAGAGGGACATGTGTTTCTAATAGGTATCTAACCAAGGAAGAAAAAATATCAACCTGATCGTTCACTGAGGCACAATCAAATATTGTGTCCCATGGCAATTGTCTGCATTCTTCAAACAAAAGTTCAACATCAACATTTATGTCAGCTTCCAACTGATTAGAATTCGTTATTACATAGTCGAGCAACGTTTTGAAGTTCCGCGTAACTCTGGTAGGCTTGTTCACAATTTGTTTGCAATTGTTGTAGTAAGTAATAATTCTCTCCAACTCTTTTTTATATGTATTACTATCATTAAGCCAATCGATATTAAAATCTCCCGCTATTACAAAATCAGTCGCAACATCCCCTATACTGTCCAACCATTCCTGAAAGTAGTCACAGAATTCTCTTGCAGATGCCCTTGGCGAGTTATATACCGTAGTCAATGAAGTTTTGAAAATTTCATAAACCTGTGTTTAATTTTGCGGAAATAAATGATTTTTTAAGCTTTTTTCGAATCCGATTCCAACGAATCCAATAATAAGGAATATAACGAAAATATAGTATTCGTATCCATATATAGTATATCGCCACATCAAATTGTTTAAAACACCATTAAATTTATTAACAGAGAACTAATTATCTTTACTGAGGAAGGTTCTGGCATTATTGCAAGAATATTTTAATAAATTACCTCTAGTGTTGAGCGGAGCCACAGATGCCTCGTTACCATTGGTGAAATTTTCAAAAGATAAATTTAATTTAACTATGCTTAACGATCCTAATGAAGCTACAACTAGAGGTGGTACAACTACATATTGATGCAGTATTCACAAGATTTATTGATAAAATTAATTCAATTATATTTGTTTTCTATTATTCCTACCACAAACCTATTGTAACTTTTATAGAAAATACACGTAAAGAATTAACACTAACAATAGTTGAATGTGATGATGAATAATCAAGATTACTTTTATATTATATTTCTTTTACAAAGTATTTTTGTAATAATGTGTTTTTGTAAAAAAAAAGTCTATTAAACTGATTTAAAAAAACTAGTTAAAATTGTTTTTATTTGTACCTGCAAATTATAAATGTATTTTAATTGCTGTCAAAGGTTTTTCCCTATTTTTATATTAAATAATTTCCAATTCTTTTAAAAAGAAATTTACTTTAGTTTTAACTTAACTCTTTTTTTAAATAAACTTTATAATACCACTATGGGGATATTTCAATCTCTCACTCTCTCTTTTCAATACAAAGTGAGTGAAATAACACAACACTTGAAGTTTTACTTCTCTCGGGGGTCCCCCGACCCTCTTTCGTTTGTTTTAGTGGCCCATATACTGAACGGTCTAGCGGCTGTAGTTTATGACTACAGTGGGGAGAAAAACAAAGCATTTCCACAGCAATTATCAAGAGCTTGAATAGGTGTGTGAGACGAATGCTTATCCAATAGCAGAAAAACTTTGTTTCGTGCTGTTGCAGACGTATATTTTTGGAAATACTTCAAGAATATATGGAAATCATTCTCTTGCATCCACCCGCTTGCATTTCCGGTGCCAATGCCTTCAGTTGAGACGTCTCTAACAAAATGCTCTTGGTACCAAAGCCTGGGGAATATAAACATCGTAGGTACAAAATTACCAACGAGGTAATAACTAAAGGAGATGCAATCATATGTACGATCCGTGTACATGAGCGTACCCAAAATTGCTCTGCATTTAGGTATGTTTCATTCCGCCATTTTTGGTCTTCGCTGTCAAATCCATACTTAGGTTTGGTTTGTTTTGGGCTTGGTCCATTGACGCAGGAAAATCCGTGAAATAACCGTAGGGGCACAAAGCAAATATTACTCACAAACTTTTTACCAATGAACTTTTATTCTTAATGATTAACTATTTTACGTTCATGTTTGCAAATTCAGTAAATACTTTTGAGTATATGAAAATAAAAGCGATTAAAATTGCGCATAGGTTGTACAATTGTGTACAGGTGTACAAATTTTACGGCGCTTATGTAAAGGGTTTTCCAATAAGAGGTGTTATTTTGATATTCAAAGAAAAATGCCATTTTTTGAGATAAATTATCGGATCTTTATTTCATTATAAAGAGGAAGGTATGCCGTTAATAATGGAAAATAACATCAGCCAAATGACCAACCACGACCACGCCTACCATAACCAAATCGCAAAGTGGCTGCCCTATGTCCTCGATAGCCTCACGAATTCCATCTTGGAGATCTTGAATCGACGCTGGGCTGTTGGCGTAGACTTTCTCTTTCACGTGGCCCCAAAGGAAGAAGTCGCAAGGTGTTAAGTCACAAGATCTCGGTGGCCAATTGTGATCACCTCTTCGAGAGATAACACGGTTCGGAAACTTTTCCCGTAAAAGATCAATGGTTTCGTTGCTTGTATGGCACGTAGCGCCGTCTTGTTGAAAGTAAACGTTGTCCAGATCAATACCATCCAATTTCGGCCATAAAAAATCATTAATCATCTGTCGATAGCGCACTCCATTCACCGTAACTGTTGCTCCAGCCTCATTTTCGAAAAAGTAAGGTCCAATGACTCCGCGGGACGATAAACCGCACCAAACAGTCACACGTTGAGGATAGAGAGGCATTTCAACAATAACTCTTGGGTTTTCCGAGCCTCAGATGCGACAATTTTGCTTGTTGACGAAGCCATCGAGGTGGAAATGGGTCTCATCACTCAAGATGAGTTTTCGATGGAATTTCGGATCATTTTCATGCATTTCAAGGACCCAATCAGCAAAGACTCGACGTTGTTGATGATCGGCCGGCTTGAGTTCTTGTGTTAACTGAACTTTATAAGCCTTAAGACCCAAATCTTTATGCAAAATACGGTGTAATGACGTTTGTGGGTACAACAATGTATGCACGATAGCAAGACGATGGTTTGATATTTATGAAAATATCAAATTTCATTTCAACCATTGTCCGCCGCGGTAGGCTGAACACTAATTGTAAACAGGTAAAGAAAATAGAAGTTGCGATAAGAAAAAAAAAAATAAACGTTTTGTGAAAATAGCCGTAAGAGGAAGTTTGTGAAAGAAAAAGTTTGTGAACAAAGCAAAAGCAAAAAAAAATATATACTATAAATAAAATAAAAGTGTGCGAGTTGTCTTAATCATAGCTTTCTGAAACGGCGTAGAGTGATTACCTTCGGCTAAGGTAAGCCCCGAAATATAACAGGAGTTAGGACTAAGTTAAGTTAGGGCTCTGATATGGGTAGTGAGGGATTCTGTTTCGTGGCTTGGGAAGTGTTTCTCTTGGATCACCCAAAGCTGAGGTCCGAAACCCAAATTCCGAGAAAAACCTATACACATACATCACATGCATACAATAGCATTCATTGAAATAAATTTTTATTTTTTTAAGTTTTGGAATAAATTTTTTTTTTTAAGTTGAATTATATAAATAAAAAAAGCAGGGTTCGAAAATATCCGATATTTATTATAAATTATTAAAAAAAATAAAATAATTTTTTAATTTTATTTAGGTACTTATTGAACAAAATAATTGAAAATCAACTCAAAAACAAAATTTTCTTATAAATTAAAAAAAAAATTAAATAAAAAGCATAAAATCTTCTTATGCCTACATCAGGACAACAAATTCAAACTGATCAATCAGTGGGTTCATTAGTTTTTTCATGAGTATAAATACCTACACTTTAGGTAGCAAAACATTAGAAACATAACTCAACATTTATAAACAAATCAAATAAGTCTTTTCGTTATCAAATCAGTCATGGTGTACATTTGGTAAACTACGAATTATCAAATAAAATAAAATAATCAAAAAATGCCGTGTTCATCATTTTGACTGCAAGGAAGGTAAAGGTAGGTCATCTTCCGATTCTGAATAAGGCCTAGTTATGACATCAACGACATTTTAAATCATATTATCTACTTCTACTACATCAGCAGGTTGAATAACATCTTCAGTGTGTGTTGGATCTGATAGCCAATCCAAGTTCCTTTTCTTTCCTGAAGACTTGTTAAGGCGTTTAATCAAGTACATCAATTTATTAGCCTCGTCAATTCCCAGCTTTGACTGCACCAGACCAAAACTTGAAAAAATCCTTTCAAAATCCGATGTGGATGCAACTGCAGACAGAAGTTGTTCACACATATTCAGAAACCTTTTTTTGTGTTGCCATTGCTGCCATTGTACATCTGTGGTGTTCGAGTCTAAAAGATTCCACCAATCCATTGGTGGGGTTGTTTGAAACTGAGACCCAAATAGATATTGCGGAAGAATTGATGATTAGGTCATTATCAATGTAACCATTGACATAAAGTCTATTTCCAATTCAGCAAATACTGTGTTCCGTTGATTAGGGGTCAAGTTTTTGCCTGCCAATCTTTGATCAAGAGTATTTGCCAAGTAATATGGTGCATCTAACGCCATATCGCGACTTTTGTTGAAAGCAGATTTCATTTCAGTCGGTTGAGTTGATAAGTCTTTCTCTAGATTGTTTTAAATTTCAACAGCTACTGAGATCGTCGTGCCATCTCGTTGGGAGCGATCTAAAGTTATTGCGATTGGATCCAGCCTTGTTAGCAAATCCAAAAAATTATTGACAACTTGAATGTAGTTAACAATTTGGTAAATGTCACTCTCAATCGCTTCTCGATGATTTTGGCAAATCTGCACTACTACTCCGCGATTTTCAACGAATGATCGTACTGTATCACAAATCGAGTTTCAGCGTACGACAATAGGCATGATCAATTTTTTACCTTTGGATTCTTTATACCGCGCTGCTGGCAAATGTTTATTCCTGAAATATTTAACGACTTTAATGATGTGCTTAGTGACACCTTTAACTTGTATGCACTACATTCATATTGGATAATATCAATATATTCTTGCATTTCCAAATCACGTCGCATCTTAGTGACATTTCCAGGATTGTCCGTAACAAAACTGCGTACGTTAACTCCGAAATTTTCTTCAGTCTTTTTGATTGATTGCTTAGCAACAGTTGTCAAATATTCGGCAGAATGTGAATTTCCTGATGTATCGACAGTATCGACGAGAACGGAATCTGCTTCACCTGTTGTGATGCTACAACAAGCAATCGGTTCGTTGTGTATGTTCGACCAGCCATCTAAGTTCATTGATACGTGTTTTCCGCACAGGAGCCCGCGTGATCTTGATTTTGATTGACGAAATCGACAGGAAACGAACAGTTATTATCGTCTGATTCGTCTGTTCATCCTCTGTAACGTCGGGTGTGTTAGTGTGCGGATAGCTCGGGAGTAGTCCAGGGTTGGGTTCCTCGACGTTGGTGTTACTAATAATACACTTGGGTAATTTTATAAATTTTCTTTATTTCACTGTTACTTATTCCTAACAATTCTAGTTTAGTACTATGTCTTATCTCGTTACACTTAATGTATTCTAGGTTATAGTTCATTATTACTTCACTATTAAGTCTAGTTTATTACTCACTAATGTAATTCACGGTCATTATACTCTATTTAATTCACTATTGTCACTATGGTCTATAATACATCTGATATGTTCTTGCAAATTGTATAACGTCGGTTTACGTAGGATTGCGCTTTAATACTCTACTCACACTCCGTATACCCTAGTGAGTATATAACGAGGTCAGGTGCCTTAGTATGAATGTAAGTGCGGATATTCTTGCTTAGACCAGTACTAAAGCGTACGCACGCCATAAGCAGAAACAGCATGGGGCGAATATCGGGAATTTGTGTGCGAATATTCTGTCCTAGACCAATACGAAATACGTACGCACGTCGTAGGCAGAAACAGCACGGAGATGGATAACTGTTAGAATAGTGTGCGAATAGTCTGTCCTAGACCAATACGAAAATCGTACGCACGTCGTAGGCAGAAACAGCACGGGGACGGATAACTAGTAGGATAGTGTGCGAATATTCTGTCCTAGGCCAATACGAAAATCGTACGCACACCTTAGGCAGAAACAGCACGGGAACGGATAACTAGTAGGATAGTGTGCGAATATTCTGTCCTAGGCCAATACGAAAATCGTACGCACGCCTTAGGCAGAAACAGCACGGGTAGTCGGGATATCTTAACAGTCTGATTGCTGGGAAGCAACTGACTGATCACTGGTGATGTGGTTCTACTTATATTTCCTCTGGTCTGGTCTGGTCTGGTCTCTGACTGGTGCGGGTACTGGAGTTCAGTTCTGGTCGAGCTTGTGATCAAGACTCGGATGTTATCTGGTTACTGGTAGTAGCTGGAACTGGAGCTCTGCTCTGCTCGAGCTCTGGGTCAAGACTGAATTTCTGGCAGCGGCTGGCCCCTTTATATATGCGCGGTCAGCAGTAGTGTAGCGTGTAATAGACCTGGCGGCGCTAACTTTGTCTATTCTCGCACTGCTGGTCGTCGACTGGCTTCTTTTATCATTATCTGTGTGGTACGCAGACGCAGTGGCATTGAGTGCATGATACTCTGTCATGCCCTGGCCGCGTGATCGGCTCTGGTGTTGCTGATGTATTTTTGATATGATTTATTTCTCGTGAATAGAGAAATAAATCATGTAGATAATAGGAATTTGGATGGATTCTTACTATATTGCCTATAGATAGGGAAAATGGGATGGTAGTGTAGGTGATAGGCATGTGACTTCGTTACATCTCTATGCATTGATATGCCTTATTTAAATAGGAATGAGGTATAATTTGCCGCGAGTCGTATTGTACTGATATATATCACAAAAAATCATTTACTATATATCGGATATATATCGGATATATATCATGATATATATCATGATATATATCATGATATATATCCATTGATATATATCCTCGAACCCTGAAGTATAAAATAAAAAATATGTTTTTTCAAATAACTAAATTAATTAAATATTTTTTCTTCAAATTTAGGGGGGGGGGTCCCCCTGGATCCGCCACTGCTCTTCAAACAACTTATTAACGATATACTTAAGGACTGTTCCTATGACATTCCAATTATCTCGAATTATTCTTGCATTCATTCCACCGAAATCATGTTTCTGGTTAAATACTTCACACGTTGATTTTAAATCGTTTTCCGTAACCTTGCTGAACTTAAAAACGCATTGCCTATCTTCTATGCCATTTTCATATTTCCTGTACGGTATTGTTTCGTTTATATTCCTTATACTGTCTAGGAAGAATTTATTAAAGCTTTCCGCAACCTGTTGACTATCCGAGATTTTTCCGCCATTGAACTTCACTTCTTTAATTATATCCCTGTGTTTTCTTAAAACTGTTTGTTTAATTGATTTCCACATATCTTTTTGAGTTATCGCCTTGTCGATCTTGTCTTCTATACATTTCCTTTTAGCTCGTTTAATTTTAGCTTTATAGATATTTCTGACACTTCTGTAGTTTTCCCAAGCACTTTCATCGTTTAATAATTTGGCTTTCATGTATAGCTTAATTTTCATCATCATCTAACCATTGTTTAAATTTATACATCAGCAGATAAATATTGGTATTTGCTGTTCACATCAGTTTAATTTTAAAGTAAAATGAAAAATTATTTACTGAAGATCATTTCCATTTCATGTAGGATATGATGGTGATCTGGACGATGGCAATTCTTCAAATAGAACCGATCAAAGAGGTAAAATTTCATTTCGATAAATCCGTTATTAAAAACAAAAACTATCACAACATTACGTATATTTACTTACAGATACAATGTCTTCATCTAAAGTGGCAGATTTTCTTCGTGAAAATCCTGATTTTCTTGAGAAATATGTAATGGAAGAAGTTGAACTAGAACAATTGGAACGATGGATGATTCGACGAACTCAGCGTGCTCGAAAAATGACACAACCCTATGGAAAAAATGGTCGAAAAACAAGTCTTTCACGATGGCGATTTTGTGTTCATGCAGATAAACGACAAATGCTACAAGATTTAACACATTCCCTTCAATTTAAACCAACTAAAGCTCATGTTCTATGGGAATTAGCCAATTGTATATCATCTGCTGTTAATGCTGATGGTTTTAATTTATACATATCAGAAACAGGAGATCCTGATAATCTTGCCCTATATACCGGACAAACTGAAGAAGAAGGTCCAAAATTGGAAAAAATTAAATGCGGCTTTAGTATTCCTTCTTATGTGGCTAGAACTCGTGAGCCGGTTCGAATGTCTAAAACTGATTCTGAGACTCGTTTCCCAGATGGAATTGCAAGAAAAGTATATCAATTATATTATATCCGTATTATGCTTTTCTAATTTAATTTATTTAATTGTAGGCAGATTTTGGACATATCCTATGCCAAGCTATTTTACAACCAGACGGCCAATTAATTGCTGTAGTCGAACTACTCCGAAACGAAACCGGTTCACCATTTCATGAAGAAGATGAAGAAATTTCCTGTAGCTACCTTGTTTGGGGTGGAATAGCATTACACTATGCCCATTTATTTCTTAATATGAATAAACAGAGAAAACTTAATGACTTCCTACTTGCTGTTGTAAAGTAATCAAATTTAACTAGACAATGTTCCAAAATTTTTCAAACCTTAAACATAATTTTAGATCAATTTTTCAAGATATGGTCAGCATGGATACGCTTGTAGTGAAAATTATGAATTTTGCACAACGTCTAGTTGATGCTGATCGTGCTTCCTTATTTCTTGTGGATTCCAAAAGCAAAGAGCTCTATGCAACTATTTTCGATGTTGGAAATGATGACCAGAGTTCATCAACAACAATTGATAGCAGTTCAACTGATCGCAGTGATACAAAAAAACAAAATGAAATTCGATTTTCTATTGGTACTGGAATAGCAGGACAAGTTGCTTTAACTGGAGAAATTCTAAATATTCATGATGCCTATTCAGATCCGCGATTTAATAGAACTGTTGATCAAAAGACTGGCTACAAAACTGAAACGATTTTATGTATGCCAATCTTTATAAGAGGATCAGTTATTGGTGTAGTTCAAATGGTTAATAAAAGATCTGGACATTTTACACAAGAAGATGAAGAAGCATTCGAAATGTTCGCTGTATATTCTGGGTTAGCTTTACATCATGCAAAATTATACGATAAAATTAGACGATCTGAGCAAAAATATAAAGTGGCATTGGAAGTTTTAAGCTATCATAATACAAGCTCAGAAGAAGAGGTACAGAATTTTCTAGAGGATTCTACATCTGTATGTGTTCCCGGTATCGATGATTACTATTTCAATCCATTCGATCATGGTGATTTTGAAAAAGCTAAATTCACAACATATATGTTTGTCGATTTATTTGGTCTTCGACGATTTGATAAAAGCAACCTTATTAGGTTTACATTAACAATTAAAAAGAATTACCGAAGAGTACCGTATCATAATTGGAGCCATGGATTTTCTGTTGCAAATACAATGTATTCCGTTATAAAAAAAGCAAAAGATGCATTCCGCCCAATTGAGGTATTAAAATTTGTCAAATAATTTTTTTTTGAATTTATTTCCATTGAAAATTATTTTCAGAGTTTGGCCCTGTTCATTGCATCACTTTGTCATGATCTCGATCATCGAGGTAAAAACAATAAATTTATGCTGGACACAGAATCACCTCTTGCGGGTATTTATAGTACTTCAACCATGGAGCATCATCATTTTAACCAAACTGTGACAATATTGCAACAGGTTTGTATAGATTTTGTTTTTCTATCCATTACTTGTCCTTTGGAATATATTCAAAGTGTAGTTATGGTGGCTATTCTTGAACACGAAGAATTTTCAATTTATACTCTGTTCTGTATAGAGGGAAGAGGAAATTCCATGAATATGAACCTACCTACTAGTTAAAGTCGCCCGTTCTTAGAACAACATATTATTGTGTTAGATTTGGCACAGCCAAGAAATGCTCATAGTCAATTTGCTAAAAAAATAAACTTCCATAGAGGTAATTACACCGGCCTCTCTGAATTTTTTAAAAACTTTGATTTCTCTCATGCATTTTCCGGTGCTGTTGACCAATCATTTGCCAAATTCTATAAAGCAATTAATAATGGAATAGAGTTGTTTATCCCCGAAGTAATTTAACGCAATCACAATCATTTCCCGAAATGGTATAGCTACCAACTGATTAAAGTCCTTAAGGCAAAAGATAAATATAGACGACTGTATAAAAAAAAGTCCCCATTCTGAGATTTATAAGACTTTATCTTATTTGAGGAAGATATCAAAATCCTTGATTACTCAATGCTATCAAAAGTACATCAACCATACTGAACATTCGCTAAAACACAACCCTAAGGCATTTTGGGCTTTCGGTAAGAACCTAAATAGATCGAACACGTATCTCAAACAATTAACATTTAATGATGATACATCGTCATGTCCTCCACTTATATGTGAGATGTTTTCCGCGCACTTTACATCCGTATACTCTGAAAAAGATGCAGGAATTATCTCTTCGCCTTCTCAGGACGCTTCTAATATGAATATAATGTTAAGCTCCATCCCTTCGGAATCAGTTGTTAATGTATTAAACAATCTTGATTGTGATAAAAATCCGGGATTTGACGGGATTACAAATATTCTTTTTAAGAGATGCGCACAAAGTCTTACGGAACCGTTTAGTAATCTATTCAATATTTCAATCACTAATAAAATTTACCCCGTAGCTCATAAAAATTGCTTCGTTATGCCTATTTATAAATCTGGTGACTCTAAATTCATCATTAACCATTAGACCCATTTCCATTTCTAACGCTTTTGCACTTATCTTTGAAAAGGTCGTTTATTATCAGCTCCTATTCCAAATAAAATCATTTATTTCTGAAAAATAGCATGGATTTTTACCGGGGCGATCTACGATCACCAACTCATCTCTATTCACAGACAAAATCGCATCCGCTCTTGATGAAAATACACAAATAGATTCTATCCACACTGACTTTGCCAAAGCATTCGTTAAGATTAATCTCACAAATGCCGTCTTTCAAAGATGGCTCTAATGGGGTTCCAGACAGACACCATATCTTGGTTCCACTCCTATTTAACCAACAGAGATAATATCGTTGTATTTAATGGCCATCAATCCTCCTCATTTAAACAAATTTCTGGAGTGCCCCAAGGTACAATACTTGGACCATTAATTTTTCTCATTTATATCAACGACATGCCTTCTTGTTTTGTATCTGATTGCTTATTATACGCCGATGATGCCAAGATCTTAAGGAAAATTAATAACGTAACGGATTGTGTTCATCTTCAAAAAGATATACTACGGCTGGAAAAATGGTGCCATGATAACTGTATTGAAGTCAACGTAAGCAAATGCAAATGTATCTCGTTTCATCGCAAAAAAGACCTTATATTCTTTGACTACACCATCCACGACACTACTCTCTCTCGTGTCAATGAGATAAAAGATTTAGGTGTAATATTTTATCAAAAGCTCCTCTTTATTAGGCTTTAAATTTCGCACTTGCAAATCATTTAGGTCAGCATCCTCTTATGTCAGTCTTTTCTATTCTTTAGTAATGAGCATTCTTGAATATGCTAGTCAGGTTTGGAATCCCTTTTATTCCTCTTCTAGTGCACAAATTGAGGCTGTCCAGCGAAAATTTACTAGAGTTCTATTGCTCAGATTGGAGAATACCACTCTAGAGTATCATGAAAGACTAGCAAAATATAACTTAATGACACTGGAAAATCGCAGAATCTACTTGGATAGTACGTTTCTATACAAGATCTTAAATGGTAAAGTATATTGTGATGCATTGATGTCTAATATTGATTTACATGTTCCTTCGCGTAACTCGAGATCCCAGACCCTCTTCAAATTACCCACTTGCAGAACGAACATTAAAGAAAAGTCACCTATCTACAGAATTACAAAATCATACAATATAAGATTTAATAATATAGACATCTTCAACGCTAGCCCTCTGACATTTAAAAAGCTAATCCTCCGCGAGATCGTTCAGTAACACTCTCCTTCATTCTACTGATTCTCTTTGCCCATTTTCCCAACTCATTAACAGCATTGTTGGCCTTGGCTCTTTCGATTAATTTTAGTCCTAATTACTTTTTTCCTATTTAATCTACTAATTTTAAGTTCACGCATGTATCTATGCATGTTTTAGATTTAGTTTAAGTATTTTTGTACTTTTCTTTTTTTTTTCTTTGTTTTTCTTTTTATATTTTCTTTCTATATTATAGCTCCTTTTTGCTCTTAATTTTACTTCTTTAGTTATAATTTATTTTTTGTAGTTATATTTCGACATTCCTTTTACTTTTTGCTTTTAAATTATTCTTTAACTTCTTCTTTTGTTTTGTTTATGTAAATCTATTAGCTCGTTAAATTACATGTAAGGTAGTATATTATTGGAAAGCTTTCTGTTTACTATCTTTATAACCTTCAAAGTAAATAAATAAATAAATTACTGTTCAAAAATTTCATGGAAAACCACATTACTTGTAAAAATTCATCCAACATTCAACAGCCCTCCTTATTGTTGATTTTGATGAATGTTTACATTCAACTGATGCGATACTCTGGATCGCGATAAGGCCACATAAAGTTGTTCATGTGAGAAAACGATAGCATTAAATCGATGCCTACATGGTCGAATGTTTATCCTTGTGATTTGTTGATTGCCATCGCATAGGCTGGCATCTCCAGAAATTGTCGTCATCGTCATGAATGGCAAGGTAGTGCTTGATAGAGCCAAAACGATTCATGAGATAAGAACTATTTCACCTTGATTACATTCGGAAATAATTTCTGCCCTAATTGAATTTCGGTGTAGTCCTCTGACAATCATATCCAATGACACGCATAATCCTTTCTTTGAGCCAAAATTTGGCAACAGCATTATGATAACTTCAACAGCACACATGTAATGGCATACCCGATGGGATTTGCTTATCAAGAAATTCTGCTGAAAATTTCAATGTATCGTTGGGATCTTCTGAGGCAACAGAATCTGCACTATAGTGGATGGTCGGATCACCTTGCATCATAGGAATTGTTATCCTGTTCATTTCCAGCGTATAAGCATTTGTTGGAGCTCGTTTCGTTAACTCCTCAACAGACATTTGCTGAATGCTGTCTCCTTAGATCTATGCACTAAGGTTACCCCGAAAAACCATTGCTTGAGGGATTTCGATTATATAGCCACATTCTGGATGAATGGATTGAAAAGAGGTTGAGGCCCCGAAAGCTCCCTGGAACGTAGCCCAGAACAAAGCCCATTGCTTATCATTCAGACTTATGAGCAATTGCTCATAGATCACAACGGAACACTCTTACAAAGCTAAGTATTGGTCTGCAATCGACTTTGCCGGCTTCATGTAGCTCGTCCAGGAGGTGTGAGCCAAGGAATCTGTTACGCTTATCTGAGAAAGTCGGACAGTAATAAAAAAATCAAGTCACCGCTCTGGATTCCTCTCCGCAACCTCCACAACCTCTCCATGTAGGATCATCAAAAAGTCTCATCCTGTAAAGGTGACCTGAGAAGAGAGTGCTCAATGAGAATTGACACTAGCGTTCTCAGGTTTGATTTGTTTAGTCCAAAGAGCTTATTCGTTAGGTTTAGATTAGGTTTACCCCACAGTTTCTTTTTGTTATTCTACCCGAAAGGTAGCCTAACCAAAGGCGACTGTGTTGGCGGTAAGTCTAAACTGAAATAATAGAGACAAGAAATTTTGGTGCCATACCTATTATGGAGGAAGGTTCCTCTAGGCTGCACCAATACGCAATCCTTGTCGATATCAGGTGCGATAAACTACACGAATTCAGAGATGGATTCGTGTGGAACTCTTGTTCCTCCACTTTTGTTGATACCCCCTTCTTGATATGTATTAGCCCGAGTACTGGTTGACTTGAGAGCACTACTTGCACTGAGGAGGCACAGCCTTTGAATCTTTTCCAATATCTTACGATGATTGGGGAAATCCATTGCTTTCCACCATACCACGATATCGTAGGTTGGCACGGGACAGGTGACGCTAGTGTATGCCCATAGAAACATTCATTCGCGGTTTGAACCCCATTTTTTCCCTATAGCTCTGCAGCACATCCCGAAGGCTTTAAGAACTTTGTTCGCTCTGTCCTCAAGGTGCGTTTTCCAGTTTAGCTTTTTATCTAGTATGATTCCCAGATAATTTACCCTGTCCTTTAAATCCAAACGAGTGGAACCAATAGAGAGCAGGTGTAATCTGGGAATGTCTTTTTTTTTCTTGCTAAAAAGAAATAAATCAGTTTTCTGTTGATTGATGCACAGTCCGAAGTCCCGTACCCTAGTGCATGATTAGTCGGATCGCGTTTTACTCCAGTCTACAGAGTTCATCCATAATGAGAACATCCATAATGTGTACCCATAATAAATAGTCCAGAAATTAGTAAATCGTTTGCTTTTCCAACATCTAAGAGCCAATTGTTGTACTTATCCTATTCATCGTTACGCATGTTTGTTGTGACTGATAGAGCCGTTAAATGCTGCCACAATCTACTACCACATTCCTCTGGCAACAACTAGAGCTTGTCGAAAATCACCCTCGGCAACTACCATTTTCCCTCCAAATAGCACCTCATATGCGGAAATTTCTTTCAGAAGCTTATTGTTGCATCTGAGTCCATAGTTGCTTTGAAAGCATTGTTATCTCATCAATCATAATCAGTTTCCGAGGTGACGGGACTTAAAGAAATTTGGGTATGTTTTTATAGATCACCCTGTAACTTCTGAACGTTACACCCTACGATGATTATTTAAAATTTAGGAAAAATATTTCATTCGGTACGGTGATTTTCGCAAGTTTCATATTCTTTCTAAATTGACTGTAAAAGTCATCATCATTATCATAGGTCAGGAAATTTATAGAAATTCATAGATTTCTATAGAATCTAGATTCCTGTGTAATCAATTCGCACCACTTTCACAGATAATTTCTTATTAACTTTCATGCAATTTTCAAGAAACTAAGAATTTATTATGAGCAAATGTAAGATTGATGAAACATTCTTGATTATTTACTCCTTGATCCCGTTGAGTTCCCAAATTAAAAAATTATTATATTTTTTAGTGGATAATATAAAGTAAAAAATAAAAAATAAATAATAAAATCAAAAGTATGTCTTCCACGATATTCAAGGATAAAATCCTTATTCTTGATGTCCTTTTTCGCATATATTTTTTTAGATGCTATTTTTCTTAGGTAGCTTGAAATCCTATCCTTCAAATGAGCCATATTTTACTGTCCTAGCATGTATAGAAAAATATTGTTGCGAGCGTGGCCTTTGGTTCGTTATTTAACACACAATATTTAATATTTAATATGCAAGTTCTTTATTTTCGCTTTACACTTATAAAATTCATAAACCTTCAATTAATCAAACACAACTCTAATTATCGCTAATACTGTACTTTTAATTATCGCAATCCAATTACAACACTTTCGCTTGTTAACAGTGTAACGTCTAAGACAAGACTCTTTTTTTTTTTGCGGTGACAACATTTATATTTATCCCTAGAAACTCTCCAGATTATTCTGGAGTGTTCTATTCCAGAATCTACTTAACTATTCTATTCATTTCATTTCTGAACCTTCCCGAAGATTCTATCATCGATTCTCCGAACCTAAAGTAGTTTACTCTCCATTGCCAGTAGATGTCACCAGTTGTCTATTTAATAGAGGTTTTTGAATATGGATATATTGGTTTTATCCAACTTTTGTATACACTGATTTGTCTTTTACGTTAACAATAATACCGTTGTGAATATGGATATGTCAGGTGAAATGACCGTGGATATACTCACGCCCTGACGAAACTAGTGCTGTTTTGAATTTGGATATACTCGTGTACAAAATGCGAAGTTGCCATGGATATATTCACGTCCTGAAGAAACTAGTTGTGGATGTACTCGAATGCTGGGTAGTTTGGAAGTATCCTTTTTAGATCCGAGCTAGTCGAGGATGGTTGACCAACTGATTCCTTCAATTAATTAGAGTTCATCACACGCGATTTACGAAACAAAGCGAATTATGGCGAAATTATAAACCGAACCGATATCCCGAGATATTTGAAAATATTTACGTACAGGCTTTAATTTTGGCCTAAATTTCACTTATGTCTTTGATTCACTTTACTCTTTAATTGTTCGAATAATTATTGACTTTAGGTTACGAGATGTCGAAAAATTATTACAGCTTGTTGCGAGACGGCAAGCTGTGTTATGACTGATTTCTTCAAGTTCAAGTTAAAGTTATTTATTTTAGCGACTATTATTTACAATTCTTCCTTAAGTATATGTTCCTAACTAGCTAGTAATATAATTTGGCCCTGAGTTCCTACACTGATTGAATTGTAATTCCTTATCTATTGCCTATGTGATAATTATTATTTATTTTTCTTAACGTTTACGTACTTATTATTTAGGCCTGCGCTAAAGCTACCTATGACTATATATAGTATAAGATTAATTCTAATAAAAGATAAAGTTACACCTGACTAGATCTAACTTATAACAGATTACAGACTAATTAAATTATAGGCTAATTATCCTCTATGCCAGCTTTCTACCAGTCCCGTCTGGTGGAATGCGATACCCTCCGTGGTGCCCCTGAATAGATTTACATTTAATTGCTCTTGATGGGAAATTATGAATGGGGATAAGTATTCATTTGCTGCATCTTGACTTCTGTTATCTGCCACTATCGGGTTTTGGTGAAACTGGATTCTACTGAGTGTCTTCCTTGCCTGCTCGATGAAATTCCTGAAATGATTTTTAAAAAACTTACCAGTACAAGCTCTTAAGATTTTCCTCTCGAGAGTTAGTATTCTAGCTAAAGTAGTTTTGTTAATGGTGAACCAAATAGAAAACGCGTATGAAATTTTAGGTCTAATTAGTTGTTTGTACAAAAGGAGTTTTACTCTGGTAGAGAGGTTGGACCTTCCTCGGATGAGTGAGCTTATGAGACCATAGGCAATGTTAGTTTTCTTGACCATGGCCTCAGCATGATCTTTGAATTTGAGGAGTTTATTGAATCTAACGCCAAGATACTTAATTGAGTCTTTTGGTTTGATGGCGAAGCTATTGAGGATTAGTGAAGCTTTTTTGCACATTCTTCCTATTCTGACTGTCCTAGAGTTGGATGCAGGCAGGGCCAGGGCCATTAATGGCGAAGTTCGGGCTAGGCGCGGATGAGTATGTAATGGAATCATCAACGTATATGAGGGTGGTAGTTGCGGGGTCATTAGCCGCCTGATCTGCGGTGAAGATATTGAAGAGAAGAGGGCCGAGGACGGAGCCTTGTGGTACTCCTGCAAGGATATTATATACAGTGGATGAAACGCTATTAACTTCAACGAAGAAATGTCGGTCAATTAGGAAGTTATAGACAAATCTGCTGATATGTGTAGCGAAACGAAAATGGATCATCTTATATATGAGTCCTTTAATCCACATTTTGTCGAAGGTTTTGGCTATATCCAAACTACATGCCGCTGATTTTTTCATCGCTGTGAACTGCCTTTTATAGCACTGGCAAACACAAGAAACCAAGCCTCACATGGAAAACTGGTTATAACAAGTTTGAGTGAGTAAGCTTGAGCAAAGGTAATACCGAAAGCAAGTCCACTGCGTGCTGCTGAGTGTTGGAGTGGAGGTTGGGCGGGTACATGGTTATGTTCTTACAATGCATTGTCACCGGGTTTATCCATAGATAATGGTTAGCGTAGTCATGATGTGACAAATTCGTGCTGCCTTATGGGAGGTGTAGGATATTGTTCTGGTCTGAGTAGGGACTGATGGTACCATCATATATATATATATAGGGTTTCCCGTAAGTCAACGTCAAGCCGGAACCGGGTGATAGACCAAATCGTAACAGTTACCAGAAAAATATAAAAAGAAATCTAAGTCATGTATTCTTCAAATTATAGGCATTTCTTTCGTTTTCGAGAAAATGTACACCCTGTGATGGTTTTTTAACTCCTGTTGCTACAAATCTTTAGTTTTTTCAATTGTATTTTTCTTATGCAATCCCGAATAGTGCCTATGTAACCTGTTGCTTTAAGTTCTAAGCCAACTGCTCCAGCTTGGAAGAAAATGTCACATTTTGCCGAACCAACAATATAAAATTAATAATTCGTTGAACTTTAACTGACTGTACTGAAAAAAAAATGTACTACGCCAATCTGGCAAGTAACTTTAAAAGTTGACGCATTTAATAAGGATTCTAAAATGGTATAACACTTGCTATAATATTTCTTAGAATACGGAAAAAAAAATTTTTTTCTTCAAAAAACCGCGTTTCGAAAAAAAATTTTCATCTACTAAAAATGAATCTAGTGTACCCAAAGCTTGTCTTAAGACCGTAACCTTTAGACTGTAGTTTGAGTGAGACGGAGAGTCATTGCATGAAATGTGAGTAAGCAAGATATTGACGCTAGCTCGTCATATCATTGAGTTTTTACAAATGTGCATCGTCTACTCTCCACAGAGGGACGACTTCCAAACCAAGTACATGGTGAAGGAAGAGTTCATTATCTTACGAGGACGTAATACTTCAAGCAGTTGAAGAAGATCCAGGTAGTTCGGTACGTGCAATCCAAGAATGCACAGGAGTGCCCAAAAGTAGAGCTTACCGAATATTACAAAAACATGAGCTCCACCCATACCATGTACAGCGAGTGCAAACCTTGTTACCTCGGGATTATCAACCTCGGGTTGCGTTTTGCCAAACGATGCTACAAAGACAACGGGAAGATCCGCGATTCTTCGAGAAAATTTTGTAGTCTCATGAATCGACATGGATCGATGGATAGGGCGGTCTGGTACGATCTCGTGGCCAGCCCGTTTACCTGATCTAAATCCATTAGATTTCTTTTACTGGGGAGCAGTAAAAGAGAAAGTTTATAAGAAGTCAATTGAAAATTTAGCTGAGCTTCAGCAAAGAATTACGAAAGCAGTTGAATTTGTCAACAACGGAAGAATTGCCCTTCTGATAACCTGATGTTTTTTAAGAACATGTCGAGCTTGTATTACAGCTGAAGGAAGACAGTTTGAACATCTTTTGTAAATAATAAATCTTAGCATCCAAATGTTTAATTTTAAAATTAAGGAAAATTTGTCCTAAATTTAACAAAAAGTTAGCATCTCTGACTCGAAAGCGTGACTATCTGCCTCACTCACACTTCATGGAATGACTCTCCATCTCACTCAAACTTAAATCTTAAAGTTACGGTCTTCCGGCAAGCTTTGGGTACACTAGAATCATTTTTAGTAGGTGAAAAGAAATTTTTCGAAACTGGGTTTCTTGAAGAAAAAAAATGTTTTTTCGTAATCTAAGAAATAATGTAGCAAGTGTTGTACCACTTAAGAATCCTTATTAAATGCGCCAACTTTTAAAGTTACTTGCCAGATTGGCGTAGTACATTCTTTTTCAGTACAGTCAGTTAAAGTTCAACGAATTATTAATTTTATATTGTTGGTTCGGTAAAATGTGACATTTTCTTCCAAGCTGGAGCAGTTGGCTTAGAACTTAAAGCAATAGGTTACATAAGCACTATTCGGGATTACCTAAGAAAAATAAAATTGAAAAAAAGTAAAGATTTGTAGCAACAGGAGCTAATAAACCATCACAAGTTGTACGTTTTCTCAAAAACAAAAGAAATGCCTATAATTTGAAAAATACATGACTTAAACTCTTTTTATATTTTTCTGGTAACTGTTACGATTTGGTCTATCACCCGGTTAAGGCTTGACGTCGACTTACGGGACACCCTGTATATTGTTCTACTAGACATGACTTTGCTTTCTTATATTAGCAAGCATCGATAAATTTGGTTATTTTAACTTCGTTACAATGTGAAAAGAAGCAAAGAGGTATCTCTACACTTTGGAGAAATATATCTTTCCTTCTTGTCACCTCTTCCCCAGAAAATCTGTTTGAATATTGCATCAGGAATACTCGGGTGGGATGGCCCAATAGTCCTTATGTGCTATTCCCCGACTTCCTTGTGACATTACTGGCACTGATATTGGCAATACCCCTTTAACGAATCCTGAAATAGAAGCGGAAAAGCGGACTTAATCAACATTCATCCTTGGGCAAAGGTTCAGGGAGAGTAAGACGCAAATGGAAACTCACTACATCATCACGTTATAAAATTTCTTCATTTCGGTTAAATACTAATATACACGATAAGGCTCTAGTTCTTAAGAGTATGATGAAAACGAATAAATTGAATTAAAATCGAAGAACTTTATTACGTGTCCAAATGCAAATTCTAATTCATTCGAATCAATAAACATGAAACATACATAGCTCACGATTCGGTTAGGCTTGTAATGTATTGCTATAACTGTCAGAACTCAGTTTATTTGAATAGTTAGAAAGGAATGCCTTGACATTCTATTGCTGCGTTCCTTTTCTCGTTCTGAATGAATCTGTATGAATCGGCAGAACGATGTCATAATTTAATTCTGTGCTCATAGAAAAGGAACGAAACAGAACCATTTCAAGTGTTTAACATTTCTTCCATTTGATAAAAGCAAGTATAAATTCGTAAAAATTGTTGTTTATGAAAAATAAAGCCATTTTCCAACAAAGGCAACTTAAACTCAACTAATACCACTTCGTCCAAATTGTAAACAATACATTCACGAATACAAATTAAAATCGTTCTGCTTGAATCCGGGAAAAACTCAGGTGCATTCAGAACGATTCGGAGTCCGAAAAAAGCGATGACAGATTGAAACCAAATCGTTCGGCCCGAGAAAAAGAACGACATGGATTGAAAAAATTCATTCTGAACGAGAAAAGGAACGCAGCATATAAGAATTGCTTTAAGAATTCTAGGTTTGCACCATATTACTGTAACTTATCTATATCACTATGTCAGGATCCAGTTTATTTAAACAAATAGATATATAAAAAATTTTTTTTGAAATTCTATAGCTAAATTGTTTAATCAAGGAATTTTCACATGGACAAAAAAAGAAAATATTGTGCCGTACTTACCGTTATATTTCTATTGTAACAATCTCGAGTAGGCCTACTGGAGTCGCCGTTTCTATAATTTCACCAATAATTTTTTTGATTATACTGTTTGCCATCATCCATGCCCTATCCTCTTTTTCTCGGGTTGTTCCGCGAGTAGGCCTACTGGAGTCGCCGTTTCTATAATTTCACCAATAATTTTTTTGATTATACTGTTTGCCATCATCCATGCCCTATCCTCTTTTTCTCGGGTTGTTCCGCGATGTTCCTATTGCCACTTGTCTCTTTTTGTTGCAAGTAACGGAATATAATCAAATTTCTGCTGTTCAAGAAAAGCCATTTAAATTTTATAAATTTCTAATTTATACATTTTTTTGTTTCATTTTCTATTTTTTTTTTTTTTTCAGGAAGGTCATAATATATTTGCCAAACTCACAAGCGTCGAATACAAACAAGTCTTAGGTTTAGTTAAACACTGTATTCTAGCAACAGATCTAGCCCTATTTTTCCCATATAAAATGAAACTATCAAATCTAATTGAAGAAGAAAAATTCTCCTGGAGTATAACAGAACATCGCCTATTAATTCAAGCTATTGCAATGACAGCCAGTGATTTATCAGCATCCGCAAAACCATGGGAAATCCAAGAACGTACAGTAAAAGTAATTTTTGAAGAATTTTATGAGCAAGGAGATGCAGAACGTGCAGCTGGATTAACACCAATACCAATGATGGATAGATATCAACCAGAACATCAAGCTATCTCTCAAGTTGGATTTATCAATGGTATTTGTATTCCTTGCTATTCACTTTTGTACAGATTGATACCAGAGACTAGGCCTCTGTTAGAAATGTGCCAGAAAAATTTAGAAAAATGGCAACAAGTAGCAGATGAAGTAGAAAAGGAATAGCTTTTATGTTTTCCTTTATAATGTTTTTAGTTTATGTAAATAATAATAATTAATAATAATAATAATAGTAATAAATTGTAAATTTTTAAGTTTTATTATAATGTTTCGAAATATATGTATATTTAAAGTGTTTTGAATTCTCTTTTCGATTCTAGAGAATCTTGATATGGGGCTATTGTATCTGGTGGATGAGGATTCATACCAAAATTCCGGAATATATCCGGAAATTAGAAAATCTCAAAAAATACGGATAATAAATAATTCATTAAAATTACCAACATTTGGTTTGCACGATTTATCTCAGAATTAAGATAAATATTTCTCAGGGTTTTGAGTTTTTAGGTTAATTTTTGTTATTAAATCTTGTGTTTCCAGAATTTTGCGTTATCAGAATTTTGTATTTTTAGTTCAGTAATTTAGTTTTCAAAATTATAAACGTAATCCGTAAATGAATCAACAGAAATAAGAACTCTATCGATGCACGGTAATAAGTCCCATTTTTTTCTGTTTTTAATCTTATACGCTTATGAGTAAGAATCCTCTTTTTTTTTAATTAATTTTTTTGAGCACTGTGAAACACATTTAATAAGAAAAGGCTACTTATTGTTTCACAAGGTTATTTTAATATATAAACGCGTTTCGATAGCTAAGCTACCATAATCGGTAATCTTTATAAACTGAGTAACAATTTCAATAGACAGTACAGAAAATATAATAAAGGGTCACTACAATAAATAGAAAATAACTCAAAGATCAAGTGCCAGTTACTGATAAAAATCTATTCAGAAAAATGAATGTTGATTGAAGTAGTATCTGCTATCAATAGATTTAATCTAGCAAATAAAAGAAGCCTTGCTCTATCGGTGCTTCTCCTGAATTCATCAAGCGGTCCTCATACAAATGCATAAAAAGAGATTCCCAATCGTCTAGTTTCTGTTTATTCGATACAGCCTTAATTAATTTGAAGACCATTTCTATGTCACTGAAGGGTGATGTTCGATGAAAAACCAGAGGCGTAATGACTCCTCATAGAAATTTAGAAATTTAAGTCACAAACATTCCCACAAGACAGAAACTCGCAGCTAGAATTTTCTTTCAGTTATGCCAAACCTAAAGTCGCCGCAGCGTACTATACAGCTTGCTACGTTATCAGGAATCTTTTCGTTACAGAACTGTGCAGCAATTGCCTTGGTACCTCGTTCAGCAATCTCCGATCATGCAGGCTCATGCTCAATATTAGTCTGCCACGAAAAGAATGCGGAGCTCCGCCTTATAGCGTCCAGGGAGAACGTGCCCTCTCTGGATAGATTACAAGTATCATACTTTTTATTATTTTAGCTGGTTTTCAGCAGCAGTCAGGTTATCTCGATTCAATAGCAGGGGTATTTACCGCCAAATTTTTCCTCCTCTTGGGTCTCACGCTCGTCTTTCCACCAACGTGCGAAGACTCTGCTACTAACGTGGGACTTGAAGCACAAGTTCATCCATTCCCTGATGTCCTCAGGCTGAACTAAGATTCCCGTACCACTAGAAACGTGTGGTAAGTTTTTAGGTTATGCATGTGTCGATTTAGCAATCTCACAGCAGCACGCAACGGGCCAATTTTCTCGTTTTTGGATTTAGCTGTCGCCAACTTTTTACAATGCATTAAGCAATCGCTTGTCTGAACACACAACTTTTATATCTCTTCAAAAACTTCTTTTTGCAGTACCAAAATTTCTGTCCTCCATTCACTATATAACGAGACTCTCTTGACAGGAAGTGTCAAGCTCTCCTTTTTCGTCTTTAGTTTTATTTTCTTCCTTTACCGCTAGATGTCAGCCGAGTAACTAGAAATTTCTATGGTGCATTCACATGCGACCATAACACCAACATAATGATATATGTGGTGACGGAACAGGTGATGAATTCTCGCGACATGCTGTTACTAGATTTTAATTTACTTATGGAACTTTTCAATCTCATCAGCCTTGATCTCTTTAATTAGTAAAGTAATGGATTTATTGGTAGTATTTCGACTTGGTAATTATTCACCAATATGAATAGAAATAATTTCTTGCTCCGATATAAATTGTTTACAGTTATGAACAATGTCGGAAATTTTATCATACAAGTGGGCTGTATTTATATAATCCCACTCTCTTCAAGGATTATAGCGTGAATCGTTGTTCCACATATGATATCGAAATGAGTTACTGCATCCATTAGGGGAGTGCGGGGTAATACCGTGCACTGAAGCTTTATTAGTTCTATCTTTAATTTGGAAACTCAAATAAAGCAGGAAATCATCTCATTTTGTGACAAATTTAATTCTCTACAAAAGCTAGGCTCAATATTTCAATATTTGAAATATCGAGCCGTTTTAAATTGTAACACGCATTTTATGTAATTGTTACATTTCACGGAATTGCTTCAAGGGATGGGATAATACCGTGCACTATTAGAAGCAATACCGTGCAATAATGTTAATGGCAATAATAATAAAAATAAAAAATGAATATCCAAATTTTACTTACACATTTTATTTTAGCATTGAAATAACCTTGCGCGGTATTGCCCCGTGATGACATGACACCACATTTTCAATCCTAACCTAAAAACAAAGTAGTCTAAATGGTAGTATTTGATGTTAAAATATAGTCCAAGAAATGAGCTATTCAAATCTAAATAAATAAGTCATTAATAATATATTCCACTTACCTCAATTCTATTAAGTCTTTGATATTATAAGAAAAGTTTTTGAAATGACATAAACCACAGCCATATGCGTAAATGTGCAAGCTCCCCGACTGTCTATAGCTGTTTCGCATTCTTCCCGCTACGCAGCAGCACTTTCCGGCGCTCATTACTCACTCTTACGGATTTAAAAACACGGTATTGCCCCGCCGCATGGTAGACCACGTTCTGCCCTATATAGATCCACGTATTTGGTGTATGTAGCTTATACTACATTTTTTCAATGGTATATTTCGTAATTGACAGAAGGATGACAATTTTCTCTGATGGTTGAGCAGTTCTATCTCACATCTGCTTTGCCTCGATTACGCACTGTATACTAGGCTGCTATAGATTGCAATTTAATTGGGCCTCTGATAATTGTATATATTCCTTGATATTTTCCCCTTGTAATGGTGTAAAGCTGTCTTTATACAGGTTTACTAATCTGGAGAGTTTCTAGGGTATAAATATAACAGTTGTCACCGCCAAAAAAAGAGTCTTGTCTTAGACGTTGCAGTGTTAACAAGCGAAAGTAATAACGTGCGAAAGTGTTGTAATTAGATTGCGATAATTGAAAGTACAGTATTAATCGATAATTAAACTTGAGTTGATTAATTGAAAGTTTGTGAATAGTATAAGATTAGAAGTGAAATAAAGAACTTGTATATTAAATATTTAATATTGTGTTTTAAGCACTTTCACATCAAAAACAAGAACAGAAAAATGTAAACCGAAAAACTCAATTTATTCCACTTTAAAACAAGATTTTTGTTCCAATGATTAATAAAATCCAAGGAAATAGGATAAACTAAGAATTTTACTGAGAAAATAGTTATATTGATTTCAGATTTTGAAGAAAAACACAATTTTTATGTTTTATCGGCCGAAAAACTTTTTCGGCGGAAAGATTCGGCCGATAAAACATAAAAGTTGTGTTTATCTTAAAAATCTGAAATATATATACTATTTTATTAGTAAAACTATTAGCTTATCCTATTTCCCATGATTTTATTAATCATTGGAGCAAAAATCTTGTTTCAAAGTGGAATAAATTGAGTTTTTCGGTTTACATTTTTTCGATTCTTGTGTTTGATGTGAAAGTGCCGGCCACGCTCGCAACAATACATTCCTTTGCGTGATGCGCATCTTACTTAACATGCATTGAATTGTATATTGGCAGTAATGATTTCGAAGTTTTAGGGTTATTAGTAATACTGCCATCACGAGTATCGGGTCTCTCATTAAAGCGGATGTTCGTAGAAAGCATCAGCAGAGATTGGCGAACCTGAATACTTGCAGGAGTACAAAACTGTTTCTTGATGGGCCCAATGGGAATATCTCCGATTTTCTCATGAGGCTCGAAAGAAAATAATGTAGAACTGTGGTTGGCATCATTACCGGACACACCTAACTTCACGCTCATCTAACAAGGATGGGAGTTGTTGACAGCCCTGAGTGTCTGTCCTGCCTGGAGGGAGAGCCCGAAACAACCGAAACTTTTTGTGTGCGTGTCCGGCCTTCGCCCGGTCCAGGATGGATACTCTAGGGTCTGCCCTTCTGTCTGTGGATGAGCTGAAAAGCGTGCCTCTCCAAAACCTGACGCGCTTCATTAAGAGGACCGAAAGGTTTTGGTGAATGGCCTTCTAGCAGGACAGCACAATGGGCCGCTTTGGGTCACCTGTCCCCTGCCTTTACAAAAAAATACTGCCGAAGTAAAGGTTTGGGTAGTTTTTAAGACTTCGTCAGCTTGATTAAGTCCATTTGCAATTATCTCTATACTATGTTTCAAGATAGTGATTTGATGTTTTAGCGTGATCAGCAATGTATGTTTGTATTATTAACAGTTCTTTCAATAGACCTTCGTTTTCCTTGATGTTTTGAATTTGCTGTTCGTATCTTTTAGCAAACCCTTGATCAAGGATTTCAAATATAAACCGTTTTCGATTGAACCGACTATTTCAAGAGGAGCTCGTTTAGTCCTAAATCGTTCAATTTCATTTTGTTGTTGTAATATACCATTAATTTGATAGGATTCACCATACTGATGTTGTAACTGTAAAATTGTTACGTTACATAGTTCTTTTGATATTGTTAGATGGGTGTTTTGTTGACAAATCTCTGTAAGCCTTTGGACTGATTTTCTTATCCTTGTGAACTCCTACCAATATGATGATAAGTTTCCATTCGCTTGAATATAGCTGGATTTTTGACACGTCATTCCTGGTTATACTATATGATTTATCAGGTTACTGGCCTATAACTAATATAGTGAGCAATGCCAATATTATTAAGGTTAGCCATGATTTACTCAGTGAGCTTGAGTTATTAGGTGAAATTGTAGATATTCGGATGTCGAGTGCGTTTAACATTACCATTTTCATGTTGTGATTCTGAGCACATTCGCTCTTTGTTCGAGCTTTGAATGCAATGGGAATTAGTCATTTTCCTCTCGCAGACAGGATTTAGAATCGTCTCTATCTTAGTAGCTTCTTCATTTGTTTAATGCCGGGGTCTCGTTGAATCAACCGATTCATTCATGTGATTGTCGATTATAGGAATCAGCGGCACTTTATTGACTGGTCATTTGATCCTTGTTTGGAGTGTTACTACTGTAGTTATTCCATCGAGTCCAGGATGCGTTTCTATTATTCGGCCAATTGCTTATTTTGTTGGTGGAAGCTGTTCGTCCTTGATTAGTACCAGATTTCCAATTCGTAGATTCGGTTGTCGTTGAGTCCATTTAGAACGTTGCTGTTGCAGAATAATTTCATTTCCACTGGTTTAAATTCGATACATTAAATGCTATAATGGCCTAAAAACAGTATATTTCTATTTTAGAAAAAGATTGTACGAATTTTGAACCTAAACAAGAGTTACCATTTCTTTTATTTGATTTTTTTTTTTTCATTTGTAATCAATTTTGAAGCTATATGAATTAAATTATTTTTTGTTACTTTACTAGAATTTCCGTTTTTCTTTTTTTTTTTATAAATAAAATTTATGCACATAATAGGTCTGTCTGTTTACTTTTGAGTAAAAATCTTTGCGTAAAAATCAAGTAAAAACTTTTATGCGGTAGAGGGGATAAATCAAGAAAAGTTACCAGACACTTTTCAAGTAAATTTTGTTTAGCTTGTCATGTGTCAAAAATTTAGCTGCTACCTTTCCGTCTGAAACAGAAAACAATTAACTACTTTGAAATACGTTTTAAAAAACCCACCCTCTTTAATATGTTTTTTTTTAATTTCGACTCTTTAGATTATCATTTTACATTCTTTCGATAACCCAACAAACGGCTTAACCTCAAATTTAATACTTTTGACAGTCAGCTGATTGCATATCAAAGTTACACATCCTCTTGATCATGAGTAAAAATGTGCAACTTTGTGCAAGAGGGGAAACGTATAAATTTACTCGATTTTTACTAGTTAAAAGTAAACAGACGGTTTATGAGTAAAAATGCGTAAAAGTTTTTACACCGAGTAAACAGACAGACCTAATATGTATTATTATTTATATCAAATCTTGTGCTCTTCTTTCTGTCCCGAAAGGGACAACTCGATACCATTGTCACTTCTTCCAATTAAATGTCCCGCAAGAGTTTTTAGAAATATCCAGACTCCTTGAGATCCATGGTCAAGTAAGTAGTAGTGAGTAGCGCAGCGGCGCCTCTTGATTTATATATTACTTGTATGAGAGGTTGCCATTTCTTCGCAAAGTGAGCAGCAACCGTCTCGTTCGATGAGATATCATCTCGACTTGCTTCCTTTCTTGGATAGGTATTGCTTTGTTAATAAAATGGTGCCTGCTGGCTCTGATAATGTAAAAGAGTGTGGTGTTTTTTCTGGCATAACTTGCAGGAGTACTGGCTTTTGTATTGTGGCATTTTATTAGGCAGTTCTGGCAAAGCTTTGCCGTTTTTGCTGCTTTTACTCGTTGTTGTACACTTAGCTTAGTAAATGTTTTGCAACGATATATTCTGTGATTTTCTTCACAGATAGCGCAATGCATTTAAATCATTTCCAGGTATACTTTTGTATTTTTCCCATTTCTTTCGGGGTTGTTTTGGTTTCGATGGCTCTACTGCTTCAAGAGCTCGAAATCGATAATGCTAGTAGAGAAAAATGGGCTGGACATGTGGGCTGGACATGCACGCATAACATTAAAAGTTATTTTGATTTTTCCATGTCCGTCTGTCCGCCCTCACGATAGACAGTGCCTTACAACGCGTCAACGTGGGGAGCTGAAATTTTGTACACGGATTTTTTAAAAATAATGTAAACTCGAAAATGGAACGAATCGGGCAATTCCTTCGTAGGGCTGGCATACAAAAATTTCGTTTTTCACTATATATTTGAACAGCGTCTGAGAACGCGCCGATGTAGAGAGCTGAAATTTTGTACACGATATTTTCATAGTAATAGTAAATAAAGATTCAAAAATGGACTAAATCGAGGAACACTTTCTTGGTGTTGCCATATAAAAATTTATGTGTTTTACGAATACTATGAAAACGATCAGTCCTAGACATTTTTATTATATTGAAAAGTTGTTCAGAATATGAAATTGGTTATAATTATTTTTCTGTCCAATGAAACGTTCTAGAAATACTTATATGCGAAAAACTACTTCAAAAATCAAACGTGCACAGATAGGTGACCATACGAAATTACATACGAGCATTCATCTCTAGAGTATCATTAGAATTGGTCTTAGACCAATTCTAGCTTTTTTTTCGTTATTACTCATTTTGCACTCAACTCTTTCGCTATCAAACCCAAAATCTTCGTCTTCTTCTTTCGGTATCTTTCTAGCCCATTTCCGAGCATTCCGTCAACGTGGAAATGTTTGACGCCTGGTGTAAGTGTAACACCCAACAGATGTCACAACGGTAGTCAGAAAGGTATTCCAACTGGGCCGGAGTATCTGAGGTTTGGATTACATGCGACCACAACAAGGCTAGTTTACTCAAGTCGACGTCGAATGAAAAAGATGTTTCAATTATCGTTTTTGGCTCACACAATTTGATGTTTTGAAACTGTGGTTAGCAAACTGTTAAAAATGTCCTCAACATCAACGTTGGTGTCGTTTTTATTTTTTCTTAAGCTAAATGAAAATAAAACGTATATGACTTTTTGAAAATTATTTGATAAGACGACATATGACGTGGCATGAAACTCGAATGCAGCCAAAATCCGCCATCTATGTCTAGAAGCTCCTGTTTCAGGGCCTCAAAATATTAAAACATATGAAACTAGAAGCAACAATAGTAGAGTGATCTTCCATGTGTAGTACACCATTACAAATACCTAAAGATATATATACAAGCTAAATCAGTTGCTTAAGAATTCAACTCAAACACTGCTTCTCCACAACCAGAGCTGGGCAAGTACCACAGAAAAAGTACTTAAGTACAAGTATAAGTACCGAAGACTGGAGTACTTCAGCATAATTACAAGTACCGCATGTATGAAAAGTACTTGTAACTAAATACTAAGTCTATAAACAGTACTGAGTAATTTTTGAAGTACTTTTTAAAGTACTTTCTTAGAATCTTTCTACGTTGGCAGTAATATAATGAAGTTTATAGAGTTCAGTTAATCGATATTAATAAAATAAATACCTTCTGAAAACTATAATATGTAAAGTAATTAGTGGCTACTATTTACAGTTTTCGATGCTGCACGTAGAGACGTAGAGTAAAACTTTCACCTCTCAGTGCTACGCTCATAAAAACTATTACAGGTCCGCCCGAGCACCAATTGTCGCCTAATGCATAAAAGTTCCAGTAAATTTCTAAGAAAAAATTGAGGCCTTCCCTACATCAGGTTGCATCGTTGAAGCGAGACTTTTCTGGTTATTGTTCTACATGCCCAGTCTTGTTTGTATGTTATTAGTTTGTCTAAGGTTCTTCCTTGACGCGCGAGTGCGGCACATGCTTTGAAAGTTCTTTGCGTGCTTTAAAATACTACAACAAAAAGGAGTTGCGCTTTTCTACGAAGAGTTAGATATTTGTAGGTACTTAATAGACTCAGAAATACTTGGTACTTAAGTACAAGTAAATAGAAGCAAGTACTTATGTTGAAGTACTAAGTAGGGCATTTCAAAAGTATTGAGTAATAAGTCTTAATAACGAAAATGTACTCTAAGTAGTAATTAAGTATTGCCCAGTTCTGTCCACAACAATGGCATAACCAGCAAGAAACAAATTCTCCAGCAAGTGTAAAGCCTATTCAGAATGAGCTGCAAGAACATAAGATCTTTAATACAAAAGTTCTTTCAGTTCTTAAAAAAAAATTGTGTCACTGCCTTCGTGGAGTCCCACAACTCATTGAAAATCGTAGCGTAAGATCTGCCAATCTGACATGTGTATTTCATCAAGTTTCGGAAAGATAGCATTTAAATTATATTTAAATGTGGGAAAAGATTTCTGTACTGAATATTTTTATTCATATACATATATATATAGGTTAAGTATGGAGAGCACAACTCTTCATTAATAACCATGTTATGCCGCGCCTAGGGGACTTCGAGCGTGAGTTACGTTCCCACCGGCATATTATTACCTGTGGCCACATACAAATCATCCACCTTGCACATTTACCGGAATAAGCGTAAAATAGAGCACCTGGACCTCAACCTATAAACCTGATAATATTGCACTTTCTGACAAACAACCTAGACGCAGAGTCAGCATAACTATCCAAATGTTAGGTTTTCATTTATGATATAAGCTAGACTTTTCGCAATTCTTGTAACATTCGGTTGAAATATATTTTAATTAAAAATCATAAGCTTTTATTATTTCAATTTTATAATTTTTTTTTATTCAATTACTTGGCGAAAAACGTATTTCGCGCACCTACTTCCAATAAATCGATTTTGGCAGAAAATGTTATTTCCGCATTCTCCAGATCGAGACAAATTATTTGACCCTAACATTGTTCAATAGATATTAATTTTTACTATATGGTTATTTTGACTGTCAAAACTGCCCCGATTGATCGAATTGACAGAAAATTGGTTTTGTACCAGATCTGCTATCTGTTCGCTTGCGCTTAAGATTAATTAAAGCTTTAATTTTGTCCCACTTCACATATGAGAGAAATGTGTTTCCCAAGCTGGATAGTGTTTGTGCCAGGAAGGTCACAGTGGTTTTCTTATATTCTCTAGTTAGCTCATAAGTCATGCTTGGAAGGTTTTTACCTTGCTCAAACAGCACGTTTATGGACTAACCTTCCGTTAAATGTTCAGTGTTGACACTGTCGGCGCATTTATGAGGTGTATGGATATATACGTAACGTAACACTATACTTTTCTTTATTTGCTAGTAGTCTCTGGTGTACAATATTTTCAATTGAATTTAACTTCCTCTTTAATTAATAAGAATGTACTTATATTTCCTTTACCTTTATACTTCTTATTTTAAGTAGTTATTTTTCTAGCACCGCTTTATTTAATGTACAAGAAAAGATGTGAACTCTTGTGTAAACTAACCATAAATAAATATACATATTTCTATTTTCGGTCGTCCAAATTTTCAATTATACATATCGTCGTTGTTTTTATGAAACCTCCTATGTGTCACACTAAGCTATTTTGAGGTTTTGGTACCAACTCAATCGCCGTTTTGCACTTTATCCATGGAAAAAACTCCTTTGTGGAAAAATATTCTTGTTGATACTTATTGAGCGGAAAACGAAATGTCCTGTTATTTGAATACTTAAGTTAAGTCTCTCTCCTACAAAATTATATTTTTGCCATATAAGACGTTTCATAAAAAAAAGCGACGATATTCATTTTATTTTTATCGCAACATTAGCAAATTTCGGTTGGTATTATTAAGGGCTCACATATTTACAGACGTAACTCCAAAGTGCAAGAAAAATCCATTGCATAAAAAATAAAGAGCTTCACGCTACAAGAGCACCCACGTTTATGATTTCTCAATTTTATCAGATTTTAAATTTTTGTTTAACTTTACTTATTTTACGAAAAGAAATAAAAGTTTAAAATTTACTAAAAATAAAAAAAATAAAAAACATTACAAAAATAAAACTAAAACTCTATTAAACTATCAACTGAACTATTTTTTATCTTTAAATACTTTTTGCGCTCTGCGATCCATAATCCAAAAATATAAACTTGGGAATGCGAATCGAAGTAAGTGAGCCAAATGAGCAGATGTTTGTGCTATGACAACATCCTTCTCATCCCGTAGTATGGCCTGCAAGATTTTCTTAGCCATTATATCCGGGCTGTAGCCAGTTGAAGTAGTCTCATCCATTTCTAGAATTAATCACAAACTATAATATTATATTGATTTTACGCGTCGTCTATTTAAAAAAGACTTACTTCCATAAACGGTACCATCACTTGTAAGAGCATTAAGAGAGAGCGATGTTTTTATATATCCTGGACTTATGCATGTTACCTTTACTCCATGTTGCTGAACTTCTGCTCTCAACGAATCTGCAAATGCTTGAATTGCATGCTTTGATGCACAATATGCTGATCGAAATGGTAAAGCGAATTTCCCTTGAACACTGCTTACAAATACACATCGGCCTGTCCTTCGCTTTATCATAGACGGTAAAATAGCTAAAATGTAAATTAAAACAATTAATTTTGAAATATGTTTGTTATAATTAATGAATAAAAGTGAGGGAAAAAATTTAAGCATCTGAATTGCTGGAAAAATCGCTGATTATATTAGGGGTATCATTCAGGGCACTTACTGTTTGGTAATTGATGCAAAAATGAAGTGAATGTAGTCAATATGAAATTGACCGATGAATTTATTTCATAGCAAAACTATCTATGAAATGCTAGTCCCGCATAGGGCTAATCTTGCTGGGCATTTAAGTAAATAATTAGTATTTCGCCTCGTATATAATTTACACTTAAAAATTATATTTAGTGCATATATGAGGTCAGCTTGGCTGTGCACTTTCGCGTATACGGCAGGCAGGACCCAAGCCGTACTGATGAGTATACGGTTGCGGAAGATACGAAACGCCTACTTTTGCATAAAAATATATTTTTTTTAAAGATTTTCATTTGACCTAGAGATGGCCTTTAAAACGCGCATATTCTTTTAAAACAACTTCTTACAGAGGAAATAAACAGACTTCTTTTTTTCTCATATTTACTATATTGAATCGTTTTAGGTAAGGGTTCAGTAGTACTACTAGTAGAATTGAATGTAGATGGAGCTACAATAATGTTCTTCTGCATAAGTTCCCGGAAAGTCTAACAAAACATGGAGTTAACCGATCGCTAAAAAATTGGATTGCACACATGTTGTATAATAGAACTGTCTTTGCTGATCTAGGCGGGGCAAGCAGAATAAAAGGATTCACAGGGACACCCCCTCAAGGTGGTATCTTATCACCTCTTTTATGGGTGCTCATCATGGACGATCTCTTGCTAACACTCACCCGGATGGGGTACAATGCAGTATGTTACGCGGAAGACTTGCCAATCTTAGTCACCGGGAGCTATGAACCTGTACTCTGTGGACTCGTGCAAAGCGCGATCCGACTAGTCATTCACTGGGCCACGGACTGCGGACTGAGCATCAATCCACGGAAAACTGACTGATTGCCCCTTCACCATGAAAAGGAATATCCCCAGTTTAAACCTGCCCTTGATTGGCTCCATGCGCTTGGATATTAGATAAAAAGTTAAACTGGAAACCACACCTCGAAGACAGCGAGCAAAGCTCTCAGAGTTTTCGCAATGCGCCGTAGAGCGGTAGGGAAGAAGTGGAGACTCAAACCGAGGATGATCCTACTGATATACACTAGCGTCATCCGACCCATGTTAACCTACGGTTCGGTGGTGTGGTGGAAAGCAATGGATTTCGCCAATCATCGCAGAGAGCAACGACTACAGCGCAGAGACTGCATCTTAATCTTAGCTGGCTTCATACGGGAACAAGAGTTCCACATAAATCCATTTACAAGTTTGTGCAGTCTATCGCACCTTTCATCGGCAGGGACAGCGACCATCTCCCCGAAACCATGCTGAAAAGAAATTTTGAATTTAGAATTCCATCAAGGGCAGAATGGGAATCTCATTCCGTGCTTCAACACGCAGATACTGAGAACAAGGAGATAGCCATCTGCTGACAAAGCTTTGTCTTAACTTTTATAAACTCCAAATTATTAATGAAGTGCAAAACCACCCTGAACTGCCTTTCTCGGAATAACAGGGTGATAGTGCAGTGGGTGCCGGGGCACAGCAACATTAGCGGGAAGGAAAGGGCGGACGAGCTTGCTCGTCTTGGTGCAGCCTCGGAGGAACCTGCCTCTACAGTCGGGATTGCACCAAAACACCTTGTGTAAATCATTTCACACTGGGTTGACAGCCAGCACAGTCGCCTTTGGTTAGAAGATCCCTCGGGTAAAACAACAAAGGAACTGTGGGATAAACCAAAACCAAATTAAACAAATAAGCTCCTAGGACTTAACAAGCCAACCCTGAGAACTCTGGTGTCCATTCTCACTGGGCACTCCTCTCTCATGGTCACCTTCACAGGATGAGACTTCCCACTTTCTTTGTAATTGTCCGGCACTCTCAGGAATACGTTACAGATTCATTGGCTCAACCTCCTGGACGTGTTACACGACGCCGGCAAAGAGGCCTGGGGCCAATACTAAAATTTACAGGAGTGTCCGGTTGGGACCTATGAACGATCGCTCATGGGTCGGGAGGGTGAACAATGGGCCTTGACTTGGCCACGTTCGGGGATTACTCGGGGTCCCAGACCTCTGTTTTAATGAATCAATCAATAATTGGGCGCTGCCTGCAAAAATTCTTCAAATTTAGGACGTGCCCTGAAAACAGCCACATGAGTTATTGAACCGTACCAAGTCTCCAAGTCCTTGTGAAAGCATTCAACGTCCTCTTCGTCCATACAGCTTCTGCAGAAGTAATTGTTTGGAGCTTTCATGCGCTCTGCATGTTTGCAAAAGATTCAGTGTCCCATAATATAACCGCAATAGGAGTTTGCACATCTTTACTGTTAATCCTTAACAAAGATTCTGTCTTCTCAGGATATATTTTGGGTCATAGCAATCTTGAATTTGTGCATGTGCTCAGTTCTCCCCATCTGCGATTTCCCCGCTTACAGGCCTATAAATTTAGAATCATCTTCGCTGGTTCTAGGGGCCAAAGCAATAGTTGCCTCGTTTCCTGGTACATCAATGTAACATGCACCAAGCAGAGAATTACTGTGGTTAGCACAGTTTTCGGAGCTCCGAATTTTTGAATTGAATACTGGTACCTCAATGTGGCAGGCACCAAGCAGAGAATTACTGTGGTTAGCACAGTTTTCGGAGCTCTGAATTTTTGAATTGAATACGGGTTACTTCGACTTTGGGAGGATATAAACCCCAGGTATGTAATCAAAATACTACTTTAATGATAAAATAAAAAAACTGACCTAATAGGCAACTTACCTTTAGTTAAAGCAACTGCCCCAAAGTAGTTAACCAACATCACTTTAAGATCTACATCAATAGAGGATGAGATAATATCCGATCGAACACTGATACCACCATTGTTTATCACAATATCGACATGACCAAAAATATTTAAAATCTTTGTAGAAATTTTTGGAATATCATTTAATTCCGTCAAATCTAAGACCATTATAACTGGAGGATAGGTTGATCCTGCCTATAAAGAATAAAATTATTGGAAAATATTTTTTTTTAATTAACAAGTAAAAAAAGCTAGAATTGGTCTAAGACCAATTCTTATGATACCCTAGATGAATGCCCATATAAAATTTGAGCAATTTTGATTTTTGCAGTGGTTTTTCGCATATATTTCTAGAACGGTTCGTCGGACAGAAAAAATGATTATAGCCAATTTTATAGGAATTCGTATTCTAAAGAGGTTTTTAGTACAATAAAAATGTCTAGGACTGATCATTTTCACAGAATCCGTAAAAAACATAAATTTTTATATGGCAGCATCAAGGGGTTGCCCGATTTACATCATTTTTGAAAAGTTTATTTTCTATTACTTTGAAAACACCATGTACTAAATTTCAGCTCTCTGTTAACGCGTTCTCGGGCAGTGTCAACATATATAGTGGAAAACGAATTTTTGTATAGCAACACTACGAAGGAGTTGCCCGATTTGTCTCACTTTCTACTTAATTTTACTTTTTTTTTAAGTCCCTGTACAAAATTTCAGCTCCAGTTGGGCTTTGACTGGTTTTATTTTTGAACTGCTTGCTACAACTTTTTTTTTAAAAAAGCCTGTGTAAAATTTCAGTTCCCTAAGTGAACGCAGTCTCGAGTTATCGTGTTCGCGGACGGACGGACAGACGGACATGCAAAAATCAAAATAACTTTTAATATTATGTGTGGATGTCCAATCCATTTTGTTGTACCATCATTATTTTAACGGAATGAAAAACTTAGTATACCCTATACATTTCATCTAGGGTATAAAAAGACATATCATTTTACGCTACCACTGGTAGTGAGAGCAAATCAGCCTTAACCCGCTCTAATTCATCTTTTCTTCTAGATGCTAGAATTACTTTACATCCTGCTGTGTAGAAAACATGTGCTAAGGATTCACCTAGTCCAGAACTAGCTCCAGTTATTACAACCACCTAAAATAATTGAATTAAACGATCTTCCTGACAAATGAAATATTAAAAAGTACTTGCGATGGAAGACAATTTCTGTATTTTTTCTCTTTTAAACGCTTCCACAAACTGAAAAAAAGTACTGGAATTGTGATAGGAATAAAAAACGTTCCTAAAATCCACCAAAATAAACTGGAATGAGGTTTTACTTCACATAAATTATCCTCCCTCATCGTGACTAGCAAATTGTGATGTTAATTCTTAAATTTAAGTTGAATCCCATTTGTAATTATATTTGCCTGAGGGCTGTTTTAAAACTCTGGACGTTGTCAAAATCAGCTGACAGTAGGGTTACACAACAAAATCTAAAAATTCTAAAATCGGGTAAATGTATCTAGAAAATCGGCTATACATCAATTGGTCACGCACGGGTTATCAGCTGCAATGTGTCAAGATTTTAATTGGAATTTGTCTTCTTTATATACCTTGGTCGGTTGGCTGTACAGCTGTTTACCTGCGATTTGAGGTGATAATATAATAATTTA
This sequence comes from Dioctria rufipes, assembly GCA_963924295.1. Taxonomy (NCBI): domain Eukaryota; kingdom Metazoa; phylum Arthropoda; class Insecta; order Diptera; family Asilidae; genus Dioctria; species Dioctria rufipes. The sequence continues at coordinate 335,611,441 of OZ002740.1, read as the reverse complement.
ATTGTCATGGTATGCTGTGAATTTGTGATACAGGTATAGTTTATTTCAGAAACTGTGACTTAATTGAACACGCACACAATTAATTTCGGTAATTATATGTGGAACTGCGCGGAGCAACATTATTGTGCTGGCACGTCTCATCACAAAAGGAGGAAATTCCTTCCTTTCGGAAGAACTTCTCGTGTGGGAATACCCAAACAACTTTAAATCTTTTATCGATATATCGATGCATCGATATATTTTGCTCATTCCTACTTTAATTTTCTGATCTCACTCATTTGTTGCTGTATGTAATATGTACCGGCGGCCCGGCATAGCGGTGCTGTGCTGGACTGGACCATATTTTCAAAGGTTTCCGCGGGAATGTATATATTCGGGTTATTCGCCGCAAATAGTACGTAAAAAGTGGTAGAATTAAAATAACATTTCACAAAGATGGGTCTTGATTGAATATTATAAAAAATTAAACGTGATATATGTGTTGAAAATCGTGACGAATCCGCGACTAATCTGTTTGTGTGCTGCAGTATCAATTTGTCAAATAATAACAATGATAATACCCAATCGATAACTTAACAACTCCAAAGATAGGAAGAGGAGAGGACGTGCTATTACATTCTCCAAATACACCAGCCGAAGCACGCCGCACGGGCTGCTCGAAAGGAGGCAGTGAGTTTCTGCGAGACAATGCAATACGATATCGATGGAAAAATTATAAAAGTTTCAGCTGTTGATGAATTACTATTTATTTCCGATAAAGGATATAAAAAACTATTTGATCGTCGGTATTTTTGGCCAACAGCAGAAATACCCACGGAGCTCCATTTAAAATTGCCAGATGCTCATTCAAAGAAATTGCAAATTATAGCATTTGTAGTGCACTATCACGTCCAAATTCTTACATTCTTTTTATTGAGAAGTCTGCACGCAGAATTCGATGGTATATTAGAATAATGATGTTGATGGGACCTTCTTGGCTATCGTGAAGAACCTAACTTGAATCCTGTTTCTATCGATATACTTGAACTGAGTGGATCGGTTTGAGAAGGAGTCATTTCCAGGTAATAAATATGAAAAAATCTGATTTTGTATTTTTATTTAATTCTCTCTTAAAGGTTTTAGTTAATGTACAAAATTGAGCAGAGCTAGATGACGTCGCCTGCTGCATTTGCAATACAATAAGATACAAAAATGCTTTATTTAAAGACTGGCCCGGGCCACGTTCATAAACGGGGTACATTAATTGATAATGCTTAATTCTTAGCAGACTAGTACTAGTAGAGGAACAAAAGAAAAAGGAAGGTTTTTACTATTCTTCTTACAAAGATGTAGAAACATCTGCATTGGCAAGGATGGAGTATATAATACTACTCTCTGTATGTGTATCTAGGAAGTTGTTCAAATTACTGTTCAAAAATTCGCAGTTTGCCATGCTTATACACATCCAGATGTGAAACATGATAAAAAAATAATTTAGAGCATGAGGATAACAGACAAATGAACTTGGTACGAGAGCTACTGGCTAAGTGCTCAAGTGAACCTGTTTTGATTCCAACAGAGATATCGAGCTTAGTAATTGTCCAATTTATACAAAAGCTAATAGCGTCCTGGACACTAAAGAGACTGTATCGAAACTGAGTTTTGAGGCGCTTACAAAGAAGAGCAGAATCATTGTGGCCGAGCAAGAAATGATAAAGAAGGTTTGATATCGTTTTGATAATATTTTCTACTAACAGAATTTGGGTTTAAAATGCAAGTCAATTTGCTATATATAATAGAATAAGAACTACACACTAGGTTTTCTTACATCTATTAAAGACTAGACCCATTTGGCTTTATATAAAGAATTTAGATTAAGTTGCGGCTAAGGAAATAATATAAGAAAAAAATTATATAGTTGCGGGTTGTAACTTATTCACTATGCATTACCTAGTCTAAAGGCTCTTATATAACACGGTAGACTTTTCTATCGCTGGGCAGGTCTTTTTCGTAGATTTTAATTGTGGAAGTAGTGTTGATCCATTTAAGCAATTATAGTTCGAATATGAGCAAGTCATGCAGATCGCATTATGTCCATTTTGTTGCTGTCGATTTGTTTGTTTTTAAGGGAGACCAATGGTGAGAGCTTAAACAAATCGTAATTTTTGAAATGTTTTCAAGGAATGTATATGAATGCATATAAATTTTTATTTTGTTTTGCAAGCTAACAGTACATATGTATGTTAAACTATTAAAAATCCTTTTTTTTTTATTATAAAAATTTAAGCTAATGGTGTAAAAGGTCCTCCCGTTATTTGCTGCTCGAAAAAGTCCCAGTTCAGCGTAGCCCTTTTACTTTTATATGGTGACCAACTGAAATAAAAAATCAGTTTCCTCAAAGGCTACACTTAACTGCAACTAGTCTAACGAGCTACCTTTGATTAAATTTCAACTTCATCCATTGTAAATTGACTCATATCCACCGAGAACCGAAACGAAATGTCGTGGCAAATAATATTATCTTTATTTGGAAAATGATTAATAAAGGTTCATAAGACTACTCGCGCATTCCTACTTTTTTTCTGGTTATAATCATAAACATTTCCTAGAGAGGACCAGAAAGATCCTAGATTTATAGACAGTTGCAGGTAGACGCATGGACAGATACCCTTAAATTCTCATAACTTAATATTTTATAAGCTCAATCTAAAAAATATATTTTTTTAAACCTCACCCTTATTGGTTGTAGCATTACTGCTTGTTGAGCTTTTGACACTTTGATCCCAAGAGAGAGCAACTTCATCTCCTGATGTCTGAAAGAAGTAGTTAATCTTCATCATCAGCTTTAATAACTATAATTCTCTGGGTTGGGTACGAAACTAATTTTCTAAATTGTTGGTGCATTAGATATACACCGGGTCTCAGGCGGTTTATTTTAATAACATTTACCTAAGGTAGCACTCCGTGCTTGACCGGCCTTGAAAAATTTACCTCAACAAGAAATGCTGCGCTTTATTAAGAGGACGGAAGGTTTTGGTGAAAGGACTTCTAGCAGGTTAGCACAATGATTGAGGATCTCCCCCCCCCCCCCCCGCTCCCTGCTTAAACAAAAAAGGGTAGCACTCCGAAGTACATTAAATCCGATGTTCCTCTATTAGTGACCTTGTTACCTACTTAGGCAGGCTGGCTGAACAACAAACCAAAGATGACAATGATAAAAATTAAGTAGAAACAATTCACAGCTTCCTACAACAACAACAACTTACATACATGATTTTCATTACCAACTCGTCATAAACTTTTAGTTGTGCACCAAACTTTAGTCATGCAACTGTTATTGTGGGCGGTTTCATCTTAGCTTGAGGTTTAGGTTATTATGGGGTTGGAGCACGTCAAATTTTCTTTCGAGGAAGAAATTAGGGCTTGAATTGTTGAAATCCAGTCATATTTATTAGTGATATCACATTGGAAACCAGTTAAGGATTCTATTAATGTGAAGATATAATATATTTCATCGTATGGTGATTGCTAAGCTCACTGGCTAGTAAAACTTTTAGTCGTCGTATCCTTTTCTGCCGGATATGAGCTTAAATGCGTTAAGTTACCAATAAATTGCTCCCAGGTATGAAAAATCATTCGTTCCTATGCTAGAAGAGATATAGACATTAGTTTCATTTCGGTACGTGCATCGAATATCAGTTATACTTTTATGAGGTGGTGTAATGAGTTACAAGGAAGCTTTAAACAAGTATTTAGAATTGTATATTATGGTGCTCGAATCTATCTCCCCTCATGAGCGGAAAAACTCAATTGTAGATACTAGCTGACTTAAGCTCTTCCCATACACGCACTCGAATAAACATTCTTGGCTCTTGTTGATTGATTAAATGGATTTAGTCACATAGGCAATCGACACACCCAATAGAAGATTTTATTGTTCATATTAATTTGAAAGTTTAAATATGGAATAAATTCGATCGCTTTAAAGCTTTAAAGCTCAATCATTTTTAATGGCTATGTTCTCCCGCTTTATATTAAAAACATTCTTTAACACTGCTTTGTACAACATTCATCTTTTCCTTATCCTTAGCTCTAGTTTTAGTTTGTGGACTCTGAATTAGTTGTTAAGATTTGTTTTGTTGCACAATTTCGTTAACCTTAACCTTGCTTCTTTATTTTAGGATTTTTAGTTTCTATACTATTTCTTTTATTTTTTATAAATTAAAAATATAATTTATCATTTAAGCTTTAGTACGGTTCATAAAGTTGCTTCCATTTTTTTTCCAAAAACAGGTTCACCATATACTTCTGATCTATATCAACAACTTGGCTTGCGACGGGATCTTGAGAGAGCTCGTCTTCTATGTGAATTAGTTTGAAAACGGGGAAAACTTAAAATTGGCTTCATTTAGATGTGATCGAGCTCTAAATAATACTTCAATTAAATCCACTTGAAACTGCAATGACAAAAATTGTTTATATGCTAGAAGCCAAATTGTCCTAGCACCAGTTGATGTTGAAGAAGCTCCCGACTATGTGGTTATTATTATACAGCCGATGGATATAGGAACAATGCGTTAGCAATTAAACTGGAAATTTTCATAATCTTGATGAATTAGAGTTTAATTTTGATTAAATGATTAATAATTAATTGGCCTATAATAACAGCACTTTTAAAATGACTCAGAAGAAGTTAAAGATTTGCTTAACACCGACGGATGAGTTACTCCAAAATTGTTAATTTTATCAGACAAAGCTCAAGCACTGAAAAGTCCGTCGTAACGAGCAAAACTTGTTAAACATAATATATATATATTTCAAAACGGCGGAAAGATAATGACTAAGTCCAAGAATGCGGTAAGATACTGTTGGAAATTTAATATATTAAAAATGTCTTACGGTTTTTTTTTTCTTTTAAAGCAACTTTCCAGCGGTTTTTAATCCGGCTGAAGAAAAATTAGAGCCTAGTAGTACAGCCACCTCGTAGTCCAATAAAAAGTGCTTGCAGCAGTTAGTCAATAGACGGTTGGTTAAAATTTTCAAATTTTTGAATTAAATTTTATATTATGATTTTATATTATTACAGCACTGCTGCACTATTCGTTCTTAAAAAAACAGAAAAAAAGTCAAATCGCCCAAAACGAATTCGAAAAATAAGCGACCTTCGCATTGTCGCAGCATGGATGGTGACTTTCAAAACGGCGGCGAGAATAACTTGAATCCTACGATATCTTCCCGAAAATCATAATAAAAGAAAACTTTTGAATCAATTCCAGAAATATTTCAAGTATATCGAGCCAATATAAATAGTGAAATCTTAGAAACTGATGAAAGTGATATAGATGATCACTCTGGTAGTTCATGTATTAGTTGCTCTTCTGGTATCAGTAGATGAGGATCTGAAGCGTATTTAAGTTCTGAGGATGATGTTAGTTGCAGTGGATATGAAGACTAGTGAAGGAGCTGCACTTGAAAATGCAAAAAAATCTACTCCAATACTAGTGCAAAAGAAACAGATTAAAAGACGCGCTTAGAGCCTCTAAAACATGTATGGGCGAAACGTAGATCATATCTTTTGTATCCGGCATTTTGAACCTAAAAATCGTAAGGGCTTTGGCTATAATGGTGTACTACTACCAACTCTACCATACCAAATTTTTGCAAAAATTATACCGAGGCAGTATTTTTGGTTTTTTCTTTGATGCAAAACGTAGTTTGCAATGGTTGCCTTTATTTAAATTGGAGGTTCTTGGCGTTGATAAGCAGTTCGATCAATCTAAAAACAATCTAAACTAATTGAATATCGAAAGCCAACTGAACGAAAAGCTGTTAAAAAATCATATTAAGACGCTTTACACTATCAGAGACAAAATATCGGACCTAGAAGAGCGGGGGCCTGGAGGGATTATATAACTTTAAGGTGCTTCTTTCGTTTCTCTTTTTCGTATTTTGAAATATATTCTTTTTAGTTTTAATTATATTTAGATTTAAACGATATTTTTACAATTTATACATATTTGGTCTAAGAAATAGAAAATGATTTGCTATTTATTCGAATTCAAAATTCCGGCAAGGCAGTGATATCACATATTTCGTTGAAGTGTTTTTCGAAATTAATTTTAAGTAGGAATCAAGTTGTTATATCTAGGCTAGACCAATGGGAGTTTTATTAACAAAGGCAAAAAAGGCGTATTTAAACGTAACATTTATTAAGCTCAACAAATACTGTACGTGCTATTAAATCTCTCATATATTAATTTTTTAAAGTGTTGAGAAATAGTATTTCTCAACTACTTTTAATTGATCATTTCTCATGATAAGAAATCACAGTATTAATTCTCTGCTATACAAGAACGCTATTTCAATTAATCCTAGAATTAAGCTTAATGACGTTTTTGATTCACACACTCGGGCCTGCACGGAGTTAGCTCTGAACAACTACACTGCTGTTATGTTAAATTCATAAGCCGAACCGGAGCAGCGTTTTCGATTGATTACCTGAAACTGACCGGGCAAGAAACCGGGACTGATTTTGTACTTTGAAAAATTTATAAAATAAAAAAGATTTTGTACTCAGTGTAGGTTTCCTTGTTATTTTATGAAACATTTGCTTTAAATTTAATCTCGCGTTAAATAAAACACGATTTTATGTGAATATTTAAGTAATAAAAACGAACGTTCATTGATAATAATAAATATAGATTGTTTTATCTTAGTTTCTCATATTCCGACTAATCTCCAAGGGAGATTTGGTTAGCATTCGAAGGTCAGAGTTTGTAAATCAAAAACGTCATTAACATTTCTTAAATATAAATATTTCGACAAGAGTGCGGAAAATCTCTCGAGTCTACAATTTTATAAAACTTGTGGGGGAAGAGATAACTAAATTCGGACGTCCGAGACTATTGCATTTTGGTGGAACTACATACATACATATATCTCCACACTCCAAAATCTGTTATATAGTATTTATTTAAATTCCCAGCGAACTTTTTTTGATCCAAAAATAAGCCAAACGAAAGTATATTAAGTCTGGACATGTGGGTTTACTTATCTACGATTAGGTATGTGTATGTACGTATGTACGTAACAGGATTCTCATTAAATATGACAATGATTCGTTATAGATATTGTATGTACATATTAATAATAAAATGATGTATGTACGTTGGTTGAGCTAATTGTGGCGCTAATAAGGAAATGATAAATATAGGTAAAGATTCATTCATTACACGCGAAGTTCAATCTTAACCGAAAATTTTATCTAATATTATGTTTGCAATCGCCTAAATTGTTAAACCAATGATTCACTGACAAATTATTTAAAGCTGTACTACCCAAATTTATATACATATTGGTTTGCATGTACTGAAGGAGTTAACAATTAGCACCGATCGCTTCAGCGCTCAATTAATTTCAATAAGCTGTATGTATACATAATATGTGTATAAATATGGTTTTTCACAAATTTTCAACCCATTATATCCCTGAACGCTACCACAAAATTTACAAAAAAAATTTGTGTCAAAATAAAATATTATTTAGAATTATGACTAATCTGGGTACTCACCGGCAATCACAAATTCGCATGCGACGACCTGGCTGCTGCTGCTTATAAAATGTAAAAAAATGTATGCTTATACTGCACATTACAACTAGATTACTTTCTTTTCTTCTTTAAGGTACGAGATGGGCGTTTGACGTGATACTTCGACGTCAAATATAAATTTCGTTTAATTTCCTTCCTTTTTGTTCTGTTATGGGACCGTGACTGGTACGGAAAATTGGCCCATTAAAAATCACCTTGGCGGACGCCATATTTCCTCCTGATCTTTCTCGAAATCGATTTGATTTGTCGGAGGCGCTTGTTCAACTAACTATGCGCCCCCGACACTTTCGCTATATATATATTGCATTACACTATCACTTTTGCGACTTCAAATTAAAAGAGTTTTGTTTTCTTTCATACCTTCAGACGATTCTGTTTTTTTTTTTCAATTTCCTATTTCCTACCATAAGATTCCTAGGTAACACCAGTGTCTTGAGACTAGTTTGGGCTCCAGACTCAACCTTCGCAATGCTTGCTTTAGAGGAGTCGTTATTTCACTCGCGTTCTTTTACTAGTTTATCAACTTTACTTTTAATGAGTTTCAATTCTTAATAATTTAGAACTTCACTAATTATTTCCTTATTTTCCATTCGGGTTAATTGCTAAATTCTATTGCGTCGGCTTGTCTACTCGTACGCAGTACTTTGACAGACGACACTTTCAGTAAATCGGACGATCTTCTCGTTAGCTATAACTTTCACCGTCAGTGCCTATTGTTCTAATAGAATTTTGTTACCAAGCTCTTGTAATTAGTCTATATACAAATTTTTTCGTAGTGACCATTACCGGCCCCCCAGTACGTTCGACCAGTTTCGGTTTTCGACATGTAAAATTTTTATACGAAATTGAGTTTCCCTTTTTTTTGTATTAAATTTTGCTACCTTTAGCGGACAATTTCCCAAGTCTATAAGACCTTTTTGTTGTTTTTTGAGGTAGTTGTTAATAACGCGTTCTATCTTAGTTATCTTTTACATTTACCCTACTTGAGCCACAGTTTCGGGAAGCTTACTATCTTACCGGGGTACAGAGCCTAAAGATTCCCTTAACTTTGTGTAACACAAGGGTTAGCTTGAAGCGACCTATGTACATAAGTCGGAGATTGGAAAAGGATAATGTTAAATTAGCAGCAAAACTAATTGATGACGTGTCCACAAATAAAAGACTCAATTAAACACTTTACTCGCTAATTACTTCTACAAGTACACTTTTCTATTTGGTTCAATGAATGAAACTTTTAAAAAAATACAATTACGGAAACTTTAGCACCTGAAACTTGAGACAATCCAACCCACTGAATCAGCTGTGTTGCTCACTAACAATTGGGCGGAAACGACGTTGACCTAGTGACCAAGGCAATACCTTGCAATTAATTACAAAGCATTACATTAGTTACTGCCGCCAGCTGGAGACCCCAATACTGTTAGTAAACAAATAGTAAGCCCAGTTGAGCATTTCACTATGCGAAGTGAATTACTTAATCATGGCTTAATTCTTAATTACAGCAGCAGCGGATGCGATAGGTTTTTAGTAAGCAATTTGCAATAGCCATGTATTTAACTTTGCGAAGTAAAATGCTTAGTAATTGCAAACTGCTTAATTCTCTGTACACCTGCTGCTGTCACATTCCACCCAACTAGATATTGGGCCACGACACTGACACATCGGAGGCCAAAGGCCATGGCCGCCAGATTCGGTGAGAAAAACTTCCTCGTGATTACGTGCAACGTGTGTATCATGATGTCAAATGATGGAGAACAATAGGTACAAACTTAATTAGGACCCACCACTAGGTCCGAAAATTTGGGGTTGCCTCCTGTGAGCCGGGGCGGGTTGTCCTTGGGATCGCCCTGCAAGGAAGATTGTTGAGCAGGTTGAATTGGCTGTGCAGCAATGGGTATTTCTTCCTGTGGTGCCTCTAGGGGGTTGTTGTTGCTCGTGTAACTTGTCTAGGTCACAGGCTTGTAGATCTCGTTTGGTTGTTACTCGGCGTCCTCAGGAGAGTAGGTCCTTCGGTACAGCTAGTGCCCTCAAGGCCAGACTCAGCCCCAAGATAAAGGATTTGGATGTCTTTTCCAGCACTATCCTACCGGCTGCGCCAAGATTGTTGTGTGCTCCCAGGAGAAGAGGAATACACTGTGGTCCTTGTCTCCCGAATATCCACACGAGTTCCTGCAAAAATAAAATACTTTTCCCTTGCGGAAAAGCTTTAACTATATATTTTCAAGAGGGTGTACTCTGCTGTACCACACGAGTCGATAAAACAAACGACTTTAATTTTATTCAAATTCTTTAATTAACGAAAAAAAAACTTCTAATACAAAACTTTTGTAATTTGCGAACTATTATTTAAAACTTGAAAACTTTTTCTAAAAACGCAAGAACCACCATTATTCATTTAATTCGTTAAGCTGCCAACTGAAAACTCCGAACTCCAACTGCCAACTCAAAACTGCGAACTCCAACTGCCAACTCAAAATTGCGAACTCCAACTGCCAACTCAAAACTAATGTCCAGCGACGAGTCTTTTAAAGAAAGGCTCAGTTGTTTCAGCCTCCTCATTGGTCACTTGAATCGACCTATAGGAATCTTCGTGTCACCCATTCCCCAAAATCAGCATGTCAGACCGGAGAAAGAATCAGCCAATCAGAATTGTTCAATTCTTTCCCACAGTCCAACATTGCTGATTCGTGAAAACGAGCCACAAAAATTCCCATGGTAAAAATATATCCACTTGTTAAATTTTCCTGGACGGCGGATTGCAACATGATCAGTATACTTGAGTGAGATAAGCAAGCGTATTTTTCTCACAGCTAATTATGCTGACCCATCGAAAAATGTTTAGCGCTCGAATATTTCACTCGACACTTGATCTGTTTACTTGAATAAAATCAGCATGCGCGTCTTTCTCACGCTCAATAATGTTGACGTATCGAAAAGTGTTTAGCGCGTGCATATTTCATCCAAAATATTATACGTGTTTGTCACATAATTTCTTGTCGTGCAGACAGAAATTGGCTCATGTTAATTTACGAATGCATTTTTGGACCCACTTCAGAATTAAAGGAATTTATGGATGTATTTTGTTATGCATGCACAAATTTCTGTTTTGTAATGTAGCGGTAATTGAACACTACAGCTATATTACTGCATTTTAAGTAGGTTAGTGTAGCGGTATGTTAAAATGACAAGATATGTGAGCTTGTGTTTACTGTTGCTTTATTAACCAAAAATTACTTATTTTACGTTAGTCTGAATTCTGTTGTAATTTTTTCACTTTAAACGTACTTAATTAATTTAATTAATTATCTGGAGGCATGTATTCTTGAGGTGTCGTAACGTGACACGTGCTCAATTTTATACCTCAGATTTTCACTAATTCACTTTTATTACAATTAATTTCACTGTTTCTTACTTACTATAATTCACGTGTAGCTTAATATTAACTAATCTACGTTGTTTTTTCACATGAAGCATTAATTATGCGTGGCTTGCATGAAGTCAATGCTATGTGAAAAAACTAAATTAAATTGTCCACCACCAAATGTTTTAAGAATATATATCACAAATACTTATCCTAAAACGTTCACCACCAAATTCAAGTCACACCAACTTATTAATTTGATATTAAAATCTTGATAGCATGTGAATGCTGTACCTTGCTAGGCACGTTTATTTATGCTATAAGATTGTATTGAGAATTATTAATTTTTGCACTTTTTGATTTCTGAAAATACCACTGGATCTATGCGAAGTTGCATGTACGATCGCTGTCAAACTAATGAGAGTTTAGTTAGGGAGCACCTCCTTTTTATAATGTCCGAGCCGCCATTTTCGGACAAGTTCCACATGAAAAAATGCAAATTTCATGTATTTTTTGCACATTATAAGTCCATGCTGTAATGTCAAAATATTCCAAATTATGTGAATTAATTTAATTTTAATTATCCATAATTTTTCCTAATTCATTTATTGAAATATTTCAATTTTTCTAAAACTTATCAATATGGCCGCTCCCTATCATACTATGTTAATTTCCGGTGTGGAACATAAATTCTCTCACGAATTTTCTTCTGTCTCGTTTCCACATCGTTCTCTTTCCCACTCATTATGGGAATTAGAATTACCTTTTTTTATAAATATTTCCTTACCTGGGCATTTTCGCGTTTTTTAATTATTGCCAACAGGTAGAGCGCGGCCAACTTCATAAAAGTGATTATTTACTTCGTCGCGGTGACAGTTGGTTTCGCGGATTTTGTTGTGAAAAGTGCGGTGCTTTGTGTTGTGTATTTCTTCGCCACCAAGGGATTAATTCACAAGGTAAGTGCATAAAAATATTCTTTAAATATTAATTAATGATTTTCCTGTGCATAATTTGCAAGAATCATGCAAATTATGCGCAAATTTTGTGATGAAAAAGTGATTAATGAAGTGTCAACAATGGTTACAATTGTTGATTTTTCATTAATAATAGTGTGTGTAGCTTTTGCGAGTTTATGTTATTCGCATATTTAAACGTAATTGCATGTTTCGCAATAGTTTATTATGCCAGTAACATGAATTTCGCTGAAAAATAGCAATGTTTATGTTTTCATGTAGTGTTGTTGTTGTACTGCCAAGAAATTTCTTTCTTGGCAGTATGCATGTATGTATTTAAATTTTTTATTGTGCTGTTTAATAGTTAATCCAATTGATTCTATTGAACTAATATATATCTTTTTTTCTCATTTCAGATACTTTTTGAAGATACAGGAGGCCAGTGCTGACTGGACACAGGATCTTGGAATTCTAGTCTAGGGAAGTATTAAATATTTTATTTATTGTTCTAATTATTTTTTATTTCTTTTCAGCTGTGTTCAACATTTCTTTATCTTTGGTTATTGGTATACAACAAGGTGATAGTACTCACCTAGGTAAACAAAAATTTGTGTCGCATATTTGTGTCGCATATCAACAGTTTGGGAGACACTGTGTGATTAAGAAATCATGCTAGTCTTTCACAAAACGCCTTGTATCTTGAAATATATAGGGTGTTACGGTCGCTGTTAAGAGCGTGTATGCAGAACTTCATAGTCATCGACTGCTCAACCAGCCCCGTATCCCTCTCCGCAATGGAGTTATGGTTGTCTTTTTTCCGTTTTCTTCCCTTTTTTTGCTTTTATAAATAGTTTTTTTTTTTTTTTTTTTTTTTTTATATAAATACATAGGTAGTTAATATAACCTTTTTTACAAAAATTGTAAACTGTGGACTTTAATTTGACTTATTACACTCTATGTGCTATCTGTAGCCGTTTAGGAATTATTAGCTCATAACCTATTCAGGTCACACCGAATTTAGACGATATATTTTTAAAATGATGTGTTTTCTGTCACTAAGGGAACAAATTATCTTTGAGAATAAGTTTGAGACTAACTTTGAGAGTATGTTATGGATTACGATCTATTTTAACACGCAATTGTATACAGAACTTCATGGCCTTTCCAATGACCGTTCAACCACCCCTGTATCCCTCCCCACTCTAGAGCTATGACGCGCCAAACTTAATTTTTGTTATTTTTTTCGGTTTTTTTTTTAAATACCCCACTAATATACATATTTATTACAAAATTTCGAAAGCCCAGAGTCTCTTCTTTAATTAAGTACACTTATGTTCTATCTGTGACGGTTAAGGAGTTATTACCGCTTAATCTTGCACTTATTCACCGCCTAAAAACTGACAACAAGTCATTTTAATACAGCCTTGTGTAGTTTTGCCTGGGATCGTCATAGCGAATTGGATATGTATAGTATCTGATTACATCACAGAAACGTAACTGCATTATCCTTTCACAAGTGAAGAAAAGAAAAACGAGATATTTAGTTTCTAACATGTTTTATTACTGATCTTGAACTTAAATTAACTTGCTGTATTAAGCACTTAAACTAATAATTATTTGGACCTCCGTAGCATAGACTATATTTTAAGATAGCGCCATACATAAAAGTCCAGCGGAGTTAGATCTGGAGATCTTGCTGGCCAAGGAATCTATCCAAGCCTTCCTATCCACCTCCTGCGGTAATTAGTATTCAATCACCGCGTTACTTCATTACTGCTGTGAGGAGACGCTTCGTCATGTTGAAACAACATCGTACGTCTAGTATCTAACATTACGTCCTCTAGAAGTTCGGGTAGTATGTTTGGAAAAAATTCCAAGTATCCTTCCCCTGTCAGCATTTGTTAAAAAATGTAAGGGCTGTTATATTTCAAAGGGGCTTTTACTTACAGCTTTAAACTCCTTAGTAATTGCTCTGTCATCCAGTTCTCCTGCTTGTGTTGGCCCTTTAATTTAAAACACGGCACTTAACTTTTTATTCTCTTTATTTATTTTCTTGTTATAATTCAGGATCTGGATTACACACCCTATTTTTTTTTTGGGCTTTTGTGTATACTAAACAAACTGTTATCACAACTTTTTCGTTATTACGCAAACCTTCTTTTTACAAACTTTTTCTTTCTTAAAAACTTTTTACTGTAGGCTTTCCTCTGACCGAGACCGAGACCTAATTCCCGAAATATATACTTTTGGGTCCAAAAACAAAACAATTTATCTCTTTTTTTTTTTCTTTACCGTCACCCAGTTTTCGATTATAACTTTAAAACACTTTTTTACTCCCGCCGTACTACGTTTTTATAAGTACAACCACTTTTTCTTTTACAGACTCGACCGCGAACCGCCGTTAATCCTCTTTGAAAATCAACCCGTTTCGATCTTATCGTTTGACTGATCGTTCTTTTTTTTAGATTTAAAAGCCAACTCAACTCGTAAAAACTCTAAAATTCAACTTTAATATATTTTTCACGAACCGCCGTTAATCAAATTTTAACTTCAACTCGGCTCTTGATCACTTTCGACGCGATCAAGAGCCTTCGTTCAGGGTAGAAAATGCATAGTTGCATTTTTACCCTGAGAAAATTTTCATTTATTCTGGACTTGATTAAACAAGTCCAGAATATTTTTCGTTGGACGGAGGCTTGAAATTTGATGCTTTTATAAACATCAGTCACCGTCCCGTCGATTGAAACTGCGGCGCGCGTATACATATAATGTATTTTCGCGGCGCGCATTTCTGAGTGTGAAAGCTTTTCGTGATATGTATGTACGTATGTACTACATATCGTATGTTTTTTTTGCGATTTACCTTTTGGTTTTCACTGACAAATTTTGCTGAAGGCAAAATTTGTCATGGGAATTATTTTATTAAAATGCTCCATTGACGCGGGGGTATTTTTTGGACTTTTTAAAATTTCGACATTTGACACTTTTGTTTTTCTGGGAGTCGTCTCCGCAGGAATGTCGGTCACCATACATACTTTGGTGTTGGGTTTTTGTATGTAACAGGACCAATCAATATGTTATCAAACACTCCGGCCCAAAAATTTACGGAAAATAGATGATGAAAGGAAACTTGCAAGGGCTTCGTCCGTCTACAGTATTCATCGGAGGAAATTTTCCTCATCCACCAAACATTGCAGGATCAAACATCAAAATCTCTCTAGGGGATTACAGTCTCGCGGCATCAAACCACGAACTGGTTTGTAGTGGTATGGATGCAGTTGGTGCTCCCGCACTATCCTGTTAGCGGTACTCCTAGGGATTCCAGAACGGATGGAAAGGCGCCTACTTACTGGGATCTCCAAATGCTCATTTGACGATGCCGATGTTTTGCTAGTAAGACTATAATATGCATTCATTCTTATAAATAAGTAATTTCAATTATCTCGTTCGAATTTTCTTCTTCTTATTGTTGCGGTTTCCATAAAAAAATTAAAATTGGATTTTCCTTTTCAAGAAAAATTAAAATGTTCCTTCTTTTGAGGTCTCTGCCGTGTTGATTATGACGACGCAGAGTAAAGTGAGTCCCTTGGTGCCAACTAGACAACTTTTGTTTGGTGGTAGTTCCAGATTGTCTCGACAATGAGGGGGCGTTGCGTGATCTGGCGTCGATTCGGCATTCCTTAACTATCTCCTCTGACTGCCCGCTTCAGCGTTCACTTTGGGAAAGACCAATTTCCTCGGAACAATCGAGTAAGTTCTTGCCGCTACTCCGTTCCCGTTAATTATAATAATAGGACTTGCAAGTGACAACAAGTGACGAAGTAATTTTAGCTGTAGTCAATTGCTAAAATTGACTTTTGTATTCGGCCTGTCGCAGGGAAGGGTGCGTTCCGAAATTTTTAGATTTACAGGGTTACGTTTATAGGCTGGTTACTTTTTGCAATCGTATACGCTTGGAGCCCCTCGTTACAACATGCCATTACGCTTGTTACCAATTCTCCATCCTATGTCTTCCCCTGTAGTCCATTTGTCACGACTATTTCGGAATATGTCAATTTGGCCTAATTGTAATGTTTCAAGTTTTGGTCACGGGACGAACATTGACATTAGGTATAAATATTACAGTAATATCGACTGAAAGATTCATTATAAAATTTCTCTTTCCAATTTAACTAGTGATTTTATTTCTGATTGACTGAAGCGTTTGTTATATTCCCTTGTCTGTTACGATGCGATTTGGTGTGCAATATTCCAATATAGTATATTTGAAGGAACAACAGTTCGTCAAGGAGAGCTTGATATGCAGTATGACCGCAAGAGTCGGTAGCCGATTTCAACTGACAGGTTGAATTTAAGAGGTAGCAGCATCCTTGGAGCGCTACCAGTATGCAGACAGTTAATGGTTGCAGCGCATGTAACAACAATTGGCAGAAGAATGTGTGATGTATTCTACCACAGGAACGTTTTCTGTATGAGACCGGTCGGGCCTCAGCCAAGATTGTATCTCTATACGTTTCGTCGAGTGCTTCTAGAAGATGTTAGCGAAACTTAAACCACTTGTAAAAAGCGTAAAGGGTCAGCTGACGCCTATGTGTGGCGGGTTAAAAGTCTTTTGTTGCTGCCTTCTTTATTGCTTTTTTCTTCAGAGAAAATATTTTATACGGTATAATTTATATGGAGTACAAAACAAACTTTATTTTCGTAAATCTGACATCAGACTAAATTACCTATGTTTATAAAAATTTTCGTTACAAATCGACGGCTACCTATAGCTACGGCTTTCTACGCTCAGCAAGGTATTACTAGCTGAGAACTTCGAAAAATAAGATGCGTCGCCTTAGGGTAACGCTATTGTCTCTCTAGTACTTTGTTAATCATTCTCTGGAAAACGCTTGGTGCTGTACTTATGCCAAATTGGATTCGATTAAACTCGAATTGTACATTGCATGTAACGAAGGATGTCCTAAATTTCGCTACTCTACTCTACTGGTAGGTACTTGATAATACCCTGAGGCCATGTCCAAAGTTGTAAAGTATTTATATTCTTGCATTTGATCCAGTTAATCGTCCATACGTGGAAGTGGAAATCTATTTTGTTTGATTTTATTATTCAATTTCCTATAATCAATACAAAGATGATCATCATTTTTCTTTTTTACTAGTAAGACTGTGATGATGTACATTCCTCAATAATCCCATTCTCTAGTAGCTCTTTTTTATGCTATTTCTTTGTTCAAAGCTTTTGCTGTAAGGACGATATGTGATAGGCTTGTCATCTATAAGCTGAATTCTTAGCTCTGCTGCTGTTATACAGCCAATTTCCTTAATAGTAAAATATTGTATGTATTGTTTTAATAAATCCATTAGCTCATAATTTTCTTCATGAGTCATATTTAAAGCATATCGCAAGTTAAATCTTTCATCATTAAATTTATATTCTATATTCCATTCTGTTCTGTACTTGGTATTTCTCTTGTTATTGGATATTTAGGCTTAAGGCTGGGTCGTTGGGAAAAATTATATAAAATAAAAAAAACGAAAAATAAACAGTAAAACTATTTACTAACAGAATTGTAGAAGCGTTAGAAATATCCAAAACTGGCATAATGTAATTGCAAGCGTCCTACTACTTTTACTTTTTACATCAGTTTTCAAAAAAATGATCATTCACATGCAATATTCACTTTACGAGCGTCTACTAAAAAATGAAATTGAAAATATATTTAATTTGATAACATGCACATGTAATACGCACTTTACAATCATCTTGTGATTCCTTTCACTTTTAAAAACAAAATTAAAAAAGATTGACATTCACATGCACAATACGCACTTTACAAGCCTCTTCTAACTACTCTTTTACTTTCAAAACGAGCCCATGCAATGCACTACAATCCTGTAATAATTAAGTAAACACAAGAATTTCACTAAATATCTCCTTCCACAACGTAAGAAGCGTACGTAAAAAATCTAAACATCTAATTCATTCTTACTAATTACCATGCATATTCTATACATATTACATATAGGTATACCCCACTCATCCCCCAAAATCCTAAAATAAAAACAAGAATTCTCTCGCAATTAAACTGAAACGGACATAATATTACGACACAGTCGTTATCTTATCCTTGCACAATAGGAAAAAATCTACGAAATTATTAGCTTCTGGCAACATTAAAATAAATCGAGGGGAAGCCCGATACCCCTACCTGCATATACTTCAGAATTTATCGATGAAAGTTCTATGAATCTGAAGCGTCCTTATCCGGGTAAAGAGCAGTTGATATTTCTGTGTATGCTCTAGGTAAAAATTTGAGGGCTGAACAAGAGCACTTTAACAAACGCATTTCTCGTGCTCGGATGATGATAGAGAACGCGTTTGGAATAATGACATCTAGATGGCGAGTGATCCGGTATGATATACACTGTATACCTTCGAACGTGGATAAAATTGTAAAGGCTGTCTGCGTCCTTCACAATTATCTTACGCTAAATTCTTCACGATATTGTGAAGAAAGCTACGCGGACAGAGTCGCTAATGGAGAAATTGTTCCAGGAGCATGGCGGACACTAAATTTGTTGTCTGGGAGCGACGTGGATTCTATGAAATTATCACAAGAACAAGTTGCAAACGCCCTTTTAAATCCACAAGTTTTTATTTCGTCAATTAACTTTAAAAAAACATCAATAAACAAAAAAACTTAACGACCGCGGTTTCGGACAATGTGTCCATCATCAGGTATTATTTGCAACTAAACTAATTACACTAATGTGTATACATATAAATACGTTACAAAGTAAATAAATTAGACCATACATAGGACTTCAACTGCAAACATTAATATATGACAGAGTCTAACAACGAGAGACTGAATAAACTAGATTTTATTATAGCTTCTTCTGAATTCATCAAAGGTTTGTCTGCAATAGCCATGAACAAAGATTCGTATGTGTCTAGCTTAAATTTTTGTCGCACTACTTTAATAATATCGGGATCTGGAGAGAGATTGTGTCCGGTGCTTATCATATGTAGGGCTACACTTGAATCATTGGTACTACTGTTTAGAATCGCTTTTCTATGTTCTGTCGCTCTCTTTTGAAACGTACGTGCTGTTTGACCGATATAAATGCTATCGCAGTCTAGACATTTTTCACGATAAATACCTGATTCCGTAGATTTGCTCTTAGTATCTTTAAATTTGCAAATCGATCTACTTAACTTATGCGTACTCCTTGTGATCAGATCGATGTTATGTTTTTTAAAAATGTTTTTAAGTTTATTCGTGAATGTGTGGTAAAAGGGAACACAAATACGAAAATTTGGACCTTTGTCTATTGCTGGTAATAGCGTTGTTATCTGTTTAAGATCAGATTTTTTTTGGTGTTTTCGGATAATGTCTGTAGCGAATTTCGTGCTATAACCATTTACTTTAGCTGCCTCAATAATAAAGGCGACTTCATTATCGTAATCAGTTTTACGCATTGGGATGTTGGCTAATCTATGAGCCATTGAATGGAATGCAGCTTTTTTATGTTGACCGCAATGGTAGGAATCAGACGTAATAAACCTATTGGTGTTAGTAGGTTTTCGATAAATTGCGAAATTCACTCTTTTCTCTTCGTTACGTTTTACTAGTACATCTAGAAAGGGTAGCTTTCCGTCTTCTTCTAATTCCGCTGTGAACTTTATCGTATTATACATCGAATTCATAAATGCGAGAAAATTTTTTATGTGTCTTTCATTGATAATAGCGAAGATGTCATCGACGTACCTCCACCAAACACGAGGCAATCTGCCAGCTCTTTTCAGTTCCATTTCAAAGTGGCACATAAACAAATTAGCTAGATAGGGTCCAAGTATTGATCCCATACTGACACCGAATGTTTGCTGATAGAATATGTCCCTAAATTGGAAAAAATTCTGGTCCATGCTAGTTTCTGCGATTTTTCGGAAAGCAGCTTGTTTATTTGCGGGAACGTTGTGTTTCTGAAGATGTGATATCATGGCTTCGACAGCTAAAACAACCGGTACGTTTGGGTATAAGGCAGTCACATCAAATGACACCATGACCTCACCTCTTCTGAATTCGATATTTTCGATACGATTGACAAACTCTAGCGAATTCTTCAAATTGTAGCCCTCTGGTGCTGGTAAATTGTTCAACTCAGTGAGCATCCATTTTGCCATCTTTTCGGTAGGACAGTCGATATTGCACGAGATTGGTCGCATGCCTGGCTTATGAGTTTTTGGTAAAGCGTACAATCTAGGAACAGAAGGGTTAGGTACTGAAAATTTACGTGCTAGATAATCAATTCCAGTCAGCTTTTCGACGTATTGTGCTGCTGATCTTGCTCTTGATATCATTAAATGTATGGGATCTTTATTATTGCCATTTTTCCAATTAAATTCTTTGTATGGCCCTGTATTAATTAAAGCTTTGACTTCTTGTTCATAATCAGACTTGTCCATTATCACGATAGAATTGCCTTTGTCTGCTTTGACGTACGTTAAATTCTTTCTTCGTAATGTTTTTATCGTTCTGCTATGGTGAATGTTATTGTGGATATCATGAGTGGTATGCGATTTTTGTAAAAAATGATGCCTAACCTCAGCGCGGATATGTTGCTTTGTGGGATCACTGTACTTTCTAATGCCGGTTTCGATGTCCGCAATAATATCCAAAATGGGTGCTGAATTCGGTTTCATAGCAAAGTTTAATCCTCTGTTCAGTAACGTGACTTCATCTTCGGAAAGAGCTTGTGATGATCGATTGATGATAAAGTTTGGGACGTTTTTAACTTTGGTTAATATGTGGTGATTTTCTCTCTCATCATTCTTACGCAATATATAGAGTTTGTGTTTGTGTTTTAAGTCCATGCTTTTACGAAGGTTTGTGCATTTTTGTTGCACATCACTATCGAATGGCATCCATATGTGTGTGTATGAAGTGTTGTCTGTAAACTTGTATAGTAGTTTCAGATGAAGGGGATACAGTTGTAGTTCATATCGTGCCATCAATTTATGTTTGTGGGAGATTTCGGCTTTAAGCCAAATCTTTTCTCCAGCTTTTTTTTGCAATTTTGCTAGCGTTATTAGTTATTGAAGTCTTTACCTGAATGAAATTTGGTGTTACAGAAAACTTCTTACACGTAGTCAAGAAATTTATGTGGCACTTTTGGCGAGTTATTTGTAGTTTGAGTTGCAAATATCTGTTTAGCTCCTTCTTATGGTTGGCATCCATCTTTGTAATGACACTAAATTTGTTGTCTGGGAGCGACGTGGATTCTATGAAATTATCACAAGAACAAGTTGCAAACGCCCTTTTAAATCCACAAGTTTTTATTTCGTCAATTAACTTTAAAAAAACATCAATAAACAAAAAAACTTAACGACCGCGGTTTCGGACAATGTGTCCATCATCAGGTATTATTTGCAACTAAACTAATTACACTAATGTGTATACATATAAATACGTTACAGAGTAAATAAATTAAAACTATACATAGGACTTCGAATACATGGCGGATTGATTCCAAAAATTTGCTTAGCGCACGAGTAAGCATAGCTAATAATGCTTCTCGTAAAGCATTTCATCTCCGAAACACGTTGTCCACTTATTTATTTCAAAATAAAATTCAATAAAAATTATATTTAGTTTTTATTATATTGGCCTCTTCGTTAACAAAATTTATTATTTTCGCCTGAAAATCTAGCAACTGTAATGGCGATAAATTTAAACTTTTCACTGAGATTGCCAAAGACCTGAAAAAAATATTCGTGGAGTGTTCATGATCTTCCTCGTTAATTTTTCCAACTACGGTGTGTAAAAAAGCGTGGAAATCTTTCTCGGTGGCATTTGTTTTACCAGCCCGGCTGCCAATTTTCGGCGTTGATATCGTTGGCCCCTGACTTCCGGAGGTGCTGCCTTCCCCGTATTGGGTGAGCTCCACAAAAAACTATAATTATCCAGCGTATCTTCCTGTATTGGGTCGAATGTATTATCTGCAGCAAGTAATTCAGTAGAATTGTCAGTACTATTCTCAAATGCCGTGTCGTAGTTGGTAGAATACCTTGAAATAAAATTGTTTATTAATGAGATGAATTGACATGATACGCTGCATGTGTATACTTACTGTCTTGGAGCTACGGAATCTCGCAAGAAATGCATGAGCTCAAAATATTTCCACTGGCTACCCTGAAGTGCCCCACTTCCTGAACTACCTTTCTGTTTTCGTAGCTTTCTGACATACTGATCCCGCAAACACTTCCATCTGCTTCTGCATTTCGTTTCTAAAATTGTTGGTTGAATTAAAAAAAATTGACATTAATTGTAAATAATACCATCTGCATTCAACTCCATGCTTATTTCCTTTCACATCTTATCATTTTTTCCTGATTACGATACATTCCATATCGCTTATCGTACATATACGTTTTCTCCCGCATTTTTTCAATCAGCTCCTCAAACCCCATTATCTCGGTGTTGGTAGCCGCTTCTTCTGTCGTGCGCCTGAAGGTTTGATCTGGAGTCAAACGGCCCTGACTACCTACAAAATTTGGACTCCTGCTTCGGTTTCCCGACAAGAAAGTTCTGCATTGAGTTTTAATTACTCCCACTGCACCACATCCGTAACAGAAGACTCTCTGTAGACCTAGTGGACAGTTGACGTAGATGTGGCCCTCAGCCGAACAGTTCCAGCATGTCACCCGAGATCTAACGGGTCGGTGGGCGTCTCTTGGAACACTATTCTGAAAACATAGCGGTGAAATTTCGATGGCCTCTGTGTGATTAGACAAAGCGTGTTCTAAATACGGCTTGTCTGAATAAATTTCATGCACTGCTCGTAGCGGCGAGACTTGCCGCGGAGACCCTATATCAGACCATAGTTTTTCGAATCGATTGCATAGATTCCTCAGATCTAGCACATTGTCAGTCTGATAGAGAAGTAAAGCTTCCTGTAAAGCCGGTTTCATCTTACGACGCAATATTTCCACCAGCTCTGCTTCTGGAATCGGTATGCTCATCTTGGACACTAACGCATGAACCGCTAATCGAAAATCGCTGAATGATTCGTTGATTCCTTGCTTCCTTGACTAGCTTGCGAATTTCGTAATCAGTTTCCTGACTGCGAAATTCGCGTAGGAGTGCGGAACGTAGATCTTGCCAAGAGTGCGTACGGTGGTTTCACAAGTATAGCCAATACCAATTGGCAGCTTTCCCAGTAACGAGTGTATGAAACCCGGTGCACAGTTCGGAGGCGGATAATTGCTCTAGTATTGCCAGAGATTCTACCCGAAATATAAAGTCTGTTACGTCCAGGCCTGATGTGCCATCGAAATTTAACTTCCAGCGGAAGACAGGACTGTGGGATACACTGTTACGATTTCTCGCTGCTGGCTGTCGGGATTGTTTGGGATGTTAAGCGGAGAGACGAACGGACCCGGTAAGAGTGGTACACTATGTCTCGGCAGCGGAGGTACTCCAGTGACTGGAGCCCTATTAAAATTTTCCAACCGATCGTTGATCGACGGGATACGAGACCTTCCCGAAAGTGGTTCAGCAAACGCGTATGGTATGTCTATGGGAGCTGCTTGAGCCCTCTGCTCCTCGAACATAGGAACCTCCAAGTACGACTCGTCAGAATTGGCGCGGAAGTTCCTCAAGCTAGGTTCTGGTATGCTCAACGAGGCACCTTCAGTTGTCGCAACTGTTTCTGTACTACTTACAGGAACTGGGAGCGTTAAGCCTCCAGCGCCCTCGGCAGCAGGCACTGGCTTAAGCTGGGAAGAGGGACTAGATTCGACACGACTCAGGATATCCTCCAAGGTCTGAACATAAGACTGCGCATCAGACTGGACAGAGGGAAACGTATTATACAGCCGCCGGGCTCTATGGAGTACATGGAGCACCTGACTGATATAACGCGTACGTTGCTCGAAGCGGAAGTTCAGAAAAGACACGGGGATTATTTCACACGACGTGCCAAGCTCACTAGTGCGGGAATTTCGCTCGCCACTAGCACCTTTACCAAAATAGTCTGTTCAACTTACTCGGTTGAGCTCGCTGACCAGACTGACTTCTGTCAATTTTAAAGAGAAGTCAATTTTATTGTGCCTATTATTAACATGTTTTTAAGCTTTAAAATATATATAGAATTACTTGCTAATTATATGCTACAGACTATATTTTGGTCTTTACCAGCTTATTACAATGTTTTCTAATTATTATTTACAGACTATATTTTGGTCTTTACCAGCTTATTACAATGTTTTCTAATTATTATTTACAGTGTGTTTTTAAAATTGCTAATGAAGTATTATTACCTAGAAAAGGGATACTCTAAAAACTAGGTTACAAACTGACTTCTGTTGTCGACTGGCGTGCTTTATATAGCCGGGAGTTAGAGCTTTTCAGTGGCTGAGCTTGTACTGGCGTAAGTTTTCATGTACATAAAAGCTTTCAAGCTTTTTTGAAAAGATTTTTTGTACTTGGTCCGTACAGGGTTATGCCAAGATAATGGTAATAGTATCACCAACTATAACCGAAATTTCTTGCGAAGCAAAGTTTCCGAATGCGTCTAACAAGAGTGAATAACAATTAATCTTACGAGGAGGGAGTTTTAATAAAATGAATTGAAACTTTTAATTCTTCGAAATATATCCACTTTATATTTGTTCAAGAACTATTTTGTTCTCTATGAAATTTTAATAAGTCAAGGTGTTACACCTTGGCTTTTGATGAGAGTGCAGCGGCGCTTGTACCACTACACCAAAATTAGATATCTGAAAGGGAAGCTTTGATTAAGTGAACTCAAATAAAAACAACTGTTTGCTACTAAAAACAAGACTGAAAGTTTATTGCAGGCCATATTCAATTTATATTAAAATTGCACTTAACTAAGCAATTCTTAATATGTTCCTACCTATCACTAATTGCGAAAATCAATACCTACATACATATTTACTAATTGCTTGAAATTGCAATAAATTACTTGGCTATGCAAAGCGATAACAAAAAAAAAAACCGAATAATGAAATAATAATATGAAATGCTTACCTACTTAAATTACAATCAGGCGAGTAATTCTTGCATTCTTCTCTTGCACCTTTGACTGGGTGTCATATTCATAAAAGTATTTGCAATGACACGTTGAATACAAGAATTATTCGCTAGAATTAGCGTTATTGTTTTGGGGGCAAGCGCCCGCTTATAGAGCAAGCACTTGCCGATTCTATGCTAGACCGTTGACGTTTTTGCCGAGTGCAAACAATATTCTTAACTGCTGCAGAATCATCAAAGGTGTCTCTTAAATTTGTCCACTTTCTTTGGCAGTCCCCAACTAAATTTAAAAGACTATGTATGTAAAAACTTACAATTTAATTATAACCACCGAATTTGAGTTTAATTAAATGCTTTATTGATCTGTACGATATAACAAATATTGCAATGTGTTCACAACGAGTTCTCGAAATCGAATGACTAATTTCTATTAACTTATTTGATGCAGTAACGAGCAATAACATAACTGTGAATTTGAAATACATAAATATTGAATAATCGTAGTGTGCAAGCAATTACATGACAATTGATAAATACGACAAACAAAGTGATCCAACTAAACCTACTGATATAGATATACAACGTGTCCCAAAATTCAACGATAAGCCGACACCGGAGGATAGACCTGCCCATGACTATTTGGGAAAAAAATATATCTCAATTGTTTTTGTAATTAAAAAAAAAAAACGAAATTCTTCAAAAATTTAGACTTTTTATGATCATTTTCACTACCATGACCACAATTTTTTAAATATTTTTTGTTTTTTTTATAGGCAACCTGAATAGCATTGCTATCTACCACAATCCTTAAAAATTCCAGAATGCCTCTAGTTTTTTCACAAAAATTAATCAAATTTATTTTTTTCCCTAAAATTGTTTACTCAACTTTAACTCATCGTGGTGTAAAAAAAAAGTACGAACATACTATGGCAAGTTTTTTTAAAAATTGACCAAACTAACCAAGACTCCAAAATGCTATTATACTCTAGGAAAACAAGTTACAAAAAAAAATTGTGCCTATTATTTCTAAACAGGGTCTAAATGACGGTCGGGTAATAAAACGTATTAGTTCTTGAAAAATGTTTAATATTTCAAAACAAATGGTACAAACAATTTCACGTGTAATTTATTACGTTATTAACATTATAGCAAATGTTCGAATTGTTTGCCATCAGCATTAATACATGCACGACATCGCCTTAAAAATGATCGTTTTATTTGTCTTGCATATCTTCTGCTATTGATGTCATCCTCAGCCTGAGTGATTTTTTGACGAAGCTCGTCCAATGTCGCAATGGTTTTTGAGTAGACCCTGTCTTTAAGACTACCCCAATAGAAGAAGTCCAGGGGGTTCAAATCGGGTGAACGGGGTGGCCATAAGATAGGACCAAGTCGCCCGATCCAACGCCCTGGATACTCTTGATTTAAATATTCTCGCACAGGACAGGCAAAGTGTGCTGGGCAACCATCATTTTGGAACCACATGTTTTGGAAATCACTTAAGGGCACGTCGTCTAACAATTCTGGAAAGTCATTTTGTAAAAAGTTTAAATAACTATTGCCATCTAAGTTTCCTTGTAACTCAAAGGGACCAATTACTTTTCCATTTAATATACCGGTCCATAGGTTAACCTTGAATTGATATTGGGAGCTGTCTTGTCTCATCAAGTGCGGATTTTCATTGCTCCAACTATGTAGGTTGTGAAGATTTAAATACCCATCTTTCTTGCATGTTGTTTCATCCGACCATAGAATTTTGTCTAGGAATTGGGGATCTTCCCTGTGCCTTTGCAGTTGATAGTCCCGCGGTAATAACGTCTGCACCCGCCTGTAGTGACATGGGTGACGCCTGTGACGTTTTAAAATTCGATGTGCAGAACTTTTCGGGATTCCTGTAGCTTCTTCTATGGCACGTACCGAAGTAGTCGAATCATTTTCTATCTCATTGAGAACTTCTTCATCACGATCCAATCTAGGTCTTCCAGCGTTTCTCCTACTGGATGGCATACGCCCTCCGAAAACGCTTGATGCACATTGATAACTAAATTTTAAAATATGTTTTATAAACGTACGAACAATGTTAAAGATTGTGATTTTGAATACAGAACAAAAATTATGAGGCGTCTTCGAATATTTCGCCAATGCTGAATTTCCTTGGACATTTTCTTCAGCAATTCAGTGTCTACGGTTTTACCTATTATTAAGCCTACTTGTAAATCCTTCCAAATTTTGAAACTTGACATATGAAATAAACTATTTTCCCGCAAATCTCTATAGACCTTTTTAGATAATGAGTTACTTTCTCTATTCTTTGAAAAAAGGGAAAACAACGGAGAACTAAGTTTTCGTTTTTTAGTGGTAGGAAAATCAAAAACTTTTATTTGGATTGGACCTTTTTCTATTAATAATTGCACCACTTTCTCATTCAAAGTGGTCCATTTATAAGAATTTCCGATATCATACTGAAAAATAACCCCTTGGTTTTATGTTGATTTCCACCCTAATTCACACTAATATTCCGTGGTGTTGAACTAATTGAATATTTGCATTTGAATTAACCGCAATTGCTCCAGCTGATGATGTGGAAGCACTTGTACTTGGACCACTTACTTTAATATTTAAAGAAATGTTCGTTAACTTTATCGTTAGCGTCAAGAAGAAAGCTGTGCATGCTTATCTCTTTATGGTGGTGCCGCTGGTGCGAATGAAAATATTGCACCATATGGTGTTATAGGGGAGTGTGTGCCGTGCTCCGGGTGGAGATCTCACACAATTTTATAAGGAAAAAGAACTTTTTTTTGGATTTATTTATTTATTTATTTATTTATAATTGTAGACTCTTTTTATTTGGTTTCCTTTTTATTTATATTTATATTTAATACTACACACAAACTTCTCCTATTTTTATTTATTATTTTGTTTCAATACACAAACTTTTCCGCAGTGATCGAATAATTTTTAAGTACAGAATCTTTTATTTTAATTATTATTCTGTTTCAATACACAAACTTTTCCGCGGTGATCGAATAATTTTTAAGTTTCTATACCGGACTTCTTCTATTTTAATTAAACTTTCAATGCCGAACTTTTCCAGGCGGATTAAAAAAACGACTCCCCGAGGTTTGGGCAAATTGCACCCACGTACCCACAATATCTTGCAAGAGCTTTTTTTTATCTTTTTATTGCTTTCTCACGACGTTGAAAATCGTACGTGAGAAAATGTACAAAAGTTTTGATGCAAGCTATATGCATTTATGCAAACTGTAATCCGATATGCACTTGTGCGCCTGCTTGAAATATTAATTTTAAGAGGGCGCGAATAATTGTGATAATTGTATGTATGTTTGTACATGCAATTGGATTGAGAGGTAAGTAATGTACGTATGTACAGTGTACATGTATGCATACCGTGTGAGTGGAATGTGTGTCTGATAACAAAATGCAATTTATGCTAAATTGCATTATGTTATAATATGGTAATGCATTTCTAAATGCATTTTAAATTTTATATGAAATTTTGAATGAAATTTAAATTGAAATGTTTTTTCAGGGATAATTAATGGTACATGGTATATCGTATTGGACGATACATTGATGTATCGGTATTATGGTTGTGATTCGGGGCAAAGGTACCTGAGTCACAACAATGGTATGAGAGAGACGCTCAGGCAGACGCAGAAGTATGTATGGCCCGAATTACAATTATGACTGTGTCAAGTAGTACGAATACTTGCTACGCTGCGCGAGGGGTGAGGTTATGTGTGACGCTTGCCAATAAGGAGGGAAGGGGTTGACAATCATATGATAGAAGAATGAAGAGAAACGGTATGGAGGATGAGGAGCAATGGACAAAATAGTGGAGTCATGTCTGCGAGTCTTTTTTATGTAGACTGTAGATTGGCATGGTATGCTGCGAGGGGGGGTCAGAGGAGGGACAGATCTTGTCTGTAGGTAGAGAGAGGGGTTGGCTACCATATGCAGAAGGAATGAAGAGAAACCGTAAAGAGGGTGATGAGCAAATGATTGGAGTCAATTCTGATATTTTTACATATTCATAATGCACTCACCGCGACCTTTCCAATGAGTGGTTATACATTCAGATTAGATGAAAAATAGTAAATTGATCTCTTTATAACTCTACATAGGGGGTGTAGACCAAAAACTGAATTATTCCTATTTACGTCCGATTCGGCTGCGGATGGATTCAAAAAATCAGAAAAAAATCACAATACAAGAAAATTAAGGAATTTGTTAAATAAGTTTATAATTGTAGGAGATACACCTGATTATATGGGAAATAAATGGTAAATTTTCCAAAAAGTTTATGAAAAAGTTCTGGATAACTTCAAACCAATATTCGGCTCTATCATGTTTAATTTATCTGTCAAACGTGCCGATAGATGTCTCCGAGAAAAGAATTATTGATATTTACGTTCGACTCGGCTGCGGATGTATTAAAAAAAGAGAGCTTTTAAAAAACTTGAAAAGGCATATCTTAAATTGTCAATCCTTACTTCAAACTCGTTAACTTCCTTCCAATTCTTTCTAATTGCAACTATAAGTGGTTGCAATATTATTCCCAACTCCGCATATTCCGTGCGAAGGCCTTCGATTGATGGATTGGTATCATTGGCGCACTAATTTGGAAACAAAAATTAGTAAATAAGTCTAAGCCAATTCACTTAAAATTACATTTACTCGTAGAATTATACTTTTTTGGGAATCATCTACAGTTGGCTTCCAGTTTTTGCCAGATTTATCTTTAATATAGGTCCTGGGTACCAGTACACTGCACACTGCATAGTACGAGTATCAGTATGCAATCACGCGAGTTTTCTGTTAAAAATAATATTGATCATTTATTTTCTTGGAAAAAGTTTTAAAAGCTTACCAGATATATCGGAATACAAAAGTTTCAGTAAGAGTTTAGAGTTCGGATTTTTTATATTCTTTCTAAAATGTTCCAATATTTGCGGTATTAAGCCCTCCCAACCAGAAAGAAGGAGACGTTTTTCCCGGATATAGCTTCTTAAAATCAAGTTCTATCTACGATATACAAAAAAAACTATATCCGACCATACCTACATTAGTACAATGATAAATTTCTCTCTAAACATTTATTCAAATGAAAGTTTGTAAAGTAAATACTTAGATTGAATTATGCACCAATTATTGTTACTTACAAGTGCGTATCCCATTTTAAGAACTAGAGACGACCAGTCTTCTAAAATGCTTTTGATATTACCGCCAGATTTCTTGCAAAAATTTATCCTGTATTCGAAAGGCTCCGCCCAGCCTTTTTCTATTTCCTCCCAATTATCCCGGTTGTGCTTTAAAGATCGTTGTATTTTTCTTGCATCTTTTTCTGCTTTAGCAGAAGCCAGTTTTACAAAAGAAAAACAGATAACTTAAATATTAAGCTATAAAACTTTACATAAAGTGGTTTATGAACAACGCTTTTTTAATGAAACTGCAACTGACTGACTTTCAAATAAATTATGTATATGCAGACGGGAATTGGAGCCAATTCGGGCACAAACTATAATATAATTTAGAATTTAATAAACCTTAGGAGCTTAAATTTCAATTTCAGGAAATTGTTATTCACTGCAGTATTAAAATTTTAACATCCCAGACTTTGCTTTCTTTGTGTAGCTTAAAAGTTTTAAAAGTTTTACACAAATGTAATATAATATCAACATTCAATTAAATGCAAAATGAGGGGAAACTGTAGACATACTTTTGTGATGTGCTGATTAAGTGGAAGGAAGTTTACCTTCTTTAGCATCTATCACAATGCTTTCGGTCGACAACCTAGGGTCGGTCTGGCCTTATAACGGCTTTCAATTAATCCAAATTTCCTGTAATTTCTGCTTGCGTTGTTACATTTGTGAAATAAACTTACCAGATGCACAATTAGTTGCTGTCCTGGGAATATAATACGTTTCCTGAAATACAGAAAAATTTTAAAAGATTCCCAGTAAATGTGAAGAAATGCTGGAGTTTCTTTTTTGAAAAGTGAATTTATGGCAAATTTATCTTATTCCAAATCAAATCAATCTTTTGCTGGATATATGTACATGATTTTAAAACACAATTTGTATATGATATGCAATATTTATCATTTGTTATAACGGATTATTATAGATAGTAAAAATTTCAAAGGCTTCTACAAAGTACACACCGTCATCTATATGGAGGAAGTATTTGCCCTTCACGTATTTTTAAACGGCTATTACCCCCTTAGTTAATTTTCTGCATCGATTCATTCTGTGAGGACTTTAATATTGTAATTAGATCAGCTTCTTTGACAATTTTAAATTGTGTAAAGAGTTACTTCTGTTCTTTGTGTAGCGTGAATATCGCCCTCTCTTCTGCGCAGATGCTTTGTACCTTATAGAGGCCTTTGAAATTCTTTTTTATCATGTAAATCTGGTATGATGAATGACGAAGTTGTGCATAAGAAAAATTAGGTACACCGAAAGAAAATTGTCTTTGATGTAAACTGATGTATACCTGGAAAAAGATTAATTTGGTTCGACAAAAGATATTAATCTTTTGGAAAAAGATTAAATTTATTCGCAAAATGATTAATTTAATCTGGAGTAAGTTTAAATTGATTGAGAAAAATATCAAAATCCAAATTCGTTACTAAGCGTCGTTTTTTCGTGCTTGGAGAAGAATGACTGGAATTAGCAAGATTCGAGTCTAGATTTCCAGATTTCAGCCAGTCGCTTGTTCTACATCGAAACCCTTAAAATAAATAATAGGTTTCCAAGAATACTTAAAAAAAAAAAATTTGAATATTAGGGGAGAGCGGGATAATACCGTGCACTTAAGCTTTATTAATTTTTATCTTTAATTTGGAAACTCAAATAAAGCAGGAAATTATCTCATTTTGTGACAAATTTAGTTCTCTACAAAAGCTAGGCTCCATATTTAAAATATCGAGCCGTTTTAAATTGTAAAACGCATTTTATGAAATTGTTCCATTGCACGGTATTGCCCCAAGGGCTGGGGTAATACCGTGCAAATTGTTAATAGCCAAGATTGCGTAAAAATAAAAAATAAATATCCAAGTAAACATTTTATTTTAGCTTGAAATAAGTAATAAGTAATTAGCTTATATAATACTACAAGAAAATCATAAATCCTTCTTGGTTGTAATAAAAGAAAAGAAAATCATAAATCTTTCTTTGTGGTCATAAAAGAAAAGAAAATTATAAATCCTTCTATTGTCTATTGTGATTGACAAAAGTCACAAATAAAATTTTCGGCTGTGTCACGCCCACTACAGTCGGAATGCACCCAACCACTGCAAAATACACATCTAAACCACAGTTCTTTGTTTTTTCCAAATTCACCACAAAGTAAGCAGACGGAATCTTGATCAGCAGTTGTTCTTTTACCTGGAGCTCCTCTCAAATCAGCAGGATCGATATCATCCATCTTGTCATCATTATAAAGCTTAGTGGATTCCAAATTGTCGTCTGATGATGACTCAAAAGAAATGTTTCGACGACACTTCTTTTTGTCAACTTGCCGAGGGCCTACCTTCGATAC
This sequence comes from Dioctria rufipes, assembly GCA_963924295.1. Taxonomy (NCBI): domain Eukaryota; kingdom Metazoa; phylum Arthropoda; class Insecta; order Diptera; family Asilidae; genus Dioctria; species Dioctria rufipes. The sequence goes on along the minus strand of OZ002740.1, from coordinate 335,578,912 downwards.
AAATTTTCTATATTTGCTCTTTTCTTTAAGTTTGAACTTTGATTTTCCTAAATCTAATGCATTTTCCCTTTCTTTTTTAATTTTTCTTCTTTGATTGCAAGGTTTGGGATATTTTTTAAGGAAACTCCGATCTTTTTATTATGCTTTTTTATTGTTCACTCGACGTTTCGGGTCTTGATTAGTACCCTTCTTCAGGAGTTAGCTACATTAGAATATAAGATAGTATTGGGTACAATTAAAATATTTGATGTTCTCACCTTTGTTCTTGGTATGATGAACAATTTTTTTAAAAATATTATTGAAACATATTTCACAAAAAAATATACAATACAATATAAAAACGTTAACTGAACATATAAATAAATAAATAATTTAAACAAAAATAAATAAATAAATAAAATAATTTAAACAAATAAATAGGTAAAAATAATATGCTTGCTCCAAGTGAATGCGATTTCCTATCCATGATGATGAATAGTTAACATTTTTGTCTGTTTATTTAGAAAAAAGGCAGATCGCTGCCGAACTTACTTTTGATGGCAGAATATGCCGCTGTTTTAATTATAGGCAGAGTATGCCGATTTAATTCAATATGGCAGAGTATGCCGCTGTTTTAATATTTAGGCAGAGTATGCCGATTTATTTTTGTATGGCAGAGTATGCCGCTGTTTTAGTGAGAGATTAAAAGAAGGTTTTCACGATCAAAATAACTCTGATTTTTAATGACCCATGCTTGCTTATTTATACAATTAGTTTACATAGATATCAATATGTGCCATAATTCTAAAAGGGGGGAGTTATTGCCAACTTGCAATAAATGAAATTTGTAGTATGCAGCTATTTCATTGAATCGATTGATTGCAATAATTTAATATACAATTAATGCGGTCAATCGATTCACAACAATTTCGAAATCAATATGCATTACAATGCATAAACAAGCTAAAAAACAATTAGTCATTAGACAGTTGTACTAGCCGTACAGAATAGTCCGTGTTTTTTATTTTGGAGTGAAAGCTGATAAGCTGCTCCGACTTTTGACAACCATATTTATCTCGGAGTTAGAGCTTTGAATAGCCGCTCCATTGGAGTGAAAGCCACACGGCTGCTCCCAGGTCCACTCACCAAATCGGAAGATTTATCACATGGCGACCGTGAATTTTGTAACATTTACGCTACGAACCTACAATCTTCGAGAAGACCGTGACTTTGTAGCAACCGCTACAGAAGAATATACATACTAAAATACTGTGACCTCATATCATTCACGCTACATAATAACGATGAAAATTTATCAAAAACATTACGTGAAGGAGAGACATTTAAAGGAAAATAGCAAATTCTTCATGACATCGTAGCTAAATCGCATCTATAATCTTCTTAAAGACCGTGACAAGTATCAATCTTCGGATCATTTCATCTCTGGAAACGTGCCGCCTTCTCGTAGACCATGACATCGAATCGACAATCTTCGGATACGATTCAAAAATTTTCGAAGCAAACGTCACATAGTAGCAACCAAGCTACCTGTGAAGATTAATTAAATTGCAACTACGACAATCATATATAGTAAAAGGTGATTGAGTGAAAAACATGCTTAAGGTTTCTGAATGAAAACTTTTTTATTAATTAATCGATTTTTATGAATTTTTTTTATTTATATTGAAAACATTTAGCTCTTGTCCTGGAGGGTTTTATTTTTTCGAAATTCGTTTTCGAACATTTACATTTTAATGGTTAAAGTTAGACATTTTCGAAATCGAATAACTTTTATTTGAATCGTACGATTTTTTAATTATAGCACTTTTTTGAAAGATCTTTTTATTCTGAACCAATTTTTTCAAATTTTAGTTCATTTGGACTTTTGAGTGGGGAGAAAAATAGGGTGGGGGGAATTTTCAATATTAACTCTAACTTGAGTAATTTAAGGAGTAGGGGGATGAAATTTATACACCTTATAGATCTTTTGATAAGCTATCTTTTGGTTTTCGAAAATATTCGAAATTCGAAATAGATTTCGAAATTCACGGAGTTGAAGTTTTCAAATCGTCATTTCAGATTTTCCCTTATTTCTCCACTCCCTGAGGGTCTAGCGAGATGTTTTAAGATTCGTTGGAAAGCCTATGGGCGTGGCTATAAAATATCAAAAATTTAGAAAAACGATATTTTCGAAACGCCCAGAAAAGGGCGGAAGGTGGGGCAATAGCGTTTTTTTTAAATCGCTGTAGATTCCGTATTTCTTTTCGCAGGCGGATGAAATTTTTCATAGATATTAACTTTATAATTTACCATATTATGATGTTATCTTTTTTTCGAATTTCGAAAATTTTTCATATAAACTTGATGATTTTCGAAAAACGTAAGGGTCATTTGCCCGGCTTATAACAAGTGAAATTCCAACTCCACTGGGTCGAGTGGGGTATCGTTGGAAAGAGAACACTTCAAATTTTACGAATCTGAAATTTCACCCCCCTCCACCCTTCCTTGTGGGTGGGGAGAGGTAAAACGTAACGTAAAATGTTAGGGGGTGCAGCGGGGGAGGGGGGTGTCCGAGGAAAATTTCGAATGCGCCAAATGAAAGATCCATTCGAGGACTATCGATTTGTGCACTAATATCGCTTAAGGGTGGTACTGGGTTGATTTAACAGGGTGTTCAATTTACATCTACCCGCATCACGGTGCTACCCCACAAAAAAAGTTATTGCAAATTTGGGATCCCAAAACATAAGTAATAGCGCTTCAAAGAACATGAAACTTTCTGGAAAACTTAATAAAACATCAGCGAAAAACAAATTGGTGTGATCGATTTTCTTTTTCTGCCCTTATTTACTTAATAATAGTATTTGAAGTTCAGAAATTTGCTTTAATTATTTTCAATATTCGAACCTCATTTGTGAAGAGAGGGGATGACGGATTAAAAAACTAACTTCAGATTCGTCTTTAGTTCAATAAAGGGATTAAAGTTATAAAAAAAAAATTTGGGGTGGGGGGATTTTGTGGTGGGGGGTTGTTACCCCCACCCCCCATAAGCCCCAAATATGGCATGTGGGGTGTCTAATTAAAGCCCCCGCCGAGCTCTATCGAATGGCGTTTTTCAAATTTCAATTGAGTATACTTCGTAGTACATTTTTTTTACCCTCTTACATTTTACCTGAAAACCACTTTTTCACTTTGTCGGACCCTGCATCATAACGGATGCCCGTAGAGAAAAAATTTTATATTCAAATTAAAGGTAACAGAATTCTCTATCTATTAGTAAGTTTTTATTTTCAATTTGAGACATTTTCTCACTGAGTTTTTCCTCCCGAAGTTCAAAGTTTTTCCTCATATGGGTCCCATATACCCCATTACTACATATGAATTATTTTTCCCATTTTTTTTCAACCATAGGCATTAGTGTTCGATTACGAAACTTTTTCATCTTTACAAAAAAATTTCTCCGAAGCACCGTTATTCCGTAAAGAGAAATTGTAAATTTTTACATCATCTCACGGCAAAAAGCGGCAAAAAGCCGTTGTAAAAGGAGGTTGTTCTACTATTATTAAGTTTTCTCCTAAACTATCAGCCCCAGCGGAAAACTAATTGGAAATAAACGTTCCCAACAAAACAGGTTTCATTTTATCCGCTGACATTATATTCAAAAAGTGTATAATTAAGTAGTAATAGTAGAAATAAAAACTTTGAAAACGACCAAAACGGTCAGAAATCGTCATGAAAAACCGGCATTTCCTTAATTTAAGCCGTTTTGTTGAGATACTTTTGTTTTTATTTTAGCTATTTTTAACCGGATCTTCATAGTTCTTTTGTTCTATGATAACTATGACCCCTTGGAATCTTGTGGATTTTTTTCAATTTTTTCCGGCGCCGGGAAGGGCTCCTACGGGCCCATTTAATCACCCTGTTCCCAAAATAACAAATTTCATTACCATAATTACATTGCGAGGCAAGCTAAATTAGTTTGATGCACACACATAGGTACATAGGTGTGCTACTGAAAACTACCACCCTTTTTATTTCGGCCAAATTCCAACAGATTTTCAAAATTCTTTTTACTAAATTAATCTTAGTGAATTTTTCCTGATTTTTTAAGACTATTACGAGTTTCGTAGGGTGCCGGGTTATAGGGTTCTTGCCCACCCCCTCAATATATTATAATTCGAAACTAATTTTCACTTGTGTATGTAAGCATTTGTATATGAGCTAAGAAGTACACAATTTCATTGAAATATGCATTTATAGCGCTAACCACGTAAGATAGTTTGGCTTAGCCAGTAGGGCGCTAAGTCAGAGAATTTAGGGATTGTGGGTTCGAGTGTTGAGCGTGAATTTCTTTTAATATTTTATTTTTTATGTATGGCGGGTTCATTGCACAGATCTTTTTCAAGCTTTTGGTTTATCCCTTTCTTGACGGCTACTTAGAGCTGTATGATATTCAAGTAAATTGGTACCAGTACTTATACTGGAAATAAATTTACCAGTAAAAGTGAGACTTGATGCTTATTATGAGGATTTTTTTCAACATAAAGCAAGGTTGGCCTATTTATTATTGGAGTACCTATATGGAAAAAAATAAAGAAAAATATGATATATGAGACGGATTTGGAAGATTGCTATGTAGGTTTCATATCATTATGTGAAATGTAACATTCAAATTTAATTTTTTTTTTTAAAAGCCCATGTGCAAATTTTTTCCCCCGGATGGACAGACATGCAAAACTCAAAATAACTTTTAATAATCTGCGTATAACCCATTATTACATAACCTGTATATATACCCTGATTTACATATTTCCACGGCAGGAGGTTGTTCTACTCTTATTAATTTTTCTTCTAAACTATTACGCCGATCGGAAAACTAATTAGATTTAACTTTATGGGGCAAAATGTAGATGCGATTTCAAACTACAAATATCCTATACCGTTTATATATTTAAAATATTTATAGTATCTCATCTGTGATGGAAGATGACCACATTGAGCATTTTACGGGTTATTTAAAAAAATTTCAAATTTTCTTCATACACCAAAGTCGATCGTTATCCGTAAGTGTTAGTTCAATTTCAACTATTCCTTTTTCAAAGTATACCTAGGATATGTGGCATTACAAATGATGTAAATTTAAGGTTTGCGTCCACCTTCGTGGCGGGGGTGGGAATAAAAACGGGAAAATTTCCGGTTTTTTTTTTGAAAAAAATATTTTCAAATAACTTTTTTAGTAATGAAATTTTCAAGGAGGGCTGAACAGGGGTAGATAATTACAACCCCTATTTGTCCTAAAAATAAATCTTTTTTTACTAATTCTCGATGCGATTCTAATTACCGATTCGCCGATGAGTTTTGTTTGATACTATCTTTCATCGGTCATTACATTTCATTCAACGCCATCTTTTTTGTATATCCTGCAAAACTTAAGCCACTTTTTATCTCTTAACATTATCTCTAATCCACTAGCTTTTATCTAAAATAAACTACAAGACATTATGCAAAGCCGTTTAGCAATAACTAACCAAATAAGTTTGCATGGTTCGCTAAATTAGATTCTAATTAGATTCGTCCCTCATTTATATGGGGAATGTTACGTACGATTGAAATGTTTTAATTTTAACGGGACTTATAGCAATCGTATAAGTCCCGTTATTAATTTAGAAGTAGTATACTACTGTCCCTAAATTATTGTGTTTTTTTCAAAGCTATCCGACAAACGGTTTAAAAGTTTGTCATACCATAGATTTCATTATGTCATTTAATTTTCATGCTCATATTAAGGAATGAATTAAAATTCCCGTTATTTTTTAATTAATATGCTAATTTTTTTAGCTTAATTTTTATTACGATTTTTTTCTGATTTTTTGAGCATATTTTCAAACTCCTCCGACATACGTGACAAAATCTGAATATTTGGCGCCCGAAATCAGCGTCCTGAAAATTGATTTGGAAATTTCGTTATACGAAATAACAATTATTCCAATTTTTAATTTTTTTCTACAATTGTGATCATAAAGGGATTGTCTATACCGAATTTTAGCATTCTCTGATTTTATTTTCCTATTTAAAAAAATTAAAATGTCCTGGAAATGTAAGGTCCATTAGACGACTCCTGGTGGGGGCCACATAAAGCAACTGGACAGTCTATTTCAAGAAGTGGCTTTTGACATTCCTGCTTTATCGTTTAAAATTTATTTGAGCCAATTCGGTTACTTCCTTCAAATTCTACAAGAATTTAACTTCGACAAGTCCAGCCAAGATTTGCGAAATCAAGCATTTTGTAAGGGGTTTGACCATCAAAAAATTTGGAATAATCACGATTTCGATTTTAAGCCTCTGTATTTAACCTGTGAGATGGAACACAATTTGTTTTAAATACTCATTTATAGCCCAAGCTAAATAAGGTGCTTTGGCTCAGTCAGTAGGGCGCTGGGTCAAAGTCTTCGATTAGGGCGGGTATGGGTTTGATTGTTGCAGTGCATGGTTTTCTTTATTTGGTTTTTTTCATTTTTTTTATATGAGGAGTTTATTGCTTATTTGGTTCACATCCAAGTCCAATTTTATAACTTATAATAATAAATAATTATATAATAATATTGTGAAAAATTCAAAAAAATCTCATCAAGCATTGGTCAATAAAAGTTTTATATTGCAACACCAAGAAGATTATTTTATTAACTATTTTTTCTAACTGAACTATGTCTATAAAAAAAATCGTATACAAAATTTCAGCTCACTACGTAGATGCATTCTCAGGCATTCTGCAAATACATAGCGAAAAACTAAATTTTTAAAGGCAGCCCCATGAAAGAGATACCCGATTTATTCCATTTTCGAACTTAAATTTCGTTTTTTTTTTTTTATAGACAGTGTGCAAAATTTCAACTCTCGTAGTACACGCATTCTCAAGTTATCGATATCCGATAAACGGCAATGGATAAGCGTAACATCATTTCTCCAAATTACTGATACCTACAAGAAAAAAGCTAGGACAGATATAACACCAATTCTTGCGATACCCTGTAATTAATTATTAATTACAATAAATTTCAATTGAAACAAATAAATATTTTTTTTTTCTTTTTTATTTTCTCATAATAACAACTTTGTTTTGATTTATGTTGATTATGATTTTTGTGGTTTCGTTCATTTCATCTTCATATTTCCTTTTCTGGGTTCTTGGTTTCTTTCCAGCTTTCGCTGCTGATGGCGCTCCAGATGCTGCTGCTGCTGGCGCTCCAGATGCTGGTGCTGCTGGTGCTGCTGGCGCTCCAGATGCTGGTCCTGCTGGCACTCCAGATGCTGGTGCTGCTGGCAGTCCACATGCTGGTGCTGCTGGCGCTCCTGGAGTTCCTGATGCTGGTGCTGCTAGCACTGGTGCTGCTGGTGCTCCTGCTTGAGTTTCTCCTGTACCTGCAACCGTTCCTGCCCCAGTTTTTGGGGCTTCTTTTGGGGCCGCTGTTGCCATAAATTTTTCGTTATTTTTCCTGTAATGTATCAGATTTAATTATTATTAATTTACAGCGCAATGCAAAACAATAAATTTTATTTTTTTAAATACTTACCTTACACCTTTTCCTCTTTTGCCCATTTTCAACTTCAACTAACTACTACGCGACCTGTGGAATTATTTCCATTTCCATTCGTACCTTTCTTTTTTATCCGCCAGAGTTTTGTAAATATAGGGTGATTATAATTTTAGTACACATGCAAATTCAAATTTTATTTATAGTTTACGCGGGAATATATTGCATTTTTCGATTCGAGCGTCGCATGCAATGAGTTGGAAAATAATTTTCTAATATAATAATATAATTATATAATAATATAACATAAAATAAACCAAATTAAATATTAATTTAATTTTAAGAGTGCCTTTACCCATAGCCCACACGCGGAAGTTTTTAGTCAGTTGAGTACGGGTAGGGAGCACGGGCACCATACCAATCCTACTGAAAGCAAATTAGCTCCGGCCATTTTGGAATTGCGAAATTTCAATTAATTTCGGTAATCATATAAGGAACTACGCGCAGCACCATTATTGTGCTGGTACAAGGGTAGCAAATTCCTTCTTTCCCTAAAAAATTATCGTGTGGGAAGCGTACACGACCATGACTCAGGCGACGTTTGATAACTTTGGCGTAGTGAACTTTAGTTTAACACAGTGTGAGCGTTGACAACTGTTATTTCCTGACTTTTACCTCTTTTTCTCTATATATTTCTTTAATTACGGCATTTTAAGACGTAAATTAATTCCACCTCTCGGACCAAACTAATCAATTTTCCTTGACAATACACTACCGAAATCACTAAAACCAAATCAGCTGCTGGCTATAAACAACCAAAATCATTCTACCAAATATTAAAGTTGCACTGGAGTAGAAACTAGAGCTGCCCCAGCCATTGCTCTGCGCAGTGGGCGTAATTAACTTTACTATTACAACTTTCCCAACTTTTTCTCATGCATTCAACAGGAACTGCCACAGGTCGCTTGCGATCACGCTTGCACTGTGTTTCGGCCTTTACAGTAGTACTAAAGAAGGTTTATTCAAAAATAGTTAGCTGTACTATTTATCAAGATATATGGGAAACAAGTATTCCCATTAAATTGTTGAGACTTTGCAGCTGTTATGGCTGGATTACATTACAACGCCGACGCCGGCGTGGTCGTCGTCGTCGTCATACGCCGAACAAAACGCCAGGCAAATTACATTAGCACTAGGCGGCAGCGCCATATCTTAATTTCCCTTACATTTTACAGTTGAGTTATTTGCTTGTAATCTCTGCCGGTAAAATTTTGAATAATAATAAAAAATAAATTTTCTTTTCCTTCAAGTCCACATTTTTTTAATATAATATCATTTATTTTCAGAAATTTAAATATCGTTTCATTTTGTCATGTTTTTTCATAATTTAGATCTGGCATATTGGCAGCAATGGAGCGCCAGAGTTAAATTTAGGATTAGAGATGGGTTGACGACCACGCCGCCGACGACGACGACGACGACGCCGGCGTGGGTAAAGTAATGCATTTCATACTTGCAGTACTGTCTCTAAATATTTTTGACATAAAACGACGACCACGCCGACGTCGGCGTTGTTAATGTAATCCGGCCAATAGCCTGCCACGTAATTCTCTGAGTAATGTATATACATTTCTATACGAAAGACAGAGTATTGTGTTCTCTGTTCAGTGCTTTCCTATACTTTTTCACGATATTTCGTCACTAATGGCGGAATGTGGTTCCTAATGAGAATACTTTGTATACTATATACCTTGCTATTTGCCTTTCTTCAGAAAAGAAGAAGATACAATTATAGTTTGACAACTATGACAGTTGTAGTTCATGTTGTTCATCTTATTTATTTATACAATTTTTATAAAGCAGTTAAGTTATTTAGAAAGTGGCATCAACCAAAAATTATAACCAACGATAAGGTTTGTTAAGTTACCTAATTTATAGAATATAAGAGCATTTATTAAACAACCTCACATTACGCTAAGTTACAACGTGAGGTACATCGAGTATACAACACATATTGATAATATGTCGAATGAATACAAGGCTTAGAAAAATAACAAAAGTATGATAAGCAAAATAGAGTACATTTAAAATAATACCCTGACTATAATAATTTTATAAATATCTTTTCTTAATGTTGCCATACAAAACTTTTATTTTTCACTATATAACTTTTGATTTTAGGTATGCTCAGCAATTTATTGAAGAATCTCATACATCGAGTGAGTAAAACATAGTTGGAATTTTCGATAGATTCTTCATCTTTCATACAAAACATTGGTTTTTCACTATTTATTTCGACACTATCTGAGACCGCGTCGACATAGATCGCTCAAATTTGGTACCATATACTGACTTAGCATGACTGCACGTATTGCCATTTTCATATAGGAAAGAATGCCACAAGTTTTACAGTTTTATATCTTTCGCCCTATGGCATAGCTGGAGCTACCAACACAAAATAATGCTTACTGAACGGTTTCTTATACTATTTGATGTTTTTATGTTCGCTGCAGATGCAATGAGGTAAACATAGTGTTTATCATGCTCAGTCTCTCTTGCCTATACGCAAGATTCAGGTAAAAATAACCCTTGAAGATTAAAGTCGGAATGAGTTTAATTCCTTATAAGCGATTAAAATATCACTTGGGCACAAGAAAATATATTTTTTTTAATTTAATTCGATTTTCGGGTGTAAAATTTCATCTCATTACTTGAGTTTTAGGTGTTTCTTATATAGTTAACGTTTTAACGGATGCTCTAACAGTCAGTGATATACAGAACCACAATATTTGTGCCACATGAAATAGCAAATCGCTCACTCCATTGTTATAAGTCAGTGGTACCATAAACATTGACTAAACGCGCTAATTCCATGCAACGAAATATAATGGCAAATGAAAACGGGCGGAGTTTTCAGGTTTACTCATAAAATGTTCCCTAGCTTTTTGTGATATGTGAAATGTGAGAAATATCTGAGGTTTTTACATTCGTTTTGCTCTGAAGAGTTTAAGTGGGAGAAACTCATTCTGGATTCTCTGATATTTTTGCCAAAAATTAGAATTTCATTTAAGAGGAATTTTATATCTCCTTTTAGTACCTTGGGCAAAGTGAAATTTATCTTTTTCTTAAAAAATTGAGGTAGTGTGACCTGATGTACATTATTATGAACAGTTTGAAAGGATTTTTAAGGTATTCAAGAAGATTTTATCATTTGGGTAATCCTACGTTCTCTCGACTTTTGTGTTTAACTCTTAATGTTGCCATACAAAACTTTTATTTTTAATTATATTTATAACTTTTGATTTTAGGTATGCTCAGCAATTTATTGAAGAATCTCATACATCGAGTGAGTAAAACATAGTTGGAATTTTCGATAGATTGAAAAGTTGCGGCGCGGTTTTCTTCATCTTTCATACAAAACATTGGTTTTTCACTATTTATTTCGACACTATCTGAGACCGCGTCGACATAGATCGCTCATATTTGGTACCATATATTGACTTAGCATGACTGCACGTATTGCCATTTTCATATAGGAAAGAATGCCACAAGTTTTACAGTTTTATATCTTTCGCCCTATGGCATAGTTGGAGCTACCAACACAAAATAATGCTTACTGAACGGTTTCTTATACTATTTGATGTTTTTATGTTCGCTGCAGATGCAATGAGGTAAACATAGTGTTTATCATGCTCAGTCTCTCTTGCCTATACGCAAGATTCAGGTAAAAATAACCCTTGAAGATTAAAGTCGGAATGAGTTTAATTCCTTATAAGCGATTAAAATATCACTTGGGCACAAGAAAATATATTTTTTTAATTTAATTTGATTTTCGGGTGTAAAATTTCATCTCATTACTTGAGTTTTAGGTGTTTCTTATATAGTTAACGTTTTAACGAATGCTCTAACAGTCAGTGATATACAGAACCACAATATTTGTGCCACATGAAATAGCAAATCGCTCACTCCATTGTTATAAGTCAGTGGTACCATAAACATTGACTAAACGCGCTAATTCCATGCAACGAAATATAATGGCAAATGAAAACGGGCGGAGTTTTCAGGTTTACTAATAAAATGTTCCCTAGCTTTTTGTGATATGTGAAATGTGAGAAATATCGTCGACATAGATCGCTCAAATTTGGTACCATATATTGACTTAGCATGACTGCACGTATTGCCATTTTCATATAGGAAAGAATGCCACAAGTTTTACAGTTTTATATCTTTCGCCCTATGGCATAGTTGGAGCTACCAACACAAAATAATGCTTACTGAACGGTTTCTTATACTATTTGATGTTTTTATGTTCGCTGCAGATGCAATGAGGTAAACATAGTGTTTATCATGCTCAGTCTCTCTTGCCTATACGCAAGATTCAGGTAAAAATAACCCTTGAAGATTAAAGTCGGAATGAGTTTAATTCCTTATAAGCGATTAAAATATCACTTGGGCACAAGAAAATATATTTTTTTAATTTAATTCGATTTTCGGGTGTAAAATTTCATCTCATTACTTGAGTTTTAGGTGTTTCTTATATAGTTAACGTTTTAACGAATGCTCTAACAGTCAGTGATATACAGAACCACAATATTTGTGCCACATGAAATAGCAAATCGCTCACTCCATTGTTATAAGTCAGTGGTACCATAAACATTGACTAAACGCGCTAATTCCATGCAACGAAATATAATGGCAAATGAAAACGGGCGGAGTTTTCAGGTTTACTAATAAAATGTTCCCTAGCTTTTTGTGATATGTGAAATGTGAGAAATATCTAAGGTTTTTACATTCGTTTTGCTCTGAAGAGTTTAAGTGGGAGAAACTCATTCTGGATTCTCTGATATTTTTGCCAAAAATTAGAATTTCATTTAAGAGGAATTTTATATCTCCTTTTAGTACCTTGGGCAAAGTGAAATTTATCTTTTTCTTAAAAAATTGAGGTAGTGTGACCTGATGTACATTATTATGAACAGTTTGAAAGGATTTTTAAGGTATTCAAGAAGATTTTATCATTTGGGTAATCCTACGTTCTCTCGACTTTTGTGTTTAACTCTTAATGTTGCCATACAAAACTTTTATTTTTAATTATATTTATAACTTTTGATTTTAGGTATGCTCAGCAATTTATTGAAGAATCTCATACATCGAGTGAGTAAAACATAGTTGGAATTTTCGATAGATTGAAAAGTTGCGGCGCGGTTTTCTTCATCTTTCATACAAAACATTGTTTTTTCACTATTTATTTCGACACTATCTGAGACCGCGTCGACATAGATCGCTCAAATTTGGTACCATATACTGACTTAGCATGACTGCACGTATTGCCATTTTCATATAGGAAAGAATGCCACAAGTTTTACAGTTTTATATCTTTCGCCCTATGGCATAGTTGGAGCTACCAACACAAAATAATGCTTACTGAACGGTTTCTTATACTATTTGATGTTTTTATGTTCGCTGCAGATGCAATGAGGTAAACATAGTGTTTATCATGCTCAGTCTCTCTTGCCTATACGCAAGATTCAGGTAAAAATAACCCTTGAAGATTAAAGTCGGAATGAGTTTAATTCCTTATAAGCGATTAAAATATCACTTGGGCACAAGAAAATATATTTTTTTAATTTAATTCGATTTTCGGGTGTAAAATTTCATCTCATTACTTGAGTTTTAGGTGTTTCTTATATAGTTAACGTTTTAACGGATGCTCTAACAGTCAGTGATATACAGAACCACAATATTTGTGCCACATGATATAGCAAATCGCTCACTCCATTGTTATAAGTCAGTGGTACCATAAACATTGACTAAACGCGCTAATTCCATGCAACGAAATATAATGGCAAATGAAAACGGGCGGAGTTTTCAGGTTTACTCATAAAATGTTCCCTAGCTTTTTGTGATATGTGAAATGTGAGAAATATCTGAGGTTTTTACATTCGTTTTGCTCTGAGAAACTCATTCTGGATTCTCTGATATTTTTGCCAAAAATTAGAATTTCATTTAAGAGGAATTTTATATCTCCTTTTAGTACCTTGGGCAAAGTGAAATTTATCTTTTTCTTAAAAAATTGAGGTAGTGTGACCTGATGTACATTATTATGAACAGTTTGAAAGGATTTTTAAGGTATTCAAGAAGATTTTATCATTCGGGTAATCCTACGTTCTCTCGACTTTTGTGTTTAATCATTGTATGTATATGCACTGTGCCGTCACGGCATGCCGTGGGCTGATGATATGGAATGTAGCTGCCTACAGATTCGGACTCCGGCTGCACATACACACATGCAATTATCACTCAGCTGAGATGTATTGAGCGTAAAATGGTAAGGTTACTTTGTAATCAAAACTATTTTATTATTTTGTTAAGTAAGGTTAAGTAAGGAAATGTAGCTTTTGGGAAGGTAAGGAACCAACCTGTAACTTACTAGAAGATTATTTTCCTGTATGGATAGTAGTTTAGGCTCTATAGCATATATCATGTTTGGCACTTTTTCATAACTATCAATATAGAACATTCTAGAAAACGGACTCACAACGCATACATATAGATATAGATTTCTGTTTCATGGCTTGGGAAGTATTCTCGAGAGTTTTGCAATCGGGCAAACTTTCCTTCATGTTGTATACAAAACGTTGGTTTTTTTTATACCCTAGATGCAATCTATAAGCTATACTAAGTTTGTCCTTCCGTTTATAACGCCTGGAAATAATGATGGTAGAGCAAAATGGATTCGACACCCACGCATAATATTAAAAGTTACGGCCAACTCCTTTTCCACTATATATGTATTTGGACACTGCCCACTCATATATATATATAATATGGACTGACTACGTTCATTGAAATTCACTACAAAAAGTGGGCTCACTTCTATATTGCTGACTCTTTCGCTCTAAGTACCAAGTACCAACTGAGAGAGAACTGTGAACAACAAATAAATAAGTGGGTTCGTAGAAATAAATGTTATTAAATTAATTATTTAGGGTTATTACTGATAAAAGCTGTTTTACTAAAGACAATATATTCATTATATACGCAGAAGAAATTCCAAAGGATTTATTAAAGTCATTTTTGGAGCTACGTGCTCACTTTTTCAACTTTCAGCCAATGATTTTTTCAATCTTGGCACCGACGTAAGTACTCTTTTTGACACAAAATATTTTGCCCACGTGAAATAGAAAGTTAAGCAGTCCATATTATATATGTCAGTGACACTGCCTGAGAACCAGTCGACGTATAGAGCTAAAATTTGGTACATGGTGTTTTCATTGTACTACAAAATAAAATTTCAAAAATGGACTAAATCTAAATCTTTTTGCCGCAATTATCACGAGTAATTATCAGACCGCTGATATTACTCCACTTTAAACATTACAGTTTCGGGAAGTAATGTATTATAATTAAGTTTACTTACAATTCACTGAGCTTAAATATCATATCAGATCGCTGATTACTCATTATAATGCTACATTTTTGGGAAGTAGCACACTAGATAAAATCCTAGGACTAATCTTATCATTCACGAAAATTTATTTCGTTTTTCAGTATGTATTTAGACACTGTCTGACAATGCCTCGACGTAGACAGCTGAAATTTTGTATTATCATAGCAATAGTAAATTAAATTTCAATAATGAACTAAATTCGGCAAAACCTTCTCGATGTTGCCACAGAAAACTTTGGTTTTTCACTATATATTTAAACACTGTCTGGAGAACGCGTAGACGTAGAGATCTCTAATGTAGTACATGCCATTTTCATAGCAATAGTAAATACAATTTCAGTAATAAACTTTAACGGGAAAACCCTTTTTGGTGTTGTCATACAAATATGATTTTTAACTGTATATTTCGAGTACCTGAGAACGCGTAAGGTTCTAATTTGAAATTTTATTACTCTTCAATTGATAGTCTCTCACTATATAATTGGTCATTTCTACAGAACGGGTTGATGTAGAGAGCTAAAAGTTGGTACATGCTGTTTTCATACCAATAGTAAATAAAATTTCAAAAATGGGCTAAATCGGGTAACCCATTCTTGGGGTTGCCATATAAAAATATAGGTTTTTTATGTATACTGTGAAAACGATCAGTCCTACACGTTTTTATTATACTGAAAAGTTGTTCATAACGTGAAATCCTATAAAAGTGCTTATAATCATTTTTACTGTCCGACCAACCGTTTTAGAAGTATATACGAAAAACTATTACAAACATCAAACTTACATAGATATTGCCATACCTGAGAGCGCTGCCTGGGAACACGTCGACGTAGAGACCTGAAATTTGGTACATGGCATTTCCACAGCTATAGTAAATAAAATAAATAAAATAATAACTAAATCGGGCAATCGCTTTTTTCTGTTGCCGCAATTATCCCAAGTAATTATCAGACCGCTGATATTACTCCACTATAAACATTACAGTTTCGGGAAGTAATGTATCATAATTTAGTCTATCTGAAATACAATTAATTAAATTTAAATTTCATGTCAGACCGCTGATTATTTTTTATAATGCTACATTTTCGGGAAGTAGCATACTGTATGAAATCCTAGGGTATATTAATATTACCATTCACGAAAATTTTGTTTTTCACTATGTATTTATACATTGTCTGACAATACCTCGACGTAGAGAGCTGAAATTTGGTATATGGTATTCTCATAGCAATTATATATAAAATTTTAAAAATGGATTAATTCGGGTTACCCCTTCTTGGGGTTGCCATATAAAAATATAAGTTTTTTATGTATACTGTTAAAAGGATCAGTCCTACACGTTTTTATTGTACTGAAAAAATGTTCATAACATAAAATGCTATGAAAGTGGTTATAATCATTTTTACTGTCCGACCAACCGTTTTAGAAATATATACAAAAAACCACTTCAAACATCAAACTTGCATATATGTATATTGCCATACCTGGGAACGTTGCCTGAGCACAAGTCGACGTAGAAACATGACGTAGAGAGTTGAAATTTGGTATATGGTATTCTCATAGCAATAGTAAATACAATTTCAATAATGAACTAAATTTAGCAAAACCTTCTCGATGTTGCAACACAAAACTTTGGTTTTTCACTATATATTTGAACACTTCCTGGAGAAGGCGTCGACGTAGAGAGCTCTAATATGTTACATGCTTTTTCATAGCAATAGTAAATACAATTTCAGTAATGAACTTTAATGGACAAACCCTTTTTGATGTTGTCGTACAAATTTGGTTTTTAACTTGATATTTCGAGATAGTCTCTCACCATATAGTTGGCCACTTCAACAGAACGCGTTGATGTAGAGAGCTGAAAGTTGGTACGTGGTATCATTATAGCCATAGTAACTACTGTTTCAAAAATGGACTAAATCGTGTAATCCTTTCTTGGTGTTGCCATATTAACATTTAAGTTTTTTACGTATACTGTAAAAATGTCAGTCCTACACGTTTTTATTGTACTGAAAAGTTGTTCACAACATAAAATTCTGTAAAATTTTTTATAATCACTTTTACTATCTGACCAACCATTTTAGAAATATATACGAAAAACCATTTCAAGCATCAAACTTACAGAGATGGGACACAGTTTTGCTACATTACAATCATTGTTCAGATCCAAGAACAACAATATAAAAATTTTTACAAGAATTGATTTCTTTTTATGTATACTGTGAAAAGGATTAGTCGTAAACGTTGAAATCATATGGTATACTAAGTTTGTCATTAAGTTTGTAATACAGAGAAATGATGGTAGAGCAAAATGGATTGGAATTTTCCATGTGTCCATCTGTCCTCACGATAATGTGAGAACACGTGTATTTAGAGAGCTGAAAGCATAGCAATAGTAAATAAAATTTCAAAAATGAACTAAATCGGGCAACGCTTTCTTTTTGCCGAGATTATCACGAGTAATTATCAGTCCGCTGATATTACTCCATTTTAAACATTACAGTTTCGGGAAGTAATGTATTAGAATTAAGTCTACTTGCAATTCTCTAAGCTTAAAATTTCATATCAAACTGCTGATTACTCATTATAATGCTAATATTTTCGGCAAGTTGTATATTGTAATTTAGATTTATTTAGATAGATTACTTACCTGTAATAGTGTCACATCATATTTTATATATGCAAAAGGGATGTGGGCCATTTCAATAAAATGATATAAATAAAAGTTTTTAAGTTTTATTTATCACGACATATTTGCATCGCAAAATCTACGAAGGGATTTGGGGCGTTTTAATACAATTATATTAATAAAATATGGATATCTTTTATTTTTCCGCGAACGAACATTTTTATTAAGCAGTTTGCAAAGGGGTCTGGACGTTTTTATAAATTCCTAAATAGTCAGACATATACTTATTGTAATAAAGTAAAATACATTTAACCATAATTGTTAAAAGATATGTGTTGCTTATTCCTAAAAAACTTTTCCTTTTTCTTTCTTCTTTCAGATACTTGCTGCGTTCCCGTTTTTTTTTTTTTTTTTTAATTTGATTTCTCTCCCTTATCTGCCGCAATGCCGAAGAGAAAGGGTGCCTTAAGTGTACGCGCTAAAAGGCGGCGTATAAACCCCACTATTCCTGAAGAAGGAAATGTGGGGGATGCACAGGTTGCACAACCTGTTCTGCCTGTTCCTGCTGACTGGTCCGATATTGACAGTGATCAATCTTCAATGATTGTTCCACGAAGGGCCTCTCAGCATATAACAACGGCACAGGTACACAGTGTGCGTGAAGCTGTTGGAAGCTTTTCATGGCTTAATGACCCCAACATAAACGTTGGTGCAGGTACATCTAATCTTGATGACGCAAATGTCGAGCTTGCAGAACCTGTTATGCCTGTTCCTGCTGACATGTCCGATACTGACAGCGATCAATCTTCAGTGTTTGATCCAGTAAGGGCCGTTCAGCAAATATTAACGGCGCAAGTACACGTTGATGCAGGTACATCTGGCGCTTTCATTCCAGATCGACCTCGCAACGTATCTCAGGATATACAAATACAACAACCTCGAAATGTTGTTGCAGATATTCCTGAGGAAGCTATCTTCGCTATACCAAGACCGAGGAGAAATCGGAATTGGAGTAGAAATAGATCAAGATCTACTTCAAACAGAGGGAATGATAATGAAATCCAAGTTGTTCCAGTCCCTATACCAAGACCGACGAGAAAACGGAATTGGAGTAGAAGTAGATCAGAATCCACTGGGAATGATAATGATATCCAAGTAGTTCCAGTTATTCAGGATGCCAATGTTGAAGATATTTCTGACTTTCAACAAGGTAATGCTGAAACTGTGCAATTACGGAATTTCATTTTACCTCCAGCGTGGTGCGACTTAGATGAAATAACATCCATAGATATCAGTGAACATACCTGTGGTGAATTTAATTTCATCTGCGATTTTTGTAACGCTTTGTATTTTAGTGGAGAGCGTAATACTCGCGGAAATTTTGTCCATTGCTGTAATCTTGGTAAGGTTTGTCCACAACCATTGAGTCCGTATCCAACATTGTTGAAGGACTTAATATTGGGCAATCACCAACATTCGGCGAATTTTCGGCGTTTTATTCGAAAATATAATAATATGTTATCGTTTGTGTCAGTACAATCACGTACTGATACAGTTGGAGCAGGTGGTCCCTATTTTTATCGTGTACATGGTGTAATACATCATCGTATAGCGAATAGTATACGACCAGCTGGAAATGTTCGTCCCAGATATGCACAATTGTATGTGTATGATGCTGAAGAAGCATTAAGGGAAAGAGCGAATCTTGATGTTAGTAATGATCTAAATCGAGATCTATTAAGAGAATTAGATCAAGAGATTCGAAATGTGAATCCTTTTGCTCAGTCATATAAATTAATGGCACAAGTTGAGCAAGAGGTTTTAGCACAGCATGGACCTGATGCTGTTAAAGATATTCGAATGTATTTTACACGTTCGAATCCATCGGCTCAGGTGCATCAAGGTCGTCTAAATGCTCCAGTTGCAACTGATGTTGCAATGATATTTAGAAGTTCAACCGGTGCTCCACCAACTGGATCTTTCTGTATATATCCAGTTGGTAGTGGATTACGACATATTTCAAGAGAAGATGTAAATTGTGATGCTCTATCATACGTTCTCCTTTATCCAAATGGAGAACCTGGATGGAATCGCGGGTCACCTTTTACTCTCTTAGAATATTATGCGTATCGCTTTTCAGTACGATATGATAACTTAAATGTTATATTAAATGCTAGACGATTACTTCAACAGTATATAGTGGATGCATATTGCGCTGTTGAAGCAAATCGTCTACGTTATATTGAACAACATCAGAGTGATTTGAGAGCTGAATCGTATACTGATTTAACGGATCATGTACGAAACAGAGCCACTGAGGCTGGACTCCAAGCAGGTGTACCAGTAATATTGCCAAGCACTTTTATTGGAAGTGCAAGACATATGCAACAAAAATATCAAGATGCTATGGCAATGGTACGAGACTTTGGCAAGCCTGATTTGTTCATAACTTTTACATGCAACCCGAAGTGGCAAGAAATAACAACAAATTTATTTCGTGGTCAACAATCTTCGGATAGGCCGGATTTAGTAGCGCGAGTATTTTATTTAAAATACAAGGCACTACTAGAAGACATTACCAAAAAAGAAATTTTTGGTAAAGTCAAAGCCTACATGTATGTCATTGAGTTCCAAAAAAGGGGACTTCCTCATATGCATCTTTTATTAACATTAGATCATTCTAATAAAATAAGAACTGCAGAGGATATTGACAAAGTTGTAACCGCGCAACTACCTAACAAAAATATCCATCCGATACTTTTTGATATTGTCTCTTCCCAAATGATGCATGGGCCTTGCGGTCAGTCAAATCCAAATTGCCCATGTATGATTGATGGGAAATGTTCAAAGTCTTTTCCAAAAAGTTTTTGCGAAATGACATCGGTTAATTATAATGGTTATCCATTATATAAACGACCAGATAACGGTCGTTATATTATTAAAGGTAATGCTACCCTTGATAATAGATCTGTTGTACCGTATAATCCATACTTACTTCTGAAATATAATGCTCATATTAATGTTGAGGTATGCAGCTCAATACAGTCGATTAAGTATATTTATAAGTACATATATAAAGGGCATGACATGGCGTCTGTTTCATTTAATGACAATAATGCTGGTATACTAAATTGGAATGAAGTAAGGGGATATCTAGAGTCTAGATATATTTCCTCCCCCGAATCCATGTGGCGTTTGTTTAAGATGCCACTGGATGATCTTTCCCATAAAGTATATCGCCTTACAGTTCATTTGCCAAATAGGCAGCCGGTATATTTTCATCCTAATAATGAGAGAGAAGCTTTGGAAAGAGCTTCAGAGCAAGATACTCAATTAACAGGATTTTTCAAGTTAAATGAACTTGATGCTGATGCTCGACAATATCTGTATATTCAAATTCCAGAGCATTACGTTTGGCAAAAAAATCGATGGACAAAGCGAAAAAGAGGCTTTAACATCATAACTCGGATGTATTCTGTAAGTGTACGTGATATTGAAAAATATCATTTACGAATACTTCTGTCACACGTTCGGGGTCCTAAAAGTTTTGATGACCTTAAGATGTACAATGGCGTCTTATACAATTCTTTTAAGGATGCGTGTACAGCGAGAAATTTATTGCAGGATGATGGGGAATGGTATAGAGCTATCGAAGAAGCAATCACATTTGAAATGCCGAATAAATTAAGGCAACTTTTTGTATTCATTTGTGTATTTTGCTCCCCAGCTAATCCTATTGAACTTTGGCAGGAATTTGCCAATGATTTGTCCGAAGACTATATTAGGCGTTTCAATAATGAAGCCCAAGGTTTGGAAAAAGCGTTGGCTGATATTGCTCAAATGTTGGCAGCTCATAGATTTAGCTTGGCAGACTTGGGTTTACCTACTGTCGATCAATCTTTGATTTTGAATAATGCCGATATATTTATTCCTACAGAAGAGAATAGGGAATATCAGCAAGCTTATGCTAGATTAAATGCGGGGCAAAAGAAATTCTTTGATGATGTTATATCTGAATTAAATGGTATAACATCTAATGGAAAATTATTCCATTTGGATGCTTTTGCTGGTGCAGGTAAAAGCTTTGTTCTGAATGCCATTCTTAGCAAAGTGCGAGCAGATGGAAAAGTTGCAATTGCTGTCGCTTGGTCTGGAATTGCTGCTATGCTTCTTAAAGGTGGCACTACAGTCCATTCCAGATTCAAGTTACCAATTGATCCTCACGAGTCTTCCGTTTGTAATATAAGACCAAATTCACCTCAGGGTTTGGAGATAAAATCCGCAGAAGTTATTGTATGGGATGAATGTACAATGACCCATAGATATGGTTTCGAAGCTGTTGATCGCCTTTTACGCGATTTAACAGGAATTAATAGGCCATTCGGAGATAAGATTATTATTATGAGTGGCGATTGGAGGCAAATACTTCCGGTTGTCAATCTTAGTAGTACATTAACTACAGTAGAAGCTTGCATAAAGCAATCAAATCTGTGGATACATTTCCGAAGGTATACATTAGTTCAAAATATGAGAACTAATCCTTGGGAAGTTTCATTTTCCCGATGGCTTTTAAAATTAGGTGATGGCAAATTGTCCAACACCTTTGGTTTAGATGAAAATATTATCGAAATACCAACCGTTAATATTGCATCTAATGACTTGATTCTGGACGTTTATGGGCAAAACATAAATGAAATTTCAGAAGAAGATCTAATTAGTGCGGCCATTTTAAGTACAAAAAATGATGCCGTACTAGAAATAAATGAACAAATCCTCTCAAAATTATCGGGAAATATTCACACGTATTACAGTGTGGATAGCATTGAATATGTGGATGGGGATAATGATGAAGAGGATATGCTTCAAATGGATGTTATCAATTCGATTACTCCATCTGGTATGCCGACACACCAATTAAATTTAAAAGTTGGTGCAGTCATAATGCTGCTCCGCAATCTAGATATTAATGGTGGGCTATGTAATGGTACCAGACTTATTGTTAGACATTTAATGGCTGATGTTATTGATGCCGAAATTGCTGTCGGAGCAAATAAAGGCGTGCGAGCCTTTATACCTCGCATCATACTTAGTTCGTCTGACATAAGGTTTCCATTTAAATTAGTTCGGCAGCAATTTCCGGTGAGGCTTTCTTTCGCAATGACTATCAATAAGGCTCAGGGACAGAGTCTTAGAAAGGTAGGAATCTTGCTAAGAGAGCCAGTTTTCTCACACGGAATGTTATATGTTGCCTTTTCAAGGGCAACAGCACAAAGCTCTGTTCATGTTGCTATTACACGCACTAACAGACAGGGCAAATTACTCCTTGGCCGTAATCAAGTATTCACCCCGAATGTAGTATTTCGGGAAGTCTTAAACTAATTTTGGATAATTCTTTTTGTTGCCAGTGAACAGTAGAATTGTTCATTATTTGGTTTAACTTCAAAACATTTTTATCGTATAAAGTACAATAAATATCTAAAAGTATTCTTACTGTTTCTCATGTAGAAATACCTTTAAGTAAGTTGAAAATATTTTTAGATATTGTATTTTTGCGAAAATACCTAACTTCTGTTAGGAGAAACATTCATATCTTATGAATGTAAAGAATGGTTTATAGGTCTCCTTGGGAACTACCATTTTAAAAAAAAGTAAGAAAGGATATAATGGTTATAGGTCTCTTTGGGAACCCACCATTTAAAAAAAAGGGTAAGAAAAGCATGGTTATAGGCCTCCTGGGGAACCTTCCATGTAAAATAAAGGTTAACGGACCTAAAGGGACACCTCATGGGTGGTCTGGAAGATTCCTTATTATAATATATATTTAATTTTATTTTATTATTAATTTATTATTTTTATTTAAACGTACTTCTAGACCTGTGTGCCATAGAACCTGACAGCAAACAGCTCTTTCCCTTCAAGCAAGGCGAAACAAAAACGCAATGAAAATGTAAATGTAAATGTGATGCTATTTTTATCAATAAATTCAAATAGAAAAATCTGTTGTTTTCTTCAAAAGCCATTGTGTCCTCATGCAAAACGTTTCGTAAACTAAACGTAATTTTCATTCCGAAAACGTAACACTTTACGAGTACAGTTTGCGAAATATAATGTCAACTACCACTACACTGACAGTCTACGTATCTCAGTTTCACTGATGATTCGTTTCTGTTTACATTTTCGTTACGTTTGTGTTTCGCCTTCCTTGAAGGGAAATAGTTCATGATTACAATCATGAAACTTACTTGCCAACTTTTATTTGTCACTTAATAATTATTATTCTTTACCAATAAAAATCAAGATGGGACTTTGATGTGTGATCAGGAAAAATGCAAATCAGGAAATGACTTTTATTCCTGATGGTAGAAATATTAATCATCTCATAACGATTATTGATGACTTCATTAAAAAATAAAAACCGTTCAGTTAAAAGGAATTTAAACCCTATATAAGTAAACTTAAACTGTTTCAATTAAAGTAATAATTGGTTTACTATGATTTTTATATTATTAATCACAAATTTTGAAATTTTTGTAACAATGAACAGAGACCCTTTAAAATCTGCAAGTTGGTATAGAAGAGATGATAATTGGATAAATATTTCTGTGTGATTTTTTCCAAGAGAATTACAAAAGTAATCGTTATTTAAGAACCCTGATTTAAATGCTTTTTTAAGTCTATTAAGTTTATTTAGACGAGATTATGTGTGACAGAGGACTTACAATAAATAGATAGTACAGGAAGTGTGATAATTCTGGTTGTGTTAGAATCTGCTGCCGCTGTAGTGAAAGCTCAGTGCAGGCGTATATAGTAGAATCAATATAGAGAACGGGGCAACAAGATATATGGTTGAAAATATTGCGCTTGATCATATCGAAAATTATCTTAGTCGCTGTCACTTACGCCAAGCAGTTCAGGACTGTCTCGGCTGTTTCAAATGTAAACAAATCAAGCATCTGAACCTAAATTTTATTTTTCATAAAGTAACTCTTTCTTCAATATATTCTGTCCTACTCAAGCACCTCTAATAAAAGCCACGCTCATGTACAAGAGTGTTATATGTATCAACATTTCCCGTTCTTTATATATTGTAAGGCTGCGTACTCTTTCTTATACGAGTACGTATAGATGGACAAACGAACACCACAGACAGACGGACATGCACAAATCTAAAGAACTTTTAATATTATATCGGGTATAAAATGGATGTTTTAAGGAAAACTCTAAACTTCAAAATTTATGCACTTTTTTATTTATTTTTTTCGGCAACTACATTTACAAGCGTAGAAGTTATTTACATTGTTGCTTCCTTCAGCGAATGTAACAGTCATGCCTTGTGCTTTTTTTGATTTTTTTTTTGATTTAGTTTTCTTTCTGAAAAATTATTGTATTAATTAAGTTTTAAATTTACTAACATTTATGAAATATTTACCCTTTTTCCTGCTTTCCTTTTTTTTTCTTCTTCTCTTCTTTTTTCTCTTTTTCTTCTCCTTCTTTTTCTGCCCCTATCTCCATTTCTGTTTCCATTTCTTCACTAAAAATATATTAAATTTATTACGAATATCTATTTAATTAAAAAAAAAAAACACTTACAATATTATTTCTTCCAACTGGACGTCCCAACCTTCAGCTCCGGCCATTTCACAGCTAATGATATATTTAACCTGAAATTGTCCCATTGTTTTTCGCAGGAATTCTAATGTTTGTTAGTGTAATCCTATGATATGTGAACAGCAGGTTTTTGTGTTTACATTTGTTTTGCTCGAAAGAGATTAAGTGGGGAAATATCATGCAGGATTCGGGGAATTTTATTTGACAGAAATTTTACATCTCCTTTTAGTGCGTTGTTTATTGCGAAATTTATCTTTTCTTGCCAAATGGAGGTAAGGTTACCCAATGTACATTATTATGAATAGGTTGAAATAATTTTGAAGGTAGGTATTCAAGAAGATTTTATCATTCGTGTAATTCTACGTTTTCTCAATTTTTGTTTTTAAGTCGTTGTCTCAGTCGCAATTATTATGAATAGTTTGAAATAATTTTGAAGGTAGGTATTGAAGAAGATTTTATCATTCGTCTAATTCTACGTTTTCTCAATTTTTGTTTTTAAGTCGTTGTCTCAGTCGCAATACAATAATGCGTAGTATATGAGATTACCTCTTTCGGTCTAAAAAACACGGATAATTTCCAATTTTGTTCGCCTCTGTCTCTACTTATTCTTACTTATTATATTTTGACTGTATATTCCATATATATGTATTATATTCAAAGTATAACTGCAAGTTTGGTTGTAATGGACAAGAGGTGGCACCATGGAAATTTAAGTTCGAAAGTGGGACGAATCGGGTAAATCCTTCTTGGGGTTGCCATACAAAAATTTGGATTTTTTACTATAAATTTGGGCACTGCCTGAGAACGCATCGACGTTGAGAGCTGCACTCTCCCGCAGGCATGAAAGCCCACACTCACTCGCACACACACACACACACTTACACACACGTACACACACATACACTCAGTAATCCGCAGAGCAACCTAGCTACGCACGTTGGAGTCAAATGATAGCTACATATGAAGCATTAAAGCTAGGAAATTTGAAGCTGTAACCCACCTAGGCATCTATACATCATACACTGACGCCGGGCATCGCCGGCGGGTCACCCTAGTTAGGAATAAGTAACCATTGTAAACAACTATACATATAAGCATACCGTATAAACTAAATGAGTAAACATAAGCGATAAGAAGCCATAATGGCACCAATAATTAAGACCTAACATATCCAAACTGTAAATATAAACAAACACAAAAAAAAATTTTTGTAAACACAATTTTTTTTTTCCTAAGGGGAAAGGTGTAGTATGCAGCTATTTCATTGAATCGATTGATTGCAATAATTTAATATACAATTAATGCGGTCAATTGATTCACAACAATTTCGAAATCAATATGCATTACAATGCATAAACAAGCTAAAAAACAATTAGTCATTAGACAGTTGTACTAGCCGCACAGAATAGTCCGTGTTTTTTATTTTGGAGTGAAAGCTAATAAGCTGCTCCGACTTTTGACAACCATATTTATCTCGGAGTTAGAGCTTTGAATAGCCGCTCCATTGGAGTGAAAGCCACACGGCTGCTCCCAGGTCCACTCACCAAATCGGAAGATTTATCACAAATTATAAATCATAGTGTCAATAATTCTGATTACTGAACTTCTTCTTTATGATTCATTGATTGATTTGTTATAGCGATGACGCAGACACAATTACAATTGAACATTTTGCTTGCATAGCGAAATTTGCGTGTGTTGCAAATTTCTGTTAAGGTCGAGCAATTTGTTTTGTTTTTATTTTCTTTCAATTATCGTTTCGATAATTGTTTATTTTCCTTGTCTGTGGTCATGGCTTTACAGTGCATTGGATCGGTATGTAATCTTATCTATTTTCATATTTGACATAAATTTGAATTGAAAGGTTTATATATACATACATTGCAGACTGTTTTATTTAAGGGATCACAGATGAATGGCGTGCGGATTTCTTTGTCATGTTGTGATGTCAAGTTTCAGTTTTCTAAGTATGTGTTGGTAATCTTTATTTATTAGATCTGTGTCTTGTCTTAAATTAGTTACATTCTTTTTTTCCATGCAGATGTGGCATGCTTCTTTGAATTCGCGTTTTGCTTTGTTTTTCTCTGTGTTTATAATTGTTGCATTATCAAATGCGAATATGTGTCCGGTTTTTATTGTATGGGATGCTAATGCTGATCGTGGTGTTTTCTTGGTTATGTATGTTTTGTGTTGTGATAGTCTGGTTTTGAGTTTTTTTGATGTTTGTCCTATATATGCTGCAGTGCAGTTTTCATATGGTACTTTGTAGACAACATTATTGGCTTCTTGTGTGGGTATAGGGTCCTTTAATTTTGAATAGCAACTATTGTGTTGCGTTATAGGTTTGAATGCCATTTTTATTTTATTATTATTATTTTGAATTATCCTAGCGATTTTTAGGGATAGTGGATGTATATATGGGATATATCTGTATATTGGGGTAGTGCTGTCAGTTTTATTATGTTGTTAATCGTAGTATTATGTTGGGTGTTATAATAATGAGTATTCCTTGTTGCTTTCTTGATTAATGTGTCTATTGTGTGGTGTGTATAGTTGTTTTTCGTTAGAATGTCTGCTACAATTTTTATGTTCTTTTGTGTGAGTTGCTACTTATTTTAAATATTTTATTTATGAATGATTGAGCTGTGTTAATTTTTGTTTTTTGTGGGTGATTGGAGAAATAGTTCAGTATCCGGTTTGAACTACAGGGTTTACAGTACCAGTCTGTTATTACTTTATTGTTGTTTGTTCTGAGTAAGCGGATGTCCAAGAATGGGATTGTTGTATTATTCTCTTTTTCAATGGTGAATTTTAACCTATTGTGGATGCTGTTGAATGTGTGTGCGAATTCTATTTCGGAGCATTTTGGTATAGCGCAGATAATGTCATCTACGTACTTTTTTATAAATGTCGGTTTTATGTAGGATTTCTTTAATGCTTCTTCCATCACGTAATCAAGCGCCATTTCAGCTAGAATGCCAGATAGGGGTTTCCCATAGCAAGTCCATATTTTTGTCTGTACGTTTTATTATTGTATTTGAAGTAATTGCAGTCTATAACACAAAATTTAATTATTTCTTTAAAAAGAATTATGTCTATTGGTGTAATTTCTTCTATTAGGTGCCACTGATTGTTAATTATCTTTAATATTAGTTCTGTGTCAACATTTGTATAGAGAGATTCCACGTCTAATGAGATAAGATGATCATTCGGTTTTAGTGTTACACCATCTATAAAATTTTTTATTTCATATGTATTTTTTTTATATTGTGCGTACTGTGATTTATTTGCTGCAGTATATTGCATATATATTTTGAGAGATTGTAACTAGGGCTTTTAATTGTTGTAATTATTGGTCTCATGGGTATGCCGTCTTTGTGTATTTTTGGCGGCCTTCTCTAAATCTACTTTGTTTGGGGTCAAAGTAAAAACTGATTAATGTTGTTGCCTTGTACTTTTCTTAAGTTTCAGAGGGCTCGGTAGTTGTGATATATCTTTAAATTGCAGACCAACTCTAGGTTGAACTTGTAGGTGCTCAGCTTCGTCATCCAAGACATCGATCACTGCCGTCGAGGTACTAGACCTGGCTAACTCAAAAGTTTCATAATTTTTGGCGCCATCATTCTCAATAACTGGTAGATCTAAAGTTGTCTCTTCTTCTTGAAGCAAAAGTACGTAGTCGTCATCACTAAACTTTTCTGGATTTAGAGGAAAGATTCCAGTTCTATTGAAGCCAGAGATACCCTTTTATATATTAGCAATTCTTGTGAATGCTTTTGTAAAAATTGGGCATATGTCATAGAGAGTTGTCATTTTATAGGGGTTAGACCTCATAAAATTGTCACACTCTTGATTAAACGCAGCTTTCAAGCTGCTGAAAATGGTCACGTCTAAAGGCTGTAGTCGATGAGAGCAATGTGGTGGTAATGTGACGACGACTATCCCGTTGTCCTTTCAAAAGTTGTAGGCTTCTAGAGTCATATGGCTGGTGCGGTTGTCCATAATCAAAAGATCGGTGTGGTCCTTGGAAGCCTTAGTAAATTCTGCAAAATGTTTCAACCACTTTGGGAAAAGATGCTGTGTCATCCAACCATTTTTTGCACATTCATAAACAGAATTTGGTGGTCCCCCTCTTTGTAGTGCAAGTGTCATCCTTTGGCGGGGAAAGATAAACATTGGAGGAACATACGTTCCACTGGCACTGACTGCACAGCATACTGTTATATTTTTCCCTCGCTCCCAGCTTGTTGCGGAGCCAACTTGTTTGGCTCCTTTGGGTGCTAAAATCTTCCCCGGCTTTTGTACGGTAGATATGCCTGTCTCATCGAAATTATAAATTCTCGAAGCGTCAAATTTACACATTCATACGATGCCATTCTTTTAATTTGTGTCGAAATTTTATTCTTGTTCCTAGTTTTAGTATTAAATCTTTAACATCAAAGTCTGTCAAATATGTACTTCAAAGATTCAAAGTAGCCAAAAATGTCACGCTGCCCTTGTGTGCGTGAAAAGCGGTAGCTCTAGTGGAGGGAGGCCGTGGATTCAATTAAGCGAAAACCAATTCTCTTTTGTTCATGTAATGGGCGCCACGTGATTTTTGTGATAGAGATATCACGAAACTCAGCGTGTCAGTGCAGCGATTCCAAGAACGAACAAGTTACTTTGAGATATATTCTTACTTTATTCTATCATTCACTTTCAGAAACAATCAATATATCTATATGCCGTATATTATTAAGCTAGACCAAAAAAAAAAAACAATTTTTAAAACGCATACTTAACTTTAGAGAATACGTAGCAACATGGAGTGCCTCCGAATCAAATGGACCCAAGTGTACAACGCAAATTCTGCTCCAAGATTCCTTGCCGGTTACTCCGATCAATGCAATTTTCAATCCTTGAACCTTAAGTTCTCACTATGGTTGTGCAAATTTTGTACAAAAAAAAAAAAAAAAAAAAAAAAAAAAAGCGAATCAAACTCAATTTAACCATTGACTTATTTTGTGTTGTTCTCTCCTCTTCTGTGTCTCGCACTGACACACAAAATTAGCGGTTTTCTATTCACCCTAGAGGTAGTTTAACAGCATAATTCCATTGACCATTGAAGAACTTTTCTGTAACTTTGGTTTAATTGCTCAATTTTTCATTTCCGTTATGAGAAAAACAACAGTAACCATGCTAAATTTTCCGAAAAAACTCTTGCAAATTTTGGAAAAGAAATATCATAAATTTAGACTATAGAAGGTAGTGGCCAATCTAAAATTTACAGCTTTAATATTGGGATAACCACACAATCAGCATAAAAAATTTTTTCTTGAACGTTAATTAACTAATACCACACTGAATAGGTTGACTCTTTTCTATTTATTGAATGAAATTAAACTCTAGATTAATTGTAATTTCCTGGAACTAGAAAACGATAGGCATAGATTTGCCTTTAAAAAGTGATTTTGGTTGAGGGACTGCTATCATCACTGCTGGAAGAATTAATTTTGAACAAAGTCCCATTCGGATTTTCTCGACATGGCTTCGATCGATCATTTAAAAATATTTAAGAAACTACATACATCTTATCTACTTATGTTACCATTTTAATCCACGTTGATGCACCCCATCAGAACATAAATTACACTAAATTTAATTAAAAAGACAGAACTCTTACATCTTTTTGTACTATGATTGAAAATTTAAATAACTTTTTTAATAAAAATGGTAATTGTACTCACACAATAATAGTTCCGTTACCTCTTCCAATTCACACATTTTTAAAATTATCTTTATTTAATTCCTCCATTATTTTTAGTTTGCGCGTGTCTACATACAACAGTGTCACATCACAGGCACAAGCGCACTTAATTAGTAGCGTGCCACTAAATGCGAAATACACCTCACAGCCAACTCTATAATATTTATCATATGGAATTACAAGGGAAAGCACAAGCACTTCCCTATAGGAAAAAGAGATCTCCAGGAGTAATATTGTATGTCTCCAAAGGGGGATTTGATACCTCCAAGAGGCCTCTCTTTGGCATGATTTTAATATTGTCATGTCATTGGAAAAGAGGTCTCATTTTCAACTTCCCAAACATGTTAAAGTGAGGTCTCCTTTTGAACTCTTAATATACTGGGATCTGAGATCTTCTTTTGAACTGGCAATATACTTGAATGAGAGGTTTCCTTTTGAACTCGCAATATACTGAATGAGAGGTCTCCTTTTTAACTCGCAATATACTTGGATGGGAGCTCTCCTTTTGTACTCTCAGTTAACATGAACTGGAGACCTCCTTTTAATCTGACAGTAAAGTTGAAATAGAGGCCTCATTTCGGCCTCGAAATTTTTTCGAAATGGAGACCTTATTAGCTACATAGAAATTGGAAATGGAGGTCTTCTTTTTAACTGAAAATTATGATAAAATGGAGACGGTATTTTTAACTCACATTAACACGGAATTGATCTTTTCACCAAAAGAAAATATGTAGAAAGGGAAATAAAGAAATAGGCCAGAAAGCATTTTTTTTTTCGTTTTGATAATTTGCAATTTATTAGGGATGACTTAAATCGCATTATATATTACGTAAATCATACAAAAATTCACAATAATTGACATAAAAAATACATTAAAAATATAAAAATATAGAATAAAGTAAAAAAAATTGAAAAAAAAAAATCTCCGAAAAAAGTAAGTATAAAAGCATTGAATCGTAAAAATTAAATAGTTCATGTTAATATTTGTAGACAACATTACCCTATAATTCTCATAAAATATAAATTGACAGAATCATGGAATCCAAATCGGGTGTATTGAAGTGTCGCAAGTATTCAAAATTTGTCAATTGGTCATAAAAGTTTCGATCATTATCCGGCATTCATTTAGGCGATTTTATTTTGTACATCCTATAAAATTTCCCTTTTTCCAATGAAATCGCTTCTTTCATGCTTTGTTCATATTGATAGTATCCACAATCACTGGATTTCACAGCTTCTATATAAACAAGGAAATAATACAAATAAGTAGGAAAATATATTTTCGCCATATAATGAACTTACCAAACAAATGTGTGTTAAAAAGGGTATATTGCTTCAAAGATATTTTATTCTTTTCCCCAGCCCAATTAAATTTTAACAGCCCTTCTTCACTGAACATTTCTCCAAATACTTTAGATATTTTTGATTTTCCTACAAATTCTCTAATGTACTGTCCCTACAATAACAAATCATATAAAAATTACACGTTCTTATCTTTAACGCCAAAAATAGAATGACAGTCTTTTACTGTTTTCATATCGATAAAGCAAGAACAAAGGAAATAATAACGGTTGTTTTACTTCTCTTTATGCTGTGTAACCGTGCGAAACCTCTTGTTAGCCAACCCATGAACCAAAGCGTCCACATACAAAAATACCTCCACCCACGTATATTCGTACATGAACCCCCGAGACCACAGGCCGGCCGCGAAGTACAACTTAGGTCACAAAAACTCATCTTCAGGGCTTATGTAGAGAACGCACAGCTTTTGCCCGCCAGCGATCAGCCTGGAGGGGAGGTTCTTGTTCTCTACACCCTGTTGATGCTAATGTCAGCTGTGCATGAAGAAAAAAGAACTAGACAACAGACGGACAGACGGACGGACGAATAATACGATACGGACAGACGGATATACCACAATACAAATGGTACATCTCGAAATACTTTCGTCACTCGTGGACCATATACTAAGCGATGCTCCAGCCAAGATCGAAAGAAAATTGGACTCCTGATGTAATTGGAGCCCCTTGTCGTTGACATAGAGCCCCATGCTCCCTTCCTCCCTATGATCAAATCGCGGACAACAAGATTTCACTATACATGGTCTGATCCCATACTTCCCCCAGTGTGTGTGTGTACCGGCGGCGAAATTTACCCACTCACCCGCATTATGCCACCCAACCCTCTAAGAAGGAAGAAAATCTTCAAAACATCACAGGTGCATACCTAAATGCAATAAAAAAAAAAAAAAAAACAAGCGGAGAGAATGTGCATATATATATAAAAAGAACTACAAATTTCTACCCAATAGGAAGTGCTTTCCACAAGGAAATTTTAAAACTTTATTGTTAAGCTTACCCATTTAAGACACTATTCTCCTTCAGGACCATTTAAAGAAAGTTATTCAAAAATAACAAGAACATTCTTTAAGTACATCCAAGCCTGATTCTTATTTCCGGACACAAAAAAAAATTATGAATTAATACCTGATTCACTTCCTTTCAGTACACAATGACAATATTTATTTTTTATTTTTTATAATTCCATACCTGATTTACTTTTCCTTTCAGGCCACAATAATAATGTTTTGATAATTCAATACCTGATTTACTTTTCCTGATTTATATTCCTTTCAGGCCACAAAAATAATATTTTGCTTACAACACTTCTTGATTAGTTTTTTTTTTATTTATTTCAGGATACAATACTCAATATTTTCCTTTTGTCATTCACTCCCAATAGGATTTCTCAGGACACAAAAAAAAACTTTTACTTTCAATAATAATCCTGAACCAACTGTACTGTTTCCAAAAAAAAAAAACAAATACGACTTTACGTTTACCACAAACTCTCAACCTTCTGCACTTCTGCACTTGTTTTCTTCCTACACAGCCAGATAATTTTACTTTCCTCACACAAAGTACCAGTCCCACTCTCGCACCACTTCTCTTGGTCAGCCAATCATTGCCAAGCATCCATACGTCATGGAAAATTACCTAATCTTTCCTACCAAATCTGACCCTATAAGGGCATGCATAAGAAATCGCGGGTACAGTACCACAAAAAACCCAGAGTCGTGTTCAAGTATTACGCAAAAGCGGGAAGACTAAAGAGGGAATTACCATGGAATTCAAAATATGGCACGTGAAGAAAATGTAGCAATTTAGCAAATGAACCCAAATAGCGAAGGGACCAAATCGCTACAGCTGACGCCATATATCTATAGGAAAAAGCGAGACCTCGCTAAAGGAGGAATAAGGGAGGTCAGAGATCTTGCTTAAAAACGAGCTCAATATGAATACCATTGATCCTAAGTTGCTCTCAAGTTATTAACGTGAGAGTTTACGATATTCTGACATTTTTACACGCGATCTTCAACCTCCCTTATTCCTCCTTAGGGAGGTCTCGCTTTTTTTCCTGTTTCTCTAATGCATAAGTACGTTCTCGAAGTTGTCATCAATAAACTGAATTGTTCTAATTCATTAATTCCTGCACTACACTTGCTCCAAGATATACAGAAAACAAGGTAGTATATTGCGCATGTCGTTATCCTATCTCTCTCTTTCGTGTGACGTCACTTGAATTCTATTGTAGAAGTGAGTGCAGATTTCAATTTAAAAGTGCATACTTACCTAGTTGCAATACTACACGAATTCGTAGACAGTAAATTCTCGAATTCTTTGTTATTAATACCCATAAAAGTTTGTGTCAAAAGATGCAGGTTGCAATAATTGTAAGTGCTCGCCTCTCAACGAATAACTGCAGCAGCTTCAACTTACCTATTTTTTCGACATAAATTTTCGTATTAAAAAAAAGTACAATATTTTATAACTTTATGAACAGATTTTATTTAATTTTCTTTTAAGCTGATCCTTCTTCTTGCAAAACATTGTTTATTATGTTTTGATTTTGAATTCTGATTCTAAAATACATTTTACATCGAAAAAATGTTTTTATAATTTCATGATCCAAAGAGCAGTCGACTGCCAAAGAAAACAAGCTTTGTATATATCCGTCAAATGGTTCGAGAGCGTATTCTTCCTGGATATTGTTATATCTGTTCAATATAGAATCTAATTTCTTTAATTCCATAATAAATGATTTGTTTGGCTTTTGAAGACCCCCTTCATTGACTACATTTGTCCATGTTAAACCTGTGGTATCGTCTTTATCAGTAAGAATATCTATGTTTGGTTCAATATAATTTTCTTCGGGAACAATGGAATCAATTAGTTGGTCTTCTGCAACAGCAGGACTTTTCAGCAAAGAGTCTATCACTAATAAACGCGTCTTTTTTCCAAGCGATCACTTCGCTTGTTGTTTTGGTCGATATTCTCTTTATTTGAAGAACTGGCGCAAGGAAGATTTTCGGTGGGAATGGCGTCGGGTTTAAGTTTTTTGTAACTTTTTGGTGAATATTTAAGAAGTTCGTGTTGCAAGTTACGAATATAATTGCTCCAAGTGAAATGCTTTGAGCAAATATAGGCTGTGTGCAAATTTATTTCTTCTTTCCTGCCACATTTACTTTGCCAAACTTTTGCCATTGCCAAATCTTTCGGAAAGCGAAATAGTTTCACAGGCACATTATTAACTTTATTTGTATATTGTTTACTTTTCTTATTATTATTGGTATCACATCCAAGAACTGAACAAACTGCCATACTTATTTATTTAACAAAATTTATTATGAAGGAAGAAAGCGTAGCTGTCAAACGACAATAATTCAGATGACGTACATGCGCAGAAGATACACAAAATATCACGCGGGAATATATTACCTTTCTATTCTGTATATCTTGCACTTGCCCCATGGTTTGACCACGTGACTTATCTGGTTAGTGAAGGAGAAAGAGAACACGACTCTAAAAGCAAGCACGCTATACAAACAAATTGTAAATGGTACATATTCGATGTAGTGAATACCATTGGATATGTATTGATAAAACAACGAAATTTCGTGCTAAAAATAACTTAGAAATGTTGTAGTTTTACGTTTTCAAAACTTACCATAGATTCTATCCAAAAATATTGCAAACTATTATTTGTTCATATAAACACAAAAGTATTTTTAATTATTGCAAATCAAATTCTGCTACCATAGATGAAATCATAGCTTGTCATTCCGTTTGTAATGCACAGGAATAATGCTAGTAGAGCAAAATGGGTTTGGACACCCATGCATAAAATTACGAGATATTTTGATTTTTGCATGTCCATCTGTCCGTCTGTCCGTCCTCATGATAATTTGAGAGCGCGTACATTTAGAGAGTTGAAATTTTGCACATGGGCTTTTAATAAGTTCGAAAATGGGACAAATCAGGTAACTCCTTCGTAGGGTTGGCATACAAAACTTTCGTTTTCACTATATACACTGCCTGAGAACGCCCCAATGTGAAGAGCTGAAATTGTGTACCCAGTCTTTTCATAAAAAAATAGTAAATATAATTTCAAAAATAGGTATAATCTGACAAACTCTTCACCGCTTCAAAAATCAAACAGCATTTGATCGCATAGATCAACACCTCCCATATTATCGTTGTACAGTGAAACAACTTGTGGACGTGGTATTTCAATGTACCTTTTCTCCTTTTTTGACCATCGTTTTGCCATTTGTTGATGTCCAATGCCAACATAATTCGATGCCATATGCACTGGCTTATTATCATACCATTCGTTATAATTACATTTCCATCAGCACTTCGAAGTTCAGCTGAAGAACCGCGTCCTTTGGCCTTCAATTCACCATCGGCTGGAAATGGTGGATCTCTGAAACGATTGACACGCATAGTGCCAATGCTATATATTTCCTGATTCTTCAGTACTTCCATTAGTTGATACGTAGAAAAAAAGTTATCAAAGTATAACTTATGTCCTGGTGATGTCAAGGGGATTCTATCTGATAGGTGTAACACAATAGTTGCTGCAAATCTAATTTTTTTCAGGTTTTCTTGAGAAAGCTCGGTTGTTGCACCTTGATAAGCGATGAAGTCATAAGGTCTTCCGCTTTTCACACAAAGCATAAACATTTTTAGTCCCCAGGGAGTGGGCTTCCCCCTTATATACTGTTTTATTTCTAGAGTTCCTTTGAAAGGAATCATTTGTTCGTCTACTGCTAGATTTTCTTCTAATTGGTGATTCTGCATTGCCTCACGAACAGCAATCATTATTGGTCTAACTTTGTAGAATCTGTCAGCATTGTCTGGTGCTTTAGCTTGGTTATTTACAATATGTAAATTATTTCGCAGTTGGAAAAATCTGCATCTGGTCATATTATCAGTGAAGACAGATTGTTGCGTGCCTTTTGACCAATACATCCTTAAGCGTGGAAATTTTAAAATACCAATCATACCATGAAGACCAAATAGTTGCCTAATTTCTTGTAAATTAGTTGAATGAAAATGTCGTACCTCATTTTGTAAAGCGTACAGATTAGTGTATTTTGCAGCCATATCGAAAAATTCTTGGGGAAGATACTTGGAGAAATACTGTAACGGTGTTTTTAGTTCATGTGGTGATGTTGGAGCCAATTGTACAGGCGTAGTACTGTCAGTAGTTATATCATTCCGAACATGACGCCATCTTATATTTTCTGGCTTAGTGGTAACAAATGAATGATTTTCCTCTACTTCTGGTTTTAGAACTGTTTCTGGAATTGATAATGGTGTTTTTCTAGTGTGACGAAGCACTCTAGTGGAAAAGAAATCGCCATCTTGTACAAATGAACCGGAGCTTGTTACCGTTTCGGAAACTGCTTTATATGGACGACTGTGGGGTTTTTTCGGTGAAATTGAAATAAATTCACTTGCAGCCGGACATGGTGGTACTGTAGTAGGCTCAAGCTGAGGCTGAAACAAGCGTGGTACAACTCGATTTCGCAATTGTCGTGGAGTATAATAACGTCCTAAATGCAAACAAATCTTACTATAATATTTATCATAATCTTCGTTATCTTCGACGTCTGTGGCAAATGGATCTTCTTCCGATTCACTATCATCAAATGATAATGGTGGATTTCTTAGTGCGATATGTTCAGCTTCATCATCATCCAGCTCTATGTCTGACAAATGTTCTATACTTTCAAGCAACTCTTCTTCAGTCAATTTCTTATCTCTAGAACTAGCCATTTTTTCACAAAATAGAGCAACCTGAAGCAAAAGGGGAAAAAATGCATCAAATATGCAAGTGAAAATACAGAAAAGTGGAAAATCATAAAAACACAAGTAAAATGAGAAAATAAAAATTAACTGCAATTTTTAGAAAGCACTTTATTTTACAACCGTTGAATCCCGATGTCCTCTACAGAGGACAGACATAAAACTTATTGTGGGGTCCATAAGTTGTTTTATTTATAAACGGAACTGAAGCACTATAGTTTGTTTATCCTTTATTTATATAAAAAAAACTAATACACATAAAATTACAGGATATTTGATTTTTTTTTTCACTTCGAAAACACAAACTGAAAATAAAGATTTCTTTTCGCACTTCTGCTGTTGAAACTAAAATTCAACTGATATAAGTCTCATTTAGTTTTCAGTGGAATCGGATAGTCGATAAAGCAGTGAGTTTCTGAGAAGACAGTGTTGAGAGCAGCTTTGGTTTCTGAAAATTAGAAAGATTTTTCGGCTGCCAAAGTTTGTCCTCTGGAGAGGACACCAGGACCCAAAGGGTTAACAATCATTTTTGCGGCCGCACCCTAACTACCACAATTTACCAATTTACAATCTTATTTGTGTACTTATCTCGTATATTATGTGTTGCTCCAATTTCGTGAGTTTCTTCAATTTCTCCACTTACAGTCGGCAGAGACTCCGCTATCGCCTTTACGATTTGTTTTCCTTCTTTTTAATTTTTGCCAACAGGAACTCAGGTTATGCTTCCAGAAGTTTTTATATCTGTCGCAGGAACTCAGCTTCTCCCTTTGTTACTTCTAAATACCTTCTTCAGCCGCAGGAACTCAGCTTCTCTTCTATGCTTGCAAATATTGTAATTCCAGCCGCAGAACTCAGCTTCTCTTTGAATGATTGTCAATCCTTTCTTTTCTTCTTTTTTTTTTAGTCGCAGAACTCAGCTTCTTTTTTCTAACCCTTTCTTCTCGCCAACCAAAATTCACCGCTCTGTTCCTCGACTCTCCTTCCCAAAAAAAAAAAGCCATTCACCATCTTCCTGTCGCCACCTCCCTTTCTCGTTCAGCTTTTTTCTTTTCAGCCGGTTATCAGCCAGATTTCGATCAATTTTGACGAATCCAAAATTAGTATACCATAAAAGGGGTTTGCATCTTATGTACGAAATGAAATAATCCCTAGCTCACTACCGTAGACTATTATAAATACAATTTATAGCGTTTTGGGAATACCACACCATCCATGCAAATAACAATAATAATTCTTTATTGACTTACTCAATTGAGGTACAAAGCTCTTTTCGCGCATTGGGTTGCTTGTGCTCTTACAAGCATTTAATTGAATTATTGAACTCTGCCATGATCCTTGCTGAAAGTGAATAACATATAAAGTCAATGTCATTTCAATTGAACTAATTCTCTTCCACAGTCTGGTCATGTCTTCATTTCCTGGAAATGACTGAATTTCAAATTAAGTAATTATGGAGACAGTCTGTCTAGTAGTAGAAACATTTCTATATAATTTTCTGCTTCCGGAAATTCTGCCTATCATGCCATAATTAGTGCGTACAAATTACAAGGAAAAAATTTCGAAAAAGTTCCGAAGAAAAAATGATCATTTTAGCAGTAAATTTGGAATGCTCACAAAAATGGTTAGCAGACAGGGACCGAATCAATCCAACTTTTTTGGGCTGTTGTTGGCCATCAATAATTCTGAAGAAAAATGTAAAAAAGAATTTTTTTTTATTGTAAATAAAGGGCTCATAGTCACATCTTTCCGGTTAGCATTTCTTTTCCATGAAGTGATTGCAATCTGTCAATGTCATAGACAAACTAATAACTTCCAAAGGCTGGCCTGGTATCTATGTAGTATTTGCATTTTCTCTCTTTATTTAAATTGACGTTTTCCTATACAGGACCAATATTATAAAAATTAAAATTAAAAATAAAGTAGGGAAAGGTAGAAGGTAAGAATAGCATATAAAAAATAGGCAGAATAAATATGTAAAATTAAAAATTCTTGTATGAAATAAAAACTTGAGAATTTAGAAAAATAATTCTTTATCCTCTCTAGCTTAAACTGGTACACTAGTGTCCTTGTCAGGGTATGGTATCGCATTTTTAGTCAATCTCGCTCGCAATCCACTTCTTTTTAGGATCTGTTTTTTTAAAGTCTGGATACAAATTGCTATGTTCCTGAACACAACGCAAAAGGAATGGCTTTTGGTCTTCGTCAGTTGTGATTAACCCGTGAAAATCTTGCATCAATTTGATAATTTCCAGATAAGCAGCATTATTTTCCCATGAAGACAAACTTATCTGAATAAAACTGTCGTCGAGATAATAAACGTTTTCTCTTCTCAGACACCAAATCATTCAGCGTTTTATCTGCAACAAAAAAATAAGATCATTTCATTATTAACAAAATAATCAAAAGATCAGAAAAGATATTTATTTATCAACTTACCAAAAAACGTGTTGGACCTTTCTTTCTTCGATTGGATATATCGTTTGCCAAAATCTGAGATTTTATCCCTGTTTAAGTTGTCTAACATTTTCTTCTTTGTTTGGTTATCAACTAAATTATCAAAGAGTGATAACATGACTGTATCTTCACACAAGTGTTGGCCAAACTTGCTTAGCCCTTGTGGGCACACCCAGGTACCCGGGTAACTATTTGAACTTTCTTCTGCGAATTCATTATGAAAAAATAATTTTTCTAAGTTGATCTTCTAGTTAATCCTAAATCATGTAATTCTAAGACAATTAACCCGTTTTCCTACTAAAAATGTAAAGTCAGGTGGACGAAAATTGCTAGTAATAAATTTTCTCCTCAAAGGCACACCCATGGTACCCGGGTACCTTTATAAATATTTGGTATCAAATAGCACGTGTTGAGCGAAAATTGTACATAAATAGGGCAAGAT
Organism: Dioctria rufipes; assembly: GCA_963924295.1. NCBI lineage: Eukaryota > Metazoa > Arthropoda > Insecta > Diptera > Asilidae > Dioctria > Dioctria rufipes. The sequence goes on along the minus strand of OZ002740.1, from coordinate 335,537,922 downwards.
TTACTAAAAACAAAATGAAATTATTTTGTAAATATTGTATTTATTGATATATCGCACATAATTATGAATCTAAGATTAATTTGGGACTCGATTGACTTGGTGGTGATAGATCTGTAATTATAAAATATCTATTAGTCTATTGATAATTTTACTAAAATATTTGGCAAAAATTACTTTTCAGTTGCATCCGCTACATTTACTCAATGTTACTGCATGGACGTTGCAAATTGGACGGTTGCATATTATGCAAGACTTTCGCGATTTGCGATACCTCTTTTTTAGTGACGACATGCATACATGGCAGTTGCCAACTACTGCCAGACGGCCTGAAGCATCCCGTGCAGGAATTACCGCTCCTGTTGTTGTCGAAATTGGGATGTTTATAGGATGACCCAGAACACTCTCGATCCCATTTCTCGTGCTGAAATTTCGATACACATTTGGTGTCTCTGAGCGCATGTTGATAGCCGGCAATGCCAGTTGCTTCCCCAAATCTTTCAAAAAAGATCGGCGGGAATCAGTTGGTTTGTTACATCCTGGATTATTTTCCATAAAGACAATGTATGCAGCCAGCGCTGCAACATCCAGCATATTGTAGAAGAAAGCTAATGGCCACCGCAGGGTTCTTCGTTTAGTAGAATAAGCGGCCAGCATCTTGTCCATTGTATCCACTCCACCTTTCGTCCTATTGTAGTATGCTATGACTTCAGGTTTTTTGAGTACACCTGATACTTCATCAGTGCGGTGCAGCGTGGACAACATAACGACCGCTTTGTTTTTTTTTGGAACGTAGGAACATATAGTTATGTTGTCATTAAATCCAAAAATGGTGGAATGTACTTCACGTGTTTTAGATGGCAGCATCTGCGGTGGAATATAACTTTTGTTTTTCTTCAGTGTACCCACTAAAGATAAATCCCATGCCATTAGAAAACGTGCGAGTGGGAGAGATGTGAAGAAATTGTCAGTAACAATGTTTCGACCAGTACCCTTGTACCGCAAACACAAATCTCTCACCACACGTTCTCCTTGATTCATTTCACGTGTCGCACCCGTCTTTCCTGTATAGATTTGGCCTTGCAATGGAAATGAGTTTTTGGCATCACAAGCCCACCAAATTTTTATGCCATATTTTGAAGGTTTGGACGGCATATATTGTGTAAACTTAGTGCGACCCCGGAATGGAAACAACTGTTCATCAATTGTTATGCAGTCAGTGGGTACGTATTGAGAAGCCAAATTGGCGTTCAACATTATAAATAAATCCGAAATTGCGGCTGCTTTATCGTCCTTTATTCGTTCTGGCCTCGAGTACGGATTGTCGAAGCGAATAAATCTGGAAATAGCTTTGAACCGATTTATACCCATGGCTGCTCTGTAGATTGGATACGCATCGGACTTCCACAGCTCCCTTGTGTGTTCACTGTTCGAATGATGAACTCCAGCCGTAATTAATACTCCCAAGTACGCGTCAAATTCTTCTACCGTCAATTCTTTCCAAGATTTTTGATTTTCAGGATTTCCAACATTTTGAGCAGCATGGACAGATCTGGCTTTGCGATTTGTTTCCCGAATAATTATATCACACATGTTACTGTCAAGAAAACACTTGAAAGTATCACGTATTGATAATGTTTGATTTGATCGGGCTGGACCATGTCTATGACGGAGGATATTATGCCTCGGAATTCTGACATTTTGGGGAGGACTGCACTTCCATCTAGTTTTATCTTTACCATACAAAAAATTGGCAACGTCATCTGCAGCTTCCTCTCCGGATTCAGTATATATTTCATCATCTTCATCGGTTTCCTCACTGCATTCAATTCGTACATCATTTGAGTATACATCGTCAATATCTGATTCTTCAGGATTGCGATCTCGGATCATGGTCGAGGGAGGAAGCCAGTCTTCATCACTTGTCTCATCACTATCAAGTTCACGAAAAGCCGTTGAAGTTTCTCCAACTTCGTCTTCTTTAGCATCTTTCAAGGCATTTCTAATGTACTCTTGCTGTTCTTCGTACGACATTGCATTGAATGTAGCCTTTGAAATATCCATTTTGCACTGTGAAAAATAATTAGAATTTTATTTTGTGCGCTAAGATAACTCCATAAGTTAAAAACAAAAATACTTACCGAAAATTAAAACAACAATTCAAAGATTTATTCACAATTAAATTTCCTAGATTCTTATACGTCGAACTCTGAAAATATTATGTTGTGCGTAGTCCAGTATTACACTATATATAGTATATTCCCTGCTTGAGGTGGGAGGCATAGTAAATAAGAGGTTAGCTAGATGTTCTAAAGGGCTCTTTCAAATGAGTGTTCTTCATGCAGTAGGTATGAAAATCAGTTTTATATGGAAGAGGTAAAAGAGTAAATAGGAATTTCCACAATTATGATGTACTGTAGAAGGAAATTTCCAGGTAAAATTTAAACTTTTTCACGTATTACGCCAGACTAACACAACAAAAACACATTCACGGCATTTTATTATCTGAATATGACGACTGCGGTTTTGCGGCTGTTCGTAGCCCATTCCTCAGAATGAAAAAGACACGAAATACAGTGACTCAGAGAATATTGTCAACCACGCGGTGCATATCCTTTCTTACAGGTCATAGAATCCTACTCATCCTTTATCTGTCCTCCATAAAAGACAGAAACAATTAACAATATATTTGCCTTTTTGGATTATAAACACATATACCTGTTTATTATTAGCAAGAAACAAGTTTAAAATCAATAGATATGAAAAAAAAAAATTATGTGAACGCAATAATAATAACTTTTCCAAAGAAAATGTATCAGGTACCCAGGTACCATGGGTGTGCCCATTGCGAAGATTTTTCTCGTGTGCACACAAGGGTTAGGGCTGCTTTAGAATATGTTGGGTCAACTTTTTCGTAGTTCTTTAACGTCTTTGAGAAGCATAAATCTTGGTTAAGTGCTTCTATCGCCACTCTGTATTCGAGCCAAGCTTTTACATATACTGTGACAATAAACAAGCAATTATCTTGCAGGGCTTGTTTGTCCTTGTCGGCTGTTTTGAACTGAGACTGAAGCGAACATATTTAAGTAAATCGCTCTTACCATCCATCTTGTCTGATACATAGCTCCAGGAGGCCTACTTTTCATTTTCTTCTCTGGATCTCCTCCAAAAATACTATGCATAGTTCGATCAGTTCGGGATAATCGTTTTATATCAGAAAAATATTGTGTTACGAAATCTGTGCACATTTCGATCTGTTTGAAGAGCGGAATATCTGGAGTTTTTTTACTTTGGTTTTGAACATAATTGTAAGAACTCAATTCATAAATATGATGGCGAAAAGCGAAAAGTAACAATTCTCTTTCTAAGTTTTGTTCCAAAAGGGCACAAGCTCCTTTGAAACGGCCAGAGTTCGAATTTGTTGTATTATTTTCATTAAGGTCACAATTACAGAGCGCATTTGAAACGGCTTTAGCTTGATCTTTCCCAGAAGAACTCTCCAGTTTTGGTACTGCAAAAAATTGTTCTCTATCATCAAATGAAATGAGTATTGGCAGGCGTTCTCCTTTTGAACTTCTCACATCTAAGTAACAGTTTTCCATCCCAAAGAACTCTGACTACGTCCGGCAATTCGTTCTGAAAACAAGTTTTTTTTAGCTTCTGCTCTGATTCGTTGAATCGAGGATTTGTTTATTGGTAATTCATCACAGCTCAGATCCAATGCTTTTACGACCGCCTGAAGGATATAAACGGATTCTCTTATGCTTAGCTGGAATCTGTCTAAAGCTGCAACTAATTTAGGAGTGGTGATCAAATCATTTCTTTCTCTTTTGCAGCTCGTTTCAGGCTAAGGTGTAAGCGAAGCCTTGTGCAAGTTGACTCCAGAACTCATAATCTCTTCTTCTTCATCTGAATCTTTAGGAAGGTGGAAATCTTATGAAGAAGAAGTTGATGCAACCTCCATTGTTTCTGTTTTCTTTTTTCTTCTTCTAATTTCCGTTGCATTGCGCTTTCTTCTTTATCAGCTTACTTGTTCTCTACTGGAACAATCCGGAGTTCTCCGTCGGCCAACTCATGAATTCAGGCGTCCATTCACAAATATACCTCTAACCGTACATTTATACACCAAACCCTAAACTCATAGACTGGCCGCAAAGCATGCTTATGCTGCAAAAATTCGTCCGCAGCTTTTTGCTTTTTGCCCACAATCGATCAGCCGAAAAGGGAGGTTCTTGCTCGCTACACTCTTTGAATGCTCAAGATAGCTGTGCATGATAGTCATGAAGGTAATAATCAAACAGACGGACGGACATAAAAATTGTTGTGTAGGAACAGACTACAGACGGACGGACAGACGAAGACTTGCTGAAATGTAATACAAAAAAACAATGTATGCGATCGAAATAAAGTATATGTAGACCCTTTCTACGTCAAACCACTCAACATTCCAGCCGGAGAGGGATCCACGCGAAAGATAAAGATGGAGGGTACTCCTGGTGTTGATGGAGCCCCAAACTTTGACCTAATCAGGCCCAACGCCCCCAACCACTCCGGCTAAGTGGATCAAAGCTAGAATATTTCTTAACCCCATGTGTGGTGATTCAAAGAATCTCAAACATGCACCACGCTACATGTTCACTCCCGCATTCCTCTTACCGCCCACATTTTCTCCCTCGTCCCATCGAAAGTTCCTTTACCACATAGTATTTCTTTCTCTTTTATGTATATACATACATATATTACGAAATAAGTACAAATAATAAAAAAAAAAACCAAATGAGATAAAAAATATATCTATTAGTACTCACTTATGCAACATTTATTTAAGACCAAGTGTAATTCTTGGATAAATTTCATCAACAATACAATTTCAATCCAAAACTTTTATTAACCTTTGTAAATAGGTTTAATAGCTGCAAACTTTCATTCTTTCCTTCTTGGAATTTATCAAACTTTACTTTATATATTGAACAAAAAAATTTTATATCTTCACTCACGAATCTCCAAAAACCAACTTTTTCTTCTAAAGAAAGAATTTTGACAGATGACCGCCTCAAACACGATTATCTTCCCAGACTTCGTTGATTTTGTTCTGGGTTTTTATGAGATACCCAAGGATTGGGGAGTGCTTTCTACACAGAGAAGATCACCAGTCCCAATTTTATTTATTTAAACACTGGATAACTTTTTGTACACTATGTATGAAATTTTATTAAACAACTTTGTACACTTAATACAATAAATTTTTATTTAACATGTAGATTTTCTTTTTCTAGAGATCTGAAGGCCTTACCTCTGGTAGGGGGACTCTTCAGATCACTTCAAAAGTTAGGAAAACTCTGCTCGTTCCTAGCAACATCAACTGAATTTATTTAAGTTCTCCCTCCACGAATTATTGAAAAAATTCGAAGTAAAAATCTATCGGCCAATCAATTTCTTCGATAAGTGAAAAAGATGCTATTCTCAGCAAGAATCGATTTAAGGGGAAAAGTGATTAAATCGTATGAGTTCAAGTACTTTGAACTCATCACAAAAAACGTAAATCGCTTGCGTCGGCATTATTGGTTTTCGTGACAAAAATATTTTAAAATCGCATAATTCATATGCGTTCAAGTACTTTAAACTCATCGCGAGGAAATTATTTACGTTGGCGTAAATAATTTAGAAGGTGAAATCCGAGATACTAACATTTGCTTTGGAGAAATTTTGTGAGAAAAAGTAACCAAGGCATAAATGAACCATGAAGATAATTTAGGAAAGAAATTTATTGGTTTCATGCTAGTGCGATGCATGTTTTAGGATTTTAATGCTAGTGAGATGAAAATGTTTTGAATTTCAGGGTAACTTACAGATAACGCCAAACGAGGGATGCTAATGATGTCACGTGAAGTAACTAGGGTGTAAGGTGACGCGTATAGCGAGCACTTACAACAATTTTCTTGGATTTTTCTCTCTAAAAAAAAAACTGAATCGTGTTCCGCCTTTTCCAGCTACTACGTTCGTGACTTTTCTACCCACCCTTCTTTTTTGACAGGCAGCGCTCTTCTTCTTATCGTCGATTCGGGGGCGTTCGGCGCGTATAGAAAGCAGCCCGCGCATTCATTCTGAAGCTAGCCTCAGTGTAGCATACTGCTGCATGCAGTATGCTACGACCACAACAACCGGCAAAGCACCTTGGAGCTCTCTCTGTTTTATCAAAAAATTTTTGTCTTCTTTTATTTTCATTCTTTCGAGTCGTGCAATATCAAATATGTTGTCCAGCTTTCTTTCAAAATTATTTTCACGGTTCTTATAAATGTCTTGAGTTTTCTTACGATTTGTTTGCAGCTCTCTCCAAACATAATATAAATCAACAAGTTTCTTCACGCAGTTAGGAAATGCTTTTACGGGAATGCTTGCCTATTCCCATAATATAATACACTCCCGAATCATAAGATTTGCACTTTCACTGACAGTGAGCTTGACTTCCGAATATGCGTAAAAAAACTTCGAAAAATAAGGGGTGCCCCAGTGTGTATATTCAGGAAAGTGTTAAGCCATGACAACTCAGTGAAACCCGCACTATCGGATAACCTTGAGTCTAAAGAAAACCTTAACAACACAAGAAAGAGAATGGAAGAATTTTTATTTTTAACGATTCTGAATTAAATTATAAATAAGTACTAGAAGAAAAAACAGCCGCCTCGTCCGGGGTTTGAAACCGGCACTTTCCGCTTTCCGGGCGACTGGTATAGTACCATTGAACTCAGTATCATAGTACCACACTCAAAATGACTTTATTTTTATTGTGAGAACTCACGTTATAAAGCTGTCACATCACATTTAAAGACGTTCATAATACCACTTTATTGTTATTCGGAATTCTCCATATTTTATCATAAAATAAAGTTCGCACCACTGGTGTATATAATGTCATCATCCATCATCCGCCAAATGCGATGATTTGATAATTTGGGATGAAAGCTCAGGGGTTCGGGAAGTCAGCGGTGTATAATCTAATTCATTTACAGTTACATTTAAAATTATTCTAATCCCTTAATGTTAACAACATTTATTTAATATTTAATAATATACCTAATATTGGATACTCTTTAGTTTAATTCACCTACTTCCTTGGGGGCATACTTGCAATCCAAGAAGTAGAGTAGTGAACCTTGTCAACCCTTTAACGGAGAGGGCTCCGGGAGAGACAAGGGAAATGAGAAATCTTCTGGTTCATTTCGTTATAATATATTGGTACTTCCAGCTTCTTGTACACATAAAGCCTTATCTTAAACTTACACGGGCACAAACATCTCTGTCCCGAAAAATTAATACATAATAGGGATTTTATCCTCTTTCTCCATATCACATAGGACTTAATTAACGTACGTTATATCAAGAAATTCAAAACATGAGTAGACTAATAACTCAACGACAGGTGAACTTTTCCCTTGAAATGTGTGTATTTGATAATAAAGATAAATCTGGGTTTGTAAAATATTCGATAGCTGAACGCTGATGAAACAGAAGTTTCCGAAAAGAGAAAAGTTTTACTATCACTACTAAAATATGTTTTCTAACATGTAAACATTATTTTAGAATCAACAAGTATTAACTAATTTAAATGTAGTTCTGGTCAATTGCGTCAATGTTAGATTATATTCTGGTAATCAAATAATATTCGTCACTTTCTAACTCTGAAAATTTGGTTAATTTGAAAAATGCTTTGGCTTTACCTTCCGTTCACGGAGATACTTCTTATCCGAAAATGATTCTCTATAGGTTATATAGTCTAAATAGCTTAATTAGTTATCGTTCAGGGCATGACGGATACTCACTAAAGGAACGGTTTTTTTTTCCACTATTTTAGTCTTAATAAAAGAAAAAACTTGACTTACAGATCAATGCTGGGGTTCCCCAGTAGAGGCGCCTCCTTGAAAGCTCAGCTCCTTCACTGCTAAAAAGAATTAATATACCTGGACATATAAACGCTGTTGCCTAGTGGAATCCCTGTGTTGGACGGTTAGTTACCTGGTTGTCTAACATTTCCACGATTACTCAGAAGCAATTATAACTAAACGTATATCTAATGCTGGCTTGGAAGTACTGAGATCTCTCTTATGAGAATTCCCTGAAATTAAAATTTGTCTCGTAGACACTGAATGGGATCGTGCGTAGCACCCCTTGTAGTAAACAAAAAAAAAAAAAAATGCTGAATATCACTAACATCTCTCTTGTACTGCGATGATGTGCAGGAATGTATAGTTTGTATATATAGTAGGATGCAGCAGAATTATACAAAGTCCTGCCGTCTAAGCACGGAAAGATCTTGTGCGTAGCACCCCTTGTAGTAAAATCTCAGCTGTGTTATAGGCACAAAACTCATCTCTGGTATGGCGATGATGCACAAGAGTGTATATATTGAGATATGTAAGGTGGGCTGTATGCACTTCAGTTGAAAAAAATTCTGCCGCTTGGACAGTGAATGTATCTAGATACTTCTGGATAGCACAAAGATTACTCCTCAAGCTTCGATGACTCCGGTAAAATCGGATTCATTTCGTTGTTAACTTCGCAAACCAGACAAATTTTATAAAAACTTATTAAAATTGGCAAAATTCTTTTTCTACCAGCAGAACGCGTGGGCTTTTTTTCGCAAAGAACTGGCACGTCCATATCCCACAGCTCAATTCTTGATAGCTCTTCTTCTCCTCCTTGTCACCAAACTCCGCTATATGGAACCGCTCCTCTGTGTCAATTAGGTGGCGTTCGGTTAACCGAATCAGTCGCACCGTTCACATAGGCAATAGCTTACACGTAGCAGACTCTTGCTAGCTTCAGTGTAGCCTACTGCTGCATACAGTATGTTACGACCATAGAAATCAAATCACTTTATTATCCCATCTATTGTAAGACACGAAGACTATGGTAGAGAATTTTGAATATCAGCACACATACACACCGAGGGGTGTGGGTAGTCAGTGACTGAACGCAGGCTACTCGCTGAACCTAAAAAGATGGAAACAAATACACTAATAAGCCAATTTGCCAAGTAATATGTCTCGACTGATTATACTACACATGCATTGCACACTCAAATAAAAACACTTAGGGCATTTACAAATGTCCTTCATACAAAATTACTAGCATGACTAGCATGCAAGGAGAAAACCTTTCCTGCATCTGTCAGGAACAAAATTAACACGAAATTCAAATAAGCGGAGGGTGGAACAAAACCGTACCTCACTCTCCCTGTAATAATTTTCCTTTTGGAGTAAACCATCCACACACACAGATGACTGAGTATAGGAAAAAACCATACCGTATACTCAGTTTTGCTACAACTACACTTTAACTAACACTCACACAATCAAAATCAAATAACTACATATGTACTACTACCAAGGCTCACTGATCGCTTATTCACACACGTGTCCTACCTTATAAATTAAATTAATTTAAAACTAATACTATGTTCAGACCGCTCCGAAATTACGGAATTTTGACGAGGTAATTTTGAAATTATGCGAAGGTGTTCACACTGCTACTGAGATAATTTCAGCTGTCATTTATCAAATATAAAGTACCAAATGTCAAATTTCAGTAAAGTAAATCAGTCAATTAGGAAAAAAAAGAAAAGAAAAATATATATATATAAAAATATTACTCTATGAAATAGACATTGAAAAAAAAAAACATTATAAATAATATTTTTTTTTGTAAGAAAGGGGATTATTATCGAAGAAAGCGACAACATCATATTCAAAGGATTTTAAATTTGCAACAATTTTACTAAATGCAATTGCAAGAAAAAAAGTATTACACAACTTCTTAAATGACCACAATGAGCACATTAATCATAAATGGTGATTTATAGAAAAAGAGAAAAATACATGGCTGAATGCCGCTGGATGAGTGCGTTCATTAATTATCACATGATTTTGCATGTCATTTCATCCAAATTACGTCGAAATTACGTGATTTTGAAATTACGCCAATGTATAGGAAATTACGTGATTTCGAAGGTGATTTCAGAAAATAATTCAAAATTACGTAATTTCGGCGCAGTCTGAATACTACCACTAAATACATCCATGAGCTTAATGAGGTTTACTCACCTAAAATTGTCCACTGTTATAATGTTTTTTTTTAAATAATTTTTATTGAATTATTACTCTTAAATATATACATATGTACTGTAATAACACTTGTAATGGCCACTGGGTGAATGATCGAGATTTCATCCTGCATCATTCAGTGATACAAACAAAACAGATTTTTTTACCTTTCCAAGCACATACGTAACATAAATACAGGATGCATGAAACAAGTCCAAGCTTGCTTCCTGCATTCTCCTGCTACATCCTTAAAACATCCTTGTGAGGAAAAATAACAAAACAACGACGCAGAAGTAAATGTTCTACCGCATGCACATGTCTACCCAAATTCCTAGAAGGATACATAATCAGGGATGCAGTAAAGAAAAGGACTACGGACCGATATTCTAAAACTCTCAGAATCAAATTCATTGTCGGCATCATGGGCATGCCCTACCTACCAATGTCTATCTCGGCCAAGCCCTTATTTACATATCCAAATATGGGTATCATTTTTTTAACTTTCTATACTTATCCCCGATTCTATATAAGAGACTTTTAAGAGATCTCTTAACGTCTTAAATTTAGCAAGTAAGAGATTTTAGCAGAATTAGTATTCTACATAAATTTTTGTGGAGAAATATTAACTTTAACCCTCTTTGGAGAATCTTTTAGTCAGCCCAGCTATTAAAGACGTTTACTTTTCAAAAAGGACGAAGAAGAAGTAATGTTTTTGGGAGGCGATGATGGTAATATGACCAAACCACACGTAGCTATAATTGTATGCGTCTTTAATCAAGCTGCAATTATCGATATAAATAATAATTGTATGATAAATTCACAGCACGTAATGATAATTGAATTATTATTTTAATATCTAAATCGCGGGTAAAGAGTTCCACAGCCGTCGTTACATCCAACAGGATTTTCGTTTAAATCTGTAGCAAAAAAATAATTGTTACCAAAACTTTGAAGTGACGATAATATTGTCGAGTAATGGAGATTATCGTAAGGCTATGTCATTTCTATCACTTTAAAGGCAAAAGATTTTAGCATTCTGAAATTCTATACAGCCTCAGATATAGCAAAGTGATTCAAGTCGTCTCTCACATTGCTCAGAGCTATCCTCTGTGCATGTCTCAAATTGTATAATTATTTTATATTTCACAAACTTGTACATATTTATATAATATATACGGATTATATAAATATGTTACAGCATTTTTATCCAACATTTCGGTATTTTAAAACAAAACAATTTCTGCAACTATCACGATAAGAGATTTAAGCTAGAATACCAAATCTCTTAAAAAAAAATTTCCACAAAAGTTAAGAGATCAGCTGACGTCTGAAACATCTCTTAACTCTTTACGTAGAATACCAATGTCTACTAATGGGCTTTGACATCCCAGTTAAGAGCATAAGAGCTCTTATCTCTTATTTAGAATCGGGGGGTAAATCTACATAACATCGCTGGAATGACTAGTTATGCACATAAGCCAATGGCTTTCAAATATACAGTGGCGTAACAAATATTTAGTTTCATTGTTTTGGTCAGCGGCGTTTCAAATATTTTCAAAATGATATTTGTTTCTTCGTTGAGAATTTTCACACAATATTTCTATTACTATAATACAATATACCGTATTGTCGAACTGATGCTGAGAACTTCACAATTTATCACAATTGATAAATATAAAAGGCATCTTATCTATATGAAGAGTTCCTACCATCAATATAATTTTCAACTCCGGTTGAGCAAGCAGTCACAGTGGAATATTCTGTTTCCAAATCATCCCCTATCAGCTTCGAAAAGAACCACTGTAGTGAATCTGTGGACGCATTGCTCCCTGTTTGTGGACGGAAAACTACTTCTGAAATAACTTCAATATTTTCTATAAAGAAATATTTAAAAACTTTCAATTTCGCAATATTTAATTAAAAATTAAAAACATACTTTTATTTTTTTCCATTTTGACAAATAATTTGACTTGACAGATATATGCCATAAAATTAAAGTAAAACGTGTTGTCAGTTATCAAAATTGACAGAAATGTTGGACTTTCTGGTTGACTAAATTAAATGTTATTTGAACTATCTTCTGAGATATTCTTATTTAGTAAACATGTTTGCGATTTTATTTTTTGATCAGAACAGACTGAATTCATATATTGTACTTGTTCAGGGATGAATGAAGCTAAAAAGAAAGAAAAACAATTAGAAAAAATCACACAAATTTAAAGTACTTAAAGTACAAGCCAGGAAAATCGACTGGCATATATTCCTCCCACGAAGATAGAGGTACCATGTACGTACATACACCCATGAAATTATCTGAAATGAAAAGAAAATGAATTAATTAAATTAAGTAAACAATGAACTACTTATATATTAAGAAAATCAACAAATCTACACAGAAAAGCATAAGTTTTTCATAACTTCCCTATGCAAATGTAAACATAATACATATATACAAAACAACAACAACAACACTGTGGGAAATTGAAATTATGTCATAATTAGTTAAATTTCAATGTCTCTCACTTGAAACTTACATCAACTATGGAAATATAGTTATAGAACATATTAATTGTAACAAAACATTTTCCCGCGAAAAATTTCGAGGAAAATTACACATAAATTTTCACCTTTGACAATTGTCACAAGGGAAAACAATTTACTCAAAAATCGAGTTTTTAAGGGATTATGAAATGCAATAACTCAATAAAACCGAAGTTTATGAGTTATTGAAAAGATTTTTTCCAAAAAATCAACTTCCTGCGAGGTTTTTCCGCGAAAAACAACACATGAAAATCTCACCTGAAAACAGGTTAGAATAGCAAATGTCGTAAACAAACGAATTTTCTTATAAACTAAACACACACGAAAACTAATTAATACACAAAACACAATTTGAACAACTCAACTTTATGCAATCAGCGCACTTTTCACTGAAAACGCACGGAACACACGCGACCGCGAAACCATCAAAACAAAAATATAAATACCGCGGAACTGTCAGAATTCATAAATTGCCAACATATGGCACATGAATTCGGGGTATTTTTTTACGAGGAACCTGATGGTGGTATTGAAAAGGTGCTAAAGTATCTCAACAAGAAGATATTTAATATTTTTTGATTTCTCATATGACTAATGAGAAGGAAAGAGATAGCAAGTAAAAGTGAATGGATAAAAATACGTTCCACATAGAATTTTCTCAACATGGATGACAAGAATTTAATTGCGCCATGTTATAGCACAATTTGGAATTTTAATTTTCATTCCGTAAAATTAAATTATGATGGAGATCTTTTGATGAAAAAGGATAGAAGTCAATATTCCTCATCGAATGAGATAAATTATACATGATGATAAATAGTACATTCTGAGAAATTTGCATTATGGTTGCGGATTCCACACACAAAAATGGCGGTTCAGACCCTATATAAGGCCGAGCAATTGGATGGATCGCTCTCTTAAAATTTTCGAGTTCAAGCAGTTCAGTTCATGGTGGTAAAATTTTTAGTTCTTTTGTAAACGTGCAAATCAGCTAACATGCGATTTTCTTGTAGGTGAAGGTGAAAATTGTGCAAAGACATATTTAGTGACATTATTGTGGTTAAAGAATATTTTTTTTGTTCCTTCATTAATAAAGTGAATTAATTTATTTGATATTTAATAATATTTTTGATAACAATTTACTCTTAAATTAAAGTGCCGTGTACAGGATAAATTCAATACAGTTATTCCTATACTTCTTAAATCGGGTTAGCTGGAATATACCTGCAAATTATCCTTTGTTTGTTGAAAATTGTAAATAGCATTAAAATTATGATTTTAAAGAATTTCCTAGATTTATTGTAGATAAGTGCTTTGCTATGAATTATAGTGCTTAAGCTAACCTGTATATGAAGTTTTTATTAAATCGAAATGTGAATCTATGTATTTATGCTCGTTCTGATTTTAATATACCGCTACACTAACATTATCCACCAAAGATAACATCATCACATGTGGCTTGTGAACGGTTCTACAGCAACTGTTCTGTTACACACGTGCTGCAATTGCAGTATTATTAAAAAACAAGGGAATTTTACATCAGTCTAGTATACAGGCATATGGTGTAACCTTTCCCCACATCGTTTTTCTACAATTCCAAGGACTAGTTACTGCATATTAAATTGTTTGGTGATCCTACAGGAACCAAGCTAGTTACGCAAACATTTTTTGGTGGTTCCATCCCGGAATCATAAGCTGCGTAAACAGTACTTTAATGTTCCCTTTAAAAATATCTGCATATAAAACAACAATACATTTCGATCAACTTATACAGAAATATTTAAAAATATTATTTTGTATATATATTTTTTTTATTATTAGAATAAATCTGATATTTCTTATTCTGCTTTGAGGTCAGTCAATGTTGAATTTGATTTTGCAGTGGTCTTCAAAAAATTGCCAAACTAAAATACATCCTTTTGCTTACTCCAAATTAAGTACCTGGTGTATTTTGAAAGAAACTGACATTGCTTTGATGATAGAAGGTAAGGAATAGCTGAGTCCACTCAATTAAAAATAATACTCCTTGGAATCATACAGTTCCCCAACAACAATTATACAGGGTTGAAAGGAAATTTCTACCTCATTGTACTTTTTCTCCGGCCTTTCGAATTAGCAGCTATGTCATTACGTGCCTGTAACAATTAAAAGGAAGAAGGAAAAAATATAAAAAAATCTATAAATGTATTATAAATATGTACTTAAATTAATAAGAAGAACGAAAGCGTCTTGTGCGTCTGAGCTTGAAGGTTTCCAAACAGACTTGTTGGGTCCTTTTTTAAGTTGTACCATGCGTGGTACTAAAACTGCACGAAGCAAGTGTGACAGATCAAAAAATTCTGTGCACCTATGAAATATGTAATATATATATATAAAAAACTTAAATGAAGTTCTTGGGATTTTTGCATACCTTCTCACTTAGCATTTTTAAGACGTTGAAGTAATTCCTTATTGCTGGGATCTCTTATATTTTTACTAAATACTGTATGCTGAATTTTTTGGATAAATTCAATCCATTTAGAAAATGATAAAGTGTCTATTCCGGGATAAAGTTACTCGAAGTCTTTATTCAGAAATATTTTAGGTTAACTTACATATTATACTACTTTATTAAGAAAGTACCGGGAATTGGTCAATGAAACACAAAACATTGTTTCGCGCCACAAAGTGACACAGGCGACATCTGTTGGAAATGGAAACAACTTTAGGTTAGTGACATCTTAGAAAACTGTGTTCGGAGAATAGAATTTACGGGAAGGTTCTAGGATAATTTGTAGAGTATAAATACGGCGCTTCTCACATCGAGGAGGCGGAGTCTTATTTCAGGCGGTGAAATGAACGAAGTAAACTATTTGGATTGCGATAATTAGAAGTACAGTACTAGCGATAACTATAAAGATTTGATTTGATAATTGTTTGTAAATGCTATAAAAGTGAGCAGTGAAATTAAATAAAAGAAGAACTTGTTATTGATATCTGAAATATTGTATTTTAAATAACGAACTAAGGCCACGCCCGTTCGTAACAACTGGTGTCAGAAGTAAAATAAAATCGCGAAATAAAGTGGTGGCATTTGACTTAAAACAAAGTGTGATTATTTTGGTGAAATTGAATGAAATTCTGTGCTTCACGTGAAACATCTTGAAGATAAGTTAAAGCAATGGAACGTAAACTGGAGGAACTTCGAGTGCAGGATTTAAAAGTGGAGTTGGACAAACGGTCAATACAAACGGCAGGCACAAAGAATGCAATCAACAGAAGAAGAACGGAAAATATGGCGAGCTAGGGAGCAAGCTATTCGTGAAGAGACTAGATGCATCCTCATGACTTTGAAATCTCACACCACAAAGGACATATCCACGGAAATGTAGAAGCCTTTTCACAACGTCCATGCAATCCTGAATGGAAACATTGCAAACGGATGGAAGAAAAAGATGACTACGATGATGATGACGAAAGTCAAAAGAAGAAAGGATATAAAATCCAAAGACGATTATAACTTCAAAGATAACAGTAAAAAGAAGAACGGAAAGAAATCCAAGGACGAGGACAATGAAGGAAAAAAAAAAGAAAAGTAAATGGTCTAAGGATGCTAAAAAATAACGATGGTAAGGGTATATTGAGGATCGGAAAAGGTGAAGACAAAGATTCTGATGATGGTGATAAGAAGCGCAAGGGCGGCGATGACAAGGATAACAACGGCTATAAAAGGGCAAGAAAATTGATGACAAAGAAATCAAAGACAATGATAATGAAGATTATAAGAAACGAAAGAAAAATAAAAGCATGGAAAAGTGCTTCAACAGAACATTAATCGAAAATCTAAGGAAGGTAGTCAACTATAATCAGTGCCATTGGGATCGACAAAGTGATTGACTTGCAAAAATTATTTTTTTGGTTATGTTTCTTAAGATAATCCATTAAGCTTCCTATGATAAAACAATCTTGTAAGTAAGAATCCAGTCAACAATCCGGCAAATATGTGCGCCCTCCCACATTCATGACTGGCATTCCTATTAGCAATAATATTTGAAGGAGCAGTCAGATGGCATTTCTATAGTATCCAAGATTATGGATTGAGGTAATTGACTATTATTTTTATTACTATGTTATGTTCAGTTTATATACAGTTTTTATTTTATTTGATTATGTTAATTAATCAACCTTGTAGGCGGTAATTAAAACCTGTGTGTAGCTGGCATAACAGTTGGAATTCATTTCTGTTCAATTAGCTAATTGGCATCATTACACTACCCGAGGCTAGGAAATAAGGTGATTGATTATCATTTTCATCTTTAGGCTCCACCCAGTGCGGGTACAATTATATTTTTAGTTTGATTATGGTAATTAAACCCTATGTATATCTGGCATACTTGTTCGAATTTATTTCTGTTGAAGTAGCTAATTGGCATTATAGTGTCATTATTGATATGTTTGATAATGAATATCAAACGCACTAAGTAAAACGTTAAAATAAATTTATTGCTTAACAACAAACTTTATGTACACCTGACAGTCTGTAAGACAGGTGGAAATTCGGAAAGTGCACTGTCATTGGTATATTTTTTGTTCACAACTTTGGCTACATTGTTTTTTTGACTTACTCCTAACTTCACTTATGCGCGAGATTCAAAATTCATGGTAATTGAACTTGTATTTATGCCATCGCTACAGGCATCATCACACTACCCAAGACTAGGAAATAAGGTGATTATTTATCATTCCCACTTTTATCTTCCATTTAGTGCGGGTACAATTTATGTTTTTTTAGTCAAAAGACGAAATTCAAAAGGCAAAATTCGAAAGATGAAATTCAAAAGTTGAAATGCGAAAAGTGAGTAGGTATGGTAATTAAAATCTATATGTGTAGTTGGTATACTTGTTAGAATTTATTTCTGTTTAAGTAGCTACTCGGCATCATTACACTACCCAAGGCTAGTGTTAAATTTTTTTTTATCTTTTCTGACTTACTTGGGTTAGTTGGGTAGCTCGTATTCCTCTCGGGGATGTCTCAGGTATTCCTTGGGTTACTTTCACAGAACAATTTCACATTCACTGATATCGATAACTATCTTCCTCTATATATTTGTTTCTTTATTAACAGTGCAAACGCTCATTGGATCATAAACAAATCTTTACTTCCTGTACTAAACCACAGTTTGCTCACACTTTCTCTTATCTAAATACATCAAAAACTTTATTTTATTTTTTCCTTTTTCAAATATATTTTCATAGTATTAACGAATCACAAATATCACACAACTGTCTCTTTACTTTTTCTTCTATCAAAAAACTTTATTTTATTTTTTCCTAATCACCGTTGGTTTACCCGCACGCCAAGACTTTTCAAAGCGAGCTCTCTGCTTGATCTGTGTTTTCGTGATCAAGTCTCGTCGTTCAGGGTGTAAAATTGACTTGGACGTGAAGGCCAGACTGTCGGCATGAGCTGACAGATCACTCGGTGGACAGCGTTGACTGCAGGGTGGCACGCAGCTCGCCTCGGCTATTGGCGGAGGAGAGTGTGGCGAGGTTCCGCTGCCACCAGCCATATACAAAATAAATTCGTGCCTGTCTATACAAAAGGCCGTCGCACAAATTCGGTCCTGAAGGGACCCTTACATCACTTACATACATCCATTGGGAAGGCGCAGATGTTCGGCCTTCTCTGCTGGCCCCAAGCACCCAACTGACCCTGAGGGCAGATAATTTTCACAGTCCCTGTGATGATTTTGTCCAATTCATTCAGAATATCGAATAATGTCCGGACACAATACGTTCTAGATATACTGCTGGCGACCCGTTGATAGGATCCCTTCCTAAAATTTAGGTTTGTTGCCTTCGCTAGACGGCTTCACACGAATCTAGATCTTTCTAACTTTTTCTGGCCAGGTGGATTTTGTTGTCTTCTCTCAAAAGAACGCAGATGAGCATCTCACATTCGGGAATTATCGATGGAAATTCCCGATGAAAATTGCCATCGAGACAATTTAATTTCTGTCGTGGTCGATGCACTCGTGATTCTTTGGTAGAACACACGTATTTCTTTGAAAAAATGCGATCTCTCCAATCTAACGTGCTGTATCCTTTCTTTCACCAGCAAAACAAAAAAAAACATCTACCGCTCTTGACTTCTTCGTTCCCGCCAAGCGAAAAAAGGTAAAAAAAAAAGCAAAAAAAGATTGACAACCTCTTCCCTTTTTCTTCTTCTTCCTCCTCTTCCTTCTTTTTGGGTGCGTTCGGCGCGTATATCTCTCCAACCATATAGGACACAGTCATGCTGCTACGGGTCGCGTAGACGTGTACTTAGCTCAGTGTAGCATATTGCTACATGCAATACGCTATGACCATAACAATTTTAACTTTATTTCTCGACTTGATTAAACTTGTTCAGAAATATATTGACGGACGGTGGCTTAAAAAAAATGTAATTCTATCCTTTAATAAACATTGTTATGGAACTATGTTGAGTGATTGGCTTGGACGTGAAGTCCAGACTGCCAGCATGAGCTGACAGATCACTCGGCGGACAGCGTTGACTGCAGGGCGGCACGCTAGCTCGCCTCGGCTATTGGCGGAGAGTGTGCCGCCTGCCATAATCAAAAAAATTCGTGCCTAAAACCAAAACGCCGGCACACATTCAGTCCTGAAGGGACCTTTACGTCACTTACCCACATCCAAATCGAAGGCGCAGATGGTATGCCTTCATTGCACGCCCCAACTACCCAACTGACTCTGAGGGCAGATATTTTCAGAGTCCCTTGCATACCTGTAAAGAGAGACTAACGAGCGGATCTAGACGACCTTCATGCGAGAGGGCTCCGGGATCGTGAAAGAAAAATAAAAGATTTTACAGCATCATTACGTTATAATCTTGCACGACATTTATTCGCTAACAACTAGTACTCTCCTTTGCACATTTGTTAGGATAAAGCTAGAGAGATCTTCGAAAATATACTCAATTAATTTTGAATGTCGCTAATTCGATGTATTCCCTGAACTAAGTTGTAATATTCTCAACCAAATCATCTTATCCAAGATGATTTCTGTTCATTATGTTTCTTAAGCAAAGTAATACAAATATTTGTGCAAAATGATTCTGTATTCATACTAATTTTCTACTCATCATACTGTTACGTACCTTTTTGGGACTGGCAGGAACTATATCCAATACACTTTTTCTTTTTAAAAAAGTAATTTATTATTTTCACAAGCTTTTTCTTTTTCTGACAATTTATTATTTTCACAATGCCTTTTTACCGCGTCTGAAAGCCGTACTCGACCTTTTCCGTTATATTTACGGACCAACTCGCCCGTCGAAGATTTTAAATTCAACTTTCGTGTTAAAAATCGACTGCGCTCTTGATCATTTTCATCGTGATCAAGAGCCGTCGGTCAGGTAGAAAATGCATAGTTGCATTTCTACCCTCGGAAAAAATTTCATTTATTCTGGACTTGTTTAAACAAGTCCAGAATATTTTTCGTTGGACGGTGGCTTGAAAAAATGAAATTTGATGTTTTTATAAACATCAGCCGTTACCAAATTCTTATAACATATACATGATAAGTCTATAAAAATCAAATTATATAGAAACTTCCGTCCAATAAATTTTCCCCGCTTTACTCTTTCAATTTTAACATATTCAATGATAAATTCAATGTCTTAGGGTTTGCTGACTAAAGAGATAATTTCTGGTTTTCTAATTTCAGCAAAGTACTGGTTTTGCATGTATAGCTAGAAAAGATACTCAATTTCTTTGTTTGTCTAATACCATACGAAAATCTTTCAGTTGATATCACTTTAATTATAATATCATCGAGGATTAGTATACCCATCAGTTTTCAGTTTCATCGTTGCTGGTGTCGATTATAGAGCAATTCTGCTTTGAGTGATGCAATCTGTAAAATGAATTAATGTTTAAATGAATACTTATTCTTTTAAATAGCACAGCAGCTTAATCATGCCGTTAGGAATACATCTGACTACCAAAAATTTACTTTTACTACTTACTCACAGCTAAGTCGAATCTCCCATAAAACTTCCACTATTCATCTAAGACATCGTCAAGTGAATTCTTAGTTAACATATCCTACTAGTTTAATATCATATCAAACCAAAGCTTGAATTTAACGCAGCTTTCACGGCAAGAAAATACTGTGCCCATCTCAATATTACCATGCTCTTAGCAGTTTCGCATGATCTATTTTTGGATATGTATTCGCCCAACCCAGCTCAACACATGATATCCCCTGACGGCCAGAGCATATAAAGCAAACAACTGATAACACCAAGTTCCAAGCTAGCAAGTAAACGATAGCATATTGTTGCTAAAGCTCTCATCCACAAGTATACATACCAGCCCAACATAAGCATGATAATTCTAGGCAGCCATAGCATATCAATCAAGCAACTGATAACACAAAGCTCCAAGGCAGATGTTGTGTGTTAGAGCGAGATGGTTGAAAGGTATGGTATTCACTAAAGTTTCCTACTAGATGATGAGCACCCTCCGCACATAAAAGAAGCTTCATGCACCACCAAACTTAACTTACCCTCAAAATATTTGTTAATCCCAGACCGAAAAATATAGCGAATTGTAAACAAAACCTATAGGCTTCCTCATTGATCAATATCCATGCCCACCTAAAATATGAACACAGATTTATGTTAGAGCGACACAGATGTTTTGACAGAGTCAGCTGGTTGAAAAGTATGGTATTCACTAAATCTTTCTACTAATATTATGCACACCCACCACCCATAAAATAAACCTCGAGCACCACTAAGCTTAACCCAATCTCAACCGCCACGATCTTGGCAAAAGGTAATATCAAATTACCTGCTAAGTCATGCCATTACACCTGACAGCCAAAAATTATTCTTTTACTGCTCCCATACAATTTCCATTACTTAATATCATAGCACTATCTTCTATCATCAATGCTTTTAATTTAACCCACTCTCAACCTAACTTAAGATTTAAAGGTAAACAAATAATACTATTCTCTTCCAACACAATTAATATATACACAACTTACAGTACCCACGCTCAACCTCCACCACGGTCTTCACTATAGGCTTGAAGAATTATCAGTTTTTTCTTCGTTCATACAACACCATTCGGATGATGCTTTAGAGAGATAAATATGAAGCGATATTGCTGATAACTTCCACTACTCATCTAAGACAACATATCATTGTTTAATCATACAGAAACTTTTGCTACTGCCAACTTGATTGACAACTGAGTTAATCACAAACAAAATATCTGAACTGCCCAACTTCTTCGTTCCTCTTGTAGAACAGAAATTGTGCGCATTCATAAAGTAATTCCGTGCTGCGAAATCCTATTTATCCCCTGTAAAAAAAAATGAGTTGATTTTTTTTACTTTGAGCATTAGTGCAGCTTCCTATAAGCTACTACGAGTGTAAACTTCTCTCTTGCAAATACTCCACTGAAAGAAACTGAAAACCTGCCACGTATGGCACAAAAATGAATCTTCAATATGTTCTCACGACACTGATGCTTGCTGCCCTCTGTCAATCAACGTAGAAACTAAAAAAATCAAACAACGTTTAAGCACAATCACATGTAGGTGGCGGTAGTGTAGCGGTATTAAAAAGATATCGTTTGGTTGCTCATTTATCACTGACTTTTATTCTCTGAACGATTTTTGCTCTATAAAAATTAATTGCTAAATAAATTATTTTAAGCTAATCTAACAACAAAACTGCAATTCTTTAATTCATTTAAATTTATATCTAAATTAATGATTATGACTTTTGCTCAAATTTCTTACTACTAATAAATAATTCAACTTATGCTTTAATTCTTTATCTTCCTTATTATTTAATCCTACAAACTATTGCTGAAAGAGAAAATTTTAATTATAATGTCAATTATGAATTAAACTAACACGTAGTGTGAAGGTGACCTTAGAAAAGGCAGAATTTGACACAGTGTGTAGATTAACGAAACTGACTATTTTCTGTATAAACAAATGTCTT
The DNA here is from genome assembly GCA_963924295.1 of Dioctria rufipes. Lineage (NCBI taxonomy): Eukaryota > Metazoa > Arthropoda > Insecta > Diptera > Asilidae > Dioctria > Dioctria rufipes. Next base: position 335,515,278 of record OZ002740.1, on the reverse strand, counting down.
ATTCTTAGATAAATCCAAATTGTTTTGTGACTCCTATTTAGTGTAATCAACATTCAAAATAGCATGCGTTCACACCTTACGGACAATCACCTTTTCCAATGATTTATCTAGTTGAGACTAATTACCTTGGAATTTGTTGTACTAAATGTGAAATACGAGTGTTGAAAAATTTATAAAAAAAAAACCTATTTGTAGAATGCGTTAAGAAAAATTAAACCAACTGAAGCAAAGAAAAAAAAAGAAAATTAAAGCAAATTGAAAAGGAGAATTAAAACAGAAGAATTATTATACACAAAAAAAAATGAAAATTAATTATTAATGTTGAAAAAATGAACTTTATTTTGAAACGAAAATGAACTATTTTTTAATCACTGAGAACTTGAAACTTTTTTGCAAATCTGAAATACTGTGACCTTTCGACAGCTGTATCTCTTTTGACAATTCGATGAAAAAGAATAACGATTGACGAATGACCCCCTTTTTATAGAGAAATTTGTTCCATTTTCGACATTTATAAAGTGAAATATTCAAAATTTTCACTGAAAATGACAAAAGACTGAACTGTCAAAAATTAGCAAATTAAATACTCTACATTTTGATAATTTTCTCTTGAAAATTGGTTGTAAATTCGCTGTTTTTAATAAATTTTTGTAAAATTTGGAACATTTGCTATAAAAATCTCGATTCGCTACGTTTCATTTCAATGTAATAGATTTTTATGTCATTTCGTAATATTTGCTGTCTTCTTCCCACTGTGAGTCTCTTTCGCACTCATTGTGGGAAATGTATTATTAAAAAATCGCGAATATCACGTTTCTCGCGTAAAATATCGCGAAACGAACGCGGCCATCAAAATCACGATTCAATTCTACGTGATTTTGATATGTCAAACGTCGCGACATTGTGAAGTTTAAGTTGTTTTGACACTGTCGCGCGCGAGTGTCAAGCTATTTTTATTTGTGGTTTTAAGTGTTTTTTAGTGGTTTTTTTAGGTAATTTCATCACTATGGATATTGTTGATAACCAGGTAAGCAATTTTCTTCTTTATTTTATTAATTTTGCTTGTAAGTTGCTAATTTTACAAATTTGTGGCAAATGTCAGGTAAGTGCCTTTGTTGCATTTTTACTTGTTTTTGTCCACAAATACTTAATATAATTATATTAATTACGTAGTTTGTGATTTATATTAATGTTTTATGTGGTGATCTTCATGAGAAACATGAATTTATCCGTGTTTTCCATGTCTCCAAATCTTCATGGCATTGTTGTTGTACATATGTACACAGCAGTGTTCTTAGTTCAGATCAATGACCTTTGATTATTATTAAATAAAATTCTTGTTTTATTTTGTTTGTAATTCATTTCTTTTATTTCATTTCAGATATTCGTAGGAACCTTTTTTCTACCTGTGAAGACTCCAGGTAGAGGTAATTTTTTATGTATTTATTTTTAAATCGTTATTGAGGTTTGTCTTTCTTTTTTTTTCAGGTTCGCTGAACAATCATACTACATTAATATCATAATACCACCTTCTTTCATCAAAACTTTTAATTAAACCCACGCTCAACGTAATGGTTAGAAAATATGTGCTCAATCTGATAGTATGAAGATAAAATTATCATATTCTTATCAGCTTTATGTGAACTATGATATCATGGTTAATAACTCTGCCAGCTTCCTATGCTCACCAGCCCTAGACACAAAAAAAACATAAATCAATTTGTTTATTTTATTCGAATGTATTTGTTTAACTACGCAAGAAGTTATATTATATTTCAAGCTCATTACTCCTGGCAACCGAAAACTTTACTAATTTGTATTACTCATCTAAGTCGGCATATCATCCTACATTAATGTGATAGCTCGTTAATGCTTTTAATTAACCTACTCTCAAGCTAATGATAATATGTAATTTTTTCAGATGTGGCTGCTCAATCACTTTCAGGCTAGGCTAACAAGGTACTCTAGAAAGATTTCGTGTTGCAAAACTAGTCATGCCATTACACCTTATCACCAAAAATTTGATGAAAAGTCTTTTACTATACCCATACAACTTTCACTACTCATCTAAGTCAACATATCATACTATATTAGTATCACCTCACATTGATATCATAGGTGATCAAAGCTTTAAATTTAACCTGCCCAAAAAAGAAATTTTATTGAAATTAAAAAAAAAAAAACAATTTTTCATATAACCTAAGAATTTTCAATACATACACATACACACGCCTACATCGAAAATTTTCTGATAAGGCTTTAATTTCTATTACTTCATGTTTCTTAACATCCGAAGCAGCCGTGATCTATTTTTAGATATCGAATATCATAGCATGATCCCATTTGTTTATAAAAGATTTTTAATCCACAACTTACGTTATAGTTGTTCTTGTTTTTTTTTTAGCAAAAGAAATATTCAATTATAACTTACACTACTCATCTAAGACATCATATCCTACAGATTAATATCAGTTGTTGTTGTTTTCAACTAAAGAAATTAGGAATCTGTCATAAATCGCTCAATTTGTTTACTTTACTCGGCCGCTGTCCGAATTTGTTTACATTATTCGACTGCGAGTTTGTTTACTTTACTGTACTGTACGAATTTGTTTATGCAATGAACCAAATTAGAAGCATTACACCTGAAGAGCCAAATTAAGCATTTACTAATTTCCATTACATATCTAAGTCAACATATCTACCTACATTCACCCCAACCAGCTTCGCCTGATCTATTTTTAGATATATGGTTACATGGTGCAATAATGTTTATAAAAGGCACCTACAGATTAATATCATCAAATCTTTAATCCACAACTTAGGTTATAGTTGTTGTTGTTTTTTGTTTTCCAGCTACTAATATTAATTACACCTGAGAAGGTAAGATCGGTGATATCTTGAACCATAGCCCGTAGAGGATTTCTGATGAAAAATTTACCCCCATAGTACTAATACTATTGGCATAAACAAAAAATATCCTAGGGTTAACTTGAATTATTACTACTATTAATTATACCTGCAAAGATAAGATCGCTAATATCTCGAAACCCATAGCCCGTGGAGGATTTCTGATGAAAATTTTGTCAACCTCCAGGACTAAGACCTCCACTGACACGTTCTAGCATATATTGGCATGAACAAAAATATTCTAGAGTTAACTTGAATTATTAATAATACTAATTACACTAATTCACTTAGGGAATTTCACAACATTTCTTATCCACATAAATACACAGCTGCACACATCCACTCTCGCCTTGGGTATTGTTTCCTCAGCCCAGCCCAACATACCACAGGCACTCATACTAAAGTAAACAACTAACACCAAACTCAAGCTGACAAGTATATATCCCCGATATAAATTCGCATAGGGTATTTCATATCATTACTCAATACAAATAAGCCGCACACATTTTACCCAAGCCTTGGTACAGGTAACGTAGCCCAGTCCAACATACCCCAGACAATCCTAGTCATAATATCAGATATTGTCACTAAAGCTCTCAGCCAACCTCCAGCACCCAGACACAGGAAAGGTCAAATTGTAGCCTCCAAGACCAGATCAAACAAAAAGTTGGCGTCATCTCCTGGTCAGCCAAACGGTAGGAAAGGAATTCTCCAGGCATGCCTTGTGACATATACCATTAGACGGAATCCCCCTCAGTGGCCCAGAACCCCAGTCCAGAGCCACCAAAATAGTTGGAATTTTCCGGACACTTTTTGTATGGAAAAAGGGTTCCAGGATCGGCATAGCGTAACTACTGTCGTTTATTTCTTTCTTTACTTAAATAGGCGTTTATTTAGGGTTAGACTTCTTATAGCTAATGATCTAATATCGCTAATGTTACATAAAGGATTCCAAAATGACCCAAACAGAGCTTTGATTTCAGCCATCAAGACAATTATTCTCTGCATACCAGTGTCACTCGAAATAAGTGAGATTGTAACGAGCGCCCACGTTACATCATACCCAGCTGGAATTGGAAGCATCACAGGATGCAAGCGGGAGCTCTACTTAGAAGGCATAGATGCATAGCCTTTCGTTGGAGACCTTATTTCTTTAGTCGTGACCCAATATTCAATTGGTGAAATTGTGACATCACGACTCGAGCTAGCAGCAGGTGTACAGGTAATTAAATGATTTGCATTAACTAAGCATTTCACTTCGCACAGTGAAATGCCTGGCGATTGCGAATTGTTTACTTAAAAACTGTCGCAGCCACTGCTGTATGTAACTGGGCATTGAGTATGGTTAAGTACCTAATTCACTTCGCATAGTGAAATACTCAGCTGGGCTCACTGTTTGTTTACATGCAGTATTGGGGGCTCCCGCTGTCGGCAGTGATTAACGTAATACTTTGTAATTATGATTGCAAGGTATTGCGCTGGTCACTGGGTCAAAGTCGCTTCCACCTGGTTGAATGGAGGTTAGCACGGTCGATTCAGTAGATCGGGTTGCTGAGTTATAAGTTGGATAGTCTTTTTAGATAACGGTTCGGTGTTCAATTAGTTTAGTTAAAATTCTGGAGTTCGATCGCGAGTAACTGTTTTTGTAATAACACTAATTTAAGTCAGTAAATAAAGTTTTATCTTAGAATTACGCGAGTGTTTTTATTGGAGTGCTTATGGGTCACGACACTTTTTTATTACATGTCATTAGGAAAACGCAATAAAAAGCTTTTCTACCGCTTCCACAAAAGTAATTAGGAATGCCTGACTATAAATGGACATTGAATCTGTTTGGAATCAAAACTGTAAATTTTCTGCTGCTTTCACCAAGTTTCCAGAAGAGCAATGGAAAATTCATGTTTTGCTTTTTTAGCCTTTTTGGACCCGTTTTCTTTGAATTATTATTTACAATTGTATTGTTAATTTATTGTAAAATTTTTTGTAGGTTGACGACAATACTTTTTCAAAAATTGCATATAATTCTTAAACTCATATACTGAGAAATTATCTACATTTCCGTAGGTTTTCACACAGTCAACTAAATGTAGAAGATTGTGAACATTGTAACTAATTTTATCTTCTCCGTACAAAATTGCGAAATTGCATATGAAGAGTTCTAACATCTCTTGAACGGTATCCAAATTTTGTTGACAATTTTTCGGGCATGATATTAACCTATATGCTCCGACTAGTAAGAGAAGATGTTTATATAAATCTTTATGCAATACATCTTTAAATAACACAATTCCTGTAAATAAAATTAACTGTTGAAACTCATTTGCTTTCCATTTACGAAATTCATTGAAATTTCTAGGTTTTCTACAGAATTCCCGAGGTATGTATGCAGCAAATGAAATAAATTTATTATCCAAATATCCTTTTTGTGCACTACTTAGCTTTGGTGCAGTATATATATATATATATATATTCTTTTAACAGTATTTTAATATTGCTGTATATACCTCTAGTTTCTAAATTTCTTCAGAGTGCAGTCTTTCTATGCCATATAGATTTTTCAGTATCTGTACGCACTAATTCTTTGACTGACATAATACTATCAATAGTTTTAAGATCTAATCCATTGGTTGTTTTTGTTTTAATTAAATTGAGGTCTGAGAATTTTCTTTGTGGCAGTCTCAATAAGTCAAACACGAATTCAATCAGATCATCAAAGGCATATTCATTTAACTCATTTCGAATGCTCTTAACTTCACTCCAAAAACTTTCTATTGTTTCTTTTTTTTTTAGTTGGAATCGCAGTTCTCTTTAGAAGTCGCCACTGGGAATTGATTACCTGAATATCATTTTTAAGAGGAGATGAAAAAAGTATCCAATAGTGGAAATAGGGAACATTCTGTGGGCAGAGCTTTATCTGGTTGAAGTACCGATAATTGTCTAAATTCTTTTTGTTCAAAATAATATCGTCGTCTTATTTCTCTGGAGAGTTTCACATAAAATTTCATTATATCCTTTTTTAATTCTAACAGTTCTACTTCATTAATGTCTGAATTATTCATAAATATTTTGGCTTTTGTACATACCTATGTAGATAGTTAAAATATCTTGCTGTTTGGTTATATCATCTAAATTAACTTCGGATAAAAATCTTAACTCATTAATGTAATTTATGTCCATGAAATTGCATAAAATAGTTTTGAAATTAGACTGCATCACATCGTACAAAAATGGCAAACGGGCCTGCTTCGAAAGTTCATATTATTTATAATTCTTAGAATATAAGAAAGAAAATAGAAATATGTTTTTGGCGTTAGTCTCATCCAAAGCTTCTGCTAGTTCACTGGAATGAACACCATTTGATTCTAGTCTGCACGAAATGAAATATAGTTTCAAAGCATCCCGTTCCAAGGATAGCCAACGAGTTTACGACAATCCTACGATTTGGTGATTTTTTAAAGATAAATCGTCTTGAAATTCTTTAAATTCTATTAATTTTGTCGAGCTGTGTACAAAAAAATTGTAAATATTTCTACATAATTTTTCTATCAATAACGGAAGTGTTTTGATAGAGTTGGAGGCACAAAGGTGCAAAGAATGGCAAATGCACTTCATATATGTAAAACAAATTTGAGTTGTCTGATTTAAACTTTGCCTGTAATCCCTTTATTTCACACAGTTGCGTTATCGGTAGCTAGGCTGATCATATTTCCAAGAGGAATAGAGCAGTCCCTAAAGAGTGTTGCATTAAATCAATTTAAATGAACTAATCCTAAAAAACGATCCCTTATTTCACATATGTTTCTGTCGAAGTAGCGCGCTACTATCACTAAGGCTTTTTTATTAGAGACATCCGTGGTCTCATCCATGATTACTGAAAATTTGTACTTTTGTAAGTCTCTTGCAACGTTCTCTCCCTAAAAAGTCTGCAATTTGTGTTGCCTTTGTTCGCCCGCATCGGATGCCTTGGGCAATTTTAGAATCTACACAAAATTCGGCAAGAAATTCATCTATAAAAATGGAAGGTGATGCATAAAACAAAATATTACCAATGTATATTCTGCAGATTTTACATCGTTTTTGAACTTGTTTTCCATTTCATTTGTAAAATGAGTTATCTTCAACTGTTTTGATTTTGCTTCCAGCATAGCTTTATGCCAGTCACGACGATCGTGTCTCTTTAAATGTGCAATATTATTAAAAAGAGTCTTATTACAAGCTTTACAAAAACTAGTTCCATTGTTATTTGTTATCCAGGAGAACATTTCATACCACTCGTCACGAAACGCTCTTTTTACAACTGTTTCCTTTTTACTGGTGGACCTGCAAATCAGAATTGAATGTAATCACAATTAAGATAATCTGAATAAACAGCAAGACTTATTTTTTACAAAGTAAATAATAATCGTAAGCTGATAAAAATCTTCTCAGAGGGGACTATTTAGTTACTAAATACATTACCGCTGAAATATAGTATAGTATAGTATCGGCTGAATCAATGTCTGAGTCTGACTCTAATTCTGTTAATCAATTCGTTTGTGTTACTCATACTGGATCTTTATCATTTCCAAATGATGTGATGGCAGTAGCCAGTTTCTTCGGAGTATTTTTATCTATATCATCGTTAACAAACACCTTTTTCCTCTTCAATAATGTTACATACATACACTGGTGGTCAAAATAATAAATACACCCCTGGGTTTTTTGGAAAACATCTATTTTTTCAACTTTCAATACCTTGCAAGTTAAGCCAGTCTATTGAAACGATGCGTTGAAATGTGTAGAACATATTAGTAGCAAAAAAAGCGTCTTACATGTTAAGGGGTTTTTAATATATTCCGATTTGGATTCATTATCCTAATTATAGGGTGGACAAAAGAATAAATACAGTATGAGAAATTATATTGAAAAATTTAATTCTTTTCAAGAAAAGTTCAGTTTTATTTTTTTTCTATAATTTCATCTAAGTAATTTATTGCGTGACCCTTATTTGTAAGAATTTGTTTGCAACGAGCCGGCATCGAACCCACTAAACATTCACAGCTTTCTTTTGAAAACATATGCCACTCTCTTTTTACTGCAGTCCACAATTCGAACTTATTTCTGGGTTTATGTACATCAACCTTATCCTTGACTTGCTTCCACAAGTTTTCAATAGGATTACATTCCGGTGACTGCTTCGGCCAATCAAGAAACGATTTTTTTTTTGCGCCGGAACCAATCCTTCGCAATTTTTGCAGAGTTCTTCGGATCATTATCGTATTGAAATGTCCATCTTCTTTTGCAAATGGCAGCATTATGTCCTTGAGTATGTCTAAATAACTTTCTTTGGTCATAATCCCGTCAATCAACTGAATTGGGCCTACACCGTATGTAGAAAATGGTGCCCACACCATTATGCTACCTCGTCCATGCTTTTTCGTATATTGTGTATCAAATGGTTTGTTAGAAGGACGCCTAACATATTCTTTTCCGTCCGATCCGAAGATGTTGAACATGCACTCGTCACTCCAGAGAATATTTCGCCATTTTTTCGTGCCTTCTTCTCCGTTCCAATCTAAATGGGCCCTTGCAAAATTTAATCGGTTCCGTATATTTTTTTTATTTAGGAGAGGCACTTTTCTTGGTGATCAGGCGGCTGGTAAGTCTGCGTCCAATAATCTTCTACGAATTGTTCTAACACTCACGTAAGCATTTGTTTCCCGCAAAATCAAGATCGAAGACGCGAAAGGGTTCTTTTTAGAGACGCGTGGCCAGCTGCGATTTTCTTTATCATTCTTCTCCTTCATGGCATTCTGGGCTATTCCCCGTATGGGGTTGAATTTCGATTCTTTTCTGGGAAACAGTGCGCTTATTTCGGCCGATGTTTGAACTAGAGAATTATTGACGAAATCAGATAATTTAAATTTATTAGAAAAGTTTTCACTAAACTTACTCGAAAGAAAAAAAAAAATTGGAAAAAAAAATTAAAAAGTGGCCAGGAAGTACTTATTTTAAAACACTGTATTTATTATTTTGTCCAATGTGAAAGTGGTCCTTTGACTATCAAATTCAAATTCACATGTGCGCAAAAACCATATGAACAGGCTTGCTACTTACAAAATTGTCTTACCAATGTAACGGTTCATTGCAGTTGATTGCGTCACTTGAAAAGTATTGCCAGCTGAAAAAATAGATGTTTTACAAGAAGCTTAGGGGTGTATTTATTATTTTGACCACCAGTGTATTTAAAATGCAGTGTTTGTTAACCTTATAATAAATTAAATAATAACAAAAGCTACAACGTTCTTATCTATAATCATAATATTATTACACGATGCACGAAGCTCGAGTTGACACTTGACAATACATTTACCATAAAATACATTTGGCAGACGGCAGTACATAGTCCTGGCAAAGGGCGGTGAGGCGAAGGCAGTCAGGTAACTGTTCTTCTTAATCATTACTTCTAGTCCTCCGCGCACACCACCCATACCTTATAATAAATTTATGCAGGGTTGAACATATGTTACATATTTTCAAAGTATATTTAATATTTTCGTCGTAGAAATGTTCAGTGACACTCGGGGAAGGGAAAAGTACCATTTTGGAACAAGAAGTACCAAAGCACAAATTTTTAAGATTTTGCGGAAAAAGTACCAAATTTGGTACTTTTGTATCAAAGTGGCAACCCTGAACTTTGCACATGATGTGCCACTCCACGAATATATTCTGTGAATTAGATATTGTGTGGTGAATTTTCGAATATATACCAATTTAAATTCTATGAATTTACTGTTCGTTTGTGTTTCGGGCATCTTCGCTTGTCGTTGGTTCTTTCGGCTTTTTTGTGTGATTGCATGGGCGTCTATATTGTTACTTTTTCAAGAGGGGCAATTTGTAAAAAGTTACATGGTGTATTTTGGTCGTTATAATGTTTCATATAATATATTGTAAAAAAGAAAATTGTTTGTTTTTTGTTTGTTTTTGTTTTACTGTTTATTTTATTTTAAAATGTCCAAGAAATAATTCATGCTGGAATGATCCCGCTTTAGGTTGGGCGCCGACTCAGCCACTTCCTGCAAACAGAAAAAGATAGATTGGTGTAAGTAAACACTCAGTGGGCTGTGTCCTCTAGCTACAACTACTACTCTAATGCTAACGGGAAATTGTTATGGAATTAGGATGAGAGTGATGTACTTCGGACATAAAGTCCCGACTGTCAGCATGAGCTGACAGATCACTTGACGGGCAGCGTTGACTGCAGGGCGGCACGCTAGTTCGCTATTGGCGGAGAGTGTGGGGAGGTTCCACAAGAAAACCTGCCGCTGCCGTCAGCCATAATCAAAAAAATTTTCGTGCCTATCACACCAAAGCCGGCACACATTCGGTCCTTAAGGGACCCTTACGTCACTTATCTGTATCTCATCGAAGGCGCAGATGTTCTGCCTCCTTTGCCTGCCCCATCCTCCCATCTGACTCTGAGGGGCATAATTCTTCAGAGTCCCTTGTTGACCTGTAAAAGAGAGAGAGAGACTAGGCGAGCCTAGACGACCTTCATCCTATGTGAGAGGGCTCCGGGATGGTGAAGGAAGAATTAAAACTCTCAGAATTTCATATTTACGTTATAATTTCAGAGAAAAACCAAAAGAAAAATCTCATCGATTCAAAACATATGTATATAAATATGTGAAAATGAATATCGATCAAATAGGCAGGTATCGTATTAAATTATAAATATCTATGAACAAGTATAGTTCCCATTTGAAAAGGTATATAGATAAGTATACCATGACATTATAAAAGTTTTTGTAAATGAATAATTCTTAATTGGTACAGCCTACTATTTGTGTTCTCCTGAAGGGTAATCACAACAGTATCTTCATTCGGGATAATCGTGCCCTTAAGTGAATGAACAATCTACAACAAAATTTGTTTCCTCATGAGTAACAATTTCCTAAAATTAGCCCACCGAACCGAATTAGACAACACTCTTAATTCCGATATACGCTATCAAAATAATATTACTATCCGGAACAATTTCCAACCTGCTTATGAATGCCTCTATCTGAAAGGTAGTCCAATGCAGTAGGAAAACAGTTCCATTCAGAACAACGTTCAAAATAGAATGGTCATAAATATTGCATTAATTATGTTTGCCAATACTGGCCTAATGTAAGTACATACAAAATAGTATTTCGGTTACTGTGGTGTTCGTGGATAACCTCGATGGTACATGATCATAGTCAATATTTTGGATTCAATAAATAATATATTGATAAAAAAATAATACTAAATACTTTGGCTTACGTTTTGATCTGCGTGTTCCCTCGAAGGAGCTCCCTGGAGGCGATAAGTAGCTTAGATGGCTGAAATAGAAACCAAATTATCGATTCTACATCCTTTAAGAAAAATCTAACATCTTAGGAGTCTTGTGTGACTCTTTTTACTGCGAGTGATCAATCGATTGATTGCATTTTCAAAATTTATCACCACATCTCTCCCTCATTGGACTAGTCAGGTTCTCGGGACTTTAAATTGAAAAAAAAAAAAAAAAAATATATATATATATATCTGATGTCAATCTAATTGTAGTTGGGCGCTTCCTAATCCTGCTTAACACTGCCCGTCCGGAACTTTTACGCTTCCTTTTTAATTCAAGTCTTCAAAGCTATCTAATTTTAGTAATTTAATCGTAATCACTAATTATTTAAGTTTAGAATCTTCAATCAAATTCATTTAGTTGTAAATTATTAACATAAATGCTGTGGAAAAATTCAAGAAAAAAATGCTCCTCTTAACGGGCTTTACCCTAATTCATCTCGCTTTAGAACAGTGAAATATTGAAGTAACTTAAGAGTTTTGTCGAAAAGGACTAAACTTCTTTTCTGTTGGGCTTTATGTAATTTTACTTTTACTTTCAATATTGCACGTTTAGAATTCACGCGCCCTTCTCTTACTCCTAGCTATTGCAAAATTTTTCGGAAGTTTAATTGTTCTCTATTTCACTGAACTCTTAACATATATTGTAACTACCAGGAACTTTACTTAACAGATGTGCAGGCAAGCCTCCCCTTTTCATCTTTCATCACAGCGTGAAATTGGACGCCATTTCGTGTTCAATTATGACACCGTACCGTTCCCCGTTTATTTCTAAAATCTTAAAATCTCCGTTATCTCCCTGGATAAATGGGGTTCAGGGCTCCATGGTCCTACTTCTTTGAAAGCCACTTTCTCTTTTTCCTTTTTATTTTATTTTAAGATATTTATATTTTCTTTGCTATATGAAAGGAGAATGACGAAATTAGTTACGGATGGATTACAGCATTTGAGTACTTACTTGTGATGTTTGTCACATAGCCTTTTTATTTTACCCTTGTGATTTGCCAGGCGACATTTGGAGTCGGGAGTGTCTGAACCCCGCCAAAAGTGGTAAGGATTACGGAAATCTACTCATCCATTGATGATAGTCCCCTACTCTTTATCATGTAGAGCTGCGTTCCTCAGGATCACTCTTAGATTTTGCTATTCACCATATACCACCAAGTATTATAAACGATGCCGTAATTTAGGAAAATTATCTTCTGTACTTCACTAATAAACTACTTTTATACACTTCACGGCTATTGTACGGCCAATTTAAATTCTTTTTCTGACTTCTTCGGAATGGCGACTTTTGTGAAAAAGGAACTTCTTCCGCCCTCCCAGAATCTTCTTCTTATTCTGTCCCATCGACGTGTCACACCGAGACCGAGGAACCGCATTTCTCTCGGTCGGGGTGCGTTTTCTGCTCTCGCGGCAGGCTTACATGCTTGCTTCAGTACGTGTAGCATATTGCTATATGCAATACGCTACGACCATAACAATATGTCAGCTCTAGTCACAAAGAACGCCTTGGGTCGTAACATATCTGACCCAGCAGAAGGACGAATAGTCCTTCTTTCTCTATAACATATTGTTATAAAATTACCTTCCTTCACGGGATAAACGTGTTTTCTCGATATGCGCATCAAATGTGATGAAATTTATCTTCCTTAACGGGATAACGTGCTTCCTCAATATGCGTCGTTTCCTTTGAAACGGAGGATAGCGGCACTTAGAGGATGCAGCGTGCGGCCCGTTAGAAGGTCCGCTACCTCACCAGCTGGCCGAGCGGTCATCAATGGAAGCCGGTGAGATCCGCGTAGTCTTACACGACTTGAGTCCAATAGGCTGGTTCAGCGACTTTTTCCTTTTTATGGATTATATCCCTGCGTATGTGTTTTTTTTTTTGGCTTTTTTGGATAAATAAAAACCACACTTATTTGGTTTTAGTTTAATTTTTTGTTATTTTATTTGTAACCAACTAAATTTTGGGTCGACAGCGTACATTTACTTTTTCCGTTTTACCAAAAACAAAAAAAAAAAAAACTTATCTCAGACTATCTCCTCAAAGCAAGCACCAGAACAGCACCTTTCTGACAAAAATTTTTAGCGGGACCCTGAACTTCAAATCTACTACTGCCTTCGTTTCTGCTACTTTTCGTTCACATTGACCGATGATTAAGTTTAATTATTTTTTGTTTTCTACTACTAGTTCTTGATCTACTTTTACTCATTTTACTTCGCATTTGTCAGAATTCATTTTAATTGTTTTTTACAAAGGTTTTTAACTAATTCTACTTTACATTTGTCAAAATTCATTTTAATTGATTTTTACAAAGATTTTTAACTAATTCTACTTTACAGCTGTCAAAATTCATTTTACCTGTATTTCTGGGTTAAATTATTTATTTTAACCCTTATCTCATTTGGTGTGGCGATTACTCCCATATCCATAAGCTTGCCAGACATATCGGAATATATGTGGCTATTTCTTCGTGCCTTTCTTAGGTCTGTTATGTATATGCGCCACACCTCGCACAATTTATAAATTTCACCGCTTTTCCAAATTCGGGCTTTTCTCTTCGTCATCACATCGCATTCTTTTTCCATCTTTAACGTGAGATATTTCTTTAAATAATACGCTTGATAACAAACAAAATTAACTTTGAAATGTATTCGCAAATGAAATCTGACAGTTAAATTGCAGTTTCTCACCACTGAAAGCGCACTAATCGGCAAGAGGAATGATAAGCAATACATAATTGCAAACGAATGAGCTTGTGGGAACGTAATTGGTGCAATGACGAAACGAATGATCATTGCGCCAATGATGCAATGACACACGAGCTATGCAATGAACATTGCTCTGTCAATGATCATTGATATGTCCCGTGTGCCTAGGGTATAACTTGGACAGAAAACGTGACTCTGAACTGAACGGCTAGAATACTACGGCACTCGACAGACCACGGATGCTTATCCACTTTTTATGGCAGGGCCACCATCTCGGCCTCGTTCTTCACTCGCGTTCGTTCTTTTTCCCATTTTTCCAGCTGAACTGTATTAATTTTCTTAGGTTTTTCTTTTTCTCCTTTCCTTTTGTTCTTTTTCGACACCCAAAAGTGCGAACCCAAAAAAATGGCCGACTGTCATACTTTCGGCATTTTCATTGGTCCCCCACATGGGTACGTTGTTCCTCTGATAGCTCTGACTATCAGAGGTCAGGACAATCACATAAGAGCGCCGTGTCAAGTTTACACATTAGCATAACCCTGCTGCTGCCGTGCCCACATGCCGCCATAAAACTTTTTTTTTTTTTTTTATCTTTCAAAAGTTGTTTTATGATCATATCCTTTTCCTTTGAATGCTTCTGAATTTCTCTAACCTTAGCATCTAATTTCCTTTTCCAGAGAGCATCCTGGGATAGAACTTTTTCCCCCTTTGAGTAGTGGAAATTGTTTGTTGCCTGGCACTATCAGTTTGGGTAATTGTAGTTGTTCTTGCATGTTTAGGAGAAAGGATTCCTTCTTCCTCATCATCCCATACAATTTTTCTGCGAAGTTTTTTGAATTTCGACTAAATTTGATATTTTGACGTCGGACAGAATTCGGACTTTAGGCCTACAACTAGTTCTGGGAATCTCAGATCCTACCATTAATTGGTTCCGTTTTCCTTGCACTCATTTGAATCCTACGTAATATACATATGTATGTATAAATAAAACAAAAAATAATTATAGATAAAACAAAAGAACGATGCGTGAAAAAAGTGAAAAGAAAATTATGAAAGATGTCAGCCGGTTGAAAGAGAAAGCAAAAGAAAAAGATATTAGTACTCTTACTACCTATAGATAGAGAAGAGGTTACATTAATTTTATCTACAACATACCGAAATAATTCCAAATCAGATATGTTCTATGGGAACTGGCTCTTTTTTCAGTCGATGTCCATCCTTCGTTAACATTTCTCTTGTGAATTGTTTCCCACATATCTTTATATCCTTTCCGGCTTTGATGTTATTGGTTATATCCTCTGTTGCGATTACCTATACGTATACCTATACTCCGGGACACGTGGAAATTGAGAAAAGAAATACCACTCCTCTTTTTAACACAAAGTATTTTTATTATTGACTTTATTTTAAGAAAAGAACTAATAGCCATACAATAGCTAAGTTTACGCGGCGGCAACCCGAAGTGAACTCGCCGGTTATCAACTTTAGAGCAATGAGTATGGTTCTTTTCACATACACTAGTACCTGACTAAGTGAGAATGCTTTCTTGCAACATAGAAATTAGAACTCATATGGTTCGCATTTATGAAATGAATTGTGTACACTTTGGTAACATGAGTGAACACTTGACTCAGCGATTTGTGTGCAACATAGAAGCGATGAATTATGATTTTTGTTTATTCGGTACGGAATTAGTAGTGGCACGGGTATCTTTAAAAATGTGCACATGAAACCCTAGACTTTGTGAATCGTGAGACCCATGCACCATACTCTTGCTTCATAACTCCTCTGCAGCCATTTCGTAAGTTAACTTAGTATGTAGTAATAATTTCTTTATATTTTTCCTCTTACAATTAATCAAACGAAATGACAATTGACCAAGAACAATGTTTCGTTGAAAATTTTAAGAATAATATTAATCTGAGTAAAATTACGGGCATATTCACAAATGATAGCTTATTTAAATGGTTCAACTAGTTTAATCTAAGTATTTCTCTAACGGACGAATTAAATTAATCGTCAACTTTAATCAAATTATAATGATATTTAACCAGCCATCGTGTCTAGGGGGGTTGGTTAAGCGAAAAAAAAAAAATAGATTGGCGATGCGCATGATGTGCTGATTTATCGCTCTATGTGTTTTGCTGAAGATTTTTGACTGTCCGTGCGTATATAGAATTTTTATGAGTGTCTGTAAATACTGTTATGTTATGGTAGCTTGTTAAAGAGTGAGAACTCGAGGACGTAAAGTACGACTGCCAGCAAAAGCTGACAGCTCACTTCGTGACAGGATGATCAGGCCGGCTTGCTGAGTACAAAAAAGAAAATTGAATACGGTCACGTTGCTATCGATAAAAATTGATTTAGGCATCCCACCGCTGCCACCATGTTGTAAACCCAATTGCCGCCGTTCTTTCCAAAATGGAGAAGAGTGACTTAGACGGAAAGCTCAGGTAGGGTTTTTCTTTAATAATTACAAACACTCACTTTTCTCGTTAACACATTTAATCTCATTCTTTAATTATTTTAATTAAAATGTTTCGAGCGATACACAACATTTCAAGTTATAAAAAAGATTTAATGCTTTGCAAGACTTCAAAAAAGATTTAACACTTTGCAAGAATTCAAAAAAGATTTAATACTTTGCAAGACTTAAAAAAAAAAGATTTAACACTTTGCAAAACTTTCGAAAAAGATTTAATAGACTTCCCCAACTCGCGTGTGCACTTCATAAGTGCCTATCCTGAACTATAATACTAATACTTTTTATGATTGGTTCACTTAACTGACCAATCAGACAAAAAGTAAAAAGAATCAGGCAAGACATTTGCCTTTGTTAATTTCTTGGCTTGGATCTTGAAATTTGATCTTGCACTTGAAATTTCGACTTATGTGCAATATGCAGTACATTAACTCTATGAGTTATGTGTATACAAAAATGTCGAGCAGGCGTTTTTGTTTATTTTTCGTAAGTAAGTGCAATTTATGCTAGCAGAAATTTAGGCGGTAGATAATTTGAACATTTGTGCATTATTTAGGAAATCTATGGAAATTTATGGGGTAAGAAATTTATATATATTCACATCATGGTCGGATATTTTGTGCATGTTACAGAAATCTATGGGGGGGGGGGTAAGTAATTATGCCTATTGCTGTTATTTTAGGTATAGGTATAGGGAAATCTATTGGAATATGCACGGTGTGGTATTTTGGGACCACAATATGAATGTTTATGGATTTCAGGAAAATCCATAGGAGGTAAGTAATTGTAAATAAGGTTGTGATTTTGATATCACAACACTAGTACCTCGGTCTATATTCGGAGAGTGCAGGGTGGGTTCACCAAAAGAAACACTTGCCTGTCACGTTGCCATAAAAAAACTTTATTGTGCCTAGAAAAAAAAAAACGACGAAGATCTATAAAAAAAAAATACAGAAAAACCCACACACATGTCCTGAAGGGACCTCGTGCACAACTCATCTGATAAATATTCTTGGGATCGGTTGTTGAGATCCCCTTGTACCGTTCCCGGCCACCCATCTGGTTTTGCGATGTCGCTAGTATGTTACCTGCTGAAGAGGAGAGAGAAACTTCAGGAAAAGGAAAGGTAAGGGAAACTCCTAAGTGCTCTAATACATTGTAGATATCTATTTATTTCTGTCTTTTATTTTTAGCTGCCTTAAACTTTTCACAAGTCAAACCTGTAAAATACAGTTAGTTATCCTGACTAGTAATTACTGTTTCTTTTTTTTCTTCTTGATATCATCCCCGAAGCTCTATGATGGGATGGGCATCGTCTTATATAATTACTTATTAATTAATTATATTTTTAATATATTCCAACTCATTAGCACTATATTTTACGAAGAAATTCAATTTTCTTGTTGGACTCAAGCTCCATAAATCACGACAATATTATTTATTAATTTAATTTTGAGTGTTCGAACTCAGAATACGTATCTTTTTCTCAAATTTTTGTGCGAAGATATATGTTTGTATAAAGTGCCTTTACTTTATAGTCGCAGAAAAGCCAAAGGTTCTTGAACCTTGACTTGTGTTATGAGGTGTGCGCAGTACTTGAACCACCACACCAGGAGTTTGCTGAAAAGTAAAAAGATTAGCAACAAAATTGATAAGTAAAACACACCGCCGAACGTTTGTAAAAAACCGAGCCTCTATTTCTTTCCAATTCCGATTTTTATACACTCAATTACATAAATATGTGAAAAATACAATTAGCAAAACGCTTACTCAGTAAAAAGAAACAAATTTTATCATCTACATAAATTCTCACGAGCCAGTGCCAAGAAAAACAAAAGTGTCATCTTGCGTATTCTTACAAGACACCGCGGTAGTGAAAAACAAAAGTGTCAGTTTACGTCTGGACTGAATCTTTCTAACTTTCTTATCAGCAAATTCTTCTATGACTCGTGAGAATTTATGTATTACATTAATGCATTTTTTTGCATGAATTTTGTTGAATATGAATTAAATATGTTTTGGATGAACAATGTTTTTTTTTTAAAAAATATTTAAATCCTTTTTTTGTCACTTATTTGTCAAGTTTTTTATTTTTCCTTATATCCCACATCGATTTCCTTTATTATTCCTTACAGGGTTATGCTCGAACTTCTCGATTTGGTGGGATTTTTTTCTCCTCATTGCAAAACTATACTTTTATTTTTCTCTCTTCTCTTAATGACTGCTCGGTCTGACACACTTTTACTTAATGATTCAATCAACCACCAAAAATGTCTGGCTGTAAATCATTTCCGGCATCTACCTCAGTCCGATTTCTCTTGTCGCCCACACATGTTGCAAGTTGTTCCAATTTGCTTTGACTGGCAGATATTAGTCGCAGAGAGGTGGCATGTTATGTATACATCTGGCTATTTCGGTGCTACCATCGTGCCCACATGCGACCATAACAATACTTATTTATGTACAAACTTTTATGGTATGATGTAAGTTATACACATTTTCGCGCGCCTTTCTTGCAGTCTGTCGACACTTTTGCGTCAAAAATATCATTTTCTCTTTTACTAGAAGCCAGGTAGATTTCCGAATCTAGAGAACATTTGGATATCCTTATCAATCAGCTAGATTTCCTTATTAAAAAAACCACACGCGGAAAAAGTATTGAAATCCCAAGAAATTCCATATAGTAATGTCATGGAAAATTCTTGGAATTTTCTTTAATTTAATGTGAAAATATTACGGAAAAAAAACATGGAAATCCATTTGATTTCCACGTTCAATTACAATTATCAAGGACTTGGAATTTTTTGGCAGTTCTCTTTGGTCAGAAGCATGGACGGAATTCCATGCGAAAATCATACGGACATGACATATAATTACAAAATTATCATTTTTAGATTCTGTGAGCTTCGTAGCATTCTGTAAAAAAAAAGGGGGTAAGGGTTGCTGTACATTAGATATAATACGAATTTTTCGAAAAAGTTGCAAAACGGGGATTGAACACAAGTCCGTATATTTGCAACATCCACATTTGAATATTGTGGAGATTGAACAAAATTGAGATGTTGAACAGTTAAGAACTACTAATGCATAGAAAAATCTCAATGCTGCTATATAGTTTGAATAACAAGAAAACAAAAATAATGCATTTTCGTAGCTACTAAATATAAATTTGACTTTAGTCTTTGATTTTTAAAACGACTTTAAAATAATTAGCATCTTCTGGCGGCATGAATTTTAACATCGAAGATATATCTTTTAGCTTCTCTTTCGAAATCGTCGGTTTTACCGTTATATGATTCACACTTGGCAATTCTTTGCAATCTACCCGTTTTTTCCGGCCTGCAGTAGCAAAAAGAGGAAAAGAATAAAGCTCTGCTCTGTGTCCATAATCCATAATCCTTGCGATATTGAATTCGAAGAAAATCTGTAGAATCATATTCGATTTCCTTGAATAATGAAAGCTTAAGGAAATTTGATGAATCAACAAAAGGGGAAATATACAATGATTCTTAGTATTGAATTATTATATAATGGTTACTCTGATTGCGGAGTCTCAATTTCATTTCTGATAACAGTTTTAATTGAGTACAGGGTAAGACTGAGGATGTCAACATCGTTTAGCAGGTCATTATGATTTTTCTGAATCCTATAAGAAGGAGATTTATAACGCAGATTGGTTCTGGCAGTAGGGGTCTTGAGAGTTAAAGGTGACTGGGTAACTCTAGTTGGATTAACAAAATTAATGCTGGTTAATAATTCAGGGCAACGAATATGGTTATGTATTATCTTAAACAAGAAAATTTCATCAAGGAAAAGACGCCGCTTTTCGAGGGTATAGAGATGCCAAATTTGTCAATTCGAGAAAAACAATTTAGATAACATCCGTCCATTTTGTATTGCAGAATTCTAGTAAATTTGCTCTGCACAGATTCAATCTGTTGTATATACAGACACCATAAAAAGGATTCCAGATAGTGCACGCGTATTCGAGGTGACTTCTTATTAAGGAATTGTAAAGGGTAATAAAAGAGGATGAAGATTTAAAAGATTTACAAATTCGGAATAAGAACCCAAGTAATCTAAAAGCTTTGGAAGTAATCCAGTAGATGTGTGACTGAAATAATAGTTTCTGGTCGAATATAACACCCAGGTCTTTCAATTCAGTAACACGGTTAAGACAGATATCAGCAATTTTGTAATGGTAATGTATGGTATTTGTTTTTCTGGAAAAAGTTAGGGTTTTACACTTGGATATATTCTAGAGTGACCAGAATCAGAAAATCGTTGGATTACCTTTTTAATTTGTATATTCTTTTCCATGAATTTAAGTATAGCAAAAGATGTTATCCTATTCCTATTTTGGGGAATGCACGAGTCTGATCATAGGATAATAGAATTTATTTGAGGATTATCTGCCAATATATTATTTAATATTTTTATTAGGGCACTTGCAATGTCGTTTCCTGTTCCACCCATTTGCGTTTCATTCCAAATGCTGCAATAAGTAACTTTGTTCAAATTTCAATGACCTCTGAGATTATACATATTAAACTTCCTTTTATATAAAATATTGCTAATATTCGCATGTGGCAAGGAAAAAACATTTTGCAAATCATACAATACTACTACAGTGCTTGTGTCTGTATTGATTCTGTCTTCATTACGTCTCACTTTAGCCATTTCGTTCCAGGCTAAATGTCTTTCATAAAATATTTTTTCACTCTCATTCAATATTTTATTTTGATGTTTTGTACAAAAATTGCACTGATCTTTTTTCGGTATATAAAATGCCAAATTATACTGTGTATTAAAAACTCTGCGGTATATTGCTGTTACGGGTGTGACTTTGCCGTAACTTGGACCTAGGAGTGCTTGCTACTGCGAAGATCACTAGCCCAATTGAATAAATTGAATCACTTAAACACTTTTTTTACTTGACAATAATTTACTTTTATTCAACCTTTAGCATACTTTTCTTATTTTCTTATCTTTTCTTTTGTTAATTCTAGGAATAGGTTGCCTTACCTCTGGTGGGGGGTCAACCTTATTCTTTAGACTTTGGAAAAACTTCTGCCTTGTCCCTGAGATGCACCGGCTTTTTATTTAGTTGGATTCTGGCATTGCTTAGCAAAATTGGTAAAAATAGGTATGGGGGTAACTATCTAGGAAATTCCATATAGGAATTCCAGAAATCGAATATATCGGGAACGCCCTCTCAATATATTGGTAATAGCCAATTTTGCATATTCCTCAATATTTTGTAGTTCCACAAGAATATTTCCCCTTCATTCAGAAATTCCTTTGCAACCATTGGTCAACCATATATATACGGAAGAAACCAATGTTACAAAAAACTCAGCACTATTGCCCAATAAGTGGGTCAGTTTCCATTTCACTTTACACAAGGGATTTCCCAATTATGTACAAGTAAAAAGTTAAAATGTCACACATGAAGTTTCTTAATTTTGTGTGAGGAAAAAACAAACGGCATGTAATGACTGTGGGTTAGGTCAGGGTTAACCTAGTGCCATTATAATGCATGAAATTGGTCTCATGCCGTGTTTGTATTTTTGTATACAAAGAGCCGGCGTTTTGCCGCAAAAAGGTTGACGCAACCAAGAATTTATCGTTTTAAAAGAACAACGGAGAAAGTTGTTTCATAAAACGAAAATAGAATTTTTCGAATAAAGTATGGCAGCAAAACAAGAGTAAAATATTCATCACCCGCTCCAATAATTGCTCGTTTCCCCAGCCAAGCCGAAAATCGTGCGTTCCGTATAGCATTGTATAAGCATGGAGAAATCAAACTCAACCAACTGGGTGTTGGGTTCACATCGGAATCTACCATAAGATTTGCTGAGAGTCTCACACAATTCAATTACCGCATATTACGTGAAGCACAGCGGCTCAAACATCAGGAAAAAACCATACATTCCGCTTATACACGTAATGGATATGTATTTATCAAACCTAGCAAGGAGAGTAACCCAATTAAAATTTCGCAACTGGACAAACTGTTAATATATCGTTGCCAGAATGAAGGTTTAGGAGCAAACCAGAATTAATACCTACAATTCTTCTTTTATTATCTTTTGTCTTGAGATCATTTAGCTATTCTTTTTTCTTTTTCTTTTATTTCTTTTGCATTTCTAATTTAGTAGTACCTAGTTAAGTTCTGTTTAAATTTTTATTCTTTTATTTTTATTTTATTTTAAGTTTGTAATAATTTTTAGTTCTTAGTTGCTATGAATTTCTTTCACATCGCTTATTTTCACTCAGGCGCTGGGATGGAGCCAGTTCTGAAATTGTTGTTTGGTGGTGCAGCTACATATAATGTTTTTATTCATTGTTTTTACATTGCACATTGGAAATCAATGAAAGCTGGTTTTTGGTCGTCCGATGTCCCGTGTTTTCTAACACAAACCTGACCATGCACGGGGTGAGAACGTTGCTCAACATAATGTCAGCACGATCGAAGGGTCTTAATATATGCTATTTTAATGCGAGAAGTATTAAAAACAAAATCGACGAATTAAGGGAGGTTTTTGTTAGTTCCGATATACATGTGATTTTCGTCACGGAGATCTGGCTACATAAGGACATTGCCTCCACCTTAGTTAATATTCCTGGATATTTATTGCACAGAAATGACAGAACTGATCGTGTCGGTGGTGGGGTAGCTATTTATGTACGTGACTTCTTAAAATCATCAATAACAAAATTATCCGCACCTTTGCTACCTTTTGAATTTATATGTGTAGAATTGAAAACGTGTAATGATAAATGTCTCTTAGCCTGTGCTTACAGTCCACCAAACAGTTTCAGTATCGATAATTCTGCTGAATTCATGAATGCTATCTCCCTATGCACGCAACGATATAACAAGATTGTGTTAGGTGGAGACTTTAATGTTAACCTCTTACGACATTCTGGCTTGAGCGACGCCTTCTTGCACATGTTTCAATCTATGGATCTTAAAACAGTAAATGCTTTACCTACTTACTACAATACTACACAACCCTCGCAATTAGATCTACTTTTAGTAACTGATTTACACTCAGTACTTTTTCACAACCAATTAAGTCCGCCGAGTTATCTGGACCACGATATATTGTTTCTAACCTATGATCTACCCATCAGCGCACGGCCTCATCCTGTCACTATACAATTCCGTGATTACAACCACCTTAACGTTCCCGCTCTTTTGCGTGATGGTTCAACCTTGCCGTGGGAAGCAATATACCACTGTACAAATGTTGACGAGCAAGTGGATATCTTAAATACCAACATACATTATTTATTAAATAGGCATGCTCCCTTGCAGTCACGTCAAATTTGCCCTAAATATCGTTGTCCTTGGTATTCGACGGAAATAAGAGTTTTAATAGCTGAAAGGGAGTTCCTGTATCGTAAATATAAAAGGCTCAAAACTAATATTGCAAAACAGATGTATGTATATGTGCGGAATCTAGTAACATCAAAAGTTCGCTGTGCAAAGCGCCGCTACTATCAAGAAAAGCTTGATCCCAATCTGTCTTCTAAACATTTCTGGGCTAACTTGCGTAAACTTCAGATAAAAGGAGACAAAGCAGTAGATGTCTGTAACATCGATGCAGACGAGTTAAATGAATACTTCATCAATGCCAGTAATACGTTATCGTCAACCAGCGGATCTTCTATAGATAATGTTGTACCACCAATGCTAAATGGTGATGGCTTTAGTTTCAGAAACGTCGACCAAAATGAAGTACTAAGAGCCATATCCAAAATAAGATCTGATGCTACTGGTCCCGATAATCTCTCTCCCCGCTTCTTGAAGCTCTTGCTCCCGATCATATTGCCTTTTGTAACCCATATTTTCAATACCAGCCTGACCTCTGGGTTTTTTCCCACCAAATGGAAAATGGCAACTATACTCGCTGTTGCAAAAAAGAACTCGCCAGAATTACCATCAGACTTCCGTCCTATCAGTCTTCTCTGCTTTTTATCGAAGGCCCTGGAAAAGCTTATGACATCGCAAATGCTTGGTCATCTTGAAACTTCATGTTTTCTGTCATGCTGGCAATCTGGTTTTCGTCGTGGACATAGCTGCGAGACAGCTTTGCTAAAAGTGACTACAGATCTTCGTTTTGCACTTGATAAAGGTCAAATCGGTTTGCTGTCCCTGTTGGACTTCTCGAAGGCTTTTGACAGTGTGACTCATTCTAAATTACTAACAAAGCTTTTCTATTTGTATAACTTCTCTTCGTCAGCCATTGCAAGTATAAAGAGTTTTTTGTCTAATAGGTTCCAACAAGTAAAACTAAAGAATGATTGTTCTAAGCTTTTACCATTGGTCTGTGGAGTCCCACAAGGCTCAATTCTGGGACCATTGCTATTTAGCTTATATATAAATGATCTCCCTAGTGTTGTTAAAGATTCAAAAGTACATCTGTATGCTGACGACGTCCAAATATACCTTAATAGACCGATTGGTTTGATCGAGGATGGGGTACAACGTATGAATGATGATCTTCAACGAATTCACTCATGGTCAATCGAAAATAATCTGGCACTCAATGCCAGTAAATCGTGCTGTATGTTGCAATATAGGAATGACATTGATGTAAATGATGTACCTCCGATAATTCTGAACGATTCTCCTTTACCGTACATGAGAACAGTTAGGAACCTCGGTGTCATGCTAAATGATCGTATGACCTGCTGCGACTTTATCAAGGCTCTTATCAGCAAAGTCTATGGCTGTCTTCGACAGTTATGGTTGACTGCAGCGTTATTATCTATAAAAACCAGGTTTAAGCTCATAAAAACCTTAGTCATACCACATTTTAATTATGGTAGTCTAAAGTTTCCGTCACTGGACTCTGTATGCAGTCGCAAACTGAACGTAGCCTATAATGATTGTGTACGTTTCATCTATGGATTGCGACGTTTTGAACACATCAGTCCGTGTCAGCACAAAATATTTGGATGTTCCATCCAAACTTATCGCACATACAAGAGTTTAATCTTCATGCATAAAATTATATATACGAAAGAACCTAGGTATCTTTATGAATATTTAAACTTCCTCCGTTCTGAAAGGCACCGACAGCTTCTAATTCCTCGCTTTCTCTCTGTACTTGGGCAGCGCTCTTACTTTGTGCATACAACAAATATCTGGAACTCTCTACCTGCGGACATTCAACGGACGGCCTCAGCCAGCCGATTCAGAAATAATTTAAAACCCTTTTTAAATATATCTCAATGATTATAGTTTACATGTGTGTTGCTGCTCCTATTCTTCACGGTTTCTTAACTTTCTTCCACCTCCTGCTCTCGTTATTCTACCTCTGAATTGTAATATTTTTGCTTATTAGTTAGTAACGTAGTCACTTAGCTTTAATTATATTTTTTTGTTACATTGCAACTCAATTAAAATTATTATTTTGTTGTTACTAAAATTAATTGTGCAAACAAAAAAGATTGTAAGTCTTGTTGTACAGTCAACCAGTATAAAAATAAATTGAAATTGAAATTGAAAAATTGGTTAACCATATGAACCATATGTGACGTAAAAATTCATAAATAAATTGACGGTGGAATCACCGCGAAATTGCTTGGAATGCAATTTGATGCGCGTACTCGCGTTTGTCAATTTATTATATGTTTGTACGTTATATGTATGTACATATGTGCGTATGTTTTGCTTGCTAGCTTCAAGAAGTACGTTATCGTGTATGTACGTATGTATATTTGTAATCTTGTACGTAACAAGATTCTTATTATGATAACGACTCGTTATAGATATATGCATATGTACATATGTATGATGTATGTACGTTAGTTCTACTGATCGGAATATTGTGGCGCTAATGAGATAATGATGAATGCAGGTAATGATTCATTCATTACAATTGCATATTTTACCGGGTTCGGTGTTTCC
This sequence comes from Dioctria rufipes, assembly GCA_963924295.1. Classification (NCBI taxonomy): domain Eukaryota; kingdom Metazoa; phylum Arthropoda; class Insecta; order Diptera; family Asilidae; genus Dioctria; species Dioctria rufipes. The sequence continues at coordinate 335,488,891 of OZ002740.1, read as the reverse complement.
GATTCATAAAGCTTGTACATTTTTTAAATATTTAATCCCGCTTCCAAGTACTGTCTTTCAGTACCTGATCGAACGTAGTGAGGATCAATACAAGGAAATTTTTCAATATGCTTCTTGACTTCCCCTTCCTTATGTACAGGAGTCTGTCTCTTTATGTGTTTGCCTTTAGTTGATGGTTTTGGTGATCCCGTTGAGTTATTATAATTATTTTCAAAAAAGTAATAAATTCGTCTTTGGCTTACATCAACCGTTGCAAAAAAAAAAACTTTTGCAAACCTGGACATTGTGTACCTCAATTTCAAAAGAATACTTAAACGAATTCCCTCTTCGCGAATGCTCGGACAACGTTCTCTTCCTTTTGGTAGGTAGTTTTTCGATGAACTTTGAGTAGAAAAATCGCTTTTCATCATCAGTCAAGGCCCAGAATTCCTCATGAATACAATCTGCTAGGTCATGGCTACACTCTCTTTTAGATAACTGGTATACTGATATAGAGCTTGCTGAAAAATGGAATGCCCATCAAACAGATATCGTGGGTACAATTAAAAAAAATCGGATTAAAATTCCTTGCTTCTCTAGAAAAAGGGAGTCATATAGCAAGATTTAAACACAAAATGATGGTATTAAAATGGAAAGATAAAAAGGACATTTTACTTTTTAGTACAATTCTTGACAATAGTATGATAGAAATACAAAATAGGAACATGATAAAAACAAAACCTGAAGTATCTAGCTATCGACTACAATAAGTACATGGGTGAAGTGGATGTTAGTGATGGGTTAATAGTTGCCTATTCAACAGCAAGAAAAATAATGAAAAAATAGTACAAAAAAAATTTCTTCATATTTTAGACATTATTTCTCTGAACTTCTTTCTGCTTTATAAAAAAAAAAAAAAATTGCGGAAAATTAACTCGAGTGAATTTTCTATTCGAATACATTGAAAATACTATAGAATTATATTCAAATAACACATCCATGACAAGTTTACACCCTGGCCGACCACCTCAAACTACGGCTACAGGATTTATTAGAAGACATTTCCCTGATTTCATTCAACCTATGAAATGCAATAATAATCCTAGGCGGAGATGTTCGCTGTGCTCCAAAAACAACAAGCGCAAGGAGACGAAATATTGGTGCCCTACGTGCAAGGCAGCTTTATGTGCTGCTCCTTGCTTTAAAGAATACCAAACCTTTTTATGATTCAAGTTATCACTTGAATTTTTTCATGTGAATCTAATGTTTAATTTTCGTATTAAATTTAGATGTCTACTACTTTTTTGGATTATTTTTTTTAGTTTTTTTTTTGCCATAAACTATTATAAATATTTAAGTTCATTTTTGTTCTATTTCATTGTTTGGATTAAAATTTGAATTATTTTGTTCATAGAATACCTAATAAAGTTTCATATTTTTACATAAATCAGTTTGTAATTATAAAACTTTTAATGTTGAATCAAACCCAATTTAAAAATGTTACACTTTTTCAACTTTTCTAACGCATAGGAACTTATTTTGCTTATGTCGTAAATACCCGTCTTTGCTTGAAATTAATTCAGCACATTAAATCGAGCTTTCTAAGAAGAACTAAGCAATTAACAGGTTAACATCTAAATTAGATAAACAATGGATATTAGATATTTCGGTTTTGGTCAACTTTCTCTTTTTATCACAAAAATTAACTTAGTCACATTTCTTGTATTCTTAACTGAATTTACTTAGTTTTATTTTGATATCTAAGCCTTAAAGGGCAGTATTTGAGCCAATTTTTAATTGCATCTTCAATACACTGTTCGGATCCATTACCTGGGAGTTTCATTTTGTTCACTGCATCTGTAATTAATTAGTTTTTTGTAGTATAGTTTCATTGTATAACAATTGTACAAGTTATATACTAACAAATAATCAAAGTCTTTGTTTTCGTCGTTTTAAACACATTTTTCTCTCCTATCCCCGCCCAGTTGTAATGGGATGCCAGCTCTAATGAAAATATATTCTTCAGGATACGTCGCGTGGCTTCTGCGGCACTAGAACCTCCTTTCATGACTAATACATACTTTAACCTGTAAAATAAAAATTTTTATATATCTAATAAGGTCATACGAATTAGTACTAGTCCAGCTTTATTGAAATTTGTATTTTCAGAGAGAAAGTTTTCCCATTCTCTAAATTCCTCTGTGGAATTTAATGGAAGATCCGGCAAATTTAGATCTGAAGTATTTTCCATTCGGAATGTAGACGTAATTGAGTCCTGAAGCTAACTCATTATTACGGTATGATCCCTTAGGGTTCTTTTAATATCATCCAAGTATCGATATAATTGTTTCTCCATTTTTACGCATTATAAAAAACAAATAACTTTATGTTCTTAAAATGATTTTGATATTTACACGTACGTATGACATTATTCATTGATGTCGAAGGGGAGTTTGCCGAAGAATAGAAATCTGAGTTTCTGACAAAACTCGAGCTCGAAGTTGGTTGAAACATTGTAAGTAAATGCGGGTTGTGTTGTGAGAAATGATGAATAGAAGATACTGGGCTCTGGGTATAGGAACCTTGCTGGGACGAGCACGAACTTTGTGCAGCTATTTCAATTTCATTTTCTAAATTTCGTTGTGATGATTGCAGAACAGATTGTGACTTATCTTTTTCCACTGTAGTAATAAGGTTGGGAAGTAGTAGATCTTTGTATTTTGATATGCCTAAAAGCTCGTCATCAGAGCAATCTGTTTTTATCGGCAAACTAATCCGATTTCTTTTCCTCTTATATGCTCGAGACTGTTTAAATGTCCGAAATTTCGATTTCTAAGTTCGATGTTTTTTCTGCTATTATCAGCTTTTCTCGTGCCTTTTCATATGAGTCTAGTAATAATAAGATAAATATTATTACTTTGATAATTAATTGATTTTAAAAGTAAACTAGCTGCTTCTAATTTTGTTGTGCTCGTGTGGGAGACAAAGTAGACTTGTTCCCCATTAAATATCGACTTTAAAAATTAAATTTAAGTTATAGAAGTGAATATCTGATGTAAAATTCTACGATATGTAAAGCTTTTCTTTATCCCCACACGAACTTACTATAAACCTTGAATATGTACATATAAACAAATTTCTCTTGAACTATATAATACTTACCATAAACTCCCAATGATGTTTGTTAAAGGGAGAGCTCTTTTGCTCTACCTGTGTGCGTCAAGGTGCGTGTACTTTGATCACTTTTGTTGAAAAAATGGCTAAAGGTGCTTAGTACCCAAGCCGTGTTAATAATGCAATTGGTGCTTGTACCAATTACAATATGAATGGTTCTTGTAGCTTCTCACAGTTGTAGCTAACTTAGCCAAAGGTTCCTTGTACCAAGGCTTTGTTGATGAGTGTAATTGGTGCTTGTACCAATTACAAATTATACACTGGAAATTGCAACTAAAAGAATTATAAATGAAGACGACCGCTCTCTTAATCAAAAATGGAATAATAATTTTATTAGACGCATTCTACTTATAAGGAGAACTTATGCTTACCTAGACAATTTTATTGTAGCAGAGACGACTCCCAGAAAACACCGTGGCACATGTACATGAGAAGTACATCGCCTCAAATTTATTGACGGTGAGCAAAGTGCTGACCGTGGTGATTTTCATGGGAACCTGTTGCGCGCCGGCAACAAGGGTCAATCAACCGTTGAGTATACGTAGAGAGAATGTGTTGGATCCAATGAAGAAGACCGTGTATTTCACTTGAGTATAATTTTATTTAACACTTTTTCCTTTGTACAATTCTTTACTTTAGTTTTACAAATTCACTTTTAAAAATAGATATCTTTTACAAATGACACTTTTTTACTTTTTACTTTCCACTAGAGGCCTTACCTTGGGTAGGGGGACTCTCTAGCTTCGGGTTTAGAATATTTCTGATTTTCCTTGCATCAGAACTCTCTATTTATTCAAAATCAATCTGCAGTGGTTAATACTCCCTTCCACTTGCAGATTGATTATTTAGCAATTTTTGTGGTAACCAATCAAAAATTACCTATTGAGCATTTTTTCTTGAAAAACAACCCAAAATCACCTATCAAGCATTTTTTCCAATAAAGGTGAAAAATTTATTGCATTAATGCAATTTGATTTTTCACCCGCAAATTATAAAAAAATAATTGGGAACAATTGTATGAAAACAACGGTATCAATTTTCACACGAGTCCCAAAACAATAATTCACTTGCTTCATTACGTACAATGACAAAAAGAAATTTGACGCCGGCGCTTCCGCTAAGGCAATTTCTTTTGGTCAGTTTGTTGCACGGCGGGTGTGAGGTAAAATCGTTCAGCGAGTACCATGCTTTACTTCTTATCGCTTTGAGTTAATCAGGTGATTCCATTATACGTTTGGCTGATTGTTCTCAAGCAAGAAGTCCAAAGGTTCTTATTTACGTGTAGAAAGGTGACAGGCCTTATCTACCTAAGAATTATTACCGTGGACATGGGTACATCTAACGATTACTCATTATGTGCTGCAACTTGACCACAGTCGTGTGCGCATAGTTGTTTGTTTATTGTTTTGGTTCTCATTGTGGGGTCGGATAACCGTGATTTATGGATGAGAGATGTTTGCTTGATTTTTTTAGGTAATGCGTTATGAATCAGAGGCAATTGAAGTGGTTATTGCTTGATCATATTATTTGGATTGTTTTGGGGATTCATAACACCTTCCCCGTTGAAAAAAAATTTTCTTTTATATTCTTTAAGAGGATGTAAAAAAAATTTTGAGAGTTGCTGACGCTCGGAAATCTAGAGTACATAGTTTGATTAGTACTACGATATGATATTATATGGTACTTAATGGTATGTATGATAAAAACATATGTTAGATTTAATTTTTATGATTATGATACAAAATTAGATTTAGTTGCTAATGATATTTTTATTCATTAGCTCCATCGTTTATGATTTATTTATGCTAGATTAAATGATATATATTTTTTTTTATATATATGTTGTGTTTCTTATTTTACAAAAATCAATTGTTACCAAATGTGGTATTATAATAGTATTATATAAAAGCAACTTATTTGAGAGGTACTTAATTAGTTATCTGTGATTCTAGATAATGGTATTTTACTGGAAATACTTTTGATTTCAGTAATTTCTTCATTATTTGTTTTATTTTCTTTTAAAGTTTTCTGGTTCTTCTCTTTTTTAACATATCGCATGATTATTTTGATTACACCATAAGAAGTAAGTGTTATAATTAATAGATATATGAAAGAATAATGGTGTATATCATGCATTGAAATATTATTTAATTTTTGTTTTTCCTCGTGCTCCAGTGTTTTTAAATTTTGGCTTAGATCGAATAGAGCTTGGTGATTTACGTTTTTTATTGTAATCATTTTCGGGAGTTCGAGTTTTATGTCTTTAAGATGATTAGCCATTGTTAGGTTAATTGAGGGTAAGTATGAATTATTTGAAATTGATATTTTTTCGGAATGACCGTATAGCGTTAGGTCGTTGCTTCTTATGTAGCAATTTGGAGAAATTTCTAAAATACCGTTTCTTTCGAGTGTTAGCGGTTCGATTCTGTCGCCGCATATATTATCTATTGTTAGAGGATTTCTAAGACTGAATAACCATTTATTTGGGTTGTTTAATTGGATCCAGAAAGTAGATGTTTTTATTGTTTTTACATCGCAGGATTTTGGAATTTCTGTAGTATGTTTTAATAGATCCATTTCGCATTTGTTTTGTTCGGCATTACTATTAAGGATTGGGTGTGTTATTTGACACAGATGAGTATTTGAGAAACTCAATTGGCATTTGTCGAAGTCCTCTGTATTCATGGGGTAATGTTTTTCGCGGTTAAAATCTACCAATAAATATTCGGTAGTAGGTTTTATGTAAAGAAAAGAGGTGTTTACTATACTTGGGAACGGTATAACTTTGTATGCCTGGAAAATTGTGTTTAGGGGTAATGGGATTTTAATTTCGATGATGATATTATTCTTGATTTTGTTTGTAGTTGTAATGCTAACTTTATATAAGTCGATAAGACTGTCTTGTGTGGCTGAAATGGGTAAGGTGGTTCCGGAAGGAAGATTTTTCCTAATAACTGTAAGAGTTTCCTCTAGTTGAAATGGGGTGATAATTAATGGATTGGGAATGCCATGTTTTATATCTAAAAGCATGTCGAGGATTGCTTTTTGCGAATTTTGGTATCTCATAAGTGATAGTGTAATGGCGGAAGTGATACTTTCTAGTTCTAAGTTTATGAAGGTGGAGTTCACTTCAGCTATTATGAAATTGAATGCTTTAGAAATTTTGTCAAATTTTTCTTGGATGTTATCAAATTCGAGTTTAATATCTGAGGATGTTTTATTAAAAAGGTTGATTGTTTTATCTACGATAATGGTTTGTGATTTAATGAGTTCTAATAGGTGGTCCTCATTTATTTTTAAGTAGTGGATTTGTTTGTCGTAATGCTTGGCATCGTCTTCATTGAGAGTACCGAAGAGTGTTTTGCTAAGGCTGCCTATTGCGTTTATTAGACCGCGTCGAGCACGCAAATGTTTCGGATCTATAATTTCTGCATTTTGCTCTATCTCGTTAATTAATATTTTGATAGTTTTTATTTGTGACTCGCATGGGTGGTTGCGGGTTGGGTGTTGTATCTTAAAATGTAAACATATTTTTTCTATGTCTATTGTTTGGGATCTTAGGAGGTTATGTTCTAGTTGAAAATCGTCTAGGCTATAATACGTAACTAGTTTCCAACTTGAGCTGTATAATTGTATGTTTCCGTATTCCTCGAAATATATCCCTGGAGTTGAGGCGAAGTTTGTTGTCTTTGTTCCGCTCGTGACTCCGAATGTTAATAATAAGATTAGTATTATGTACGGCATTTTGGCCTGGTGGAATAGAAGAAAAGAAAAGAACGCGATTACTCTATGAATAGCTTCAGATGGTTATTATGGAGTTTTTTATTTTTGTTTCTAACTCTTACCACTGAATTCTCGGTTGAGGCAATTTGTACTATTTCGTAAGGGCCTTCCCATAAGGGAGATAATTTATTTTTTCTCGTGTGATTCTTCACTAATACCTTGTCACCAATTATAAAAGGTTTTGGCTTAGTAACGTGATCATAGTACGTTTTGGATTTCTCCTTGTTTTTTATAAGATTTTCTCTTGCTATTTTATGAGCATATTGGAGACGCGCTTTTAGTTCACTGGCATAGTTATCGTAGTTATACGTAACTTCTGGGTCCTTTTTTAGTGATGTTGGGATTTCTGCGTGAAATCCAAATAGTAATTCGTGAGGCGTGTAGCCTGTACTTGAATGATTAGAATTGTTGTATGTGAACATAGCGTAAGGGATCCATGTATCCCATGTTAGTGGATCTGTAGACACATAGTGTCTAAGGTATTCAGCAAGCGTACGGTGGCTTCTTTCTAGAGCTCCGTTTGTCTCTGGGTGGTATGGTGTAGTTTGTAACTTATGTATTTTCAAAAGTTTACAAATCTCACTAAATAGAGAACTTAGGAAGTTTGATCCTTGGTCCGTTAGGATTGATTCAGGTAAACCATGTTTACAAATGATGTGGGTTACAAATTGCTCAGCTACCGTTTTGGCTTCTGCGTTCGGTAGGGGTATAGCATCTGAAAATTTAGTCAGATCATCTTGGAACGTTAATAGATATTTGTTGTTTTGATAACTTGTTGGTAGAGGTCCAACGATATCCAAGAAGATTTTTTCAAATGGTTTTTTGCTTGTGGTAGTAATCTTCATAGGTATTTTCTTGTTTGCACCTGATTTATTGACCTGGCAAGAAGAACATCTCTTGATGTACTCTTGAATGTCTTTTTTCATACCTGGCCAGTTATAGATTCTTCTTATCTTCCCGATAGTCTTCGTTTGTCCCTGATGACCGCCTAAAGGAGTGACATGGTAATCCCTAATTACCTGTTCGATGTCCTTTGGGTCTTTTAATTGTACTATTTTATTGAGGAAGAAAACAGGCCTCGTGGCGGAATCCTTAAATTCTTCAGCACATATGAGTTTCAACTCGAAGTACGAAGTGCTGTTCAGGATTGGTATAGCAATTGGAATTATCTCTTCGTTAGATGACAATTCTTTGAATTTTTTAAATATACTTCTTGTTAATTCCTGATCCTTTTGTTCTTTAAAAGGGAGGGGTGCATGGCCCACTATATACGTAATATTCCCTTGTTTATATTCTTTGATTCCTCCTAATGGAATTTGATAATTATCAGGTAAATAAGTTTTTAATAAATTTTCAAATGTGGTGTTTACTGTCGGAATTATGAAATATTTTCTTTTGATATTCCGTGTTTCCAGTAAATTGTTCGAGTTTTCTCCTACTATTTTAGGGGTTTGGTTTGTTTGTGCCCTCTGTTGATTCCTTGTTATCACTTGAATATTTTTGGATTCTGGTACTATACGACTGAGTGCGTCAGCGTTAAGATTAGATTTCCCTGATTTGTGTATGATCTTGTAGTCATACTCTTCAAGTTTAATCCTCCACCTCATCATTCGGGAAGTGGGGTCTTTCAGATTCATGAGCCACGTAAGGGGCTTGTGATCTGTAATAATCGTAAATGTCCGACCGTACAGGTAAGGACCAAATTGTTCTACCGCGTATATTATTGCTAATAGCTCTTTTTCTATAGTTGAATATCTTGTCTCAGCCGGATTTAGGGTGCGGCTGGCATAACAGATTGGTTTGTCTTCTCCGATTTTCCCTTGCGATAAAACTGCGCCAATTGCATAGTTACTTGCGTCTGAAGTAACTAAGAATTCTTCGTTAAAGCGAGGATATTGCAAAATAGGCGGATTTAATAATTTTTCTTTCATGAGCGTGAAAGCTTCGTCGCAGAACGCATCCCATTTGAAAGTAGCATCTTTCTTTAATAGAGCCGTGAGAGGCTTAGCTATTTTAGCGAAATTAGGGATAAAGCGACGGTAATATCCAACAAAACCTAAGAAGGATTTTATGTCTTTTTCCTTCTTGGGTACTGGGTAATTTTGGACAGATTCTAGTTTAGAGGGATCCGGTGTTACTCCGTTTTCTGTAACCAAATGTCCAAGATAAGCTATTTGTTTGCTTAGAAAATGGCATTTTTCAGGCTGTAGCTTGAGATTATTTACTCTAAGCCTATTGAAAACGTGTTGGAGTCTTGCATTATGTTCTGTCACGTTGTATCCGTAGACAATTATGTCGTCCATGTATACAAAACATTCTATGCCTTGGAGTCCGACTAAAACATTGTTCATCAGCCTTTGAAAAGTGGCTGGTGCACGTTTCAATCCGAATGGCATCCTATTAAAATGGTAATGACCGTAAGGTGTACTGAAAGCAGTTTTTTCCTTATCATGGTCCTCCATTTGTATTTGATGAAAGCCATTAGCTAAATCCAATGTACTAAAGTATTTAGCTTTCCCCAGCTGATCTAGTATATCAGTAATGTTGGGTAAGGGAAAGGCATCGCCGACTGTTATGTCGTTGAGGCGCCTGAAATCGACAACTACTCTCCATCTTTTGTTTCCTGAAGCATCAGGTTTTTTCGGAACTAGAAGTAGAGGAGAGTTCCATGGGCTAGAACTAGGGCTTATGATTTCTTCTTGAAGCATTTTATTTATTTGTGAATTAATCTCAGTACGCTGAGATTCTGGAAGTCTATAAGGTCTTATGTTGACAATGGGTTTTTCAGGTAGCGTAGGTATTTGGTGCTTAACTGCACTTGTGCAAGTTAGGAAATCCCCATCTAGATAAAATATGTCATTGTATTCTCGACAAGTATCTAGAATTGTTTGGGCTTCTTCCGCGTTGCAGTGAGAGAGGTTTAGCTCGTTCTCGAGTCTATTTAGTCTCTGCTTTATTGGATCCTTTTTCGGATTTAATTTTATTATACTATAATTATTTAAGTTTCGTAGATGAGGTCTTATTTCTGTGTTTCTTATAGTAACCTCTTGCTGATTTGAGTTCAGGATTAGGATAGTCGCGTGACCTGTGTTGTCAGGTTCTATTAGCGTATTTCCTGTTATCACTCCTGGTTTCAGTTCTTGGTGTTCACTAAAGAAACAACCTCTTCGATTTAGTTTTATTTTTGCTACCATTCGTGTACGTGCCGGTATTTTTATACTTTCGGCTTCGTACTGATTTATTTTGTTTATTATTTTCGAAACATTTTTTTGTTTCTTACCCTTAGGCTCACCTCTTTGTGGGGGGGCCTTGTCAACTTGTACCAACTGATGGTCTTGGCTTGGGTCTTTCAAACCTCCATACCTGCTATCTGAGCTGGTGTAAGTCAAATTGTCGAAGCTTGGGTCATCCAAACCTCCATACTTGACATTTGAGCTATGGCGAGACAATTTTTTCGAACTTGGGTCATTCAAACCTCCATATTCGTTTTTGCACACTGTCTCTGAATTTGCCTTAATAACTTTGCGTGTGGTTTTGCCTCCTTGGGGCTTATTAATTTTTAGTGATAGACTTTTGTTTTCGTAGTCTATTACGCTAGAAAATTTATTTAAAAAGTCATGACCTAGAATTCCATCATATTTAAGTTGGAGGTCATCTTTCACCATGTGTATATCGTGGGTAAAGAAATTTTTGCCTACTTGAAATTCGCATTTGGCGGTTCCTAAAGTATGTAGGGCTTTTCCAGCTAGAGGTGATACCTCCAAGCTCTTTGTTCTATCAACCATTGTGTCACCAAGTGATCTGGTTGCTTTAAGGACCGATATTTCGGCTCCTGTATCGATTAAGAAATTACTAGTATCAAATGCTGTGATGGAATTTCTGATCGTCAAAACTAGTGATTGGCGATCAGCATTGAGAGGGAGATAAAGCATTTGATTTAATTTTTCGGATGTGGATGGACATCCGCGGATACAGTCATCTGGCTGAGGCGAGACTGGGCGACTGTAATGGCATCCTCGTCTCGCCGCCGGCTGTTTTCCGATTTCTGTTGATTTTTTGATTTTATTTTGGCAGTTGCTGCTCTAATATTTGGCGACCGCTTAGGTGATCCTGTGAAATTCTGTTGGGATCTTTGATATTGAGGAACATAGGCCTCTTGTTGGTTGCCTTGAAAACGGTGATTAACTGGAGTATTCCGTTGATACTGTGGAACACTCGAAGTGTAATACCTTTGTGATTGATTTCCCTTTGTATTTTTGTATGAGGGAATGACCTGCTATTACTTGGATAACTTTGCTGGAAAAGTCTTTTACGACATTCCGAAAAGTGATGATTAGGTATTTTGCAGTAGGAGCAAATGAGTGAGGGTTTCTCCATTTTCACTCTTGTGGAATAACAGACTTCAGCTGTATGTCCTTTTCTGTTGCATTTTGAACAAGTTGAAAAATGATCATTATAAGTGGAGTTCCTTTCGGATTTAATAGAAGCTGACAGCTCCTCGTGGCCTTTTGCCTTGGTTAATAGATGAACCTGACTGTCTTTGAGGCCGTCTTCAAATGCTCGGAGAACCATTTTTTGATTTTCTCCAGCTAAAAGATTTTTGAGTGTTTGATCGTTCGTAAAACTAGAGGTTGCATCATCATATAATGCTAACAACTTGCGAGCACGAAAGGCGTAATCTTTCATATTTTCTCCAGATTTTTGTCTGAGAGCTAGAATCTCATTTTGTATTGAGACTCTAGAACGAGTCTCTAAAAATTGCTCTTGCAGGGCCTTTTGGAGTTCTTTCCAAGAATTTACGTCGTTATATTTAACAACTTCATAGGCTCTGCCTACCAATTTTGTTTTGATTATTTGCAAAAATAGAGCCTTTTCTATTTCTGCAATACCTTCTTTCTGAAACATTTCACATGTGTTCAGAAATCGGTGTAAATCATCAGAGTTACCATCGAATTCTGGAATGAGTGATCTAGCATCACTGAGAGATAATTTTTCGGCTCTCGCCGCAACTTGATCGTTGGTCATATTGTGAGCTCGTTTCCGTGCAGGCCTTCTGTGGATGATTAGCCCAGGAAGAAGCGTATCTCTTACGCCTCGACGCTTTTGTAGTCGAGTATGAATTTTTAAAAAAAAATTTTGTATTTTCCCGATATGTTTTTTTGTTTTTTTTTTTAACTTGACGAGTATATTAATTTAACTAATATCCCGGAGAAATATTCACAACACCGAAAAGCACTTGATAAGAAAAACACTCGAGAATATGCACTTTTGTTAATAATAGAAAAAGGGGTGAAGACCAGGAGTACATTAAATAGTTATATTTTAGTTATAATATAGGTATAATATAATAAAGTAAAATATATATACTTATATAGAATATAATATTTATAATATAGAAACCTTATAACTCTATTCTAGAGCGTCCAGTACCTTTTGATAGAAGTCCACGTCGATTGCTGAGTTGAAGTCCTCTTCTGGGTACAGCTGGTATCTCAGCGTTCTATAAATCGCGTATGCTGACGGGTTCTCGTGTTTGAGCAGGATGTCCAGCAAATGGTCGATTGGGTCCGTGTATTCCTCGAAGTCGTCCAAACAGGGATTGTAGATGGGGCCAATGCTTCCCTCTTCGTCGGATGACACACTGCTTCCTTCGGATCCGGGGTTATAGTAGCAGTCCGTAATGTCTTCCTCAAGCTCTGAGAATGAGCCTACCTCTGTCGTCTCTGAATAAAAGTCCGCCTCTGAGTAGGAGTCTTCTTCTGAATAAGCGTCTGCTTGTGGGTCCGCTTCTGGCTCGAAGTCTAGCTCTTCGTCAGAAAGTCCCAGTGGACTGATAAGTTCTTCTTCTTTTGGCCAGCTCATGAGTTTGTGGGTGTAGTCGAGGGTCTTACTAACCGTGTGACTTATCTGCACCGCTGCCACCAGTTTATTTATGTTGCGCGCCGGCAACAAGGGTCAATCAACCGTTGAGTATACGTAGAGAGAATGTGTTGGATCCAATGAAGAAGACCGTGTATTTCACTTGAGTATAATTTTATTTAACACTTTTTCCTTTGTACAATTCTTTACTTTAGTTTTACAAATTCACTTTTAAAAATAGATATCTTTTACAAATGACACTTTTTTACTTTTTACTTTCCACTAGAGGCCTTACCTTGGGTAGGGGGACTCTCTAGCTTCGGGTTTAGAATATTTCTGATTTTCCTTGCATCAGAACTCTCTATTTATTCAAAATCAATCTGCAGTGGTTAATACTCCCTTCCACTTGCAGATTGATTATTTAGCAATTTTTGTGGTAACCAATCAAAAATTACCTATTGAGCATTTTTTCTTGAAAAACAACCCAAAATCACCTATCAAGCATTTTTTCCAATAAAGGTGAAAAATTTATTGCATTAATGCAATTTGATTTTTCACCCGCAAATTATAAAAAAATAATTGGGAACAATTGTATGAAAACAACGGTATCAATTTTCACACGAGTCCCAAAACAATAATTCACTTGCTTCATTACGTACAATGACAAAAAGAAATTTGACGCCGGCGCTTCCGCTAAGGCAATTTCTTTTGGTCAGTTTGTTGCACGGCGGGTGTGAGGTAAAATCGTTCAGCGAGTACCATGCTTTACTTCTTATCGCTTTGAGTTAATCAGGTGATTCCATTATACGTTTGGCTGATTGTTCTCAAGCAAGAAGTCCAAAGGTTCTTATTTACGTGTAGAAAGGTGACAGGCCTTATCTACCTAAGAATTATTACCGTGGACATGGGTACATCTAACGATTACTCATTATGTGCTGCAACTTGACCACAGTCGTGTGCGCATAGTTGTTTGTTTATTGTTTTGGTTCTCATTGTGGGGTCGGATAACCGTGATTTATGGATGAGAGATGTTTGCTTGATTTTTTTAGGTAATGCGTTATGAATCAGAGGCAATTGAAGTGGTTATTGCTTGATCATATTATTTGGATTGTTTTGGGGATTCATAACAAACCGTCTGCTGTGAAATTGGCATGATGGCTGTGGGCGAAGGCGCGAAAACAATTGAATGCAAATGTAATGCGATTCTTAGGAATTTTGTTTGTCTTAGAACTTTTATTTATTAATTATCGCGGGCAGGCTCGTTCAGGCAATTTCACTTCTGGAGGAACTTGTACACATGTATGCTATGTAGGTGTAAAGAAAAATATTACAGCGGCGTCAATCTGCCGAACATAGACAGAAATGTCTTACGGATTTACGTGAGCACCTGCCATCATGGCTTAATTTCACGGTGTTCTTCACACACGGATTGATTTTGTGACGTCAATCATCGCCCTCCAGTTACATTTCTGCTTCTGAAGTATCAGTTGACGCCAAGTGCATGCCTGGCGCCCTCACTGATGGGAGCGAGACCTATCTAACATCTCTACCGATCAGAGGGTCACGGCACCCGGTTGATTAAGCGCAACTCCACGCCGAGATCATACCAAAACAGTGAACGTTCAGCGAACAATCACATGGTATTCACTCTGCCCGCGATATGGGCGTCAACCACAACCACCACGTTAATCCCCGAAGGGCCTCACCAATGTCGGCATGACAGCTTGTGTCATGGGCATCGACCCCGTGGTACCTGAAAAACCTCAGGTCAGGCTTCGTAGCAAAGACGTGATTAGTCTACGCTACTTCAGTTGGGCTTCATGCAAGCCCGGGACTGATGGCCCTCTCCATTCTATACTGCATGACATATTAGTTTTCTTCTGCTGCTCCAGTTCTTTCCTGTCTAGTATATCTCATCCTTCTAAGTCTAAAAGCTTCCTTTGCATATTCACTTATGCACTGCTGCTGCTCCCTTAGGCCGAGCACCTTGCTGACATCGTATCCTTCTCCAGATCTTTCAATACCCATGCTATTTAGGTCTCTGAAACCCTCATAATTTGGACACTCACATAGTATATGCACCCAGTCTTCGCAACCGTGTCCGCACATACATCCCTCGCTTTCAGACAGCCCCCTTTTATGCAAAAACGCATTTAGGGAGCCATGGCCAGTCAAAAGGAATCCCAAGCAAAGATTGAATTCAAAGTCAGGATGTTCTTCTACGAAGGACACCTGCCTTATAAACTCAAAAGTTGCTCTTCCCTTATCGCTCTCATTCCATCTAGCCTGCCATCTGTCCATTACGCACTGCTTTATCGCATTTTTCCTTTCTTTTTTGGTCAGTCCTACCATATCGTCGCTCGACACCCAATCATGTTCTCCAAGAGCTATTCCCTTCTTGATCCTGTAGGACAAACTCTTGCCTATCGCTACAAGATCCAGCGGGGCTGCCCCCATTAGAACCTGAAGGGCTTCTGTTGATACCGTGCGGCACACAGCTAGACCTGCCAGTAGCATGATCCTCTGGCAAGAGAGGATTTTTGCTCGTCCTACTACGGTCTTTACATTGTCGCACCAGACGGGTGCCCCGTATGTTGCACAAGCAACAAAAAGGCCCTCATAAATTGTCCGCGTGGCTTTCCGGCTTAAACCCCATTCACTCCTCATCACACGACGAAGCTGGCCTACTACATTTAGAATACGCTTTTTAATTTCTACCAGGTGGCAGTCAACTCTCATCCGCTCTACCATACTTATCCCTAAGTATTTGACTTGCGTTGAGTATTTGATGCTACCACCATCTACCCTAACTAATGGGGGACGATTTAGCGACAGTTTGCCCTTAAGGAGCATCATGACTGTCTTCTCTGCAGACACACTCACTCCAACATTTCTACCCCATTCAAACACTATGCTCGTAACTATTTCACTCTTTCTCTCTAAACTTGCCCGTGAATCTGCCTCTACTAGTAGCAGTAGATCATCAGCATATGCACAGCATTTTCCCTCCCTCTGAAGTTGGTCCAGCAGAGTGTCCATCATAAGGTTCCATATAAATGGACCACAGATGGACCCCTGAGGGCAACCTCTAGACACGTTTTTCCAAACGCTTCCCCTTTCCCTACTACTCATGCCTTTCTCTCGGAGAAATACCTTTGCCATAGGTTTATTACCCTTTCCCAGCTTAAGTAGTCAAAAGCACCTTTAAAATCCACAAATATACCCAGAACATATTTACTATCACTCGCTTTCACACTCTCTTTTACATATAGCCAGGCATCCTCAACACTTTTCAGTTTCTTGAATCCATACTGCCTTTCAGACATCTCATTCACGGTTATCTGCTCAAGTCGATTAACCATTATTCTCTCTAGTACTTTTCCAAGCACTCTGTAGGATCGACGGTTGCTCCTGATTTTATCAGGTGACTTGAGCAGGATAACTACTCTAGCGCACTTCCATTCATTAGGAAAATATCCTTCTCTTACACATTTTGCGAACATAGCCGTAAGGTAGTCTGGGATGGCTCGCCAGATGCTTTTACACATCTCTCCCGTCATCCCTCCAGCCCCGGAGATCTCTTAGAGCGAAGCAAAGCCACGCTTTCCGAGATCTCGGCTGCTTCCAGGTCCGGGCACTCAGATCTCTCCATAGATGGAGAAGATTGAGCTGGCTCAGCGTCTGGAAAGAATTCATTCAGCAGAACATCCACACACTCATTCCACGTTGTTAGGAGATTTTCCCCCGCTCGAATGCCACTTAAATCACTATTTTTCTTATCCGTACATATTTTATATACCCTCCCTCAGGGATCATTCCTGTTGTCCCTTACGAAGCGCTTCCAGTCAGACACTTTTGTACGTTCCATCATTACTTTGTACTCCCGCACGTTCTGCTGGTACTCTTCCCTAAGCTGCTCTGCATTATCTCTCTCCCTGTGTCTGGCTCTCTGATATCTTTTCCGCAGGCGTCTAACACTCCTGCGCTTGGCTGTAAGGTCCCTAGTCCACCACTTCACTCGCCTTCTGTCAGGGGCAGTAGTCCTGGCGAACATATTGTTGTTCACTATACTCAGCTACTCATTCAGGACACGCACCTGGTTATCTATCTCCATCGTTCTGAAATCGCTCAGCGGCACGCTGGTAGCTTCTTCCTCTATACACGCAGAATGGTAGTTCCAGTCTGCCCCCTTAGTGTTCCACCTCTTGATATCCAGTTCTTCATTTGTGCTCACCACCCTTTCGTTGGCCATAATGACCTCGATCAGGTTGTGATCACTTATTCCAAGTCCAGCCTTGATGCTCCACCGCAATGAAAATGCCCTAGCGGCATCATTCGCTAGTGTAACATCAATGTCGCTCCTTCCTCTAGGGCCGTCGAAAGTGTAAGAGTTGCTTGACTCATTAAGAACATTGAGTTCCTTTACAAGCATGTATTCGGTCAGCATCTCACCCCGATAGTGATTCTGGTAACCTGACGAATGTTCGGTCACCTTGCTGAACCACGTCGGGGATGATGCATTCGCATCCATGCCGAGGATGACTGGCTTGCTACTCACACAAAATAGCACCGCATCCACATATCTCAGATAAGGCTCGAGCTCTTCATTGTACTTGCAATACATACTCACCAGGAACATTTCTCCTAGTGCTCCCCTCACCCACACACACACACCCCATTCATTCGTAAGCTCACTCACCAGAACACACATGGCACTTGGGTCATTCACCACAATTGCCACATTCGCTCTTGCATTGGGAAATATCCTCATGTCAGAGGGAAGTCCCCTTATGCTCCCATTCACCCCATACGGTTCTTGCAGTAGAGCGTACTTTACATTGTCCTCTTTTATCATGACGCCTAGATCGCACATAGCAGCATATGCACCCTGACAATTTGATAGATTTTTGTCTCCATATTAATGTCTAGCATTCGCCCTCTCTACAATCCTGCTATAAATGGGGCATGCCATTGACATCATGAGATGCCCATGCGGCTTTCCCTTTAGCGCACAATTTCTGCAGTGCGGCTTACTTTGGCATTCAGGCCTTCTGTGCCCTTCTTGTCCGCAGCGGATGCACACGTCCTTCTTGACTCTACATTCGGCAATCTGGTGATCAAAGCCATAGCATCTATAACATCCATTAACCGAA
Organism: Dioctria rufipes; assembly: GCA_963924295.1. NCBI lineage: Eukaryota > Metazoa > Arthropoda > Insecta > Diptera > Asilidae > Dioctria > Dioctria rufipes. The sequence goes on along the minus strand of OZ002740.1, from coordinate 335,470,943 downwards.
GGATGTGGTCTCACCCTGAAGAACAGCCACTTTATATAGCAGCGTCCTACAGCCAGCAGAGTTTCCGATACTCCCACGGTGCACTCCAATATTACCTTGACTGTCTTGTTTTCCTCAGCTTTCCATGGGGCGTTCACCATGCGTACACTCCTCTTGAAGTCTTCAATTGACATCTTGTCGTCCAGATTCTTCAAATATAGCTCTTCCATGAATTCTTCACAGGATATCGTAGAGTGGACATCCTGTATTACTATTCGTGGCCCCAACTTGTCATTAATAATGACGTCCAGTCCACATTCCGCAAATTTTTCATTTTCTGCAACCTTTTTCCGTTCCGCCACAGAAGGCGTGCGTATTATCGCTCCACCGTTCCTCGAGGCTTTACGTCGTGCACTCTCCCCCCAGTGTAGGACCTACCTCCTTGAACACTTTATCCATCACCTCCTTTGAGGTAGCATTCGTGTCCCTATCCCTAACCACAACTGACCAGGTCTCCACTGGTTTCTTTACGGGCCTTGAAGCAGCTGCGCCTTTGATAGGTCCAGAAATCTCCTTTTGCACTCTCTGACTTGTAGCTTCTTTCTTGAAATTTCCCTTGTTCGCATATTCCAGATTTCCTCTTAATCTTTCATTTTCCCCTAGCAGCTCCATAGCGAGGGTTTCGTATCTGCCAGTTATTTCCATGATATGTCGCGCAAACTGAAAATGTACTCCATCATCTAACAGCAACTCCTGCAAATCCCTGGATATAGCCTTCATCTCAGCGATTGCAGTCTTCAGCTCCAATTTCTTCTCCTTCTTTTGCACATGGTCCTTTGTCTGCGCAGCGTCCTTCTTCCGTGTCTCCTTCATGGTGCTATTGAGATCCATATTGTCCATATTATCACTATCTGACTGGCTCGTCCCATCATCTGAGTTCATGACTCTCCAGCTAGCATCAATAGCTTTTTCCTCGTCCTATTTTCTGGGGAAAAACCCTCGGCTTCACTGCCTGAGGAGTAATTGTCCCCAGTAGTCGACTTCTTAGCTTCTGCGCCCTTAGCTCTTTTGAACGCCGGCTTCTTCACCTTCACACTTGGCATATTAGCAGGCATTTTTACCTACTTACCACTTAAGAGTGAGATGTTTCTGCAGAAATAATAGCTTTTAAAATTATCCTGGTCAATAAGAATTTTCCCCAAAATAAAATAAAATAAAATACCTAATGCTAATTATATATAAGTATTTCGTCAAACTACAAAATATACCAAAAATTCCTGAAAAATATATAATATCTAAATATAATGTATAAATCGAAAATCAAGACAGCACCCTGAGAAAGATGCGCTTCCAAAATTCCTGAAAAACTTCCTGGCAGAATATATAATATTTACCAAAAAACCCTGAAATAATTGTGCACAAAATTCCTAGTATATCCAACAATACAAAATATAATTCCTCCAAGATGCTAAATAAATGCTAAGTGAGTACTGAGATAATTTCTTTCAAACAACAGAAAGAAAGAAAGAATTCCTGCAAAATAAGATTCAATATAGTCAATTCCACTAACCTTTTATCCTTAAAAAGGCTCTCCTTTCGCAATTTCACTGCTCACAGTTTCACACTGGTGTCCTTTTTCACTACTTAAATAAGTTCCAGTACAGTCTGTACCAAAAATACCGCCTGCCGAACATAGACAATGTTATTCGATAAGATTTCCAAGACTTTTCAGGTGAAGATCCTTTAAGCAAAGCTTGTTTGAATTTTGAGGTTTTAAAAGGTAGCCAGTTGCATATTTCTTTATTTTTCGATACCTATGCTGAACTTATAATCTCTAATTCGTTGCTTTCAATACTTGGAACATCTTGAGCTGTTATTCTGTATTATGTAGAGGAAAACATATGAGGTTCCGTTCCTGAGGTAGAATCAAGCATTTGAATGAGATTTCCTCAAAGCTTGCTTCTTTTAAAATCGATGATCTTTTAGTTAAAACTGCTATGCTCAGCTGAAGTGAGGAAGATGGATAATTGTACAGTTCATTTCTCACAATGTATACGTCTATGCCTCTGGAGAGGCACTTCTTATATTGCCTTGCAGAACAAATAAAATTACTTATGTCCAGTACTAGTTGATTCCAAGCTACAAAATATATTGAAAATGTACATGTGTAAGCAAAAAAAAAAAAATAAAACAAAAACTCTTATGTCCGATAATAGTTGAATCTAAATTACAAAGATTGAAAATGTACATATGCAAATCTAGAAAAACTCTTGTGTCCAGTAATAGTTGATTCTACTTTACAAAAGATATCGAAAAGGTACATGTATAAACCTAACAAGATCTAATTCTATGCCTCTGGAGAGGCCAATATTATATTCTTTCTATCGCTAGTTCATTATTGCTCTAAATTACTAAATCACAAAAATTTGGGGTGACACTGGATTTTACATAGTAGCGTTCTGTCAACCACCAACAGTGATACCATACAATAAAACTCTGGCTGTCAAGTCCCTCGCCTTCTGTAGAGATCTCACAGTGGCTATCGCGTGAGGCACTAGGGATCGTAAGGGGCTTATGAGTTTTTGCACGCTTAGTGATCCGAGCAGGATACCTGAATATCACCTGACTGGTCTGCCTAGGAATTACCTTAACCACAGACAAACTAATAACATACAAAGACTGGACACGCAGAACAAAAATATGCAACGCTTTTCTAGAATATAAAATTAACAATGCCTCGACGATGCCTAGACTTGACACTTGATGACGTGCCCAAGGAGGAAGTCAGCAATGCCTCGCTCCATACAAAATCACCGTTGCCTCGCCCCGATGAAGGGAAGGCCGCAATTTTTTCTTAGAAATTTACTGGAAATTTTTCCATATAGTTTATTACGCACTTTTGGCGATAACAATTTTAATTTGGCAGTGAAACTCAAACGAGTCAAACATAACACATAACGGACCTTATGTTCGTTTGACTCGTTTGTTCACGTTAAGCTTCCTTCACATTATCGCACCTGTATAATTAAGGGGATCGATCATTGAGACTTGTATCACTTAGCACAAATTACTCTTTTATAGCTTTTGCACATTTTTGAATATCACATTTTATTAACAAAATTACTTTCTTAACTGCCTTTCCGAAAGATGTTTGCATAAAGCGAACTCCATTTGTTCATTTGAATCACAGGCACAATCTAAAAACCGTATTCATATACACGTTTATTCCATCACGATTCATTATTTTGAATAGTTGACACAATATGAGAACACCGTGAAAATAGTTATTTTCCAGAAACACTCGCGTCTTCATAAATTGATTGCCAAGCTACAACTAGTCATATATATAGGCACTTCAGACAGAAGGTTTACTGCATATAACATTTACTACTGCCAATTTTCCTCGACGTCTACATCTGCGCACACTACATTATATGCTTACCACAGAGTACAGACTATACGCCATTTCCACGTTTACTCTAATAACATTCCGTGCCTAAAATTGTTTCAAAAATACCAGGTTCCCACAAGTTTACTCCATTCAAGCAAATGCGTAATATTTCTACTTTAGTAGTAATATGCGCATTTTTCGTCTTTTCTTTACTACACCTGTTTTGCCCATATTCAGAGCGAACATACAATAAATGAATAAAGGTTGGTGAAAATTATGTCACTGGTTTAAAGTCACTATTTCCGTGGTTTTATTCTTCTGTTCGCCAAGTCTATTCACTCTAAAACTAAATAAATAAATAAACTAAAATTATACGGAAAATTTTGTTACAATTGACCTTGTACTCTAAACTGATCCATGCTTAGCGGTTGATCAACTGGCTTTCTATTTTATTGAGATTTAGGATTGGGGTATTCAGAATTCCAGTTGGTACCCGGAGTAAAGTGAGGTTAGTAATTCTTACTACAGTTGCTCCCATAGAAAAAATCTTTATTGCAGTCGATACCCAAAATAAAGTTTTTTTGCTAGTAATTTCCTTCTTACAGTCAATACCCGAAATAAAAATCTTTATTACAGGTGATACCAGGAATAAAGTGTTTTGTGTTAGTAATTTTCTTATTACAGTTGATAACCGCAATAAAAATCCTTTTTACAGTCGATATCGCAATAAGAATCTTTATTACAATCGATCCCACTATAAAATGGTTTGTGTTAGTAATTTTCTTATTACAGTCGATAGGCGCAATAAGAATCTTTATTACAGTCGATACCCGCAAAAAAGTGTTTTATGTTAGTAATTTTTCTTATTAGAGTCGATACCCGCAATAAAAATCTTTATTACAGTCGATATCCGCAATTAAGTGTTTTATGTTAGTAATTTTCTTATTAGAGTCGATACCAGCAATAAAAATCTTTTTTACAGTCGATACCTTAAATAAACTGGTTTGTGTTAGTAATTTTCTTATTACAGTCGATAGTCGCAATAAGAATCTTTATTACAGTCGATACCCGCAATAAAGTGTTTGTGTTAGTGATTTTCTTATTACAGTCGATACCCGCAATAAAAATCTTTATTACAGTCGATCCCACAATAAAATGGTTTGTATTAGCAATTTTCTTATTACAGTCGATACCCGCAATAAAAATCTTTTTTGCAGTCGATACCCGCAATAAAAAGTGTTTTGTGTTGGTAATTTTTTTATTACAGTCGATCCCACAATAAAATGGTTTGTGCTAGAAATTTTCTTATTACAGTCAATACCCGCAATAAGAATCTTTATTACAGTCGATACCGGCAATAAAGAATTTAGTTTTGGTAATTTTCTTATTACAGTCGATACCCGCTATAAATATCTTATTTACAGTCGATACCCGCTATAAATATCTTATTTACAGTCGATACCCGCTATAAATATCTTATTTACAGTCGATACCCGCAATAAGTATATTGCAGTCGGTCCCGCAATAAAATGGTTTGTGTTAGTAATTTTGTTATTACAGTCAACACCCGCAATAAGAATCTTTATTATAGTCGATCTCGCAATAAAATGGTTTGTGTTAGTAATTTTCTTATTACAGTCAATACCCGCAATAAAAATCTTTATTACAGTCGATATCCGCAATAAAGTGTTTTGTGTTAGTAATTTTCTTATTACAGTCGATACTCACAATAAAGATCTTCTTTACAGTCGATACCCGCAATAAGAATCTTTACTATATTGGATCTAGCAATAAAATGGTTTGTGTTAGTAATTGTCTTATTACAGTCAATACCCGCAATAAGAATCTTTGTTATAGTCGATCTTGCAATAAAATGGTTTGTGTTAGTAATTTTGTTATTACAGTCAATACCCGCAATAAAAATCTTTATTACAGTCGATACCCGCATTAAAGTGTTTTGTGTTCTGTAGTAATTTTCTTATTACAGTCGATACCCACAATAAAAATCTTCTTTACAGTCGATACCCGCACTAAGAATCTTTATTACAGTCGATACCTGCAATAAAAATCTTTTTTACAGTCGATACCCTAAATAAACTGGTTTGTGTTAGTAATTTTCTTATTACAGTCGATACCCTCAATAATAATATTGCAGTCGATCCCGCAATAAAATGGTTTGTGTTAGTAATTTTCTTGTTACAGTCAATACCCGCAATAAGAATCTTTATTATAGTCGATACCAGCAATAAGGTGTTTTGTGTTGGCAATTTTCTTATTACAGTCGATACCCGCAATAGTAATCTTTTTTACGGTCGAAACCCGCAATAAAAATCTTTATTACAGTCGATCCCACAATAAAATGGTTCATGTTAGTAATTTTGTTATTACACTCAATATCCGCAATAAGAATCTTTATTATAGTCGATCTCGCAATAAAATGGTTTGTGTTAGTAATTTTCTTATTACAGTCAATACCCGCAATAAAAATCTTTATTACAATCGATACCCGCAATAAAGTGTTTTGTGTTAAATTTTCTTATTACAGTCGATACCCACAATAAAAATCTTTACAGTCGATATCCGCAATAAGAATCTTTACTATATTGGATCTCGTAGTAAAATGGTTTGTGTTAGTAATTTTCTTATTACAGTCAATACCCGCAATAAGAATCTTTATTATAGTCGATCACGCAGTAAAATGGTTTGTGTTAGTAATTTTCTTATTACAGTCAATACCCGCAATAAGAACCTTTATTACAGTAGATACCTGCAATAAAATCTTTTTTACACTCGATACCCTAAATAAACTGGTTTGTGTTAGTAATTTTCTTATTACAGTCGATAGGCGCAATAAGAATCTTTATTACAGACGATACTAGCAATGAAATGGTTTGTGTTAGTAATTTTCTTAATACAGTCGATACCCGCAATAAAAATCGTTATTACAGTCGATATCCGCAATAAAATTCTTTTTTACAGTCGATACCCTAAATAAACTGGTTTGTGTTAGTAATTTTGTTATTACAGTCGATACCAGCAATAAAAATCTTTTTTACAGTTGATACCCGCAATAAGAATCTTTATTATAGTCGATCTCGCAATAAAATGGTTTGTGTTAGTAATTTTCTTATTACAGTCAATACCCGCAATAAGAATCTTTATTACTGTCGATACCGGCAATAAAGTATTTTGTGTTGGTAATTTTCTTATTACAGTCGATACCCGCAATAAATATCTTTTTTACAGTCGATAGCCTCAATAAGAATATTGCAGTCGATCCCGCAATAAAATGGTTTGTGTTAGTAATTTTGTTATTACAGTCAACACCCGCAATAAGAATCTTTATTATAGTCGATCTCGCAATAAAATGGTTTGTGTTAGTAATTTTCTTATTACAGTCAATAGCCGCAATAAAAATCTTTATTACAGTCGATACCCGCAATAAAGTGTTTTGTGTTAGTAATTTTCTTATTACAGTCGATACTCACAATAAAAATCTTCTTTACAGTCGATACCCGCAATAAGAATCTTTACTATATTGGATCTCGCAATAAAATGGTTTGTGTTAGTAATTGTCTTATTACAGGCAATACCCGCAATAAGAATCTTTATTACAGTCGATACCTGCAATAAAGTGTTTTGTGTTGGTAATTTTCTTTTTACAGTCGATACCCGCAATAAAAATCTTTTTTACAGTCGATACCCGTAATAAGGATCTTTATTACAGTCGATTCCACAATAAAGTGGTTTGTGTTAGTAATTTTCTTATTACAGTCGATGCCCGCAATAAGAATCTTTATTACAGTCTATCCTACAATAAAATGGTTTGTGTTAGTAATTTTCGTATTACAGTCAGTACCCGCATTAAGAATCTTTATTACAGTCGATACCCGCAATAAAGTGTTTTGTGTTGGTAATTTTCTTATTACAGTCGATACCCGCAATAAGAATTTTTATTACAGTCGATACCCGCAATAAAAATCTATTTTTACAGTCGATACCCGTAATAAGAATCTTTATTACAGTCGCGTCCACTATAAAATGGTTTGTGTTAATAATTTTCTTATTGCAGTCGATACCCGCAGTAAGAATCTATTACAGTCGTCGATCCAGCAATTAAATGGTTTGTGTTAGTAATTTTCTTATTACAGTCAATACTCGCAATAGAATCTTTATTACAGTCGATATCCACAATAACAATCTTTGGTAAAGCTTCTTTTATTCCTCCTGTCGATTCCTTCAGTATGGTAACGAATTGAGTTGATTCTTCATTGTTGGAAGAAACCGGAAAGAAAAACGAATTCATCAATGTGTATAGGTACAAGTGGAGAGCTTGACAAAGCTTCTATATACTCGTGTCTGGACCAGCTGAGAGCTGTAAAGCTCAAAGTTTAGTCTTGATAGAATCGAAGTATGTGCAATAAACCTAAAAGTGAAATGGAAGCACGTGAGAAACTACTTAATTGTGAGTTGCATATCTGTGAGAATCCGTTCCATCAAGGTAATTGCTTTAATTGGGAACATAAGTCACATAAGTCATCTGCTACTGTGGAAATCAAGAACGTCAAGTTGCTTGCACTCGAGATTCAAATAAAAAGAAGACGTTCTCGTTTGGTAGACCCTGTAACAAGGATTTATATATTTGCACTATAAAAATAAAATACAAAACTAACTAGGAAACATTATTTCTTCAGATGTTAAAGTCGCATACCACCTTCATCTTTATTATTTGCTGAGTTCTGTCTCAGCTTCACACATTTTGCGATTTCAGCGTTATTAAACTATACACAAATTAGAGTTCCGTTCATAATTCTATTTTTAACACTCATAATACTCAACAGCCACCCCTTTTTTTTATACTTCATATACGTAATACATATGATTAATAATTATACGTTAAACATAATTTTACTGAAGCCAGTGTAATTGTGAAAATATTGTACGACAATGTTATACTACTAAAACTCGAACCTCACATACATGAAAAGACGTCGTAAATTTGGGGAGTTTCGAAAATTTCACATGGAATGAACGGTTTGCAATGCCCTGCAATATTCTTTTTCATTGTCCCTAATCCGTTTTCTGTTTGGCTCCAAATCGTCTGCAGTAGATGCAACTGGAAAATCGCCCAACGGATCTTCGAAGCAATTACTTACAGTGGTCTCATCTAAATCATCATCTCCAATTAACCACAGACAAATTTTGTGAGTAATATAGCTGAAAATTATATTTTTAGATACGTACCGACTTTGTCGAATGCCTCGGTTTCTTCCTCAAAAACTTTCAAGGATTTGCAGTTAACTCGTATGTGCCGTATCCTTTGATATTCCGATACTTTCGAGCAATCCTTTGTCTACTGTCTCAATAATGAACAGTAGATTTGCTCGAGAGGAAGAGAAATCTTTGCAAAAAAAAACTATTGTCAACGCAAAAATTACTTTCAAACAAGATGTTACTTACTTTTGTTAAGATCCTCTAATTGTGTATTGGTAACCATAAATGTTATGAGATTCTCGTTTACGCTTAGTTGCACGTATGGCACTTTAAATTAATAATTAAAATTATTTATTATTTAAAAGAACAAGGAAATCACAAAGCAAGAGCTGGATATCAAGAAAAATGTCAAACTAATCATCTATCATCCAAAAATATTCGTGCAGCAAGTGTGACGCTCTCTTTTGCACAGCACAGACATTAAAACCAATAAATGCGACGTCAAATGAAGCGCAGAGAGGATTTAAAACCTCTTATTTGTGGACAAATAATGAAATGTGCACATTTAACGATTTTCAAAACACGCCATAGGCTGACCATTAATGAAGTTTTAGTAATATACACCCAAAAAATTTTGTGGTTCTAGAAACTATTTTTGTAGTTCAAACAACAATTTTTACATTTGATTCTCAGCTAACAAGAATTCATCGTAGCTATTACGATTTTACAATTGTTCCTTGCTGGAGGTTATATTAATGATAGATATACTTAGTTGATTTGACAATAATAATTTCGTTATTTTAACATAAAAAATTGTTCCATAAAAACTGCAATCTTGTTAAGATAGCGTGCTCTAACAATTTTAGAAATACTCCAAAAAATATTTGAAATGACTATTTGCCCTAGTCAAGTCACCTAGGAATGTCGTTCGTTGATGGAAGTGCAAAAATATTTGAAATGACTATTTGCTTCAGTCGAATCAACTAGGTATGTTGCTCGTTGATGGAACTAAAAATATAAAAAAATATCAAGGATGTACCTGGTTGGAACAAACATCCTCAGCTCAAGAAGTAAAGAGTGGACCAGAAAAAATTGACCCATTAAGTTATTTTTATACCTGCAAAATTACAATAATCCAGGTCTGGATTTTTTTGTTAAAATATTCCATAAATACTGAACTCTGAGTTTATATGAATCATTCGTGTATTGGAAGTGAAATAGTTAAAATGTCTCGAAGCGAAAAAGAAGTGCGTGAAATGATTTTGTCCAAATATTTGGAAAATCCCACAATTTCATTGTTAAAAATTTCAAAGACCTGAATACAAGTTATTCCACGATAAAAAGAACAATAGCCAAGTATAGGCGAGGCTTGTCAATGGAAAGGATACGTGGGTCAGGTAGAAAACCAGGGCCATCCCGTCCAGACGTCATAAAACAGATGAAGGGTACTTATTCTCGGAAACCGGGAACTTCGGAAAGAAATATGAAGACATTGGCAGGAGCATCAAAGTCTACAGTGCACAGATATAAAAAAATCTGTGGATTAAGGAGCAATAAGGTTCAAAAAGTGCCGCTGAGGAAGGAAGAAGAAGAGAAAACAGCAAGAAGAAGAGCGAGAAAACTTTATGAGAACTACCTGACGAAATACGATTGTGTCGCTATGGATGATGAAACCTATTGCAATGCTGACTTTTCGCAGATACCAGGTGACGAATATTTTACTGCAAAAAGTCGGAGTGGAGTATCCAGAAAATTTTCAACAAAAGGAATGACAATATTTCCTATGTTCTTGCGGTTTACGAAGCAGTGCATTTCATCAAAGCAACAATAAACTCGGATGTGAACATCAAAGAGTGCCCTCAAAAAAGACTTCTATGTTTTATTCAACAGCATCAAGGGTCTGTTATTTTCTGGCCAGATTTGGCCACCAGTCATTACGCAAAAGCAACGATGGAATGGTACAGAACCAATGAGGTCAATATCGTGCCAAGGGAAGCCAATCCAGCAAACTGCCCCAAAGAGGTACTGGGCATTAATGAAAAAGGAGCTTGGAACAACAAAGAAATTTGCCAAAAATTATGTTGATTTCAGAGATAAATTGAAGAGAGCATATAGAAATGTTACTAATATAACTGTTCTAAATCTAATGCGCGGCTTGAATAACAAAGTTAAAACATTCTTCCAAAACAAATAATGGATTAGAAATAACTTTTGTATTTTAAAGTTTAAGTTGTAAGAAACAAAATATAGAAATTTTATAAAAAAATTGCCATTAGTGTTTTTACTGCAAACAAAAATAAATGGGTCAATTTTTTCTGGACCACTCCTTAATATTAACTTTTTGAACTATTAGTCTTTTTAATTACGTCTCTTCTACAATTTTATGTATCGGAAAATTTTACAATTCACACTAATTCTATCCACCTGAACCTTTTAATATTATTGATCAGTTAAAAGGTAAAGATGGAAAAGCGGCGTTCAGTTCTTAAATTCTGATATTAAAAAATAAGCAGAAAATTTAAGTGTGAAAGTGCGATATTGTAAAATAATATAAAAATAAGAACAATCTAAATATTTCCAGTAATTCATTTGATTTATTATTGCAAAATAGGTAGGTACACAGATTTTAGTTCATTAATTATATAGTACATATTTATTTAGGAATCAGTTAAGCTAATTATACATATTAGCTTGTTTTACATAAAATAATAGATAGTGATGATATATCTACATACATATAGTTTGCTTTTGCTCTAAAAATTCTTCAGTCTAATTGCTATTTTATTGATTGGTAATTTATATTTATGTATTGGAGGACCTTGTAAACAATTGATATTTAATAAACAATAATTATTTGTTTCTGAACTAGTGATATAAGACTGAAAGTGGTCATCAAAATCTAATAAAATTGTTTCTTTTCCAACAGTGTAAGCATTGCAATCATTCATAATAAATTCAGATATTTCATATAGTTTACAATTGGTGGTGATATGATGTCCACCTTAAAATGTTTACCTTTAAAAATAATGCTGTTTGTAAAATATGGATTTTCAAAGTTTGGAATGGTTGAGAGATATTTATAGTAGTGCATACTTTTCAAATTACAATTTTTTTTCTCTCCGGTAGAAAAGGTACACTCTTTAAATTTTTCCGAATGTATTAGTTCCACAAATCTTAAACCAGGTTTAATTCCTAACGTAAGAGAAATATTTTTCCTGGAACAAAGACTTAGTGTACATTTTAAACTCCTTATGTTTCCCCTCAAACTGAAGACTCCACATTTGCTTTAATGGACCGCATTTCTTTATTACTGAAGAGTAGTGCATCATGAAGTGGTGTTTCGGTTTCAAATGAGTATTAAACAGTTCAACATAAAGTGAATTATGTTTTGATACAAGTTCTGAATGCATTTCTAAATCCTTAACGTCAAAACAAGATTTCAATACCATATCCACAATTTTAAGTAAAGTCAAAAAAAGTTCACAAACTTGGTTTTTTCTTGGAATAAGGTCACCTATCATTATTGGCAATAATTGTGTAAAAGTCATCATCTCTCTGGCATACATTTTAATTTTAAAACTCCTTAAATTCTTCAGTGTAATGGGGATTGACTTGTTACCAATTTCGGTGTCACCGTATCAAAATAGTTGTTTTCTATAATTGAAAGTTTCTAAAGTCAAAAATTTGTCAATTTCTATGAAATGCAAGAGTATTTTACAGATATCATATAATGATATACACCCTCAAACAAATCGTGCATTATGTCACAAGTAAAATTATCTGTACCGTGAAAACTGGGTAAACTGTTAAAAATAGAGTTTTCTTTTATGCCTGTTGATTTACAATCATTTTCAATGACATCTTTCATATAGTTTTTTTTTATCACGTAATGAACTTTGTATTTCCTTAGTATCCTTTTGCATTTCTTCCTTTGTCCTTTTACAAAGTTGGCAGCATCTATGCGTGTTAAAGGATTTACTGAAACCAAGGACACTTTTTACTCCTAAATTATATCCTAATATTAAGGAAATACAGAAGAATATTTGTATAAATTTGTTCTTAACTTTTATCAAAATACCATTTTCCTCTAATTTCTTAAATTCTGCAAGTAAAGGATAGAAAGTCTTTGCATTCCCAAATGATGCCATGTCTTTCGTTTTGAAATCTGCTGCAATAAAAATGTGCTCCAATTTAGATAAGTAGTGATTTGGGAAAATTGGACAAGTATAGTAAGCGCCACACATAGAGTGTTCACTAGACTTTAAAACAGAACTACTATATGACACAATTATCGCAGCAAAATGCATGGCTTTTCTCCCTTAAAGAACCCCTCCATATAGATATCATTTGTGAAGATTCTATTAATTCGCAAACCCTGGAAGGCACAGGAACAATATATATTTACCCAAATTGTTATGTCTGCAACAAAGAATTCATCTTGCACGGGCATAACGTAAAAATATCAAAGTTTAACTCCTGTTTCATACTATCAACAAACATAGCCAACATAATCGACAATATGACGCTTCCCTCTATGGAAACGTACAGAAGAACAAATCAAACAAGTAACACTAGTAAAATGGACCTCGATGAAATTTTAAAATCCATCCATGTTCAAAAAGAACAGGAATCAAACCAACTAAACCCAATTAATAACCACCACATACACCACTATACCCTATCATATTTGACAATAGCATTAGTTATCGCTATTTTATTCACCTATGTGTATGTATGTATATGAAACACAACGCAAAGGTCCGCAAAGGTAAAAATATACCTCTGGAACCGGAACATATACGTGAAGATGTACCTACGGCGGCACCAAGAAATTTTAACTTTATAATAACTCCTGCTCCGAATAGGAGAACTACAGAAAGTCTCGCAGATCAATATTAAATATATATACATATATATAATTTACAATGGACATCTATACCCTATATATGTATATATATCTTCATATTAAAAATAAAAAAAAAAAACAATCAATTTTCGGATTATGCGCTAGAAGACGAAAAGAATTTTCCTCTAATTAAAACCAACAATCTTAAATACACTCATGTTTCCAACGGAAAATTATAAAAGATCCACATCTCCCAAAAATCAAGTAAAGACAAAAAATCACCCCAAGCTAAAATCAAAGAGGAAAATATCTAAAAATTAATTATCCAACACAAAAAAGGGGCCAAGGAGGTGAATGGGCAGAGTAAATGACCAACAAAAATTTTTTCCTTAAAAATTTATTTTATTGTTTCACTCCGTATTGGGACATATAAAGAATTGGGGGAAAAGGGGAATATTTCAAAATTTTTTTTTTTTTTTTAAATAACACAATACACAATTTTAAATTCACTCAGCGTCATGAGCAGGTCCCTCCAACGGAAAGTGGCCGTCCGTGGCACTCGGGGTGGGGCAATAATAGGACCTACCAATTAATACCAAGTTGGCTCCTAAAACAAATAGAAATAGACAAATCAATAACCAAATAAAATTAAAGATTCACAAAAACTTACCCAACGCCGACAACGCCATGTCGTATTGAGGCCACAGGGAGAATTTCCAGACGTGGTACTGCAAGGCTCTGGGCTCAGCTCCCCAAACGGTAAGAGTGTCCCGGCCAGAACAAACGAAGTTAAGCCGGATTGGACCCTTTCATCGGGCCCAAACAGACTCAACGTAAACTCCGTCGATCACGACCACGTAGTCCTGGGGCGCCTTGTACGGCGTACGCGAAACAGCTACCGCAAAAATCATGTTGAAACTGACCAACCTGACGAAACTCACAATCTACCAATGTGCCACAAAAAACTGCACCCCAAGCAATTCCTATCAAGCAAATTATCAGACAGCCTCGCGAGAAGAAAAAAATAAATAAATCTATCCATATGAGATTGAAATCAGACAAACCATTCTTATCAAAACAATTAAACGACCTTTTTTTTCTCCTATTTCTCCTCTCCCATCTCGAATTCATATCGTATCAGCACACAATCATGCTTAATTATGTTTGTCACATTTTTTTTTTCTATTTTTTTTAATTACATGCAAACAGTGGCAAACCTTAGTAAAAACCAATAAACGATTTAAGCAACACCAAATCTTTGAGAACGAGAATAAAGAAAATGTATATATAGAAAAAAAAAGGGAGAATGAGAAAAACAATTGAAACACATTATGTTAAAACTTAAACCTACATATCGTCACCTCAGTACTTATATGTATGTCCTATAGACCAAAAAGTTCATTTTGTAGAAACCGATTTTTAAAGTTTACCTTGTGAAAAAAGTGACTTCTTTTTATTGTGTACTTCATTAAGGAATCTCACTAGAAAGTATGTCTACTTGTAAATGAAATCCTGAATATGAATGAAAAATGAGAATATGAATGAAAAATAAGTTAGTCTTACATTTAAAATTCAATAAAGTATAAAAAACGTTACGACTGGATATAGAACGCATTTAGTACAATGACTTCCTATGTGCAAAATATTTAGGATATAGAACAAAATGTCTGGATATAGACCATTTAAGACCTGAGCACTTTTAAGTTTTTCACCTGTGTGAATGGCTTATAGTAAGGCAGAAAAGTGAAAGTTTGTGCTAGTCAGGAAATAAAAAAATTGTTAATAAGTATAAAAAAAAAAACAATATTTATTCGATTCCAGTTTTACATAAATTATATTCAAAAACAAACATTTTCATTTATTGCACACACAAAATTTAAAAAACCAAAATCAATTCATTTCATTTAATGATAGTCTTGTAAAATGTTTGGTCCACTACTGGCATATACGACAGCATTGACATAATGTCCCGTTTTTTCTCTGCAGTTTAGGACATTTTAGCATTAAGTAATTTTAGTAATTTTACGTGTGGAATACTGAATTCCTCAATTATTGGTAAGTCTTTCCTTGACGATGCAGCCTCTGCTTTTCTCTGTAATTTTTTTTGTTTAATAATTTTACTCGCTAAAAAGCTCCGGTCAGTATGGTTTTTTTTATAAAATAGCGTAGTCAAATCTGAGCTGCAATATTTGATTTGCTTGATCTTTTGGTAAGGCACCATCTGAAAATTCAAACTGGCAGCGTTGTAATTAAAAAGGTTCCCTGGTTTCATCTGCAATATCTTCAGTTTTATATTTTTTTAATTTATTTTTTTCAACATTACTAATAAGGAAACAGGGCTATAAATTTCCAAATTTTTCAAGTGCTTTTCAATCCCGCTATGAACACAATCCAATTGCTGAATTTGGGAGTGACCAGTTTCCGAATATTTTTGTATTATACTTTTGATTTGCGGATTATTATTCAAAAATTGCAGTAGTGCCAAAGATGTCAATCTGTTCTTGTTTTAGTCTGACCACAATACAATTTTAGTTATTTCTGGAATATCTTCCAAGACTCTCTCCAAAATGTGAACCAAGGCACTAGCAATGTCGTTTCCTGATCGTCCACTTTGTAGTTCATGCCAAATACTGCAGTACGTCAATTTATTCAAACTGCAAGGTGCTGTTAAATTGTATACGCTAAATTTTCGCTTATAGAAAAAGTTTGAGACGTTGGCGCGAGGCAGAGCAATTACATTTTGTAAATCATATGATATGATAGCTGTTACATCTAGTCCCATTGATCTTAACTTGAGATCCTTTTCTCTTTCAAGTTTGGCAGCAGCATTGCTTTGTTTGTGTTTATCGAACTCCAAACGTTCAATATTTGTTGGGGAAGATATGTTCTTAAATTTTGCGCATATGTCACACATATCTTTTTTCGGCTTAAAGAAGGACAAGTTGAAGTGTGTGCTAAATATCTCAGAGTATTTATGGAGTTTAACGGGATTTGAATATTCTTGAATGTACAGTTTGTGCATTTTTGTAATATTTAAATCTGGCGCCAAATACTGCTTAGAAGTTTTGGCACGGCAGTAATGCGAATCCATACATGGAAACTTTTGAATATGTTGCTTTATTTCTGCAATCTGCTGCTCTGGAGTGATTCTTTTCACATGTTTTCCCTTTCTTTGTGCGGCGGGTGTACCCGTCTCCGAATTTTTAATTATTTTTAAAAAAGTAATATACTCTCTGCTGACTTATGTCTAAAGTTGTTAAGAAAAAGCGTTGGCAAACCCGAAATACGTGTTCCTTATTTTGCAGCGAATACTGATATGAATAAGTTTTCTTAGATTTAGTTTGCAATGTACGTTTGCGTTGAGCAAGTATTCTCTTCACAAATTTAGCATAAAAATGACTTTTCTCGCAGTCATTTAATGTCCAAAACGCATCGTGGATCGCTTTTCGGTCTTCATCGGAGAATATAACACCGCATTGAAAAACACAAGTTTTATCACAGCCAGCTGGCTTAAGACACCTTGCTTTATGCTTATTACCTTTCACGTCCAAGTATTCTTTACCAGATTCCCTTAATCTCTTCGCAACATTTTTTTTCCAATTCGTTGGTTTCCGGGTTCTTTTTCTCGAGTTGTTTCCATCAGATTCAGGTGTAGCGCAAAGTTCTGCAACAAATTCATTTGGAGCAATTTGTTGGATTGTTACTGGATAAGAGCAACTTTGGGTCTCCAACCCTCGATTGCTTTGAGGTTCAACATCTTCGATCTGTTGCTGTATTTGCATGCAATGTTCCGGTGAATAATTTGGATCAGCCTCAGAGTCGTCGAAAGTTGATAGCGGTGAATCCAAATCGCGTAGCATTCTAAAAGGAATTAAAATAAAACTATTTGAAATTGGTATAAAGCTGTATACATCATACACACCTTTCTAAATGTTCGTTAAGCTGAGGTGCAGGAGACGATTCTGGAATCTCGCGTTTACTGGAAAAAGTATTCAGTTAAATCTATGTGCTTATTATATACGAATTAACTAAGTAAAAAGCTTACTTCTCGTGTGCCGCATTCATTTTAAATCACTTTTCGATATGATCCTCACCATTCAGCTGACCGTCATGCACTGGATTATTTTCGCTGATTTTCCTTTATTTATGTAAATCGCGTCAACTTAAGGTTATCAATTGGACATAAAACAAATAAGCACAAAGTGTTTAGTTATGGGATATAGAATAAACTACATTATTCTTAGGATATAGAACAAATAAGTAATAACTTAACAAAAAAGTAGATATCCTTATACTATTGTTCTATATGATAGAAAAACAAACCGTAATGTACAAAGAACAAATAAGAGTGGGCAGTGTGCAAAATTTTTGGTGCATAGAACAAATCAAGCACTCGATATCTCTGGAAATATTTGAGATAGAGCATTATCGATACCACCATTCGAAAGAGCGCAGGCGAAAACGGTAGAATGTGTCAAAAAGTGAAAAATTCAACTTTTGGTCTATAGAACAAATAAGTACTGGGGTGACGATATATGTTATATATGTATATGATAATTTTTTCTCAACTGAAATTCAATAGGCATAATGACACGTTCAGCATTTTCTTCATTCAGTGTAGGAGTTTTCGCAACTATAACTTCTGTTATTTCATTATTAATGGTGTAAATTTTAGGATATCTAAATAAATCGCCTTCAACTAAGATCTTCAAAAATTTATACTCCATATCTATCTCAATGAATAGATTTAAAATAATTTTTTCAATACGATTAAACTTTTGCTATCTGTGCTAACTGATATCATAGATTTAAGACAATTGTATTATAAGGGTAACGCTAAGTTGCATTTGGTACTATCTTGTACGCTAATAATATCTTTTCTAGTGAAATTATTTTTGCAATGCATTTGCAAGTTGAAACGGATTGCTGATTCCTGTATTTCTTTTAATAAAATTTCAACACTTCTTTCACTTATTTCTCCAAAGTTATTTTTATCAGGAATTTGTTCTTGATTAATTGGTTCTTCAATACGTAACTTATTTTTAAGTATAGTAGATTCGTCAGAAGCAAGTATGTCTAAAGTTTTCTGGAAAATTGAGTGTTTTTCTAATAGGTGCCGCTTAAACGCATTTATATTTTTAAAAGTTTGCGGACAAGATAGCTGCTTGCAAATGAAGTTATTGTAACGAGAATGTTTATGTAAGCATTTCAAATGTATTATTAACAACAGGTTTACAGCATGAAAACTTTTTTGACATAAAAAGCAAATATACATTTTTCAAATCAAAATAAAATAAACAAGTTTCAATTAGAATAAAATAGTTAATAAAAGTAAATTTTCCTTTAATTTATACCTGTTAGCTCAGAAATCATAAATTAGAAAGATATTGTTAATATCAATATATTGTTTGCAATAATTTCACAAAATATTTAGTATAAATTTACGTAAGGTACTTATTTCCTTTTGAATGTCGTTAATTGTAACCACATGAAGAAGGCAGCTTCTTTTTGGAATCAGAAATACTTGTCTTCCACTGTGCTCGCTTATGTGCCCTTGATGGATATGGTATTCTTGCGATAGGTTTTATTACACCATGGAGCGATAGGAAAAGAATACAATCCTTGGAGGCTGTTGAATATATTTCATATAAAAACAATATATATGTACGTATAAGTAGGAAATGCTTACTTTCATTTGATGCATGGTTAAGTTTTTCAAATACAGAAATACAATATGCGTCCTTTAGTTTGTCTCTAATCACAGATTTTAAATTATCGAAGTCCTCCTTCCATTTACTAATGAAGCAAGCATCTCCAACATTTGGGAAAAACTGGCAAAATTCTATATCAACCTGAAAGAATCCAAAAATCATTTAAAAGTTTAGGCAAGAGTTATATGTATAATAATAATATGTAATATGTTTTCAAACTGTGCAGTGCATATAAGTAATCTCGTATTAAGCAAACTGTCTTTATTTGACTCTAAACATAATTAGGAAAGGTGTTTACAGATCACCTCTCTGTGTTCTTCTCCTATCTCATTTATCTGAACTCTGTTCAGGTCCGCGACTATCTCTAGTATCTTATCGGAGAATTCTTGCACTGTCATGTTGTGTTTCCTACAACTTGATAGTTTTTGTTGTAG
Source organism: Dioctria rufipes (assembly GCA_963924295.1). Lineage (NCBI taxonomy): Eukaryota > Metazoa > Arthropoda > Insecta > Diptera > Asilidae > Dioctria > Dioctria rufipes. The sequence continues at coordinate 335,451,368 of OZ002740.1, read as the reverse complement.
ATTCTGTGAACTATCTTTTGTTCTGAATGCTTCTGTCAGAACTCTTTTCAGGTTTTCTAGAGATGTCGGTTTGGCTATTGCAGACATCTTGTTTCGTACTCTTTCGCTTAGGCGTGCTAGCCATACAAATTCAATTAATTGCGGCTGGGCATCAGCCTTTAGCGTCTTGCTATACATTTCTACGAGGCTTAGAAAATTTGACAGCTCTTTTGTATTGCCCCCAAATTCCGGCAATATTTTTATAGCTACACTCAGATCAAAGGTATTTGTGCCCATTTTTACTTCTTTTTTTGTGTGTTATTTGCCTCTTGATTTGTTTCTTCAGATTCTGAATCTTCGGTGCTGTTTAGAGTTTTTTGTGTTTTCTCTTCTAATATCAATTTTAGTTCAATAAACGTTGTATTGAATTTGTTCTGCAGCTTTTCTGCTTTTTTTCCCTTTTGAATGACTGTGATTAGATCGAATTCTTTCTTGATCTTTCTGGCATGAGCTTGCTTTTGTAGCAAATTTCTACTCGTGAATGTTCTCTGTGGATTTTTCGTGAAAGTTTCTAATATTTTCTTTAATTCGGTGTGAAGATTCTGGTACGTTTCCATCAGTTTATTTATTTAAATATATTATCGAAGAACCCAAAGATAGTTAACATTATTTTTAAAGTCATGTCAAAAAATTTTTGATTTATTATTCATTTATTTGAAAAGTAATTTTATCATATTAAATTTACTCTAAAATCTAGGACCCATATAACTAAATCTATTTCTAAAAGCTATATTCATGAACTCATACGTCATAATTATTTTATTATTAAGTGTTATTTAAAAGAGAGAAAAAAAAATTATGTTAATGTTTTATCACTAAGAGCTATTCAATGAAAAGTTAATTTTAAAATGGTTATGCTAATATATTGCCACTCCCCTAGACGTTAGCCATATTGTTCACACGTTCTTGTATGTTTTTGCTGATGTATTTGTGCAGCACTCTTTTTCCAAAGTATATTGCGATCATTAATAGGACTAGCAGTATCGCTATCGTTAAAGCAGTCGGTACGTGAAGAATGTCGTGGATAGAAACTGATTGAACTACTGGAGCTGTTGCTGCTGCTGCTGCATTTTGAGCCACGATCACTTCCTTCGATTGCTGCTTTCATATTTCAGGCTAGTGAGTATTAGCTGCTTCTTCAAGCTTTTTTCTGTTGTGATCGGTATCAGTCTATATAGCTCTGCTATTTGTTGCCTGAGCTTAACAGCTGCGCCGCCCCTTTTTTTCTTTATGTATTGTGTGCTGTTCTGTTGCACGTGCTTTTTTGTTGATTGTTGTCTTTCCTTGTATTGCGCGATTGTAATTGCCTTTGGACCTGCTGTTGGATTATTCCGTAATGTTTCTTGCAAGCTCGGTTTTCTCTGCCGGTTTAATGGGTGCTTTTATCGTTGTTGGGCAATATTTTGGAATCTCTATTTCTTTTGTTGTGGTTGTAGGTATGTATGCTTCGTGGTATGCTTCTTTAGGTTTTTGTTTTGGGCATATTAAGCGTCTGGGTGCTGTTCTCTTACGAATTGTGGGGTCAGAGATCTCCAGTGGTTGTCCAATATGCAGGGTCGCCATGTGGTTAGCTTGATCCTATTCGAGCTTCTGGAGCTGTTCATGATTATTGATTAAAAATTTCACCTTTTTGTTTAATTAATTATATAGGCAGAGAGCTGCCGCACTTATATTGGATGGCTAAAGGCCCGCTGTTATATTATTATTATTCCTCCGAGTATGCTGGTCACCTTTATAGCTGGGTATTGCCAATTTGCTAATGCTATGGCAGAGTATGCCGCTGCGTAGTATTATATAGAGGCAGAGTATGCCGAAGTAAATTATGTGGCAGAGTATGCCGATATTTTAACATTAGAGGCAGAGTATGCCGCTTTAATCTAAATGGCAGAGTATGCCGCTATTATATCTGTACTAAGGCAGGGTATGCCACTATTATAGAGGGATGGCAGAGTATGCCGATGTTGAGTTTTACTAAGGCAGAGTATGCCGATGTTGAATTTTTGGAAATAAAAAGACACCTTTCGATAGTCAGATTAATTCTAATTTTTATTGAACGTTAACTGCTTATTTATATAAAATGATTACAAAGGAATCAATATTTCTTTATAATTCTGAAGGGGGATTATTGCAGAATTGCAGTACTAAAAATCACAAATTGTAGTGTCAGCATTTCTGATCACACAATTTCTGAATGAATCATAATGTATTGATATTGTAAAGCGCAATGACTTCAGGTGTGTATATTTTCTCAATGAAGAATTATGCTTGCATAGCGGAAATTGCTTGCGTTGCAAATTCTTTTTGAGGTCGAGTAACTTTGTCTATTTTTAATTATTTTTCATTTCAATTTCTGTTTATAATTATTGACCGTGGTCATGGCTTTACAATATCAACAAATACTTCAGAATGGCAGGGCAGGTTTTTCTAGCATAACGGTATAACGACAATATACGAATAATATCTGTTCTCTCCAGTTATCAACGAGGAGACATTCGTCGTCAGTTGTCTTTCCATAAATCTTTTAGAGTCGACGGGTTTTCCCGACTCGTTTGTTACATTTGTTTGCCGACACAAGCAATGTTGGCACCCTCTTAATAGAAATTTCAAACAAGTTGGAGATTTGGCGAAACGTTACACTATTAGCTATATACCATAAAAAGATGTATTTATCTATTTCGAAGCCAATTATCAAGCGCCCTACCTTTTTAAGATGTATATCTGATCGGATATGTTCATCGATTAAAATGTATACCAGTCACTAAATTTGCTGTCTGCTTAGTTAAACGGAAGTTTTGCCTGAATTGTTCATTAGAAAATGATCTAATTTTCTTCAAAAATGTATCATCCCTTTCGTCAACCAAGTACATCTGAATCAAAAGAGGGAGACGTGTTAGAAGATGTTATGGAATTATGTTGAGGATGATGTACTTCGGACGTTAAGTCCAGACTGCCAGCATGAGCTGACAGATCACCCGATAACAGCGTTGTATACAGGACGGCACGCTAGTCCACCTCGAATATTGGCGGAGAGTGTGGGGGGTTCCACAAAACAACCTGCCGCTGTTACCAACCATATACAAAATGAGATATCGTGCCTACAACAAACGAACAGCTAGCACACACTCGGTCCTGAAGGGACCCTTACGTCACTTACCTTCCTCTGCCATCCCCATCCTCCCGTTTGACTTTGGGTGGCACTATTTTCCAAAGTCCCTTGGAAGAAAATGGAAAACTATCTGTTGTCTCTTCTTATTTTATTTTATTTTTTTATCAGCGCCTTTTGGAAATCCCTAAAATATTTTATATCTCTAATTTGGCCTAGCGGAATTTATGCGAAAATATTACCTTTTCTTGGCTGGATGACTGAGAGAATTTTCGATAATAACGAATTCCTCCAGGATGTATTTCACTCGCGCACTTCTTTCGAGAAAATAAGACAGATTAAGATGTCTTCTTCTTCCTTTATGTCACGTCAACATGGCACCTGAGCGTGAGGGAATGCACTTCTCTCGGTCGGAGTGCGTTCAAGTTTTATGCTGACAGCAGCCGGCTTACACGCTTCAGTCTTCATGTAGCATATTGCTATATGCAATACGCTACGACCATAACAAAGAATTTAGAATATTATCTCTGGATGACGGCGAGCCCAGAAATTCCGTGATCTAAGAATATGAAGATTTAAATCTTGATTCTGTTTCTAATTTTATTTGTAATTTGTAGTACCGTTGAGATTATTTTTTGTTTATTATTCATTTAAGAGTTAGATATTTTTCCTTACTTTGTAAACAAAAGTGACAATAAGAAATCGCCAAGTCCGCTCGAAAAACTAAAAATTGCGCTTTTTAGTAAGATTAGCGACCCCTTTTGGCGAATAGAACTAAATTTAGCAGTGCAGTGCCAAATTGCATTACATACTCTCCAGTGTAGCATTGCACTGTCCAATGTATGACTGCACACAGCTCTATTATTATGTTTTGTTTCTGAAATATTGAATATACGTGCGAGAGTTCTGTTCGGCTTAGTATATGCTTTGAAATTATATTTATTTTTGCTAATACTACTGCTTCTGGTCATTGAGTAATTCTACATTATAACTAATTTAATTCAGAAATTGTAAGTATCTTATAATTGAATCTTTTGATTTAATTTGATTTTTAATTTGAATGGTGGTCCAAATAAAATCTGTGATCATTTGCTGTTGTTTATTTATGTGTTTAGTAACATAATCATTGATTTGATTGGTTGTCAATACTATTCTCTTTCTACATTATATTTTCGATTTGTTTATTCAATTCGGCTGCGTCTTTTACGTCCATGTACCCCGTTATACTCAATAACTGTTCCTAGTCCGTTTCGATCTGAATCTAGGTTTTAACATTTGTAGATTATCTTTTAGTTCTTTAAATTGAATTTTTAGTAAGTTCATTGAGTCCGTCGTTTTTTCTAGTTTTAACCGCTCGAAATTTTCTAGTGAGTCTGATATTCTGTCTATATTTTCCTTGTACGGTTTCAGTCTTACTATATGGAGTAAATTATTGAATCCTTGTATCATTCTAGCGGTCCTTAGTTGCATGGAGAGAATTCGCTGGCTGTTGGCCAGATCTTGTATTTCTATTTTTTATGCCAATGCTAGTGGAATGATTCTGAAATTTACGTTTTTTCTTTATTTTAGATTTATGGGGTCTTTTATTTTGGGTTGTTAATAAAGTAAAGTTCTTGTTCATTTTTACGCTATGTTTGGTGAACCTACGGGTCAATTTAATTGTATATGTATCAGTCTTTATTTAAAAAAAAGTAACTACTGTAAGCAAACATAAAAAATAAATATCTTCTTCAAAAAACAAAAAAAATCACTTTTTGTTTAAATATTTAGCATATCACTTTTCTATAAAAACTCGTAGCAAATTAAAGTAACTGTTGTTAGAAAAGAAAAAAACAAAAACAAAACATAAACATTTTCATTAAAAACCAGCAAATTCTCTAAATGAATTCACTTTTTAATAACTCTATCAACTTACAGACCCCGGACTCAGAAACTTTATGTCTGAGCGCCTGAGAGCGCCGTTCGTGACGAAAGAGTTTTAGGGTAGTAAACGTGGATGGATTTATATGAGTTAGAATGAGTGTTCAGCCCCGAACAAGCCGAAAAGAAAAGAAAAAGAATTAATAAATTAAAAGCCCATGCACAGTACTTAACTAAACAAATGCCAGGGAAGGTGACTGGCATGGCGTGGGAGGAATACGTAATACAGGTGCATATGTACCTACGTACATACATTCAACATCTGAAATATAAAGAAAATATGAATTCTTTAAAAGAATTAAACAATGAATTACAATGAATTACTTATCCTAAGAAATACTAACTGAATTCATAAGAAAATGTATAAAAGTTTCCAATTTCCCCATACAACGAATGTAAACAAAGTGTCGACAAAGCAACAACAACACTATGGGAAATTTCCATCACTTGAAATCTATACCAACTATTTAAAAAAGAGTCATAGAACATGTTAACTATGACAAACCATTTTCCCGCGAACTATTTCGTGGAAAATTATATGAAAATTTTCCCCTTTGACAGTTGTCAGAAGGTAAAACAATTTACTCAAAAATTGAGTTTTTAAGGGATTGTGAAATGCAATAACTCAATAAAACCGAAGTTTATGAGTTATTGAAAAGATTTTTTACACAAAAAGAACTTCCCGTAAAGATTTTCCGTGAAAATCAACAAAAGAAAATCTCACCTGAAGTCAGCTTAAGATTATAAATGCAATAAAAAAACGAGTTTTCTTAGAAAATAAGCACACACAAACACTGAATCACACATACAACATAATTTGCATAACTTAGCTTTATGTAATTACCACAATTTCCACGAAAAAACGCACGGGAAAACTCGTGATCGCGAACAATGAGTTAATGGGGAGCTTTCCGATGGAGAAAAATTTCTTACGTGTTGGGGTTTTGGAGTGGGGGTGGTAACTACCAAGGGCGCCGGCAGTATGGTGCAAGGTGGTGCAGTTGGTTGTAAAATATTTCATCTTTTTACTTTTTTAAGCATTAAAAATAAAAAAATATAATTTTTCTTTATTCTTAATCTTTATTAAATAATAATTGTAACCTACGCGGCTTCTCTGCGAACTTTGAAATTACTTCGGTTATAAAATCTTCATTATCAACAGTTCTTTTTTTATGGAGACTCATCATACATAAGCCCGACAATCGTTGTTCGCACATAGTTGATCTTGTCCAAGTCTTCACTCTTCTCAATGTGCTAAATGAGCGTTCCACCGTGCATGTTGTTATAGGAAGTGTGAGGCCAATTTTAATAGCTTGGAAAACTGATGGATAAAAACTTTTGGCGTTTTCCAATAAATCAATGTATTCAATATTTGATGGATCTAGGTTTTTTTGAGCCCAAGTTTCGTACCATGTTGTGGCTTCAACAATAAAGTTTTCCAACAATGATGTTCCATAGAAATTTTCAATTTTTGAAACAATTTTTATAAACTCTTGCTTTGTTAACAATTTCATTTCACGGGGGTGAAGCTGCAGGAGCGCAAAAGGTATTTTATGGTTTTCAGAAAAACGTTCATTCAATGATGTAATAATAGAGTCTAAATAAGAAATGAATATTGATCTTCTATAATATTCTTCCACAGAATGTGCTGGTTGATTTGATTTGTGTGTCATTCGTTTCACTAATCGAGGCAATTTCAGGTCAATATTCAATAAGTTGCAACAAGTTTGAATTTCCTGAAAAATTGTGGCAAATTCTTCTTCTGAATTTTCTCTATGACAGTTTAAAATCTTTACTAGGTCGCCAATTTTTTCATTTAGAGATTGCAGATTAAGTTGAGTTCCCTGCAACTGATTAGTGACGGGTTCTAGTATAGATGAATACATAGCAATTATGTGCAGAGCTACAACAAAATTACTGCTAGTTGCTGCAACGTAAAGATGGTGTGCCTTTTGTCTTGTTTGGCAGTTCATACTTGTGGTCAACTTTTCCAAACCATTCATTATCTCTATAAAATTAAGTTTAAAAATACGTATTGCCTTATGTTTGGCTGACCAGCGAGTTTCACAGAGTAAAGGAATATTTGGAACCATATTTCTTCTTAGAGTAGAATCCCGGAAGAATTTTATAATTTCTTTTATAGTTCCCACCGTGTTTCTGATTTCAATTACTGCGTTGGTGTCATTTATTACAAGATTTAATCTATGATTTGCACAATGGAAAAACATTGCTTTTGGATACAAATCCCCTATTATTTTTTGAACACCACTTATATGTCCGGACATGGTAGCACAGCCATCGTATCCTTGCCCAACCAAGAGGTTCATATCTAAACCGAAATCTTGTAATGTTTTCATTATTACCTTAGATAAAGCTTGGGCACCTAATTCAGAGAGAGAAGAAAATCCCATAAATTCTTCATGAAGTTTGAAAATATTGTTTTGATCTTGATGTAAGTAGCGAATTCCAATAGACATCTGTTCTATTCCTGCTATATCTGCTGTTTCATCAGCTAGAACAGAGAAAACTTGCGCTTCTTTAATTTCTTTAATAATTTTCTCCCGCAGTACATTCTCCAGAGCTTCAATAATTTCATTTTGTGATTGATGGGATATATATAACGAATTTTTAGCCCCGGATTCCAAATGCTGCTGCAAAATTGTATCTCCAGAACTTACTCGGAAATGAAGTAACTCTGTAAATACAGATCCTTGATCTGTTTTACCACGAAGAGGCAAATCATTTCTAGCACAAAACATGATCGAAGCTATAATGGATCGCAGTTTTACTCTGTTTTCTTGAATTGCTTTGTCGTAAGCATTATTTAAGCTTTGGTACACACTTACTTGTTTTCCTGTCATTACACCGATAAAATTTTCTGATTTCATTATTGCTTCACGGTGCCACTGGGTGCATGCATGAGATTTTGCCAATTCATTAAATTTATTATATTGTATGCATGGTTTAACAATAAAAGCACCTAATAAACTGGAATGCGCTACAGGTCTAAATAACACACAAATCCGACAAAACGGTCCTTTTTCGGCAGCGGAGTACGATAACCATGGATACAAAGTTAACCATTCCAGTCGAAATGCTCGTTTTGCTGCACTGTCAACATCCTTCTTAAAATTATATTCTACACTTGGTATCCATTGTGTTTTTAAAAGTTTATATCGCATTTCGTCATTCATATCCTTTTTTATATATATACCAATATCTAAATCACTTAATACAGGTTCTTCTAAACTCGTTGTGGAAATCGATAACATTACTGATGATGACGGAGCAGGAGCAGATGAAAGTGGATTCCCTTCATTCTCGTCCACTTTACGTTTTTTATTCTTGATTAAAAAATTCCGTATATCACTCATTGGGCTTAATTTTGTTTGTATAGAATAGAAGTTTAAATTAAGAAATAAATAGCGCTTAAAAAGACATATATATTACTTACCTTATAAAAACTGTAGAACCTTTTCAACTTTATACTTCTGTAGTATTTAGAATAATGGTATTTTAATTTCGTAAAATGCACTACAGGACACTAAAAATAGCTCAAATTTTTACACAACTTTTTTATACATATAAAAAGCAAAACAACTTAATTTGACGCAAAAAGCAAACCAACTGAATTTGATGCGTATGCAAATTTAATGAAAGTAAAAGTTGATTCTCAAAAGTTCTGAGCATCAGCCTACTGAGATGTTTTTTTTCGTAAATTCAAAATATTGTTTTGTAACGGGTATTTCCTGAAATCAAAATTTAATTTTTTTGAAGGCTAAAACAATGTTAAACAAAGGTGGCTGAAAGATAAATTCGCAATATGTATGTAGAACATTTGGTGAAATCAATAATAATTTTCACATGCACCACCTTACACAAAATCCTGCCGGCGTCCATGGTAACTACCACCCTTGAGGGTTTCCAATTTGGGCAGTGTGTGATATAAGTCGAGAAGAGTTGTGATTCCAGAATTGAGTTACGAGAGTCGAGGTTAGAGATTCGAAAGTTGATCGAGAGTCAAGATTTGAGAATCGAGATACGAAAGGCGATATTCGAGAGTCGACATTCGAGAGTCGAGAATTGAGATTAGTTGTATTAAATTCATAGTTTCCTCGTGCTTCTGCTCCCTTCTTCTTTCCCAATCATTTTCCCTTTCTGCTTTCCTCTTTGCTCTCCTATTATCTATCAAGAGCAGAGTATCTTGTATAGATTGCTGCAGGATTTTCTTCTTTGGCCTCTTTTTTGGTGGTTCACTAGGTACAATATTTTATTTGCACCGTACATAAACAACACCGCGGAGTACCTCCGGTTCAATTGAGTCGTCCTTAGCGGCTATCTTGCTTAACTCGCCTCTCATATTATACTGGCACCCTTGAATTGCCACGTTTGTTGTTGTGATCTATTTATCTCTTTTTAATGTGCAAAATAGCTTTTGTATTTATTTTGGAGCTGTTCATAGCTCTTCCTGACTCCTAACTCTTGCTCCATTTAGCTGGACAAGGAAATCCAAAAACTTTTTTTGTCCGAAACTTGCGACAAGGCCCAATTTTGTCTATGTTTTCTTCATAATGTTGAAGCAGTCACTTTGCTTGATCTTCTGTTCACAAATCTAGGAAATAAATGTTATTGTAAACTCACTTAAAAATTACTTTAGCTACCTCGACTGGACTATGAGATATGCCAGCCACATCCTTATTTCTGATGTCAGGATCAGTGGCGTTATCTTCCACGCTAGGGCATTGTGCAGCGTCTAAAAAAATTATATCCTCATTAGCTATGCTTAAGACCAAGATAAATTGAAGTAAAACAAATCAAATTAAATTTTTTTCTACATACTTAATAAATTATTCAAATTGCGTAGATAACTCATACCTCTAACCTATACCGCGAATAACAAATGAACAACAGATGTTCTTTGCACCATAAAACAGAGCTTGTTTTTGTACTCTACTCTATTGCATTCCTTTCAGCTTATTCCCGTTCCGGACAGGGCTGAATTTGGTGTAGTTGTGACAGTTTCTGGTTCAGTTCGGTTCCGGTTCGGGTTTGATGAAAAGAATTCACCATTAGTTTTTCTTAAGTTTTTTTTTTTTTTTATTTTGAAGGGGTTTATTCCTACTTTGTTTTCTTATTTTCGTAACACTTTTTCCGGGTGCAAAGAACTACTTATTTTGCACTCTTAGTTAGAGCTTCCTCGTTTTTAGCTGTCATCACCATTACGCCGTCAGCTGTCATCACTATTGCGCCATCTGCCGTCATCACTATTGCGCCATCTGCCGTCATCACTATTACGCTATCACTATTACGCCATCAGTCGCAATGAAAGAGTTCTGTTGTCACATAAAACCTTGTCAAATTAAATAGCATTTTCTGATACAACAAAGTTTACTTACTTACGGTATAGAAAAACTGTCATTAAAATCTGTGAATACCTGCTATAATAATGCTGCTGACTGTACCTGCTTCATACATAAATTCCGGTTTATGATATTTTAGGTGTGTCAAGAAATACATAGATCATAGATTGCTTTGAAATAATAAACATAATTCATAAAAATAATATTTCTTCATATACAATATAACGTAAAAATATGTTGTATACTCGTATAAGGCTTATAAGTTCAATATTATTTTATAATATTGTTGCGAGCATGGCCTTAGTTCGTTATTTAAAACACATTATTTCAAATATAATTCACAAGTATCTTTATTTTCACTTATAATGTTTGTAAAATTCACAAACAATTACCAATCAACTCTACTTTAATTATCGCTAATACTGTACTTCAAATTATCGCAATCCAACTAGAATACTATCACTTGTAAATACTGCACTGTCTGAAACAAGACTCATTCCTGGTATTTATACTCTACTAATTCTCCAGAATCTTCTCGATTCCAGAATTATCTATTCTCGGAAGTAAAGCTGTTTACTGTCCGCATCTTATTACTCATCTTACGCGAACTTTCCATTTTCAGTAGATGTTTCTGGTCTCTTTTTGTTGCATGTAACAATATTCTTCATCTACTTTTGGCATAAATTTAAGCATTTGTTTAATGTCTTCTATCTTTTTATTCGAAATATCTTTTTGTCTTAATAGAGGTAAGAGAAGGTAAACGCGTAATTTTAAAAAAACTATACGGTAGATGTGGTATGACATCCCATCCAAGCTGCAACAATTTTTGCCGAGTGGCCAAACTTGTATGGGGCCTTGCATTGTTGTGGTGAAAGACCACGCACCCATCCGATTGACCAGCTCAGGACGTTTCTGTTCGATGGCATCATTCAATTTTCGTAGCTGCTCACAATAGACTTCGGAATTGATTGTTCTAATTCTATATCACCTTGTACCGCTTCATATTCCGCGAATGACGATTCGATTTTATCTAGACGCGCCTCAATTTGCTCCAACTCAACAGTTCCCGAAGTCGCGTTATTCAATAGAGTCTCTACCCGGGAAAAAAAGCACTTAACCGCCTTTCGTCTTTTCTTTAATGCTTTCCAATATATATTTTTTAAATTTTTGACGTTTGAGCTCGAAACCAATTCAAAACCTAACCGTAACTAGCGACATCTCGCGTTTAAAATAATGGGTTCCTGGTGGAGACCGATAGGTTTCGAACCACACTTAACTAAGCTGTCCAATGTTCGAACTGTTATGTCTATATCCAACGTAGTTATTATGTAGAGAATTGTTGTATATATACCCAACGTAGTTATTATGGAGATTTATAAAAGTACTTGTTATGCTCACCTTGAACACAATACTTAATGGCTGTACACTGATAATCCGAGTATAATAGCGATTGGAATATTCAAACCGCTTAATTGATATGTTTTTTTTCTAATTTTATTTTTTAACAACCGAACAACGATTGAAACCTTTAACCACTTAATTGATATCTTCTTTTTTTCTAATTTTATTTTTTAACAACCGCACAATCGAAATCTCTTAATGTAATTCTTTTTGTCTAATTTTCTTTTAACAACCGAACAACCCAAATTTTAAATCTTCTCCGCTTTGAATCAAAGAACCAACGCTCTTCTTGATCACATTTTTCGTGATCAAGAACCGTTGTTCAGGGTAGAAAACGTTTAATTGCATTTTCTACCCTGAGAAAATTTTACCATTAATTCTGGACTTGTTCAAACATGTCCAGAATTATTCGCGTTGTACCTTGGCTTAAAAAATGTAATCTTACACTTTTAAAAACAACAACCACCGTCCCGTCGTTTGAAATCGCGGCGCGCATATCCATATAATGCATGTATGCTGCGCGCGTTTCTTATCGCGAAAGCTTTTTTCGTAATATGTATGTACGTATGTACATACATATTGTATTTTTCGCGACAAAACGTACTGAAGGTACAATTTGCTTATTTGATTTCTTTTTGAATTCAATTATTTCCACTGACAAATTTTGCTGAAGGCAAAATTTGTCGTGGAGCTTGTTCCCATTAAAACGACTTGGTTAAAATCTGAAACTTTTGTTTTTCCCAAGTCGTTATATGGGAAAAATTTTATGAGTTGTTTGGAATGTGAAGAAAATTGCTGATGCAATTTTCATCACCCTTTTTGGAAGATAAACTAATGATGTTTTGTGCATGATTAGTTTATTGAATTTTATAATTTATGATTTTCTTTTCTATTCCCAATTTTAGGCTTTTAGGTACGAGATTTTGTATATTGGGTTTTTTTTGTGTTTGGGGAATGATATTGATTTTGCGATATTTCAGGGTTTCCAGGATTTTTAATAAAAATCAAATCAGGTTTATATATATATCCTAATCTAGGTTTTATATATATAACAGAACAGAAAGCTTGTCACCGAAGTATGCGCCGTCTCTATCAGTTTTACACATATATACGCAAGAATTTCACCATAAAAACTCCGAACGATTGCCGAAATATTGCCGAAACAAAATGTCGCTAACCTCTTTTTTTTTTTATTATTATTGAAAGCACTCAATAATTTCAGCACCGCGATGGTTTCGTAAACAAAGCACACACTTGCTATAATCCGATAGCACCTGATGCACAACAACTACCTTTGACCTTTCAGGTCACCAATGAAGCACAATTTTTGTTCACAAAGTCCGTTGGGCACGGAAAGCACTTATTGTTTGACCAAACAACTTTATTTTTCAAGGCCCGTATTTACAAAATCCCGCCGTTTTTCAATACACGATACTTATATTTTCTATACGTACTGCTCTAAAATGTTCCCGACAATTCCGTGTTTTCTTCTGAATCCGACGAACGAAGGACCAACATTTTTATTGAAAAGTATATTATTAGACGATGCTGGCCTTTTTACCAGAAGCACAATCAGAGGAAAAACTTTCGGATCAAAATAATAAGACCGATAAGATTTATGTTATTAAAACTGGTATTTATTTGACTTTTAATTTTTATACATTTGTAGCTGCATCAGCTCGTTGGCAAAACCTTTTTTAAACTAAACTATTGATTAGTCACTTGATGATTCCAGACTACCTTCGTCCAAAATGGAAGTGTTGCCAGATAGGTTATGCGTAGATAACCACCCTTTGTTGGGCGCTGAGTGCCGTGCTCGTAGAGAGCACACAGTTTTTGCCGTATAGAAGTAAATTCCTTTTATCTAATCTCAGTTGCACTTTTATTCAAACTGTTGTACCGCCTGTACAACAAGGGTTCTAGAGATAGTCCTAACAGACTATCGGGACCTTTTGTACAAAAAAACACTTTCACTTAGGAAACGACTGTTTATTTATTTTTTCTTTATATATTCTCTTGCGTCAATTCACAATTTTATTACTTTTAATTATTTAACTAGAGGCCTTACCTTTGGTTGGGGGACGCTCTAGGAATGCTTTTTAGAGTTAAAATACTTCTTTTAATGTAGGAATTACTTCTCCAGATGTAATAATACTTCTGTTTTTTCCTATCCCGATAATCGTCTTTTATTTAAAAATTTAACATAGGATGACACTCCCTTCCACATAAATCGATTTTCCCAGGGTAGGCAAATAATTTATTTGGGGCAAAGGTAATATATTTTGGCTTGCAATTAATCGATATTGATCAGAAATGCTTAGCTTTCATTTCTTTGCTATTATTGATCAATTTCAATAACTGAGTACCCACCTAGGTAAGCACATAAAAATCAAAGTTTATTGCCTTGTGAAATTTGGAATTTCCATGGGTCACACGATGGACTTTGATCATAATCGATCGCAATTCCAAGCGCCGTATAGGCATCAAATTGCAAGAGATGCAATAATTCTTGATATTTGGACACACGTCAAGAAGTACAAAGGTTGATTTCTTGCGGGTGGCCAATTATATCTTTTGTTTGGTGCGATCGAGAAATTTATATGTAAGAATGTACATATTTATAAAATTTTTGTGACGTAAAGAAATGCACCTGAAAAATGTATATGTCGTAGGCATTTAATAAAAATCGGCATTTAATTAAAAGCCTAGTCATTTAATTAAAAGTCGGCATTCAATAGAAATCGTATTGATATCTTTCTTTTACCATTATCTGCCTAGGCATTTACTTAAATGCCGGCTTTTAATTAAATGCCGGCTGGCTCTCCAGGCAAATAATAAAATAAGCAAATATATATCAACGCACGATCCGCAAGCCTTTACGCCGATAGTGTAATACCACCCGATTTAACCAAATACTAGGAGAGGGAGATGTGTGGTGAAGGGGGAGGTCGCACCCAGGCCTGCGACCCATACTCACACACACCCACACCCACATACACACACATATACACATACACGCGCCGCGCGTGTGGTATTACACTATCGGCGTAAAGGCTTGCGGATCGTGCGTTGATATATATTTGCTTATTTTATTTTTTGCCTGGAGAGCCAGCCGGCATTTAATTAAAAGCCGGCATTTAAGTAAATGCCTAGGCAGATAATGGTAAAAGAAAGATATCAATACGATTTTTATTGAATGCCGGCATTTAATTAAATGACTAGGCTTTTAATTAAATGCCGGATTTTATTAAATGCCTACGACATATATATGTAGCGATGTACATATGTTTGTCATTTTTGTGACTGAGGAAAAGGTGATTGAAATTTATGTATGTACGATCTACATAAGTTTGTCGTTTTTGTTTTTAGAAAGGTAGGTATGAGAAATTTGATTATCATTGCGATAAGTATTTGGTGAGCCGATAATGAATTCGTGTGTTTGGTGAGTCTTATGAATTGTATATAGGGTAAGGTTATGATCTGTAGATTCGTAACAAAACTCTATTTTTCACTTTTTTCTATAAAATCTTTTATTTTCAATTTATATTTCACTTCACTTTTTCGATAAAATCTTTTATTTTCAATTTATACTTCAAACAATTTTTTTCTATAAGATCTTTTATTTTCAATTTACAATTTTTTTCTATAAAGATCTTTTATTTTCAATTTATATTTCACTTTTTCTATACCGATCTTTTCTTGGCGAATATTCAAAAACAACTCCCCGAGGTTTGGGCAAATTGCACCCAGGTACCCATGATCGTTTTAAAGCTCTTTTTTCATTTTTATTGTTTTCTCACGACGTTGAAAAAACGTACGTGAGAAAATGCAAAAGTTTTTTGATGCGAGCTATATGCATCAATGCAAAACTGTAATCCGATATGCACTTGTGCGCCCGTCTTGAAATATTAATTTTAATAGGGCGCGAATAATTGTGATAATTGTTAATTAGATTGGATTAAGTAAGTAATGTACGTATGTACAGTGTACATACGGAAAAAAAGTAAGAAGACACTGTATATAGGGAAGTAAACTGTGTGTCTGATAACAAAATACAATTTATGCTAAATTGCATTTTGTTGCAGTATGGAAATGCTTTTTAAATGCATTTTAAATTAAACTTTGAATGCATGAATTTAAATTAATTTTCAGGGTCAACTTTGCAATGCATCGATATATTGCATAGGGCAATATATTGGTGTATGGACCTTTATGGTTGTGATTTAGGCACCTGAGTCACAACACCTTGAGGGTTTCCAATTTGGACCGTGTGTGATATAAGTCGAGAGTTGTGATTCCAGGATTTAGTTTCGAGAGTCGAGATTAGAGATTCGAAAGTCGAGAATCGAGAGTCGAGATTAGAAAGGCGATTTCAGAATTATCTTTTCTTGGAAGCAAAGCTGTTTAATGTCCGCATCTTATTACTCATCTTACGCGAAATTTCCATTTTCAGTAGATGTTTCTGGTCTGTCTTTGTTGCATGTAACAATATTTTTCATCTACTTTTGGCATAAATTTAAGCATTTGTTTAATGTCTTCTATCTTTTTATTCGAAATATATTTTTGTCTTAATAGAGGTAAGAGAAGGTAAGCAAGCGTAATTTGAATCGTTTTCAATATTTTATTCTCACACATTTTATAAGATTACATATATGTACACTGTAAAAAATAACTTGAAGATTACAGCTTCAAAAGTAGGAGTTTTTTACAGCAAAATGCTGTAAATTTAATGAAAACTTTATTTTTCTACCGTTTCGTATGTAAAAATAATTTTTTGGATATTTTTAAATAGTGTTTGCTATTTTTACAACACTGGCATGTAAAACCAAAGCTGGTAACACTAGATTTACGAACAAAAATTGAAATTTACACACAAATGGGTTAATTTTACATCTGAAACTGTATTTTTACAACTCTTCATGGAAAATAGGAACTTGTTGCAGCATGATCATTGTTAAATGTGAAGTTGTGACATTCGGATGCGCTTTAAGTACTTTGTAGCACTACATCGGACAACAAGTGATAAAGGTGAAAAATGAAGTGTTTAACATGTGATTATAAATTTATAAGCTTTCAGGCTTATAATAAACACCAGTATATTCATATGTATTCATGCTGCGATAGTATTTTGTTTTTATAATATTAAACAATATAAATGAAATGTTTTATTTTTTAATAAATATGAATTCATACCAAAGAAATGTGTTTTATAGTATGGTTACCGAATGAGCTTACGCACTTTCCTTTAACTTTACAACAAATGTATAATTAATTAGCACACCTTTGTTTAATTTTACAACAAATATGGAATTAATTAGCACACCTTTGTTTAATTTTACAACAATTGTGGAATTAATTAGATTTATAATTCACTTTAATTTATTTTCAAACAAATATGTAATATAACTTACATACTTTAATTTAATTTCACAACAAATGTGTTATTGAGCTTACACGTATTAATGTAATTTTACAACAACAATTTACAACCATTTGCTACATGTAATTTTACAACATTTATAGTTGGCAACAAATTGCCAACTTTTAAAGTTGTGAAAATTTTTTACTGTGTAGATACATATTTTTCATTACGTGGCTTGTCCTTCCCGGCGGCCGTCATCCGTGGAGCTCATCTGCAATTCGGTTTAGAATAAAAGGGAGACTACGAGTATTTAATATACTCAGTGAGCTCAAAACTATACGGTAGATGTGGTATGAATGACATCCCATCCAAGCTGCAACAATTTTTGCCGAGTGGCCAAACTTGTATGGGGCCTTGCATTGTTGTGGTGAAAGACCACGCACCCTTCCGATGGACCAGTTCGGGACGTTTCTGTTTGATGGCATCATTCAATTTTCGGTGTCATATAGTTGCAGTCATTAGGAACGTTAGAACGTGGACATAGAGGTCTAGAATTTAGACACGCCTCTACTTGAGTAAGGACTGTAGACATTTTTTCGAATGTCAGTTTTGTATTTGCTAATATTTTATTCAGATGTCTTTTCGTTGATTTCACGCCGGCTTCCTATAAACCTCCTAAATGTGGTGCCGATGGTGGGTTGAAGTGCCAAGCAATATCCAAATTTGCAAATTCATTGGATATAACATTTTTTAATTTATATAGAGCCGTTTTGAAGTCTGTTTGTAATTCCTTGGCTGCACCTACAAAATTTGTATCATTATCAGAGTACATATCAGATGGTAATCTTCTTCTACCTATGAACCTTATGAATGCAGCTAGAAAGGTAGAGGTGGATATCTCTGTAGCGAGCTCTAAGTGTATTGCTTTGATTGACAGACAAATGGATAGACAGATGTATGCCTTAATTACTTTTGCTGACCTTATGTGAGATGTTTCCAAATTGATGGGACAAATTCCTCCTGTACTGTATTGCTAGAGATTTTAGCTGGTGGAAGAGCTACTGAAAACGTGAAATTGTCTGATGCTGCCAGTTGATTCCCAGCATTTTAATTGTTTCGTTTGTTGAGAACTTTAACGAGCCTTTGATTTCTCTATCTCTTCTGGTATGCTCCTCAACAGGCTAAGATGGTTATTTGCCCATTTTCGTAATTTGAATCCACCAGATTTTAACATATTGCGTACTTCTGTTTGTAGTTGTAACCCATTTGTAATTGTCTGGCTCCCTGTCAGCAGATCATCTACATAAAAATCTGTTGACATGCATTTTGAAGCAAGAGGGTAGTTTTTCCCTTCGTCTGCTGCTAATTGCTGAATCGTTTTTATGGCGTGGTATGGAGCTGGTGCAGTTCCAAATGTGACCGTTTTTAACGCGTAATCGCTATTCAGGATTGTTGTGCCATATTATTAGCTGATAATTTTGATGGCTATGATGTACATTTATCATGCGATACATCTTTTCTATGTCTTCTGTTAAGGCGTATTTGTATTGGCTCCATTTGAGAATGGTTGCCCATAGAATCGAATGCACTATTAACAATTGTTCGTTGAGACTCTTGCCATTGGATGTTTTGGCAGATGCGTTAAATACTACTCGTAATTTTGTAGTCGTACTTTCTTTTATCACGGCATGGTGTGGTAAGTAATAATAACGTATTTTGCCGTTTGTGGTTTGTTCGGCCTTGACTTCTTCTGCCGAGATCTCCTTCAAAGGACCAAGCGTTTTATATTCATTAATACATGCCTTATATTGTTCCGCATGTTCTAGGCTCTTAATGCACCTTTTCTCTTGTTGAATGAATTGCTTTATAGCTAAGTTCCTAGATTGTCCCAGATCAGATGCCTCTGAGTTTATAAATGGAAGTTTTACCTCATATTTTCCATTTTCAAGCCGTTTGGGATTCTTTTCGTAGAATAATTCACATTGTTCATGAATTGGTTTTAGCTTTGAATGGTTCGGTAATCCTTCCGTTTCCCAGAATTGTCTGAGTTGGTTTTGTAGTGTAGGTGTATCATTAATAGAAACGGTTAATGTTGACATCGACAATCGGAACATTTCATTGTTGAGCCAATCAATATTCATCCAAGATGCGTATTTATGGCTGTCGGTGTATTTGATGGGCCTTTAATTACTCCATCTGTTATAATCTCTGTGTATATGTCCGCTATTAGTAACATATTCGCAGGTCCAGGCTGATGAAATTCTGGGTCAGCCAAGTTCAAATACTTGATGTGAGGCCATTTATTGGTGTTGACAATACTTTGAGGTATGTTGTCTGATATTTTGGGTATTACCAAAACGTTGATATTTGTAGAGTATTGTTTGTACAGGGATCTTATAGTAATGTTTGCTTGCTTGGAAGCTGTAGTAGAAGATCTATTGTTGCTCCCGTTAGCTTCAAACGTTTATATGATGAGTTTGACATAAAAGATACCCGAGATCCAGAATTTATAAGAGTGCGTAGCGTATTTGCTGCCCCGTTCTGCGTTACTACTTCTACCAATGCTGTTGACAGCAATGTTTTCCTCAAGTTTGATGTGAAAAAAGATGTCGGTTGTTCTGGTGATGATCCCTCCTCACAATTGTCAGGGGCTTTCGCTTGACTTATATTGCTTCCTTGATTTGGTGGTTGATATAGTAAAGTATTATGACGTTTTCTACATTTAAAACACGTGTTTTTGTTAATGCAATTTTTTGCTATGTGATTTGGTGTCAAACAATTTGTACATAATCTTTTCTCCTTGGTGTACCTTAGGCGGTCGGCTATACTTAATTTATTGAATTTTGTACAATGGTATAATGTGTGCGCTTCCTTGCACATTATACAAGCTTGTATGCTTTGTTTTGGCATCCTTGGTGGATTGGTGTAGAGTCCGTATGTTGGTTTGGACTTTGTGGTGTATTGCATTGTAGTATGCGGTTTAGAATCGTTTTTTTCGTTAATGGCTTCATGTGTTCTGAAGCGTTTTTCCAAAAACTTCATAAAGTGTTTATAGGACGGAAATTCACTTGTATTGCTTATTTCCTGTTCCCATAAGTAGTGGGCTTCCTAGGGAAGTTTTTTCACCAAAATGTGTATTAATATTAAGTCCCATTGTTCAATGGGTATTTTGAGTGCCCTTAGTTCGTGTAGGCTTTCTTCTGTTATAGTCAGAAGATTTTTAAAGTTTATGTGAGATTCCACTTTAATGGGTGGTTGCTTTAGGAAAATCACAGGCTTTATATAGTAAAATTCTCATTGGGAATGCCTGCTCTAATTTCTTGAAGCAAAGCGATTTAATTCAGTTCAAAGTATTTAATTTTGGTGTGCGTTCGCACAGGAATATTAACGGGATTGTTTTCATCTCTTATAGTCCTCGTTATTATCCACATCAAGTTTTTAGCATGGTAATAAGTCGCAGCGACGTTCATTTTTGAACATAAGATCAACAACAGCTGTAAAATTGACGTTCGAAGTTAATATTCGAAAATACTTATGTACTTCACTTTTTTAAAGGAATTATATAATTTTCAAAAGTGAGTGAAAGAAGTGACTGAACTGAATCACTCACAAATTAGCTGAATCTCAGTACTGTTTTGTTTTTGTCTTTAGGGAAATGGAATAGCGCTTGGTCTCTTTTACAAACACAGCTCTCAACCGCACATTTATATTTTTCTTCCATACCTATTTCTACTATAACGAACTAAAAATTTATAATTTTTATATTATAATCGTCTTTAAAAAGACGTTACAAATTAAAATAAACCAAATCAAAACTCAAAACTCAAGTAGCAGTACGCGATAAATCACTAAATACAAAATTTTAAGCGTATTTAAAAAGACGTTATGAAATACAAATTAAACTCAACTGGCAGTTGACACATAAATAATTGAAGTCTTTACAAATGCTTCTTCTTCTTATTCTCTTGATTGTATTCCCCGAGTAAACTAAACAGTTCTTTCGTTCTGTAGTATTAGCGGATCTCGTTTTGTAGTATTAGCGGATCTATAGTTATCATACACTCATTTCTAATTCCCTGATTGATTCCACCCAATGAAACTTTGATAGTATTTAATCAGCCGATTTCAGGATTAATTACTTATATTAATCGTTTAAGAAAAGAGAAAAGGAATGACTACTTCTCTCTTGCACTTTTACATGAAATTTTTAATCAAAAGTTCTTTACTCTTTCTTTACTCTTTCTACTCGCAACACAATTTGTTTGTTCACATTCAGGTGGTTCCACCCAACTGAAAAACTTCTGATTGGTTCCACACAACAATTTTTGTTATTTGAAAAATCTTAGTCACAGCTTCCTTTAAGGCATCAAGATTTACATCATTTTCATATAAAACTTTAAGAAGTTTCTGGTTCCCATTGAATGAAGCTTTCAGAAATAGTTTGCCCATTTTGTCTTTAAAATATGCAAGCTGTTATTTTATTCGTACTATTTAAATACTCAGGAAAAGACTTTGAAGAGTCGTCATTTATTAATAATAAATATGTACAGTTATCTCCCTTATACTTTGTGGGGCATGGACATATGGAGAAACATCTGTTTAATTATACATATATACTGCTGTTATTGAACCTACAGTTTAAGGTGGAATCCGAACAACTGAGTGAAATATCATTCGTATATTATTACAACATCCTAATAACTTTATAGTGAGAGTGCAGTTGCGGAAGTCATTGGCACACAACTACAAATCAGTTCACTTTAATTGATTTTCATTTGAGTGAACTAGATATGCAGTCCAGAAATGTATAATAACTGAACCTCCAAATAATTAACTGCAAACACATTTGAAAACACTGAATTTTTCGAATTCCGAAAAAACCAGAAATAAAAATAAGGAAGCATTTATTTATATTCAGAATCCTAGTTGAATTTTAATTTTAAATAGAAATTTAGTTAGTCATAATAACTAGACAGCAGGCACTTAAATTTAATAAGAAAACTTTTTACTGTGTAGTCATAGATTTATAATATTGTGAACAATTTCAACATTACATGTTGTAAATATTATAATTCCTGTAAACCTGATATCTATGTGGTTCAAACAATCATGTATTATAGTAAAGGTTTTCATAATATGAGTCTCAGAAGCATATGTCAGTCATTTATGTATGATATTTCTAATTGTTTGTCTAATAGCTGAAAGAATTTATACGACAATATCACCTAAATAACCATTTTTGAAGTGTGTTTTTATTCCGTAAAAACTCCTCCTAACACACCACAATTGCTCGAGTCTGTCTCTAGGTGCTTTAAACAAAATTGACGTCAAGTTAAATAGTGCCCCGAACATGCTGATTTTTAAATCAGAATCTATACAAACATTTAATGAGAAAATTATATTAAGTATGTAGGTACCATTGTTTGTTAAGTTTGCTCTCGCAATTGACAAAAATGGTGATCTGGTGCGTGACCTGCTGTTCGATGGGGTAGTTATATTTCTTCCTCTATGGTATTTCAAAGTATTATTGTACTTTGTGTATAATGCACCTCTTGCTCGAGTTTGACTGTCAGAGGAAATGAAGTAATTTTCCTTATAACAAAATCATTATAAATATGGCATCTGCATTCAAATAATATGTATAAAACCTTTGATTCATTTGAGAAGCGCTCTACAATTTTGTTGGCAATTATATTAGATTCCTTTGTACCCATATGAATTTTCTTAAAAATGAAGTAATCTACTATACATCCTATTAGTTGCTTAGGTATAGACGCATTAAAGTGATTATTCGTAGCATAAAAGTTTTTAATATCGCTGCCCTTGGGTGATGACGGCAAGATATCATGAATATTCTGAGAATAATTTAGAAATTCTTTTATGATCACAAATAAACCCACTTTATTATTCTTACGGCACTTTCAGCAGAGACCACATTTTGATTTGAGCAGGTCGGCGAAAGCTCTTTGGAAGCTTGTGTTGACGATTGAGATGTATTTTCAGTTTTCTTCACCCACTCTAACGCTCGGTCATTAAATGAGTGAGTCGCTGAAATTGTTTCGCCGATAGAAACTATGGAGTAGCCCTAAAATTTCAGTATATATAAATTTAACCTGTAACCCATATTTTGAGGTTTTCCAACTTTTTCAACACTCCACTCTGCCAGCCTTGCTCTGAATTTAATTTTTTCTGCGAAGAACTCGTCTGGCATCAACTTCTCAATGTCTTTTTCGGTTATGTATTTCATGCATTCCGCATCGATTCTTTTATCTGTAATAACTTTCAGTTTTGGTCTTAATTGAATAGCTAAATTTAAATAATCACCTGTAAACAAATTATTTAACTGAGACAAGTTCCACTTAATTAATAATTGTGAAATATTTTCACATATCGAATCTTCAGTAATAAAAACTATTGCCTGGCCTTCTTTCCTGGTTAACTGAAAAACCATAATCGTCAAATGCCGTAAAGTTAATCTGATCAGTGTAAATTTTACTACTTTCAGCATCATTTACACTGATCAAATCACCATTTTCATCAACACCTTCACTGTTGATCACGTTTAACTTTTCCATGAAGGAACAATAAATTTCACAGAACAAAACAATTACAAAAATTACCAAAAATTTCCCGTAATAAGCAAAACCACTTTTTATTCCAACCAACTCACTTGTACGGATAAAGCGAAATGACTGCTGTTGAGCACAGCTAAAAAGAAAATAAAGAACCATTAGCATTGGATAAAAAATTGTATTTCATACTTCCCTTGATGTTTACCAGGTAATTCCCTCCAGGTCATCCCACAGTGTCAGGAACTGATCTGAAAAAAAAAAATGCATAAATTAGTTTTAAATGCATCAAATAGAAAACTAACAAACAGAACAAGAATAAATTCTACAAATCACATGCAAAACTGCCAAGAAACCAATTTCTTGGCAGTACAAAAACAAAAACATGCAAATTGCAATAGTGCAATTTCTGCGCAAAATTCATATGCTCTGCATAATAAACATTTGCAAAACATGCAAATATGCTTAAATATGCAAAACATAAAAACTTGCAACACGCACATACATTATAATTAGAGAAATGCAACAATTTATATCATTGTTGACATTTCAAATTCTACATTTCCAACATGAATAATTTAACAGAATTTGTATATTTCTTGCAAATTATTCATATTGGAACACTTAAATAATTAACAATAAACACTTAAATAGTGATTAAAGACACTTACCTGGATAATTAATCCATAATTTGCCGAGAAAAGCGACACAAACGACACGGCACTTTCACAACAAAATATCGCGATCGCGACTGTCAACTTGACACGGTGAAAAGCTGATTATACGAAGTTGGCTACGTGCTACCTGTTGGTAATGCTTAAAATCCGCGAAAGTTACCAGGTAAATAAATATTCGCGAAAAAAGGTAAAATTAATTCCCATAATAAGTGGGAAAGAGAAAGATGCGAAAACGAGATGCAAGAAAAATGAGAAATATTTGCGTTCCACAGTGGAAATTGTCATAATATGGCATGGAGCCGCCATCTTGATAAATTTCAGAAAAATTAAATTATTTAATAAAATATATTACGAAAATTCATGGATAATTTTAAATAAATTAGTTGAAGGAAATTGGCACATTTTGACATAAGTATATAAGTCAAGCAAAGTCGAAAAATATGCTTAATTTGCAAATTTCTGGTGGAACGTATGTCAAAATGGCCGCTTAGAGCCTATAAAAAAGGGGAAATTCCTAAGATCTCTTTCAGTTTTTCGACAGCGATCACCAGTGTAATTTCAACTAAGTTTTTTCAGTTCATCAAATTGATCTTACATGCAATTTATAGCATCAGATCATATTTCAGCAATTAAGCATAAAATAAAACGTGCCATATTGAAGGTACAATATTTTACATGCTTAAAATTTGTGTGCAGTGGGTGTTGGCAAAGGACAGGAAGTTTTGGGTTCTTCTTGTTTTAAAGATAAGTATTGTGTTAAATTAGTGCGTAGATTTAGTAAGTTTCTTGCATAAAAATTAAATATATGCCAGCTTTCGGCATTTTAATGATACATGCAACGAAACAAATTAGTTAAGTAGTTAAGTTAAAAATAAGCGCAAAGTGAATTAAAAAATAAGTGTATAACGCGTAAAAACTAGAAAAGGCTACAAATTGCATTTAGTTAAATATATGCCAAAATACGGCATAATAACTACATATGCAATTGAGCAATTAATAAACAGAATTAAATTAGTGAAATTATAAATTGGAGTGTTTCGCATTGGAATTATTCAATAAATACAGCATTAAACATAAGCACACATATCTTTTTTTCATACCGCTACACTGTCCACCTAAATGCCGTAATATATCTGTAGTTATCGCTTGCAGCTACAGTACAAAACAACTGCAAAAATGCACATTTTACTACTTCACCGTACTTTTATTACAATGTAGTTGAAAATATTGGGACGTAGTGTTTTTTATTGCACAATATGTTTGAATTTATTGTGACTAATGTAATAGAATAACTTATTAAATCTAGTAAAATAGCATTTATCGATTTTTGAGATAGCGCTTGGTGGAATATGTTTCTATTATTTCCGGTAGATTTTAAATGTTTGGCAAGACCTGAAGTCGGATTATTTGTGTTGGATAAATTAATATGTTCTCTGAATCTTAGTTTTAGAGATCTTTTTGTTTTGCCTATGTAAAACCCCGAGCAATCGTTACAGCTTACTTTATAGACTCCACTCCTGTCCATTGTAGATTTCTTTAACCCCAATTTATTATGAGTTAATAAATTTTTTGTGGTAAATTTATTAAAGAAGGCTGGATTAATCTGCTTATTTGCTAGAGGTTTTTTTAATTTTTCGGAAATATTGTGTTATATATATCTATATACATATATATTCTACTTACAGTTGTCAGGGGTACTCACAGCTTTCGATTACCGGTTCTCCGCTGCTATTCCTCGTATTGTGCTTTTATCTATTTTTGTTTTTTTTTTTTAATTTTTTTTTTAAGTGAAACACTGAACTTGTACGTTTTTCCTTCTTCTCTTTTTTATTCACCACAAACTATTAAAGACAATCTTTTCTTTTATCTGTTAGAATATTTTTCAAAACCAATTTCTGCTGTCGTTTTAACAAAGAACTTTTAAGCATCACCTTTCTCTTATTTTACAACAATACTTTTCAAAAAACTATTTTTTCATTTATTTAATAAAACTTTTCTATACCGGACCCGAGACCGCGCCGATTTTACATTCAAAAATCAACTAAACTCTTGATCACATTCATCGTGATCAAGAGCCGTTGTTCAGGATAGAAAATGCTAAATTGCATTTTCTTATCCTGAGAAAATTTTACTTTTTAATTCTGGACTTGTTCAAACATGTCCAGAATTATTTGCCTCGGACGCTTCAAAAATGTAATCTTACACTTTCAAAAATATCAGCCACCGTCCCGTCGTTTAAAATCGCGGCGAGCATATACATACAATGCATTTATGCGGCGCGCGTTTTTTATCGTGAAAGCTTTTTACACAATATGTATGTACGTATGTACATACATCTTGTATTTTTCGCGGAAAATCGTACTGTTCCTACCTGAACAAAAAAATAATTTCTCAACATGTTCATACCTAAACAAAACATAATTTCTTAATCGCGTTCCAATTTCACGTTCATGTTCACGTTCACTACAATTGCCTTCCGATTTTTTAAATGCAAACGAATTCGTCACTTTGCTTATTTTGTACATTTCCTCCAATCAGGTCAAAATTCAATCAAACGTAAGTTCACTTACTCATGTTCTTGCATCATTCATAAAAATATTTCACGAAAATATTTCCACATGCATTGCCCCAATCTGGGTCAATGACTGCAAGGTAAACATAATGAAGTGAACTTACGATAATAGCGAAATTTATCATGTAAGCGTAAAAAATGTATTTAAGTTATTGCATTAGTACAATAAAAATCAGTGTAAGTTTACAGTCAAAAATCGAAGTTCTTTCTTTTTTCTCAAGTTACTTACGCCCACTTAGCAAGCACTTAAATTAAGTTTGAGTGTCTGTTACACGTACTGTAGGTACGATTTGCCTTTTGATTTATTTTTTAATTAAATTGTTTGAGTGGCGATATTTTTAAGTAAAACGACTTGGATTGTAAACTGAAACTTTTGTTTTTCCCAAGTCGTTTTAAAGGAATAAAATGTATGGTATATGAGGAAAATTGCTGATTCAATTTTCTTCACTCATTTAAGAGATAAGCTAACCATGTTTTAAGCATGATTAGCTTATTGAATTTTTATGGTTTATAAAATTTTTCCCTTTTCCTTTTTTTTTTTTTAAGAATAGCCAATTTTAGGATTTTACATATTTATACATATATGTATGTACATATGGTACCTACATATATGTACCTAGGTTTTTATATATGTACAACAATTGGGTAAATAAGGAATTTTTCCCCATTTCTTTGAACTAGGTTCATTAGACTTAGGTATTGGAAAAATAGAGTTCAGGATACCACTTTTTTGGTTTTTGTTAAGCAACTTGTAAATTAATTTTGGTTCATATCCGTTCCTTATAGCAATGTCTTTAATGATGTTTAATTCTTTGTGTAATAACTACTTGTAACAACTAGATTTATTTAATAAAAAAACACAATATGTTTTCGGTAGACAACTTTATTGTTTAAAGGCTCAATCTCAACAGATCCATACAATGGATTGAAATTATATTTATAGATTTAGATTACATATTAGAATGAAATTAGGTGGGGGAAGCAATAAATGAAGGTTATGTACAAAAGGTACATAACCAAGTTAACGGTTCTTAGGTATAGTGGTGAACAATCTCCAGTGGTGTCGTAAAGCCAGTGGTGGCGTTACATCCTCCTCCTCTGGCTCCTAGGTCGATTCGACGAGGTGCCAGGATTTTTTTTTTATTTTTTTAAACGTTGTCATCCTTCTTGGATCTACCTCGCTTGCGTATTCGGCATATTGGTGTAACTGTATGTGGTCCTGGTCCAATGTATGGGATAAGAGCAGATGTGTGGTATACCCCAAATGCGTCTCCTGGTGATGTGGTTGCGGCTATTTCGTAACTGGAAGGTCCATGCGTTTTTAATATAATGTAAGGGCCATTTCTTTTGGGACAAAATTTTGTGCTATGCCCTTTCTTAGCGCTGCTGATTGGATGGGTTGCCACCCATACGTAGTCTCCAGGCTGATAAGATGGGCCAGGTCGTCTTCTTCGGTCCGCTATTTTCTTTGCTTGTTCGGTTTTCTGTTCTGAAGAGGTCAACAGGCGACTGGCATATTCTACGGGGTGTTCCTCTGAACCCTCCCCCTGCACCAAAACTGCTCCAATGGCGTAACTACTGGCATCTATCTTAGGATATATAGTTTGCTCTCATCTATTTCCTGAACTAATTGTTTCCTTTTGTGAGCAGATAACCGGTATGGTGGTGACGATATTGGCGGATGACATCCTGTATCAACATGATGTAGTAGTAGTACCTCTCTCGTTGGTGGACCACTTGAATCAAAAGTATACTTATGGTCACAGAGTAATTGATCAAGATTCTTTCGGTTGATAGCTCTTGACCCTCGTCATCACGAAGAGCGATATCAAAATCAATCATTGCAAGTGCTAGGTGGTTATCGAAAAGTCTGACTGGCCTAATTCTCCTTTTCTTTTTCCTAGATGGCTGACTTTCGTGAGATAGATTTAAATTTTCCCAGGAGTTGGTGGTTTCGTCTCTAAGGAAAATGTTCGTTGTGGATTTTTGTCTTTGTTTGAGCGGTCAGGACCATATTCTTGAGGTTCTTCTTCATGATTAGGCTTAACAGTCGTTTCCATAGGAGACATATGACTTTTCGTTCTAGGAGAACTTATAATATTTTCATAAGTAAATTCGTATTGCTCACTAGGATTATCTATGAAATTCCATATCCTTTGGGGCAAATTCAAAATTATTCCAGCATCTTCAATATCATCACAGGCACTTCGTCTATTGCGCGGCATTGTAAGATGATGTTAATGATTTAAGAAGCGACTGTAGGATAAACGAATGGGTGGAGTTTAGTCTTCTGCGAGCGAGATATGTAAGCGCGCGAAGTATATAAGCGACTATACGTATATATGAATTGAATGCGCAACTGCATATGCTTGTGAGCGTGCCTGACAGAGTTGTTCTTGTCGACGTTCTGAACTTCGTCTTTGTAGAAATGTATATATGTACGAGCCTTCGATTATATACAGTAAGACGGTGTGAGAAATAGCAATAATTTATATAAGAAGAATGTAGACTGTATTCAGTGCCCTTCTTGTTGTAGAAATTCTAAGAATTTAGAGACTGTGTACAGTGCTCTACGTTTCTCCCACTGTAGTACCCGTAGCGCTTATTTACTTCGACTGTTGTAAATACAGTGCGAGAGTAAATGAAAAGCATTGCGACGAAAGCTGCTGCTTTGCTAGCTGACCACTGACTTATAACAATGGACTGAGCGATTTGCTATTTCATGTGGCACAAAAAATATTGTGTTTCTGGATATCACCGTTAGAGCACACTTTAAAACGTTTACTACATAAAAATATGTAAAACTCAACAAATCAGATGAAATTTTGCACACGTAAATCGAATTAAATTAAAAAAAAAATTATTTTCTTGTGTCCAAGTGATATTTCAATCGCTTATAAGCACTATTATAAGAAATTAAACTAAAACCGACTTTAATTTTCAAAAGTTATTCTTAACTAAATCCTGCGTATGGGCAAGAGAGACAGAACATGGTAAACACTATCTTTACCTTATTCTTTCTGCGGTAATTGCATCTGCAGCCAACATAAAAACTTCAAATGGCATAAGTAAACGTTCGGTAAACAATATTTTGTGTTGGTAGCTCCAACTCTGCCATAGGGCGAAAGAGAGAACTGTAAAACATTCTTTCCTATAGGAAATTTGTTCTTAGAAATTGACTGTCAATTTTTTCTTAGAAATTTACTGACAGTTTTATTTTTAGATATTTTAGGCATTATTGGAGCCCAACAACGGCACACATGAAAATATTGTATCTAAAAATATATTTGCACTGTACCTATTTTGAAGTAAAATTTTTCCATGAAATTTTGAAATTACATGAATGTGCAATTTTTCATCATTTTTTTTAAAAAAGAATATTTAAAGAAACGAAAAAATTTTCATTAATAAAAAATCGGGTTTTAGGACGCTAAAATCGATTAATTGGTTTCCTGAAATCAGCCGATTAATCGATTAATCGGGTAATCGAGTAACCGATTTTGCAATCACTAGTCCTGATGCTCTTAAACTCATCTCAGTGGCATAAGTTAACTCAACAAGAGGCGTGGATCTCCTTTCAGCCGTTTTGTTCTTTCCGCACTTTCTTCAAATGAAACGTTCGGGCGACCACGTTTCAACGCAACAAATTGAGGAAATGAAATAGATGTTTCCAGCCACGTACGATTATTTTGGAGAAATCGTTCTTCCATACGATGTGCTGTCATCCACCGAGATTTAAAATCTGATTTAAAACGAGCTAACCTTTGTTTAATCTCTTTTAATGAGTTTTTAGTACAACCTGATCTCTTTTCTATTTCGTCTTGTAAAATTTTTAGTTGATCCTCAATTCCTTCACGCTCAGAGGTTTTCATGATGTCATAGAACTCTTTCCGCGTGATGAAAAATGTATTCGAACTTGCACCTAAATAAAAAAATAATAAAACTAAATTACTGACAGGAATGGTTCAGCATATCTACTCTTTTTCGCCAGGTAAAATGTTAAGAAACGCGGTTTCTATAAAACCAATAACACAGAACATGTAATAAAATATTCGAGTAAATTATGAAAAGATTAAATATTTGGACAGTTTGGCACAAAATAACACTCAGAATGGCGCATATCCGGTATTATTCCATAGACCTTGTACTGTACAGACTGTATGATGCAGTAGTTTTAATCAACACGGATAACCAATGAAAAGTACCTTATATCCCTTTAAGACCGGAGAAATTTCTGGTCGCAAAAGTTATTAAAATAGAATTTTTGTAATAATTGGGGACCTAAAAGAATGGAAAAATTATTAAGAAAAATTGTTTAGGTCTGTGAGACTTTTGAGCTCACCCGCACGATCGTGTGGGTCCGTTTTGAATACAAAATCCGCCTTGTTATATATTCCTTTGGGGTCAGTTTAAAACCACTTTTTCTCTGTTTTTTCCTTTTTATTTTTAAAATTTTTTCCGAACAAAAGTTTCTCCTTTTTAAAAGTAACAATAAAACTTTTCTTATTTTACTTAATCCGGTCTCACTTAATCCAATTTCACTTAATTCAATTTTTCTTTGCCACCTAACCGAACCTTCCTACACCAAAACCCCTTTTTTTTAATTTCTTTTTAATTAGACCGAATCACAACTACCGCGAGACAACCCCGATCGAGATCTCTTTTTTTTCAATTCCTTTCGTTTTTAAAATTCGACTGCGAACCGCCGCGTATAATCTTTAAAATTCAACTCGGCTCTTGATCACTTTTGTCGCGATCAAGAGCCTTCGTTCAGGGTAGAAAATGCATAGTTGCATTTTCACCCTGAGAGAATTTTCATTTATTCTGGACTTGATTAAACAAGTCCAGAATATTTTTCGTTGGACGGTGACTTGACATTTGATGCTTTCATAAACATCAGCTACCGTCACGACGATTAAAATTGCCGCGCGCGTATACATACAATGTATTTTCGTGGCGCGCGGTTTTGAGCGTGAAAGCTTTTTTTTTTTGGGTGATATGTATGTACGTACGTTCGTACATACATATTGCAATTTTTACGACAAATCGTACTGAAGGTACGAGTAGCAATAATAGCTTCGGAAAGCTCTAGCCTAAATTTCAGCAGATCCAATCGGTCCTTATTTAGAATTTTGCTGGCTTTAACATCTCGACTGTATTTCATCCATGAATTTACTACTGTCAAATCAAGATAATGAAGAATACATTTCCATATCCACTTTCGGGTCTTGAACCATGTATGGTAGCACTCTATTAATTGATCGCATACATTGATTATATTTGCGAACCGCAGATGGACATGCGTCTTCTATGTATATAAACTGCTTATCTGTCCATGATCTCTCTATAGCTGGTGGTCTTTTCTGTTTTGTTGGTTTTACTGATGCTTTTGTCAATTGAAAAGGAGTATGTCGCGATGTAGATGGGATAGCGTCTATTGATGTTGTGATTCCGGCGTCAATTGGCAAAAACTCCTCGGTACTATTGTCATCATCATTACAACTAAATTCCCCCAAAAGAGATGGTAAAATAGTCGGATAAACAATGTAATCTTCATTCGACAGTTCACTCAAATTCAAGTTCTCCGCTAACTTACTAATAATTTCATCTTCTGAAAGTTGTTTTATTCTTCACATGATATTCTAATAAAATTGTTGAATAATTAGTATTTTGTTTTTTTTTTTTTTTTTATATTATTAAGCCAAGCTCAGGGGATACCCTATGATGCAAAGCACAGCGTGGCAGGAAGGAGATAGGGAAAGGATTAAGGGATATGAGGAGAGCGGCGGAGGTGCCGATGTATGTCGCCCTTAAACTTTTGCAGGTTGTATGCCGGAGGAAAGACAGAAGATGGTAGACTGTTCCACATTCGCACAGTTCGAGATAAGAAAGCATCACGGAATTTAAGTGTACGGCCGAAGGTAATTTGTAGGGTAAAAGGATGAGCGCGGGATGCAGCGCGGGTATTGCGTGCAGGAACTATTCTACAAGGGATCAGACTAGATATTTCATCAGAACATTGGCCATGCATATAGCGATAAAGGAGCGAAATGCATCTAACATTGCGACGGTGCTCGAGCGAGTCGATATGACGTGTAATTGCCACATCGCCAATGAGCTTGCAGGCTCTCTTTTGGACAATATCCAATGAAGCTAAGGCTGTGCGACCAGCCCCGGCCCAGATATGGGAATTGAATTCCATTCTGGGTCTGATGTAGGACTTGTAGAGGAGCGCTATATTTGATGGGCTGAAATATTTCTTACACCTTTTCAAAAAACCAAGACATTTGGAAAAACCAAGACATTTGGAAAAACCAAGACATTTGGATGCTTCTTTGGCAACCGAGAAGATGTGATCTGTCCAGCTTAACTTACTGGAAATATTAATGCCAAGAATTCTTAGTGACGGTGATTCAGAAATTAATGCACCATCAAACGAAACGGGAGTGGTTAAGTGATGGTCTTGTTTTAATGAGATGAGACAGCTTTGGGTCTTAGATGCATTGAATTCGACGCGATTCACTTTGCCCCAAGCGAGAATATTGTCAAGATCGTTATTCAATGATCTAATCATGCAGTCTCGTTTAACACATGCGGCGTTCCCTCTGGAATCCGCAAGGGTGTCAAAGGAGTATGCGAAATCAAGGGTACTGTTATCAGCAAAGCTATGGATAGGATTGAAAGTAAGGGAAAGCAGATCACCGGCATTAATAGGATGAGGATCAGATATAACGCCATCTAATACAACTCGTATTTGGCGACTAGATAAAAAACTTTCAATCCATAATAGAAGAGGAGGGGAAAGACCAAGTGCTTTGAGTTTGGCTAAAAGGGCTGAATGCCAGCTCTATCAAAGGCCTTTGAAATATCTAGAGCAACGATTTTGGACTCACCAAAATTGTGAAGACTACGATTCCAACGTTCCGTAAGAAAAGTCAGCAAGTCTCCAGATGAGCGTCCGTGCCGGAAGCCGTATTGGCGATCGTTGCTTAGCTGATTGGTTTCCAGATACTTCATTAATTTGGAGTTAATGATAGATTCAAAAACCTTTGAAAGAATCGAAGTGATTGCAATTGGTCGATAATTTGAGGGATCGCTACCCTCTCCTTTCTTGGTAATAGGCTGAACGTGAGCTAGTTTCCAAGCAGTTGGAAATTTTCCTGTCGAGTAGGACAGGTAAAATAGTTTGCGCAGAGGTTTAGCCAAGGATGAGGCACAGCTTTTAATTAATAGGGGGCGAGAAACCATCAGGGCCTGCGGCCTTAGAGACGTTGATTCCTTTAAGGACCTTGAACACATCCCTCGTACGGATGTGTATTGGCTCTTGTACACATCCGCACGGGGGATGCACGACAGGTGCCTGTGAAGTGGGTGGAAGAAAAGAATTTGATGCGAATCTAGCAGCCAAAATATTAGCTTTATCCAGGGAGTCAACAACCACTTCACCATTATTAAGTAGTGAAGGTATAGAGGAACTGCTGAAGTTGTTCCTGATGGTTTTGACCAGGGACCAGAAACCTTTCCCAATCAGCGTTCTTATAGTGCCAGAGAAGCCTACTTGTAGGTGGAGAAGTAGGGCGGCGCAGAGTTGAGGTGATAAATTGAGCCGTGATTAGACAGTGGTCTGAATTACCAAGAGGGGAGCCGACTGAGATGGAATATTTGTCAGGCTGAGATGACAGAAACAAATCTAGTAAATTGGCCCTATCTCCAGCTGCATCAGGGATTCTCGTCGGTGCATCCACTAGCTGATGCAAATTGAAAGATTCACAAAATAGTTCAACGAATCAGCCCGAAGGACTTGTGGTAGAAGAATGTCTGAGCCATGGCATGTTATGGACATTAAAATCGCCTGCCAGGATGATTTCGGAAGAGGGGGAGACAGAAAGCAGATGATCAATATTGTTGGAGATATTGTCAAATGCGGATACCGTGTCGACATCAGACATATTTGGGCTGCGATAAAGGAAGCAAAAGTAAATGATGTGCCTGTGAAGTTTGAACCTAATCCAGATGTAATTAAACTCAGGATTGGCAGAAGGTGGAAAATCTTTTAGAATGGTAAAGGCCACATCATTCCGAATATATATTGCGATCCCCCTATGTGGAGAAAAAAGAGGCACTAAGCTATAACTAGGGACGTGATATTGATTAGAATCAGCATCAGAAACGACCTTGGTTTCACTTAGCGCAATAATTGCCGGATTTTTTGATTGAAGGTGGCAGTACACCGAAAAACGATTTGCCCCCAATCCGCGAATGTTGCAAAATTCTAAAATAAAATTCTGCATGTTCAAAGCAAAAACAACAAAAAAGCAGAAGAAAGAGCGACACACAACAACACAAATATTTATTTAGGAGCAACCAGCTGCAGTCAACGACACAGCGAGGTAAAAAAAACAGCAATAGTGTTATGCCTATTTGCTGCTTTCAATACCTCAGACCGTGCAGTTCAATGACCACAGCTGGGGACACCCGTATTGCTGATCAGTGACAAGGGCTAATGACCTTGCACTGATCACTGATGTACATAGGAGTTCAAATAAACATTACCGTACTGTGCTGCTGGCTTGTGGAATGCCGGCAGGGCATAGAAAAGCCCTGGACTTGGCTGGTATTGTATTAATTTAATTTGTAAAGTATTAAAAAAACGGCGCGGCGGATTTTAGTTAATTTTTGTTATTTTGGCGATGATATTTAAAAAATTTCACTGCACTGCACTAGAGATTGATGATGCAAATTAACTATTTGAACCAGTAACACGCACGATGGAACGTCTGCTCCAGCTGACTCCACGCACTCAACCTATACACACTATAAAAAAGCATATGCACTTACTTGCTTCTATTTTATATTTTAATAAACTTTTCCGATGCTTTTCTCAAACTGTTCTTTTACTTTGCCAATAACCAAATGAACGCGCAGTAAGAACTCTCTTTAGATACCTCCAGCGTATTCGATTTTAATTAAAACTTATGTCAAATTAGGAATCGCTTGCAATCACAAGGCTCATTGGGCCATCTCACAAGTGTATTCTTGATACAGTATGCAAACCGGTTTTCTAGGGAAGATGTAAAAGAAGAAAGGAAATATTTCTTCAAAATTAAGAGATATTACTTTGCTTCTTTTACCTCTTCCCTAGAAAACCTGTTTGCATATTGCATCCGAAATACTCGTGCAGGATGGCCCATTAAAAGACAATATCTCACCTTGAAATTCTACGTATGTGAGTTGCAGGCAAGTAGATGACAAAAGAATTAGATACCGAAATATGTATTAACAGCTGACCCGTACGATCGTGAGGGTCAGGGCTTAAAGGGATATAAAAACAAAGGGCAAAAAAGGGGCAAAAAAAGAAATGAATTCTTAAGAAACAATAAATACTGATCACAAATATGTAAAAATGAAAACCGGATCTGACCCGGAGCTTAACTAAAGGTGTACGAGTTTCCATCAAGTGTTGAATTAAGTAATCATTTACGAAAGGCTAATCATAACAGCAATTATTAAAATCTATAGCAATATTTTCGGTAAAAAAATAGCAAGAGGAAATAGATACATACCTGAACTTGACGGCTCCGTAACAACTTAATGAATTTTTAACGGTAATGTAACAAAAATATAGCACCAATAACACTATTCTGTCGGCACGAAAGCAATGTACGTGTAATCTCAGCAGATAAAAGGTACAGACTGATTGGAATGGTGGTAAGATGGTTGCATTTATTGTTCATTTTCACACGTCCTTTTATCCTCCAGGTAATGAAGTAGGTACACAATGGTCAATTGAGCAAATGCATAGGATGAATTACATATTTCGATTTAATGCCAGTTCCGAATATATTCCAGTTTTCAAGAAGCTTAAAAAATTTGCCTTCAAACAGGTATTCAAAAATTAATATCAACCTAGAAAAGAAATATTTATAAAAAGGAAATTTAACAGAATTATTATAACCAGTGATGTGCGTGTAAATTACATGGTGTAATATACATAATAATTTACATATAATCTACATGAACTCTATATGGATATTCTACATCTATCTATGTAAATTATTTGCTACCTACTCAAATAATAAATTTTTTATTTACATTTACATTTTATTTTAGTATACTCTTTAGTAACATTTGAGTCTGCGAGTTTTAAGGCGAAATAAACATGTAAAAGTTTTTTGGAATGTCCAAATGACAGTCTATTTCTTACTGGTGAATAAACGTAAGCCCAATTAGAAAAAGATCTCTCTAGTTCAGAAGACGAAGCTGGAATTTGAAGAAGTTTAATGGCTAATTTAGACAATTGTGGGTGGTTAAGATCAGCTATGTTCCAGAATACGATAGCTTTTTCAACTTTTTTCTGTACCAATTTAGGAAAGATAGGTCCGGTGCTTTTCCGGAAATGATGCCAGTCTTCAATGCTATTGGTGTCCAGGTAATTGAAAAGGAACTCAGTTACGATTTCTTGTTCCGCAGAGCTTAAGAGTCCATTATCATATAACGGATGAAGGTAATATGCTACAAGTGAGTATACTTTAAGGGCCATCTTCCATTTTTTTTCCAAATCAGATTTGAATCTTTCGGGTAATTCTAATTTTAACCACAATTGTACGGAATTAGCAATAGACGAAGCAGATGAGTCCTGGGAAAACTTGATTACTTCGCATACCGAATCGAAAAGTTTAATCAAGTCTTCAACCTCTTCTAGAAATTCGTCA
Organism: Dioctria rufipes; assembly: GCA_963924295.1. Lineage (NCBI taxonomy): Eukaryota > Metazoa > Arthropoda > Insecta > Diptera > Asilidae > Dioctria > Dioctria rufipes. The sequence goes on along the minus strand of OZ002740.1, from coordinate 335,413,653 downwards.
TCAAACAACAGTAAAGAAACTATTTGCTTGATTTTTTTTTTTAAATTAGGATCAGCTGCTATTTGCTTCATTATGCCGATATTTTTAACAAGGCAAGGAAAAGAGTCACGATACGAGCACCATCTCGTATCACATGGAGTTTTAATACGAGTCCCTCCTCGTTGAATCAGAGCTGCTTCAAAATCTGCGTGCTTAAATTCCTTTAATATTGTTGTAACTTTCGCTGCTACTTCCTTATTTACAAGGTCTTTCAGTAATAGATTTCCTGTATGGCTTTTACAGGTACTATGCCACAAATCGACAATCTTCCCCATTTTAACCATAGCTGCAGCTTTGTCGGATACAGTGGCATACACAATTGTATCGTACAATTTTTTAGCCAGTTTGCAACTTTCTTCAATTATTTCAACCAGCTTTTCTGCTGTTTCGGACGCACTTGTCAAATCCCATGCATCTAGTAATACATACAGGCTTCCCATCAGCATTGTGTAGCATAGTCACGACAGTTTTAGTATTGCTCGAGGTATTTTTCCACCCATCAGTAAGAATGGCAGATTCTTTATTTACCGTCTTTGAAGCCATTTTTATACATTTCGCATATTCATTATTAAGTAATGTTCCTGTAAACGCTTTTCGACCTGGAATATATTTTTTGTAGGCTGGCCTTAATTTTCCCAACATGTTTTTGAAATGATCTGATTCAATTAAGCTTAAAGGTATGTTGCACCCGAAAAAGAATTTTCCGATGGCATCATTTAGGGATTCCACTTCTTTTGAAGACACTTTATCGAAAAATTCAGTTATTGTCTCAGATATTTTTAGTGTCCCTTTCTTTTGTATAGCTCCTCTTGCTCCTCTTTCCTCAGATGAACTTATGCTAGTGTAATGAATTCACATTCATTCCTATATTTCCCTATAAAAATACATTACAATGAATTGCATGCATATACCTACCCATTAATCTTTTTATTAAAATTAAATGTCCCAATTTACAAGCCGATTGCTTGGTTTAAAATTGCTGCCGTTGCTACGGTAATGTATTACACCTCCACCGAGCATAAACAATACCGGCAACACAATTTCGTCATCACCAGACTAAAGTGCCTAATCAGCCTAGCGATACATTGCATTGCTCCCGTGCTCGGTAGGTCAACATAGCAATGACCGGCAAGTAAATAATGAGTAAACGATTTCCCCTACACTGTCAGGCATATAGTAAGAACCAATGACGTACGCCTCTTGTATTGTGCTTTCGATAAACAATAATCGGCACATAGGCGCACGTACAATAAATGATCAGTGATAGGCGCCTCCTCTTTTTTTTCTTTTCTTTTCTTCCTCTCAACTTTTAATTAAGAATGATCGTTGATTGGCATTCTCCATTTCTCGTTAAATTTTATTAAATATTTTCCCCCTAAGGAAAATTCGGAGGTATCGATTGAATGGTCAATAAAAACCCGGTCAGAGGGCATTAAGGAATTCAGTGCGCTTTTAATAATAGATAGAGAACAAGAGAGTCCCCCGACCACCGGTAAGGCCTCTTGTTCGAAGTAATTAGATACAGCAACATTGTTTTTTTATTAAATTGTAAAGGCTCAAAGGAAGCCAAGTGTTAAGTAATAAAAGTATAAAAGTGTTAAAGAAACATAAAGGATTTTTTTTTTGGGCTGGTGACCTTCTCTTACTAGAAAGCACTCCCAAGTCCTTTGTTGCTAGCGACAACTAATACCCGCACAACACTAGAGCTGCTTGTAGATACTACCACGAAGCTTTGAGGTACTGGTACTGGATCCGGTATCTTAAAATGTAAATTACCGCGCAATGATGAAGATGATATTTCTAAATTTTGCTGCGTAGATGTAGAGCTTTCTCTAGATGTGTTTATGTTCATTTCATTTTCAAGGATCTAAAATAAATTTTGAAGTACTATTTCCAAAAAACATTCAAAATAACAGCAAAAGCTACACTATTTTCTCGATAAATTTCATATCCTGACGAATCAAATTCCACGCTTTGTACCAAAATTTTGTGGCTTTCATCAAAAGCTACATTATTAGTGAGTATTGAAATGTCATCATTTTCATCCGAAGAAATAACAATATCACCTGAATCAGAGCTAACATTTTGATCAACCACAATTTTGAACCATTTCTGTAAATGTTGGAAACCAAAGAAATAATAATGTAAAATTTAAGAAAGGATAAAAAGAAAAACACCTAAACACTCACCTATGCCGTTTTACTAAATTTAATGTTAATCAATCTTATTAAGAACGCGAAATTAACCACTCTTTAGATTATTTAAAAGTGAAATGAAAATAACAGCACACGAACACAGAGCTATAACTAGAAGCAACGGCATCATATATCGTAGAATGAATATGTAAATAAAAAAAAAATTAAGGGTGTCGTAAAATTCGTGTACATGAGTGAAGGGAATGGAATGACATGCAAGCACAAACAAAAAACCAGTAACAAGTGAGTGCTAAATCAATGGCAGCGTGTAAAAATTCCAAGAAATTTCCACTCTCACCTTGAGCTCCTTCATGAATCTGTTAGACGTTTATGTTATGTACTGCAACTGCACTGTGCTCTCACACTAGAAAACATGAGCTCTACACAAATATTGGTATGGTTTCAATTAATTTAGCTCATCAGAATTCTTTATGTTATATATTATCTTCTAAGAAATTTATTTACAAAACTTGCAATCGTTTATTTCTTTTGAAATCAGTAGTTATGACCCCCGTTCGCAAAGATGGTAGATTTATTTAAATGAATCATGAAAATGAAAAGAAACTGCGTGAGGCAAGAACAGCTGCAAAGAATGGCAGTGAAGTAGAGTGGACATAAACAGGAAAAAGATGATTTGTGACGTAATAATCTACATTGTGTACATAATCTACATAATTTACGTAATCTACATACTCTACATATACTTTACACAAATATGTCGATTATTACATTACACGCGTAGACGCACATTACTGATTATAACTATTACAAGAATATATTCCAAGGAAAAGGTATATTGCTTCCACTCTTTCAACACATAATTAGAGTCTTTCGTACTTGACAAGTCTTACGTCAATAGTCTTCCAGTTTTGACCATGGCTCAGTACCGCAAAATTTGAGCCACTTAACATAGGACTCTGTTTCTACGATCATAACTTATATCAAATTACGTTTAAAAATATTTTACCTTGTGAATGATTAATGTCTTCAGTAATAGATTGAGTTTCCGATAATGGAGTTGAAGATCTCGAAATAACCGGTTGGAAAATTTTAATAAATTTTGTACTTTGAATATAGTTTTCCTGGTGGTTCTATACACCTATCGCGAGGTGTGTAGTAAGTATTCTAAAAAAGATTTTATAGAATATAATTGTGTATAAAAAATAGTTACTATAATAAACTCACTGTGTTTTCACTTGGAAAAATTGTTTTTATTTGCTGAAAAATTTGGATCCAATTAGTTGGCTTTAAATTTGCTTTACGTGATATTAAGTCTTCAACAATTAAGTCAATTAAAAGACTTCTTTGATTTTCCAAAAGTGAATTATGTTCTTTATAATATTCTTTCAAAGTTCTTTCTTTATGAGAGGATTTGAGCAATAATTCCAAATACTAAAGTACTTGTGGTGGCTTTGTATGAAGCCTTTCACTTGTTCAAACTCGAGAAGATACTTTTTGGGGTGAATAATTACAAAGCACAATTTTATCCTTTTTGCGTATAACTTTATTTTGTATAACTGGCGAAATACTAAATTGACTATAATTTAACCACGTCGGCAGAAGATGTTATTGAGGTGTGTACTACGGCACGTCCGATGGAAAAGTGACTTTTTACCTTCTTTCTTCTTCTTGTCGTGTCGTGTGTTTGGCTCACGTTCGTGGGCTGTCACTAAGTATGGTTCGCATGAACGTGACTACGCGTACTGCTGAATGTGTGTTTTTTAATTTTTATATATATATATATGTATATATATACATATATGCCAGCACAATACTTTTTTTTGGTACATAAGCTAGTAATAAATCAGTAAACTGTGCGGTATAGAAAAAGGTATACCATAAATCGACAAGTAAGTTTTAGAAGAAACACAATCAAAGTCCAAAGGGCTGGCTCTTAGATTTTAATACCAGCTTATAGTACTATTATTTTTAATAAAATTTAAAAATTATAACCAAGTATTACAAACTCTATCTGTTGTTTATAAATACGTTAAAATTAACAAATGCAGGCTGAAAAAGTTATTATTCCAAAAATAGAATTTGTATTATTCAATTAAAAAAAAAAAACTGTGTAACGTCGGGGGTGTTGTGAATCACATCCACCTCTAAAATGTTCTTATATTATTGAAAGGTATTTCTTTCCACTTAGTTCTATTATCTAGATTACTAACACTATTACACTTTGTTAAATATCTACTTCTCACCTTGAATTCGTCGCTCTTTCCTGTGCTGGTAATCCAAAACTAGTGTTAATAAAACGAGTCTTCTGATTCACTATTAATCGGTTTATTTTTACTGTCCTTGTCCATCAGATTACACTTGATCCTTTTTGTGAGATCTAGTCTCGAGCGTAAGGGAGGGTGCCGGTTTTAAAAAATGAATAACTCAGCTTTGATGCAGTTCAAATATAAATTTTATTGAAATAATTCATATACTTAACCTAATATCACAAGTTCAATAGTTTCAATTCAAATAATAACTTACAATCTAATAAAATTACTAATACTATTAAAAAAAATTCAACTAAAATTCAATTAAAATCCAACAACAACAATGACGACAATTTAAAAAATCCAAAATAAAAATTCAATATACAATCGTGCCGCTTTGCTCACACTCTCTGTCCTTACTTCTGTTCCTGGAAAGAAGAAGAAGAAAGTTTTTATTTCTTCGGAATCAGATAGCGACAATTTTATTAGGAATTTCTGAGAAAGAGAGCGACGATGTAGAAGAATTAAACTTCGACTGCAACGTGCTGAAGCGTGTAAGCAGAATTATACTTCTGTTACAGCGAATATTGAAACGCGTAGGCAGAATTATACTTCTGCTACAACGTGCTGAGGCGTGTAAGCAGAATTAAACTTCTGTTACAGCGAATATTAAAACGTCTGCGCAGAACTATACTTCAATCGCAACGTCCTGAAGCGTGGAAACAGAATTAAACTTCTGTTACACGATCGGGGATCAAGTGTCAGATTTTTGGGAGTGTGAATTTTAATAGAATTAGACTTCTATATGAAGGATAGAGCAAAATTATACTCTTGCTCTTAGGATGGGATTCAGATTAGACTCTGATGGAGGATATTTTCAGATTAAACTCTGAAATTATAATATGCGGCAAAATTGGATGTTGGATATAAGTAGAATTATACTTCTACAATAATAGAATTAAACTTCTATATGAAGGAATAAACAAAATTATACTTTTGTTCAAAGGATAGGAAACAGATTAGACTCTGGTGGAGGATGCTTTCAGATTAGACTCTGAAAACCGAATGGTGATTTAGCTGTGGCTCGCCGCCTTTTTATAGCCGCCGTGAACAGCTATGTCCCAGCTTCATAATATGTTGCCCTGGCAACGCTTGGTTCGATGGTCCAAATTTGATTGTGGCGACACCAGCTGTTTGACGTAATGTCATTAGATGACATTACAAAAATGTAAACATTTGGAGGGAAGTGGAATTTTAGGTAAGTTTGAGCTATTTTATTTATTTCACATATTATTAATGTGTTTTCAATTTAATTTCAGCTCAAAAAATATGTTGGACGGCTGTAGGCAGGATTGGGATGGGTTGTATTTGTTCAGATAAGTTTCTCTCGTATGAATAATTGATGTACAAATGATTCCGATGTAATTCCCAAAAAAATGCAATAAATGATTTCATTGATTTTTTTATTTGTCTCATCAATTTTTAACCAGTTTGGTCTAAAAATTCTTTGGTGGCTATGAGAACAATGAACAATAGTGTAGCGGTGGGTGATTTACAGTACGAAAAAAAAAAAAACAATAGATGCGGGCTTGCCTTCACTTTATTGCTTTAATTTTCCATAATTTCGTTGTCATTAAACTTAAATTTATTCTAAACTAAATCACAAAAAAAACAATTTCCATTAATTGCGATAATTCGCTTACTTCTATTTCTATAAAAAAAACCAAAAAAAATGTTGCAGTTGGCACGTAAAAAAATCAAATGCAGCGCATGTATAATTCCTTGTGCCAATGCTACTAAAGCCAGAATTGCACGCTGGTCGTGCTGTTTATTACTGTCACTGGTATGGGCTGTTCGCTATAAATCAGCTACGATGATCACTACAATTTTTGTCTACAGAGCATGTGAAACTACCATGTACTATATACTAATTGCCATGAGGTAGAATTATGCACTGAGATTATCACTGCACTGCTTGCTTGGCAAATCACTGAACACTGACTGAGAGAGAGCTGCTATGCTGCGTCGGCTTTTTATAGGCGAGTCGGCCATCTTGATTAGGTACCGGACGTTGTGGTGTGAATTTGCTGCGCAATACTCACCAGAGTGCTCAGTATTTGGCATATTACCGTGGTGAGATTTTTAAATTCAAATATTTTTTTTTTTTTTGTTTTTCTTTTTTTTTTAATTATTAATGATCAAAAATACATAGCTATTTATGCAACCTTTCACTGCATTTATTGACGTTTGTCAATTTTGTTTGTGGAGTTTAACCCCCCTTTTTTTTCTAATTGACTTTTCAGGTAAGTCTTATTTTAATTATTTATTAGAGATATTCGAATTATTATTTCAATGCATATGAATTATTATTTCATAAAAATTTAACTTTATCAATTCATTTGACTTTCTTAGATTCCCTAGTAATTTGCTTTTTTTTTTGGTGGGACTACTTGGACCTATGGGAAGTCCCAGAACGTGAGCAATTATTCTGTACCTTGACGCAAACAGATTTTAATCTATGTAGTTGCCTCTTTCTCGGTGTGGCTGAACATTCTCCCCCCTGTTGAACGGATCCGTTCAACCGCGCCTTGATCTTTGCGATCCCTCGTTTATGGTAATGGTGAAAAATTAATGTGCCGTCCTCTAGGACACGTAGGCGTACTTGATATTTCTCCGGGAGGTTGATCACCTTTTCCCTTTTTTTCCTGCGCCGGATGTCTTCACAGTCAATTCGCTTGATTACTTCTCGTGTCAGGAAAATGTCCACACCTTCACGTGTGATGAAACGCTGATGCGTGTTGTCTTCTCTCATCTTCATTTCCTTGACGGTAGTAGTTGGTCGTAATTTTGTCAATTGACCGACCTGACCACCATTGATGACCGCGGGGTCTGCTAGTATTGGCGTTGTATGCGGCGTCTTCAAATATTGTATGGAGGGAACGCTGCTCGATGTCCTCCCGCCTGTCGCTACTGAGACATTAGCAGTATGTTTTTTCGGTAGCCCGGTTAGAATATCGCACCCAGGTTCTACAAAAAGGTCCGTCATTGGGCTATTAGGAGGCGAAAAACGAATGTCCTCCATGATGTGCAGGACATCGTTTACATTATCTGTTGAATTATACATCTGAAACAAAAAAGGAAGGAATGAGTAAAATGTTCTCTTGTGAGGACATCACCAAAGGACAACACTGACAAAGAACACATATGACTTTAGGCAGTCTTTTAGTTTCTCGAAGCCATTTGGAATTGTTATTTGGAGTCAGCTTCTTCCATAGGTAGCCGACAGATCTTTGATATGGGTCGGTTAAAGGTATTGTTTTGTGTCTTGACCTGGACAACCCTAACCAATCCATCGGCTCCAGGAAAAACTTGCTGAATTATGCCTAAAGGCCAACAAGTAGGTGGCATGTTCTCATGCATGAGGATTACCACCTCTCCGACCTTGATGTTGGGCTGTGGACGGAACCATCTCGGTCGATGTTGCATCTGGTTGAGATAGTCCTTTGACCACTTGTCCCAGAACTGCCTTGTCATATGCTGAGTGTGCTTCCATCTTTGCGATAATGTTGTCCGAGATTCAGCAGGGTCTGCTTCTGGTAGGGTGTTGATCGCATGACCGATCAAAAAGTGTCCTGGAGTCAATATTAATAAGTCATCCGGATCATTTCTAATTTGGCATAAAGGCCGCGAATTTAAACAAGCTTCAATCTGTGTCAAAATTGTGGTGTATTCTTCAAAGGTACAAGTTGAATTGCGTAACGTCCTATGTAAGTGGTACTTTATCGATTTGACGCCGGCTTCCCATATTCCGCCAAAGTGAGGAGCTGCTGGTGGGTTGAAATGCCAAGTTATTGATTTTGAGGCTAAGTGCTGTGCTGCAATAGGAGTTGCTTCCTTTATGGCCTGCGTCAATTCCTTATCTAGGATTGTTTTGCCACCAATGAAATTGGTACCACAATCTGAATATATGTCAGTGCATAATCCTCTTCTGGCCGTGAATCGTTTGAGTGCTGCCAGAAAAGCTTCGGAGGTTAGGTCGGAAACAAATTCTATATGAATAGCTCTTGTTGCCATACATACAAATATGCAGAAGTATGATTTGTGAGTCTTCGCATATCTAAGCTTCGACGTTTTTACTGTGAACGGTCCTGCGTAGTCGATGCCGACTTTTGTGAAAGGTTTGCTTATGTTTACCCTTGATGAAGGTAAATTTCCCATTAATTGAGTAGACATATTCTTGCGATGCCTAGCGCAAGTGACACATTTATACAGATTGCTTGTGATGCAACGTCGTGCATCTAGAATCCAATATTTATTTCGACTTAGGCTTAGTACTTGTGAAGTACCTCCATGTAATGTATCAAGATGTAATTTGTTGACAATCAGTGAAGTCACATGGTGTTTTTGCGGTAAAATGATTGGATGCTTCCTGTCGTATGATAACAAGGCGTGGTGTAATCGTCCACCCAATCGCATTAATCCAGTTTCATCCATGAATGGATTGAGTTTGAGAAGTTTGCTGTCATTTCTCAATGGTTTATTTTTTAACAGGCGTGTGTAATCTTCTGTAAAAGTCGTCCTTTGCACAACCTTCAAAATCGTCCCATGTGCCTTGTCGTACTCTGCACTGGTAAGAATGCCCAAACGCCTTTGTGTTGGATTCTTACAATTGTGTGCAAAACGTACTAACGTAGCTACAATTCGAACTAATCGCGTAAATGATGAGTAGCTGAACATGATATCTTCATTCGGATTGATCACCAGAGTGCTAAAAACTTGTTGTTTGGCTTCTAAATCTGTGTAGTCGTCTATGCCTTTGAGTGATGGCCATTTGTCTTGCTCCTTTAGTAACCAGGTTGGACCATGCCACCATAGCTTTTGTTGTAGTAAGCTAGTAGGTGTACTGCCTCTTGAAGCCACATCCGCTGGATTGTCTCTTGTGGGTACGTGATGCCATCGGTCACATTTTAATGTGTCTTGAATTTCCACGACTCGATTGGCTACGTATGTTTTCCACCGTGACGGATGTTCTTTTAACCATTGCAACACAATCATGGAATCTGTCCACGCAAAAATTGATATGTCTTGTAACTGCATGTCTTCAACTGTTGCTTTCAGTAACCTTGACAACAGAACTGCTCCGTTTAACTCTAATCGTGGTGTTGTTGTAGGTTTGATGGGTGCCACCTTAGATTTTGCCGTAAGTAAAGTAGACCACACTTTAGAGTTTTCATCCTCAACTCTTAGATATAATACAGCTGCGTATGCCTTCGTTGAGGCGTCGCAAAATCCATGAAGCTGCATGTGAGCTCCTGTGCCATACCGAATCCATCTTGGGATTTTGAGTTGTTGTAAAGCGTTAAGATCATCCTTAAAATCTGTCCATTCCCTCTGAATAGCTTCTGATACTTGGTCATCCCACGACGAGCCTGTAACCCACAATGTTTGCATTAATGCTTTCGCTATGATAATAACTGGCGCCAGCCACCCAAGAGGATCATACAAAGACGCTACCTCTGACAATATGGATCGTTTTGTACTCTTTGCTGGGCTTTGTCTAGGTGTTATCTTAAACGTGAAGTGGTCTTGGGCGGGATGCCATAATATGCCAAGAGTTTTTATAGATTCGTTCTCAGAAAATGTCAACGTGCCATTCGATTCTCGAAGCTTAGGTGACAATTTTTCAAGCAACTGCACGTCGTTGCTAGACCACTTTCGAAGATTGAATCCTCCTGCTTTCATCAATGCTATCAATTCTTCTTGTAGTATTTGTGCTTCCGTAAGCGATTCAGCTCCAGTCAGCAAATCGTCAACGTAAAAGTCAGAAAAGGTAGCCTTGGATGCTAAGGGCCATGTATCCTTTTCATCGTCTGCTAATTTCTGGAGTGTTCGTACTGCCAAATAAGGCGCAGATGAAGTGCCGAATGTTACAGTTTTCATTTGGTAATCCTGTACTTGATTTGTTTGAGGATGTAGCCAGATGATGCGTTGGAAGGTGCGATGTGCCGGATGTACGTCTATCATCCGATACATCTTCTCGATGTCTGCATGCATTGCAAATTTGTGTTTCCGCCATTTAAGTAGAATTGCGAAAAGCTTTGGTTGAAGGGTTGGCCCCTTTAGCAGATATTCGTTTAGCGAAGAGCCATTAGTTGTTTTTGCAGACGCGTCAAAAACAACTCTAGTTTTAGTTGTCGAACTATCTTTGATTACCGCATGATGGGGTAAATAGTAATGTGGCTCACCAGCCGCAGGTTGTTTAATCTCTTCCATGTGTCCCAACTCAATATATTCGTCGACACAGTGCTTATAATTTTTTTTTAATTCTGGATTCTTTGCTAGCTGTTTTTGTAAGCTCAAAAATCTTTGCAAAGCTTGTGGCCTAGACTGGCCTAGTAAGGGATCTTCGTTGTTCCGAAATGGCAGTTTGACCTGATATTTGCCGTTTTCTAAACGAGTTTGCGTTGTTTGGTAAATTTGTTGACAAAGTTCATCCTCTTCATTCAGAATGGGCTTAGTTGGGATTTCTTCAATTTCCCAAAAGCGTTTGAGCTGTGAGCTCAACTCGCTATCAGATGTGGTCATTGCACATGTAGAATCGTGATCACTACTTGTTCCTGCAATTGAACCAAGTAATATCCATCCTAATGTAGTCTGAATTGCTACGGGTGCTGATGTTGGTCCTCTTTTAATACCTTGTTGTATTATTTGGGCGTAAACTCGGGCTCCGAGTAAAGCATCAATTTTGCCGGGCTTCCAAAACATCGGATCTGCCAGCTGTAAATTATTTAAATGCTCGCATTGTGTTTTGGAAATTGTTCTTGTCGGAAGATTGCCAGTGATTTCTTTGAGAACAAGGAATTCTTCCTTCAACTGTTGGTTGCTCGGTCTACTGGATCGTAGGAGCAATGTGGTTTGGTGACGTGATGTAGCTGCAGGACTAGTACTGATTCCTGTTACATTCACTAATGTAGGTGTTCGTATCGCACCTAGTTTGTTACAGGCTTCCTCTGTGATGAACGAGGATTGTGAACCTGTGTCAATGAGACAACGCAATGCTTGTGGATCCCCATGCTGTGTTTGAGCGATTACTATTGCCGTCGATAGTAATGCGTTGTGTGTTTTGCTACTCGTAAAAGTTTGAGTCGCATTGAATCCTTCAATTTTATTTGTATTGTGTGATTCAGTAACGCAATTAGTGACTAGGGACTCAATTGCGCAATTGTCGTGATTGGCTGTTGCCTGAGCGAACGATGTTCCGTAATCAGTTACGGATTGAGAGGTCTGTTTCTCATCAGAGCCTTTAGTTGTTCGTAACCTTGTACAAGCTTGGCTATTTGAAACTTGTTTTGTCGTTGGCTGTGTTGTTGTTTGCTCAAGCCTGTATTTTGAGTATGTGTTCAAGTAATGGTTTTGCACATCTTGGTGTAGTGTAGTGTGATGCTTTTGATTGCATTTTCTACATGTGTACTTGCTAGAACATTGTTGCGTACTATGCTTTGCTGACAAGCAATTTAAACAGCGGCCTGCTGCTTTCATGCTATTCAGCCTTGATTGTGTATCCATTGCTTGGTATTTTGGACACGTTATCACGAAATGATGGTTATGACATGCTGGACATCCATCTTTTCGTGTCGAATGAAATGTTTGTGTCCTCTCTTTATGTAGTTTGGGGATTGTGGCTTTGGAAACTAACGTATCTGCAATGGATTCTAATATTTTTAGCCTCTTATCTAGAAAGCTGTTAAACTCCAAGTAAGTAGGTAGCTCTTGTGATGCTCCTAATTCTTCCTCCCATAGCTTGAGTGTATTGAATGGCAACTTCTGCACTAGCAAATATATTAATATTGGGTCCCAAGAGGTTATATTTAACTCTAGGCCTTTTAATTGCTGTAAGCAATCGTCAGTAGTGTTCAATAATGTTTTTATGCCCTGATATGTTTCAGTGCTGAGCTTAGGTTGATTCACTAGTGCCTTAAGCTGATGATTTACTAGAATCCGCTTATTTTCGTATCTCTCCTTTAATTTGGCCCAAGCTGGAGCGTAGTCTTTGCTAGTAATGGGCGTGTGGCGTAAATATTTCTCTGCTTCACCACTTAGGCATGACTTTAAATAATGCAGCTTTTGTACTGAAGACAAACTTGTGTTTGTATGAATCAACACTTCAAACAAATCGTGAAACGAACGCCATGAATCATAATCGCCGTTAAATTTAGGCAAATTTATTCTAGGTAGACTTAAATCTTGTGAGGCAGTTGGAACTGTGACCTTGTCTGAAGTTGGGTTTACCGTAGATTGATAGGATTTTAAGCCTTCCGTCAATTCACTCAGATATGCTGAGTACATTGCTTCTGCTTTACTATAATAATTTCCCTCGAGATATTCGTGGGTTTTATCCTTCTGCAATAAGTAGCTACTCACAGCAAAATCTGTTGAAGAATATCTTTCCCATAACTTGATCAAATCTGCACTCTTTGTTTCGAAGAAACTTTGCGTTTTCTGACTTTGATCGAGTGCCTTTCCATTTTCGATTAGTTGTGCTAATCTGCTTCGTAATATTTGCTCTGTAGCGAGCAATTCGTCTAGCGTCGGCATGATGACGAAATTGATTTACTGAGTACCGTAATACGAGTAAATAATGCAGGTACTGCTATATGAGTACCGAAAACTGAGTACTACAGGTAGTACCTTAATGTACGTGCGAAGCCCCAAGTACAATAATATGAAGATCGTAGCGTGCGTGCTGAAACTGCGTGCCGTGATTTGAGCATTGAATGTAAGTACCGTAATATAAGTACCGCACTATGAGCACAAAAAACTGCGTACAGTAATGTACGTGCCGCAATATGAGTACTGAAAACTGAGTACTGAAAATTGCGCACCCGTTGTCACCTCTGCGAACGTCTTGTTGCAATTATTTTTCTACTTGGTATTAATGCAATAAAGTGAGAGAGCACCGCAACGTTCCTGGATGGAACCACCAATGAATAATTGATGTACAAATGATTCCGATGTAATTCCCAAAAAAATGCAATAAATGATTTCATTGATTTTTTTATTTGTCTCATCAATTTTTAACCAGTTTGGTCTAAAAATTCTTTGGTGGCTATGAGAACAATGAACAATAGTGTAGCGGTGGGTGATTTACAGTACGAAAAAAAAAAAACAATAGATGCGGGCTTGCCTTCACTTTATTGCTTTAATTTTCCATAATTTCGTTGTCATTAAACTTAAATTTATTCTAAACTAAATCACAAAAAAAACAATTTCCATTAATTGCGATAATTCGCTTACTTCTATTTCTATAAAAAAAACCAAAAAAAATGTTGCAGTTGGCACGTAAAAAAATCAAATGCAGCGCATGTATAATTCCTTGTGCCAATGCTACTAAAGCCAGAATTGCACGCTGGTCGTGCTGTTTATTACTGTCACTGGTATGGGCTGTTCGCTATAAATCAGCTACGATGATCACTACAATTTTTGTCTACAGAGCATGTGAAACTACCATGTACTATATACTAATTGCCATGAGGTAGAATTATGCACTGAGATTATCACTGCACTGCTTGCTTGGCAAATCACTGAACACTGACTGAGAGAGAGCTGCTATGCTGCGTCGGCTTTTTATAGGCGAGTCGGCCATCTTGATTAGGTACCGGACGTTGTGGTGTGAATTTGCTGCGCAATACTCACCAGAGTGCTCAGTATTTGGCATATTACCGTGGTGAGATTTTTAAATTCAAATATTTTTTTTTTTTTTGTTTTTCTTTTTTTTTTAATTATTAATGATCAAAAATACATAGCTATTTATGCAACCTTTCACTGCATTTATTGACGTTTGTCAATTTTGTTTGTGGAGTTTAACCCCCCTTTTTTTTCTAATTGACTTTTCAGGTAAGTCTTATTTTAATTATTTATTAGAGATATTCGAATTATTATTTCAATGCATATGAATTATTATTTCATAAAAATTTAACTTTATCAATTCATTTGACTTTCTTAGATTCCCTAGTAATTTGCTTTTTTTTTTGGTGGGACTACTTGGACCTATGGGAAGTCCCAGAACGTGAGCAATTATTCTGTACCTTGACGCAAACAGATTTTAATCTATGTAGTTGCCTCTTTCTCGGTGTGGCTGAACACGTAAAAATATGGTACATTGATTCTTTGTGTTTCCCTTTTTTTGTATTTTTTAGAAAAAAGTTTTCATCGAGGGATGTAATTGGTGTGCAGGAATTCAACGAGGGATTCGTAGCAACAATAATATGTATGTGGACTGAACATCCTCCACTCCCACAAAAAAAAAATTTAGATGTGCAGAAGCAAGGAAAGGGAAGAAGTTTTTAATAAAGATTATTTTTTTTTTATCAACTTACTGTGGTTTGTTTGATGAAGCAAAGCCTTTCCTTCTTCCGTTTTACCTTTAGGATAATGCCGCCAGGGAGAGGAAAGCGAAAGAAGGCTTTCGCCTTGCGAATTCTGTCCCATGGAATGGTGCATGTTTTCAGCAGTTGTATGATGTCAGGGCTGGCATTCATCAATTCTCTGATGTCTGCTGGTATTCCTGGATTTTCATTATTGGTTGTAGGATGATCTTGGAATTGTATCGGCGGGAGAATCGGGATATCCAAAGCTTGTGTTGGGGATTTCACTGATGATTCTGTGGTGGACCCTTCTACAGCATTAATAGTGGTTTTTAAAATCTGAGAAGTGTTTGTTGTAGTGGTTGATCCACTTGTTTCGATTGGCACTATTTCGTGTAGATTTCCAGGTAAACTCGGCTTTGTTTTATTAATAGATGACGTTTTCTGTTTGAGATATTTGCCTTTGTTTTTTGAGTTTGTTGACTTCTTGCCATCCCTTTTGTTTTGTGGCTGTGGTGAAACATGGGTTCCTGGGCAGCGTTTTGCTTCAAATTTTGCTGCATTTATAAGGCCAGTTGGTTCCATGAAGTTGGACATGCTCAAATCTGGCATATTCAATGATGTAGTTGTTGCAGGCTTTAGTTCAGGATGGCGTGGCCGAGTTGGAATTCGAATTCCTGGACAATAATTCCTTGGTCTTGCTTTGAATTTCAGGCATTCGCTTGTTTTGAGCTTTTTTTTAAGCTCTTTTATTTTAGATGAAGCTGGCCTTGCTTCAAATGGCCTGTAGAGCTTGGTCACGGGCACGACCTCGTGAGGTGGTGGCCGTACAATCGCTGACTTCATTTTGGGAGCCTTCTTTGGTGTTGGTGGCAGAGGACTCACGGGGATTATTGGCTTAAAGGAAGCCAAAAGTTCTGGTGGTGTGGGAGGTAGACCAGCATCCACAGAGTCTAAAGACTCGGAATTAAAAATCTCCAAGAGTTCTTCCATGGCAATAAGAATTAAAAAAGAACAAAAAAAAATAATAAAATAATAAAAACGAGAAAACTGAAATTAAACCGCACTTGATCTTCACTTGTCACTTTTCAAATTTGAAGTGATTTTTGGCGGATTGTGGATTTATTTATATTCAAACAAAACGGTATTTTTTGAATTTTTGTACTGCCACAGAGTAGTAGATATTGGTGGGGATTTTGAATTACTGGTGAGAGATATCTGTTGAAGGGAGAGGGCAGACCTTTGCGATAGGACGGGTGAGAGTTGTTTTCGGTGTTTTAATGGTAACTGCTCACACTAAATCATTATGACCAGTATGAATTTCAATGATTCGTCCTAATGGCCATTTTCCTATGGGGATTTGGTCTTCTTTTATTAAAACGAGAGTTCCAATTTTTATATTTTCCCTTTCAGTCTGCCATTTATGTCGTTGATGTAAAGTATGGAGATAATCTCTCGACCACTGTTTCCAAAAGGTGTAGGAGAGTGATTGAATGTGTTGCCATCTCTTGAGAGGATGATGGAGAGGATTAAGTGGGGGAGGTTCACATGTAGTAAGGAGATGACGACCTGTTAGGAAGTGCCCAGGAGTGAGGATATTATAGTCAGTTGCATCATTGGACAGAGGGGAAAGAGGTCGGGCATTTAAACATGCCTCAATTTGAACTAAGACTGTGTAGAGTTCTTCGTATGTGAGTTTTGTATCTTTAATGGTCTTGTAGAGATGGCGCTTGGTGGATTTTACACCAGCTTCCCATAGGCCTCCAAAGTGAGGTGCTGCAGGAGGGTTAAAGTGCCAAGTTATACCTTGGTTAGCAATTTCATTAGCTAGATCGACTTCGATTGCTTTGATTGATTTTTCTAGATTGGACTGTAGAAGTCGATTGGCTCCAATGAAATTAGTGCCTCGGTCAGAATAAACGTGTGAGCAGAGGCCTCTTCGTGCAACAAATCGTTTGAGGGCGGCTAGGAAGGCTGGTGTGGACAAATCAGAGACGAGCTCTATATGTATAGCCTTAGTGGCTAAGCAGACGAATAAGCAGATGTATGCTTTTGTTATCTTCGTTCCTCTTAGTGTTGATGTTTTCATATCAAGCGGGCCTGCATAGTCTACCCCAGTGTGTTGGAAGGGTAAAGATATGTTGACTCTAGCTGAGGGTAGAGAGCTCATCAACTGAGTATTAGGCCTTGTATTGAACCGAAAGCAATCAATACATTTGTGGATGCGATGTCTAATAGTATTGCGGGCGTTTAGTAACCAATAGTGATTCCTTATAGTGCTTAATATTATTTGGGTGCCTCCATGTAATGTATAATGGTGGATGTGGTCTATAAGGATATTGGTTATATGATGGTTGTTAGGGAGTATTATAGGATGTTGTTGGTCGTAATTTAATTGAGATTTTGTAAGACGACCTCCAACTCGGAGAATGTTGGCAGAGTCGAGCGTGGGATTGAGAGATAGAAGTCGACTCTTTCTAGGAAGGGGAAGATTTTTTAGTAAGTGGGAGATTTCGTTGGGAAATGTAATATTTTGGAGCAATTTAATTAGACATCGTTCCGCAATTTTTAATTCGTGTACTGATAAGAATTGAGTAGTCGGATGTAGTTTGCGTACACTATTTATAAATCGGAGACAGTAGGCGGTTATTCTTATCGTTTTTTGATATGATGAATATTTGTGAAGTAAAGGAATTTGTTCATCGATTGTAGTGGTGAGAACCTTTGATTTCTTTTTATACTCTAATTGAGTGTGTACTTCTGGCGTTTGTTGCGGCCAGAATTGTTCATCTTGGTGTAACCAGTCTGGACCATTCCACCATATCGATGCTGTAGCTAAGGTATTTGGTGGAATTCCTCTAGATGCTATATCAGCTGGATTGCACTTTGAAGGAACGTGTTTCCATATGGCTAGTGGAATGTTTTCATGTATTTCGGAGACACGGTTAGCCACGAACGTTTTCCAGGTGGATGGGTGTTTTTGTAGCCAAGCTAGAACTATATTGGAGTCTGTCCATGCTGTAATTTTAACCTTTTCAAGCTCTAACTCAGTGACAACTTGTTTAATAAGTCGGGAGAGCAGGACAGCACCACATAGCTCTAGTCGAGGTAGTGAGACTGGTTTGATGGGAGCTACTTTGGTTTTTGCTGTCATGATTTGTACTCGGGAGCTCTCATTAAGATGTATTTTGAGATATAAAACTGCTGAGTAGGCATGATTGGAGGCATCGCAAAAACCATGTAGTTCCATCTCACGTATGTTAGGCTGGTAGCCTAGCCAGCGTGGAATCTGAATATCCTGAATGGTAGGTAGTTGATCTTTGAAATGACTCCATTCTTTTAAAACTTCTGTGGATACAGAATCATCCCAGTTGCATTTAGAGAGCCAGAGCTTCTGAATTAAAATTTTCGCTGTAATAATGCATGGCGCTAACCAGCCTAGTGGGTCGAATAGAGACGACACTTCAGACAGTATTATTCGTTTGGTGTATGTGGTTTTTGGTTCGGGAGTGTTGACCTTGAAAGAGAAGAAATCTGTTGTTGGGTGCCAGCGGATGCCGAGAGTTTTTATCGATTCGTGTTCTGAAAATTCCAGATTCGTTTTTAACTCTCGATGCTCTAGTGGAATATTTTTTAGTAAGTCATGATGGTTCGCTGTCCATTTCCTTAGGTTAAATGTTCCTGAGGCTAGAGCTTCAATAAGTTCTTGTTGTAGTTGTTGTGCTTCGCTTGAGCTGTGTGCTCCCGAGACCAAGTCATCCACATAAAAATCTCTCATGATGCTTTTTGTTGCGAGTGGATAACTGCTAGCTTCATCCTTTGCTAACTGCTGCAAAGTTTTAATGGCGAGATATGGTGCTGGTGCTGTGCCAAAGGTGACTGTAGTTAGGACGTAGTCTTTTATTTCTTCCTTTGGTGTATTTCTCCAGATTATTCTCTGGTACTGTTGGTGTTTAGGTGCCATCTGAATCATCCTGTACATCTTCTCAATATCTGCAGTAAATGCAAATCTGTACAGTCGCCATCTCAATAAGGTGGTCCAAAGTGTTGGTTGGATTGTAGGTCCAATCAGTAATTGTTCATTCAATGATCTACCATTTGAGGTGCGTGCTGATGCATTGAATACAATTCGAAGCTTAGTGGTAGTGCTCTCTTTAAACACTGCATGATGTGGTAGGTAATAGAATGGAGTGTTATCACATGATTTGTTTTCTAATAATAGTTGTGTGGGTGGAATAGGCTTCATGTGTCCAAGATGAGTGTACTCATCGATACAAGCTTTGTATAGTTTATACAATTCTGGATTGTTAGATAGTCTTTTCTCTAGCTGCAAGAATTGTTTGACAGCCATGTTTCTAGACTGTCCGAGCTGTGGTGTATTACAGTCTTTAAAAGGTAGATTTACCTCATATTTTCCAGAGGGTAATCGTTTTGTTGTTTCATTATAGAGATCCTCGCATAATTGATCTTCTGGTGAAAATTTGGGTCTAGTGGAGCATTCCTCTAGTTCCCAAAATTTTGTTAACTGATTATCTAAATCAGTATTTATAATGGTGTGGGTGGATAGCATTGTCGTTGTCATGCTTTTTGTTTCTGGTACTGCTCCTATTAAAATCCAGCCAAGTTTTGTATTTTGGGCAGTAGGTGTATTGCAAGGTCCTCTTTTTATGCCATTTGTGAGAATGGCGGCGTAAATATCTGCTCCAAGAAGAATGTCTATTTCTCCTGGAATAGCGAATTTAGGATCTGCTAGCGGGAGATTGTCGATGTGTTTCCATTTTGAAACTTCGATAGTTTGGGCTGGCAATAGTTCGGTGATCTTTTTAATTACAAGCATGTTGCTTGTTATATTAAAATTTGAATGTAGTGAATTAATTGTGACTGTGGCCTGTTTTAAGGCTGTATTAGTGGGTGTTGTGCCAAGTCCAATTAATTCGTGGGTAGTAGGAGATCCTTTGAGTTGTAATCGTTTAAAGGTTTTCTCGTTCATGATGGACACTTGAGACCCAGAGTCTATTAGTGCTCGGAATGCCATTGTGATTCCGGATGGTGCAGTGATGTTTATCAGAGCCGTAGAGAGAAGAGCTCTTTTCATATTTGACGTTAGGAAATTCTGAACTTGTTGTTCATCATTTCTACAGGCGGGTGTGATTTGTTTGGCTTCCATGTTGGAATTTTGGGTGGACTGATTTGGTGTTTTTGAATAATTTTGCTCGTAGTGGAGCAGAGTGTTATGATTTCTATTACAATGATAACACTTTTTGTTGCTTGTGCAGCTAGTAGTTACATGGTTGGGTGATAAGCAATTTTTGCATAAGTGTTTATTTATGACAACTTCGTGCCTTTGTTGGGTGGTCAAATTTCTAAATGTTGGGCAATGAAAAATTATATGGCTACCTTTGCAATGGCTGCAAGAGGTCTTTTTTGTAGGTGGGTGTATTGGCACTGCATTTTTAGTTTTGTTCAAGAGTCCATATGTGGGTTTGGGTGAGAATGGTTTTCTCTGTGTCATATTTGATGACGTATTTTTGTTTCCTATCATTTCTAGAGTTCGGAAGCGAGACTCTAAGAATTTTGTTAATGTTTTTAATTCGGGCAATTCTGTGCTACTGTGGAGGCTCTGCTCCCATAATTGGTGCGTGTCTGGGTGCAGTTTTTGTACAGTCAAGTATATAATTATTGGATCCCAATTATCGGTGTCTATTTTCAAGTTCTGAAGTGCCAGTAAAGCTTCAGTTATGTTATCCAGTAGCCTTTTAATATTGTCGGCAGTATCATGGTTTATGGTTGGGAGAGATAATAATTTTTTTAATTGCACATTGACTAGGATTCTCTTATTTGAGTAGCGTTCTTTTAAGAGCTGCCAGGCTGGTTGATAGTTTGCGTCGCATACTTCATAATGCCTGAGCAGCTTTTCAGCTTCTCCAATTAGATTTGTCTTCAAAAAGTACAATTTATCGACGTCTCTTAAATTATTGTTATTGTGAATTACTGAGTTGAACAAGTCATGAAATGAGATCCATGTAGAATATTCTCCATTGAAGGTTGGTAGCTTGATTCTAGGGAGTCTTTCATTGTTACATGAGCTTGTGCTGGCTTGTGTTGTCTGTGGAGGATTTCTGGCAGACGGCGTTGGTGTTAGTCTGTCTATGTCCTCTTCCATGCCAGCAGCCTTTTCAATGTAGTACTCCTGAACCTCGCTAAATATTTCCTTCGTAAAATAGTCTAGCTGGAGATCTTCTTTTGTCGCTCTCTTTTTAATTGCCCTATGCCGCGTTTGGAATTCTTTCCAGTATTCGGTAAACGTTTGTAAACGTTTTTCTGTCGATTTGACAGTTTTCTTTTTTCCTTCTCTTTGATGCCTTTTAAATAACTCTTCCATTAACTCTTTGACTTCTTTTTGGGACTGAACCAACTCTGACACAGAGTCAATGGTTTCGTCACCAACGTCAGATGAAATGGATTCGCCATCTTTTGACATTTTTAACCGAGAAGCTTGAATTATGTGATATTAAGTAATATTTTAATTTTATATTTGACTGACTGAGTTATCCGGACTTGAAGGACCAATGTGAGATCTAGTCTCGAGCGTAAGGGAGGGTGCCGGTTTTAAAAAATGGATAACTCAGCTTTGATGCAGTTCAAATATAAACTTTATTGAAATAATTCATATACTTAACCTAATATCACAAGTTCAATAGTTTCAATTCAAATAATAACTTACAATCTAATAAAATTACTAATACTATTAAAAAAAATTCAACTAAAATTCAATTAAAATCCAACAACAACAATGACGACAATTTAAAAAATCCAAAATAAAAATTCAATATACAATCGTGCCGCTTTGCTCACACTCTCTGTCCTTACTTCTGTTCCTGGAAAGAAGAAGAAGAAAGTTTTTATTTCTTCGGAATCAGATAGCGACAATTTTATTAGGAATTTCTGAGAAAGAGAGCGACGATGTAGAAGAATTAAACTTCGACTGCAACGTGCTGAAGCGTGTAAGCAGAATTATACTTCTGTTACAGCGAATATTGAAACGCGTAGGCAGAATTATACTTCTGCTACAACGTGCTGAGGCGTGTAAGCAGAATTAAACTTCTGTTACAGCGAATATTAAAACGTCTGCGCAGAACTATACTTCAATCGCAACGTCCTGAAGCGTGGAAACAGAATTAAACTTCTGTTACACGATCGGGGATCAAGTGTCAGATTTTTGGGAGTGTGAATTTTAATAGAATTAGACTTCTATATGAAGGATAGAGCAAAATTATACTCTTGCTCTTAGGATGGGATTCAGATTAGACTCTGATGGAGGATATTTTCAGATTAAACTCTGAAATTATAATATGCGGCAAAATTGGATGTTGGATATAAGTAGAATTATACTTCTACAATAATAGAATTAAACTTCTATATGAAGGAATAAACAAAATTATACTTTTGTTCAAAGGATAGGAAACAGATTAGACTCTGGTGGAGGATGCTTTCAGATTAGACTCTGAAAACCGAATGGTGATTTAGCTGTGGCTCGCCGCCTTTTTATAGCCGCCGTGAACAGCTATGTCCCAGCTTCATAATATGTTGCCCTGGCAACGCTTGGTTCGATGGTCCAAATTTGATTGTGGCGACACCAGCTGTTTGACGTAATGTCATTAGATGACATTACAAAAATGTAAACATTTGGAGGGAAGTGGAATTTTAGGTAAGTTTGAGCTATTTTATTTATTTCACATATTATTAATGTGTTTTCAATTTAATTTCAGCTCAAAAAATATGTTGGACGGCTGTAGGCAGGATTGGGATGGGTTGTATTTGTTCAGATAAGTTTCTCTCGTAAAAATATGGTACATTGATTCTTTGTGTTTCCCTTTTTTTGTATTTTTTAGAAAAAGGTTTTCATCGAGGGATGTAATTGGTGTGCAGGAATTCAACGAGGGATTCGTAGCAACAATAATATGTATGTGGACTGAACATCTTTAACTTAATTTAATTACACTTCTTGACATCATAAACATAACCATTTGTAAAACTATTATCCACCTTTCATTCTAATATCCCGAAAAGGCGAACAACTACACTTCGTTTTTCTTTAACTATAACACACAATTTCTTTCTAAAATTAGGAAAAGCGTACAACTAGCCCATTTTACTTTTTGCACCGACCGAAGAAAAAAACTCCGAAATCAACCGCTTCTTAGAGGGAAAAAACCAAAACTCGCTTGTCGATGGCTAAAAATCAACTCAACTCTTGATCACCTTCATCGTGATCAAAGGCCGGTGTTCAGGATAGAAAATGCTAAATTGCATTTTCTTATCCTGAGAAAATTGTACTTTTTCAATTCTGGACTTGTTCAAACATGTCCAAGATTATTCGCGTTGGACGATGGCTTCAAAAATGTAATTTTACACTTTTAAAAATATCAGCCACCGTCCCGTCGTTTGAAATCGCGGCGCGTATATACATACAATGCATTTATGCGGCGCGCTTTTCTTATCACGAAAGCGTACATACATATTGAATTTTTCGCGGCAAATCGTACTGAAGGTACGGTTTGCATTTTGATTTATTTTTTAATTCAAATTGTTGAAGTAACAAATTTTGCTGAAAAAAATCGCAAAATTTTTAAGTAAAACGACTTGGGTTGTAAACTGAAACTTTTGTTTTTCCCAAATCGTTTTATGGGAAAAATTTAAGAGATAAGCTAACCATGTTTTAAGCATGATTAGCTTATGTGAAAAATTAATGAATATAATTTTTATTTTCTGCCTTTTTTCAGGTTTATACGAAAAATTCTATTTCTTTTTATATGAAAATTCTGTTACTTTAGGTACATAACAACTTATTTCCGTTCTTGTAGTTTGTTTATTCGTACGATACGTCGGCACTTATATTTCTAACACTCAGATGCTTAAACATGAAGAGATGTACACTATACGGTTGAGTGGTGTGTGCGAATATTATCACTACAGCCTGTACGGATGACGTACGGATGCTGTACTTCTAATCAGCACTGAGAGAAGCGGTTGACTGATTCGTGCGAATATTATCACTACGGCCTGTACGGATAGCGTGTTGATGCTGTAGCTCTAATCAGCATGGAGAGAAGCGGTTGACTGATTCGTGTTGTGGTTTTCGAGTATCTTTCGAGTATCTTCTGGAATAGGCGTTGTTAAATAAATGGCGAAGCCAATTAAGGCTTTGCACCTATTTATTTAACGTACAACTTGTTGTTCAATAAATGGCGAAGCCAAATAAGGCTTTGCACCTATTTATTAAATGTACAACTTTCTGTTACCTGAAGAATAGGCGAAGCCAAATAAGGCTTTGCACCTATTTAATTTCTGAAGACCTGGTTGGAGATTGATCAATAGGCGAAGCCGAATAAGGCTTTGCACCTAAGTATTTAATCACTGAAGACGACCTGGTTGAAAACTGTACTCTAGGCGAAGCCAAATAAGGCTTTGCACCTATTTATTATTGGAAGACTTCTTTAAAACTCAACTCTAGGCGAAGCCAAATAAGGCTTTGCACCTATTTAATTATAGAAAGACTTGTTTACGACTGAACTCTACGTACTTTATTCTGTAGTATATTTATACAAAAATTGTCTTACTCTAAGACTACTAATACTACACAGAATAATGTATAAAATACCTCTGACCCAGCACTTTATTTATTTAGCGTATAATTCATACAAAGTGTAAGTCGGAAGTATTTCATTAACAACTATTACTTAATTTTACTATTTACGGAAGTATGCAAGTCACGGCACTCGTTGCTTTTTATAAATTTATACATATATCTTACCCAATTCATGTTGCGGGCTTTCAACTCATTGATTATTTTAATTTCTTTCCTACTCGAATTACACTCAGTACTTTGCGGCTTATTACAAAAACAATTTAGTTACTTACAAACATATGTTCTACCTCTGGTGCAAGGTCGTCGTATTTCAACGTGCGAATTCTTGCGCGCAGCGGTATTATCACATCATTCACTGAAATAATTGAGGTAGATCAGTGATGATTAATTATGTATGTACGTATACCGTTTGTTTTTACATGCAGTGGAAACTGATGTAGGTATGTAGGTATACCGTTTGTTTTTACATGCAGTGGAAACTGATGTAGGTATGTAGGTATACCATGCCGTAAACTTTTCGTTTTATTTCCTGATCGGAATACGTGAAATGTTTACTTGCAATGTACTGATGTAGGTATGCGATTGATATTTTTAGATTTGAGTTTTTCAGTATGTAACATTCGTGCGAATATTATCACTACGGCCTGTACGGATAACGTACGGATGCTGTAGTTCTAATCAGCACTGAGAGAAGCGGTTGACTGATTCGTGCGAATATTATCACTACGGCCTGTACGGATAGCGTACGGATGATGTAGCTCTAATCAGCATGGAGAGAAGCGGTTGACTGATTCGTGCGAATATTATCACTACGGGCTGTACGGATCACGTACGGATGCTGTAGTTCTAATCAGCACGGAGAGAAGCGGTTGACTGATTCGTGCGAATATTATCACTACGGGCTGTACGGATCACGTACGGATGCTGTAGTTCTAATCAGCACAGAGAGAAGCGGTTGACTAATTCGTCCGAATATTATCACTACGGCCTGTACGTATAACGTACGGATGCTATAGTTCTAATCAGCACGGGAAGACTAGGGACCGATGTGTTCAGTCGAGATGCTGGGAGGCAACTGGCTGCTGGTTTGGTGTGGCTCCTATTTTTATATCTTCCTCTGACGGATTGGGCTGGTCGGCGGCCTACTGGACTTCAATCGGCTCGTTATCAGACTGGCGATTTTAACTGGACTACCGGTCTGTATTTACTGGCGAAAAATAAGCCGGTCTCTGGTGATCTGTACTGAATATCTCTCGGTTGACAACTAAAAACTAGCTGCTCTGGCGGCTCCCTTTATATAGGCGTAGATCACTATGGTGTCGGGTGATCTGCCCACCGAGAAGCGCAGTCATCTGCTGATTTTCTGTGAAGAGCTTATCAGCAGGTGTTCACGTGGACATTTTATCTGGTAGGGACTGGATGTGTTGGAATTAATGGGTGGTTATGATTGAATTGTGGGATCAATGTGACTTCTTTTGTCAAATACACAACGTAATTATGCATAATAATATAAAATTAAAAAATTAAAATAATTTTTTCTGACTTATTGTACCTTTTTCCACTCAGCATCAAAAATAATAAAATATATCAAATTCTGATTTTGATACTACTACATATTAATTAGAATAGCCTTTTAATATCGAAAGTAATAAATGTGAAAGTGCACTTTTTGAACTAAGTTCTATCGCAACAAGAATTACCTAATAAGTTGGAATATATGAAGACCGAAAGTAAATTTTCATATAATGCTATTTATTTCATCAATTCTAAAATTTTGTGCTCGATAAAATCATAGTTTTTAAATTATATTATAGAGGTTGAAATAATTTTCAGATATTTTTAAAAATTGGAAAACAGTAACTACAGTATTATAAAATTCCGTTATAAGATAAAACCCGAATCATTTATTAATTCACTCCTGGTTGAGGGATATTTTGTTTGTGAAGTCAACCACTTCTCGATTAAATTTGTATTAACGTCTTCCTTCTCATAAACAGTAGAGGATCCAGTATGTCCCTTTAAAATATTAGTTGTATTTTTTTGTTTTAAATAAAATAACACATGTATAAACGTACCATTTACTATAGTAATTATTAAAAATAAAAGCGATATAAGTATATCTAAAGTAAAACCACCTTTGTAAAACAGTGTAACTTATATTATCACTTGACAAAAAACTGTGATCACACATTTTAAAACACGTATGGAACCTATTCTCGATATGCTGCGGAAGCAACTCTTAAGGAGCGTTTACAATGACAGAGTAGAGTGGAGTGGGCTTTTACCAGAGTAGCGTGCATGCACAATACAGAGTGAGCTTCATTCCGATTTTCGAAATCATATGTAAATTGTGTGACAGATTATCACGTGTTTACATTTGAAATATATTTCAAAACAGATCACAAATGGTGTTAAATTACAGAAAATATTTCTATAATTACACCAGAACGATTTGAATTATCACAAAATACAAATTAACATTTATTACGGACACTTTCGAAATGAATGAGTGCCATCTATATTCCATTGATGAGCGAATTCGAATATAAGAAAATTTTAATTCTTAATTGACTTTATTTTGTTGAAATTGTATCATAAAAATACTAAATACATTTTTAATTTCTTTTAAGAAATATTTATTTTTGGGTTTTTTGTTATAATTTATTAATTTTCGTTAGTTAAATTTTGTTTTTATCAGTGCGACATCTGTTAGAAACTAGTATTTCGAAACAAATGTTGAAAGCTTTCGAAACTATCAACGTGAGATTGGGAATTGTTCCAATCTGACGCTACTCTGTGAAATCCACTCTGGTGGGTAGCGCGAAGAACTTATATGAGAGTGCAAGCTCCTTAAAGGAGCGTTTACAATGACAGAGTAGAGTGGAGTCACCAGATTGCATCTTCTCTCCTTTACTCAAGCTTGCACTCTCATATAAGCTCTTCGCGCTACCCACCAGAGTGGATTTCACAGAGTAGCGTCAGATTGGAACAATTCCCAATCTCACGTTGATAGTTTCGAAAGCTTTCAACATTTGTTTCGAAATACTAGTTTCTAACAGATGTCGCACTGATAAATACAAAATTTAACTAACGAAAATTAATAAATTATAACAAAAAACCCAAAAATAAATATTTTTTATAAGAAATTAAAAATGTATTTAGTATTTTTATGATACAATTTTAACAAAATAAAGTCAATTAAGAATGAAAATTTTCTTATGTTCGAAATGGTTTATCTATGGAATATAGATGGCAGTCGTTCATTTCGAAAGTGTCCGTAATAAATGTTAATTTGTATTTTGTGATAATTCAAATCGTTCATAGCTCATTCTGGTGTAATTATAGAAATATTTTCTATAATTTAACACCATTTGTGATCTGTTTTGAAATATATTTCAAATGTAAACACATTATAATCTGTCACACAATTTACATATGATTTCGAAAATCTGAATGAAGCTCACTCTGTATTGTGCATGCACGCTACTTTGGTAAAAGCTCACTTCACTCTACTCTGTCATTGTAAACGCTCCTTTATGCCGCATTCACAATGCAGAGTGGAGCAGAGTGGAGCAGAGTGAGCTTTGAGTCCAGAGTGAAGCTGTTCACAATACAGCGCAGAGTGAGTTTCGAACTTTGAAATGAACTGTCATTTGAGTTAAATTTGAAATTGAGTTATTTGTATGAAAATGAGTACAAATCAAATAATTGTTGGCACATCGGTATGCATTCTTTTGATGGCACAGTGTGCAGTTATAGCTGAGGAGGAAGAAACAAAGCGGAAACGACGATGGTGGGTTCATGATATTCATCGTCGCCGTAAAAGCCAAGCAGATGCATGTAATCTTGTGCGAGAAATGCAGATGGCAGATGCAGAATCTTTTGAGAACTACACCATAATGACAGAGGAGCAATTCAACAAACTACTTGGTATACTTGGCTCACATTTATGCAAACGTTCGATAAGAACACCAGTGTCAGCGAGAGATCGTTTATTAATAACCTTGAGGTATGTAGTGCTTGTGCATTAAGTAAATGGAAACACAAAATTGCAATTATTCCATCGAATTGTTGTTTAGATTTTTGGCAACAGGAATGAGCTATGCTAGTCTGTCGTACGCCTTTCGTATCGGGAAGTCTACGGTGCATAATATAATAAAAGAAACAACAGAAAAAATATGGGAATGCTTTCAGGAAGAGTTCATAAAAGCACCCACTAAAGACAAAATGAAGGAAACAGCCCAAAAATTTTATATAAAAACTGGTTTGCCGAACTGTGTTGGTGCTATTGATGGCAAGCACTGTGCTATTCAAGCACCATCGCATAGTGGCACGCTGTACCGGAATTACAAAAGGTTCTTCAGCTTAGTCTTGCTTGCAGTATGCGATGCAGACTACAATTTCTCATACGTCAACATTGGTTCATATGGGTCCGAGTCTGATGGTCAGTTTACTCGTAAAAAAGGAAGTGTAACACTGTATAGTATCTTGTATTTGCAGGTGGCATTTTTCGACGGTGTGAATTAGGACAACAACTACTCAATGATGAACTTGAGTTTCCGGAAGATGATTTCCTTCCAAATTCACTAACGCGTTTTCCGTTCTATATCGTTGGCGATGAGGCATTTCCCTTAAAGAAGAGACTAATGCGTCCTTATGGTGGAAGAAACCTAGAACATGCAAAAGAACGTTTCAACACTTGTCTTTCAGCAACAAGGGTACATATAGAAAAGGCATTCGGAATTCTTGTCAGCAGATTCCGCATTTACCATACAACAATTTCGGCAAGTCCAACAGTGGCCAAATCAATTATAAAAAGTACCGTTTGTCTCCATAATTTTATTAGGAAGACAAGCAGTCGTACAGCCATGCTAGAATTGAGCATTAGTGGTACTGGACAAACAAGTAACTTAGTGGACATTCCCCAGATGGCATCAAATCGTTCGGCTAATGTTGCGATAGCTTTGCGAGATGCCCTTAAGGATTATATAAACAATAATCAAAATGCATAATTTTTTTCTTAAAGATGACAATAAAAGTTTGGAATTAAAAATTTAACATCAGTCTTTCAATCTATATCTTTATTAGAAAAGTTGTAATTATATTTAAACGCAATTTCCATTATTTCTTTTTCCATTTTTTTGGCTTGCTCTGTATCAATACTAGTAAATACGTGGCCTACAAAATCCAATACATGTTTGTAATGATGAACAGCTTGAGGTGCCTGTTTATCCATATTTTGCATCCGAATGAGAGATATCAGGTTATTTGAAGTGGTGGCAAATGCCTCCGCCAGTGTTGGTGTTTTTCCTCCTGAATGTGTAGAAGAATTTCCACATGGAGATGTTAAAATACGCACTGGTCCAGGCGAAGAAGATGTGAAAGTCGGAGCACGACGTGAGCTTGGGCCTGCTGGCGGACCACTTGCTGTAAGCCGCAATGCCGTGGGACGAATAATATTTGGACCTGGTTCATTAATAATAGGATCTGGTGACGAAACAGACACCTCTTCTGACAACATGACGTCAAGAGGAGCTGATCGAGTACGCGTGACACTAAGCTGTTGCTCTTCCGGTTCATTGCCGACGTGTTCGATGGACATTGATCTTTCGTTTATATTGAAAATATCCACTTCACTGTTTAGCACAGCATCTTCAGACTCTTCCATTTGTGTGTACTGTACAAAATTTATATTTCGAGGTGCACTTGAGCTCCACGTTTCAGATTGACAGATTCTGCAATGGAAGAAGTGAGAATTATGACGAAACCAGAAATTTCTAAACATACTTTCGTTTTTTGTAATTGTCGTCCAGGAAGCGAAGTGCCTCCATGTATGGCCACTTACTGCCTTTCGAATAGGCCGCTCCACTTCGCTGATTCTCTTCCGCTTTCTTCTTCTCCCTTCGGTATTTTTCCCTCATCCTCCTGAATTGATTGTAGGCATTATCATCTAAAATTAATTATTGTTTCCTTAGATTTTTGAACTAACTTAGAATTGTTAATCACACACACCTGAAAGTCCAAGCTCTCCGCCTATTCTTACCCATATCGCATTTTTGTGGTCGACTTGCTTAAAATGCGAATGGGCCACGTTCCACATGGCTTCTTCAACATGAACTTTTTCAATAAAATCGTACAATTTTATTTCATCCATTTCCATTTTAAATAAATTTTTTGATGCAAAATGCCACAAACACGACTAATCAACCAAGTAACAGCTGCCATTGTCGAAGCAATAAATTCGAAAAAGGAAACAGGAGACACCCATCAGATTGCTTCGAAACTAGATAGAAATTAACGTAATTTTTTTGGTTTTTAAATCATGAAGTTTGCAAAAAATACCTCTTGTTTTTTAGTAGCATTCATAAAAAATATTATATCGGAAAATAACATTAAAACATGTTAGTTATGATAAAAAGAAGTATGGAGCTTTTTTCCACGCCATCTACATGGTAGTAGTTCGAAATTCGAATTTATAAGCTTTCGAAAATGGCAGCGTGAAATTAGAATAGAACCTATTTTCACGCTGCTCCACTCTGCGTTACTCTGAGCCAAACAGAGATAGCCATATGCACTACTGCGTGCGAAAAAAGGGATGCCAGTTTCCACTCTACGCTACTCTACTCCACTCTGCATTGTGAATGCGGCAATAAACATTCCGAATGGTACTGGCAATGAAAAATATTGTTTGAACACAGCTGAAAAATAAAAAAAACAATTACAATACAATATATAAAGTATTTAATACTTCCCTATAATTCCAAGATCCTGTGTCCAGTCTTCACTTGCCTCCTGTATCTTCAACGTATCTGAAATGAAAAAGATAAACAAATATTAGTTTAAAGCAACTAATTAAACAAAGTAGTATACAAAAAACTACAAGTACAAGCAAATTACATGCAAAACTGCCAAAAAACCAATTTCTTGGCAGTACAACAACAACACTGTGTAAATGTACTTATGCGAATTTCTTAGCGAAATTCATGTTCCCTGCATAATGAACTATTGCAAAATATGCAATTATGTTCATAATATATACATACTATAATTTACGAAATTCAACAAATTTTGTCATTGTTGACATTTCATAAATCACTTTCAAAATATACAATAATTTTCTAATTTGGAGATTTCTTGCAAATTATGCATAGTCAAACTAATATTAAAGAATTAAAGATAATATTTATGCACTTACCTTAATAATTAATCCTTTAATTGCGACGAAAAAACACATAAACAACACGGCACTTTCGAATTAAAACACCGCGATCGCGACTGTCAAATTGACTCGCGAGAAAGTCAATTAGACGAAGTTGGCTACGCGCTACCTGTTGGTAATGCTTAAAACCCGCGAAAGTTACCAGGTACGCAAATATTCGCGAAAAAAGGTAAATTAAATTCCCATAATAAGTGGGAAAGAGAAAGATGCGAAAACGAGATGCAAGAAAAATGAGAAATATTTGCGTTCCACATTGGAAATTGTCATAATATGGCAGGAAGTCGCCATCTTGATAAATTTCAGAAAAATTAAAATATTTAATAAAATAAATTACGAAAATTCATGGATAATTTAAAATAAATTAGTTGAAGGAAATTGGCACATTTTGACATAAGCATACAAGTCAAGTAAAGTCGAAAAATATGCTTAATTTGCATTTTTCTTGTGGAACATATGTCAAAATGGCCCCTTAGAGCCTATAAAAAGGGGGCAATTTCTAAGATCTCTCTCAGTTTTTCGACAGCGATCATCAAGTGTAATTCAAAGCAGTATAATTTCAACCAAGTTTTTTCTCAGTTTTTTGACAGTTCCTCAGCAGATAATATTTGTTTCATTTTTTCAGCAAATAAGCATAAAATAAACGTGCCATATTAAAGGTACAATATTTTTACATGCTTGAAATTTGTGTGCAGTGGGTGTTGGCAGAGGACAGGAAGTTTTTGGGTTATTGTATTCTACAGATAAGTATTGCGTCAATTAATTTAGTAAATAAGTTTCTTGCATAAAAATTAAATACATGCCAGCTTTCGGCATTTTAATGATACATGCAAAGAAACAAATTAGTTAAGTAAGTTAAAATAAGCGCAAAGTGAATAAGTGTATAACGCGTAAAATTAGAAAGGGCTACAAATTGCATTTAGTCAAATACATGCCAAAGTACAGCATAATAACTACATATGCAATCGAGCAATCAGTGAAAAAATTAATTTGTAGTGAATTCATAAATTGAAGTGTTTCACATTAGAGTTATTTAATAAATACAGCAGTAAATATACGCACACATATCTTTTTTTCATACCGCTACACTGTCCACCTAAATGCCGTAATATAGCTGTAGTTATCGATTGCAGCTACATTACAAAACAAATATTGAGTCGAAAAATGCAAAGTATAAATCAGTCGCTGCAAACATGAACTGACAAATTCAAAAAAGTCCATAATTAAAATTTACAATGACCGTGGTAAAATCAAACAATCATGTTAATAATCGAAATTTTTCCTCAGAAAAACATAGTAAGATTAAACATGAAAATTTTTGTTTCCACTATTTCAATGTGAAATCATTAAGAAAAATTGTTGTTTGCACCAAGTGTATAACAAAAAGTATGTCCTGGGGCCAGATTCTGTAGCACGGAAAATTTAGGAATTTCGGAGATGAGAATTGCGTTTTCTTAGAATTCTTAATTCCCCAATTCTCCATTCCCAATTCACTAACATGGTTGGAGAATTAGGGAAAACGTAAGAAATGTGAAAAAGTGCGAATCGCCTGGGACGATTAAGGGTATCAATTTTTGTTGTAGAGGTTTGGACTTTTTTTCATATGTGAGGTACTGTTGTAACTTGGCCGCTCGTGCTTCCCTGGTAAGGGGGGAGAAGCGGTCAATCGAAGGAGATTAAATGGAATTTCCACAATTCTCACAGATTTTTTAATTATAACTTCTAGATTTTTCACAAGTATTTTTATTAAAATTCAATTCCTGGGCTTTCACAATTCTCACAGATTTTTTAATTATACTTTTGGATTATTTCACAAGTATTTTTATTAAATTTCAATTCCTAGGCTTTCACAATTCTCACAGATCTTTTAATTATACTTTTGGATTTTTTTCTTACAAGTATTTTTTTTATTAAAATTCAATTCCTAGGTTTTCACAATTCTCACAGATTTTTTAATTATACTCTTTATTGGGATCAAAAATGTTGAAACTTATGACTCGCGAGGTGATTTTAAGAAAATTACAATTTATGAGGTTTTACTAATTTCACAAAACTTATCACTAGAAAAGTATTTGAATGTATTCCTTGTTCCAATCAAAAATGTTGAAACTTATAACTCGCGGGGCGATTAATTCAGGAGATTTTACTCCTCGACGGGTTAAAAGACGACTCTCCGAGGTTCGGGCTAGCTGCCCCCAGGTACCCATGAAAGCTTCTTTTTCTTCTTATCACTTTCCCACGACGTGCAAAATCGTACGTGGGAATGTACAAAAAAATATAGACACAGTGCATATGCATGAAATCTGATATGCACTTGTGTCTTGAAAAAGTAATATTTTTAGGAGATAAGAATAATTATGTGTATGTATGTACATACGATTAAGTTTTATGAATTTAGGAAAAAGAAACTGTATGTATGTATAGTACATGCAGATAATTTAGCAGAAAAGCTGTATGTAGGTATGTACATAGTACTGCATGTAGGTAAGTATACATGCCGTGTGAACGGAATGTATGACTGATAACAAAATGCAATTTATGCTAAATTGCATTTTGTTGCAGTACGTAAATGCATTTTTAAATGCAAATTGAATTTATGCTAAATTGCATTTTGTTGCAGTACGTAAATGCATTTTTAAATGCAAATTGAAATTTTAAATGAACTTTATTTTTCAGGGTCAAATTGTAGTACGCCAATATATTGCATAGGGCAAGATATTGGCGTATTGGTTTTATTGTTGTGATTCGGGGTATAGGCACCTGGGTCACAACAGTACATCTGCCCATTACCTTCCACTGTCGAAATAAATTTAAATTTCTTTTTTATTGGGGTAGTTTTTGAGGGATGTAGGAGGGTAGGTTTTCTCGAGTTTTTCCGAGATAACGAGAGAATGGAGAGTAGAAGGAGAATGTCTGTGGTATCAAAAAAAAAAAAAATGGGAGCTCAGGGCGAACAAGATAGGTTTAGGAAAAGGGGAGGGGAGAGTGCGGGGTAGAAATGGGAGCTGATTAATGGAAATTTAAAAAAAATTAAGACAATATCAGGAGCTGCAATAATTCGCAGGGGTAAGCAAGATCTCTAAGCCCAACAAAAGAAAGTAAGAATTCACTTTGGTAATTAGGCATAGGCTATATTTTATTTCGATTAACGGTAATTTCCAGATTTGAGCGGCCTCGGCGGTAAATTTTGCTATCGCAATATTCACGGGCGCCTAACTCTATGTGGGAGGGCTGTAGAGTATTGGAATTTTTTTTGATAGATTAAGGGTTTAGAGTACAAAAATACAGGTGAACAATTTTGGTGGCAGGGTGTTTTGGAGGTTGGGGGGTCGTACCACCCCTCATAGGGGGTTGCTCAAACTACGCCATGTTTGGTACCAAATTAAAGAGGGAGGAGAGGGTAATCGAGTGGTGTAGTTTGTCTTTGATCGTTTTAACGTGATAGCTGACTTTTCACCGCCAAAAAACGATTTTTTTACACTACGGTCATATACACCCCAGTTTCCATATTTTGCATATATTTCTTCCGTTCTTTGTTTCACATCCATTAGTACCCCGTTGTGAACATTTTTGTCGTGGGAAGTAAATTTCCAGGACCTACCAGTTCGTCGCAATGATGAGATGAAAATATGTCAATTTTTGTACCAAAAACGGCCAATTTTTCACTTTAAAAAGGACTGCTACACTTCTTTTACAGTTATTTCCAAAACGGTTTATCGGATTCAAAAATTAATTACATATTTAATTAGGGGACAAAATGTAGATGCGATATCATCCTACACACAAGCTTTTACGTGTATATTTAAAAATTTTACAGCATCTCTTCTGTACTGGACGACGATCAAATTGATCATTTTGACGTGATTTATAGTTTTTAGCGGATACTTTGAGAGACAAAATCCTTGTTCCTCTGTTAGTATTGAATGGATTTCCATAATTTGTTTTTTACAATATAGCCAGGATACGCATTGAATACATAACTCAATTTGAAATTCCTAGGTACCTAGATACCTTCACAAAACGCAACAAAAGCAGACAATACAATTTTTCCACTTACTTTTCCACTTGCAAAACACCGGAGAATTAACAAGTGGAATGGAGAATTCGGGAATTCCGTACTCACCTCTCAAATTCTCTCTCAGTTGAAAATTTTTCGTCTGTTGAATTGGGCGATAGTGGAGTGAAAGTAACATCCACAAATTAATGACAGTAGGAGAAAAATGACAAGCAAGATTATCACCTATAAGAATTTTTTTTCCATGTTTTCCTTTAGCATGAGGAAGAAATACATTTCTGAACCTGTTATGGAACTATGCTGAGTGATTGAATTGGACGTTAAGTCCCAACTGCCAGAATGAGCTGACAGATCATTCGGTGGACGTCAATTAAGTCGGGACCGCCATTTCGTGGTAGAAAACTTTTGAATACGTCAAAATTTAGGGCTTAATTAGGGCTAATTTAATGCCACATCCCTGAATTTAATGCTCTATATTTAAAAAAATCCATGGATAATCCAATTTTATTAAAAGCTTGGACCACACGGAGAGAAAAGTTTTCATTTATTATGCAAAATGATCACAATTCATACTTAAATTGAGCATGAAAGTAAGCTAAGAGTAACTAAGCATAACTTTATGACTGGTATTCATAATTTAAGATTATATAAAAAGTCTTTCCTTATGAATAAGACGTATAAATTTATGCCTAAATTTACTCAATTTTCATGAATGAATAATTATGAATAAAGAACGGATTTTCATAAATAGAGAAAATGCAGACCCATACGAGTATATTATGATCTAAACTCACTATATGTGATATAGTAGAAGATAAAAGCTATACTTAATAATCATGAATTGTAATTAAACTTTTATATATTATTATTATGGATTCATAATATGTGCTTTGGAGGAACATAGCTCTTACAATCAAGGAGAATAAATCCTTCATAAGAATTCTTACTATAAATCAGTGTTGGGCGTAATCTGATTGCAGTGTAATTTAATTAATAATTCCATTACAGTTTAGTCAAATTACAAAGTAATCTAATTAAATTGTATTCGATTACATATCAATCAGATTACTTATGAGAGAATATGTAATCTGTTACAATATAATTAGATTATTTTGTAATCTGTTACAATATAATTAGATTATTTTGTAATCTAATTACATTGTAACAGATTACTTTGTAGATTACTTAAAATATAATGAAATGAAATGAAATGAAAGAAAATAGTATTGTTCTCGTACGAAATTAGATTTAGGAAGTTTTATGAAGAATTAGGATACAAATATTCTTAAATAGTAGAAAAATTAAAACACAAGTAGTTTTACTGTTTCTGCATGTAATTCAAATTAACTTTTAATACAACTCTTTTTTGGAACATTTCGTCTGACAATCTATTTGC
Source organism: Dioctria rufipes (assembly GCA_963924295.1). Classification (NCBI taxonomy): domain Eukaryota; kingdom Metazoa; phylum Arthropoda; class Insecta; order Diptera; family Asilidae; genus Dioctria; species Dioctria rufipes. Next base: position 335,376,569 of record OZ002740.1, on the reverse strand, counting down.
TTTTGGGCAGTTTTTGAAGTTCTACTGATTTATCTTTTATTGTTGAAATTTTTAGTAAAGCGTCGTAAAGACTATTCCATCTTGTCTGTACTGGTCTGCTCAGAGTGTGGCCCAAAATTTTCTGAATAATTTCTGCTGACTTTGGTCTATTACCAGCCTTCCATAACAAATTGCACTTCTTTAGGGTTTGTTCATGCATTTTTGACAGATCTGTTTGCTGATCTTCTAATATTTTATTGGCATCAGTAGCACAAAGACTCAAAGTATGTGACGCACACCTAAGGTGTAACGGTAAACATTCTGCTAAAGTATAAACCAAAGGCATTTCTTCCTCAGTATCATCAGGATCATCATTATCTGTATTTTCTGATTGTGAATCGTCGTCATCAGAATCCATCTGAGGTCGTTCATTTACAACATTACCACGATGAACACCGAACCTCTTGAAGGCCTTGACAAAGTTACTTCCATTATCTGTAATGGAAGCAACAAGTTTAGAGGAATTTAGTCCGAATTTTAAGTTTATTTCTTGCATCAATTCGTAAATCTTATCATAGCTATGCGTTCCTTTAAACCGTTGGCATGCTAAAGCTCTTGAGACTCGTGTAATGTTTTGCGGCTCTATCCAATGAGCCGTAACGCCTAGAAAACTTCGTCGACGTCCCGAGCATATATCTATTGTCGTACAAACGTGCTTTACACTTTCTAGTTCATGTTTTATCGACATTGATTGTTCTTCAAAAAACTCCGTAATCCTCCTTCCGAGTGTACGTCTGCTCATGATATCAAGACCGTTCCTATCTACATTTAGCTTGTGCAATATTTCGCGCAGATATTTATCTTCTACGCAGTTTAATGAAATCATTGAATTTATAAAATATTTGACTATGTCACGATCAAAATCATTTTGAGAATATGATGAGATGTTAACTGATCTTCGTGGTGATTGTTCCATTGACGGATTAAAAAAATTAGATTTTTCCGACTTTTTACCCTTTAAGTACGTCTGATAGTCTTGTAGAGCGTCACTGCCATGTTTTCTTTTTAAATGTGTTTTGAAATTTGAAGTACAATGTCTCGTTCCTTTTATTTCCACCTGATTCGGTAAACACTTTTTGCAAATAGCCACGACACTGTTACCTTTACACTTATGTGGTATAATGTCAAAGAACTGGCCATCTAATATAGTTGAGTGTGAGGAAAATGTTAAGGAATTATCACTTGACGTAGACGGAAACGCTACCGAATTATCTCCCGAACTATCCTGGTCATGTGATATTTCATCCATAATTAATATTTAGTTAGCTTTAAGCCCTGAAAAGAATTATAAAAAGAAATATGATATTCCCCTCTCACACTGACACACTAAGCTCACTTTGACTAACACCTGATTACTTATTAGTAACTAGATTTAACTTACCTTTTTTGTTATGAAAAACCCAGAAAAAACGACAAGAAAATTCTCACGTGGGAATAACTGGAAAATTAATCAATTCAATCACTCAATTCAAAAATAAGTAACGTCAAACGGGGTGAAGTGGATCACGTGCAGGGTTTGAAAGCAATAGCAGACTGCAAGCAGGCGAGATTTCCGACTGTTTTACATTTAAAATGTACACGGCAAGAAAAGGAAGAAAGAAAGAAAAAAAAAAGAAAAAAAAATCAAACTCTCTTTAAAACTTTTATGAATAAAGACAAAAAATCAGATTACATGCAACGAAACAGAATGTAAATGATTTATTTCTCAAATAAATGAGAAGGGGCGGAGTTTTCAGGTTTTAATCTCATGAAATTTTCCAGGGATTTTGTGAAAACCGGTTTTCATGAAATATTGACAGAGTTTTGTCGCATGTTGTTGCTGTGTCCACTAATGTTGTTGCTGTGTCCACTAATGTTGTTGCTGTAATCCTATGATATTTGAACAGCACGTGCTTTTGTTTACATTCGTTTTATTCTGAAGAGATTAAGTGGGAGAAGATTATTTGGTAGTTTTGTTTCGCTATAAATAAGAGATAACGTATGTTACTTTAAGTAACTATAAAGTATTCAAAGGTAGCTAAATACCTAATTAAAGACGTTGTTAGTAGCTAGTTAGTTCTTTTCATAGTAGTAACTAGTTACTTATACTTAGTTATTTTTTTCCCATCACTAATGACACGGCCACGAAGTAATATGTACATAACCATAACGAACTTCCTTCAATATTTACACAATACTCCAGTATGCAAAGATTCCATTTGGGAATGAAATTCATAAAATTTAGAAGGATTATCGGCAATGTAGTCACATTAATTAGATTAACATGTAGTGGGATTAACTTGTAATCGATTAATGTGTAATCAGATTAACTTGTAATCGATTAATGTGTAACCAGATTAACTTGTAATCACATTACACGTTAATCGATTACATTATGTAATTATGGAAATGGATTACATTAGTAATCTGTTACAAAGTAATCTGATTACAGATTACATGGTTAATTGTAATTGTTAATCATTAATCAGATTAAATTTTGCCCAACACTGCTATAAATCATGATTTATGAATAAATTTAAAGAATAATCTATCATTTTTGAGGCTTTTATAAATAAAAACACTTTTTAGGTAAGGTAAACAATTCATTTATTTTTTTTCATCTTCAATAAGATTATACATTAATTATATTTGGAAAGCTTGAAGTAAATATAATAATATTAAATATGTACATAGAATTCTAAAGTACCCTTACCATAAAACTCTTATCTTTGTAGGAAAAGGGGTGCAATTCAAAAGGTTTTTTAAAGTCCAGGTCATCGAAACTAATACAAATGAAGTTATTCTTCTTTTTCCCAACTATATGCACTGAATAATGATCATCGAATCTTGTAATCTCTTGCTTATTAAGTATTAAAAATAAATTATTATTATTTAATTCAATGAAATTTATAATTTCATAAACACATTCGCTTAAAAATACATAATATCCTGCTTTGAAGTTGGTTCCTTTATATTTGACAAAATTAGACCTTTTAATTGGTTCTTGAAAATGAAACGGAAGTGTAATATGTGAGAAATACGTGATATCACATTTACGTAATCCAATTTACTGTTTTTAACCTCATGTGGATACATTTTTTTCAAAATATTACTCGAAAATTTAAGGCAGAATTTTTTAGCTATCGAAAACTCTAAATTTATCCTTGAAGACGAAACCTTAGAATATTCTTTGAGGCTTTTATTATTGCTTTCATGTCACATACACCACAGAGGTGGTGTATAGGCTTTTAGAATTTGCATTATAATTTTTATTTGAATCAGTAAAAACATTTAAATCTGAATTGACGTGACTGTCATTTATATTATTTCTTCTTTTATTGCTTTCAGAGGAGCTTTATTTAAAATAACTAATTGTTGTACTGAACTTTCTTTGTCACAAAAGTGCACATTGAAAATATGTTTTTTGTAGGATGAGAAATCATAAAATTTTTAATACTTATTCTGTGAACAAACTAATTGTGGATTTCTTTTCAAACTATGAATTAATTTTAAATGATTTATTAAGCATTCTACTAATGGAAGATTAGAGCAGCAGATGAAACAATTATACATTTTGACGTTTAGTTCTTCAAAATGTTAGTGAGTTGACTATAATCAGTTAAATTTAAACTTTCCGAATCTATGTTATAAAAAAAGCTTTGAACAAACTACCAGAATTTTAAGTTTTCAAAAGGATATTCTAAGTTTAATACATAGAAAATTTTAAAATAAGTATCAAAAGCATGCAGAAAACTATTAAATAAATATGTTATATCGTTTGCCACTAAAGAAAATTGGGGTGGCTGTTCCAAATTTCCTTTTAAAATAACTAGAAAGGGCTGAAAAGTAATATTTCTGCTTACACAAAACTGCTTCCTTTTATTAATTATTGTTGGAATGTCCGCTACCGTATTTGATTCTGCAGCAAAAGAATTCCAAGCGTTGCCAATACTCACTTTCCAAACATGTTTGTCAATTCTTTTTCGAGTGTTAGGTTTTATTATAGCTTGTAAGACTTGAAAAATATCGTAGCGGCGTATTTCTAAAAAATGCATAAATTAGTGAATTAGTTTCTGATAATTAATGGAGTTCTTATAATTTATGCGTCCAAGTTATTTGATTTGCTTACCTGGGTTAGTGGATATATGTTTTCTAGCAAACTAATCGCTGCTGGGAATTTAACAACTTTTCTGCAGGCATCTACTAGTTTGTCTTCAATAGAGTTATATTTGGAAAAGAAAATATTGGATCTTCCCGGAAAGAGTATATCAAAGTCGATGTCAATCTAGAAACACGTTTATATAAGATTTATATATATAATATGTATATGGTATGAGGAGAAATTAATATCTAAGAACATTATTTTTCTTTGTATGAAACACATTATTTGCTTTTTTATTTATGAGCATAATAAACAATACTCATAAAAGAAAAAAATATCTATAGATAGAATAAATACTTATAAAAACTTATTTTGGTATACTTACTAAACGGCTTCCGCTGCTGTGCATAAACAGTGGCCAATTAATTAAAATTTCACTCGTCGGGTTATTAAGGATTTCCCTTCGTCTTATCTGGTAGGTTTCCTTCCACTTTATTTCGATTGTTTCCCAGGGAAAATTCCGTGTTTTTAGCCACTCTTTTTCTTCCAGCTGACTTTCACTTGCTATTTCTTCTATATGTTGGCTGTCGTTGCCTTTTTGATTTGCTTCAACTATAATCAAAATAATAAGAAGTTTTGCCATAAGTTATCATACCTGCAGGTGTCAATTTTGTTTTTCTAAGACGAGCCGTAAAAAAACCAGCATTTCTAAAAGACACTGCCATAGAACGGTATTTGTTATAAAGTTTCCCACTTGTTTTTGGCTTTTTTTTTATAATAATATTCCTTTAACATAAGACAAAGGAAATATTGAATAAAATTTAATGTGGATAAAAAAATTAAAAACATCTTTTTCAAGATGTTCCCTTACAATACTGGAAACTAATATATATCTTTCCGAGGGTTCAAATGTTTGATTCTTTTCATATTTTTGAACTAGTTTTCTTCCTGCGTCAGATTGTAAAAATTTATCAATATTCTGAAAGATTATACGTGTAATACAAATAAATCGTAATATTTGGCTATCAGGATTACAAATTTGTATCCACTTTTCCCTGATGAAGATTCAAAAAGTGTTCCTGATGAGGAAGAAGGAGTTGAAGGCATTGTTTGTATGATTGTAGGTCCATTTTTTCCCGTCAAAATATGAACACAATATGATGGTATTGGGTCGAAATTGTATAAATGTACAATAAGTCCTCTTAAACCTTAATGTCTCACATTAGAAATCCGCCACTCATCTACAAGCGCACAGAACTTGATTCAGGCGCCAATATCTTCACCAAATAAGTCCTTTAAATCATTCTCCTTTATATGCTTTAGGCATTGCATGTCAATTCGAGAATCTAAGGTTTCAAATTTCTAGCTTCAATCCATATAAAAACATAAAATTATGTAAGCAACCTTTCAGAAGAAGAAAATATTCCTCCATTTTATATTTACTTAAAATACTTAAGAGCTCAATATCTTCTGGAGTGGCTTGATAAATTTCGGAGCTTTTATTTCCCTGCAATCGTAAAATATTTGGTGCTTTTAGTGAACATGAATAATTAATAGGCTTGCAGTTATGTATAATCTTTTTTAATATAATTAAATAAAGAATTGTTGCAAAAGATAGGATCGTTAGCCAACCACAAAACATAACAACGTAATAAGTGTGACAATAAATTCATTTACCATTTAATTCTGCCTCAGAATCCAAGACACTGTTTACAATGTCGGCCAAACTATCATTCATTTTAATAGTGAAAATTTTTCAAGCTAAAATTAAAATATTATGTACATAATACTAATAACAGAACCAAAATAACTATAAAAAATTATATATAGAAATGAACAAAGAAAGAATAAAACGGTGCTTACACTTAAATAATACACGTTGCGCCTAATCTCAAGAAAAGACCGAAGCAAAAAGGTTGAATCTATAAATGCTCCTACACGCAAATTGTGAACCAGCTTATTCAAATAGTAAATTTCGACAAATTCCCGAATAAATCCATGAAACCAATTTCTAACTCCGTTATAGATCAAATCAAACGCACTATTTCACTTAATACTGATAAAAAAAAAAAATTCGAAAAGCAAATATACGTTAACAGTAAAAATTACTCACTTTACATACGAGTATATACCTTTGAGATAAACTTTAACACAGCACTTTTGAACAACATCTATCCACGTTTTCCAACAGAATGAAACTCTTACAAAACACATTGTTCTTGTATATTCTTGAATTCAGTTTTGTGAGTAAGTTACTCATGAATTATGCTTAAGTACCTAATATTCTTGCAGTGTTGTGAGTAAATAACTCATGAATTATACGTAAATGGCTTAAAAAACAAAAACATGATTTGTTAGTCATAAGCATAACTATCAAAGCATTTGCAAATTTTATTCATACTATATGAACAGTACCTAATGTACCTGCAGTGTTGTGAGTAAGTCACTCATGCATTATACGTATATGGCTTTAAAAAAGTATGATTTGCTAGTCATAACTATTATAGAATTTGCAAATTTTATTCATATTATATGATCAGTGTTTTATAACTTTTTGCACATGTATATATAATGAATAAAATCTTTTCGCTTGTAAATATTATTCAGGATACAAGAATATAATTCATAACTCAAGAAAATTTTAAAGTTAATGATTTATGAAACACTAATTCTTAATTTGTGAACATAAATTTCTCTCCGTGCACCACTACTTAAGTTATGTTAAATAGTATTGTCACAATAGCGTGCACTGCATAATATTTTAGGGCACAATTGGGGCTAACTTATTGCCTCTATCCCGAAAAATATAAATTTTAAATACAAATTCTCCATCGAACTTGAGCCTACACGCTACCTACAGTTTAATATTACTGAGTTTTCCAATAGGATTCGGAACGGAATTCTACATATATAACTTTCCGTGGAGGGGGAGTAGAGCAATGTGGTTGTTTTATTTGTATTTGTGATATTTGGGAGAAAAACATAAGAGGAGAAATTTGGTTGTCTGGTGAGGGGGTGAGACGTAGTACTACCCCCCCCCCCCCATAGGGATTGTGAAAAATGCGGAGTGTCAAATTAATGAGGGTGGAGAATATAATCGAGTGGTGAGGTTATATTTTTGATCCTGTACATACGCACATTTTTAACGTTAAAAAAGGCTTTTTAGCACTTGAGTCAAATACATCCCCTTCCTTCATTTTGCATATATTTTGCTCGTTCTTTCTTTCATATGCACTAGTGGTCTGTTATTAACGTTTTTCGCTAAGGCGGAAAATTTCCCGGACGTGACGGTTGTTCGCAAACATGAAATTAAAGTAAACCCATTTTTTCACTAAAAAAAACTGCCATTTGCCAGTTTAAAAAGAACTGGTTCATTCATTTATCTCCGAAACTAATTATCAGCTAGAAAAACTAATTAGATATATGATTAGGGGACAAAATGTAGATCAATCCACAAACATACTTCATCGTTTATATTTAAACATTTTATAACATCTCTTCTGTGCTGAAAGACAACCAAATTGAGCTTTTTTAAATTAAAATGTAAAAACCTTGGTTGCTTATTATTCTTTAAATATGCCGATGAAAATAATATACATATGTATGTAGGAATTCCTGTTTCACACTTCTTGGTGAACTTTGACTTCATCTCGAATATCGTCGTTGTAATTACTACCCAGCTAATTATACTAAATTATGTGAAATTTACCTCGATACCTCTCACGTTTATTGCATTACAAGGAATTCCAGAAGATTCTGGTTCTCATCATTTGCCGTCGTTTTCCCAAGTCGAAATATAAGTCGTAACTTTAATGGCTTCTTAAATGTTGTCTTTTCCTGTTAATGACTTCTATTAGGAAATTTGCTGAATCCCTCGCTGCGACACCATCCATCCCATCCGATCCTATCTGATCTGATCTGAATCTGGATCCGGGTTGAGCCCCCAAATTTTGTAGGAATTCTTAGACAAACGCGCTCTTCGTGATAAATTCAATTGGTTTTATTTACTATGAACTAAACACTAACAATTTGATATAACGAGTTAAATGGATACTATAATTATTGTGTCGGATGATTTGGGATTTGGTTTTCTCGTCTCCCGATGGATGGTGTCCCCTCTTATCCTATGTTCGCTCGCAGCTGATTCTCTACTGTCATCTTCACTTCGCTCGCCGTCAGTTCAGTGGCTCGGTTAGGTTTACACTGTGTGGGTTGCGTTCAGTTCCTACATGTATACGTTTTCTACTCTATCGTCAAAGTGCTTCGTAAAGTGCTGTATGACAATATACTTGGCAGGTGGGAGCTATATGAAGCTCTCTGTTGGCCAATCGACTAGTCCAGGTAGGAGAAACAGAGCTCACTATTAGGATAGCCAGGAAAAATTACCATAGCTATAATGAGCTCTATTAGTAATAAAAGGGTCAACAGCGGAAGAGCTCAATTACCTTGAAGTCTACCCATGTCGGAGCTAAGGGAGCTCTCAGTTTGGTTCGAAATGAAGAGCACTTTTAGAGTTCAAAATTAGCTCTGCTTTCTTTATTCCAGTTATGCTCTGTATTTATACACTTCGATTTATGCTGACCTCATTTTCTATATTTCTGATCAATGAAATGCATTCGGACATTGATCTATTCTTTATTGATCATAATTACTGCGCTTGCAGATTTTTGCACACCGGGCATCACCTAAAATTGCAGCCTGTTATGTATATCGGGGCTTGACGCAATCAGCAACAATAGATCCTCAACTTTTATTTTATTATTAACGTTTATTTTTAATCACTCGTGCAAAATCACATTAAACTTACAAATTGTTTTAAACCCGACAAAATTTCAAACTATTCTTTAACTTTCACCTTTTAAGTTTTGCGAATCGCCAGTCGCAATCAGTCAACTCCGCAGCTCTTTTATCGTTTTCCTTTTTTTTTTTTTTGAAAGAAAGTCTCTTCTTTTTTATATCTGTTTGTTAAAACTCACTTTCTTTGGCTTTTCGTTTTGCCCTTTTTACTTTTCACCTGCACTTTATAATTTTTTGGCTTTTACTTTACTCGCCCGGTGTTTAAATCAAAACTGCTCTTTTCGCCGATATTATTTTCGCGAAAACCTAATCTTCCTTCACTCATCAAAATGGTCACCCAGCATAATAATAAATCGTCGTACACTTTCTTTTATTTTGGGATCAATAGTTGGTTGCTGTCCATGTTTTCCTCTCATATCGCAAACAAGGAAACCAGTATCATTTTTCTTAAACAAAGTGGTCCAAATAGGTCTGGTATTAATATCAAGGGTGGCATTAAAAAATTGTTTACATACTCTTATACGATTATTGTTTATCACAAAATAGAATGCAGAATTCATATTTCGATAATTTTGCGTGGTTGAGTAATGATATTTTGGTTTGATAGTTTCTGTGTGCCTAGCAATGAATTCTCTTTGCAACTGTAAATTAGCGAGATTCCAATAATTATTGAAAATATGCGTTCTGGTTCCGACGTCAATTTTATTACTACAGCTCAATCTGCATTTTTCTCCACAAGGTTGGCGTATTCTTCTAGCAGAAAATTGCTTCTTAGTTTTTGATGTTGAAACGTAGGCCTTTCTAGAATTCCTCAATCTTTTCACACTTTTAGTCATCCATATTTCAGTGCTTCGTTGCCTCTTCTTTCCTTTTTTTCCCTCTGTTTCCTCGAACCCAGCTTCAACGAGCTCTTTAGCACTGTCGAAGAAACTACCTACACTAGTTGAACTACTGTCACACGATACATTGAAATTTGGATCTGCATCTGAATCATCGGCGTCACTTTCGTTGCTATGAATGGGAGATACGCTGTGGTTTTGTTCATTCATTTTGGTCAAACGTAGTTTCGTACAACGTTAGAGATCACTGTATAAATATTACTATCTTTGGTCTGAGAACTACTAGGAACCGTTGAAATCAGAACAGAACGTTCAATATGCTCTGAAGCTTTAGGCGATTCACGTGCTTCTGATGTTATACTTCCATGCTCAGGATGTTTAGTTGGTATAGTTTCATTGTTTTTTGTCGAATCTGTGGAATCACCTGCTTCTGTACACTTTTTTGAGATTACTAGGTTTAACATTGTCATTGAGCGGCTTGAATGTCTCATAATAATAATATTCTATAATTTGAAAAATAGAAACATTAATTCATCAAAAGTGACTTAATTCAAAATATTATCAGCAGTTTAATTTACTTTGATTAGTTGAAGTGGAACAATTCCAATTAAAAGAATTTCTCCTTCAGATTATAATCAACAAAACTGTCGCAATTCTAAATGTTGCGTTTAGGAGACGAACGTTTTATTATCAAAAGTGGCACAACTCAAAATACTTCAGTTTTGAAATACGGAAATAACAAACACTTACAACGACTATCATGGCACAACTGATGATACAGCACTTTTGTACATTTAAGCATGCATTGACTGGAACATGAAAAACGACACAAATGCCACCTGATGGCTAAAATGTGAAGTTACGTTAATACGCTTTTGATGAATTATGAATCGATATTTACAGAATGATCAAAATAAGTTTTTAGTGGTCCGTAAATGCTCACATCCAGTTGTTGCATGCGTTGAGTGCAGTGTGGGGGCAGACATAAAATATCTATGCCATTCTCCTTTGCAAAATTCAAGGGCTCTAATCCTTTGTGACTGGCATGTCCATCGAGAATAAGAAGCACTTTGTCTTCAACATTTGCCTTTGCAGAGACTTGAAATTGTTTCATCCATCTTAAAAACACTTCTGCAGTCATCCATCCGGATTCTTGTGCTATTACCAGTGTGCCAGTAGGTGCTTCGTCCACAAGTTCATTTTTCATATATTTTCTGGGAAATATCATACATGGAGAGATGTATGTACCAGCTGCATTCATACAACACACAACTGTTACATGGGATTAACGTTCAGCACTGGTGAGACAACCCACTTGCTTTCTACCGGTCGTTGCTATATTTTTTTGAGGCTTCTGAACGGTAGAGATACCAGATTCATCCACATTATAAATTTTATTTGGGCAAAAGCTATGAATACTCAATAGCTCTTCACAAGTCTTAAAAAAACTTTTCAACTTGTGGTTTATTGAAAGCCTGAGCCTTGGCCGCAGAAGTGGGTTCAGGTGTACGCAGGGAAATGTCCTTACCGGTTGTCAGAAAACCGCTTAGCCACTCCAGTCTAGCTCTTCTTTTTTCTAAATTGAAAATATGAGCAAAGCCATTTTGCTCGGATAATTGGAAGGCAAGCTCCTGAGCCCCTTTACGAGTCAACCCAAAAAGTCGAGTTTCTAAAAATTTTAAATGCTCAACTAAGGTCCTCTCAATAGCAGGAGGAAACGTCAGCTTATATTTTCCTAAGCCTTTGGTATTACGCTCTAAAGTTTTGTTCATACCTAATACATGCCTTTTGAGATTAGCCTGAGGGACACCAAATGTTTTAGCTGCTAACAACCAGCCCACTTTTTTTTGTTGGACAGCTTCAATTGCTTTCTGCATTGAAACATAGCTCCACGATTGTTGATCAGTTTTCCTTTTATAGTCATGCGACATTCTGTCACTAGTAACTGCAAATATAAGTCAAATTATTCTTTCAACCCACACTTCTAGACTTCAACGGGCAAAATGACATACGTATGTCATTTTGTACATACTACCGGTATGTCATTTGGTCCTCACAGTATTCAAATAATATAAATACATAGGAAATTAAAAAAAAAATAAGATATTTGTGAAAAAACAAGTTCATACCATAAAAACAGTAACAAGGTACCGATTTAAGAACAATTAAATAATATGAGAAGCACTACAATTTCGAAAAATCGAAAGAAACTTATCTGAATGAAAAAACTTGTGACACCGGGAAAAACGTTTTCTCTTGCTGCACTTGCGCGAATAAGTGGGCTGCAGTGAAGTTTTCACAGTTTGGTAAATATTGTTGGTGTCACGTAATTCGACAACAAATGGAGTGCTAAAGCCAGCGAATTTCGAATTAAGAGTAGTATGTCATTTTACCCGTACATGTCATTTTATCAATGGCTTTAATTTTTATTCGATGGCAATGATCTTAAATATGATATTAAGCCACTAACATTAGATTGAATTTTGTCATATTATGGTTGCTTGTAAGGTCACCTTTTCAACATAAATTCGTGTCTTGATTTTCATAATTTATTTATTTATTTCCCGTCTACCGATTATAAATCTCACAGACAACCAAAAAAAAAGAAAAAAAGTAAAAGATAGTCCTTAAGTATACGCATGCACTAACTATAGATAATACTACATAACTAAGAAATACAATACAACCAGCATAACGCAAAGCATAATCAAAAACAATTATAATAGAAATTGTGACAGTAGTAACTAATGTAGGTAACATTATGAACATGATAATAATAAAAGTAGATCATCAAATTACAAAATAACTAGTACTAAAATATAATAATAATAACTGATAAGAATAAAGATAATATACGCATTAGATGATCAGACAAATGAAAGTAGCAAAATATAAACAACTGTAACACTGCTATAAAAGCACAAATTATAAAATTAGGAAAGAGAGGAAATGAAACTGCTTACAGAATTCCTGATAGAGCACCTATTTTCATGAAAGTCAATCATGCAACCACAAAGATTAAACTGACGAACAGAGCGAGTAATTGGACCATTAAGGCAGTAATTTGTTCTGTGAAGCGACTCATATAAAATGGTGAAGAACCTCAGATTTCTAGAGGGAGTGTAAAAGTGAATATGCTCAAGCAAGGAGGGAGAGACAAGTCTATAATCTAGCAGATCCTTAATAAACATGACGTTACGGGTCTTGCGTCTAGTGGATAACTTCTGCAAGTCAATGAGTTGACATCTTGCATGATACGGGGGTAGATCGGCAATCCAGTTCAGCTTCCTCAAAGCGAACCTCTGAACACCTTCCACCCTGTTACTGTGAATAGCATAGTAAGGATCCCATACAACAGAACAATACTCAACAATAGGTCTGACCAAGGATATATAAAGGCTTTTAAGAGCATAGGGATCAGAAAATTCCGCCGCACGACGCCTGACAAAGCCAGACGAGAATTTGCCTTGCTCACTATGTAATCAATGTGCTGGGAGAAGGACATCTGAGAATCTATAATAACACCAAGATCAGACGCAAAATTACACTTAGAGACAGGAGACCCATTAACGGATAAGTCGAATAGCAAGAGAGAAGCCCTTCTTGATAATGTTAGATGCTTACATTTGGATAAATTCAACGATAAACTATTAAGGCAACACCAACGAGCGAATTTATCAACATCAAGTTTAAAGTTGGCTATATCTTGATCATTATCAATCTTAATGTATATCTTCAAGTCATCAGCAAAACCAAGGCATGAAGCAAAACTGAAAATCGTAAAAACATCATTGATGAAGATAATAAAAAGAATAGGGCCTAAATGACTGCCCTGTGGGACACCAGAGGGAACACGAATGAAGCGAGATGACACATCATTAATTCCCACCGTTAGCGTACGATCAGATAGATAAGAAGAAATCCATTTAAGCAATGATGAATGAAAGCCAAACGCACTAAGTTTAGCAAGTAGCAGGCGAATGCTAACTCTATCAAATGCTTTACTAAAGTCTGTATAGAGAACATCAACCTGACCAGAGATCTCCATCACCCTGAGGGCAAAATCAGCAAAGGATACAAGATTAGTCTCAGTAGATCTACCTTTAACGAATCCGTGTTGAAGGGGAGAAATATACTCTTTAAGAAAGAAGGAAATTTTAATAGTCACAATACTCTCAAACAACTTAGGAATAACAGAGAGTTTACAAATTGGACGGTAGTTACTGACATCATTTTTAGCACCAGACTTATGAATGGGACGCAGCATAGAGAGCTTCCATTGGTCCAGAAAAACTCCTGAGGAAAGAGAAAGATTGAAAATATGACACAGAGGATAAGATAGAGCCAAGCGGCAGCCAAAGACAAGGTTGGCTGGAATGCCATCAGGTCCCGTCGAAGACAATGTACCAAGCTTATTAAGGCCATCGTTAACATCATCTACTGAAATATGTAATGACCCCAGGTCAACAGATGAAGGTATATTCGTCAAGAGGTCATTATCAAAGGGTTGACCCGTGTCCTCGGCATAGACAGACTCAAAGTAGTCAGCAAAAAGACTACAAGCATCGATAGCGTTGTCTGCTATCATATCGTTGTAATGGACGCTCGAAGGGATACCATACGAGTTCCTTTTACCATTGAGAAAGGACCAGAACGTTTTCTCATAATGCTAATTTCGTTTTCAACAGAATTCAGATACTGCCTATATAAAAATTTGTTCAAAAATTCATACTCCTTTCGAAGTCTTTTAAAAAGGATATAATCATTTACAGCACCCGTCACACGATATTTAACATGGGCCGCATTACGAGGATGGCCGAAACTGCCCCTCCTTACTGCTAAAGGCACATGAGCAAAAATAATGTCGTCCAAAACTGAAGCAAATTTAGAGTACGCTTGAACTAAGTCGCATTCAAAAAACAGACTCCGCCAGTCAATCAATTCTAGCTCATCATTAATAGCTGCATAATTGGCTTTTTTGAAGTTATAAAAATATAATGAATCACATCTAAAAGTACTATTATGAACTATAAAACCAGTGACAATCTCAAGTGCACAATGATTAACAGTATCTTTGGAGAAATTATATGATGCAGAATCGACAGTACAAACTAAGTTATCACTAACAAATACCAAGTCAAGAAGCCTACCTATCGAGTTCGCAACCGTGTTAGTCTGAAGAAGATCCATCGACAGAAGTCCATCAACCAAACAGCGTTCAAAATCCTTCAGAATATTAAGAGGAACCAGCATCTTGTCATCATCACTCCATAACCACTGGACATTACCGGCGTTAAAATCGCCAAGAACACAGACGTGATCATTGTCATTAACAATAGTCTCCAAGATCGAACCAATATTAAGAATATGTTTCTGGTAAATCTCCACAGGCGTGTTAGGCGGGATGTACGAAACAAAGAATAAAACAACAGCATCTGCAGAAGATACGCGGACACAAATCTGCTCAATATCATAAGACGAATGAGGTAATGTGATTTCACGTGACTGGAAGATTGATTTAATTGCCAGCAGGATACCTCCACCACGGCTGAGTCCAGATTCAGCAGCACGATCTTTGCGATAAACCAAATAAGCTCTATTGAAAATTTCCGACGAATGAAACGATGGGTTAAGCCAAGTCTCAACCATCACGATAACGTCATAGGAGTGCTGAGTGGAGCTAACATAGATGTCGTTGACCTTAGTCCTGAGACCACTCACATTTTGAAAATAGCAGGATATATAAGTGTTGGTTCTTGATGAGGTTTTAGAAGAGGTTTTTAAAGAAGTTTCCTGAGATAAAGAGCGGATATAAGACGAAGGATTTTCATATTCAAAACTATTGGAGAAGCCAATTAGGTGATCGGAAGTACAGGGCTCTGAGTATTCAGGTTTTTTGGCAAGTACACAAATTTCCGCACAATTATCCCACACGGCCAGACATCGTCCTTAAGGAGGTCAGGAAATATGTAGTCAGGAACACCCAGCTTGAAGGTCATATACTTCAATGATGACAATTCCGTATCCGCCTACAGACCATGATATTAGGGTCAATATTGAATTTAGAAGATATGAAATTTGTAATCCTATCTTCCGTAGTATTGCTGGGGTCAAGGCGAGACAAGTGCAGCCACCTGAGCTTGTTGACAGCAGAGATCTCTCGACTGGAAGAAATCCCAACTATTTTAAGCTGGCGCCTTCTATTAATATCCACTCCGGTCCTGGCTGGGTTTAAATCAATGGAGTCCAAAACAGTCTTGTTACCATTTACAGGAATAGCATCAACAGCAATCAAAGGACCATTTACAGGAACAACATCAATAGCAATCAAGGGACTATCTGGAATATGGACCGTAATATCAGCACCATGACTAGGGTTAACAGAATTGCCCTCAACAGGTTTATGCTCACTCGTTTTCAGTTTCTCTGCATGGCTCTTGCCATTATCGTTGATAATCACTGTTTCCTTAATATCATTGACTAAGCTATTATTTTCCGCAAGTAATTTCATAACTTCAAGCAATAGCGTTTTCATTTCATCTTCCCGTTCAAGCATGTGCCTTTTAAATTCATTTAGCCCATGCGACACGCATTCAATTTTATCAGCTACCATTTTCATCGCATTGTTGCAGTCATCACAAATAAATTTAATATTCGTGTTAGAATTCATAGCGTTTATTAAGTACTCCGTCAAACCCACACACTTAATATGTACTGCACAACCACAAAAACCGTTACAGTTGAATTTAACATCATTTCTACTGAAGCCTTTATCGCATTTTTTGCAGTTTTAACTCATCATGAACCACAAGTTGAGAATACAAGATCAATATACAAAAAAAAAACAAAGCTGTTAATTAGAATTCCACGCAAATTCAGACTATCGCATCACCATCCATGAGAATATCCAACATGAGCACCGTTATCTGTGCAGGCACGCGAATGCACGAACAATAGTCACAATAGAATAGACCAGTGTTTCCCAATTTGTTTTTCTCGCGACACAGTATTCAAACTAATCAATTTATGCGACACAGAGGAAACTGAGTAACGATATTTTATAAGATATATAAAATATATAAAATATTTTATATTGAAAATAATAGTTTTATTAATTTTTTTCATTCATTACATGTGTAATAATTAAAAAAAAAAAAACGTTTTATTAAACACGACTTCAAATATATACCTACATAACTGAATTAATTTAAAAACTTGTTATCGATGCCAATTAAGATAAAATACAGATAAGTATTGAAATTATTAATAAAAGACATAACACGTGAATTGTTTTACTGTGATGTATGAGCGCGTTATTCAGATCACAGAGTCTTTATACGTGGTCGAATTTTTGATAAGGCCACTCTTAGTTCTTCTTCAACAGAAAAAAGCATCTCTCGTTTTTTGCTTTTTATTTCATTTAAAGCTGAAAAACCTAATTCACATAAATAAGAGGTGGAAAAAGGTAATAGCACAGTTAAAGCTTTTTTTGACAATATTGAAGTTTCTTTTGCTACTCCTATCCAAAAGCTGCTTAATTCCTTATCATTAAATTTAATTCGACGAGTTCGGTCGCTCTGCATTTCCAAAATTTCTTCTTCTTCTGTTAATGAAAATATTTCCGTATGCAAATTGCTGCTAAATGGATCTCGTATCCAATCAAAACTACTAATATCGAGTGATGGAAAATATAAATCAATTTTCTGATTAAACAAACTTAACGTACCAGCAATAAGCGTTAAAATTTCGGGATTGCAAGAAGTTTTTGATGTGCAGGGAAACATATCGAGGTTTCCTTGTAAGACTCGTCGTTTCCATATATTACCTACTTAACTTATCAGTAGAACTGAGAATGTTTTCCTGTTCTCCTTGCATGCTGGAATTTAAATAATTAAGGTGCGCAAAAATGTCCGCCAAAAAAGCAAGTTTTGAACACCAAATATCATTTTTAAATAAATCACAATATTCGCTGCTGTCCATTGTGAAAAAGATCAAAATCTCAGTACGCAATTCGTAAAACCGCGAAAGAATCTTTTCTTTCGAGAGCCATCGGACCTCAGTATGGATGAGCAAGGTAAAATGATCGGCTTCCATTAATTCACACAATTTCGAAAACAAACGTATGTTTTTTGGCTTACTCTTGATATAATTTATCATTTTTACTACTAGATCGAGTACTATTTTCAAATCAGCGACAATACATTTCGCTACCAAAGCTTCTCGATGTAAAAAGCAATGAGTAGTTATAATATTTGGGTTGTGTTCCTTAGCAATTGTTAAAAACCCCTTTACTGAACCTGTCATAGACGATGCACCATCAGTACAAATACTATTGCAAAGCTTCCATGAAATTCCATATTTTTCTATATAATTATTAATAACATTGAAGATATCTAGATCAGTTGTAGTTTCTGTTAGTTCTTTACAACAACAAAATTGATTGATTAAATTTCCATTACAAACAAATCGTACAAATGCTAAAAGTTGGGCTTTTCCTCTAATATCCGTTGACGTATCAACTTGAAATGCAAACATTTCTCCTGATGTAATAAGTTCAATTACCTGTTGCTCAATATCCTCTGACATACTGAAAATTCTCCTACTAATGGTGTTATTCGAAAGCGGTATTTTCCTAACTTCGGTGATTTTATATTGGAAGAGCAAGGTCTTATATACGTGCAGGCAGAGTAGGTAATTACGGAAAGAATATGGAATGTGATCAACGCGCGCTAACAGCTGAGAAATCACTTAACATGTATTTTGTTCTTGTATTTTTAAACACTTTTTAAATATTTTTTTTTTTAATTTAAAAAATTGAAGAAAAAAATTTACTTAATATTATTAACATGTAAATTCACAATTCTATATTCGTAAAATACATACAGACAAAATAAAACTAAATTAAAATAAGGAAAAAGAAAAAACATAAATTTTTAGAAAGTCATAGGCAACTGATGCTCGAATTTAACTGTTCTTCCATTCCTTAAATTTGAAAATCAAAACTTTAACGGAAACTATAATTTTTTTAGTAATTATTCACGATTAATGAAAAATACTTTTTTTTTGTAATTTTGCGACACAGTTAGAGCCCGTCCGCGACACACCAGTGTGTCGCGACACTCCTTTTGGGAAACATTGGAATAGACAGTTAGAGTTAAATTTACTTTATCGCACAAAAGTTAGATATTTGCTGGATAATTTCTAATATAAATAAATCACGCGAACTTCACAAATCACAATCAAGATTGATTAGATATAGAATTAAACAAATAAGATGGATATATTAACACTCGTAGATTATTGAAAAAAAAAATAATAATTTAATATTCTAAGGCAATAGAGTAATGTTAAGGCCTGTGTGAACCGCTTGACCGCTTTATACACAGTTCTTCTTCAATTTCACTGGCAGATTTTAAATGCAGAATTAAGCAATCCATTCCTTGTTGAATTGTAACTTTTCGTAACGTTTTCATTGATTGTTCTCTAAATCGGGCCGTTGGAACAATCACAGCATTTAATAAAAGCGTTATGATGCAATTACGTGCATCTGTAAGCGAAACTACGTCTATAATAGTTAGACGAAAAAAAAAAAACTTTCACTTTAAAATGGGGCTTACCTTCTTGGACTGTTTTAATTCCTATTTTTTTTTAAAAATCTCAATAGAAGATTTGTCTTTTATGTTTTCCTTAAAATAGTTAGTGATGTCTACAGAAAATTTCGCCCATTTATTCAGTAGGTCCCCATATCTTTTTCTAAATAGAGCATTTTAAAGTCGACATTGATCTGAAATGAGAATATTTTAGTAGGGTGTTATTCGCACAATGTACTTGCTGTTCTTATCAAAGCTGGCACTAAATTTAAGTTTTTGTATAGAAGCTAATCTGCGAAAAGTTTCTGAATACCATCTTTATGCTCGGCAATTAAATGTTTTTTTTCCACTTGTCCATTATTTCCTCCACGGGATTATCATTATGCTTAAGCCACATTTTCATATTCTTGCATAAAATTACATCCACCTCTTCGATTTCTTCAACAGCTTTCGCTTGATAATGTTGTAAATTCAACTCTAAGGAAGAGGATTTATTTCTTTTGCAGCAGAGATTGAAGTAACGATCGTAGATCTTTCCACTTGGCCTATTTTTTCTTCAACTTTGTGTGAAATATGTTTCCTACGCTATGTACAAAAAAAAGTATATCTAGTTCTACTTTACTTACAACATTTTCACCAGGAAATAACGTAAGTATATTTTTAACAATTTTTTCCAAATCCAATAAAGACAGACGATATTTTGATGCTGTTAGAAAACCTATTATGCAATTAGAAATATTCTGTTGGTGGGAGGGTGTAAGTGTTTTATTTTGTTGGAAATACTCTAATGCAATTTGACTTCGTGGGGATTTCTGAAGAATTTCTTGTATATTTGTCTAGATGTTTATTTAAAAAAAATCATTATAACTCAATACCTATCCTTAAATATTATTAGTACCTCCAGAAGCTCCCAAAGTGTGTTTTGCGATACTGACGATGGCGATGAACTATGAGTTGCTCTAAATTCGCTTTCTCTAATCCAGTTAACAACACTGGAATTAACAGAAAATGCTTTATAAATTTGCTGAAGTATTAATATAACTTAATTCCATTTTCTTCCTCCGAACTCTTAGTTTTTCCTTAAATGTTGCTTTGATACCAATAGACTTATAGACTTGTTATGGTTTCTCTCTTACCTTTGATTGATGCGATAGTCCGATAAGGGTAAAAACCACCTTTGAATGTTTCTATCTATTTGACTTTATCGGTGACTATTTCGACTTGACACTATTGAAATACTTATAAACTTTTTACACTTATCTTTTCCATGATCTATAAACTCGCTTTAGGAATTATTAATAACTTATGATCTCTTTCCTTTTTACACTTGTACAAACTCTATTGATCTTATTGATCTTTTTACACTAGTACCAACTCGATTTAGAGTTGTTAACAACTTTAATTTAGTTACACTTGTACAAACTCGAATTAGAGCTGCTCAGAAAAACCTTTTTATCTTTTACACTGATGTTCTATATTAACTCGTTACGCTTATTAAATTTTGGTACCAGCCGCTCGAAAACCAAAAACACAACTCGATTCAATTCCTTTTTAAAATCAACTCACCTCTTAACAACCAACTCAACTCTTCTTTTTTTCGCCCCCAAGAATCTCTTTCAGCGGGTCACAAGTGCTTATCATGCACTTTTTTGTCAAGGAAAAAATCACTTCGTTTGGACATGTCCATACATGCCCAAACGAATTCCGTGATAAGATTTTCGTCGTGTAAAAAAGCATGAACGTGCGTTCATCGTCGGGAAAGCTTATTTTGCACTTTTCAAGTGCAATACTAAACTTTTGTTTTTTCAGTTTCGCTTGGGAAAAAATATTTTGTTCGTGAAATTATGTGAAGAAATTGCTGATGCAATTTCTTAAACTCTTTTAGCGATAAGCTAGTTGTGTTTTTAAGCATGATTAGCATATGAAAACTTTTCCGAATGCAAGCTTTTGTTGTGTGTGTACATTATGTATACACACATAGTATTATAATTTTTCTATTTTTCTTTTCAGGGCTTTTTAGGGTTTTTAGGGGAAAACGGGGAAAAGAGTGTTCAAACTTCTGAAAAGGGTTTGTTTTGCATGCATATACCAATTCAGGTCCTATACACACTAAGGTTTTGTGTATACATATGTATGTATACGGCAACCAAGATTTTGTATGTAACACTCTGAGCTTGAACCCAAACCTTATTGCAAGAAACATTAATGCTTTTAAAGAATTTGTCAATACCTGCATAAAATGGGCAATAATCTGTCAACTAAAGCTATTTCTTGTGTGTGGCTGTTTTCTTTTACCATGTTATTAAGAGCTCGGGATAATATAAAAGATAAGCGCTACTATGGTACAAAATCATTTTTACTCCTACTGCTTGAGATAGAGAAATTGTATAGCTGCGGTTAAAAATATCCCCTCCATTTAACTAAAATATCATCAAATGATATAAAAGGTATAGCTGTGTCAGAAAAGCTAAAAACAATTCGAAAAATTACGCAAGATAACAAATCAAAAACGCAGCGCTTATAGTTATAGTGGTTATACATTTTGATTCTGCAAATCCTTATATAATTAAATATACAATCCAATAACAATACAGATGTTGAATTCATGATAGTCGGTAATGCAAAAATACTGCGCAAAAATCGGCAACTGTTAGTTTAAGATGATTTTATCCCGGAGGTACATTTATCAAAATTGCTAAATTTAAAGATTTGCAAGATTCCACGTGTGTGTCATGTGTCATTACTTTTATAATAACTTGAAAAGCAATTCAGCGGCTATCGACGAGGTGATATTCTAGAAAATAGTCCGGAATGAATACAATGACGTATGATGCCTTTTATTTATTTTTACTTAATTTAACACATTTAAACTTTCTTCCATATTTCAAAAGTCCGAATTCAATAAGAACAACTTTTAACCTTCGCTTTACCAATATCTACCCAGGTAGATATTTCGATTTACTTTCCTTTATAACTAGGAAAATATCATCAAATCTTAAAACGCCTCCGACTCAGTGACTAAATTTTCAGTTTATTTCAGAAAATAAAAAGAAAATCATTTTATTCGCACTGCTTTATATTTTTTTCTTCGTTGTTTTATATACGGATTTGAAAATGTATCTACCCGGGTAGATACATACAATTAAATGGGAATTTTCGAATGTTGAAGTTTGTCGTTAGAATATTTGCAACCAAAAGAGTAAAACATTTTAATACAACATTTATTTATATTTACTGATAATATAATGTAAAATAACTAATAATATAAATAAAGTATGTACAGAAATAGCAAAAAGTAGAAAAAATAATTAAAACTAGTGAAAATGTCAGCGTTAGGATAATGAATGTATTGAGGATGTCCCTGCGTGACAGCCTCTACTTTTTGTTTGTTTCAAGTTGTGCTGTACGCATACAGGTTTTTTACATTTGATGCATGCTTGGCGAATAGCTCTTTTTCCCTTGCACTGCTGGTAGCACATATAGCATCCACCTTTTTGTTTGATGCGCCCAGATACATCTCGTTCTCGACAATCATCTGGAGTGAAATCTGCGTCTATTTGGCTTGATGCAGTAACCGGCTCACCTAAAATACATTACATTGCCGCCTTGATGTAGAATTTTGAAATAATTTTATTAATTTCCGGTTCTTCTTCTAATTTGGGGAATGCACCCAACAACTGCAGAAATTCGCGACGACGTGATTTTTTCACAGTGCCTTCAGTGTTGTTTGATGAGTAGATTATGTAAGCTGCAAGGGCTGCGGTATCTAGAATATTATAAAATAGTGCTAGAGGCCAACGTTTCGTCGCCCTCTTCGTGGAATATTGAGTGAGCATTTTATACATCGTGTCCAGACCACCTTTGGTATGATTATAATAATGGATTATTTCCGGTTTTGGTTTTGGTCCGGAAACAGCATTATCACAATGTATGGTCGATAATAAAATCACACCTCTGCCTTTTGCGGGGATAAATGAACAAATGGCTACATTTTTACCAAATCCAAACTCAGTCGAGTAAACTGGTCGGTTCTTCGCTGCTTTGAACGCATCTGGTAAATAGCGCTTATTTTTTTTTTTTTAAGTGCCGACAACCGTCATTTTCTAAGTAATCAGTTCCATAGCCAGTGGTAGAGACGTAAAGAAGTTATCCATCGTCACATTTCGCCCTGTCCCTTTATAAGGATACACCAGCTCTTTCACAACTCGATCACCTTGCTTCACATCCCTGACATTTCCTATTTTCCCGGTGTAAATTTGACCATTTTGGGAATAGTAAGTTGCAGAATCATAAGCCCACCAAATTTTTATGCCGTACTTTGCCGGCTTGGAGGGCATGTATTGGGTTGCGTACCCATATAATTACTCGTCTACTGTAGTGGATTCATATTGTCTGTAATATGTCTTTAGATTCGAGTTGACCATCATAAAAACATCTGTAATCGGTGCAGATTTATCCACTTCTTGGCAAGCAGCTATTGTAACGTGCCAATCAAACCGAATGAACTTCAATATTTGCTGGAAATCTATTTCTTGACATCGTAGCACGATAAAGTGGGAAGGAATTCTGTTTCCAAAGTATACCTGCAGCCTCTTGATTTTATTTATGAGAGCCCATTATCAGCAATATTCCCAGGAATGCATGAAATTCTAATTCCATAAGTGGCTCGGGGTTTTTATTCGGATTTTTGCTATTCCATTCGGCGCATATAAGGTCTGTAATGGCCGAACTCATGATGCAAAAAAAGTATCTTTTTGCGACAGATTCTTGGTGATTGGATTAGGGCCCCTAAACAATGAATCATGAAGAATATTGTGAGCACCCTTTCGTTGCAACGTTGATGGATGTTTATACCATTTTGTCCCATCCTTGCTCACAAAATAGCTTTCATTAGACGAAGAAGCTTCACCATCATCGACTTCATCGTCTGAATCTGCGTCAGAATTTAACTCCACCTCTATTTCTCCACCATCAGAATCTAAATTTGCCTCCTCAAGAATATTGTCTTCATCGCTATGATCACCCTCAAATAGCTCAACGTCTTCCTCCTCCGTTTCGGAAACAATCTCTTGCATTTGCCTAAAATAGGCTTGCCTCCTTTCATATGATAACCTTAACAACAAAACTACAGTAGTTAAATATAAAAATAATTTATATGGCCATAAAATATTTGCACAAAATTCAAATATGTGAATATAAACAAAGCCCTGGATTCACATTTATTATTTTTTTGTCTACACTACTTCGCACTTGAAAATTTCAATTGAAATTAAATAATGTAAATCATGAAATATACTTATATATACGTTGCAGAATACACGTACCAGGGAAGTACATTATCTTTATTTTTCAAGAAATACTTCTCATTATATTTTTCCAGCTAATTGTCTAGGTGCCATATGGTCCTTGTCTTATAAAATACCTAAATATAACAATCCCTTAACATAAACCCCTTGTTTTTACCTATTTGCATATAATTTCAAGACTAAAAATCGTATTTACCATACAAAATGTACGAAAAATGTGTGTATCTACCTGGGTAGATACAGGTGTGAATGTGTATATAAAGTGTTTCGGTAAATCGAAGGATAAGGGCGTGTACATTTTTAATTGTGCAAATATACGTAATACCAAAATAATCTAAGTTTCTCCATGTTCCAGACTGAGCTTAACCCACATTATGAAATAATTACAACAAAAAATGAACGCATTTGTGTTGTACCACTGAGCGCTTCATATGTATACGTACAAACATTTACAAAGAACTGAAAAAATAAACTACATACTACCTGAAAAATTCTAAGACCAAACTCTACTTTATATTCATTCAAGGAAAGATGTACTTACATCTTAACTGTAAATATATATTATTCAAATCCCACTTCTTCAACAAATCTAACAACTCTTCATCGTCATCCTTGGGCTCGTTAATCATTAAAACACTAATTGCGTCTCCGCACTGAAATCATTGTTGCTATTTGTAATTTTTTCCATTTTAAATAACTCAAACATAAAATATTGTGTTGAACTGCAGAGAACACTGCAAATATACTTAAAAACACCACGAAACTTTTCAAATCACTTTCACTTACAATTTCTATGACGGGTCAAAGCAACATGAACATGAAATTCAATTCAACCATGAACACCATGAATACGACCTTATTGACTGACTAAAGGTTGAACTATAATGGACTTACGTTGACTTACAAAAAGACGTTACCGAAAGTAAACGTCATATGAGAAGTAAACTAATAATAGACTTAAGTAAAATTTAGAAAATTTATAAGCTGTCAAAAGTCAAGTTGGGTTTGTCATATATAATAGTTTGTAGTTGACTACCAGAAAGTAGAATTATGGAGTTTTTGTCGAACTTAAAAATTCTTAAAGATTTAGTATGTCTTGTTAATCAAGTAAAAAAATTAAAGATATGTTATTAAATTTCTTAAAAAATGATTTAGAAAAGCCTTCTATACGGAAACCAATTGAGCCAGAATGTCGGCTAGCTATAACCTTAATGTAAGTGGTTTTATAATTTAAATCTGTATAAAACTGTCATGTACTTATAGCTATTTATCGCAAGGAGTAACCATACAATATATTGCATGGAGCTTCAAGCTGAGGAAAGAAACAGTACGCAAAATAGTGTTAGAGACTTGCGAAATAATGTGGAAAATTTTATCTCCTCTATACGTTAGTGAACCTACTTCCACTGATTTTCTCCAAATTTCTGAAGACTACCTGAATTTGTGGAATATGCCCAATTGTGTGGGCAGTATAGATGGCAAGCATATTGCTACGAAAAAGCCAAGGAATAGTAATGCAGAATATTTAAACTATAAAAACTTCTGTAGCATTATATTAATGGCAGCATGTGATGCTAGATATACATTCACATATGTACATAGATGTTGGAGCGTATGGAGGACATAGTGATGGAGGTAAAGGAAAAATGTATGAGCTTTTGTTAAAACTTGAAGTTGTTAGAACATTTGGATAATTTCTACATTCTATTGGAGTAGGGATAGGAATGAGAAGATTACAGTCAGATATGAAATTATGAGTGATTAATTTCTACTACAGTGAGGTCTAAAATTATACATTTATGTTACTTTGGTCAAGAAAAGAGGTGACTTGGAAATGGTTCGTAACAAACTCTTTTAAAAAAAAAACTTTATTTACTCATTAACTTTACTTAGACCTAAGCTTAACACCTTTTGAAATGCACTCCTCAACTGAACAACCTGATTAACCGAATCAGCCATGCTCCACAATATTCAATTAGACGGAAGCGACTTTGACCCAGTCACCAGCTCAATACCTTGCAATTATAATTACAAAGTATTACATTCAAGTAGCTTTTTTGCTGTGCTTTTGATCGGGAATATAATTAAAGATTTTAATGTGAGTTTCTTTTTAGGAAGATCTCCTATCCAAGTTTAATTACCACAAAAGGGAGTGGTTTTTAGAACACCTTTTATTATATCATAATTTCTCAAGGTTTCGACCCTTGGCTTTTTTGGGCCCTTTTCTTGGGGCTATAAAACAATATACTCGAAATCAACACCGCATTTCAATTCACAACAAAATTACCTTAGGAATGTAACAAATTAAAATATAAATAACACTTATTAAAAGTAACAATGAAAATTTTCAAAATTGCACTAAAAAACAGAAGAAATTGTTTGGTGTAAAAAGCACGTACGAATGTAAAAATTGAACAAATAATAAATGAATAAATGAAGACTGGGTAAAAAATGACATGAAGGCTTAAAGTTAGAGACTAGTACAAGTGATCTCTGGAATAGGAAGTCAATCAATATCAGTTGGCTGTTGTTATTGGTTACTGTTGTGTATGTGTGTCGTTCTGACGTGATAAAGCTGACGTGATAAAGCTGAGTGCATGTGTGGTTAAAGAATTGAGTATTTGGCAGTACTCTTTGTGGATGGTCTCTGTGACTAGTCTTATATTGATTAGTTTTTGTTTGTTTATGTATATGTGGCAGGTTTCCTTGGTTTCACTTTTTATTCTATTGCTTTCATTGGCAATGATCATGGCATCATCAAAATTGAATCTATGCTCTGTTTCAAGGGAATGTGTAGCCAGTGCTGAGTGCGGTATCTTTTTTTTCTATGTACTTTGCATGTTGTGATAAGCGAGTTTTTAACATTTTGGCTGTTTGGCCAATATATGCCGTAGGACAGTTGTCCACAATTAACTTTATACATCACTCTGCTTTTTTCGGCAGTTTTTATTTTGTCTTTTGTTTTGGTGTATATATTGTTAATTCTGGCTAATGGGTTTGAAAGTTATATTCATTTGATTGTCCACTGCATGCGAATATGTCGTCTTATTTCGTGTGATACTGGGTATATGTACGGGATAAAATTAAACATTTTGTTATGGGCATTTTCAATCTCTATATTAGCTGGATGTATATCTCTGTTGATGGAAGTAGTAAATATTGACATATTTTATCAGAACTGCCCCCAAGCCATATCCTGAGGCATCAGTGTGAACAAGGATTGATCAGCTAAAATCTGAACAAGTTAATAATTGGCATTAATGTATTTTTGACTACTAGGAATGAAATTCTGGAGCCTAAACAAACTTCTTATTTTTCTTGAGGAGCTGAGCTCCGTAATAGGTGCAAGTACAGAGGAAACATTTGGGACGAACCTTCTATACCAGGCTACTGTTCCAATTAACTTAAGTACTTCCTACTTCCGTGACGCACTTAGGACTGGTTATATCAAAAGTACTTTTGACCTTTTCTGGGTCGACTTGAAGTCCCTTCTCACCAACAATACAGACTAGATAACGCATGCGGGCCTACAAAACTCGCACCTTTCATAATTTATTACAAGTCTGGATTCATGCAAACGATCTCAAACTTCCTTCAGTACTCACAAAAGTTCTTCAAAACTTTGGGTAATTATTGTAACATCGCCATGTAGATAGAGAGTTCATTAAACCAAACGGCATACAATGGAATTGAAATGGTTCCTCCCTGGGATGGTGAAGGCGGTGTATTGTTTAGAGTCCTTTGCCATGGGGACTTGCCAAACTGACTTAATGTCCAAGGGGGACACACATCTGGCGTTCCTCAGTTTGTTCAATGTAGCAGAGATATAAGGTAAGGGATATGCATCTTTCTTAGTAACCCTGTTCAACTTAACTTCCTATAGTCGACGCAGAAACGGTAGGCTGCTACATTCTTCCTAACCATAATAATTGGTGATGCCCAAAGACTATTTTATGGTTCGCAAATATTTTCCCTTAACATTTTGTCAAGTTTATCATTGATTATCTTTTGTATAGCAGGTGAGGCTGGATAATACAGCTGCTTGATAGGGGTAGAATCAGTCTGTATTACATGTTCAACTTGATTCGCACAGCGCTCTTTTCTTTGCGGAGTAGATAATTTTGACTTTGCAACGAATCATGGCACTCTTTAATGTTATCTGTAAATTCCCATGTATCCTTTGCTAAGTTTACAGAAATACTCAGAAATAAGTTCCAAAGTTACATAGTTTTCCCAAAAGTTAAATTTAAATCTTTCAATAAATGCCAAGCGGGTCCTCCGATAATTGAACGTGATGCACCCGAGTCGAGTAACCCAATAATATTTGTACCAAAAATTGATACCGTCAAGAAGGGACGCACATCATCTTTTACGTGAGCAAAAATATAATTCGCCAAAGTTCGTAACGTGTGAGCCTTCTTACTACTTGAATTTTCCCTGATTATTACGGCACCTAGTGAATTGTCTGAGCTCGAAACGCCGCTTATACTCGAGCTCGATTCCCGTCTCCCGTATCTTGGACAATCTTGTTTCTAGAATTATGAACATTATTGCGATCTGCTTCCTGTAACCGAATACTGCTACAATTACTGCACCTTGGTCTATTAGTACCCGGTGTATCACAGCCATAACATTTCAGGTTGCGCTTACAAAAGCGGGATATGTGGCTTGCATTTACTCTCATTATTCGTTAATGCAAAAATTGCAGGGTCCTCTGAAACAACTTAGGGTAAACCACCCAGTTTCGAGCTCCCTTAAGAGCTTTTTACTTTTCTGTGATTTATTGCAATTAGTGTATTCTTCTGTTATTAAGTGAATAAGTTATTTAAGATAGGTTGTGAAATAAGGTATTGCTTTTGATCGAACAACAGTAATTTATATTAGTAGAATTATTATGATAAGAAATTAACTGAAATATGTCACCTACAATTTCTCGGAAGCGTTGAAGATTAATAGAGTGTTCAGTTATTTGTAACTGATTTTCTGCATTTGCTTCATTTTCCGTAATTGTCCTGTTTGAACTTCTGCCCAAACATTTTGAATAATCAATTGCATTAGCATTTCTTATCGTCTCAAATTTAATAAAGTATCAATAAGAGTTTTCAGGATGGGTGCAAATTGGGCTTTAGTGATTTTTGCCTCCAAATAGTTGCGTCGCCAGTTATTTACAGACTTCTGCCAACCAATTTTCAGTGGTCTAAAAATGGAAAGATCTGCTGGCTGAAGTATTCGTGTAGAGTTGGGGGTACAAACATATTAGAATAATATGCAGCTTATCACATAACTTTGACAACTGATAAGTCATATGAGTTTTATGAACATCAACGAAAAAAAAAATAACGGGAAAAGTTATGTTTTCCTTCCTCAAATAGTCACTAAACACATGTTCCACATAATAACAAAAAACTTCCGTTGTCATCCACCCAGAGTCAGACTTCTGCCATTTGATGCCGTCCGGCAAATTATCTATGATGTCTTGTTTCTTCCTTTTATAGGGATAAACTATCATCGCTAGAATGACGTATCCAGATGCAGAAAAAGAAAACATCACGGTTAAATTCTCTTTAGCTTTGTTTTTCTGCAAATTTAATTATTTGCTACAACCTTAAATAATCCACTTCTTGTCATTGATAGACTGATTTTATACTGAGCTAGGATATCGCATTCGAATGCATCTATTTTTTGTGTATACGTTTTAGACTAGACCCACCCGAGACACACGATGTTATTGTTGTTATAGTTCGATTGCGGCATTTGCGCAATCTGTAATATTCAGTTTATGATTTCGTTTGACGTTTTTTGCTAGGTGGGTGGGTAGGTGATGCGAAATGAGCTTTATGGCAACAGGTAACAACAGATTCACTTCCACATGTGCTCACTAGTTAGTTACTCACTACCAGCAAAGACATAAATTACATTTTTATGATAGCTCACAGATTGGAAAAGATAGAAGAATCTGGGCTGAGAAAAGCGAGTAACTCACCCCCTTATTCTATTGATTGGTTCTATCGATTGGTTGCCCCGGATCGCGATTCCTGTTGAAATAATTGATAAAAACATCGCATAAAAGCTCTAACAGCTGCTGTTAATGAAATGGTATTTTATTGCTGATAATACTATTATTAACAACAACTTGATAAGGGTAAACAAATTAAATATTGATAGCTATTTTCATATTTAAGTTCACAAACCACAAGTCTAAAATATCGTTTTCTTGTGGTATAACTCTACTTTTTGTATGTACATGCATACATAGCGCACTCAAAAATTTCGTCCCAAATTTAGAACTTACCATAATTTCGTCCTTTTTCCACTATTTATTATTAATTTGTTCACTATTTATTAATTTTAATAATTTTTTTTACTGCAAATTTAATTATTTGCTACAACCTTGTTATGGATGTATGTTGTTGAGTGAATGGTTAGGACGTGAAGTCCAAACTGCCAGCATGAGCTGACAGATCACTCGATGACAGCGATGGCACAGGGCGGCATGCAAGCACCTCGGCTAAGGGTGGCGGAGAGTGTGGAGGGGTTCCCAAAAAAACCTGCCGCTGTCACCAAACCATAATCAAAAACAATTCATGCCTACATACAAACGAGCCGGCACGCACTCGGTCCTGAAGGGACCCTTACGTCACTTACCTACTTACTGTGAAGGCGCAGATGGCATGCCTTCATTGCCATGCCCCATCCTCCCTTTGACTTGGGGGGCACTATTTCCAAGTCCCTTTGTTGACCTGCGAAAGAGAGACGAGGCGAACCTACACGACCCTTGGATGAGAGGACGCCAGGATAGTGAGGGGAGAAATAAAAGTATTTACCACTTCATAATTACGTTACAAAATGTATTCACCCAGCAATGGACTATTACAACACGTTCATGTTAATTCAGTAGTAGGATAGCAAACTTAATTAGTGCCTAGCTGTCTAAATATACTATGATTATTTTAGGTACATCTGTCAGTTTGAGGATAGATGATTAGTTACTAAATATATATTCGCAAAAAAACAATATCCGATAAGAGAGATGTAGAAGGTGTGTCCTCATAAAACACTCAATTGTTATTCTTTGTCTGGTACAAATCTAACATGGGGTACAAATGAACGGAAGGTATCCTCAAAAAACACAACATAATCTCTATAGAAGTACCTATCTCCTAATTATACCAAAATGTATATATATATATATACTAAAAATAGAGGGAAATGGAAAGATTATTATCAACCTAAGACGACTATCTCTAGCTAGATACATTTCCTCCAAACTCGGAAGTATTACGTTCTTTATGTTTAAGAATATTATACGTGATCCGCAATATAGATTTAAATTTCCTTTGAATACACTAACAAAAATTTAAAGCCTGAAATTCATTTGTTTAGGCCATGCGATTAAAAGTTTTCAAGAATATTATGTAATTTGAAATATAAATCTAAAATTTACTTTGATTATACTAACAAAATTAAAGCCCGAAATTCATTCGTGAAGGTAATGCAATTAAAAGTTTTGTTATAAACAAGTTATGATTGAATGAAAACACTTACAGTTTTTGTTGAGGATGTTCCCTCGCTGAGGCGCCCCGTGAGGTGTCACCCTGCCATTGAATTCAATCTGTATATATATAGGAATTTTGATGACAATTGCAAAAGAAGTACATTCATGCAGGTTTTATGTCCTACCTACAGATCACACTTACAAACATACTAATTAAATTAGTCCTACCGAACTATAGCGCATTGCTGGTACTTAATCAAATAAACTCTGCATAGAAAAACGATTGGCTGGATGACTTGTTCCTGTCGCCTGACGAATGTCAATGAACTTCTGCCCAATTCCCGAGTGGTTTGTCTTTTGTTTTCTCTCAGCGGGAACATCTCCGTTGGTGATACCGCCTTAATTCGTCTAACTTTCAGTATGCACATACGACAGGACGTTAATTTAGCCCAAAAAATTTCTCTTTTTTTTTAATTTTTATTTATCTTTAGAGCAACGCTTACGGACGATAGTAGTCAGTATCAGATTGATTAACAACCAATTTATCGAGGCGATCTTTGAGGTTTTCGATTATTTCACAAAGCAGTCCGCAACCTATGGCACTATGTCGCCTCCCAGCAGTTGCTCAGGTTTCGCAGATTCCGTGGAGGAGTCTTGAATATAATTTTTAGGGTAATGCGGGAAATTTTCTTCCTAATCGAAAATATGTTAACGTGTGGATGGAGAAATATACTAAACTTACTTACAGATTTCGTTTCTTCGCTTACGAGAATTTTCCTTGTCGTTCACTCCTTGCTGTTTCCACTGCGAAGATCTGACACGACAGAGAAAAGTTTCTTCTTCTTCCTTGTCACTTCAGCATGTCATGCTGAGGTTGACGACACATTGCTTCGTCGGGGTACGTCTGGTTTTCGTTCTTATTTAACGAGGCCGGCCTACACGCATCAGTATAGGTAGCATATTGCTATGTGCAATCTGCTACGACCATAACAACCTTAAATAATCCACTTCTTGTCACCGATAGACTGATTTTATACTGAGCTAGGATATCGCATTCGAATGCATCCATTTTTTGTGTACACGTTTTAGTAAACTTCCCTAGACTAGACCCAGCCGAGACACACGATATTATTGTTGTTACAGTTCGATTGCGGCATTTGCGCAATCTGTAATATTCAGTTTATGATTTCGTTTGACGTTTTTTGCTAGGTAGGTGGGTAGGTGATGCGAAATGAGCTTTATGGCAACAGGTAACAACAGATTCACTGCCACATATGCTCACTAGTTAGTTACTCACTACCAGCATAGACATAAATTACATTTTTATGATAGCTCACAGATTGAAAAAGATAGAAGAAACTGGGAGGAGAAAAGCGAGTAACTCACCCCCTTATTCTATTTTTCTGAATGATTGGTTGCCCCGGACCGCGGTTCCTGTTGAATTAATTGATAAAAACATCGCATACAAGCTCTAACAGCTGCTGTTAATGAAATGGTATTTTATTGCTGATAATACTATTATTAACAACCACTTGATAGGGGTAAACAAATTATATATTGATAGCTATTTTCATATTTAAATTCACAAACCACAAGTCCGAAATAACGTTTTCTTGTGGTATAACTGTACTTTTTGTATGTACATGCATACATAGCGCACTCAAAAATTTCGTCCCTAATTTAGAATTTACCATAAATTCGTCCTTTTTCTAATCGACTATTGATTACTTGTTAACATCGAAGTTTAATACAGACTGTCTGCTAAAGACTTAAGACTCTTCTTATATATAGTCTTCTTATCGGATATTAGCTAAATTCATTATGTTAAATGTTCGTTTTCATAAGATGTTTCTCTAATATTTGAACATTTGTTACTAGTTATGATTGTTGTTAAAATATTACATGAATTAGTCTTGTAGTAGTTTATTTACATATTATGAAAGGCAGTTTTATTATTTTGGGGAATGGTTTTTACATTTGATATAACACCCCCTTTATTAAGTGCAATGTTCTCCTGTGTATTGATTTTATGGCTAATACCGTTTTTTATCATCTTACATATTATTAGAATTACAACTATGATACAGATTATTGTTATCGTCCCTATAAGACATGTTATATTATGGTTTCCTATTGTTTCATAATGTTCTGCGATGAATAAATCTAAAAAGAAAAAAAAACAATTAAACCAAGTCAAACCAACCTAAAGTACTTAACTTAAGTACCAGCCAGGGAAATCTACTGGCATACTGTCCTCCCACGTAGAATTGATACCTACGTACCTACATCCATGGAGAATTAGCTGAAATGAAAAGAAAATATGAATTAATTAATGCAATAAACCATGAATTATTTAGAGAATAAGAAAAATTAATTGAATTAACCAAAAAAATACAAAATTTCCAATTTTTCCCCATACATATAACATGTAAACAGATGTACGTAAACACAACAACAACACTGTGG
Source organism: Dioctria rufipes (assembly GCA_963924295.1). Classification (NCBI taxonomy): domain Eukaryota; kingdom Metazoa; phylum Arthropoda; class Insecta; order Diptera; family Asilidae; genus Dioctria; species Dioctria rufipes. Next base: position 335,341,956 of record OZ002740.1, on the reverse strand, counting down.
GAAATGGAATTTATGTAATAATTAGATAAATTTCAACTTCTATCACTCGAAATTTATCTTCTCTAATCTAATATATATAAAAACCAGATTCGTGTTTTCGTAGAATTCTATCTCCTCCTACAGTTTTTAACTTACAGCTATCATTTTTATACCACTGGATTCACAACCTATTGGAGCGTTCCATAGGCTACTTTTCGATTTCGAAATTCAAACACTTTCGAAAATCTAGAGAGGTAAAGTTGACTTGATTTTTTTAGTTTTTCTTAACACTTTTTTAGGATTTTTTTTTTATTTCCATATAGATTAAGGATGTACAAATTTTTTTCGATTTATTTATTTTTTTCAAATTTCCCCTCTGACTCTTGCAAATCCCGTTCGAAAATGGCCAATTTCGAACATATTTTTCGTTATAGCATGGGTAGTTTTGAATAGATTTTAATGAAATTTGGTACGTGTGCGGGATATATCAATACACAACTTTTTGCATTTTTACATTTTCGAAATTCGAAATTCTCATTAAGTAACTATTCGAAATTTGAAAATTTTCAACAATTTTTTTTTATTTTTTCGAAATTTCATATCTAATTGCATTTTAGGGGATTTTCTTTCCACCTATCCTCTAGATCCTGTTAATCTGCAACTTTTCTACACTGCATGTTATCAGCCAAAGTTTCATCGAAAAAAGTTACAAACGCTTGAATTTCGAAAATTCAAAATCACTAAATTGTCTATTTCATATTGGATTGTAGGGCGCGACACTTGCAACTTTGTTGTAATATGCGTATTTACACTCTGCAACTTTCTGCATACCAAGAATTTTCATTTTCGAAAATATTCAGTACTAACTCTACGATTTTCGAAAAAATTTCACTCTTTTTCACCCTTCGATATTAGTACTTTTCTTCCGCACAATATAGACATGTGGGTACTCTATGGAAAGCCTGCAGTCTCTACTTTAAGAATCTGGAAAAAAAATTTAACATTTTTCAACTTTAGGGGGGAAAAGAGGGGCAGAAATGGAACTACTCCCAAATTTATCATGCTAAAATTGGTTTTCGATTTTTCCCCTAAAATTTTTACACTACCCTTGAAGTTTTTTTCCACCCATCCTATGTATCTTACACTCCCCCATCGTTTGGTGTAGTTTTCCCGTGCCTCCGGGGTAAGGGGAAGAATTTCCTAGAACAAAAACTGCAAAAAAAAGTGATTGTTCTTCCCCCACCCCCCTTATACTTCGTCAAAAAATTACCCCTCCCCCACTTTAGGCTGCACATCGTAGTCCTAAACATTTCCCCCGAACAACATCCCCCCCTTACTCTTCATGTTTCCACACAATAGTGAAATCATTTTTTTCTCACAATTTTCCCACTCGCCACCCACTTTTCGCCTCTTTTGAAACTCTTTCGCTCTTTATTTCTAAACCGCACCTCCAATCGGGATGAAACTTTCACAAACGTTTTCTATACATCCTAAAGATGCTTTTATACTCCCCTCTTCCAGATAGAAAGTGTTTTATTGCAAAGTTATTCGCGATAAGAAAACGACCAAATCACACCAAATCACACCAAATTAACTTAATCCGCGAATTACGAAAACACATTAACGCTTATTTCTCGCCCAAATTCCAACCGATTTTCAAAATTCTTTTTGCTAAATTCATTGTGATTTTTTTATGATTTTTTGAGACCACTACGAGATACGTGGGGTCACGGGTTCCAGAGCGGTGACCCAACTCCATATATTAATATAAAAAAAATTAAATGGTACAAAAAATTTCCCCCCAGGGGGGTGGGACTATTTTTCTTATAAACTACTATTCGTCAGGAATGTTTGTGCAAAATTTCATTCACATCATACTGCGAATACTATTTTGAAAATTATTTAACAATACCGATACCCGGTTTCACCATACAACGCCATCTAACAAATATTACATGAAACTTTTTTTCAGTTTTCTCACTTTCGTCGGATTCAACTGCTTACAGGCTTTATTCAAAAATTTACTGCATTTAATTATCTTCAATAATCTAGAAGTTATTAACTCAACAATTATCGTAATTTTAAAATTTCATTTAGTCCGGGAATTACGGACACCAACTAAATGCTATTACTAACTCTTTTTTAACAATTTTTTTTCCCACAATTAAATACTACATCAAATTCCTAATAGCACCCTATTCACAGTTAGAATCCTTTATGAACAAATTATCGGAGAAAAAAAATTTTCAAATCAATACATTCATTTAACGGTATTCCTCAAAATTTCTCGAATCGGGATTTCGACTGTTCTAGAGGTGTTACCATAAACCATCCTAGGTGACAAGCGATTAATGGAGTAGAAAGCTACTGATATCCCCTTTCTTCCATAAACAGCATATTTCTGTATCATTAAATTTTTTTAACCAACTTTGCCTTTAACTGACATCCTACCATCACCAATTGTCTCCTTTTACACGAGGTACTTTAAAAGAACGCATATACAAAATGACGTAATAATTAACTTTTTTTTTAATTATTTCAGCATCACTAAATAGTAAATCAAATTGCAAACAAACGTCAATCAACAGTAATGCTCCACTCGGAACAAATTATTCAGCAAAAAAAATTCACCAACTGGATAATCGAAATTCTCAATACATATGAAAATTTAACTTTCTTCACAATCTCTTCATATTATGGAGGGGAGCGGGGGATGAAATGGAGTAAAGTGATATGAAATGGAAAGCGGCTATCCTACACTTACTTTCCATCATACCTACATTCATATGTCAAGTAGCTTTCAGTATCAAACTTGCTTCGCCTTCTACACCACTATATGCTAACTGGATTACATTAATACCTGCAAAACCACCCCCACCCACAATTCGCCTAAATATCACCCGATTTGCAAAATTCTTTCTGCTTATTTTTTTGTGATTTTTTTTATGATTTTTTGAGCATATTTTCTCGACCCTCGCGGTTACGTTGCCAAAATTAATTTTCTACGGCCAAAATTTCGGTCCGAAATATACATTTCGAAACTTTATTAAACGAATTGTTGAATAATCCAATTTTTTTATTTTTTGTGAATGCACACTTATTAGAAGATTATGTGTACTAAATTTCAGGAAGATTGGATTTCATTTACCTATTTAAAAAAAATAAAAACTATTCCAATTTTGCAGCCCCACTCAGCGCCACCTACCGGTGGTCCCTGACATCTGACGGGGATAGCACTTCCACTATTAGATAACTACATATCTCCTCTATGCGCGGCATTTTATCCGAAGTAATTTGCTGCCTTCCTTCAGATTCTATGCGAATTTAACTGCGGCAAATCCCGCGAAAATTTGCAAATTTGAGCATTTTTCAAGGGGTAAGCCCATGAAAAAATCGCGATTTTTACTTTCTCCCGTACCCCGGCATGCGGGTACTTTTTGGAAAGCTCTCGGCGAGTACATTACAGAAAATAACTTACTTCCTTTTTCCACCCCACTTTTCGGTCGATTTGGCGCCAAAAACCGTTATTTTTAAATTACGATTTGCAGATTTTTCCGAAATCACGCCACCTTGCGGGATTTCCGAGAACCATTTCCAACACGTTTTTGTAGGCATAATAATCACTGGTTTATGTGCTATTTCAAAAAATAGATCCCACTCCAATAGGACATTCCTTCGAATAGTTACAAACAGATACATCACCTGAGTACATAATCGTCGGCGCAGGACACATGAATTGTTTGTGTATTACCAAAATCAAATCGTGTCAACTTTTACATTTTATTTTTCAATAATTAAATACTACATAAAACTACTAATAAGACTGCATTCACAGTTAGAATACAGTATGAACAAATTATCGGGAAAAAAAATTCTTTTAGTCAATACATTCATTTAGCGATATTCTTCAAAATTTCTCAAATCGGGATTTCGCCTGTTCTGGGGGTGCTACCTTAAACCAACCTAGAAGACAAATGATCAATGGAATTGACAGCCACTGGCATCCCCTTTCTTCCATAAACAGCATATCTCTGTATCATTACATTTTTTTAACCAACTTTGCCTTTAACTGACATCCTACCATCACCATTTGTCTCCATTTACACGGGGTACTTAAGATAAACGTGTATATAAAATGACGTAACAATTAACTTTTTTTTTTTATTATTTTAGCACAACTAGATAACATATTAAATTACACACATACACCAATTAAGACTAACTGTCCACTCGGAACAAATTATTCGTCAAAAAAATTCAAAACTGCATATTATAAATTCCCCATACATATGGAAATTTAACTTTTTTTAGAATTTCTTCATAGGAGGGAGGGGATGCAAGGGATAAAATGGAGTAAAGTGGCTATATTTTGGTTGAAATGATCCTATCCTTGCCTAACAATTTCTGATCCTGCTCATATCATAACTGTGAGGTACGGTGAATTTAAATATATCAATGCATAATTTTTTTTTATGTATATACAGAAATATTTTAATCATGTACGGTTCAGATATATCAATTGAGATGAACAAAGATTCTTGATCCTTAATACGTATATACATTTCATTTGGGGGCGTATACATAAATACTACATACAGGTATGACTCATTTATATGTTCATTGAAAAGAACATGTATTCACCTAAGCATCTTTGACCTTTGCCATATGTTACCTTTTAGATGTGGCGCCGAAACCCGTTATTTTTGAATTGCTGAATCCACATTTTTGCTAACTTATGCCACCTCTCGGGACTTTCTTCAACTAATTCCAACCTATTATTGCAGCCATATTAATCCTAGAGATGTCTGCCATTTTCCACAATTTATTTCATGCCAATAGGACCATCTCTCCCGCCTCCCCCCTCTTCAAAGTTCAATGGAAAATGCAAAAATTTTAAAATTAAATCCAGACATTGCTCCACTCTTTTCAACATAACTTCACTCCCTCTGCTCCGATTTTCTTCATTCTTTTTTTGTATAGTAGCCAGCCTATCCCCCCATCCCATGGACAGTCGTCTGACCCCCCTCTCCTGCGCGCAGCGTAGCAAGCGGGCATTTACTAGTCTTCTCTTAATATATATAAAAACCAGATTCGTGTTTTCGTAGAATCCTATCTCCTCCTACAGTTTTCAAGTTACAGCTATCATTTTTATACCACTGGATTCACAACCTATTGGGGCGTTCCATAGGCTACTTTTCGATTTCGAAATTCAAACACTTTCGAAAATCTAGAGAGGGAAACTTGACTCAATTTCCTGAATTTTTCTGCACACTTTTTTACAATTTTTTTTTATATTTGTATAAATTAAGGATGTACAAATTTTTTTCGATTTATTAATTTTTTTCAAATTTCCCCTCTGACTCTTGCAAATCGCGTTCGAAAATCGCCAATTTCGAACATATTTTTCGTTATAGCAAGGGTACTTTTTAATAGATTTTAATGAAATTTCGTATGTGTGCGTTATACTTGAATACACAACTTTCTGCATTTTTATATTTTCGAAATTCGCAATTCTCATTAAGTAACTATTCGAAATTTGAAAATTTTCAACCATTTTTTTTTATTTTTTCGAAATGTCATATCTAATTGCATTTTAGGGGATTCTCCTTCATCCTATCCTCTACATCCTGTTAATCTGCAACTTTTCTACACTGCATGTTATCAGCCAAAGTTTCATCGAAAAAAGTTACAAACGCTTGAATTTCGAAAATTCAAAATCACTAAATTCTATATTTCATATTGGATTGTAGGGCGCGACACTTGCAACTTTGCTGTAATATGCGTATTTACACTCTGCAACTTTCTGCATACCAAGAATTTTCATTTTCGAAAATTTCCAGTACTAAATCTACGATTTTCGAAAAAAAATCACTCTTTTTCACCCTTCGATATTAGTACTTTTCTTCCGCACTGGATAGACATGTGGGTACTCTGTGGAAAGCTTGCAGTCTCTACTTTAAGAATATGGAAAAAAAATTTAACATTTTCCAACTTTAGGGGGGAAAAGGGGGGCAGAAATGGAACTACTCCCAAATTTATCATGCCAAAATTTGTTTTCGATTTTTCCCCTAAAATTTTTACACTACCCTTGAAGTTTTTTTTAACGAATCCTATGTATGCTGCCCTCCCCCATCGTTTCGTGTAGTTTTCCCGTGCCTCCGGGGTAAGGGGAAGAATTTCCTAGAACAAAAACTGCAAAAAAAAATGATTCTTCTTCCCCGACCCCCCTTATACTTCGTCACTAAATTACCCCTCCCCCACTTTAGGCTGCACATCGTAGCCCTAAACATTTCCCCCGAACAACATCCCCCCCTCACTCTTCACGTTTCCCCACAATAGTGAAATCATTTTTTTGCCCGCATTTTCCCACTCGCCACCCACTTTTCGCCTCTTTTGAAACTCTTTCGCTCTTTATTTCTAAACCATACCTCCAATCGGGATGAAACTTTCACAAACGTTTTCTATACATCCTAAAGATGCTTTTATACCCCCCTCTTCCAGATAGAAAGTGTTTTATTGCAAAGTTATTCGCGATAAGAAAACGACCAAATCACACCAAATCACACCAAATTAACTTAATCCGCGAAATACGAAAACACGTTAACGCTTATTTCTCGCCCAAATTTCAACCGATTTTCAAAATTCTTTTTGCTAAATTCATTGTGATTTTTTTATGATTTTTTGAGACCACTACGAGATACGTAGGGTCACGGGTTCCAGAGTTGTGACCCAACTCCATATATTAATATAAAAAAAATTAAATGGTACAAAAAATTTCCCCCCAGGGGGGTGGGACTATTTTTCTTATAAACTACTATTCGTCGAGAATGTTTGTACAAAATTTCATTCACATCAGACTGCGAATACTATTTTTAAAATTATTTAACAATACCGATACCCGGTTTCACCATACAACGCCATCTAACAAATATTACATGAAACTTTTTTTCACTTTTCTCATTTTAAGAGTGTTTAGCTGTATATAGGTGATATTTAAAAATTTACTGCATTTAATTATCTTCAATAATCTAGAAGTTATTAACTCAACAATTATTGGAATTTTAAAATTTCATTTAGTCCGGGAATTACGGACACCACAAAAATACTATTACTAACTCTTTTTTAACAAATTTTTTTCCCACAATTAAATACTACATACAATTACTAATAGCACTCTATTCACAGTTAGAATCCATTATGAACAAATTATCGGAGAAAAAAATTTTTCAAATCAATACATTCATTTAGCGATATTCCTCAAAATTTCTCAAATCGGGATTTCGCCTGTTCTAGAGGTGTTACCATAAACCAACCTAGGAGACAAGTGATTAATGGAGTTGAAAGCTACTGATATCCCCTTTCTTCCGTAAACAGCATATTTCTGTATCATAACATTTTTTTAACCAACTTTGCCTTTAACTGACATCCTACCATCACCAATTGTCTCCTTTTACACGAGATACTTTAAAAGAACGCATATACAAAATGACGTAATAATTAACTTTTTTTTTAATTATTTTAGCATCAGTTAATAGTAAATCAAATTGCAAACAAACATCAATCAACACTAATGCTCCACTCGGAACAAATTATTCGGCAAAAAAATTCACCAACTGGATAATCGAAATTCTCAATACATATGAAAATTTAACTTTCTTCACAATCTCTTCAAAGGAGGGAGGGGAGCGGGGGATGAAATGGAGTAAAGTGATATGAAATGGAAAGCGGCTATCCTACACTTACTTTCCATCACACCTACATTCATATGTGAAGTAGCTTTCATTATCAAACTTGCTTCGCCTTCTACACCACTATATGCTAACTGGATTACATTAATACCTGCAAAACCACCCCCACCCACAAATCGCCTAAATATCACCCGATTTGCAAAATTCTTTCTGCTTATTTTTTTGTGATTTTTTTCTGATTTTTTGAGCATATTTTCTCGACCCTCCCGGTTACGTTGCCAAAATTAATTTTCGACGGCCAAAATTTCGGTCTGAAATATACCTTTCGAAACTTTATTAAACGAATTCTTGAATAATCCAACTTTTTTATTTTTTGTGAATGCACACTTATTAGAAGATTATGTGTACTAAATTTCAGGAAGATTGCATTTCATTTACCTATTTAAAAAAAATAGAAACTATTCCAATTTTGCAGCCCCACTCAGCGCCACCTACCGGTGGACCCTGACAACTCACGGGGATAGCACTTCCACTATTAGATAACCACATACCTCCTCTATCCGTAGCATTTTATCCGAACAAATTTGCTGTCTACGTTCAGATTCTATGCGAATTTAACTGCGGCAACCCCCGCGAAAATTTGCAAATTTGAGCATTTTTCAAGGGGTAAGCCCATGAAAAAATCACGATTTTTACTTTCTCCCGTACCCCGGCATGCGGATACTTTTTGGAAAGCTCTCGGCGAGTACATTACAGAAAATAACTTACTTCCTTTTTCCACCCCACTTTTCGGTCGATTTGGCGCCAAAAACCGTTATTTTTAAATTACGATTTGCAGATTTTTCCGAAATCACGCCACCTTGCGGGATTTCCGAGAACCATTTCCAACACGTTTTTGTAGGCATAATAATCGCTGGTTTATGTGCTATTTCAGAAAATATATCCGACTCCAATGGGACATTCCTTCAAATAGTTACAAGCATATACATCACCCGAGTACATAATCGTCGGCGCAGGACACATGAATTGTTTGTGTATTACCAAAATCAAATTGTGTCAACTTTTACATTTTATTTTTCAATAATTAAATACTACATAAAACTACTAATAAGACTGCATTCACAGTTAGAATACATTATGAACAAATTATCGGGAAAAAAAATTCTTTTAGTCAATACATTCATTTAGCGATATTCTTCAAAATTTCTCAAATCGGGATTTCGCCTGTTCTGGGGGTGTTACCTTAAACCAACCTAGGCGATAAATGATCAGTAAAATTAAAAGCTACAATTATCCTCTTTCTTTCATAAACAGCATATTTCTGTAGCATTACATTTTTTTAACCAACTTTGCCTTTAACTGACATCCTACCATCACCATTTGTCTCCTTTTACACGAGGTACTTTAAAAGAACGCATATATAAAATGACGTAACAATTAACTTTTTTTTTTAACTATTTTAGCATCACTAAATAGTAAATCAAATTGCAAACAAATATCAATCAACACTAATGCTCGACTCGGAACAAATTATTCGACAAAAAAATTCACCAACTGGATAATCGAAATTCTCAATACATATGAAAATTTAACTTTCTTCACAATCTCTTCATAGGAGGGAGGGGAGCGGGGGATGAAATGGAGTAAAGTGATATGAAATGGAAAGCGGCTATCCTGCACTTACTTTCTATCACACCTACATTCATATGTGAAGTAGCTTTCATTATCAAACTTGCTTCGCCTTCTACACCACTATATGCTAACTGGATTACATTAATACCTGCAAAACCACCCCCACCCACAATTCGCCTAAATATCACCCGATTTGCAAAACTCTTTCTGCTTATTTTTTTGTGATTTTTTTCTGATTTTTTCAGCGTATTTTCTTGACCCTCCCGGTTACGTTGCCAAAATTAATTTTCGACGGCCAAAATTTCGGTCTGAAATATACATTTCGAAACTTTATTAAACGAATTCTTGAATAATCCAACTTTTTTATTTTTTGTGAATGCACACTTATTAGAAGATTATGTGTACTAAATTTCAGGAAGATTGCATTTCATTTACCTATTTAAAAAAAATAGAAACTATTCCAATTTTGCAGCCCCACTCAGCGCCACCTACCGGTGGACCCTGACAACTCACGGGGATAGCACTTCCACTATTAGATAACCACATACCTCCTCTATCCGTAGCATTTTATCCGAACAAATTTGCTGTCTATGGTCAGATTCTATGCGAATTTAACTGCGGCAACCCCCGCGAAAATTTCCAAATTTGAGCATTTTTCAAGGGGTAAGCCCATGAAAAAATCACGATTTTTACTTTCTCCCGTACCCCGGCATGCGGATACTTTTTGGAAAGCTCTCGGCGAGTACATTACAGAAAATAACTTACTTCCTTTTTCCACCCCACTTTTCGGTCGATTTGGCGCCAAAAACCGTTATTTTTAAATTACGATTTGCAGATTTTTCCTAAATCACGCCACCTTGCGGGATTTTCTAGAACCATTTCCAACACGTTTTTGTAGGCATAATAATCACTGGTTTATGTGCTATTTCAAAAAATAGCTCCCACTCCAATAGGACATTCCTTCGAATAGTTACAAACATATACATCACCCGAGTACATAATCGTCGGCGCAGGACACATGAATTGTTTGTGTATTACCAAAATCAAATTGTGTCAACTTTTACATTTTATTTTTCAATAATTAAATACTACATAAAACTACTAATAACACTGCATTCACAGTTAGAATACATTGTGAACAAATTATCGGGAAAAAATTCTTTTAGCCAATACATTCATTTAGCGATATCCTTCAAAATTTCTCAAATCGGGATTTCGCCTGGTCTGGGGGTGTTACCTTAAACCAACCTAGGAGACAAATGATCAATGGAATTCACAGCCACTGGCATCCCCTTTCTCCCATAAACAGCATATCTCTGTATCATTAAATTTTTTTAACCAACTTTGCCTTTAACTGACATCCTACCATCACCATTTGTCTCCATTTACACGGGGTACTTAAGATAAACGTGTATATAAACTGACGTAACAATTAACTCTTTTTTTTATTATTTTAGCACAACTAGATAGCATATTAAATTACAAACATACACCAATTAAGACTAACTGTCCACTCGGAACAAATTATTCGTCAAAAAAATTCAAAACTGCATATTATAAATTCCCCATACATATGGAAATTTAACTTTTTTTAGAATTTCTTCATAGGAGGGAGGGGATGCAAGGGATAAAATGGAGTAAAGTGGCTATATTTTGGTTGAAATGATCCTATCCTATCCTAACTGTGAGGTATGGTGAATTTAAATATATCAATGCATAATTTTTTTTTATGTGTATACAGAAATATTTTAATCATGTACGGTTCAGATATATCAATTGAGATGAACAAAGATTCTTGATCCTTAATACGTATATACATTTCATTTGGGGGCGTATACATAAATACTACATACAGGTATGACTCATTTATATGTTCATTGAAAAGAACATGTATTCACCTAAGCATCTTTGACCTTTGCCATATGTTACCTTTCAGATTTGGCGCCGAAACCCGTTCTTTTTGAATTGCTGAATCCACATTTTTGCTAACTTATGCCACCTCTCGGGACTTTCTTCAACTAATTCCAACATGCTATTGCAGCCATATGAATCCTTGAGATGTCTGCCATTTTCACAACTAATTTGATGCTACTACAACCATCCTTCCCCCCACCCCCCTCCTTAAAGTGAAATGGAAAATGCAAAAATTTTAAAATTAAATCCAGACATTGCTCCACTCTTTTCTTCATAACTTCACTCCCTCTGCTCCGATTTTCTTCATTCTTTTTTTGTATAGTAGCCAGCCTATCCCCCCATCCCATGGACAGTCGTCTGACCCCCCACTCCTTCGCGCAGCGTAGCAAGCGGGCATTTACTAGTACTAATCATTAAAAAGGAGTCAAAGAACACAATAGCTATAACAAAACACCTTCCCGCGAACTATTTCATGGAAAATTACGCGCAAATTTTCACCTTTGACAGTTCTCGCAAGGGAAAGTAACTTGCTTAAATATCGAGTTTTCACAAGGTTTTAAAGTGTAATAACTCAATAGAGCCGAAGTTCATGAGTTATTAAATAGATTTTCTACATAAAATTAACTTCCCGCGAGGTTTTTCAGCGGAAAAACAATGAATGAAAATCTCACCTGAAAACAGGTTAAGATTGCTAATTATGAAATAATAGAACTTTCGTACAAAATAAACACACACAAAAACTAATTATTGAGCACAATACAATTAGCACAACTTAACTTAGTCTTAAGTAGCACTACACACAGGAAAAACACTACTGAAAACTCGCGACCGCGGAACCGCGAAAAGAAAACTATAAACATCGCGGAACTGTCAAATTTCATGTATTGCCAACATATGGCACATGAATTTAGGGTATTTTTTAATGAGGAATCCGATGGAGGTATTTAAAAAGTCCTAAAGTATCTCAGTAAAAAGATATTTGCTAATTTATGATTTCGCATATAACTAATGAGAAGAAAAGAGATAGCAAGTGGAAGTGAGATGAAGAAAAATACGTTCCACATCAATTTTTCTCAACATGGATGACAAGAATTTAATTGCGCCATGTTATAGCACAATTTGGATATTTAATTTTCATTCAGATAAATTAAATTATGATGGAGATCTTTTTGTGAGGAAATATAGATGACTAAATTCCGCATCGAATTAAATTAATTTATGTTGATGAAAACCAAGGCATTCTGAGTAATTGGCATTATGGTTGCGGGTTCCACACACAAAAATGGCGGTTCAAACCCTATATAAAGCCGAGCATTTGCATGGATCGCTCTCTTATATTTTTCCAAGTCAAGCAGTCTAGATCGTGGTATAGTGTTCAAGTTTAGTTTTTTTTTTTGAGTTTATTCACTTGTGCAAATCGTGAAATTAGCTTATAATCTACTTATGGTAAGCATAAGCTCTCATGCGATTTTTTGGTGAAGGGAAGCAATCATAGTGACAATTGTGTTAAATTTATTGTGCGTTAACAACAACATTTGTTAAGAAGATTAATTAAACATTTTCTTTTTTTTTATTCTTTTTTATTAAAATTAGATTTCAGTGATAACAGTTTTTTATTAATAACGTAAATTACCTTGTACAGAACAATCCAAGACAGTTATTCCTATACTTCTCAGTCAGAGTCAAGCTGGAATATACCTGCGAATTGTTCTCTTGTTTGCATAAATTGTATTTGCATAAATATTTTATTAGAAATAAATTAAATTTATCTTGTTTAAAACATATTTCAAGACAGTATTCCTACACTACTCAGTTGAGTCAAGTTGGAATATATATGCGGAATTGTTTTTTGCTCATGTTGAAATTTATAAACCTAGATTTAGTAATATATTATTGAAATATCATAGACTAATCATAGATAAGTGTCTCGCTTTAATTTAGAGTGCTTAAGTTAACTTCAAATGAATTACAAATTAAATCGAATGTATCTCTAATTATATGCGTTCTGATTTTAATATACCGCTACACTAACATAATCCACCTGTTTAGCATCACCACATGTGGCTTGTGAACGGTTCTACAGTAACTGTTCCATTACACACGTGCCGGAATTGCGGTATTAATAAATAATACGGGAATTTTACATCAGCCTATTATACGGGCATATGGTGTGACCTTTTCCCATATCGTTTTATAGTTTCAGGAACTAATTATTGCAATTTAAATTGTTTGGTGTTCTTACAAGAACCAAGCTACTTGCATATATTTCCATCTCCAATCAATTTCCGTGTCATCATCGATATCAGCAAAAGCTTTTTTTTGTTATATTTAACGCAAATAGTTTTTGCGATGTCCCTAAGAGTCCGTCGTGAAGTATTCTGATATACTTTAATGATCTCCGTCGTAAGGGTAGAGACAAAGAGACAGTATTCTTTTCTATCAAATTTTTTGCCAGAAAAAATTTTATCACATAGTGTTAATGGAAGTTTATCAAATGGCACTTTGAAGCCATTATCTGAAGAGTTTTCTCCAGTTAGCAATTCATTATAGTCTGTTACAAATGATCCCAACGATGTTAAACTAGATGGATGTTCGATAAACAAAATGTTGACCGAGCTTTTTATAATAAATATTTCACTGCAATAATGTTCCAAGGTTTCTGCGTCCTCAACGAGCGTTCCGTCTTTTAGAGTGATTTCATCTCCAACTATACCTTTTACTGAAGCTAAAAAAGAAATACTGAAACTTTTTTTGTAAATATAATACCTAATATTTGCTATACCTTCAGCTAATAATTTCTCGATAGTCAAATCACCTTCAATTTTCACCATCTTTTTTACGGTGCCTGTGCTGTCCCAAATCTTGATAAAATACATAATGATTATTATGCGTTTGTTACTTCTGAAAGATTCATAATACAATGCCTTTTTGAAGACATTGCAGAAATAAAGTAATATTATGATGAAAAACTGCTACAGCACTACTCCTACACTCGCTGATTAAACTCACGAGTCAGCAATGAATATCGATAGCACACCTGATGACGAAAATCCAGAATAATGCTACTATATAATAAAACTTCACTTACATGTGATAAAACTCGAGAGTCAACAATGAATATCAGTAGCACAGCTGACGACGATAATCCAAAATAATGCTTATATATAATAAAACTTCACGTAATGTAAGGGTCCGCCAAATAACTTTTTTTTTTTTTTGAAAATGCTATAAAAAAAAACTACTGAATATTTTCTCAAATTTCTTTTTTTATTTGAAAGTACAATCCTTCCGGTTAATAATGGAAAATAATTTCATTCAAATGGCTGCCTCGGCTGGCCATGCAGTAGCCTACACGCACATTATCGATTGTGTGCAGCTGTATTTCACCAATGGCTTCACGAATATTGTCCTTTAAAGCGTCAATTGTCTCTGGCTTGTCGGCGTAGCACTTATCTTTGAGGGCACCCCACAAATAATAGTCCAACGGTGTCAAATCGCTCCGAGGTGGCCAAACGACATCAGCTCTGCGGCTGATAATGCGATCTTCAAAAACAGGGCGCAAAACATCGAGTGTAGCTTCGGCTGTGTGGCACGTAGCGCCGTCCTGTTGAAACCAAATGTTGCCAATATCCTCCTTCAATTTTCCTGAACAAAAATTCGTTCAACATGGCCCGATAACGATTGCCATTGACTGTAACGGCCACTCCTTGCTCATTTTCGAAGAAAAATGGCCCAATTATGCCTCTGGACCAAAATCCGCACCAAACAGTGACTTGTTTTGGGTGTATCGGCTTTTCAATGTATGCGTGCGGGTTTTCTGTGCCCCAAATGCGACAATTTTGCTTGTTTACATACCCGCCAAGATCAAAATGAGCTTCATCCGAAAAGATGATTTTCTTGGCAAAATCGGCATCTTCTGTAAGTCGATCGCAGGCCCACTCAGCGAAGCGAAAACGCATTGGATGGTCAGTTGGCTTCAACTCCTGAACCAATTGGACTTTGTATGGCGTCATACCAAGATCTTTATGCAAAATTCGTCTTAATGATGTCTCCGAAATGTTCAATTGTTGAGAACGACGGTGAATTGATATTGATGGCGCTTCACGCACACTTTCTGCCACACAATCAATATTCTCGGGTGTACGCACTGTTTTTTGCTTTTCACGCTTTGGTTTATCGATGATGATGCCAGTTTCTTTCACTTTTTTCACAAGATAACGAACATACGGAGCTGACGGTGCTTCTCTTCTTCCAAAATCCGTACGCAATTTTCGCACACATTCTGCAACATTACCATGATTTTCAAAGTAATGTCGCAATATTTCCCAGCGTTGTTCAAGCGTATACACAACCATATTCGTTCAGCGGAAGAATAAAACTAATTATCTGTCAAATCAGACATGAGCTAAGTGTTACCATTCACGAAATAAGCACTAGTTGAAAAAAAAACGTTAGATGGCGGACCCTTTATATGTATACTCTTATTTATATGTAATTATTCAAACACCGCAACGAGCACTCAACCATCCGACCAGCACAATATGTTATTGACTGTACTCTAATTCCTATTTGAAAAATAGCTGTGCAAAATGCAAATACCAAAATAACGTCACTCACCTGCACTAATTTATAAAATTCCGGCGAAATTGGATGTTAATTGTTTACGCAATAAATGAACTTAATGATGAACATATCTGTGCAAGTGCAGCCAACAGGTTGACGAAATGGGATTTCCATTCCACACTATAGTAGTCAATTGCATACAAGTTTGTGATCTATGTATTGCGTTCGTCGATCGAAAAAATACCATGCGCCATCATGACTGACTGTTTTGTGTATGTGAATGGGAATTGGGAATAAATAAAAACTCTACTGCTGCTGGGTTGGAAATTAGTAATGGAAACTTGGAATGGACACGCACGGTAGCAAAGCATATTAGATTTCTGGTGCTGCCAAGTTTAAATTATGAATGAGGGAAAAAAAATTGCTGGAAAAATTATTGGTTTGCTGGGATGCTGAGAAAAAAATAAATTGCTTAAAAAATCCAGCAATTGCTGGGAGGCTGGCAACGCTGGTTATAACAAACTAATTTCTGTTCAAGCACAAATAGAAACAAGACGGTCGCGTGGCGGAAAGAAACAGAACGAGAGATTCTTGCGTAGAAGAAGTACATTTTCTTTCACATAACATCGATAGACAATGTTTTGGTTGGTGCAGCGAAAGAAAGAGAAGTAACATAATCTCTACTATAAATTTATCAATTTTCAAGAATTTCTGTGCACAATTCACTGTTTTTGTGTAATATTTGGCAGAATCTACTGATGCTTATGTATATACATTATGTATAACACAAACTTTAGCTGTAAATGGTATGTTTTCTTGGTTTAGCATATTTGATTTCCTCTTCTACAGTTCTCTTTTGGAAAAAATTAATTTTTCAGGATGGTCAAGGTATACAAAGTGTGATGCATGAAACGCGCAAAACAGTCCCTAAATTCTAGATATTTTGAATAACGTAAATATAAAGCATGAAATACTTTATATTTTGTATATAAAATTGTAAGCTATTAGTGAACCTACACTAAAAAATATACAATGTTACCTACATTGTTGTCTCATTTTCTAATAGTTAGGTAAATTTTGCCAAAATCTAGTGAAATTTTACAGGTTTACATAATTTTAGGAGATTTTACGCAGAAAGGCGAGAAATTTAGAGGTTTTATATGAAAAATTCATAAAAATACACGAATTTTATACAAAAAACGTGAACAATTTTTATGTAATGCTACAGGTTTTTTTACTTAATATACGTAAGGACAAACTATATGCATTGGGCTTAGAATAAGTAAGCTGCGCACAAGTAAGACGTAAGATGCGAGCCACTATGTTATATTTATTTTTGTAAATATTTTATATATCCTTCAATTATATAATATATAAAACGATAAGCTTTATGCATAATAAGTAATGAGGCAGCTATAGTTTTACATATTATTATTGTTTTCTGTCTCATTTTCTTTCTTCTAAGTTATCATCTTCTTACAAAAATCTCTTACTAACTTGTATTGTTTTATACATTTACTTAGGTCGATGTCTGATATCATTTCATATCTATTTAAGAAATTTATAAATAGATACATACATATACTGGTATGTCGTATATAGTTGCATGCCCTCTTAACGAATGAAATTGACTTATTTGGACACACACTACAACCATTTTACCAATAACGGTGTAGAACTATGGTGCTTACATCTAGTACATAGATTTCAATCTATGAATATATATTTTGTAGCTATATTTATGGAGTTTGAAACTATATAAAAAAATCTACTTTATAGTCCTCTAAACTATTACATTCTATATGGATTTCTTTCATCGTACTCTAAAAGTACTCTGGTATAAGTAAATACGGTGTTCTTTAATTTGTCTCAATAAACCGTTTACAGAAATCATTATCTAAAATTTAAGTTTGAGGTTATGTTTGTGCTGCTACTAATTTGAATATGTAATTAGATATAATTACAAAATTTTCAATTTAGTACCTGTTTCCAATAAGTGTGATATAAATTTATCTGCATCAAACTCGTGAATACTGCCATCCATAAGGAAATAAATAATTTTTTTTATTTTTGTTTTAATATGGTAGGTATATCAGATGGCAGACACTTCTGGATACTTCATTCCAAAAATTTCAAACTTATGTGGGGTTTAAAGGAATCGTTTGGTATTATGCACCCAGAAAACAAGAATATGAACGAACGACATTCCGGAATTAAAGGTGTTAAGTCCCAATGTGGGTTTAATCATATGAAGGGGCAGGTTCCGGTTTTAAAATAATAAAACAGGTTGATTTTCAAAATGTCAAAATTCAATAATTTATTTTATCACAAAATGCTTCTTAAACTAGGCAATTCAGGTGTACTTATAAACAACTCTAATAAAATTCCAATTTATAAATTCATTACCTCTACCTTCACAATTTGTATTTAATACTAACTATTTTCTTCGTCGCTGATACTTTTAATTCTCTATCTGCAATGAGAGAAGGAAAAATTATTATTAACAAAAAAATAAAAATAAAAAATAAAAAATGTGAGGTTAAGTTAGCTGGAATGATCGTCCTGCTCATGTAGCTTATGGCTGGGGTCTAAGAACTCCTAATAGGATGCTGAAAATAATATTTGAATACTATTAAATTTTTGAGATTAGTAATATAGGGTGCAATACTTCCTTTGGATTTTTGTTAATCAAGGCTTCATATTTCTTCAGCAGTACCGATCTGCCTTGTGGCTCAGTCAAAACTAAAGTGATTTGCTACTTCCAGCAGCTCGCTATTTATAGGCAGAAACACAATGGGAGTTGTGTCTGTCGGTGGCTTTAACAATGAAGTCCTGCAACTTTGTATCATGGCGGCGTGCAGCTGCGTGTAATATTTCCTTTCCTCTTGGTTTTGTATACATTAAGAGTCGAAAATACGTCATTTTGTGGAAATGTATACATCAGCGGTCAAACTACATCATCCCGTATGTGTCAACTTTTTAATTTAAAATAATTTGTGTTTTCTGTACTGTCACCATGGTATGGACGAAATGTCGGGAATTTTATGGCAGCTGCAGCTGTAATATTGACTGAGTGTTGCAACATCGCAAAATTTCATGTTTATTGACTTCGTGGGAGGAAGGTTATGGGAACATATGTGTAAGTTTTTAAATTTATAGTTTTTTGTTCCGAGATGAAACAAACCGAATTCAAAATGGAATGCCCTAGGGTGATGCGGATCGATCCGTAGGTTTTGAGGGACACCCGGCTGTTATGTATCAAGGGCCCTATCAATATATATATATATACACTCACCACTGACAAGGCACGTATCCAATGAAAGAAAACACTGTTTTATACGTGGTTTCGTTTTGTTTTCAATTTAGTGTTCCTTTTAACTTTACATGTTAACGTATTTTAAACTGATACTATTACATCTGTTATCCAAACTTTCAAATACTATCTGGTTTTATTCCGGTTGTACTATTCGATCAGTTATTCATTCGGATATACTATCTCGTTTATTGACCTTATACTAACCGCCCCGTTAACCAACCTTTTCGCTACTTCTTCGAGACAAAATCTTAAAATCCACTGTTCTTGACTTAGACTTTTTTAATCTCCAGTCTCGTTGTACAGGATAGGAAAACGCTTAATTAGCATTGCTATACTGAGAAAAGAATTTTCGCTGGACATGTTTGAATAGGTCTCTTGGAGAAGTGATTCTAAAATTTTCAAGATTGGTACATAATGATAAAAACATTCTCTGTGGATATGATTTCTTCCTAGATATATCTCGACAGGTTCGACATAAGAAAATTCGCTCTTAAAAACTCTAAACCACTTGTAAGATGTATCTAAATTATTTAGGGCCTCTTCAATTTCAGGACAAACCACTATACCCCGCAAGGAATTTTGAAAGTTCATAAGATTATTATTTTTACAGAAACCCAATAATTTATTCGCATGTACACTTGAAATCAAGTTATGAAAATTTTTGAACTCATTCACAAAGTACTGTATTACTTCTTCTGATACATTGAATTTGGTCCTTAGTTTGAGAAAAAGCAATGAAAGGGATTTCTTCAATGCCTTTGGAATCATTTGAATAGGAAAATCGATTTGAACTGAAGGAAGTTCCGGCTCCAGGATGTTGTATCTCTCGATTTGTACTTCGTTTGCAGCTCTTTGCACGTCGGAAAATATTTTATGTTTCCTAAAAACATGACTGTGAAAAGAAGTTTTAATTTTAAACACTTTTTCACAATTTTCAACGGGGCAATGCACTAGTTCTTCACTGAGAAAATGTAAGGATTCATGATTTACAATTATTTTAAGCGAACGACAAGAAAATCCACATGATCCTTGCTTACAAAAAAAAATAACCTATTAGAATAAATAATACTTTCGCTTTGATAAGGATGAAAACGGAAGCAGTGCGATTTAAAGGCGAAATATTTAGAAAACGTTTTACCACATCCTGGTTCTACACATTTAAAAGAAAAATTATTTCTCAATCTATGCATGTACAAATGCTTGTTATAATCTTGAACACTTGTAAATTTAATTTCGCACTCTGAACAAATAATAAAAAAATTACTTTGACAAGACATACCTTCACACAGTAAGAAAATTCCAAAGCTATAAAATGATATATAACACAACACAACACCTTAAAATTATCTTTAATATTCAGAAAACTTAGGGAGCAAACTAATAACTTCAAAGTCCACCGAAAAAGTGATGAAATAACTGATTCCGGCTAAACAAGAGTAAACATGCACAATTTTTCCCCTTTTTCAATGGAATTTTAAATTTTTGGTTTGGAAAATAGCATCCATGTGGAATTTTACATTGATTGTGTTGTAAAATTAGCATGCAGCATTGCCAATTCAAACTGTTCAGCATGTAAATTTAAATTTTTATAGGAATTTTCAATTTTCAATGGATTATTAACATGGTCATCCTCTAATATTACACGGATAAAGCAATGTACATGTTTTTCATGTATTTTTAGATAAACGTGTTTAATTAATACAAAAGAAAACTTAAACTTTTACCACATTAAATGTAGTGAAATTGTAATAATTTTTTACTGTGTACCTTGCAGGAAATGGAGGGAGTGTATTCAGGTCGAAAAAGCGTCATATAGTTACAATGTTTTTCTAAGAACAATGAAGGAAGGAAAAGTGCGTAGATGAAAAATATTTTGATTTGTGCATTATTTTAGAAGAAAAAGTAGATTATGTATAATAACGAGTTACAAATAAGTGAAGGCAAAGTAAAAGGAATCATCTTTGAATATGAAAAAGTTAATTGAAAAAAAAACACACACACTACGAGATATCTCGTAAGCGGCATAGAAATATTATTCACCGACGCCAGCTACGAGTTATCTCGTAGTGTTTTTTTTATTTTCAAATTACCGTAAAACCCATCTCCATACTATATCTGTAACTTAATATTTTTAGATTTTGCTGAATTCCGTGTTTTCTTTAAAATAAAATCTTGGCATCCAGGGCAAGAGACTCTAAATCTTTCTGGCAGTGAATGGATTAAAGCCACGTTTTAGCTAAAGATGTTCCGTAAAGGATTAAGGCTACATTTAGGCGAAAAATGTTTTGTTACAGCCCGTAAAACTGCTAGACACTCTTCGTGGTGGAATAATTCCTTTCGCACCTATTTAGTGATCAACTTAAACACGCTATTATTCTGCCTTTACTATTGACATTTTTATCAGAACTGCCTCCAAGCGATACCCTGAGGCATCAGTGTGAACAAAGATTGGTCGGCTAAAGTCTGCACAAGTTAATAATTGGCACAGAGATTAATGTATTTTTGACTACTAGTAATGAAATTCTGGAGCCCAAACAAACTTCTTATTTTTCTTGAGGAGCTGAGCTCCGTAATAGGTGCAAGTACGGAGGACAAATTTGGGACGAACCTTCTATACCAGGCTACTGTTCCAATAAACTTGAGTACTTCCATGACGCACTTAGGACTGGTTATATCCAAAATACTTTTGAGTTTTTCTGGGTCGACTTGAAGTCCCTTCTCACCAACGATCTCAAACTTCCTTCAACTTTGGGTAATTATTGTAACATCATGACATGTTCCTCTAAATATGCTGAGAGAACTCTATCGGCTAAACGTTACCATGTATGTAGCTAGAGAGTTCGTTAAGCCAAACGGCATACAACGGAATTGAAATAGTCCCTCCCTGGGACGGTGAAGGCGGTGTATTGTTTAGAGTCCTTTGCAATGGGGACTTGCCAAAGCTGACTTGATATCCAAGGAGGACAAATATCTGGGTTCCTCAGTTTGTTCAATGTAGCAGAGATATACGGTAAAGGCACTTTCACATCAAAAATAAGTACAGAAAAATGTAAACCGAAAAACTCAATTTATTCCACTTTAAAACCAGATTTTTATTCCAATGATTAATAAAATCCAAGGAAATAGGATAAACTTAGAATTTTACTGAGAAAATAGTTATATTTATTTTAGATTTTGAAGAAAAACACAACTTTTATGTTTTATCGGCCGAAAAACTTTTTCGGTGGAAAGATTCGGCCGATAAAACATCAAAGTTGTGTTTATCTTAAAAATCTGAAATATATATACTATTTTATTAGTAAAACTATTAGCTTATCCTATTTCCCATGATTTTATCAATCATTGGAGCAAAAATCTTGTTTCAAAGTGGAATAAATTGAGTTTTTCGGTTTACATTTTTTCGATTCTTGTGCCCCATTTGGACTTTAGTTAGTAAGTGATAGGGTTCAATTCTTCTCTTACTGGTTAGTCAAGACTTAATGCCGATTTATCGCCTCCGATCTGCCTTGTTGACCGCTCAATTTGCAAGTGATTTGCTACTCCCAACAGCTCGCTATTTATAGCCGGGAATACAGTAGGTGCTGTGCGTCTTTTGGTCGCCGTCGCTTTGACGCTATGCAACAGCAACGCGTCGTCATGGCGATTTTTGTTGTCCCTGGCGTGGTGTAGTGGAGATATCCATTAGTAAATGGAAGAAGAAGACAACGTACCAGCTGCCTGGGGTATATATGTCACTGGATCTTGATGGCGGCTGCCATGAAATGGTAAGATTTTCCTTATTTTTGTTTGGTTACAGTTATTAATGTACCTGTTTATATTTTCAGATTATAAGTACTGATGGTACTGAGGCCCTCGAGCAGGAATGCAGTGTATCGTGGGAGGCGGATTCCACGGTTAAGTAAGTAAAATTTTCATGTAAAAGTCTCAGATCATAATAACAATAATAACAATAAACATTTATTTCCGTACAAAGATTACAAAACCTTATTGTACAAAGTGAATTGGGGAAAAAAAATTATAAAAAGAAAAAGTATAAAATGAAACATAAAACTAAACTTAAAAATAAGATAAAAAGCAAGAGCAAAAAGTTAATTATAAAAACTTATGAATAAGCAAGAATGAGGCTTTTACTTTTGCTTGTATTATCATTAATTTGTTTTGTTTTCTTTTTTAGTTTTATTTATACAAGGCCAAAGGCCTAATTGGATACCGGCAATGCCAGGAATTGCGGAGGCACTGGAAGAAAATTTGCAGTAAGTGTTTTGTTTTAATTTTTTTATTTATATTTTTTAGAATGTTGTTCCGCGACGAAACATTACATAACAAAATACATGCATTCGAATTCGATATCTTAGCTCTGATAAAATCACTGCTATCAGTGACAAGAAGTAGATTAATTAGCTTGTAGGAAATAATTAAAAATGTAGAAGAAAAAATAAATAAGTTATTATAATTAATAAGTAGTGAAAAAAGGTGAATTTATGTTGAATTCTAAATTAGGAGCGAAATTTTTAAGTATCTATGTATGTTTTAACGAAGAGCTTGTCAGCCGACAGAACTACCTCCAACCACTTTCACCCGGAAAGAGATAGATACCGCATCCGACACCTCTTTGCTACAAAATCATCGTAGGACTAGCGTGGGTGGCTGCACAGCGAATAAGCCGCTAGCGATCAGCCGGCTTGGGGTGGTTGTTGCCACCCACATTCCTTGATGCTTGTTAAGCTGTGCAAACATCATCACGAAGATAGATCAGACAGACGGACGGACAGTAAAGAAAAGAACCTAAAAGCCTGGAAGGAAGAAAATTTATTTAATTAAATGCTGTAAAAAAAACGGAAGACCTCAGCAACGCCGAACAAGTTTTAGTTCACCCGGAGAGTTTTCAATGCTGAGAAGGCGAACGATCGAGAGAGAGAGAGAACGGAGAGGAGTCTCAGATGTTGTTGAGACCCCGGCTTTGGAATAAGTTGGGCCCAGACGCCCCCATCCGCCCTGGCTAAGCCTCCAAAGCCTTACCTCGACTTGCTTAGCCCTATGCGTCGTATGTGTCAGGGAATGATATCTCCCAAACGATCCGACAGCTTTCACCCTTCATATGCGAAATCACTCCCACATCATTAGGCAACCCTCAATTGAGCATACATTAATACGTCCAAAGGATTCAAGAGGGCTGGTCTGATGAGAAAGAAGAAAAGAAATGAACTGCGTAAATTTTTATTTCCTTTATATTTTGTGCACTTTTCCTCTTTTCTTGTTTGTTTTCCTTTTGCTTATTTTCTAAAAACAAAAAAAAAAACGACGAAATTTGGATCTATTAAGAGAAGCAAATGGTGAGATGAAAAAAAAAAGGTTTCGTTCTCTTTTTTGTTTCTAAATTGCAAAGCGAATTGACTATGCACTAGTTTTTATTTCTGTTTTCTTCTTTCCTTTTTTTTTTGTTTTATATTCCAGCATCAACCCCAACCGCCATTTATCTTTGACAATTGCTGAAAAATTTCATCTTAATGCTACTTAACATATGTCAAGGCCCTACTAACCTGATCTTATACTAAGTTGGTTCAGGAGACTTGAGCATATTATAGAACCAATATTAATCACAAGAAAGAAAAGTAAAAAAAATTAAAATAAAATCCAAGTTGCAAATCTTACACAAAATAACTAAATTTAAGAAATTGAGCGTGAACTTACTTTACATAATGTCTACTAACATGAGCGGAGAGTTCCCTCGCTGGAATAACCTGGAGCTGATGGGGTGCACCTCTTACTGTTCTACGCGTACCGACTGGATCACTTCTGCTTCCGGTTTGGTTGACTCTTGTGGGTGCATTGACCTCTTTTTTTTATTTGTTTTTTATTTTGATTGATTTTATATTGACCTCTTTTTTTTCACACTTACAATTTTCCACACTTTCTTCCTTACGTGGTGGGGTTCTGCCGAAGCCTGACAAGATGAAGAGCGGACTTAGAGCCAAAACAGTTACTGTCCTTACTCGTTATTAAAACAAAAATGTTTTGTTCTTGTTGAGAAAAAAAAAACCATCCACACACAGGCCTCTGCGAGGAAAACTGTCACTGAGGAATGCGCAACCAAACAAGCAAAACAAAGGTTAAATGTTCGAATAGTTCGTTGGAGGTACAATTAATGCATCTAGGGTGAAAACGGCACTCACTCTGCACAGGTTGGTGCCCACAAAAGCGTATTGCCTTTCAACTAGTTTAATTTTGTCATGACCACTAATTACAGGCATCTGCGCCCGCAGCGAACATTCCCTTTGAGGAACAGATAAGTATTTTATCCAAATAATCACTAAATTTTATCATAATAATCCCTTCACTAATTACAGGTGAGCTACTTGACCACAGAACTTTCTACTCGAGGAATAGGTAAATTTTTAATTCGCACAGTCGCTAAATTTTATAATAAAAATCCTTCCTATTTACAGGTGAGCTGCTTGACCAGCGAAAATCATAGTCTACAACAGGTAAGTTATTGTTCGGAATAATCACTAATTTTATATTTTAATCTCTTTACAGGTGAACTAAGCACGCAACATAAAGAGATTTGCCACGAGTAATGCACAGGTAAGTTATTGATCAAATATAATCACTATTTAATCCTTTAGTCGCTTTACAGGTAAACTAACTACGCAGTTCAAACAAGCGAAGTTACTGTCCCAAGTAGCCTTGTTTTCAGTCCTTCACCTTCTCTTGACATACCCATCAGTTTACTTGCGCCAGTATGAAAACGAGTTCCACTCACTTCAACTTTTTAACGAAGTGGAACCTGACAAATAGTCAAATTGAGTGTATTTTCTGCAATTGGTACACGTTTTGATGTGTG
This sequence comes from Dioctria rufipes, assembly GCA_963924295.1. Classification (NCBI taxonomy): domain Eukaryota; kingdom Metazoa; phylum Arthropoda; class Insecta; order Diptera; family Asilidae; genus Dioctria; species Dioctria rufipes. The sequence goes on along the minus strand of OZ002740.1, from coordinate 335,316,020 downwards.
TAGTCATTTATAATATCATCTGGCGTGGAACTTGTGAAATGTGAAGATATTTATTTTTGAGAGAAAATGGTTTCAAGTTAAAAATTACATATTGAAAAGGTCATTAATTCTGCAGCAATGTAATTAAGGGCAATTTCGGAGGAAAAATTCTAAGAAAAAAGAAGGTGCGAGTACGTTCCTGGCATATTGATTGCTAAGGAATAATATTTTAGCTTACGTAATTATCTTTAAAATTTACGAAATTTCTTACTGAAATATAAAAAGCACACTTTTGTATAAAAGCGCAAACACAAATGTGCTGACATTTTACAAGTTGTTATATCTTTATTAATCAACGCACAAACAAAATTGATAACTACAGTTTTTATTCTTCATTCACAAATTTATTCACGAGAATACAAAATTATTTATCGTACTAAAGATATTACTTTTACTACGCGATCTGTATCTAATGAAATTTAAATAAGCTCTAAAAATGTTTTAATTACACAAAAGATTTAGATTGAATTTTTTGAGCGGGCCTCACCAGGCACAACACGCGCAATCATCATATTTGCTGAATCAATTGAAAGTTGATTATACGACCGTGTGGGTGTTGTATTTATATAAAATGCAAGCGAATGAATTTGAGGGTTTGGACGAAATTAAATATCTTGCAAGTGAACAATAAAATTACACCTTCGAACTAAAACTTTCTAATATAATTTTTTAAACGAACATTAAAATACTCTTTTTACCAAAAATCCAACTCAATGCTTAAAAACTCAAATTGGGAGACCCGAGATCACGCCGCTTTTTCGTTTAAAAATCAACTCAACTCTTGATCACACTCATCGTGACCAAGAGCCGTCGTTCAGGATAGAAAATGCTAAATTGCATTTTCTTATCCTGAGAAAATTTTACTTTTTCAATTCTGGACTTGTTCAAACATGTCCAGAATTATTCACGTTGGACGATGGCTTCAAAAATGTAATCTTACGCTTTTAAAAACATCAGCCACCGTCCCGTCGTTTGAAATCGCGGCGCGCATATAGATATACTATTATTATTATTATTATTTATGTTTATTTACATATAAACCATACATTAAGATAATACAGTTCTATCTCTCTTTTCCTAAAATTAAGTATTACCACTCTATGTTATGATTGCACAACGGGTTTTAGCATAAATTTTAACGCTAAATAGAAAACTGCTACAAAAAGGAATACAAAAACTACTTAAAATAAAATAAAAAAGGAAATAAGCTTCTGTACAGATATAAAGACAAAAAATAAACTAGGACAATGACTATGGTGTCGTCTGTCCGAATCTGGCAATAACGTGATATGTAAAATTTCCGAATTATGAGTCTTTTCATATACGATAGATCAGTGCGCTTTAAATGATACGCGACGATTCCGAAGGAGTGCAGACTGTAATAGGAGAAAAGTGTACGATAGTTATGATAACTATATCAATATGTGGACTACTATGAATTATATTCCGCAATTAGAATATTTTTATACTTCAGAGCTGACTTTGTATACCGGTATAAAACGTCCCAGTCTTCACCGTTTAGCAATGCTATTGTTTCGTTATTGTTCAGGCGATCTTTTTGGAAGTGTATTCTTCTGAATTCAGCTAGGATAGGGCATACTGCCAGGAAATGAGTCAGATTTTCTTCTTCAGACATGTTGCATAATGAGCATAGCGAACTCACTGACCTGTTTCATGGAGAGGTATTTAGTGATATTAACCCCCCCCCCCCTACATTTGATAATATACCTTATCTTTTCCATGGTATAATTATCCTTGAAATAGCGTCGCCCTGCTCATAGTTTAACGTGCTATATAGTTCATGCCTTATGCTCTCTCTGCCCTTTGCAATTTTCATTTTCACAAGAAAGTCCTCCTCCTTATCTAAAATATCCTGTAGTGTTTTCGCAATATTATCTAAATCTATGTCTACATTGAACTGAGTTCCAAAATCCTGCCACTTTTCAAACCAAAGAATCTCAGTTGTTATGATTTTCCCAGCTAAGATTTTAGGCAGTCTATTATCAGGTAGTTTTGTGAGTACTTTATGCATATACATAAAGTGGGATTGCAGTGTGTAAACGTAAAGATCGGGAGCACTCAACTCCAGGCTAAGCATATAGTTCGGCGTAGTTTTTGGGAGACCCACAAGTTTCTTAAGAAAATACTGTTGCAATTTCTTTACTTCCTCGGATTGACTGTATCCCCATACTTGGCTTGCATAACACATTATCGAGCGCGCGACAGCGTCAAATAATTGCAGTTTTGCCGTATAGTGGGGATAGATTTGCTGCACATGAAATGACCCCAGACCGCATTGATCGAGTTTTTGGCACACTCAAGCTTGTCTGCTAAATGCTTCTTGAAGGATAAGCCCGCCGTCAAGCAGAAACCCAAATACTTGTAAGAGATTACAGTTTCTATTGGTATTTCTCCTAGTTTCCAGATTTCATCCATTCGCAGTCTCCCTCCTTTGCGGAATACCATTGCTTTAGTTTTATCGTGATTTATTTGCAGGGACCATACCATGCAATACCTCTGCAGATTGTCGATCATATTCTGCAACACGTGGGGGCTGACTGCAAGCATTAGCAGGTCATCAGCATAGAGGAGAATTCTTACATGCAAATCATCGATATTTATTCCACCGCACAAAGCCTCATGCAAATCGTTTACATATAAGGAGAACAATAATGGGCTCGCAGGACACCCCTGCTTAAGACCTGTTTGTGTGGCGAACCAATGTGACAGTGCCGTGCCGTTCCATACAGAAGCTTTTGTATCATGATAGAGACTTTCGAGCACTTTTATAAATTTAGTCGAGACACCTGCATTATACAATTTATAGAAAAGCATGTTTCTGTTTATAGTATCAAACGCTGCCTTAAAGTCTACGAAACAAGCGTAAATCTTCTTTTTTCCTCCATTCCAGGCTAAATTAATTAGGTTTATTAAATTGAATATATTATCTGTTGTGGAGTATTCTTTCCTGAACCCTGCTTGGCATTCCAACAGAATATTATTCTCTTCCACCCATTGTTGTAATCTGTTTGTTAGCACACTTATAAACAATTTTGCGACCGTATTGATAAACGATAAGCCCCTATAGTTGGACGCCATGTTAGGGTTGCCTTTTTTGTGAATTGGAAAGATTATGGATCTTAAAAAGGATTCAGGCACTAGTCCTTGTTCGTAGATATTGTTAAACGTAATAGTTAACAGTTCCATAAAGTTTGGAGTTGCATTTTTAAGAAACTCATAAGGCACACCATCATAACCGGGGGCCTTGTTATCTTTAGCTTTTTGCAGTACACTTAATATTTCCTCCAAGTCCACGGGCCGATTCAAATATGGCACTGCAGTGAACGGCTTCGCATATTGAATATTAGTTTGATTAATCAGAGGGTTTAAGAGTTTATTAAAGTGTTGGAGAAAGTCGGAACTCGTAATTGAGGAACCAATAATATGCTTCTTCCCTTGTATTTCTCTACAAATGGACCACCATTCTTTGCTATCATTCACGAGAGACAGGCGCATACTCAGCTTACAAAAATAAGACTTCTTTTTTTCTCTGCATAGTTTCCGGAATTTCTTATTCTCATTAAGATATAATGATTTCACAAATTCTGAGTTTGTTTTTCTGAACTTGTTTAAAAGGCTGAAGTAAACTTTACGTGCCCTATAGCATTCGCTATCGAACCATTTGTTCTTGAAACCTACTGCAGTGGCAGACGTACGGTGAACAGCGGACATTGAGATAGCATTTATCATATGGTCGATATGGTATCCTTACTTTTCTTCGAAAATACATTTCTTCGAAAATACATTTCTTCGAAAAACTTTTCTTCGAAACGACATTTCTTCGAAAATGCTTTTCTTCAAAATACTCTTCTGCGAAACATTTCTTCGAGAATTTCGTTTATTTGATAGCAAATTGTTCACTTTCACTTTTAGCGCTATCCGAGGCCAACGACGAGGACGTAGTGAAATTCTGGCCCCATTTTTTTTTTGTTTTTTAAAGTTTTTTTTTTGTTTTCTTTTGTTTTTTATTTTGTTTTTTGTTTTTTTTTGTTTTTTTCTTGTTTATTTTTTGTTTTTTTTTGGTTTTTTTCTTTTAATTTAAGATAAGATAAAAAAATAAATTCATTTCAGAAGAAAAGTTTAGGTAATCATAAAATAAAGTTAAATCAAAATAATACGAGCTTTAAATAATTATATTATCAGCAATACTTTCCAGATATTGTTTTCTATCAAAATCATTGTATTGTGCAACAATGCGACGGATTCTTTCTCACATACTAATATATATTTTTTTTGTGGAAGATCCTGGCTCTGTACCTGAAAATATTTGTTGTAGGATAACTTCTTAAAAATTCTATAAATTTCCATATAGATGCATGATATTGACCTATCAATTCATTAAACCCTCGGTGCCAACCTTCAATGTGGTTATTTGTCTTTGGCAGGTCCAAACAATTGTAAAGATTCCATTGACTTACAGGAAATCTACCTTGTTTTTTCTTTCCTAACAAATCAAAATAACCAATAAATTCTTTGCAAAAGTATTCCATAAATTCTTCGAGTATTTGTGGTACGTTTTCTTGTAATAAAAGAAAATACTCTTCGACGTCGTTTTCCTTAACATAAGCTAGGGCTGCTAAGCATTTTATTTAACGAGCAAATTCTGGATCTTTGTCGTAATTTGTCTTAAGTCCTGTGCTTTGCAAATGCCTATAAATGCATTGTTTGAAATGGAAGTTGCAAAGTCGAATAGCGACCCCCGAAAAAACATGTTGGTATGCATTAATTGCAGCTAGTTCGAGATCCGTCAAAACACTCGTAGGATTTAAGTTTGGTTCAAGTTCTTTCAACATGGAAAATAATTGAATGTAAGTCAATTGGGATTTATTAGGTAAGAGTGCCATTACAGTCGGAATAGTTACATTATTAATTATAATGCGTATGGTATAAAATTGTGCAAATAGCACTGGACACACTTTGAATGTTCCATCGGAGAACCAATTCCCATATTGGGACATTAAGTGAAGATTTTTCTTTGTGGAGAAAATCAGAATTCGATTTGGAACTTTACCACTATCAAAAAGCAAAAACATCTCACCTTTTGTAGTGACTTTAAAATCATCGCCGATTACCATTTCAGAACAAGACTTTGGGTCTGATCTTAAGAAACCAATTTCTTTAGATCTTACTCGACGCACTGTTTGCTTCATAGTTGCAAGCCTTGGTAGTTTGCAAGCAACGGAATCAGGCACGTCTGCATACGCAGATGACACAAGTGGATGAGGTTTGATGCCTACATTTATGATTGCCTCAGTTTTGACCGAATCAACCACATTTTGGGCTACTATTTTTGCAGCATCTGAAGCGTGATTGTGGGCGCCTAAAATTTTTGGAATGGAGCTGTGATTAGTCCCTTGCTCTGCAGTTGAATTTTTGGAAATCTACACATTTCCAATAAACAGTATTATTGTGTTTCTTATCTTTATAATACATATATCCTTCAATTAGAAGCCTAGGTTTACCTTTTGAACTATTTAAAAATTCCATACTTTGCGAAGACATTATAAGACAAAATCAAAAATGATTTATAAAATAACAGCAAAAAGTAACAACTTTAAGATAACGATTAAATATTTTTTTTTTAAGATTTTCCGCTGTTTTCTAAATTTGAAATTTTTGCAATGTTTACTATGATTGAGACAACGGCACACTGAAAGTATTGTATCTGAAAAGAAGTCCAGTCGGCCACCAAAGTGATTAAAAATTCTGCCGAAACATTTTCTGTAAATTTCTAAGAAATGAATGCTTATTTCTCTTCTACGCTCATAAAAATTTGTTAGTGGTCCAAGCACCCGTTGTCGGTCTCCAATAATGCATAACAATTCTAAGGAAAAAATTTCCAGTAAGTTTCTAAGAAAAAATTTAGTGCATCCCTACATCAGGTCGAGGCGTATATATGTTACGTAAAAGTACTTTTGTCCCGAAAACAGAACACGGTTTCAAGGATGCACGCTGAAATTGTAACCACAACTGCAGCTGGCGTAGCTCCATATACTATAATCAAGCAACTGGTTGGTTTCATTTTCCACTGAATTTTGTACTGCACTCATTCATTCATAGCCGAAGCCTGGGGGCCTGGGTATCGGTTTCTGTTATTTTTCCATTATTGAAATCGAAAGATTATTTTAGTATTTTTTGCACTTTGCACTTTGCTACAATCAATGGTTACATGAAATTTAAAATGGGTTTTTTAGAAGAAACCGTTACATGGTTTTGAAAATAAATTTTCTTCGAAACGACATTTCTTCGAAAACATATTTCTTCGCGGCGAAGAAATATGTTTTCGAAAAAATGCGTTTCGAAGAAAAGTTTTTCGAAGAAATGTATTTTCGAAGAAATGTCGTTTCGAAGAAATGTATTTTCGAAGAAAAGTAGGTGAATCGGTCGATATTAACTTCACTAAGTGGGACAGTTTCTTTTATATGTTTAATTTCGTTGTCTAGTTTACTGTGGAACCTGTCAACTCCCTGCAGGCACCAGTTCAGTTTAGCTAGTGGGGCTAAAGTTTCGTGCGGAGCTGGGGCTGAACGCTTTCGGGTTTGTAAATGAACCCAAATCGGCATATGATCTGAAAAGTTAAGACTTTCCACTTTGAAGCATTCAATCCTATAGGTATACATACAATGCATTTATGCGGCGCGCGTTTCTTATTACGAAAGTTTTTATCGTAATATGTATGTACGTATGTACAAACATATTGAATTTTTCGCGGCAAATTGTACTTATTTGTTACTTAAATTGTTGAAATGACAAATTTTGCTGAAGGCAAAATTTGTCGTAGAAATTTTTTAAGTAAAACGACGTGGGTTGTAAACTGAAACTCGTTTTATGGGAAAAATTTTATGAGTTGTTTGGAATGTGAAGGAAATTGCTGATGCAATTTCCTTCACCCTTTTGGGAAGATAAACTAATCATGTTTTGTACATGATTAGTTTATTGAATTTTATAATTTATGATTTTTTTTTCTCTTTTTTTCCAATTTTAGGTGCAAGATTTTTGTAAAGCTACCCATTTATACATATGTATATACATATGGTACATAAATGTACCTAGGTTTTTATATATATAACAATAATAGAGATTTTCCGTATTAACCATTGCGAATAAATTTCGGAGAAAATCTCGATCTTCCTTCCCCATTCTTTCCTCAAACTCCTGCTACTGCATTTGAAAGCACTTTTGCTCATTCAAAAAATCTTCCTGCAGACGAGCTTTGTTTTCTTCCCCTTTTTCTGCAGCATGATGTAGAGCTTTCCCATATGCGTTCCGACCTAAACGAAATATAATTGTCAATAGAAGAAACACGCATTTTGTTTAAATTTTAATACCACCCAGTACGAGAAAATATGTTCGTATTATTTTTCCAGGCGCCAACGTACTAAAAAGTACTAAATTGTTTTTCATACATAAACATACATAACACTTATATCTCACTTTTTTACTTTCTTTAGTGTACTTTCATAAGAAGAAATATAGACATTGAGAAAAAACAAGGTTACAAAAAAATACATAATTTAAACGCATTTATGATTTTATTTTTAATTTATTTATTTAAATAAAAACATTTTCAAACAATTTCGCTTGCTTTATTTACATCTAAAAACTTACAAAATAAAAAAATCCAGGTTACAAAACATATCTACTTTCCAAGTAAAACAAGTGATAGCAAACAAAAATATTTATGTTTACGAAATCATAATTTTTACGCTTCTGTATCACGAATCACGATTGATATATACACCTTTGGGTATTTATATTTCAGTCTAATACTTATGTCTCCAGTCCAGAATGTTTTCTGGGTATTTTTAGCTTGAAAACTTTTAATAAAAGTTGTCGACGACTAAGAAATTAATTTTTTTGTTTTGTTTTTTAATCAATTTAATTTAATAGGTTTCAAATACATTTTTGGAGTAGAGAAATCTCTTATGCTACACAGAAATAATTCTGAAGATATCAATTACAGTTAATAATCAATGTGTGTATGTACATATTTTATTTTAATTTTAAAAGATTTTTTGGGTGGTATTCATGTAAAATTATCTCTATCGTTGCCTTGTTCTTTTAGCAAATATTTGGCAAACATTATGGCATCAAATGTTGCTACATTTAAACGATTTCGGTATAGTGTTTTTTAACTAAAGCCATTTGCGAAAAGACACGTTCCACACTTGCTGAACTGTGTGGCAAAGATAACATTTCTTTTGCAAAATTTGCTACATTCTCAAAAATATGGCTATTATTTCCATCTTTCAATTCACTTACAGTCTACCAATATTGCTCAATTGGTAAATGATTAAGAGATTTGGTTTCCTCGAATTCCTGAAGGAATCGATACTCCAGATCGATTTTATTTGGATCGCAAGTATGTGAAAAGTGCTTGCTTATTGTCATAATTGTGACAAATTGGCTATTAAAAATTTTTAATCTTTCAATATCTTTTAGTATTGAATCAGAGAAATCAAAGCGCTTTAAATTTGCACACAAAGTTCTACATAAAAGTTGGTGCAATTATTTACAAATAAATCGTAATCTTTAAATGTCGCCAAGTCGTTCTTCATAGCTTCAATTTCAGGGCCAAAGTACGTATAATTTTTATTTAAATACATGCTATTGTCTTCCCATTCAAATTCGTACCTATCATCATGATTCTTTTTTTTACAAAACTCTTCAGAATTAGTTTTAAATATGACAAAAAACAATCATATAAATAATGTATTTGACTATATTTTCACTTTGAAATTCTTTATTTATTTTATTCGTAAACTGTAGTACATATCGCAAAATTTGATAAGCAGATATGTATATTTTTTGCATGATCTTGTTTTGGACTAGCTTCAAAAGCAGCTAAATTAAAATAAAACTGCAAAGCTGTCCATTGATCCGAAATTCTATCTACAACTGCTTGTAATGATAACCAACGAGTTTGACACGGTCGAAGTAAATTTTTGGGGTCAATATTGAAAGATTTTTGAAACTCTAAAAATTCTTTTTGAGCCCAGCCCGTCCCTTTAATTCGTACACGAATTTGTCTGTCTGTATATTTATATATTTCTTTTTTACTATTTTCGACACTCTCGTAGACCCACTTTTCGTTATCACAGCGAGCTGAAATTTCACACACAGGTTCATGTCGCGCGACAATTGAATCTATTAAAAATTTGAATCGGAAATTTCCATGGAAAATCGGGAAAAATCATTTGAAAATTTGGTACCAATTTGATTAGTGATAAATCCGTTTCAGGAAAAATGCAGAGTTTTCCGATTTTTCCGAAAAAAATTTCCGGAATTTTCCGACTTTTCCGGAAAATTTTCCGGTAAAAAAGTTTTCTAAATTATGCAGGATCAAGTTCCCTATCAACTGGCATCATTACTTTCTCTCCGAAAAACTTGCAGAAAAAATCGAGGAAAATTCATGTAAAACGCTTTTCCGGAGTTTTTCCGACCAAGGAAGCGTTTGAGCGTTTTGCAACCTAAGACAAAGTTGTAGAGCGAAATGAGTTTCATAAAGTTGCTTTTGTGGAAAACACCATGGTAAACCCAGAAAAGCGGGAAAATCATCGGAAAGCTTTCCATCGATATGATTAGTGATAAATCTGTTTCAGGAAAAATGCAGAATTTTCCAAACTTTCCGAATTTTTCCGAATAATTTTCAAAATTTTCCGGATTTTCTCCAACTTTTCCGAATTTTTTCTAATTATGATCTAATCAAAGTTGATGATTTCTCCCCATATAAATTTGATAAATTGATGGACAAATGATTCCGATGTAATTCCAAAAAAATGCAATAAATGATTTCATTGATTTTTTTATTTGTCTCATCAATTTTTAACCAGTTTGGTCCAAAAACTCTTTGGTGGCTATGAGAACAATGAACAATAGTGTAGCGGTGGGTGAATTACAGTACGAAAAAAACAATAGATGCGGGCTTGCCTTCACTTTATTGCTTCAATATTTCATATTTTCGTTTTAATTAAAATTAAATTTATTTTAAACTAAATCACAGAAACAATTTACATTAATGTCGACAATTCACTTACTTCTATTTCTACAAAACAAAAATGTTGCAGTTGGCACGTAAAAAATCAAATGCAGCGCATGTATAATTTCTTGTGCCAATGCTGATAAAGCGAGAATTTCACGCTGATCGTGCTGTTTATTGTTGTTACTGGTACGAGCTGTTCGCTATAAATCAGCTACGATGATCACTCCAATTAAATTTTTATCCACAGCGCATGTAAAAACTACCATGTACTATGTATTAATTGCCATGAGGTAGGATTATGCACTGAGATTAAATTGTTTGTCACTACACTGGTTGCTTGGCAAATCACTGAACACTAACTGAGAGAGCGATGCTATGCTGCGTCGGCTTTTTATAGGTGAGTCGGCCATCTTGGTTAGGACGTAGTGGTGTGTTTGTTTGTTGCGCAATACTCACCAAAGTGCTCAGTATTTGGCATATCACCGTGGTGAGATTTTTAAATTCAAATATTTTATTTTTCTAATTGACTTTTCAGGTAAGTCTTATTTTAATTATTTATCAGAGATATTCGAATTATTATTTCGATGCATATGTTTGCTTATAAGATTTATTCATTTTATTTCATAAAAAAAAAATTAACTTTATCAATTCATTTGACTTTCCTATTTCTTTTTGTTTTCTTAGATTCCCTAGTAATATTTGCCTTTTTTGGTGGGACTACTTGGACCTATGGGAAGTCCCAGAACGTAAGCAATTATTGTGTACCTTGACGCAAACAGATTTTAATCTATGTAATTGTCTCTTTTTAGATGTGGCTGAACAAATTTATCTTTCCTCTCACACCAGAATACACAGAACTTCCCATATAAATAAATTAATTTCTATACGGTAGTACCTGACCCCGTCCCCAAAATGAGCTAATATTTATAAATTTCTATGCATATCTCGCTCTTTGCATATACAACGTCACCAAAATGGTCATAAGCTTGATGATTTCTAAAAAAAAAACAAAAAAAAAACAAAAATTCCGACAAAAAAGTTTTATAAGCTATGCGGAATCAAGTTTATTTTCCGTTCTACTGGCATTAACACTTTCTCTTCAACAATCATGAAAACTTGCATGAAAAATCGAGGAAAATTCATGTAAATTTTTAAAAAAGATTTCATAGTAATAGGAAAAGTCTGTGGAAAACATTGAAAATCGGGAAAATGCATGTTATATGGGATCAAGTTGGAATACAGCTAAAAAGCGCTGTTTAAAACATAATTTGAATTTCAGAAAACCGTTGCAGTACTTCAAAGATTTGATACTCGAATAAATTTTTTGAAAAACTGGTAAATCAGTGTCTGTTCAGCCGTCATAAAATTGTTTTAAAATATCTCCATGCAGCACGTAATAACAATTTAGTTAACGTGAAAAAGGCAGAAAATAAAATAAGTAAAAAACGAGTTTTCAAACAAAACTGAGGCCAAGCCGCATGAAAAAGTAGAAAATAAACTTTTCTTCACACACAGAGGTGGACTCAGATTTTATTCGCTGACAATCATCGATATATTTCAGTATGATCAATCAGAGGTAATAAGTGATTTGATTCATGAAGAGAAAGAATATTCAAGAGAAATGTCCCAATCAAAAAATCTGAGTCCACCTCTGTGTGTGAAGAAAAGTTTATTTTCTACTTTTTCATGCGGCTTGGCCTCAGTTTTATTTGAAAACTAGTTTTTTACTTATTTTATTTACGTTTACTTCTATGATTAAAGTAATTGAATATACCACAACTATGTCATGTGTCAATACAATTTGGTAATTTTTTGCAACCTATTGAAGTGTAAATGGCAAACGAATGGTTAAATACAGCCAATTACAAACAAATTCGATAGAAATTGACGCAATTTGGTTTTTAAACTATTTAAAGAACCCATCATGACTGACGCGTTGTCAGCTGCCAATCCAATAATATTGCTTAATGTGATATTGTATCGTTGGAACGCATCTATAATTTGTTCGAACAATATTTGCGAAGTTCCTTCGGGTAATGCAATAGCGGTAAAAAATCTATCATGCACTTTACAGTCAAAAAATCGAACCATGATTACTAAGGTTTTCTTCATAATTATGTCAGTTGCTTCATCTACTATTATTGAAAATCTGTTTTTTCTTAAATGTTGTATTACTATAAGATCTCTAGAATATGGGTCAATTTTTTCTGTGAGCAATTTCATTATTTTAGTTCTTTTAAGCGTAATTTGTTTAGCTAATGAACTGTTTTCACATATATTATTACTAATTAGTTTTATAAAATCTTGAATATATCCCATTTTTATACCCTAGATGAAATCATAGGGGTATACTAAGTTTGTCATTCCGTTTGTAACACCTCGAAATAATGATGGTAGAGCAAAATGGATTAGACACCCATTCATAATATTAAAAGTTATTTCGATTTTTGCATGTCCGTCCGTCTGTGCGCACAATAACTTGAGAACGCGTACACTTAGAGAGCTGAAATTTTGTACACAGACTTTAAAAAAAAAAAGTAAAATTAAGTTCGAAAATGAGCCAAATCGGGCAACTCCTTCGTGGGGTTGCCATATAAAAATTTCGTTTTCCGCTATATATTTGGACACTGCCTGAGAACGCGTCGACGTAGAGAGCTGAAATTTCGCACATGATGTTTTTACTACATTAGCAAATAAAATGTCCAAAATGGACTAAATCGGGCAACTCTTTCTTGGTGTTGCCATATAAAAATTTCGGTTTTTTACGTATACTTTGAAAACGTTCAGTCCAAGACATTTTTATGGTACTAAAAACTTCTGCAGAATACGAAATCCTATAAAATTGGTTATAATCATTTTGTCTGTGCGACAAACCGTTCTAGAAATATATGCGAAAAACAACTTCAAAATCAATACTTGAATAGTTCGGTGACCATATGAAATTTAATACGGGCATTCATCTAGGGTATCCTAAGAATTGGTCTTAGACCAATTCTAGCTTTTTTACTTGTTTTAAATGACATATTGCTAAAAATTTCAAACATATCTGAGTCAATTCTGCAGCAAATACTTTCTCTGTATTATTTTCCTTACTGCAAAATTTTTGGATGCCTACTTAATGAATACTGATCTTTTCATGCCGTTTGATGTGGGAAATTCCTCCAGATATTTTTGAGTTGCAAATCTTCCAAATAGTATCAATCCCATTAGATTTTTTATCAAGCCAAGCGAAGTCCTCCTTCCACTTTGCTCGAAATTTCTGTGTGTACTTTTTCTTCGTCTTCGAAGATTGAATTTTCTCCGGATTCGTGATTTGTTACATCTTAAACGTTAATTTTATTATACAAATTAAAATCGAAATCCTAATGAAATATGTGTTTAACTTACTGCTACTGCTTTTTAATTCATTATTATTTTCATTTCGAGACGCAGTCTCTGGATCTGATCCTTCACCTGTTGCACTACAGTTAATCTCTTCGGGTAATTTTTTTTTTTTTTTAAAGGAATCTAAACGGAATATTAAGTTAAAACTTAAAAAATCTTACAATATTTTTGCACATACCTTCTTATATCCATTGCTTCAAAATTTTCAGCTTTTGCATTAATTATATAAATAAATCAATTATACGCTGATGCACATACATATACGTCGGAGCAATCTTAAGTTTAATAATATTTACATATATCGAAAATTTCCTTTTTAGAATTTATATGTTTCATAAATGTAATTTTCACCGTGTAAACACTATTTTTATGACTATCCAATTTTTAGTTTTTATCAGGAAAAATTTAGATCACTCTCAGTCACAACCACAATACAATGCAATCTAAACATCAATAGATTACACTATTTACACTACTGCGATTATTTCGTGGAAACCTCTCTTTGGTGCGTAAATTTCCATCGCGTTAACCCTAAAATCATTGCATACTGTAATGATGAGTTTATTGTTCAAGTTGCCAAAAACAGTGGCTCAATGCAGCACCTCAGAGCGCCCTGTCATGGAGAGTGGAAACTAACACAAACTCATTGCTACCTACAGAGGGGGGGGGGGGGTGTTCGAAGCCAGGGGGGTTGCGGTGGTGGTTAGGCCATGGCCTAGCTTGCTGTTAGGGGTGTGGAGTCTTAGCTTCACCTTTAATAGGCTAATATTTCCGCAGGCAAGATTGTGGTCAAGGAAGCTTGAGATCGACTAACATGCAGTCCACTTCCTTGAGAGAACCATGGAGGAATGAAACTGAGATTGAACAGGGAGAAGGTGCTGGAATATGCCCATGGCATATTCAAGATGACTGGAGAGACTCGGTTGGCATCTCTAAGCAGTAGGACGGGGGGATGTGCACTGCGTGTAGCGGTGCCCTCCCTTGGGGAACTAACCCACCCTAAATATATCGATAACCCGCCCCCATACCATGTAAGAAGGGGCTATGTGGTTGACAGAAGTGAGAAGACTAACCCATCTATAGCTTCCTGTGGAGTGCGAGAATCTGCCGGATGGACATTCACCTAACTATTAGCCATCTAAGGATACAACCTGATAGAAAGAAACACTCCTCCGAAGGAATGACCACAAAAAATAACAAGATACTCACTTTGTAGGCACGTGGCGCTAAATATATATGTATACTATATTCATAAGTTGATGTCCCTGATATAAATGAAATAAAACTCTAAGCGAGAACATAAAAAAACTTCGCTACATAGTAATCCTATCTATGATGCGAGGTAGGTACATAGCCTTACCCCTCTCTTTCATACAAAAACAAATTATTTCAATAGCTCCATTGTCATAATACTAAACTAATATAACAGCGGCACATCGCTATGCATTTAAATCAAATTATTCTAATAAATCCAATCTCGTTGTGCTAAACTAGTGTATACAAGTATATCGCTATGCGTTTAAATCAAAACAAAATGCAATATAGTACTACCCTTCGGTACACCTAATACTTAACTTGGACCAAAAGAAAGGTCTCGAGATAAACGTAATTTCTCCATATGACGTAAGTATGTTTCTAAGCTATAAATATAAAGGTTCATTCCGACGTTCCTCACTAACTTAAATCCTAATACCTCATAAAATTTTAGACGCACTACTTCATGAATTCTTCAGGTAAGTACATAATCTTTAAAGTACACAAAAAAAATCTTGGACCTAGCCCAAGTGAATTCGCGAGCACCTAGAGTGGAGGATTTCCAACTATTGTACAGCATGTCCCTTAAGCTGGGACTTATATTCAAAACATACAATTTCGTAGTATGCGCAAAAGCTGCCCCCATAAATTAATTCAAATTTGTGAGGGATTAGTAACTTATCTAAGGAAACGAGTAAATAAATATAGTTATTAGTTTGTCATTATTTGTTGTGATTATTTAGTTATTGGCTTACTTACTCTGCCATATTCAGTCGGGTGAAGGTTCATCCTCTGGGTAAGCAGGATCAAACTGAAAACTGAGAATGCTAGAAATCGTCTATCTCGGTGCTGTAGGTAACGATTAAATATGATTACGACGCTATTCTACATAGGGCGGGAGTGTTTCCCTGGCCGTGACATTTGATGAATTGAAGTCTACTATAAATCTAGTGGCCCTGCTCGCGCCCTGCAGCTATTGTACTAGATCTTTTTTTTTTTTCCTATTATATTAGCATAAAGCTTTAGTGATCCAGCAGCCCTGCTGCCTAAGTTCTTCCTGCTCGAAGTGGCCTTTTGACGAGAGCATTCGTTCCGGGTGGAGAATGTGTCTTTAACGTAGTCGTGATATTTTACTGTCTATATATTTCCCAATCGTAATGTTTCAATCCATCAGTCCTCGTATCTTTGTATTTTTTTATGATAGCCTGGGCATCCTGACTCCCAAGTGCTCGTGTGGCGGATTTCCCACACCTTTATTGCGTAATTAATTAAATTGCCTGATTCTTAAGGTGCACACAGCTCTAATGCCGCATTAAATGTTTCCCAGGCCGCGTGATTTAAAATATATATATGGATACCACTGGAAGAACTCTGAGGAATCGTTTAACAAGAACCCAACAACAAAAAATGCGAGAAAATGCGAAATTTATTACCGTCTGGGGTTTCCCTTACTCGCGCCAGCATTTTTCCGTATGTACAAGTTGTCTTAACCGATGTTGTTAATTTAAATGGCCCTTCTTGGATTACTGCACTAACACGGAGCACTTGATAAAATTTTGTTGTAAGGTGAACAGGCGGAAATATTGTGTACGATGTTCATCCGCTTTTGACAGGTCTTGACAATTGACGTTTTACTAAAAAGTTGAAGATAGGCCTTCACTGGTACATAAGACTAAACGTTCGTTCGCATGAACGTCAGGTAAGTCTGTTCGGAGGATGAAGAAGATTACTTTTCTCAACTCCATTGACAGCTAGGTGACGTTATGTTTCAGCGTGAATCTTGCTCACGTTACAATACTCCCTCAATCAACCAAATGCATAAGCGAAGCAAGCATTGGTTGGTACTTACTTACTAACTGCACTTATCTAGTCACAATGAAACAGCGCAACAGTATTTGTGCTTGTGTGGTACGTAGAACATAGCGAAAAGTCAATCAAAACATAGCAAGTTTGCGAGTTGACAGCTAGATAAAACGAATAACAAAATCTCTTTCGTTGAAATTTTTTGGAACTGCCAGAGTGAAACTTTGTTGAACGTACTGAAAGGTATTAAACTGATTTCAATAGTACTAGAAAATATTAGTGAAGAAGTATCAAAGGCTTAAATTAACTTGAAAAGTACTAAATCTAGTACCTTGTATATAGAAAACAAACTGTAATAATAGAGTTATGATTATATCTGTTTTACTTTCCTTGGTTATTGCTGGATTCCAAAGCGAAATCAAAGCTGAAAGAGATCCTTGGCCGGCATCCAAATATTTCATCCATATTATCCATGTGAGGAAAATCAATTCTTCCAGCACCACTTTTACTTTGATTTTGCTTTATATTGAAATACCTTTCCTTTATTTTTTTTTAATTTAAGAGCAACTTGGTCCACATTTTTATTTATATTTCGGGAAGCTAATTCATCCAAATTTGTTTTTAAAAATTTCCCGATATCTACACTTTTTCCCATCCATAAGTTGTTGAACTTTGTACTCAATGCATAAATCTATTAAAGTGCATATCACACTATGTCCCCAGCGCTCCGTCATTACAAATTAATTATTTTTATCGAGGGGTTTGTTTGCTATTTTTATAAAACACCGACTCTTTTTGAGGTTATGACATTGATTTTGGAGTAAAACTAATTATGTGCTAGTACCAGACTGGCTTTGTCGCATTTGGTCCGTACCAAAATCAAGACCAAATAGGACTAGTTCGGTCTTTGTTTATCTGTGCGATCAAACTGTTTTTTTTTCGGTCTAATTAGACTGGTTTGGTTTACACATAAACGCCACCAATGTAAACTATTTTTTTTACGGTCGATTTACGTTAAAAATCGATCTGTATAAATAAGTTGTCGATTTTAACAGAAATAAACAGTTAATAGCCATTGATAGAAAAGTACGGTTGTTCTTATTTACTCGTAGTCCACAAGTAGTGGAAGTTCTTACCCAGATATCCCAGCAGAATTAAGCTAATTACAAGCTGCTCTTGCATAGAAGTTAACGCTGTCAACAGTTACTCCTCACCAAAACAGGCCTACGGTGCGGGCTGCTCTTATAATCATCACTACTATCAAGAGTAAATGCCTGCGTGCTACTCCGATGTAATGTAGGCTACTAGCAGGCGTGACTAGGCAGATCTTCTGCTGGATATTAGCAGTAATCCGACAGAGATACCACTTTGTCAACCGCAGTAAAAACAAGGGTTATTACACTATATCAATTTTACTTAAACAGTATTACTCGCGAATTACTAAGTTGGCGTACGTCAACTCCCTGCCATGCCCGACGGTAATCTAATATTCACTTGCTATTCTTTCACTTCTCCCAAATTGCAACCTTTACCTCATACAACCGTACACCGCATTCATTCATCCTGTCGCATTCATTCACTCCCTGTTCTCATTAAATATGTATATAAAACGAAAATAAAAATTGAAACCTTGCAAGATCAAAAGACACTTAACTTCTTTGTGTTCGTTGGTGAACCTCGATCCCTCAGGCTTGCTGGGCTATCTCGCTAATATTAAGTAATTGTTCACTTCCAGAGTCCTTGGGTTTTACCTTATAAATTTGTGCCTGCTTTACCTTTTTAATTCAGCCATGCTCGACAATAAATTCCACTTCTTTGTTTCCTTCCTTTTCTACTGGCTCTTTATTTTTGCTTGTTAAACCCAAAGGATATTTTCACTTCCTTGCTTCCTTTTCCTTTGCACTTTCCTTATTTTTATTTTATTTTAATCCTCGTTGATCCTTTTACAAAAAAATAAATAAATATAAATGCACGCTTATACGACTCTCGACTGTTCTATCTCGAAA
The DNA here is from genome assembly GCA_963924295.1 of Dioctria rufipes. NCBI lineage: Eukaryota > Metazoa > Arthropoda > Insecta > Diptera > Asilidae > Dioctria > Dioctria rufipes. Next base: position 335,297,492 of record OZ002740.1, on the reverse strand, counting down.
CCACTTGAAGAAGGGAAAAAAAAATGTCAGTCGGAACTTGCCATTGCTTACCGGCCTTTCGGCTGTCATGTTGCTCATTCGGTGTGTGTGTGTGTGCCAAGCTTTTTAGTTGAAAACAGTTTGGTCAGTTTGGCGAACCGTTGATTGCACTAATACAAGGTGCCCATCAATTATTATTAATTATCGATAGTGCAGGAAGCAATTATTATTATTTAATTTATTCCATGTTACTATTTGTCGAGAATTCTATTTACCCAGTTTTATACTATTAAGGAGCCTGGAGCGGATTTCCCACCATTCTGTGGATTAATCGCCTTTCTTTCCTAAAATTGCCCTGTAAAGAAGGAAGGTTCTCGCCTACGGTTAAATTTGATTTACTATCAAGGTGGCTAGATGGCTCTGCGATTATAATTCAATTGGTTTTATTAATTAAGATTTCACAGGAAAAAGAAGAAATTGCAAGAAATAGATCTACCGAGAGTTTAAAACATTAGCACTTAGCAAGTATACAAAGATAAGACTATAACTAAAATGCGATATACCAGGGTTTCTACTAAGTCAATACAATCAAAAGGTCCCTATGGCTGCTCGGTGATGAATGAGGGTCTATAACATTGATTTATTCTCAACAATGTGATGCTATGACTTTTATCCCGGAGCGGAGTTGTGTGCAGTTTTTAAATGTGTTGCCTCACCAAAGAAGTGGAGAGGAATTCGATTTATATATGACTCTTTTCTGAACGATTACAGGTTTCGATTCTAATTCTGCTTCCCAGTCTGGTATCCAATACTTAGTGATTTGGCTTGGCGTATTTAGCTAATTTGTCCTGAAATTGAAGACCAGAACAAAATCAACATTTTGATGGAATAATTGGCATTATACACACAACCATCACCGCATACTTTTGCGAGTGTAACAATATCGCGCGTGTATATCTTGTATATTTTGAGAAGAATTAAAAAGTATCAAACGAGTTTTACATATATTTTAGAATTGAATAAACCAACACTGAGTTTCAACTAAGAATTCTTTATTTTATAACTTAAGAACACACTTAAATTACTTAACCGACTATTAATTACTGATCGAAGTTTTAATACAAACTGAAGACTCAAGACTTACTTAAAAATGGAAGAAATCACTTATATATGTATATTCTTCTTATCGAGTATATATATACTCGTATAAGATATTTCTCATATTTGCATACTTGTTATTGATTACGTTTTGTAACGGAATTTCGGGGGGGGGGGGGGGGGTTGGCTACGAATAGCTCGTTGGAGCAGGATTTCTTAAAAATGAAACTTCTTCAGTTACAATAAAAGAATAATTCCTTTATTAAACGAAATAGCCAAACGTTTACAATACAAATCGTATAATATCCCTAGGTCTAATTCTTAATGTCTATGATGTGAACAATATATTAATCTATGTCTAATTCTATTTTACCATTAAACCTCAAAGAGGACGGACAATACTATGAGGCGAGGTGGTTCACACAAACCTCACGGATTTTTGGATGGTATTGGGATTCTTCACACGACGTACCAGTGAAAATATTCAATTAACTCTAGTAAAGAATGGATGGTACGGGGTTTTATCTCACGACGTACCAGTGCAATGTCCAGGCGGAATATTTCCCGCTAACCTCGACGCGGGATTTCAGAGAAGACACGGGGATTATTTCACACGACGTGCCAGAGCGGGAATTTCGCTCGCTCCTAGTACATTTATCAAAATAGTCTGTCCAACTTACTCGGTTGAGTTCGCTGACCAGACTGAATTCTATGGAGAAAGTCAATTTTTTTTTAGAGAAAGTCAATTTTATTGTGCCTATTATTAACATGTTTTGAAGCTTAAAAATATATATGTAGAGTTACTTGCTAGTTATAGGCTATAGACTAAATTTTGGTCTTTACCAGCTTATTACGATGTTTTATAATAAATATTTACAGTGTGTTTTAAGAATTGCGATTGATGTATTATTACCTAGAAAAGGGATACTCTAAAAACTAGGTTACAATGTATTGTTTCAGAAATACTAATAAATAGCTAGAGATAGCTAAATCTAATGAATGCTAAACCTACGTATAACTAAGTATTTACATGATGTACACTAATGACTACTAATCCTAATTCTTAATTAATATTTACATCGAATTTATTGGGGTACTCAGAGTTTGTTTGAGTTTATTGATCTAAATTTTACATGATTCTGTTTCCCCTAGCGGATTTGTGGTAGTAGGTAAGTCTATTGTCTGTGTCATATAGTAGGTTCCTATTTTGCAGCCATTTCAGGACATGCGGTGCCTTGTGTCTGGGGATTTCCATGTTGGTATTTTCCACGTGTTCAGCGTATTCCTCTATTATAGGATTAGGGATTGTTCTGAGTCTCTCTAGATACTTTGTTGCATTGTAATTAAAAATGCGACTATTCTCTTGATGTCGGTGCACCTATAGAGTTCCTGGTTCCTGATATGTTTGTAGTTGTTGGCCTTTGTATGTCTGTGGTTTATTGAGTACCTGAGACATTTTCTCTCGAATATCCTTATTTTCTCCATTTGGTTCGAGGTTATGTCGAACCAGATTGGAAATGCGTAAGCAAATATTGGGCGTATTAGTTGCTTGTAGCAGATGGTTTTAATGCTATTTTGAATGGTGTTGTTTTAGTACTCTTGAGAAAGAAGAGAAGACGTAGCTGGCTTTGTGTAGTTTATCCTTGATGTGATTGTTGAATTTTAGGTTTTCTGTAAAGATGACTCCCAGGTACTTTAGTTGGGTACAGTTTGGTTGTTGATTTTAATGTTTACCTTATTCTTTCTAATATTTCTTAAATTATTTGGGTATGTGTCTTTTCCATTTCCTTTTATTATTATTGTTTGGCATTTTTCTATATTAATTTTTAGTTTCCATTTTTTATAATACTTAATTAGGGTATCTAGGTAGCTTGCGATTTCAGAGGGAGAAATTTGTTGTGTGGTCGACTGGCGTGCTTTATATAACCGGGGCCAGAGCTTCTCAGTGCTTTTACTGGCGTAAGTTATTTATGTACAGAAAAGCTTCCCAGCTCTTTTGAAAAGCTTTTCTTGTACTTGGCTGGTACATGTGCTGGCGTGCTGATCTCGCACCCCGTGACTATGAGAGCTTTGTCTTCATGACTAATTGGCGTGGTTACTTGAACTTAAGTTTAAGTTGCAATTAAATATTCCAGTGGTGGACTAAACAATTTAATTCAGACTATAATCTGTAACTTCGTTACAATAAATTTAAATTTTTAAACATTTAAGAATTTTTCCTGTGCCCCATTTATTTCCTGATAATATTTCTTTGCGTTGCCTTTGTATGACAATTCAATTGTAAACCAGCATTGGCAGATGCTTTTTTTTTTTTTTTGCCACGGCTGTTTATTTTTATAACTATGCCACTCTTATTTTACTTAAAACACTTTTATTTATTATCAAAACAATTAAACTTGCCTAAAACATAATTTCCTGCAAGCACAATGCCGGTGGCTTTCTTATATATATAAAAACCTAAGTTAGGATACATATGTATGTGCATAACAAAAGAAGAAATAATAGAAAACCTTATAAACCAAAAAACTCCAAAATCCTAAAATTGGCTATTTTAAGAAAAAAAAAAAAGAAAAAAAAAATTAAATAAACGGATATCAAACATGATTATCTGAATAAGCAATGCAAAATGGCGGATAGTATAATTAACTAAATATTCAAGATCGTCCTTCTGCCATTTTGTCGGGAAAACGGTGATCCTTTTCGAAAATTCCTTCAGATATAATTTAATTTGAAGGTCCTGCGTCAAAAGAATCCTTTTCCATTTATTTCATTAACAAAAAAAATTTTTTTGCAAAGGATATGACAAGACAGATACCTACATACATATTTAAAAAAAATTAGCTAAATTTTTTAATTAATTTTGACGGGAAATGGCTCAAAAGAAGCTGAAGGATTCAAGGATCATAAATAAAATAAATTCCAAAAGGACTCTCTCACTGTTTCCGAAAGCAACGCAAAATGGCGGTTAGTATAATTAACTAAATATTCAAGATCGTCCTTCTGCCATTTTGTCGCGAAAACGGTGATCCTTTTCGAAAATTCCTTCAGATATAATTTAATTTGAAGGTCCTGCGTCAAAAGAAGGGTGGTTTATTCCTGGGCGGAACCAGAAGCCTCACCGGGAAGATCCCAATTCTCCTGGGCAGAACCAGATCCCTCAGGTCCCAATCCTCGCCTGACTCGCAAGTCTGATCCATGCAGGTCCTCATGGGCAGGGTCGTCTCCTCAAGAAATGGACTCGATGTTGCTCCCGGTGGACCCCAGCCGGCCACAGGGGTGGAGGTACCCAAAGCTGCCACGTCGTCCTCGTGCACCATGTATAGTGGATGCGCCCTGCACGTCAGGCAGCAACACCAGCCGACCTCCCAGGATAGAGCCATCGTCGCCCCTAAAAAGAAAAAGAAAAAAGAGAATAAAAAAAATATTCGTTTTTCAAAATGCCAAGAAATAATAGTCAAAACTTATCCAAAGATATCCAGGAGGCCAAACAGAGCTCCACCCTGTGGAAACTATCCACCTCGACTTGAGCGGACCAAATACATATATCCGGGCGCCCTGCCCTCCGCAGCAGTATACGAATCAGCCCCCGCCAGCGGGGAGCCACACTCTGCACAGAAATAGTGAGCACCCTGACACAATGGGGCCTGAGGCAGACGTAAGGATTGCGTGGACTTAACACTTCTCCAAACTGCATAATGTCAAAACACACAATATAAGCTCCATATGACACGAATTGCAATTTGTGCATTTTGTATGTATGTAGCTACAAAAACACAAATCTCAAACATTTTTTTTCTCTATTTTCAAAGCCGGTGCAAGATGCATTTTAATGTATCATACCCCGACGCTACGGACCCATAGCATTTTCTTTTATTTTTATTATTTTTAAGGAGTACGATATCAAATTCATTTCAACTTGATAAAACACCCCATAAAGAATCTACACCCACACAGTTTTTTTCGTGAATTATTCCTCTTCAAAGATTAATTCTCTTTTTCGCGGGGGAAGGAATGTTATGTATATAAAAAACCTAAGTTAGGATACATATGTATGTACAAAACAATAGAAGAAATAATAAAAAACCGTGTAAACCAAAAAACTTCAAAATCCAAAAATTGGCAATTTTGTTATATATTTTTTCTATTCTATTGCTCACCTTTTGAACTGGGTTTTTGCTGTTTTCACTGTTATCCAATTTATATTCATACACTTAACTTTTCTGTTTCTCTTTAAACACTTTATTTTTACACTTCTGCTTGAATTTTACAACAATGGGTACCATGCACTTATAGGTGAACAAAACTAACCTTTACTCGCTATTCTTAACATGAACAAAAACTTAATTAATTTCCTTTTCTTTTTTAAACTACCGCCGATGACTTTCCGCTAGTCCAAACAAAACTCAACTCAACAGCCTCTACAATACAGAACACCACACTTCACAAAACAACGGAGTTTCGACTATATAAAATCTATTCCACAAAACAAATTATCATAATAGTTTTGCACTATTATAAAGTATTAATCACTTTTAATCACTTTTCTTCGCAAAGAATCACTAAATAACACCGCACTTATTTTTTCGTAAAATAAGACAGATCAGATATGAAGCAGAAATCTTGACTTGATGTATAAGCCCCCAGTCATCCCCCCCCCCCGTGTCTACAAAAAATGCTTATTACACGTATACGAATTTTGTACAGCATAGCATATATAACCGAAGCTTAACATATAACTTAAATTTGATGGTAGGTTGTTTCAAGGGCATTAAAAGTCGGCACAAAATGGTACTGAATCATTCAAAATGGTATTGAAATAATTATTAAGAATTACTTTCTTTAAGGGGTTACATAAGATTCGAAGTTTAAAAAAAAAGCATATTTTTTTTATTATTTTATTTAATAGTACAATAAGTCTAGAATATTTTCTTAAAGTTTCAAGTCAATCGGAGTGAGGTCTAGGAGAGAGATCTTTATAAATTATCTACAGCGACGCAAGTTAATTGGGTTAGCTGCTTAGATATTATTTGTCTGTCTCTCTCGCTCGCTTCTCTCACTTTCTAAGAGTCACCTATTTTAAATATATTATGCCCTGGTCATTACAACTGCAATATGATCTTTGCTTTATGAAGCTGGAATCGACGATTCTATGTAAGTTAAAAAAAATGTTTTTTCGTTTTATTCCTACTTAAAACTTTAAAATATTTTTTCTTTTTTCTAAAAACACTATTTTTGAGCTCGGTAGACACCATTTCTTACAAATTAATGGACCAATCTTATTGAAATTTTGCACACTTCCTCAAAATAGGAGACTAGTGACTGAATTAAGGTCTTTATTAGATGACAACTAATTTTACAACAGTATACGAAGTGTAAATTGTACCAAAAATTGTATTCTTTTGCATACAACTCTCCCAAAAAAAATTAAATTTACCTGCTGTCAAGAGAGGGAACAACTAAAATGCTAGAGGGTGTGGGGGTGGTTTTAAATTTTTTTAAAATCATATTTAAGTTATATCACAAAATCCAATTTTTGGTTTAATTTGGAACACCTATTGATAATATTATCCATATCAATGTCGACAACCGTTCTTCAGTCATGCGATTCTTGAGCCACGTTTTCAGGCAGCGAAGCGTTGAATAGCTTACTAATAGCGTGGCCAAGACGTGATGAAAAGCGTGTATAGTACGGGGTACATAGTTGCAAAAGTTCACTACTTCTACTACTGATTTAGGTAGTATGGTACCCTTATTTATTTCACGTTTCCACTTGGTGACCCACAGAGAGTATTCGCTCTTAAGTTTCTCCTCAGGAAAGCTAAATAGCTGCTTATATCTGGATGCGATAGAACAAAAGAGGTATATAAACTACATTAGTGAATATTGATTAAAATAAGAGCACTTCGCAAGTAAATTTCTAAGAAAAATGTAATGCTTCCCTACGACCGTAAAAATTTTGAACAGTTCAGTCTTGATACAGTGTCGCTATGAAAAATCAACGGGAGGGGGGTATACGTTGATTGTATGGAACTAGAATTCTATTGGAAAAACCCCAAAACAAAATTTGTTAAGTCAGTTTGTTTGCTCGTGCTGCGAGCTCCCCACAAAGCTGTCATTTCATCGGTTTATATCGGAAAATCAGTAACTTAAAAAAGAATTTATATTCGCTGACCAATTTATTAGAAAGAATAACACTTTTAAAACTCGAAATTGTGTGCTTTTTCATCTATATGAGTAACCGGCGCAACAGCAATCTAAAAGCATCATAATAACCGGCTGCTAAGCAGTACATGCGGTTTTCTAAACAATCAAACACTAAAATAAAAATAAAAAAATAAATAAAAAAATAAATATGTATTCCGAAATTATTTACCATCCTGTGATAGGTGTGATAGATGACTTTTCGACACTATATAAAAGCTCAAGAAAATTCTAAACAATTCGTACACGTTTCAAAGACGGTACGACTTGCAAGCGGTTTTTACATTTAGTTCTAATTAGATTTTATACAGAAAAAATACGTTCCAATAAATACACTTTGGAATATGCCATTAATATTATTATACATATATTGGCTCGATAAATTCATTTCTAATAATATATATATATAATATTTCAGCTTTTCTAGATAAGGATATTCTGATACTGCTCTGTATTCGGAGTCTATTTTTTCAGCATTTAAAACTTTGTTTTCAGGTTTTTTTTTTTTTTTAAATAAGTGGCAATATACTATTGTTTCACCAGATGTTACATGTTCTGAAGAAAATTTGGGCAATCAATTTAAATCTTCTCCTTAAACAAAAACTTATTAAGAAAGAAAAATTGGACTGCATTACGTTTAACTACTAGAATCTCAGTTTCATTAAAATTAGCTGTATTAATCTCTGCATCAAGCCAGAGTACACGTCCTGAAGAGGAATTTGATTTTCATTGAGATTTAATGAATTTATATTTGTATCATCTAAACTTTTCTTGTTTATAAAATTTCTGCCTAATTGATAAAAAATAAATCTCATTGGGAGTATAAAAATGTGTTTAGGCTGCTCGGACTATATTTCCTAATTGACATTATTTATTATCTTTAAAACGTAGGATAGAAATAAGTTGCACAATGTTTTAACAGAGTTCCGCAACCTTGTCGAAATGAATTGAATGTTTTCATTTCCATATCTACTTTCAAAAGTGGTTCAACCAAAATAATAATTTTAAGTGTCCCATTATTCAAGGACATGATCAATTGCAGCTTGCTTGTGTTGTGATTTGGGGTATAGGCACCTGGGTCACAACATCCCTCCCCCCTGGGGAAAAGAAAGTTTTATTCTTTTTAAGAGGAAAACTTTCTTTCTAATAATAAAAAAAAATTTACCTATTCAAATTCTAAAATAAGGTAATGTTTTTAGTTAACCATGTATCTATGATACATTAATCAAAATATTCTGTTGAAATGGTTTGGATCATTAATTAATGAAGTTACCAAATATATCTATAATATGTACAATGTAGTTCTAGGTATCTATTTTTGCCTTATTTATTGTAATATAGTAATACTAATGGTTAATTTTAGCAAAGCCCCTTTTTTTTTTAATTTATTTTATACTTAATTATTCTAAGTAATTTGATGTTCTCCTTTTATTTATTTTATATATAGGTTGCATATTTGTTTTTTTTTTTTTTTTGTTGTAGCTATCTATTTATTTTATATACATTTTCATATTCAGTTACTGTTAAAAAAAAATAATAAAAAAAAAAGGTATATGGAGGAGAAGGAAATGGGAGTGGTAGTCGTACAATTTCTGAAGTTGTTTTGATAGCGTCGTTATTAAGCAGCTAGCTGATAAGCATTTGCATGAGGTTTTCTTTAGCCCTTTATATTTTTTTTTTGATTTGGTCTTAATATGGATGTCGTCGTGGTGTTATAGTTACTTTGGCATAGTCCGGCATGTCTTGGGACAGAAGCGATAGTTTTTTTTTTTTTTTTTTATTTGTGTTAGCGTAAGCGGTTTCATTGATCGCGATGATGATTGTGGGATTATTTTTGTTTGGTTACAATTGTTTTTGGCTGTCGAGGTCTTCTTGCCTTTTGTGGACCTCACTTCAAAAATGATTTTTGTTCAAGAAGTTGGTCGAGGCGTGTACCGCGCCCCTAATTATTTTTCAATCCGGGTTACCGGTATATACGTTCTGCATGTCTTCCCCGGATGGATGGGGCCGTTGAGGGTGGTTTGGCATGCTGGTGGGCGACAAAGTTTGCCCCTTTGGGGTGGTCCACCACTCCCTGACAAGTATTATCGGCTTGATTTCGTGCTGTCCCCCGACTATGGGATGGGAGTCTCCTTCCTCGGTAAGTGGTCGCTTTTTTGGGATTGTTTTGCGGGTTTTATATTTTTGCAACTTTGTTAATTTTTTTTTTCTATTTTTCTTTAGGTGGGTACGCCGTGCTCATCGGGGAGTCCTTTCCTACCGTTCCTGTCCATCCGTGGGGGTCCATATATGACTACCCTGTGTTTAGCGATGAAGACTGGGATACGGACAATTGATTATTGGATTAAAAAAAACCTTTATTATTCAATTTTTTCATAATTATTATTATTATAAGTTTTGTTTTATTTTATTTTTTCATTGGTTTTGCAAATAAATGATTTAATTCTGAGGCTGACGTGTTGTTACTTATTGTTATTTTATATGGTTTTTTTTTTTGGTTCTCTTCGATATGTATGCTGTGTCGCTTGCTTATGTTTTCCGCTTTCGTTTTCACTTTTTAAGAGGTCATTGTATTTTTTTTTTTTTATATTTGTTGGTTGTAATTGGTGTGTTTGCTCTGGAGAATTTCACCCAAGTGTTATAACTTTATCAGCTTTATTTTAATGATGCTGTTGGATAAGGGAGGAAATAGCGGAGAGGGAGAAAAAAAAATCGTATATAAAATAGATGTTGCTACTAATTACTCTATATTAACTCTAGTTAAGTAACATTATAAATGTAGTATTTCAACTTTCAAAGTTGTCGTTAATTAATAGTTGTTTATTTGTCTCTTGTTAATAACAAAATAGTGGAATATTTATAATTTGCGCAATAAAGCCTATTTTCTTGACTGTCATGCTAGATTTTTCATATTAGGAAGAAACAGGGTGCGATAATTAGCTTTAAGTGATTACAAAACTACAACATATAGTAAAATTAATAATATGAGATAATTGTAGATTTTGGAGAATCTAGATTGGAAGTAAATTTCCGTACTATTATAGGTGTAGTTATTATATATTTCTTTCATAAGCTTTTATTGATTAATTATAACTTGATAGTTTAATTCGTATGTATTTATTTACAATTTATTACTTCCGTCGATTATATTCTTAATGGAAAAAGGTTTTGTTTCTTATATGGATTAACATTCTCTTCTAATTACAGCTTTGGCTTTTCGAATTTTCTTGGCATAATACTTATTTATTTTAACCTTTACGTTGATTATTATTTATCATATATGTATAGATATTTAAAGAAAAAAAAAAAATGTTTTACAATAATTTCGGATATTTTCTCTAATTTTGATGTTTCAAACCCCTCTTTTTTGGGTTAACCTTTGTTTATTATGTTTCATATATACATATATATTGTTATTTATTTATTATACTATGTATACATATATTTCTTTATCTCTTATTATTTTTGGATATCTACATTTTCCTTACGTGTAGTTACACACGTATATAAGTGCATATGCAATGGAATGTGTGTGTATTATTTGTCTCCTAGACTGTTTTCTAGTGGGAATGAAAGAACATTGACAAAAAGAAATATGTTTCTTAGAGAGAGAAAAGAAAAACTTTGTGTTGCTCCTTTAAATTTCATTTTTTTTTTGTTTGATCTTTTGGTGGGGAAAGTGTTAAGGACTTAGGGGATGGAAATGGTTATTGTGTTAGTCTTTGTTCGTTATAGTTTCGGTATCTTGTACTGTTTGATTGGAAGCATGAGTTCACGGGATATATGCTAATACGCAGTACATATATTTAAATATATTAGAACTATTTGGTGGAATTATCTACAGTTCTTCTGTTGGGGGCAGGAGTAATATTGAAGTTTGCTGTTCTCGGTGCCGCAATAGGCGCGTTTTCCAGTTGGTGTTCAGCACATATTTCGTTTGATTTGCGATCTTTTGGTCTGTATTTAATGTACAGGTAGATGAATAGAACAGTTATCACTAATGCTAATGTCGAATATGATAGCGCATAGTGATGGATATGATGCTTATTAGTTGGGTTTAGTGGGTTTGATTCCCGTTCTTTTTGAAGATGGATGGATTTTAAAATTTCTTCGAGGTCCATGTTGTTCGTGATATTTAAGGGATTTCTTATTATATACGTTTCCATAGAGAGAAGCGTCATATTTTCGATTATGTTGGAAATGTTTGTTGTTGGGATGAAATGGGAATTAAATTTTGATATTTTTACGTAATGTCCGTGCAAGATAAATTCTTTGCTGCGGACATAACAACCTGGGTAGATAAATATTGTTCCTGTTCCCTGTAGGGTTTCCGAACTAATTGAATCTTCGCAAACGATATCTATATGGAAAGGTTTTTTGAGGGAGAAAAGCCATGCATTTTGCTGCGATAATTGTCTCATATAGTAGTTCTGTTTTAAAGTCAAAATTTTACATTTTGATGTAACAGGTTCCTTTTTTATTAAGTTGATTTCACATTGATTTACTCTATTGTTTGTATTAAGGATGGGTGATGAAATTTTACAATAAAGGTGAGTATGGTCCAACGTTGCGCAATTGTGGATTTCCTGTAATGTTAATTCGATGTAGTGATCACGATTGTAATCAATTAATATATATTCCTTTAATGGTTCAATATATATGAAGGAACCGTTTAGGATTGTCGGTAATGGCATTGCTTTGAAAATTTGGTAGGATTCTTTAAAGGGAAGTGGGATTCGAAGTTCTATAATTATTTTGTTGTTAAAAATATTTGCAGATATTGTGCTTAGTTTGTAGATTTGTGAAAGTATATTGTCTCTGGAATTTATGGGAAGCATCATTGAACTCGGCAGCTCCTGCCTAATTTTTGATAAAATTTTTTCAATCTTATTAGGTGATATTAGTGTAGGGTGAAATTTTCCATGTTTGGAATCAATTAAAAGATCTATTAATTCTGATTGTGTATTTTGATATCTGAATGCCATTAGTGAAACAAGGGAGATTAATGATTCTAATTCAATGGATATTTGATTATCCAGTGTTCTATTTACCATTAGCGATGTAGATATTTGAATCGAAATTAGTTTTTTATGCATATTCAGGAATTCCTTTTCAATTGCGGCCTTGGTTTTATTAAAAATTTGAGCTGTTGCTTCTATTATCGCGGTTTGGCTTTTCATGAGGGAAAGGAGGGAATTTTGGTTTAAAGTGAGGTTGTGAATTTGTTCATCATATAGCTTGGCATCATCTTCATCTAATGTGCCGAAAAGAGCTTTGGAAATTGATCCTATTACATTTAAAAGTGCTCTTTGGTTTCTGCTTTGAGTTATTAGGAGCATATTTTTATATTCTATATTTGCTATGATAAGGTTTATCTGTAGCAACGTACCGTTATAAGTGTGTGCCATTGCTGAATTCCCATCCAATTTCTTGCAGATAGCCGTAATTTGCTCCGTGATGAATTTGATGTTCCTGAATTCTGACTTGAAGTTTTCTAGATCGTAGTAGGTAACGATCTTCCACTCGTTGGTGTAGAAATTAGCTCTGCCAATTTCTTCGAAGTAAATGCCTGCGCTGGCATTTATTTGCTTTATTTCCATCCCTGAGCCGGAGACGAAAGGGATGCAGATTAAAAGGAATACTATTCGCATCATCGTGAGAACCTGGAATAGGATATTGTTTTAATCATTTGCGATGATTTTGAAGTAGATGAAGTTTTGTACTAGTCCGAAAAAAGTTTTAAGTCATTATTGTGGACTCTTTTATTGTTATTATTTATTTTCACAGTGGAGTTCTCAGGAGAATTGATTTCTACAATCACATAGGGACCTGTCCAGAGTGGTGAGAATTTGTTATCTCTTACTCTGCTTTTTATTAAGACTTTGTCCCCAATATCGAAGGATTTTGGAACTGTGTTTTTGTCATATTGGATTTTGGACTTTTCTTTATGGGCCATGGCTATGTCTTTCGCAATTTTATAGCTGTGTTGTAGACGTGCTTTTAACTCGTTTGCATAATTATGATGAGATGATTTTAGGTTATTTGGGATTTCGGCTGGGAATCCGTATAGGAGTTCGCGGGGAGTATAATTTGTACTCGAGTGAGGTGTGGTATTATAGACAAACATGGCATATGGAATCCACGTATCCCAGTCTTGCGGATCTTTCGCTACATAAGATCTGAGGTATTCTGCTAAAGTTCTATGACTCCTCTCCAATGCACCATTTGTTTGTGGGTGATAAGGAGTAGTTTTGAGCCTTTTGATCTTTAGCAGTTTGGATACCTCGGCGAACATGCCACCTATGAGGTTAGATCCCTGATCTGTTAGGATACTTTCTGGAATGCCATGTCGACAAACTATTGTTGTCGTGAAGGCTTCCGCTAATGTCTTAGATTCCGTGTTGACTATGGGAATAGCCTCCGAGAATTTTGAAAGGTCGTCTTGAAATGTAAGGATGTATTTATTTCCAGAATGGGAAATTGGGAGAGGTCCTACAACATCTAGGTACACTCTTTCAAAAGGTTTTGAGCTTATGCTTGAGATTTTCATAGGAATCTTAGGATTTCTGGATACTTTGTTTACTTGACAAAGTTTACATTTCCTTACATATCTTACAACATCGTCTGACATGCCAGACCAATAGAATTGTTTTTTAATTCGTTTGATTGTACGGGAGACACCTTGATGGCCTCCCGTTGGTAGAGAATGGAAATCTTTCAGAACTTGTTCAATATCACTGTTATTAGATAAATACTTTATGGAATCTTGATGAAGTTTTATATTTATTTTTTGGTTAACGAAGACCTTGGTAAAAATGTTTTTAATAGTTGATAAATTTTGTTTGTCTAACACTGGGAAGGAGATATTTACCTGATTTAACTGATTTGCTTCTGTGTATGAGCAGATCTCAGTTAAAATCTTTTCAATGTCTAATCTATCTCTTTGTGATCGGCAAGGTAGATTGACTTTCGAAATGATTACTGTGGAGTCTTTCTTCTTAAAGAAGTTCAGTTCGTTTTCTAGTAGAGGAGGTTTGTCTAAAAGTTTTAGTTTAGATTTTAAAACTCTTTCAAGTTCTGTATCTTGCATGGGCAAGATGAAAATTTTGGGGTTAGAATTTTTGGTTAAAAGTAATGGGAAATTGGTCTCAGTTATTACCACTGAGGAACTGTTTACTACTGATAAATCTGGATTTGTAGTAGTAATATTTGGATTGGGTGTATCTAAATTCGCCTGAGCTTTGGCTTGATTCCTGGTTACCACATTTACATGGGTGCTAGGTTCCGTTGATTTTACGGAATTTTCTGGAATAGCCCTACTGAGAGCGTCTGCATTTGTGTTGAGTTTTCCAGGTTTATGAACTATTTTATAGTCATATTCCTCAAGACGTATTCTCCATCTCATTAGTCTTGAGGAATGATCCTTTAGATTCATTAGCCATACTAGTGGTTTATGGTCAGTTATGATGGTAAACTGTCTACCATAAACGTATGGCCTGAATTGCTCAACTGCGAAAACAATTGCCAAAAGCTCTTTTTCGATTGTTGAGTAACGAGTCTCTGCACCATTGAGAACTCGACTCACATAGGCGATTGGATGATCTCCTTGATCATCTACTTGGGAAAGAACTGCTCCGATGGCGTAGTCGCTGGCATCGGAGGTGACAAAAAATTCTTTGTCGAAATCCGGATAGGATAAAATTGGTGCTGATATTAATTTTTTTCTTAATTCGCAAAATGCTTCATCGCAAATTGCATCGAATTTGAAAGGTGTGTCTTTCTTCAGAAGGTTAGTAAGGGGTTTCGCGATTTTGGAAAAGTTGGGAATAAAGCGGCGATAATAGCCGACGAAACCAAGGAAGGCTTTTATATCCTTTTCCTTCTTGGGTCTAGGATAAGATTGAACTGATTTAATTTTTGCCGGGTCTGGCTTGACTCCATTTTCAGTAATGATGTGCCCTAGATACATTATTTCCTTTCTTAGGAAATGGCACTTATCGGGTTGTAATTTTAAATTGAAATCCCGAAGGCGGCTAAATACATTTGCGAGCCTAATATTATGGTCCTTAAGATTGTATCCATGGACTACAATATCGTCCATGTATACGAAACAGTAAATGCCTTGGAGTCCGGAAAGGACATTATTCATGGCACGTTGGAAGGTTGCGGGTGCACCTTTTAATCCAAATGGCATACGGTTAAACTCGTAATGACCATAAGGAGTGCTAAACGCAGTTTTTGCTCTATCCTTTCCGTCCATGCGAATTTGGTGGAATCCGCTGGCGAGGTCTAGCGTTGTGAAATATTTAGACTTACCCAATTGATCTAATATGTCTGTAATATTAGGTAATGGGTAAGCGTCGCCAATAGTAATGTCATTTACTCGGCGGAAATCTACAACGACTCGCCATTTTTTGTTCCCATGCTCATCCGGCTTTTTGGGAACGATAAGTAGGGGAGAATTCCACGGACTATTTGAAGGGCTTATTATCTCCGAATCCAACATTTCATTTATTTGCCGAGTTATTTCTTTCCGGCTTGTTTCTGGAAGTCTGTACGGTTTAGTATATATGTGAGGTTTATTTGGGACTGTTTCGATTTTGTGCTCGGTTGCATTTGTAAACGTTAGGAAATCCCCTTCTAAGTAGAAGAGATCGTTGAAATCCTTACAAATTTTCCGAATACTCTCGGCTTCTTCCAAGTTACAGTGATCCAATTTAATCAGGGTGTGCAGGTTTTTTATTCTGCCCCTAATTGGATCTCTGTTGGAATCTGTAGAGATGCAATCGAAGTCATTAAGGTCATGGCATTCTGGATTCATGTCATGAATTGCCAGTTCGACGTCCTGTTCATTCGTGTTGAGAACTAGGACTTTTGCCATTCCTTGTAATGGGTTGACTATGGTATTACCTATGAACAACCCTGGCTTTACCTCTTTTTTAAAATATACTGATTCCGTAGTTGACAAAGTTGGAATTTGAATTATGGATTCAGAGCGAGCGGGAATTGTAATAAGTTTATTATGTAATTTGTCCGATTCGTTTCGGTTTTCATTGGATTGTAAAATATTTTCCGTTTTTTGTAGAATATTTGTTTTGGGGTACTTTTCACTTTTGGTATTTAATTCTCGTGAAGTACTGGGTAACTTGCTTTTATTAGCACTTACATTGTTTGTTTCAGACTTCTTGTCATGGTTATCATATCTAAGATATGTATTTGGGTAATCTGAGCGATATTGCTCTATGGGATAGGATGAATGACATTGCTTCACCTCTAAGGAAATGTAATTATTTTTGTAGTTGATACACGCGTTGTATCTAGACAAGAAGTCGTGACCAATTAGGCCGTCATATGCCAAGGTTGAGTTTTCTCCTACTATTTGGAAGGGATGTTCTATTATACATTCTTCGTTTGATGTATTTGACATTTTTGCCAATATTAATCCTTCTGTAGTTTTAGATTCTGTAAATAAAGTATTTATCTTGCAGATTGCATCTTTATAGTAAGTGCTGCCTGCTTTCAGTGTATTGAACTTTAATAGACTGATTTCTGCTCCTGTGTCTACGAGGAGTTTTGTTTCTTTATTCTGGCATACATTAGTAGATATGGAAATAGTAATGGAATTAGGACTGATAGTAATTGGAATTTTCAGCGTTATTTGATCTTTTAATAAATGTGTATTATCTAATTTGGGTTGGTGTGTATGTCGGCTTTTGTTTGAATATGCGAGGGGCTGCCGACTAATTCCTCTCGCCTTGATTTGTTTTCCGAGTATGTTAAAAATATTCTCGGATTTTGTACGTGATCTTTGTTTGATCTTGGTTCATTTTGGGGTTGTATTGTCGAAGAATGGGAATTTTTTCTAAAATTAGGATTTGGAACCTGGTTGAAGCTGACCTCATTTTGGGGAATTGTAGTTCTATTGGGACTTTCCGTTCGCTTTCTGAAGTTTTGATCAACGGGATTTATATTTCCTCTGTAGAAATTCCCGTGGTTTGCTATTCTCGCCCTGCATACTTCTAGGGTATGTCCTAATTTATGACAATACCTGCATGGAGACTGGTTTTAGGCACCAGTCTCCTCGGAGGCGTGGGTTCGTATCCCACCGCTGCCACCAAAATGTTGGGTGCCGCGCACTCCGTGCTCCAATGGAGAGAGAGCGCAGGGTTTTTGTATGATAAGTAAAACGAATTCAATATATATTTTTTCAACTTTGTAATGTGTTCGACTTTTATTAATTTATTCTACCCTTTTTTTTTATACACATTAATCCACTATTCCTAGTTTTCTTCAACATTTATATTTAATTATTCTTAGTTTTGTAACGATTAGATTATATTCTACGAACTCCCGATTTTTCATTAAAAAAAATAAAACAAGAGAAAGCTTGTATTCACCTTTACTTCCAACTTTTTAAATTTAATTTCACCTTCTTTTTATCCTCCGAACTTTATCGTACGAGGGTTCAAAAACAAAACTCCCCGAGGATTGGGCTCGCCGGCCCCAGGTGCCCATGAAAGCTTCTTTTCTTCTTATCACTTTCCCACGACGTGAAAAATCGTACGTGGGAATGTACAAAAAATATAGACACAGTGCATATGCATGAAATCTGATATGCACTTGTGTCTTGAAAAAGTAATATCTTTAGGTAACAAGAATAATTATGTGTATGTATGTACAGTACATGCAGATAATTTAGCAGAAAAGCTGTATGTAGGTATGTACATAGTACTGCATGTAGGTAAGTATACATGCCGTGTGAACGGAATGTATGACTGATAACAAAATGCAATTTATGCTAAATTGCATTTTGTTGCAGTACGTAAATGCATTTTTAAATGCAAATGAAATTTAAATGAAATTTTAAATGAATTTTATTTTTCAGGGTCAAATTGTAGTACGCCAATATATTGCATAGGGCAAGATATTGGCGTATTGGTTTTATTGTTGTGATTCGGGGTATAGGCACCTGGGTCACAACACTTGGATACCTAACGTGTTTTGCAATATCACATAATAATGTGCAATTCCGATCCGAAATATTCTTGAAAAGTTATTAAATCCCCCTTTTTGCTTGAGCTGTTGTATTTCACGAATGATTAATTTATGGATATCTTTAGATAAACAAGATAATGCGGCTGAAGCAACTAAATTGATAATATAGCATATCCAACCATTTGCAAACAAATGAGCAACTACATTTTTTTAGCTTTGCCTGAACTTCATTGGATCCCAGTCTTCCACGGATATTCCAAAATTTTTCAATCCTATGCACTCATTTGTCGTATCATGAAGTGCTTTGATATTCGACCTAGGTTCACTGATTGTGATAGAAATTTGTTCAACAATGCTGTCACTAGCAAAAGCTTGTTATTGTAACAATTTTTGAGAATACTCCACAAATCCTAATAATTGTCATTTCAGGGGGTGTATGTTCATATTTAATATCGTTTTATCTAACAAGGCTTTAAAGGTTGTTATATAATTAACTAAAAATTCAAGGATCGTCTTCTGCCATTCTGTCGAGAAAACATGGATCATTTTCGAAAATTTCTTCAGATATATTTAAGTTTGAAGGTCCTCCGTCAAAAGGATCCTGTTCCGTTTAGTTTAGTGACAAAAAAAACTTTGCAAAAGATATGACAAGACAGATACCTACATAAAGATAAAAAGAATTAGCCAAATTATTTTGATAAAATGCAAATTGTAAATTGATTTTGACGGGCGATGGCTCAAAAGAAGCGGAAGGACATGTCACGGCAATTCAGGGCTAGTCAAGGCAATTCATGGCAAGTCAAAGGGCATGTCAGGGCAATTCAGGGCAAGTCTGGGCACGCGTTCGCCCAATGATAATTTCAAAAATTCTGTACAAAAAATATTACAAGTCAGGTACCTACATGAAAATTCAAAAAAAATTAGCTAACATCTTTTGAATTGATTTTGACGGAGATGGCCCAAAAGAAGCGGAAAGATTATAAATATAAGATATTTTCCAAAAGGACTCCTTGGTTTCCAAGAGAAACGCAAACGAGTGATAGTAGGTATGTATAATTAACTAAAAATTCAAAGATCGTCTCAGCCATTTTGTCGGGAAAATGTGGATCCTTTAGCAAATTTCTTCAGATATATTTTAGTTCTGCGAAAGAATTCTGTTTCGCACCGCTTCCGGGATGCTGCTTCTCTACTACTCCACCCAGTCTCCCACTTGAATTTAACCATTTTTCGCGAAAAAGTGCTTACAAGTTGAGTTACATAGACGCAAATAGTCTAAATTATTTAGCAAGGTGACTATGTATCAAGTGGAATTTTACAAAAATTCCGGATTTTTGCGCATTTTTTCATCTTAATATATTCTAAAGGTGTCATTTCAGGGTATGTATGTTGATAGGGGGGGGGGGGCACAAATTTCAACAGAAATCGTCTACGGGCAATGGTTTTCGAGATATTAGCGATTTTACGCATTTTTTTTTTCATCTTAATATGTTCTAAAGGTATCATTTCAGGGTGCGTATGTTGATAGGGGGGACAAAAACTTCAACAGAAATCGTCTACGGGCAATGGGTTTCGAGATATTAGCGATTTTACGCATTTTTTTCATCTTAATATATTCTAAAGGTGTCATTTCAGGGTGTGTATGGTGATAGCGGGGACAAAAATGTCAACAGAAATCGTCTACGGGCAATGGTTTTCGAGATATTAGCGATTTTACGCATTTTTTTTCATCTTAATATATTCTAAAGGTGTCATTTCAGGGTGTGTATGTTGATAGGGGGGGGGGGGGGCACAAATTTAAACAGAAATCGTCTACGGGCAATGGGTTTCGAGATATTAGCGATTTTACGCATTTTTTTCATCTTAATATATTCTAAAGGTGTCATTTCAGGGTGTGTATGGTGATAGCGGGGACAAAAATGTCAACAGAAATCGTCTACGGGCAATGGTTTTCGAGATATTAGCGATTTTACGCATTTTTTTTCATCTTAATATATTCTGAAGGTGTCATTTCAGGGTGTGTATGTTGATAGGGGGGACAAAAATTTCAACAGAAATCGTCTACGGGCAATGGTTTTCGAGATATTAGCGACTTTACGCATTTTTTTTTCATCTTAATATATTCTAAAGGTGTAATTTCAGGGTGTGTATGTTGATAGCGGGGACAAAAATGTCAACAGAAATCGTCTACGGGCAATGGTTTTCGAGATATTAGCGATTTTACGCATTTTTTTTCATCTTAATATATTCTGAAGGTGTCATTTCAGGGTGTGTATGTTGATAGGGGGGACAAAAATTTCAACAGAAATCGTCTACGGGCAATGGTTTTCGAGATATTAGCGATTTTACGCATTTTTTTTTTCATCTTAATATATTCTAAAGGTGTAATTTCAGGGTGTGTATGTTGATAGCGGGGACAAAAATGTCAACAGAAATCGTCTACGGGCAATGGTTTTCGAGATATTAGCGATTGTACGCATTTTTTTTCATCTTAATATATTCTGAAGGTGTCATTTCAGGCTGTGTATGTTGATAAGGGGGGGGGGCAAAAATGTCAACAGAAATCGTCCACGGGCAATGGTTTTCGAGATATTAGCGATTTTACGCATTTTTTTTCATCTTAATATGTTCTAAAGGTGTCATTTCAGGGTGTATCTGTTGATAGGGGGGGCAAAATTTTCAACAGAAATCGTCTACGGGCAATGGTTTTCGAAATATTAGCGATTTTACGCATTTTCTTTCATCTTAATATGTTCTAAAGGTATCATTTCAGGGTGCGTATGTTGATAGGGGGGACAAAAACTTCAACAGAAATCGTCTACGGGCAATGGGTTTCGAGATATTAGCGATTTTACGCATTTTTTTCATCTTAATATATTCTAAAGGTGTCATTTCAGGGTGTGTATGTTGATAGCGGGGACAAAAATGTCAACAGAAATCGTCTACGGGCAATGGTTTTCGAGATATTAGCGATTTTACGCATTTTTTTTCATCTTAATATATTCTGAAGGTGTCATTTCAGGGTGTGTATGTTGATAGGGGGGACAAAAATTTCAACAGAAATCGTCTACGGGCAATGGTTTTCGAGATATTAGCGATTTGATGCATTTTTTTTCATCTTAATATGTTCTAAAGGTGTCATTTCAGGGTGTATATGTTGATAGGGGGGACAAAATTTTCAACAGAAATCGTCTACGGGCAATGGTTTTCGAGATATTAGCGATTTTACGGATTTTTTTTCATCTTAATATGTTCTAAAGGTATCATTTCAGGGTGCGTATGTTGATAGGGGGGACAAAAACTTCAACAGAAATCGTCTACGGCCAATGGGTTTCGAGATATTAGCGATTTTACGCATTTTTTTCATCTTAATATATTCTAAAGGTGTCATTTCAGGGTGTGTATGTTGATAGCGGGGACAAAAATGTTAACAGAAATCGTCTACGGGCAATGGTTTTCGAGATATTAGCGATTTTACGCATTTTTTTTCATCTTGATATATTCTGAAGGTGTCATTTCAGGGTGTGTATGTTGATAGCGGGGACAAAAATTTCAACAGAAATCGTCTACGGGCAATGGTTTTCGAGATATTAGCGATTTGACGCATTTTTTTTCATCTTAATATGTTCTAAAGGTATCATTTCAGGGTGCGTATGTTGATAGGGGGGACAAAAACTTCAACAGAAATCGTCTACGGGCAATGGTTTTCGAGATATTAGCGATTTTACGCATTTTTTTCATCTTAATATATTCTAAAGGTGTCATTTCAGGGTCTGTATGTTGATAGCGGGGACAAAAATGTTAACAGAAATCGTCTACGGGCAATGGTTTTCGAGATATTAGCGATTTTACGCATTTTTTTTCATCTTGATATATTCTGAAGGTGTCATTACAGGGTGTATATGTTGATAGGGGGACAAAAATTTCAACAGAAATCGTCTACGGGCAATGGTTTTCGAGATATTACCGATTTGACGCATTTTTTTTTCATCTTAATATGTTCTAAAGGTGTCATTTCAGGGTGTATATGTTGATAGGGGGGACAAAATTTTCAACAGAAATCGTCTACGGGCAATGGTTTTCGAGATATTAGCGATTTTACGCATTTTTTTTCATCTTAATATATTCTAAAGGTGTCATTTCAGGGTGTGTATGTTGATAGCGGGGACAAAAATGTTAACAGAAATCGTCTACGGGCAATGGTTTTCGAGATATTAGCGATTTTACGCATTTTTTTTCATCTTGATATATTCTGAAGGTGTCATTTCAGGGTGTGTATGTTGATAGCGGGGACAAAAATTTCAACAGAAATCGTCTACGGGCAATGGTTTTCGAGATATTAGCGATTTGACGCATTTTTTTTCATCTTAATATGTTCTAAAGGTATCATTTCAGGGTGCGTATGTTGATAGGGGGGACAAAAACTTCAACAGAAATCGTCTACGGGCAATGGCTTTCGAGATATTAGCGATTTTACGCATTTTTTTTCATCTTAATATATTCTAAAGGTGTCATTTCAGGGTGTGTATGTTGATAGGGGGGGGATAAAAATGTCAACAGAAATCGTCTACGGGCAATGGTTTTCGAGATATTAGCGATTTTACGCATTTTTTTTCATTCTTAATATGTTCTAAAGGTGTCATTTCAGGGTGTATATGTTGATAGGGGGGACAAAATTTTCAACAGAAATCGTCTACGGGCAATGGTTTTCGAGATATTAGCGATTTTACGCATTTTTTTCATCTTAATATGTTCTAAAGGTATCATTTCAGGATGCGTATGTTGATAGGAGGGACAAAAACTTCAACAGAAATCGTCTACGGGCAATGGGTTTCGAGATATTAGCGATTTTACGCATTTTTTTCATCTTAATATATTCTAAAGGTGTCATTTCAGGGTGTGTATGTTGATAGCGGGGACAAAAATGTCAACAGAAATCGTCTACGGGCAATGGTTTTCGAGATATTAGCGATTTTACGCATTTTTTTTCATCTTAATATATTCTGAAGGTGTCATTTCAGGGTGTGTATGTTGATAGGGGGGACAAAAATTTCAACAGAAATCGTCTACGGGCAATGGTTTTCGAGATATTAGCGATTTTACGCATTTTTTTTTTCATCTTAATATATTCTAAAGGTGTCATTTCAGGTTGTGTATGTTGATAGGGGGGACAAAAATGTCAACAGAAATCGTCTACGGGCAATGGTTTTCGAGATATTAGCGATTTTACGCATTTTTTTTTCATTTTAATATATTTTAAAGGTGTCATTTCAGGGTGTGTATGTTTATAGGGGGGACACAAATTTCAACAGAAATCGTCTACGGACAATGGTTTTTGAGATATTAGCGATTTTACGCATTTTTTTTTCATCTGAATATATTCTAACGGTGTCATTTCAGGGTGTGTATGTTGATAGGGGGACAAAAATTTCAACAGAAATCGTCTACGGGCAATGGTTTTCGAGATATTAGCGATTTTACGCTTTTTTTTTATCTTAATATATTCTAAAGGTGTCATTTCAGGGTGTGTATGTTGATAGGGGGGGATAAAAATGTCAACAGAAATCGTCTACGGGCAATGGTTTTCGAGATATTAGCGATTTTACGCATTTTTTTTTCATCTTAATATGTTCTAAAGGTGTCATTTCAGGGTGTGTATGTTGATAGCGGGGACAAAAATTTCAACAGAAATCGTCTACGGGCAATGGTTTTCGAGATATTACCGATTTTACGCATTTTTTTTCATCTTAATATATTCTAACGGTGTCATTTCAGGGTGTGTATGTTGATAGGGGGACAAAAATTTCAACAGAAATCGTCTACGGGCAATGGTTTTCGAGATATTACCGATTTTACGCTTTTTTTTTATCTTAATATATTCTAAAGGTGTCATTTCAGGGTGTGTATGTTGATAGCGGGGACAAAAATTTCAACAGAAATCGTCTACGGGCAATGGTTTTCGAGATATTACCGATTTTACGCATTTTTTTTCATCTTAATATATTCTAACGGTGTCATTTCAGGGTGTGTATGTTGATAGGGGGACAAAAATTTCAACAGAAATCGTCTACGGGCAATGGTTTTCGAGATATTAGCGATTTTACGCTTTTTTTTTATCTTAATATATTCTAAAGGTGTCATTTCAGGGTGTGTATGTTGATAGGGGGGGATAAAAATGTCAACAGAAATCGTCTACGGGCAATGGTTTTCGAGATATTAGCGATTTTACGCATTTTTTTTTCATCTTAATATGTTCTAAAGGTGTCATTTCAGGGTGTGTATGTTGATAGCGGGGACAAAAATTTCAACAGAAATCGTCTACGGGCAATGGTTTTCGAGATATTACCGATTTTACGCATTTTTTTTCATCTTAATATATTCTAACGGTGTCATTTCAGGGTGTGTATGTTGATAGGGGGACAAAAATTTCAACAGAAATCGTCTATGGGCAATGGTTTTCGAGATATTACCGATTTTACGCATTTTTTTTCATCTTAATATATTCTAACGGTGTCATTTCAGGGTGTGTATGTTGATAGATGGGATAAAAATTTCAACAGAAATCGTCTACGGGCAATGGTTTTCGAGATATTAGCGATTTTACGCATTTTTTCTTCATCTTAATATATTCTAAAGGTGTCATTTCAAGGTGTGTATGTTGATAGGGTAGGGGGGACAAAAATTTCATCAGAAATCGTCTACGGGCAATGGTTTTCGAGATATTAGCGATTTGACGAATTATTTTCACCTCAATACATTCTAAAGGTGTCATTTCAGGGGGTGTATGTTCATATTTAACATCGTTTTATCTAAGAAGGCTTTAAAGGTTGTTATATACTTAAATAAAATATCAAGGATCATCTTCTACCATTCTGTCGGGAAAACGTGGATCCTTTTCGATAATTTATCTAGATATATTTTAGTTTGAAGGTCCTGCGTCAAAAGAATCCCGTTCCGTTTAGTTCAGTGACAAACAAATTTTTTTGCAGAAGATATGACAAGACAGATACCTACATAAATATAAACAAAAAAATAGCTAAATTATTGAATTGATTTTGGCGGGAGATGGCTCAAAAGAAGCGGAAGCAATTACTATATCAATGCTTTTTCTTCACCAATTAAATTTCTCGTAATACATCTTCTGTGCGTTGCTAATGGATTGCTGGTGCTGGTTATATAAATCATGGAACTGGGTCTAGTTCAAATAATTGGCATCAAAATGTGGTAATAGGATTTTTGGTAGTTTCATTTGACTATTGATAACGTGTGTCTTCATATCAGTCGATTTATCAGTCAAATTTAACAGCTGCTGTTGCAGCATGATAATAGTATCTTGGACCTAATCATGTAATTTATGAATAAGTCAATTTCCATATCCATGTAGCCTTTCGTTGGCCTAAATAAACATCTTACTTTGGCTCATTTAAGCTTCGTATCTATAAAGCAAGTTTATTTTTAATTCATAATATGGCTCCCTAATAACCATTTGCAAAGAATATACAAAAAAAATTTCCCGTCCAGATTTATTATTCCTTGGAATTGTCTGAAGAAAAACTTAAGACTTTTAATGAAATGTCCTATGGGAAATGCAACGCGGTCCAAGGAATATACTGGGACAAAATCACAGGATAGTCTGTGGATATCACGAGGATATTTTCGGCGGAATAAATTCGGAAATAAACTGAGGAAATTCTGTGGATATCACGACTATATACCAAGGATTAAATACAGACAAAATCATAGGAAGCTCTATAGATATCATCTCTATACTTTCCAAGGGATAAAATCAGGAATCAGGAAATTCCGTGGATATCGCGACTATATTCTCGAAGGAATAAATTGGAATAACCAGGAGCAACTCTGTGGATTAAAGTTTTAAAGCTAGAACAGTCGACTTCAACCTCCCAAATACTTTAAGCTCGTTCATAGAAAACAGAATACTTTTTTAATAAATCGTAAAACGCGTTAACATTTTTGCATAACTATTCACTAATTTACGCAAATAGCTCGTTAAACCGATGAATTTTTGAAACCCAAAAACATTTTTAGAGACCGGAAAGTTCTTAAGTGATTTCGATGGCCTTAAGCTGAGTCTTAAGCAAAAATTTCATTTTAGATACCATATAAAATTAGCGTAGACCTAGACCAAAAGTCACATTAGAGTCATCTAGTGTAAAAGACCGAAACCTAACATGCGACAATTTAAGACGAAAATGAAAATTTGCAGTTGAAAAATATTGAAAATTTTTAACGACAATGAGCTGTTCTAAATTTTATTTTTCACATAATTGTTAAATATACTATTTTGATTTATATTTCTACAACTTTCAGCGAAATATTGCAATTTCTCGTCTGTGAAATATCGAGAGAAAAAACAAGTACTATTAGAGTTAAACAATTAAAAAAAGCGCCACTAAAAATGAAAAAAACTCGACGTTATTTCCTAAATTTAGACTTTATCATTCTAAAATAGTCACAATTTAAAGAAATGAGAATACCTACTAACAGGAATTTGATGATTTGAAAAAAATCTATTTTTACCATTTTTTACGAGCTAATATCTCTATTCCAATACATTTGTTTTATTTTCCTCGACGTTATTTACTAGACTCCTTCATTACCTTAATTTAAGTTATAAGTCATTATTTGGTACAAATAATTTGCCAGAAATTCTCATTGAAAAATGTATGAATGGTACTGACTCCTCTTAAGATTGCTCCTAACTTTAGTGAAAATTTACCCTTGATAGTACCTACTTAGCGTCTAACTATATGCAAAATAATTTTAAACTTTTTATCTTTTATCTTTTCATGTAAAATTCTTACTTAAATATAGTATTATTATAATTATTATATACAAATTATATAAATAGATGAAAAACAAAACAAAAAACACGACAAAAAAGAATTCTAAAACTATTTTTTAACTCAAATCACTGATAAAACTTTTGATGTAACTAGAATCAGCCTAATAATATGCAATAAGATACTAAGTTAGAAAAGTAAAAAAGTAAAAGAAATTAAAATAAGAATAAGAAATTTAATAAACTATAAAACTAAAATTTAATTATAAATAAATAAATTAATAAAATTAATTATAATTTATATACATACAGACTGATGAACTGCTGAACTATCCCCCTTTTTACTGGACTATTTTCCAAACAGAAAGTGCTATACGTTGCCTTCCTGAACTTTCTTTTTCTAAGGGGGATATTGTAATGAGCCTACATCATCATCATCCTCTGCAGTGCCCCAATAGGCTAAATGTCAATGTTCCATCGATCAAATATCATCATTTCATATTTCACGCCAAATATCCAAATCCAAATTTCAGTTCCCACGGGAGAAAATTCCTAAATTCTTTGAGAGATATTCCAAATAAAGGAAATATCTATAAACCTTCAAAACAATCATAAAAAATCCAAATGTATACTTACTCTGCATTAGTGCCAACATTTGCGCATAAAACAATATGCGACATATTCCCACATTAGTCCCACTTACCCACAGATTTCCGTATAGCCATTTGTTCAAAGAACAAACATTCCTCATATGTGAAAATGCAGTCGCAACACAATTAAAACAATTCGAGTAAGTCATAAAATGTCGCAATTCATTTTCAAGTGCACAATGCACAACCACTTGAAAAAGTTAACCGTCATATATCCTACTGTTAGCTTTACTTAGGAGCGTCAACTCATCTCCATGCCCTGCGGTAAACTATCATATCCCGAATTGTGCAGAACAAGGAGCCTTTACCTTACTATCTATTTTCCTACATTAAGTATTACCAAGAATTCCAATTCCACCAATCTATTCAACTCATGCATTAAGATTTCTAGGAAAAAGGTGTTAACATGCATTTCTACATAATTAGGGTACAGGCAGAGGACTACTTTCATCTTACTAATGCACTTTCGGGTTTTATGATTTTATTACCCATAGAGAAGCGAAGACAATGCAGACACTGTTACCTTTCACTACGCATTCGATTATTTAATTTAGCGCAGCCGTAAGGAAGGAAGCGTCTGCATTCCCTTATTTTATTATTTTTGTCGCCCGTAGGGTTTTCACCAGAATCGACAAATTGTTACTTTGTTTGATCGCAACAACCCGGCCAACCTCCTATGTCACTGTCCTTAGTGACGAGGTGGAAGCCTTAACCTTCATACTAGTTCCCGTACATAATTTTATGCAATATGCGTCAGGACATTCCCTAGAAGCCCATGAATTCCGACACTGAGCCAATGCATTTCATAAAAACAACATATGCATTCCGACACTGAGCCAATGCATTTCATACGAACAGGTACATTCCGATACTGAGCCATGCAATTCATTCAAAAAAAAAATATGTATACATTCCGACACTGAGCCAATGCATTTCATACAAACAGAAGTTTTTCCGAACTGACTCAACACAAAACATTACAAAACTATTCCAATCCGCCTCTAAGGCTCATAATAGTTAACTGACAAATCAAAGTAACCCAGGACATTATTATCACCAATATACACGCAAATACATTCCGACACGAAGCCAATGCAATTAAAATAACCAGGATTCGTACTATGTTGATACACTCTCTCCCCATGTCAAGCACCTCGGAGTCTATGCATTCAGCAACCAAACACTGCAATAATTCAACTCTTTTGCGATACCAATCCAATTACCCGAAGTTCACAACAAATGACCACACACCAAAGCAGCCCTAGACCATTGAACCTTTCCGCGATCAGTACCATCGACGCTTTTCGATACAACAACCTCTACTTCAAGAGGTTTCCATATAAATTGACACTTGAACCACCACACCTAACTAACTTCCACTAAAAGACAGCAGTAAAGTATTAATAAATTTTTGTTTTTTATATTTATAAACTGAAAAGTTATAAAAATGAATTTATGTCTATTTAAGTTCTATTAGATGGACAATCATTTGCATAATGTCCTGGAAGATGACATCTGCAACACTTTGCACTTGAGTTTTTAAAATTTCTACCAGTTTGTTGCTCTTTCGTTACATGACTTCTATATGGATGAAAGTGTTTCCAGCTTTGTGTACTTCTAACGGAAAAATCGCATGTCCACTTGTATTTTGGTTTCCCCCTAGTCTCTGTTCACGGCTTAAAAACATACTCCGTTGCATTTCCTGAGTTTGGACCTCTTCATATGTTTTGCTTTGCATTAGTAAGTCATTCAATGTTTTACAATTGGACGCCAGTAACACATTCATCATGTTCCTATTTCCTAAACCTGATATTATGTATTTTGTGGTCGCTGATTGTGGCAGGTTAATTCGCTTTGCTAAGGCCGTAATAGTATAAAAATAATTTTCCACGCATTGGTTTGATTCCTTTCTCCTTGCCATTATCTGTACCAAGACAGAGGAAACATTTTTCGCATCTGGGAAGCTTACTAGTAGATCCCGTTTAAATTCTTCCCACGAATTATCCAATCCTTGTCTGCTCTGCCGCCAGAATGCTGCTGCTCCACTCATGCGTAAGGATGCATAAAATAGTGTACATCGATCATCCCAGCCATAAACAGACGTCAGATTCTCAACGGTAGCAATCCATTCTACTGCTGTCATTCTACGTTCCAAATCTGGATTAAATTCAGGAATGAGAGAACTTAGTTCATTCAATCCCATTCGAAAATGGATAGTTGATGTCCCTGTAGCACTATTACGGGAGCTCGCATCTTCTCGACTCAATAATTCATTTTCTCTCCTTAGCAGTTCATTTTCTCTGCGCAGGAGTTCCACTTCACTCACAGTAACACTATCCCCACTAGCACTATTTGTATTTGTCATACTCTCACTTGTTCCCTCAGCGCCTTGAGTTTTAGCTACATCAATGTTATGAAATGAATTAATGTTATTATTTAATCCCGACATTTTTACACACAATTCAACACTTTTCACTTACATCTCGCGTGTACCACTTTGTTCAAAATTCTGAAAAAACTAAACGCGTATCCACTTTTCTTCGATTACTTCGGTTTTGACCCCACACTTGAAATTGTTAGCCTTAGTTAAGAGCGTCAACTAATCTCCATGCCCTGCGATAAACTATCATATCCCGAATTGTGCAGAACAAGGAGCCTTTACCTTACTATCTATTTTCCTACATTAAGTATTACCAAGAATTCCAATTCCACCAATCTATTCAACTCATGCATTAAGGTTTCTAGGAAAAAGGTGATAACATGCATTTCTACATAATTAGGGTACAGGCAGAGGTCTACTTTTATCTAGGACTACTTTGATCTAATACTAATGCACTTTCGGGTTTTATGATTTTATTACCCAGAGAGAAGAGAAGACAATGTAGGCACTGTTAACTTTCACTACGCATTTGATTATTTAATTTAGTGCAGCCGTAAAGAAGGAAGCGTCTGCATTCCCTTATTTTATTATTTGTTTTCTTCAAGAAAGAATTTTTTGGGATATCTCCGGTATATGTATAGCAAAAGCTAAAAAATGTTCTAATTTGTTATTTCATCACACAACCCATTAATTTTTGATGACAAGTTTCAAGTCTTGGTTTGACTCATCAACAGGTCCCAAATAGCGAAATTGGGTGATTAGAAAAACAAATGAAAAAATGAAAAAAGAAGAAAGAAATGAAAAGTTTAAGAAAAATAGAAAAAAAACAATTTTTTTATTTATTAAAAAAATTTTAAAAATTTTAAAAAAACAGATTCATTCGAAGCGAATCGAACCTGTATACGCCACGCAGTGGGCTGAAAAATGAAGAAGAAAAAGGAAGAAGAAGAAGCGTTTCGTGTCAGCAGAAAACCTTCCACTCATCGGTGCAGCTTGGTTTTCTGCCTGCTGCAGACGCTTGAAAATAGATCAAACCGATCTCTTCTCATATAAACTCAGAATAAGTTCTGGGTGTGAATTATATGAGGAAAAAACACTCCTATACAATCCCAGGAGGAATAATGAATAAAAAGAGATTACTCTTTTGGACTTTTTACCGGGTTAAACTTAATTTTCTTCAAGAAAGAATTTTTTGGGATATCTCCGGTATATGTATAGCAAAAGCTAAAAAATGTTCTAATTTGTTATTTCATCACACAACCCATTAATTTTTGATGACAAGTTTCAAGTCTTGGTTTGACTCATCAACAGGTCCCAAATAGCGAAATTGGGTGATTAGAAAAACAAATGAAAAAATGAAAAAAGAAGAAAGAAATGAAAAGTTTAAGAAAAATAGAAAAAAACAATTTTTTTATTTATTAAAAAAATTTTAAAAATTTTAAAAAAACAGATTCATTCGAAGCGAATCGAACCTGTATACGCCACGCAGTGGGCTGAAAAATGAAGAAGAAAAAGGAAGAAGAAGAAGCGTTTCGTGTCAGCAGAAAACCTTCCACTCATCGGTGCAGCTTGGTTTTCTGCCTGCTGCAGACGCTTGAAAATAGATCAAACCGATCTCTTCTCATATAAACTCAGAATAAGTTCTGGGTGTGAATTATATGAGGAAAAAACACTCCTATACAATCCCAGGAGGAATAATGAATAAAAAGAGATTACTCTTTTGGACTTTTTACCGGGTTAAACTTAATTTTCTTCAAGAAAGAATTTTTTGGGATATCTCCGGTATATGTATAGCAAAAGCTAAAAAATGTTCTAATTTGTTATTTCATCACACAACCCATTAATTTTTGATGACAAGTTTCAAGTCTTGGTTTGACTCATCAACAGGTCCCAAATAGCGAAATTGGGTGATTAGAAAAACAAATGAAAAAATGAAAAAAGAAGAAGAAAGAAATGAAAAGTTTAAGAAAAATAGAAAAAAACAATTTTTTTATTTATTAAAAAAATTTTAAAAATTTTAAAAAAACAGATTCATTCGAAGCGAATCGAACCTGTATACGCCACGCAGTGGGCTGAAAAATGAAGAAGAAAAAGGAAGAAGAAGAAGCGTTTCGTGTCAGCAGAAAACCTTCCACTCATCGGTGCAGCTTGGTTTTCTGCCTGCTGCAGACGCTTGAAAATAGATCAAACCGATCTCTTCTCATATAAACTCTTCTTCATTTTTCAGCCCACTGCGTGGCGTATACAGGTTCGATTCGCTTCGAATGAATCTGTTTTTTTAAAATTTTTAAAATTTTTTTAATAAATAAAAAAATTGTTTTTTTCTATTTTTCTTAAACTTTTCATTTCTTTCTTCTTTTTTCATTTTTTCATTTGTTTTTCTAATCACCCAATTTCGCTATTTGGGACCTGTTGATGAGTCAAACCAAGACTTGAAACTTGTCATCAAAAATTAATGGGTTGTGTGATGAAATAACAAATTAGAACATTTTTTAGCTTTTGCTATACATATACCGGAGATATCCCAAAAAATTCTTTCTTGAAGAAAATTAAGTTTAACCCGGTAAAAAGTCCAAAAGAGTAATCTCTTTTTATTCATTATTCCTCCTGGGATTGTATAGGAGTGTTTTTTCCTCATATAATTCACACCCAGAACTTATTCTGAGTTTATATGAGAAGAGATCGGTTTGATCTATTTTCAAGCGTCTGCAGCAGGCAGAAAACCAAGCTGCACCGATGAGTGGAAGGTTTTCTGCTGACACGAAACGCTTCTTCTTCTTCCTTTTTCTTCTTCATTTTTCAGCCCACTGCGTGGCGTATACAGGTTCGATTCGCTTCGAATGAATCTGTTTTTTTAAAATTTTTAAAATTTTTTTAATAAATAAAAAAATTGTTTTTTTCTATTTTTCTTAAACTTTTCATTTCTTTCTTCTTTTTTCATTTTTTCATTTGTTTTTCTAATCACCCAATTTCGCTATTTGGGACCTGTTGATGAGTCAAACCAAGACTTGAAACTTGTCATCAAAAATTAATGGGTTGTGTGATGAAATAACAAATTAGAACATTTTTTAGCTTTTGCTATACATATACCGGAGATATCCCAAAAAATTCTTTCTTGAAGAAAATTAAGTTTAACCCGGTAAAAAGTCCAAAAGAGTAATCTCTTTTTATTCATTATTCCTCCTGGGATTGTATAGGAGTGTTTTTTCCTCATATAATTCACACCCAGAACTTATTCTGAGTTTATATGAGAAGAGATCGGTTTGATCTATTTTCAAGCGTCTGCAGCAGGCAGAAAACCAAGCTGCACCGATGAGTGGAAGGTTTTCTGCTGACACGAAACGCTTCTTCTTCTTCCTTTTTCTTCTTCATTTTTCAGCCCACTGCGTGGCGTATACAGGTTCGATTCGCTTCGAATGAATCTGTTTTTTTAAAATTTTTAAAATTTTTTTAATAAATAAAAAAATTGTTTTTTTCTATTTTTCTTAAACTTTTCATTTCTTTCTTCTTTTTTCATTTTTTCATTTGTTTTTCTAATCACCCAATTTCGCTATTTGGGACCTGTTGATGAGTCAAACCAAGACTTGAAACTTGTCATCAAAAATTAATGGGTTGTGTGATGAAATAACAAATTAGAACATTTTTTAGCTTTTGCTATACATATACCGGAGATATCCCAAAAAATTCTTTCTTGAAGAAAATTAAGTTTAACCCGGTAAAAAGTCCAAAAGAGTAATCTCTTTTTATTCATTATTCCTCCTGGGATTGTATAGGAGTGTTTTTTCCTCATATAATTCACACCCAGAACTTATTCTGAGTTTATATGAGAAGAGATCGGTTTGATCTATTTTCAAGCGTCTGCAGCAGGCAGAAAACCAAGCTGCACCGATGAGTGGAAGGTTTTCTGCTGACACGAAACGCTTCTTCTTCTTCCTTTTTCTTCTTCATTTTTCAGCCCACTGCGTGGCGTATACAGGTTCGATTCGCTTCGAATGAATCTGTTTTTTTAAAATTTTTAAAATTTTTTTTAATAAATAAAAAAATTGTTTTTTTCTATTTTTCTTAAACTTTTCATTTCTTTCTTCTTTTTTCATTTTTTCATTTGTTTTTCTAATCACCCAATTTCGCTATTTGGGACCTGTTGATGAGTCAAACCAAGACTTGAAACTTGTCATCAAAAATTAATGGGTTGTGTGATGAAATAACAAATTAGAACATTTTTTAGCTTTTGCTATACATATACCGGAGATATCCCAAAAAATTCTTTCTTGAAGAAAATTAAGTTTAACCCGGTAAAAAGTCCAAAAGAGTAATCTCTTTTTATTTATTATTTGTGTCGCCAGTAGGGTTTTCACCAGAATCGACAAATTGTTACTTCGTTTCAGGGTGACCGTTTGGAAATTTCTTAGCGTAGCAAATTTGCGTAGCACTACCTTAAGATGCGTAGCACTCAGTAGCAAAACATTCTGAAAGTAGCACTAGCAAGGTTTTCATAGATGAGATTGTATTGGTCACATTTGTATTGCTATAGATATTACTATAAAAGTCTGATATGTTATACCGTCGGTGATACTGCGTAACCGCGAGACTAGAAATATCAAAACCGCGTAACTGAATTGAGGTACAAATTCCAATTTTGTGCTCTTATCTTGTACAATGATTTAAAACAGGTTCCAGTCAATGAAATTAGGAGCAATCTTGATTGCCGAATGCCGGTAGCTGGCACAACAAAACTTAGGTTAGGCGAACTGACCTTGATCTAAAAGCCGGGTTTTTTCTTGAACTTTCCCGCACAAATTTTCTGTGATATAGTTGTCTTGATTGCCGAATGCTAGTACAACAAAACCTAGGTTAGGGTTTTTCTTGAATTTTTCGACAGAAATTCTCTGCTATATATTTGTATCAACACAAAATACTTATTTTATGTCGAAATAGAATTTTTCAGTGCTGTACCTCGTATTGCACAATTTACAATACTAAAAATACTTAAAATACCTCTTGAAGAAAATCAAATTTGAGTTGTGGTGAGCGAATTGTACATGTAACTAATGTGTGGCTTGAGACTCGAAACACGAACTTTATGAAATGACAATGAAGTGAAGTAAGTGAAGCGAGTTACGTTCTCACCGCTCCCACCAAACGAAGCGCAGCCAGAAGCCAACGCCGCCACGCCATATCGTCATACTTCTCTTGTTAAAGAAAATTGTTCTTAGCCGAAAACGAAAGAAATTATAAGATAAAATTATTACTTCTTGATTTGTCAAAGAAAATTATTCTTAGCTAAAAACTAATGTGAAATTAAAAGATAAAATTAGAGAGTAGCAAAATTTTTTCAGGGGCGTAGCACAATTCAGAGGGTAGTGACATTTTAGCACAAACAAGCTGATTGTAGCATTTTGCTACCATCGTAGCACTTGCGGTCACCCTGCTTCGTTTGATCGCAACACTACAGTGCCGGGTCTTGCATCATAAAAATTAACAAGCAAGTTGTGTGCCACGCACATGTTTACTTTTACCATGATTCAAGCTACTGCACTGCTGGTCTTGACGATATGACGATATACTCATGCCTGAACGGCTTATGACAAATTATGTAGTTAGCATTGCTCGATAGCGGACATCTCTTTGCTCATGAATAACGAAATCTCCCAAATAAATAGCCATGCTCTATCTAAGGGAAATCAGTCAGACTAGTTTCATTCACAAACTTACAGTTGAAGTCAGTTATTCATTCTTCACAGACTTACAGTCTAGCCTCCGTTATTTATTTTCAAACTTAGAGAGTACTAATTTTAATCAGTGAAATCTTAGCACAGTATTTGGACAGTCAATTCAAGTAATTTCCTCAAATCAATAGTTTTTCCAAGTGAATCTCGCGCCTTTCGTAAAATAAACAGTCAAGTCAAATCTAGTGTGTTTTGCGCCGAATTTCTATTTGCTTTCTCGTAGTTTACCTAGATGTATTAATTTTACCCATAAGGGCGAAAAGGTCACACTCGAAAGGGGCTTTGGGTTGTTGGGGCTTGTTAGTATTGGGATTGTTATATTGCTGGTTACTTATAATTTAGGAGAACGACATACATGGCTTGTCGTAATTTTTTACCGCTTCCCTGGTAAAGAGCTCCTTCTGCTTCTGCTGTTCCCTTCGTTGGTTCTTAATAATGTTGACTTCCTTGTATTTTGAGCATCCACGATAATTAGCTGGATGTCCCTCCTTTTTGAAGTTCACACAATATGCACGTTGTATTTGTTTCTGGAGCACTCTCCTGGTCCATGCTTTTTATCGCATTTGACGCATCGGTACATCTGCCCACAGTTGCTGGCTACATGCCCATATCGCTGGCACCTCTTACACTGGGGTACTCCCTTCACGATGTGCTTCTCCCAGTAGACTATCTGGTCGAGAAGTCGGTCCACTTTAACGATGTCGTATTTCGCGTCGAAGGTTACGATGAAGGCATCGATGTGCTTTCCTGCTACTTTGCTGCACGTAGTTGCGAACTCTGCTACGTTGTAGATTTTATATCCTGGAAGCTTTTCCTCCAAGGCAATTTTTACATCCTCTTCGTCGAAGGTATGCTGAACTCATTTCAGCACTAGGGTCGGCTTCCTTTCTTCCTTCGGGGTGAAGGTGTAGGATTCCACCTTGACCTCATTTAGTAGCTTCAATAACGCCTTCCTGTCTTCTTTTGTGAAGGGTTTAAATGTGCACTTATTTCCACTACCCATCTTTATGAAGAATTTGGGTCTGGCTTGTAATAAGTTGAACACTTTGTAATTTAAGCCATGCGTTATTATTGGCGGAAGTCTGTTTAGCCTCGACTATAGTCTTGACGGCTTTTCATTCGTTGACTTTGCCTTTGCTGGGATAAGGAACCTGTTTTCCATGTCCAGTGTTTGGTAGTAATTGCTGGACATCCTAGGGTCAGTAACTGGCTTAGTATTTTTTACATTATCCTCCGTGATTGATGGGTTGTTGCGCGGTTTCCATTTTCCTTTTACTACGTGGTACTCACTCTCCCCACTTTCACTCTCTGGCTCGTCCTCAGACATATTTTCCGACTCTGTCGTGTTAATGCTGCTCCCTGATGATCCTGGGTTCTTTCCTTGCAACATCCTTCTAGCGCAAGGGACTGGATAATATCATCAGGAATGTTGCTGATGTTTCCATAGGTGAAAACTTCACGCACATTTTCCTTGACGGCGCTGAAAATTTGGTGTTCATTGGCCAAGTCTCTTTCACTGTTTACTAATACACAGCACTATAAAGGTGTCTTTATCACCACACTGTGTTTTTTTTTCACTTCACTTTTTCGTGTTTACTATGAAAGTGCCTTTGTCTTGCACATATATTATAACAATACATATACAAGTATCACAAAATACTACACACTGGTCTCGCTCACACACACTATTTACGTCCACGCACATGTGCATGGAATGCCGTCAGCAAATTGGGATTTTCATTTCTTTGCACTTGTTTCATTCTCACTGGTTTAATAATTCAGAAATTACACTAGGTGTTGCTACCTTGGCTGTCGGAGCTGAACTCATAAACAAAAATAGTACTGTCAGTTCATTATCCTCAGTCAGATATCTTTGATCAATCAGTCTATTCGTTCTAAGTGAATACTTCTAAACAAAAATAGTAATCTAGTGAAATCAATTAAATAATAGACATAAAGTCAATACAAATTGTGCAAAAATCTGAAGTCAATCTAAGGGAACGCCAAATTAAATAAATATCTCAACTCATCGCAATCCTTGTCGCGATGAAAAGAAAAGCGCCAGAACAGTGCATGTTCTTATCCACTCAACCAGATTATGAAGAAGTCCCAAAATAATACAAGGAATAGAGCCGGTTTTGCGTGAAAATCTAGTTAACGGTTTCTTTTATCGAAAAAATATTAGTTATCCAATTTTTAACTTAGAAAATTACCTACAAAAAACATCGTATTACTTTTTTTCGTAAGGCTAACGGTTTTTGAGAAAACTTGATTTAAAATGTTGTAAGGTACAGTATGCACTTGTAGCGGTCGCAATGAAGCTTGCTCGTGGCTACCGCCACTGCGGCAGAAAGAGGAGGAAGC
Source organism: Dioctria rufipes (assembly GCA_963924295.1). Classification (NCBI taxonomy): domain Eukaryota; kingdom Metazoa; phylum Arthropoda; class Insecta; order Diptera; family Asilidae; genus Dioctria; species Dioctria rufipes. Next base: position 335,259,299 of record OZ002740.1, on the reverse strand, counting down.
AATATAATAACACTGCACTTCATGTTAAAGCAAATATAATTCATAAAACTCAGAGATTTCTTTATACACAACTTATATACTGAACTACTACTAAATTATGATAATATTCTAATTATACTTTGTACCTGGACGAGTTCCCTCACTAAGCACAACCAAGCACGATGACGATCTTTCACAGACTGCCAGGAGATTTCATTTTCTCCTACCAAGTTCTCGGTGTAGAACATTCTTGGATGTTAATTTGTAAGGTGTGTGCGTGTGAACACAGAGGCGTATCAACTTTCGTCCAAATTTATTATTTAAAGAAATTATTTATTTATTTTATAAAAGATTGCGCACGCTACACACTCCTTAACAGTATCTATGGTTCGAATATTTGTAATTAAACGTTGAATGCGGCTTAAAGTTCAAGGTCCATAACAATACACACTAACAGATATATATTACACAATAATGTCGACCTTACTTCATAATGTGCTAGACGAACAAGGAAGAACTCCGGAAAGTGCTCGTTTGTTATACGAACTAGAGGGACATCTTCTCTCTAGTCAAATTTTGACATAAGAGAGAAGGTCACGTATAAGATTTCATTTTCATTTATTTTCACTTTCAAAAGTTCTTCACACATAATAAATACTTCTTCACAGAAAATAGTGACTTGTCAAAATTTTACTAATAATTTTAATGCTTGGCGAATTAACCATTGAAAGACATCACCTAAAAAATAACTTTAACGGTATGGTGAGTGTAATATTACGTTACTAAAATATATGTAATATACTTTCATCCAAAATTCGGCGATCTAATAAACTTCCAGCTTCAATTTTTATAACTTTTTAATCGATTAACTGCTATTCCAAGCTTTTAAGAAAACTAAACTCATTGTAACGACAGAACATTTAGCACGGAGTGGTGAATTGTTGCACAAATTATTCTTACTCTTCAAAATTATTTAGTGGTATCGTATATCACTTTAAGATTTCACAGTTATTGAATTCTTAAAAATTTGAACACTTTTTAAAATTATTCATTCGCGCAAATTATATATTTTTATTAAACTCGAATTATAAGAGAAAATATATTCAAAATTATAATAAAAAAAAAAAAACACTCTTTTTAATGGAAAAAACCCTTTATGCAAACGGAAATCTTTGAAAAAAGAAATTTCATTGCAAAAAGAGGGCGTTTCATATAAGCAGGAAGTGTATAATCGTCAGTACGGCTTGGTTCCTGCCTGCCGTATACGCAAAAGCAAACCGCCAAGCTGACCTCATATATAGACTTAAAATAAATTTTAAGTGTGAATTATATGAGGCGACTTGAATGCCTAACAAGATTAGCCCTATGCGGGACTAGCATTACATAGAGAGTTTTGCTATGAAAATTTATAGCGAAATAAGTCAATCTGAAATTTACTCAGTTTGCTGCTAATTCTGCAGCTCGAGAATTGAATGGAAAAAACTCTTTATGCAAACGGGAATCTTTGAAAAAAGAAATTTCATAGCAAAAAGAGGGCGTTTCATATAACTTTTTAATATTTAATTTTTATTTTTAATTCTTTACATGCAACGCTGTTAAAGCTTATTTCGACGAACCGTATTACCCACCTATTAATCTCGTCCAAAAAACGTTTTTATTTTATTTCTATTTTATTTTAACTAGAATTACATTGAGGTTTTCACAGCTCAAAACTGCTTAATAGGTAATTTTCTGGGAACTTTTATTTTAAATTATTTTAAAAGATAAGAGACGTTCGGCAGAGTGGCTCCGGTTTCACCGATGCATACATAAAACATAACTCGCACGAACATATAACTAAAGGAATTACAATAAGTCCAAAAATTGTTGCATTTCACCCTATGTGGTAGAATTGTGTTTATGTATTTGTTATGCTCATGAAAGTAGTATATTTGAAATATTTTTGAAGGGGGTTTAGGCGTAATGGTTTAAAATAAACTAAAATTGTGAACTGCCACTGACACAATGAGCAGCAAAAAAAAAACGTTGGGAACACAAAAATGTAAACAAAGAAATATTTTGAACACTTGTCTTGATATTTTTGTTTCCCTTTCCTATTTTTCACCTCTTTCGTACATATTTGCGGAAAATAAACATAGTTTAAATAAACATAGTTTAATTTCAACATTTCACCTTGCCTGAAAAACGTCTTTCCGGGATTATTTCGGCGATCATTTATACACAACCGCACAGAGCAATTCATTGTTGAAATATTCATAAGTATATGAAATTAATTCCAAGATTTAATCACTAAGCTGTCAAATGTTTTTATTTAAAATTAACACAATATGCGGAACAATTTAAAGTTTTTTAATTAAAAAAAACACAAAAAACCAAACCCGGCACAGAAAACACAAATCTGACGTTTAATTTGAAATTGCATAATTTTCGTTAGGATATTAACTTGGTTAAGGCTTGGTAAAGGCTTGGTTAGACTTGGTTAAGTTCTTCTTGCCTCTCCACCCCTTCGCTGCAAAGCCGGGTTTTAACAAGATAATGTATGCGCCTGTATTTGGGGTATTTTTGACTAAAATGAAGGGTACAATTAATTTCACCAATGAATTTCTCCCATATATGCTTAAATGTAATGGAAATTGTCGGCTAGCTACTCCAAGTGATGCCACACTTGGCTGAGTTAATTACAATATTTGACTTAAATATGTCGCAAACCTACTCCAGTTTCTTATTAGAATACAAGTTAGAAATATTACAAGTTAGCATTATTTTACTTATTTAATTACAAATTAGCAATATTCTATTTATTTAATGACAAATTAGCAATATTCTATTTATTGACATATGCATCAAACTTGCTTCAGTTTCTTATTTACATGGATGTTACCATTGTGTTTACTCGTGCAGCTGCAGGTTAAAATGAGAACATCCCAACCCCAAATGGAAGCCCTCAATTAATCGAACCCCATCTGCAACTTTTCCAAAGAAATATGGATGTTAAACTTTTATCGTTCATTAAAAATGCCTAGTGAAAGGTGTGGAGATTTCATGCTGCCATCTATTTTATAAAGAGCGAACCTTTGATTTTACTGGCGAACTCCCTACTGCCTTAGTCAAATTATCAGTAACGTTCTTTGCTTGTGACTTTACCAGCGTTAAAATTTATATCGAAATGTTACATTTTACTGGAACTCAATACTAAGCTTACACAATTGATTCTCTAATGGGACGAAGTTGCTTTTAGTTTCATTGAGGGGGGGGGGCCTTTAACTTACTACATACAACTCTAGTTTGTTACCCCTTTCGTTTAAGTTTACTACTTGTTTGATTTAGCTTTTTTACATATTTTGATTTCGAGGGGACAACAACTAATTGACAGCTGACAATTCTTTTTATCGGAATGTTGTTCAATTGTTCGTATGACATTCCTCAAAACAACAATTTAAAATGGTTAAAGTTGGGTTGCAAATAAGTTCTACTTTTGAGAATATCGAGGAATTAAAAACAGTAGCGGATCCAGGGGGGGGGCGGTCGTGGGGGGGGGCGGTCGTGGGGGGGGGGGGTCAAGACCCCCCTAAATTTGAAGAAAAAATATTTAATTAATTGAGTGTTTTGAAAAAACATATTTTTTATTTTATACTTTTTTCATTTATATAATTCAACTTAAAAAAAATTTTTATTCCAAAACTTAAAAAAATAAAAATTTATTTCAATGAATGCTATTGTATGCATGTGATGTATGTGTATAGGTTTTTCTCGGAATTTGGGTTTCGGACCTCAGCTTTGGGTGATCCAAGAGAAATACTTCCCAAGCCACGAAACAGACTCCCTCATTACCACATCAGAGCCCTAACTTAACTTAGTCCTAACTCCTGTTATATTTCGGGGCTTACCTTAGCCGAAGGCAATCACTCTACACCGTTTAAGGAAGCTATGATTAAGACAACTCACACACTTCTATTTTATTTATATATATATTTTTTTTACTTTTGCTTTGTTCACAAACTTTTTCTTTCACAAACTTCCTCTTATGGTTATTTTCACAAAACGTTTATTTTTTTTTTTCTTATCGCAACTTCTATTTTCTTTACCTGTTTACAATTAGTGTTCAGCCTACCGCGGCGGACAATGGTTGAAATGAAATTTGATATTTTCATAAATATCAAACCATCGTCTTGCTATCGTGCATACATTGTTGCACCCACAATGTATGCCGCTCGCGACAATTTGCTGAAAGGAGGCTTTTTGGTGAAGACTAGATCGTTTAAATCTTCACCGAGTAAATTGTATGCGCCCGAAATGTATGTAGGTATATACGTACATACATATCGTATTTTTATTTTCGACAAATCTTACTGAAGGTAAGATTTGTCGTGGGGCTTTTATCTATTGAAACGACTTGGGTTGAAATTTAAAACTTTTATTTGTCCCAAGTCGTTCTATGGGAAATACTTTTTGTTTTTAACAGAGGAATTTGAATCAATTGCTGATGGCAATTTCTTCGCCTTAAAGAGAGATAAGCCCCTGTTCAGGTAATTTTGGCACGTAACACTCCTAACATTCTAAAATATTTGCAGCGTTCTTATGTAAAGCCACTGACATTTAAAATATGGACTGACTACGTCCATAGAAATACACTGCAGAAAGTGGGCTCATTTCTATATAGCGTTCTCTTTCGATCTAAGCACCAACTACTAATTTGCACGTCACATAGAAATGTGACCTAACTCAAAATTTGTCATTTTTGAGTTGATTACACCATGAAATTGGCATATTTCTATCTGGTTGTTCTTGCCGCTAGATAGCGATAGTGTCACTTTTCTGTTACTTAAGAACAGAGATATTCTTCATAGAACAGTGTGTCAGTGTCACTTTTTGAGTTGTGACGATCTTCATAACAAACGTAAATATGTTTTCGACATTTTAACAGTATTATTTTAAATTGTGTCATTTTTCCACAAAACAGCATTTATTTCTTACAAATTTTATTATGAGTTATGACAATTTTCCACAAAGTTCAAAGTACGGAATTTAATTCTTAAAAATCGAATTTTGAGTTGTGCCACTTAAAAAAAAACTTGTAAAAATATTTATTTCGCAACAAAGAAAAGCGACACAAATTAAGAGGATGCGGGATTAACAGCTAACCTTGCCAACTGCGGTAACAAAAACTTAAAATTTCTTTTATATAAATCTTCAGAAATAAATTTACTAACAAATTTAAGAGTTCAGACTATTTTTAGCAAACAATTACTACGTTAAGCTAGAATTAATTTTATGTACAGCTTTTCGTTTTTTCGCTCTCCTGAAAAGTTGCATTTTTTGAGTTGGGTCACTTTTCTATGTAACGTGCGAACTGAGAAAGGGCTGTAAACAATAAATAAATAAGTGGGTTTGTCGAAATAAATGTTTTTAAATTAATTATTTGGGTTAATAGAAATTCGAGAGGTTTCACTTTTCAACTTTCCGCCAATGGATTTTTCACCGACGTATGAACTATTTTTGACACAAAAAATTGTACCCGCATGAAATAGCATATCGAGCAGTCCATATTATATATGCCAGTGTGTAAAACTGAGAAAACTTTGGCTTGAATGACTCCTGCAGTTTTCACCCTATTCTATTTAAAAAAAAAAGTATACTAAGAAAGGACACATCATCCACACCGCTTAATTCGGATTTCCTAGTTCCAAGTACTGCGGTAGCGACGACTTACGGCGTTGGATGTTTTTTTTTTGCCTGATTTAATTTGTAAGAGATGACCCCCCCCCCTGATTTTGATGCTAGATCCGCGCCTGATTAAAAACCTGTTATCCGAATTACTCGTTTTTTGTGAAAATAAAGTGCACATACTGTGGAGAATCAACTTATAAATGGCACGATATAATGAAATCAAAAAATATTCAGCAAAACACTAGGAATCCGGACGGTTTCAATTTCTATATAAACCGCTAAATGTGTAGCTGAGGAACTACCATGGGCATTTTAGAGAATACCAATGCTTCTTATCTGGATGAGGATTCGAGCAAATTTAAAACAATTGCCGCTTTTGATTGCAGAGGAGCAGAACCAATTGATTTCTCTCCACGAACCGGATGGATTGCAAAAGCATCGAATAATGGTCCAACTTTTGAAAATATTGATTTATCCGAAGATCATTGGGTGGAATATGATCAAAAACAATCAAAGCCCGGTAAGTGTATATGGATTTAAGTAAAATTTTATAAAACTGAAGAAATATGAGCATTTCAATCAATCCTAACTACGGCTGAATTTCGCAAGCGCAAAAGCATTGAGAGAAGTACCTTTGTAATAAGTTTCTAATAGGTCTAAACCTCTTTTCGCCGTCAAAACAATCTAGACTCTGTATTTTTGTTACTAATGTTTTATTGTCTATTTTGCTATTTTTATACGCTGTCTTATTAGCCGTTTCATGTCGTAGTGCCGAACGCTATACGTTGCTTTGTGCAGGGGCTATATTGATAAATGATTATTTAATTTGCTTTGATTTGAAATATCACTAATGGTTTACCAAAAAGGTCTATTCCATAGCTTGAGGTAGTTATTGGTATTGGGTTTGGGCGATGATCCATTAATCTGCTATCATGTCGATAATGCAGCATTTTCCTATCTTATATGTTTAATTGTTATTCAATAGTCCATTCGACTTGATTGTTGAACTAGATGTAAATAATAATTTAATTGATTAATTTAATCACCTACATTTCGTAAGTGTCCCGATCTAAAGGCATTAGCCTTAAGATCAAGTCGACTTGACCAAATCCCTTAAGCTAAGCAATACAAGATCCTGAAGTGTTGAGAACCTAATATTTAGGTGAGAATCAAATTTCGTAAATAGAACATTTAGGACTGTAAATTAATTAACTGGATTACATTTGATTGGTAATCCTTTCGACTACAGTATCTTGCCCTGTACTTTTTAGAGTCGGGTCCTGCGTTCAACACATTCGTTTGATTTAATTTGTATTCTCCCTCAGGTCGTGGTAATTTCGTAACATTATCATGATGTAAGTCGTGATAATTGTTAAATGCGCGAGTGTGAATGAAATGCTACTAAATGAACTTCCACAAATATAACAAAAAAACATTATTTTATTTTATATGTAATAAACAATTATAATAAAACTACTTACATGAAAAATAAAATGCAACCACTAAATAAAAAATCAACTTCACTTCACGGATGCGTACCTACTTCTGAATAACTGATTCACTAGCAAAAGTCGCACTTGTTCTAAATATTAAAACCGTTTCGGTTTCATTATCTCAACAATCGTTTTTATTATTTAAGTTGAAAAAGGTATAAAAACAAAAACTTCATTAGTTTTCGTTTTTTTCTATAAAAAATTCTGAGTTTACAAAAAATTGAGACTTTTATGAGTTTTAAGTTAAGGAAATAATCGTTTGATATAAACGTGGCTGTTTACAATTCAGACTAGAAGAGACTTAAAAATAAACCCTTTCGGTATGAATTGAAAAATAAGAGAAAATTAGACCTAATTTTAAACTTTCAGGTTTATAGAGAAGTTAAGACATTCACAAAGTTTTAAATTAAGACGAAACTGATATAAAAAGTTTTAAACTTTACGTTTTCTTGTTTTTATACAAGAATGTCTTAAAATACCTTAAAACTTTCTATGGGTTTTAAAAATAAACTCAAATTTTTAACCTTGTACATATCTAAGATAGTCATCACTTCATCACAGGTTGGTATGGTGAAACAATTGGCGTGATAAACAAAAATAAATATGTGTTTAGAAATTGAAGATGAAGTAGGAGAACACGGGGCGGATGGGGTAGCTAAACTTTGATTACAATTTGGGAGACATTAAAAGAAATAACACCATTATTTATGAATTTTTACGTTTATTTACATCTTTCTCTATAAATAAACAAAAGCTAAACTTATGTAAATTAAAAATTACTATTCAAAATCAGTGTCTGAAAAAAAAGAGAAAATTAAAGGGATTTCTATTTAATTTAATTAAAAACACAATTTCACTTTTCTCTTTTTATTTAATATTTTGCACACAGTACTTGAAGGTATTATCCTTATCCAAGATCACTTAAAGACTAAAGACGAGAAAACATGTTGGTTCCATCTTAATAAAAGAAAATACCGACAGTACAGGTATCTACCAGCTTAATTACTTTCAGAGAATTTCTCTATTACCAACCAACCAATACTAGCATCCAAGCAAGGATGAAAGCAAGACAATAAAAGAGTCATAAAAGATAAATTTTGAACATCTGTCGCATGAAACCAACAAAAATTTCCCATTCTGCCCCACCCCCGGGGTACAATGGCAAATGACACAAGAACACCAGCCTTCACTGGACTTAAAGTATAAATCGTTGCAATACAAGTAGGCCGACTCTTCTTCTTCCCAGATTTCTTCAGATTCAGTTACGATTCTTTTTTGTTTCTTTGGCCTACTTTTCATTCCTTTGGGTTTGTTGTTTTCTTTTAGTTTTTGTTTCATTTTTTTCTTCTCTCGCTTCCTTGATATTTTATTTTGTTTTAATAGATTCCTCTAATTGAGTCTTGTAAGGTGAGGCAGTAAGGATTGCCGTTTTTCCACGCTTCCTTGTTTCTCTTTTCATTCATGGTTTCACTTTTGGCATCGGGATAATGTCTTTTGCGGACGTTATTGAAAAATTTGTGTCGGCAATAGCGCGGGCAGAGGAATCGGGCATCCAAGAAAATCCGGGTTTGGCATTGATATAAATGTTCACTGGCGGTGCAAGATTCTCGTCATTCGTAGGCACGGAAGAATTATGCTGGATAGAATGTAGATTAATAGCAACAGGTGTTGGAAGAATTTAGTGTGTTTCGGTAGATGGCAGAATATCTACGGGTGTTTCCACTTTGACCACTTTTCCTGGGTGCGACCTGAGCCACTTCCTTATTTCATCCTCATAGTACAAGCTTAAAGGTTGCATGAAGACAATGTCTAATGGCTGCAGTTTGTGAGAGCAGTGCGGAGGGAAGCACAATATTATTATACCATTGTCACGAGCTATATCTATTACGGTCAAGTTCTTTGTGTGTGACGCATGCCCATCAAGAAGTAAGAGAACAGGATGTCTTTTTTCTTCGCTTTGGAAAACAGAATGAACTGTTGAAACCATTTGAAAAAAAATGTCCGTAGTCATCCATCCAGAGTCGCTAACTTCAGCCCAGCCCCCTGGCGGGAGACCGATTTCAAATTCGCGTTGTTTTTTCTTCCGCGGAAATATAAGCATTGGGGGCATGTAAGATCCGGCAGCTGAGCAACATATCTCGGTTTTCATAGTGGTGCCTCTTTCTGCAGAAGTTAAGACATCTACTTGACGCTGCCCCTTAATAGCATTTATTTTTGAAAAATGCTTCGGAACTACGCTAATTCTCGTCTCATCACAGAGTTGTCCAGAGTTTCATTAAGCAGAGTAAAAAAAATTCGATACTGCTACCTTATTGAAACCCATAGCCCGTGCTCCAGAGGTTGCTTCTGGTTTTCTTAGGCTTAAGTCTCGGTAACGCTTCAAAAAGCCGTTAAACCAGTCTTCTCCCGCCATTTCCAAAGTTTTGTTGAAAGTATGGCTGCAATTATTTCTTTCTGCTAGCTGATATGCCAGACGACGAAATTGTTTCAATCCGAAAAGTTGTTTTTGCATATCTTTCAGGGAGTTTACAAGCTCTATCTCTTGTACAACTGTGAAAACCGTGTGTTACTTCCCTGACGTCTTATCAACAACAGCACATACCTTTCTAGTGTTGATGATGGCACTTCATACCGATTAGATGCCGCCACATATCCCATTTTTCCACTGTTGACCACATCAACAGCTTGATTCATAGCATCCGTAGACCAGGACTGCCGGCTGGTTTTCCTGATATAGGTACGTACAATCTGCAGATCCATCTATTCTTTTATTTTCAAACCCGAGACCGCGCAAAGCCAAGTTCAAACAAAAATATCTCCAACTCTCTTTTCGATGACTCAAAAACCAACTTTTGTTTTTTTGTTTTTTAAACTCGACTGCGTTCGTTTTTAAAACTCGACTGTGTTTTTTCAAATTATATATCCAACTCGGCTCTTGATCACTTTCATCGCGATCAAGAGCAGTCGTTCAGGGTAGAAAATGCATAGTTGCATTTCTACCCTGAGAAAAATTTTTATTTATTCTGGACTTGATTAAACAAGTCCAGAATATTTTTCGATGGACGGTGGTTTGAAAAGATGTAATATGATGTTTTTATAAACATCAGCCACCGTCCCGTCGCTTGAAATTGCGGCGCGAGTTAAAGTTTCTACTTGTAACTTTTAGAAAAAAAAAAATAAAATTTTACTTCCAATGATAATTTTTTATTTTACATCTGTTCACAGCTTGAGTACAAAACTTAATGCGGTTACTCTACATACCGAAATTCTATCCTAGCCTGCTTTTTACAATTCATTTTGCTAACGCTAGAAAAAAATTGTGTCTGCAAGTAATTCTTAATAATTGTCTGGAAATTTAAATGAACTTTAATGAACTTTATACAATGCTAAGTAAACGATTGATTATTTGTTGGGTATGTAGAGTTTGTTTAATATTATGTAGGTATGTAACTCACGCGTATACATACATGTAATGTAAATTCGCGGCGCACATTTCTTATCTTGAAAGATTTTTTTTTGTGATATGTATGTACATTCGTACATACATATTGTGATTTTCACGACAAATCGTACTGATTATTTGATTCTCTTTCTTCAACTGTTTCTGAAGGTAAGCTAATCATGTTCTAATATGGTACGCTTTTATGTATGCCTCCTAAAATTATTCCTTTTTATGCTTCTCTGGGGTATAATTGACGTACATAACATTAGTAATTTACTCTAGGGTTATGTAAAATTAAGGAAAAAAGAGTAATTTTTTTACTACTTAAAAAGTAGTAAATTTCAATTTATTTTTCTCAGTGCACTTGAATTTTCCATTTTGTTTTTACAGTTCACAGCTCGCGATTGACGACTAAAATTGTGTGCGATATACATATATTTCAATCGCTGATCAAACGCTGCAGAAATATTTTGTATCGCTGTGATTTATCGCGTTGGTGTGAACGTTTCCTTTCAAAACTATGTGTAGCTATCTATAGTTGTCGCTTCTTTATCGCTATTGTTACGTTATCGCAATCGCTATCACGGCGGTGTGAATCGTCCTTATATCTCGAGCTATCGCCACAATATTGCCATGGTAATAAAAAAGCAGAAAAATTTTAATTGCCGTCTTTATCGCCACAATGTTTGTTGGATATGCTTTAAGAGGTAATGATGAATGAACTGTTGGTATAGTTGTGGAATTGCAAAATTGAACTGCTTGTTGTTAATATCTATGATATGATGATGATGATTGATCGAGACAACAAAATGTATATGCTGCAGTTCAACAGTTCTTTATTAATATAGATATATAAATGTATATATATCTATATATATTTATCCTAAATTTATAGTAGGATAAAAATTGAAATTAAATTATTTTTATTTTATGATAATATTTTTGTTTTATTTTAAATTATATTTCTTTCTTTTAAATCTTTTTAAAATCTTTTATATTTTATTAAAAGTGTAACATTGAACTTTTAAAATATTCTTTAACAGTTTAGCCCTCTGGCGTCTGAATTAAGAAATTTTACATATATGCCTTTTGGCAATAAAATTAATATTTTAATAAGTTTGCCCTCTGGCGTTTTAAATGAACTATTTATTTTTTTTGTTTGCCCTCTGGCGTTTTAAATTAAACTATATAAGTTTGCCCTCTGGCGATTCACTTAAAACTAAAATATCCTTTAAAAACAAATACAATCCAAAAATTCTTGATGTTTATTTTCTAAAATTGTGTACAGTAGTATGTATCTGTGTTTAAAGTTTTTTTTCTTCAAAGTGTTTTCCTTTAAACGTCAAATTTGAATTTTTTTATTTTATTTAAAATTAGTGCAAATATTACTCTGACAATATTTTATTTACAGTCAGCGCAAATATTATTCTGACAATCACAAATTATATTTTATTCTATTTTTATTTACCAACAAAAATAAAAATTATTATGTAGCTTCCGCTACAATGAACACATTAAATAATACGATTGTGACGTTACAAAGTCGAGATAATTCATTAACCGTAGCCTTAGAAAAAGATGGCTGTTCTAGAATATTGCGAATATGACCGTCTATAATGCAGTCTTCCTTGTTGTATTTTGAACTGAGCTTCTGCCAGCTTTCTTTGTTGTTTTAACGTTACGTGATTTGTATGTAAAATGACTCTGCTGATAGCGCCGGATCTTATGCCTTAAAATTAGGTGATATTGCGCTTATCACGGGTGGGGGCGCAACGTAATAGTAATGCTGCTACTTGACTTCTTTAATTAAAACTGTAACTTTTCTTATACCTGTACTGTTTTTATAATAATCAAAATTTACAAACTAAGCAACTTCGTAAAAAATTAACTTAACGTAATACACTTAATTAAATGAATTTAATGAACTGTCTAGTAATAAGCAATATTGTCTCGACTTCTGAAAGCAATTACTTATTTTGCGCAATATGCCTAGTAAGCAAGAGTTTAATAATAATTGTGAGCAATTATTGCTTATTTGTTTCACACTAGGTTTTTTACCTTTTAATAAATGTCTATATGCGGTTTTATTTAATATGATTTTCTGCATGTAATTATACATTGAATTTATATTCAGGTTTGAACATTGTAGATCGCATGACTTATAAATAAATGCTTTAGTACTGATATTGTGTCGCCTTTAGGACTTCTTTTGAGATATTGTAACTTTTGTACTCGTGTAAACTTGTCGTCAGAGTCAACCGGAGCTGCGAACAAGTCTGAAAATGTTGACCAGTCTTCGTAACTGCCACTAAACGTGGAAATGTTAATCGTAGGGAGTTTGGTATTTCAGAAAACCAATTTCTGAAACTATTGCAGTAGGTATTGGTGTAGATGTGTGTTGTGTACCTAAACGTTCGTCTAGAACGCTAATATTTACTTGATGCTGTGCTGCCCCCAAATAAAACACAAATGTTAGCTACCATTGAAACATGAACGAACAAAAAAAAAAAGTTGGAAACACAAAAATGTAAACAAAGAAATATTTTGAACGATTATTTTGATATTTTCGTTTTCCCATCCTTTTTCCAATTCTTGTGCACGCATTTGCAGAAACGAAACTTTCTAGTTTAATTTCAGGATTTCAACTTGCCTGAAAAATGCCTTTTCGGGATTATTTCGGTGTTTGTTTATTCAAACAGCACCGCACAGCACAATTCATTGTTAAAATATTCACACGTTTGTGCAGTTAAGTTCAAGGCTGATTCACTAAATAGTCACTTCAAATGTTTTTATATAAAATTAGCACAATTTACGGAACAATTTAAAGTTTTTTAATTAAAAAAAGCACAAAGCATAAAACCCGGCACAAAAAACACGAATCTGACATTTAATTGGAATGACATAATTGACATTAGCAAGTTTAGAGGAGTTAAATGCTTCCCTCACACGATATTTCGCTTCCTTTAGTTATATGTTCTAAGTTGAAAGCTTAATCATTGAAAAAAAATGTCCGCCATTTTCTCTGGCCCGATTTCTATGCTCCCCCACATGGCACACTTTTTTCCACTGACAGCTTTTGGATAACAAATGTCAAGAGAGTGGCATTATGTATTAATGTAAGGGTTACATACGACTATAGCAACTGTATTCATAGTATGCGTGCGGGAACATGCATAAAGTTGGAAGTGAATTTAGCTAATTAACTTATATTAAACAGATGAGCGCAAAAGTATTATTTAGATACATATACTTGCTGCTTCGAATCGAGTTATCGCCATGAAAGTACCCGCCTGGACTTCTTTGAATTTTTTATTTAAATTTGTTGCAATGGAATACCATTTGAAGTGTATTCCATGCAATTTGAACTGTCATTGCTAATTAGCAAAAGCTTTAGTGGCTTGATTGCGCTGCCCTGTTCCGTCTGATTTACAACTACTTGATCTTTTACTTATATCGTGTTATATAATTTTTTTCATCATTTTTTTAAAAGAAAATTTGCACTCCTTTTATTGAGACGTTTTTAAAAGTATGACAGGGATGACTAACTTTTTGAAGAAATTATAAAGAATACATTAGGTCAAACCTAGTTTAGTTTTAAAGCTACGTTTACATAAATGTTATAAATACTACATCTATCAATCGAAATAGGCTGAAATATTTTAATAAAAGGAGCTCCTGATTTTTTCCTAGGAAAGTCAAACAATTATCTTTTAATGTCAATTCACAGTATTTTTGATAAAAAAAAAAACAATTACGTTTAATAGCCTAATGCCAATCTTGCCATTAAAAATAGTTAAAAAAAAACCTTGAATCACTTCTTAGTGTAAAATATTTATTATATATTATCAATTAAAAAAAAAAAAACTAAAAATATGTAAAAATTTAATAAGAGTAAGTAATTAATTTATTTATTAAAAAAAAAAACAAAAATAAAAAAGAAGAGAAGCAAAAACAAGATAGAAAATAAGGAATGAAATTATACATCGTAAAAAAGAAGAAAAGAGAGAAAAAAAAATATATATAATAGTATGTATAAACAACCATAATACTAATAATAAATAGATAATAATAGTAAATTAATTTAAGAAAATATTATTAGAGTTTTATAACATCTATGTTATATGAAACAAAGCCTAAGATACCAAAGTAATTAGAAATGTAGAAAAAATAGAAATAAGTTGAAGTAAAAATTAAATGCAAGCAAAAAATAAAGAAATATAAGATAAACAATAAAGAAAAATTAGATATAAAGAAAAATGATGAAAAATAAGAATAATAAGAAAAAAAAATAAGTAATATTGAAAAAGAATACTAATACTCTTTTAAGGTTCAGATTGGGCAGCCTAGATTTGTCTTATATTACAGTTGTAAATTTTATTGTGAACTGCTAATGCCGTCTTATAAACATTTTATTTGTTAAAAAATGCTTCTTGTATTTAATAAAATATGGTTTAATATTTTCGGAATATTTAGTTAGTATTACATCCAAATTAATATAGTATTAAAAAAACATAATATAATATATAACTAATATTTAGTTAGTAATAGGAAATATTTTATATATACATTATTATAAAGAAGCTGTAGTTAATAAATTGAAAATTTAACAGAATTAAATTTCCTTTATTACAAAATATTTTATATTTACAGCACCACGTATAAAGGGACTTGCGAACGAACAGCGTTTCTTAACAAGAAACAAAGCTTCTGACCACTGAACACGAAATCAGCTGATTCCCCAGATTAAAAAAAAAAAATGTTTTGTTGCGAGCAACAAAGCAAGTAATTTAAGAAATTCACTTTTTTAAACAGAAAAAAACAATACCATGAAATAATGTCACTCCTTCCGTACTTGTTAAATTAGAACAAGAGAAGTTGGTGCAATCGAATCGTGCTAAAAGCCGACAAACGCTCGGCCCTTAAACTTAATAAGCAAAAGCAAGTGTGAGATGGATAATAACCGCTCTTACTAGACTTTTTAGTTTTGAACGAAATTACTCTTTTTGCAAAAGTTGTTTACATTAAGGCCATTCTGATTGATTCCATCCAATCAAGAGAATTCTGACTGGTTTCTCCGATGCATTAAAAGGTAAAACACAATGCGGGCGTTTCGAATCGATTCAATCCGTTCCATTTCTCTCAAGCGAATGCATGAACACAGTTATTTCATTCGTTTTCGAAGACTTAACATTATAATTTTTCCAGATTTGGTCTTTCTGCTTTATAGCACGTTTACGCTAGACCTCAAATTACGTAATTTCGAGCAAAAAATCTCGAATTTACGAGACCCCATTTTCACTATGTTTTTCGCAACTTCGTTAACAGTTCACTGCTATTCTTCTAGTTTTAAACCAAAACACGAGCAGCCATAATAGCTATAAACCACTGTCGGCAATTTTGAAACGAATAAAATGCCAATGTTCCAGAAATTTGGGATGCGTTCGTCACAAAATACGTAATTTCGATGGTAATTTTGTAGAAATTACATTGAAACTGCATAATTTTGAGCTAATTTCGACCATTTCATCGAAATTACGTAATTTCGGCGTAGTGTGAATGCCATATTACATGTAAAACTTATTTTTTTATTTTGTCGTACTCGTACATTTTCATATTTTATATTTTATCAACATCTTTGAGTGTAAACAAATCTTTAAACAGATAGTTTTAGTACGTTATTTCATCCGGAAAAAATTTAATTTGCTCAACTTCTCCGTTTCTCCATTTCATTCGGTGTAATGTGCCCAATTGGCCGTATGTCTGATATAAGCAAATTTGATATTTGTACGAATCGAATCGATATGGCAGAATCGTGTTTGCCCCACTGACATATATAACATGGACTGCCTGATTTTCTATTTCATATGGGTCACCTTTTTTTGGCAGGGTGTGACAATTATCTTAATTTCAAGTTTTATTTTCGCTTTAATATTCATATTAAAAGTCCAACAAATTACAGATGCTTTTGAAATTATTTCTATTCTTGGAAGTTTATCTCCTACGGCGTCAACTATTTCTTAAACTTGATTTTTATAGAAAGCAATTTTTGTCTGCCTGCCCTAAAAGTAGGTATGGGGGACAGACAAAGGATTACAAATACTGTATTGCCATCTATTTCTATTCTATATATGTATTCATTTGGAAAACCCCTGAACTGAAACTGGACTATGGTGGATTTTGTATAGGACTTATTATTTATAATTCAGTGAAAAAAAGTACTTAAACCAAAAAGAGACAACTATAGAAAAGTAATCCCATAATAATGTCAAATAATGTAAGCAATTTTTGTAGCGTCAGCAGTCCATTGTATATATGTCAGTGGTTTGCCCCTTTAATAGTCTAAATTTATCTAAGCACCCATGATACAAAGATTAACAAAGTATGGTGGATTCTACTGTGAATTGGGTGCTTACGTCATTTGTAGAGAAATGTCACAAAGTCCGTCTCAATTTCAATCGTTCTTACCAAAGTAAAAAAGATTTTCTAAGTGGAATTTTCCTTGCTTCGCCACCAGTACATAATTACTTTTGCCGAAGTGATTTAGCCGAAGAAACTAATATTTTATTAAACATTTCAATATATTCAAAACCTCTTTCAGTCAATTTGACGTGAGAAAATCAAAAAAATTCGCTGGAAATGACAATGAAATGTCTCCAAATAACGTCGCAAAACAACAAGTTCCTCTCAAACAAGCAATAACCTTGTTAATATTTGTATCATGCTAAGCACCCATAAGCAATATATGAGCTTTGAACATGTAATGTACAATGACTACTTCTTTCTTTCAGACATTTTTTTTTAAACGCTTTTCTCTTTCCAAATGTAGACACTATTTTTGACACTTTATTGATTTTTAAAGCTTTTTTTTTCAACGGACAATCCTGTTCTCTTGCAGGAAAAATATTTCGTTAGCTTCTGGCTACAATCATTATTCGTTGCTTGCTTCAAGTCTGTGATGACAGTAACGGTGATGACCGACGATTTCTTTTAAACAACCAGCATGGGCTCGTTATTGGCTATTGGGATGAGCTCTAATCCTATCTTCAGAGTTTTTTTGGCGGATTATGAGACTGCTTTACATGTTTTGTGTGAATGCTCGACGAGAGCTAAGCATGGAATGGCATGATTTAGTAGACAGACCAATCCGTGAACTTTTAAATCCAATCAAGGATACTGGCCTGTTTTTAAAATATGGGAGGACTAACACAATAGGCCCTTGAATACACATTTAATATATAAGTTCTGACTTCTATAATTATCCATAAGCCATATTGATATCCATATATCTAGAATTCCTACCCTATGTCCTCTTTATTTCTTCTCCCGTAGAGTAGAGGATCTTTATTCAATTTATTTATTGCCCTGTCTCATAAACGGTATTTCAAGCATTATGAGAGTTCAAATTCTAGACCATATTGAGAGTCGTCGTTCCGTAGTGGTAGTCTAACTTTAAGAAAACACATTGCTGTCTAACTGCATTATTAAAAATTACAGCTGATTGCAGAAAATCCCATGATAATGATATAATCACGGGCTTAACTCTCCTGGACTTCTCGAAGACATTCGACACTGTTCATTCACACTCTTACGCAAAAACTTGAATTTTTCTATTTCGGTGACAGGGCCATTAATTTTATATCATCCTTGGTAAATAGTTACTTCTAGAGAATTGTTATAGGGGAAAAGGCTGTCTCTGTTTCGCTATCTATCACATGGGGTTCCACAAGGATATGTGCTTGCTCCATTATTATTCGAAATATACAGGATAATTCTCTGGTGGGATTCAGTACTTGTACGAAACCGTTGAGGATAAGACACATAAGGAACTTTATAAAGAAAAAATAAGAATAAATAAAATTAATTTACACGCTAGAATATTTAGTCATTTGTTAGACTAGGAAATGAACAAATATGTTAGACTAGGAAATGTTGGTTGATTTGTATTTTGTGTGCTCAATATTTCTCAATAGATCATAGGGACGGACAATTTGGTGGAGTAGCTTCCTTTAGTTTCCATATTAACGTTCTTCGATTTATAAAATTCTTCTACTTATATTTTTTACAAAACATTATAGGTGTATTATGCTTTTGTATATATGCTATATTTCCATATCAAATATTTTTCGGAGTAGAGTATTTTAATCCACTTCTGTTCTTAAAGTCTTGTGGGTGCTTTTTCATATTTTTTTTATTATTTTAATATAAAGATTTTATAATTTCAAACATAATTTGCAGATTCGCCACATCATTTCGTTGATTCGAAGTAATTTTCAATTAATTCACAAAAAGTAATCATCAAGACGCAATCATGATTAGTTTTTGATTATTTTTTAATTTAATCAAAATTTAATCAAGTAATGGAATAAAAATTTTAATTATCATTATTTATTTATAATCGTAAACTACAATTTTAAATATGATTATACTGAAATAAACATAATCATATATTTTAATAAAATTATATAAGATGACATCGTAATTAAAATGTAATCGTGATCGAAATCTTACAGCTTTGTAGTATCCAGTAGTCTCGCAAACAGCATTGAAACCAGAAACTTGGATATTATTCCAACAGGTATGTATGTACATATTTATATCTGAGTCGTTTGACGATTGAATAGTTGTCTAGATATTTTTCTATTAGGGTAAGTCCGGGTGCGATGACCATACGGTTGAGATTGCCAACGTCAATAAATCTGTGACCTGTACGTGCACGATTGTATTTAATTGCACATTGTGTCAGTAGCAGCCGAATTTTAGAGCAGTAAGGAAAGACACGTTTACTTTGTTTAAACAAGTGAGTTTCCTTGTCATAATAGAAATTATACGTTGCCAAAATTCGTAGTGTTCAATAACTTCCACTGCAGTTTTTCTGTAAATTACGTTTAATTTGGTGTTTTACATTAGGTGAGTTAAAAATAGATGGAAATTCATAAATAGCCTCAAATTCATCGCTTTGCTATCTTTTTGATTGCTTATACTCTGGTGGCCATCTCTCCCGTATAATTAAGAGAGATGGTCAAGATATTTGCGGTACAGATGAGTAACTTTCAATTATGTAATTTTTTGTTTTAGTAAAAATGCCGAACCACTATAAGCGTAAAGAAAGATCAGGTAGGCGCTCATGGACTAAAGAGGATTTAAGTAGTGCTATGCTGGCTGTCGGAAATAGCTCTTCTATTAATGCTGCAGCTAGTAAATGTGGAATCTCTAGAAAAACAATAGAAAGGATACTTAAGAAAAATGATTCTTCTAAAGGACGTATGGGTCCTGAGTCTGCTTTAGGAGAACAAAACGAATTAACTCTTGCAAATCATTTGAAAAGAATGCAAAGCTCCGCATTTCCTATGAATATTGATGGTATGCGTAGAGTAGCATTTTTTTTCGCAGAACAACTCAAAATGCCGATCAGATTCAATAAGGAAAAGGACAGAGCAGATTACTACTGGTTTAACTCATTTCTATGCCGACATCCAGATCTATCCCTCAGAAAAGCAGAAGGTGTCTCTATTGCACGAAGTCAAGGAATGATTAGAGTAGAGGTTGAAAACTATTTCCAACTTCTTCTGAAAACTCTTGAAGAAAATAATTTGGTGAACAAACCAGGCTGTATTTATAATACCGATGAGACTGACATACAACTGAATAATAAAACGGGTGTTGTAGTTGTTGAAAAAGGTTCCAAAAATGTATCCATGACTACGTGCTGCAAAACCGAAGGCACATTTCTCCCACCAGCTTGCATTTTCAAGGGGAAATATAAAAACGAAGAATACCAGGATGGTATGCCACCCGGATCCGTTATTTTTATGTCACAAAAGTCGGCTTATGTCAACACAAAAATTTTTATCGAATGGTTGAGAGATCATTTTATTCCTAGAAAGCCTGCGGGTAAGGTACTATTGATCTTCGATGGGCATGCATCGCACTCTAGATCTGTGGAATTACTTGAAGTGGCTCGGGATAATGATGTTGTCTTGGTGTGTCTTCCTAGCAACACCACTCACTACCTACAACCACTCGATAGAGACCAAATAATCAGGCTTCTTTCGAGCCTCAACCTTCTACGAGTGCTATGGTAGTTCAAAAATCAAATGTCCCTTCATCACTGATATTAGGATCCACAAAATTCATAAATAATGTTGGTTGTGGAGAAGTGTCAACACACCCAAGTACTTCTACGGTAGATGCCAATCCACGAAATCTCCTAGAACAGATTTCTCCGATTCCTACGCTCCCTGATAAAAGTAAAAGGAGTTCAAATTGTTTTAACATCATCCGAGAACATTAACGAATTGCGAGAAAGAACCAAAATGTTACCCAAGAAGCAATCCCAAAAGGTAAAGCTACCAAAAAAATCATGCAAGAAAACAAGGAAAGTCAGTTCGAGTTCGGAGTAGGAAATTGACGTGGTTCTGGAAAGCGATGACAAAGAAAACGATTTTGATGAGAATGAATGTGTTGGTTGTCTGGAAAGTTATTTTGCGACGAATTGAAAAGAAGATTGGATACGTTGTATTAAGTGTTTGCGTTGGCTACACGAGCAGTGCACGAATTTTCCTAATATGTGCATGCAATGTAATAACGCTGAATAAGTAGTTCTTTTCTGAATGTTATACCTACTATACTTTCTAAATTGTTTTTTTTATGTTGAAATAAAAATTTAAATATAAACAGCAGGAATTTGCGTAGTTTTATGCAGCCATTATCCCATAATATATAAAAAAAAATGTATTCTAGAAAAAAAGTGCAGCGGACATTTCTCCCGCAATGTCAAAATATGTACTGGCAATCTCACCCTGGCATTACGTGTCTGATGGCCAATTTACATCTCTCTGTACAGCCTTGTCGGAAATCACAAGTTAACAAATATTCAGGGTTACCTTATTTTAGTTGGATAACCAAATAGTTTATACAAATTTTAATGCAGGTTTGAATTGCTTTGTTTTTCGCGTTCTGTAAATATATTCAATAATTTCCCAAGGTGGCCATCTTACCTGGACTTACCCTAAGTTGTCTAGTAATCCTTGGAATCATATTATTTGAACATTGTTGAAAATTATGGAAATAATTAGGCGAAATAAATACGTCCATTATAATCAATTTTCTATACAAAAATAAAAATTCATAACGCACAATTGAAACAATAATATCCTTATATACTTAGATTATGTTTTATTTACATTATTGTCTTCGTAGTAGATACATTTTACGTAAAAATAATTAAACCTAACAAGAAAATGACTAACTCGAATTACACCTGAGCAGAAAGAAATCTGCAGATGGAGATAAATGGAATATTTTTCATATTCTTAAGTTTCGCTAATAGTACCAAGATAAGTTCGCTTCAGTCAATCGATGAATGAGAAAAATATCCTTGAGGATAATATTGATTTATAGAAATAAATTTCTCAAATTTTTATTATATCACTTGGATTCTGGGCTACAATTTTACGTTACGAACTCCTTTTTAACAAAGTTTTACTTCATTTATTACTTTAATAAATTGTATACATGAAAATCATGTTATCATCTATGGATTCTATAGTTGTAAATTACTATTATACTTATAAATTTGGGAAAAATGGAAATAAATAAATACAATTTTTTTATTAGTCATCTTAAAGATAAATAACGTAATATAAAGCTATCGATGCTAATTAGCATGCTATCCTATGTAACTATTTACAAGACTTGCTTAAGTTGAACAGGTGATTTATCATATTTGGAATGGCCAAGAGATCATTTCATGTAATAGGTAGATGGTGCTCTACCTGATGTATACGTACTCATTGGAATACCCTGAGGTCCAGGCATCTGATTCGAAATTGATGTTGTGGTTGTTCCACCATATAATTCACCTCCAGATGGTTCATAGTCTACGTCATAGTATATTCCAGACTGATTCTGTTCAAGAGTATAAATATATTAGCAATTAATTTAAAAAATGGAATATATAGTAGATTTCTTTCTTACAGCTATGCTGCCATTACTCCGACTTTTTGGTCTTGGGACTTGAAAATTTCTTCCAAGTAAATCTGTTCTATCTTCTTCATCGCTCGAACTAGAATTTTCCAATGTTCTCATTCCATTAGATCTTGGATTTATTCCTAACCTACTAAAGAGTTTAAATTATTGTGGATTTCATAAAAATATCTCAATTGTATAGTTACCGTGGTAAAGGAACGGGGGGCATTGTTCCTTGTGCATGCATTGGAAGGGTCCCAGCCATTGACATACCTCCTAGAAAATATTATAAATTATAAAATTAGTATGCATAGGATGAGAGAAAGATTAACTACTAAATTTACTTAAAGTAAGATTAAATATAACGCTATAGTATATATATGTATATATATTTATATATATAGTAAAAAACAGGCAAATATTCCACACAAGCTTGCTACATAAAGAGAAAATCAATAAATCTACAAGCAATATACAGCCAGTTAGTTAATGTTACTGCTAGAAAATAAAGCTAAACTAAAGTCCCTGTAATCATGGATGTAGCTAATTCCAAACTAAATTTATCTCTACTGCGTGCTCCCCTGAGCGCAGGCGGAAGATGATTCCACATCCTGGTATCCTGGACAAGGAACTGACGCTCTGATATCACACAAGTATATCGTGGACTAATTAACGTAGAAGTTCGGTTAGAACGAGAAAATTTAAAAATATTAGGCAGATAGTCTGGTTTTCTATATTTTAGGGTATTGTATAAAATAATTAATATTCTTTGATAAAGATAGGACACTAAAGGACGTCCAATAAATGAAATAACATGTGCACTGATATGGTCAAATCTTCGAAGTAAATGTAACGAACAGACGAGTTGAAGGCAGTATTGAGCTTACGCATTGATATGGAGTCCATTTTACCAGCAAAAATTTCTCAACCATACATAATGATTGGAATAATGAGCGTACGAACAAGCATACATATAGTGGTTAGAGGAGTATAGGCCGATGATTGGGAAAACACACGAAGAGTTCCATAAATCTTAGCAGTGATGCTGTTAACATGATTATTCCAAGTCAAGGTTTTGTTAAATGTAATACCGAGATTTCTAACATTATCGCAGAACGTGATAGAGCATTCATTGAGTAAAATGGATGGAAAACATGAAATGTCTACGGCATGTTTGTATATAACAATCGAATTACTTTTATTGGGATTGAAGACTAGGTTATTTTCCTTCGAACAATTCAAGGCTGCCAAGAGATCCTCATTTAGTTTATCCACACCATCATTAATCAACCCCAAAGGCATGGAGATATAAAGTTGCAAATCGTCATCATAGAGGTGAAATTTAGAGTACCTTATCATAATCGGCAGATCATTTATGAAAACGGAAAAAAGCAGCGGTCCCAAAATAGAACCTTGAGGTACACCACAAATTGCATTCTGTTAGTTGTAGTTGTTGGCCAACTTATTGATTAAAAGTCTGTGATTGACCTTATCAAAAGCTTTAGGAAAGTCCGGTTTTTACAAGCTGTTGAAATCAAAATGTTACAACCGTACCCAGTCTCCCCTACTGAATAAAATTTGTGCAGCAGCAACCATAAAGGTTTACACAGGCAAACCTCCTGTAGGAACAGCAACAACTCCTATTCGGTTGAAGTACATTAATCTAAATTTTCTTTTACAAAAGATATCATCATGGTTTCACATACCCCAAAAAGAAAATAAAAGATTCTTATTTAGTCAACATACAAATGATTCCATTTCTAATGAAGATCATAGAAAGCCAATAATGGACTACAATTATACTAAAGAAAGTGTAGATATGTGCTGACAAACTTATAACGGAGTACTCTTACGCTAGATGTATTTCTCGGTTGCCGTTTCCGAGTTTTATGAATGATTTGGACATACCTAGTTGCTTTGAAAGTATTTATTATTCATTGCAAGTAAAGTTCGGAATACAAACGAACGTGCATCTTTTAGTTAAAGGAAAATTGTTTTTTTTTTGTAACCTCCTGGTCAAGAATTGCTACACGAAATACATGCAAACCCGAATACCAAAAAGTTTGACGGATGGATACAAGAATATCATTTGTAATTAGCATAAATGTGAATGAAGTAAAGTTCCTGAAACATATCCGAAAAATTACCTAAAAACAAGTCTGAAGACAAGAAAAAAATATGAAGGTTTTTATGAAGTTTTTAAAATTTATGCAGGGGCGGATTTGATCACTTGGCCGCCCTAGGCCTATGGAAGATTGCCGCCCCCCTACTCCCTGTAAAACACGAAAAATTGAATGATCTATATCCAGTGAAGGGACCCCAGGCTAGAAGTAGCGGAGTAGGCTGCCTCATAAATCGGAGTAGATTTGAAAAAAATGGAGTAGAATTAAAAATAACACTTTCCAACGAATTATTTTATTTAAGGGAAAATTTATTTAGGGAAATCCGCCCCTGAATTTATGCCAAAATTAAATGAAAAAACTATTTCGCGACCGAATTACGAATGGTTTTTACGAATTCGTTATATAACGAATGGTTGATAACGAATCGAATGCCCCGTTCGTATTCTTGAACCTTATCGTTTTAAAGTCGAAGTGGTGAAAAAGTTTTTCAACATAACGAGCGTGGTAAGATTTAATCTGTCAATTTAGAAATTGAATATTGTCAACTGTTTCATGTTTTAAAATATAATTTGTAAAAAATGGCTAGCTTCAGTGAAATGTCATTATTGTTTGCGTCTGAAATTGTTGAAGAATCTATGGAAAATGAATTACGTCAGTCGTTAATCAATTCCTGCACCTTTAATTCATCGCTGAATAGGAAAAATATTTCGCAGGAGGACCTCCACCAGTGCCATGCAAATGTTTTTTGCCGCCACAGATATTCCTTTCACCAAACATTTTAAATCCTGCCCACTCTGGAAATTTTCTATTAGCTTTGTTTTGAATATAATATCATTAAAAAAATTAATATGAATTTTCCAGTCCTTTTGCATAGCGAGTATGGAATTTAATACTGATGTTAGCTTTTGCCACAATTCCGTGGCGTATTTTGAACTGAAAGAGTTATCATATTTACCAAATTTCAGTTTTGGGTTTTTCTCTAAAAACTCAATTATTTTAGTTTTTTGAGCATATGACATTTTCGCACATCTTTTATCTCCCATTATCACCCGTAAAATAGCAGCTGGTTCACTCTTCGTTTGCCATAACGAATGGTTGAACCCACTCGTTAAATAACGAAGGGTTTTGCGTTCGGTATATATCGAATGCTG
This sequence comes from Dioctria rufipes, assembly GCA_963924295.1. Lineage (NCBI taxonomy): Eukaryota > Metazoa > Arthropoda > Insecta > Diptera > Asilidae > Dioctria > Dioctria rufipes. Next base: position 335,233,477 of record OZ002740.1, on the reverse strand, counting down.
ATTTCAATAATACCACATGTGTCGATTCGAATAGTTTTGACAGTATAACGAATACGGAATTTGCCTTCGTTATTCAAGAATATGCCCCCAGATCTATCACCACCAAGCAGTGTCGTAAGAAGTATGGGGCAGCTGGGGCGGTCCACCTGGGACACCACAATAAGGTGCCAATAATTTATGAATTAAAACCTTTTGCTCACAAATTATTGTGAGTAGCTGATAGTTCTAATAAAATGGCTACGTAACTCAATTTTCATAACTGACTCTATGGTTCATAGTAGGCTTGTGAGTTCACAAATCTGACCACCAAACTTTGGATACTCTTGAGCTTGTAGTAATGAAGTTACAAACCTACAACTTGTACTTGTTACAAAGTTACAACTTGTAACTTTGCAATACTAGTAATGAAGGTTTGGCTTGGTAGTGGTAGAACTAAAAAATCTGGTGTAATTCTCAATTTCCTACTTTATGTTTCAGCAATAAATTTTCTGGTGAGCATCAACAGATTTCATTTATGAACTTGATTTTGAAGTAATTTATCTTATCTTTGCTGCTGTTTTTAGAAAAATTAAGAGACATCAGGAAAGTGGTGCTGAAAAGCGAAAAAAAAGCGAAAGCCAAAGAAGGCGTGCAATATTCGATGCTCAGATTTGTGAATTCACAAGCCAGTGCCAGTAATGATCAAAAAATGATAGTCCAGCTCTTCAGAGCCCGCTGAGCTCATTCTTGTTTACGACGCTCCTGTGACTGTGACCAGTGGCGATATTCAATTTTAACAATAAGTGAAGCTGCTTTTCGCTTCGTTGTACGCGCACTGGACGAGTATAGCAGCCTATTCTGGATGTTTATCCGAAAGATAGGTTTGCTGCTTGCAGAAACCATTCACTCAACCTCGCTGGCTTTCCTGTGGTGGAATTTAAAGTCAATTCATAACTTTCTTCATGACACTGGATGGATCGACTTTTTGCTTTGGTTTCTTCTTCAACTCACTGTTGGGATGTTTTGATGAACACAATTGGTTTCAGTTTGAAGCGGTTGGTTGAAATGAGATGGAGCGCTCAAAACGCCAAAACGAACATCCCAAAAATTTCGGAGGTTTTGGAGGAGCTTTCAGGAAGAAACGAGAACGCAAATACGAGGAAGAATGCCGCTTCGCTTTTGGTGGTTATGCTATCTTTCTCTTTCCTTCGTTTTCTTGGATTTTAGGCATAAATCTGGTCGAGGTGAATAGTGTCCAAAAGTACTTGCAAACGTGAGACCTTAACTAGCAAAATTGTGTTCAGAAACTAAAAGCGGTGCAAAATTATCTGACGGAGAGTCGAGAAGTCATTTCGAAAAGCAGTGTAGTTTTCGCTGAAGAGAAGAATAATTAAATTCATTGAAGCTTCTCCAAAATCCGAACACCTTGAATCACTGAATGTGTAAGAAGGGCCCTTACAGCTTCTGCGCTTTATTCAAGAGTTCAGCCTAACTGATTCAGTCCCGAATATTGTCGTTATGCTACAAATCATCTTTACCGTGGACATCAGCGTCGTGACTTGCGAGAGAAGTTTCTCAAAGTCGAAACTTATGGGGGATTCTAGATTGAACAATCTTGCGATTTTGTACATTGAACGATATTTGACTGTCTCAAATGACCCCGAGAGTGTGATCAACAACTTTGTTAGTCAGAAAGCTCGTAAAATAGTTTTGTGAACATTTCCAACTTTATCCTTTTAGCATAGCCTATATCAAAATATAGATTTTCGTTAATTAAAATTTTTCACATCATTTCCTGTGTTGAAAATTTGTATGGAACGGTCAAAGTTAGGGCACCATTTTCACGGTCCGCCTTAGACCACAAAAGCCCCTGCCTGCCATCAAGTATCATCGTCCGAATTTTGATAAAATTAATACAATTTTTAAACAAAAAAAGAGTACAGTACTAAAAAATGAGTAAAAACTTCTGGGGCAATCAATTTGAATCAATTATAAATTTTCTAAGAGAGAGATCGGCAAAAGTATTCGAGTACTTTTATTTATTTCTCCCATACGGGAATCGAACTCACAATTTTTAGAATCGGTCATAGATGGATAATAGAAGTATTTTAAGAGCTTTTATTTTTACTGATTCTAAATGAAGTCATAAATACAAGAGGAAAAAACAGCCGTCTTATCCGAGGTTTGAAGCCGGGACCTTACGCTTTTCGGGCGACTGCTATTACTTACCACTGAGCTAACGAGACAGATGCTTTTAACTCTTGTATTTGTTAATTTTATATATTCTATTAAGAGGAGTCAGTACTCAGCAAAAATTTCAATTTAGATACCAGCGAGCCTGTAGGCAATAAAACTTACTATACGTAGGCTTGTGTCCTGAAAGTATGAAAATTCATATAAAATTAGCGTAAGACGAAAATGAAAATTTGCAGTTAAAAAAATTGAAAATTTTTAACGAGATTGAACTCTCCTAAATTTTATTTTGCACATAATTGTTAAATATTCTATTTTGCTTTATATTTCTAAAACTTTAAACGAAATATTGCAGTTTCTCGTCTGTGAAATATCGAGAGAAAAAACAAGTATTATTAGAGTGAAACAATTAAAAAAAGCGCCACTATGTTATTTGCTAGATTTAGGCTTTATCTTTCTAAAATAGGAAATGACAGGAATTTGATTTGAAAAAAAAATCAATTTTTACCATTTTTTACAAGTTTCCGAGCTAATATCTCTATTCCAATACATTTTTTTTTGTCGACGTTATTTACTAGATCTCTTCGTTACCTTTAATTTAAGATATAAGGTACAAATAGTTTGCCAGAAAATCGCATTGAAAAATGTATCAAATCTTGGTACTGACTCCCCTTAAGCTACAGTTGCTTTTAGCTGGCATTAACCAGTAACGTGGGGGGGGGGGGGGAGATCCTTGGTGCTACTTCTCCCTGGGGTTAGCAGAGCTGCAAAGCAAAGAACTCAAGTCAATATTGAGATTCTTTGGGGTATCAGAATGGATATAGAGTAACACAGATAGAAGGACATATCCTCATAAGCTATTTGGGAAAATGGTATCTGGCAGCACCCCTCTAACGCAGCCTAACCGAATCTAGTATAAAATTAAATAGGATTCAATCCATCGAAAAGTTAAAGTACCCGCATGCCTAGTCTCTGTATTTGAACCAGTATTGCCACTTTGGCTACGATCGTAGCAAATGGCTACTTTGGGCAACTTTTGGTTACAGGGATATTCCACCAATATTTTGGCTACGCTAGAGAATTTTTGAATACGTGTCCAAAATTATCCAATATTTTTGAACCCACCGCGAGGGTTCATTTATGTACTTAATAAGAAAAATGTATGGAATGGTGGGGGGATTTTATTTTAGGGCAATGTCGACTTTGGCTTATGCAATGATTTCGCTTTTAATTTATTAGCACTGCTCCATATCAGTTCAGGTGCTGATATATTTTTGTAACTTTAAAAAGAAAATGAACAAGGAACCAAATAAGCTATGACGCCCATCATTGCTAAACAAAGAATCTTTAAGATCTTCAAGACAAAGTCAGAGTTTCTTAAACGTCACGTGTTGACAATTTTTCTTTAAAGACAATCCAGGGCGATCCGAACGCATTTGATTACCTTGATATATATGTATAAGTGTGCGTGAAAAAACGCAAAAATGAATTTAACGGTGGTAGTAAATGAAAAAAGCCATACTGTCGAAATAGAAGACTCTATATATGATATACTGCAAGAGCAAGGTAAACTACTGTTTTCATTTTAATATTATCATTTTTAAATTTTATATGGAATACTCAAAAACACGATGATTACAAACTTGTCAAAACGATGACGATATGAGTTGTCAAGTGTTGTAAAACTCAGTCTTAATCACATTCAGATGGTTCAGTTGACAGCTGCCTGACATGCAGAAAAATTCTTAGTTTAACAACACGCCCTATGTGATTAATAATTCTATTCGACCTAAAAAGTATATCATAAAAAAAAACTAGGTTTACAAATTTCGACCCCACTGAAATATTTTTAAATGATAGATTACATATTGGGTTATAATAATGTAAGATTTTAAGTTATCTATAATTTTTTAAGGGTGGCTACTGAAACAACTTTCGAGCTACACTAAAAATCTACGCTAGCGAAATTTCGAGTGGCAACACTAACTCTAACTCAAAACCTAAATGTAGGTGAAAAACCCTTTAGAAGGGTATCCCCTCCAATTTACCTTCCCACCGCGATTGTAAAATAAAAAAACACTAATGCGGCTAGCTATTGTATTATTATACAATAAATGAAATCTCATAGGGTATACTAGGCTTGTCATTCCGTTTGTAACGCATAGAAATAATACTGGCAGAGCAAAATAGATTAGACACTCACGCATAATATTAAAAGTTATTTTGAGTTTTTCATGTCCGATCGCCTGCCTGTCTTCCGTCCTCACGATAACTCGAGAACGCGTTTAGCATACGGCCTCTCTAAACAAATTGTAGACCTAAGGAAGATTTACATTATGATGGCATGCCTTTTTTCCAAAAATTGTGAGGGAAATAGTAAATCGTATACGGAAATTTATCTATGAGTGACGAGAGAAAGCAAACACCTAATGCATATTTTGCAACCTGTGTGCGTGTTTGGGAAATCTTCCTGCCATGAAATGTTCTCAAACATAGTAAATTTTTATGGGTGCTGGAACAAAAACATTGTGCCTACCTCAGAACGTGTCGACGTAGACAGCTGACATTTTACACATCGCTTTTATAAAAATAGTAAATATAATTTAAAAAATGGACTAAATCGGGCAGCACCTTCTTGGTGTTTCCATACATAAATCGATAAATTTTACATATACTCTGCAAACGATCAGTTTTAGCAGTTTGTACTGAAAAATTCGTCACAGTACAAAATCGCCCATTTTTATACAAGTTCATAAATTGAGAAAGACGAACACTCTCACCCTTATTATCGTTGTCACTTTAAGTGAGAAATGGCGTTACGACACATAAATGGTATTATGATTGTCGTTATAGTGACATTTGTCGAAAGCATACGACTTTGGACGTATTACTGTTGTGGTATTAAATAGACAAATGTCGATGTAAATGATAATTAAGTGACAATTTCACTCACTTGGTTTTTTTAAGTGACAAATGTTAGATGTGTTTAAGTAAAAGGAAAATGCAAACTGAAAAAGATAAAAATTATGGTTGCTTTTTAAGTTGTTCATTAAAACATAAAATTCAATAGTTGTTATAAATGAAATTAATTTTTTTTTGCATTTTTAGTGTAAAAATTACAACAAAAAATCAATTTGAAATCATGATAGATTTTATGGTGAAGCTACCTTTTATAGCTAAAGGGCTGAAATACACAAAATACATCGCGTTTATAATTTTTTTTTTTTTTAAACACTTTCAAAAATAACAACAATACCACGAAATAAGACAAATCTCACTTTTGTCTACAAATATAACTCATTCAATGACGCTATCTGTCACTTTATGTGACAACGATAATAAGGCTTCGAAGAAAAATGTCACGTCGCACCGTTCGACACGACAATACGAAAAGTGAAGTGAAGTGAGAGTGACTGCGGAGCAGTGTTTGGCAAAATGTAGTCTGATTAATGATTAACAATTACAATTAACCATGTAATCTGTAATCAGACTACTTTGTAACAGATTACTAATGTAATCCATTTCCATAATTACATAATGTAATCGATTAACGTGTAATGTGATTACAAGTTAATATGATTACACATTAATCGATTACAAATTAATCCCACTACATGTTAATCTAATTAATGTGATTACATTTAAGACATTTAAGATATTTATATTCTATGTAATTCTTCATAAAACTCCCTAAAACTAATTTCGTACGAGAACAATACTATTTTCTTTCAATTTATGTCATTATATTATTAATTACTTTTAAGTAATCTACAAAGTAATCTGTTACAATGTAATTAGATTACAAAATAATCTAATTATATTGTAATAGATTACACATTTGATAGATTACATATTCTCTCATAAGTAATCTGATTGATATGTAATCGAATACAATTTAATTAGATTACTTTGTAATTTGACTAAACTGTAATAGAATTATTAATTAAATTACACTGCAGTCAGATTACGCCCAACACTGCTGCGGAGCTTGTCACTTCAGTGAGTCGACAACTATAATAAGGGTGTCTGACTACATAAATAAGTAATTATTTTTATTTTAGTACTCTGAGGACATAATTGAAATTGTAAACTTTTGTCATGAAGTTTCGAGTATTCTCTACAGAGATAGAGATACATATTAGCGAATTTATAATTAAATCAGTTCAGATCATTTTTAAAATCAGAATAAACTCTCATAGGAAATAGAATTAAGAAGAAATTTTGCAAAGGATAACCAAAAGAAGGAACAGTGGACAGTCAAAAATAAACTTGTAATTTAAAAGCCTATATATTCTCCCTTATGAAATTTAAGCAGCCTGTCCTTCTTAAAATGGTTCCGTAAAACAAAAAGTCGTAGCTTAAAGTTGATCGAAAAGACCTCCAACTGATAAACAAAAACATATTTGGCTGAAGATTCCGAAAAGTCCAAAAATCCAAGAAGATTCCAAATCAGGTATGGAAAGGAGTTTGTAGATTTAAAATGATTGAAACATCAAAAATGTGGTCGATGGAAGCAGTGTTGGGCAAAATGTAATCTGATTAATGATTACCAATTACAATTAACCATGTAATCGGTAATCAGATTACTATGTAACAGATTACTAATGTAATCCATTTCCATAATTAACGTACAGTGTGATTACAAGTTAATTGATTACATGTTAATTCCATTAAATGTTGATTGAGTGATGAGAAAAAAATAAATAAGTATAAATAACTAGTTACTACTAAAAAAAAAAGAGCTAACAAACTACTAAAAACTTCTTTAATTTATAGTTACTTAAAGTAACATATGTTATATATTATAGCGAAACAAAACTACAAAGATCTAAATCAAGTACCAACGATCCTTCTATTCCATTCTATTTTAATTTTATAATTTGATAATTCATCAACAAGGAAACTGTTGCTTAATCTTCATGTATACACACAACTATAAAAACTTATCGCCAGTAGCCGGCATACATATTGTTGAATCATAGATAAGTGAAGTACCGTTAAATGGGGTGAATTGCTTCACCTATCTTTTTTTAATATCTTTGCTTAAGTTCTGAAAATAATTGCAAAATGTACTTACACTGACTGTTAATTTTTCACAATTATTTTCAGAGTTTAAGTACAGATAGTGTAAAAATATAGGTGATCCGATTCACTCCGTGTCTCATGTGATCAACCTCACCCCGTTTGACTCTACAAAGTAATCCGTTACAATGTAATTAGATTACAAAATATTCGAATTATATTATAACAGATTACACATTTGATAGATTACATATTCTCTCATAAGTAATCTGATTGAAATGTAATCAAATACAATTTAATTAGATTACTTGGTAATTTGACTAAACTGTAATGGAATTATTAATTAAATTACATTGTAATCAGATTACGCCCAACACTGGATGGAAGTTCCAAAATTGTGAAAAGGAGTTCGACTGGTTTCAGATTTTTGGAAACACTTTTCTTCGTCATCAATATTATTGTCTTTGTTTAATTCCTTGACACGATTTAAAAGGTGTTTTTTTTTAAGATGCGTTTTCTTGTGAGAGTTTCGTAGTAATAAAAAATGAATCCACGCACGAGCTGGGTACAAAACAATGAAATCTTCGCATTTTCTAGAAAGCTTGAAATTGGAAACCCGTTGGATAATAGTGTATCTATCTATAAAAAGATTACAATGTCGAAAAATTGAGCGAATTTTGTTAAATGGAAAATTCTTCCATTTCAAAGTCTGCCACAAGATCATGGCAAGATTGTGAATGCTTGGAAAACCCAATATTTTTCAAATAATTAAGGCCTATATAAAATAAAAATAAGAAGGTAATATAGCTATGAAAAAAAAAAATCCAAAAGATCCATATACCTAAAAAAAAATCAACAATTGAAGTGACTTACCTAATGTCCCCATATTCATAGCTTGCAAATTTGGGTAGCCAAACATAGCCGATGAAGGTCGTGTTGGAGCGGGTGCAATCGGTTCCGCCTGAAACTACGTTAATTTAAATTACGTATTCTAAAATAAAACTGAATATTCTTCAACTTACCGCATAATGATTTGCCTGAGCCATAACATCAGCTATTTGTGCCCATCTCATTCGATCCTCTAGAGTCACTTGATATGGAGATTGACCCATACCTTTTACAGGTCCCGTTGTCATATATCCAAAAACTGGAGAACCGATTGCATTCTTTTGCTCTCTATGCCATCTACGTGACCACATTATAAGGCATATTAACGTAAGAACTATTATAATAACAGCAGCTACAGAAGCTCCAATTGCTACGCCCAGAACTTCTCCATCAATTTCACATTGGTTTCCATAGTAACTACCATCGCATGTACACACTTGGACTCCATCTGTATCATAGCTGCAAGTTCCACGATTATTACAATGTGATTCGAGACACGATAGGCATTCTTTGCCTGCCCTTTGCGATTGATCCGACCACGGATCTCTAAAACCTTGCTCACATTCACATCGAAAACTACCCCATGTATTGAAACAAATTGCATTCGAATGACAATCGTTCAGATCTCTGGACTGGCATTCGTCTAAATCTTGTAGATTCGATATTGATCCTTGAGGAGATTCTACATAGAGCACAGAATTTCCAATATTGTTGTTGCGTCGATGTATCACTCCGAGCAAATGTTTCTGAACATCGCTTCTTAAATTAGGTCGAAGAGTTTCACCATTCTCCTCTAGCTGTAATACAAAAATTATGTTTTAAACTTTTTGGAAATATTAGGGAGATATTTTAAAAAGGTTGAGTATGAAGTCTATAGGAATTGAAAATTCTGTATTGAAATTTCTCAGAAATCAGAAACCCGAAAGGCATAACCCTGAAACTGATCCTGGAACTTTCTAGACTTCAAAAATCCCGAAAAGGCGGAGAAAAGAAAAGGCACCATTTCTGTTTCTGCAGCATTCAGAGACTTCAGACAGCAAAATATCTTACTTCTAAAATTTTTCTTATTTTCGAAATATTTAATTAGCAGACGGCAGTCATATCCCAATGAACAATTTATACTTTATTATAGCCACGGAAATGCTCTCACAACTCTTTATAAAACACACTGTTTTATAAGATTGTTGTTAAAAATGTTGTACGAGCTTTAAAAAAACTCTTATAGAGCTAATTGGGCACACTGTATAAAGGTTGTGGATGCTAATTTATAAAGCAATAATAAAACGTTTTAGCAGTCTGCGAGAAAGTGTTTGAAACCCTTATAAAACCACTTGTATCAACAACTTGGTTGCGGAGATATTTTATAGTAGTTGTGAAAACTTCCTTCCTGCAGTTATTTGTTAAAACTTATATGTATTTGTGTAATATGGATCTATTGTTGTCTTATTTTTTCTTTATGAAAAATGTATTACAAATTTCCTTCAAAAATGTGTGAGCAGGAAAAATAATTTATGAATTCAGACTTTGTCATCCAACATAATTTTGTTTGGAATGCTTATATGCGTAATGCGTAAACATTAATTTTCGATTAATATTGGAATAAAATGTCATGCAACTTTAATTTTATTGTAAAAGTTATACTTCTAGCTCGAAAAAATACAACGCGCCTAGTAAATTCTAAAAATAAATGAACTTAAATAAATACTTATTATTAAATATATTTTTAATGTTAAGTTCCAAATCGTTTAAAAAAATTAAAAGTGAAATCATTAATTTTGTTTTTGTTTTATTCGCGTGTTTATTTTGCGTGTCAGTAAACGAAAAAGTTAAATGCTAAAATGTTGCTCGCTGCAATTTATTCACTTTTTTATAAAATGGCCGAATGTTTTCACCTCACATTACAGCTCTTATAAAACATTTTAGATTCGTGTTAAATCTTCAGGATCGGAAATGTGAAAGTGCATACTCCAGTACTTAGTTTTACACAGGTTAATTGGTATTTGTGACGAACGGTTTTTGGTAAAGTATTTAATACCAATGTAAAGTTTCCATTTTTTTATAAAGCTGTCATAAAAGCTAAAATACAGCTTTCGAGTTTTATAAAAGCGAGATCCCATGCTCAATTCAAGTCGCAACCAAATGGTTTTATAAGTGTTCTAATTTAATTTTGTGATATGTTTACAAAACTCTCCGACAACTAAATTGCTCCGGAAGCTAAATTGTTTTAAAAGGCCTTTCAAAGATTTGTTTCGAACTATTATAAAATACTTATGGACTAAATCAGATTCCGGAGCAAAACTGTTTTATAAGAAGTTCGGAAAGCGTTCTCAGTGCTACATTATAAAACAATTTAGCACCGGAACTCAATAGGAAAAAGCGGTACCTCTATAAAGCATTTTAGTTTTCGTGTAGCTGTTATACAACCCTTATAAAATGAAAATCTAATTCTTGCAACTAATTAGTTGCAAAAATGTTCATTGGGATAGGTACTAAAAGTTGAAAGCTAATCCGCAGAAATTATAGAACGTACGCACCAGGCTTTTATCGTAATATTCGAAAAACTGTTTGCACTTTGCCAAATGTAAACACAGTGTTTGAATTATACGTAGTTAATGGAGTTTATACTCCCACAAAATCGAAAAGAGCCATTTTCTTCTACGTTCTTATAAATATTCTTGGATTTAAAATTCACGATTTTTCAAAATTTCTTGTTTTTAAAATTTGGAATACAAAGCTTTTTCAATTCAGAGATTCCCTGTTCTCAAATTGTCGATTCCGGTATTTTTATCTTTGTTTTCCGGAAATTTTCAGATCTGGAGTCATTAAATAATTCTTTTTTAGAACGGCCTCACCTAAGTAAGTACTTATGAAAAAAATTAAAAGAATGCAGCCTTCGACTGTAGCAATATGTGTTCTATCCATATGGAAGACGAATCTAGTTTACGGATAAAAAATGTACCAAGCATAGTTACTTACATCTAACTGGGTCAGTGCTTTTTGATAGTGTGTTAATCATATGTAATTCATATTACAAGTCGATTTTTTTTATGTAGAAAGTTTTCAAATGCAATGCTTCTTGTAAGACAGTCTTGATAATTAATATAACCAGATCAAGAAAAATATGGAACAATAGAGTTGTATGAGGCGCAATCAGTCTTCAGGGATATGAATTTGGAAAGTGTTTACAAAGGATAGAGATGCTTGTCGATGCATAAATGACATCCCCAGGGGTTGATTTGGGTAGCAGTGCCATAGAAGTAAAAACAAAATAATTCAATTGAATCTGGTTCGCCTAATCGTATCAGATTTATTGCTAGCAAGATTTTTTTTGATTTATAAATTGTAGATTCATATGCTGAATAAATTATAATTCGGCTCGAAGGACCATACATAGGGCAGTAGATGAGTACCTAAGTAGCATTATGCAATCGTCTTTATGTGTTATGTAATAAAATATATGTGGCACCAAAGGAATACAAAGAAATTATTTAATTGCTATTATTATCTGTAAAGATAGTCACGTTATAATGGTTGAGATTAATTCTATTTATTTCTTGATTTCCGGACATTTGATAGCGACATATATTCAACTATCACGTTATTAGAGTTACTTTTTAGAAAAATTTGCCTTAACACTGTAGAATGAGCTAACTAAATTCTAGAAACTAGATATATTGCAAAGCAAGTTTTTGACACAATAAACTTCTCATTTTGATGTTGAGTCAATAACCTAAAAATGGGGTAGATACATTTTCACAGATTATTGCTAGTTTTCCAACAAACAATATTCTTACCAACTAAATAATGATAAAAGATAAAACAAATTTCTCAGTTTTATACCGGAAATATATCGAAATACAAAAACAAGTTAGAAATACGTCCTTAAGAAATGTATGCACATAACATTAACACTATACTCTTAAAAAGATCATACTAGATCAGCATTGATCTAATTTAAATGATTCGACTAGAATCTACTAGACAAGAAGGAGCCAAACTGACAAGTTGAAAAGGATTTAAATATGCGCAGCGACACATGATTAAATGATCTCTTCCAAAATTATGGTCATTCTTATAGAAAATCTCAAATTCCTTTTGATAAATCATTTCTTACCTTAAGTGTTAAATTGACAAAAACTCCCGCAACACCTCCTTGACTCCCATCTCCTCTATAAATGTTATTAACTTTGGCTTCCATAAATTCATCCGAAAATGGTGTCATGGACATCGCTGAATCGATCTAAGTAATTTATATGGAGAAAGTAAATTAAAAGTGCGCCACTCATTAATTACCTGCGGTTACTTACAGCTCTGACAGATTCATAACTGAGTTGTCCAAATGGCTCACTGTTTCGGTCTAGCAAAAGTTTATCCCACACAATTCGTCTTTCATAGATTCTATCGACACGCAAACTCATAAAGAATGAAACGACTCTGCGACATGGTTCACGATGTTTTCGCCGTGAATAACCTGAAATTGGCTTGAATTAAATGCGCCTCCAACAAATTAGGTATATATACTTGGTATAAGAGCAAGTGTATGTACTTACCTGGCCGACAATGGCAGCTTGAGACTCCGTTTTCTGTTTTACACCTCTCATTCTGTGCTTGATCGCACGTAGAATCATCACCGACAATGCAGGTGTCAATTCGAACTGGTGGTTGTGTGGTTCGAGGTCTGTAATGCGGACGTTGAGATGGAATTTGTGTAGGTTGAATATGCGGCTTTTGGAGTTTTGTAGGCCGCGGAGCATCTTCAGTCTCCGGAATTGCATATCCAGTTCCAATGACTGCCGGCGTAGATGTATGACTAGAATGGATGATCGTTTGTGCGGACGTACTTTGATTCGGGGCATCTGTTGGTTCACCAAACAGGTTTATATAAGTTCGCTTTCCATCAATTGATACGAATCCTTCATCACCTGATGGTGATATAATTATGTCTTCATTACCTGAAATACCATAAGAATCGTAGGGCTTGATATTGACTGTTTGCTTTGATCCGCCCCCAGAGCCAGGACCTTGAATAGCTGAAAGGGTGACATCAAATATTTCTCCATATCCAGGTGGATGATGATGTGTTGGTTGAACCTGAGGTCTTTGAGGTCGCACTGAAGGTCTTGCTATGCCACCGGGCTTAAATTCAGGATCATCTAAGACAATACCTGGCCGTGGATGATATGAAGATGTAGATGTTGTTGTCATCTCACTAATACTATCAGGATTTATGTTGTTGACATCATTGCTGGATTCAGTATATATTTCTATTGTTGATAGAGATTGGGATTTGCTTGGTATCTCTACTGTCGATGTTGATGGAAGTTGTTCTAATGTGGGCGTCATATCTTCATTGGAGATTGTTACCGATTGAACATCTTCAATTGACGATTCAATCACTGTTGTTGTAGTTTCAGGATTTTCAACAAAATCTTCCATGAAAGATGAAGTAATGTCTACCGCATTAACTTCAGATGTTGAATGGATAATCGCTGTGAAGTCGGCAGTTTTACTTGGCTGCATCAAGGGAATAATTGGCTTCTTTTCAGATGATTTAATTTTCGAATCCTTTTTCTTTGTATGCTCATCTTTCTTAGGTGGAACTTCTGTCGTAATTGCGGATTCATGGTATACTTTTGTAAACGATGGCAACAGCAGTTCCTCTTCAGCTTGGTGAAGCTCACTTTCGTGGGTTGTATCTGTGGGATTTACATCCTGAGTTTCGTTCAATTCTGATTCAGCAGTTGTAAATTGAATTTCGTCATCATGGTGGTACTCTTGAAGAGGTGGAATAGGATTATACGGTGGTATTGGACGCCTATTACCAGAAATTGGTGGTCTGGGTCTTGGACGATGCCATGGCAACCGATTTTGACTTATAAATCCCGGTCGATAATTTTGCTGCATCGAAGGTACAATTTGCTCAGGTATTGGAACACCATGAATATAAGGCCTAACAGGACCATCAGGTCTATCAAATGGATAAGGTGGAGGGCGCATAGTGGATCCAGGAGGTTTTGGATGCTCAAATTCAAGTGGTAATGGTTGCGCTTCTGATATTCTTGGAGGTCCACGATTATTTATACGACTTGCGGCTGGACGCCTGTGCGCTTGCGTATTGGCATGCACATTGACATTTCCATTCAACAATTTCACAATTCCCGTTATAATATCCTGAATATCAGGATTAGGATTTTGTCTTGGTCCGTTCATATTAGTTACTGTTGCAGTCACGGACATCTGCGTAGCACTGGTCGGTTCGATCGGGGACCCCGATGAAATCGATCGAGGGCCCCCTTTCAATAAAAAAGAATTTCCTTCTAAATCTTTACCCATTCGTTGACTTTTTGTGATTTCAGCATTTTCTGTTATTTCATTCAGAGTTGATGTTGGTTTGATGTAGTTAAAGTATCTTCCAGCTGGATCAACATCGTTCGAGTCAATATGCTTAAGCTGATCTATATGTAAACTAGGCTTAGACGGGGACGGTATATCATTGAGAATTGGCTGTGCTGACCTTTCTATTCGTGTGTGACTCTGTGGTTCTATGGATATATTGTCTGTGTTATGCTTATCCATCTGTACAGGAATATTTTCAGGAACTTCTGAGGAACTTAATGGTTCCATAACAATTTCTTGCTGCTCTTCTACACTGTGTGACTTTGGTGAAATCTGTGATATTGATACAGGATCGAAGCATTCTAAAAAAAAAAAAAAACATAAAAAATTTGTTAGAGACGAAAAATACATTTAGATACGTGGGTATTAATAAGCGCTTTTTATCATATAAAAGGAAGACGGAAATCTAATATTTTTTAAGATTGTATGAATTAAGACTACTAGAAATGCTAGATGCCTTTATTTTAACCCTACTTTCAAAGTCCTAGGTAATAATCTAAAATGGCAAATGGTGATTGGGACCTATGTATCTACCTTAAATTCCCCTTCTCTCATCCCTATGCTACTCCATCTCTAGAAGTGCTATGTTTTCGGCTGCTAATGTACAATCTCTCAAGAGACTCACTGTTACTAAAGGACATCCAAAATTAACATAGCCATGCTAATATGAGTCTGATATGGTTGATATGTCTTGCAATACTCATGGGATCAAAACAAGAAACAAAAGCGAAAGAAAAGAAAACATTAACAATTCGTGAACTGTAACATCCAGCAGGGAATCACTGGTTCCATTCCATAATGTCTGAATACAGGATGTACCAACAACAACAATAAATGGGAAAAATGTACACAATTATAGCTTGCAGGTTTGCTCCGTGAAAAACTGGCAATTTGGATATTTGTCACTTCGTTATCTCCAAAATAACACACGACACAGCGATTTTAATGTGAAATATTTGGAGACTGCGTTAAATTTTACTCTGCCCGAACTCGATACTAGGCTTTACAATAAAAAGGTCTAGGACTGATCGTTTTTACAGTATACTTAGAAAACCTTAAATTTTATATGACAACACAAAGTAGGGTCTAGGTACCTGATTTAGTATATTTTTGAAGTTTCATTTACTATTTTTATAATAAAGCCTCGTACAAAATTTCAGCAGTCCACGTCGACGCGTTATCCGACAATGTCCAAATATGTAGTGAAAAGAAAAACTAAATTTTTGTACGGCAACCCTACTAAGGAGTTACCCGATTTGTCTCATTTTTGAACTTAAATTAATTTTTTGTTAAAAGTCTGTGTGCAAAATTTCAATTCTCTAAGTAAGTTATCGTGCGAACAGACGAACGGAAAGACGGGCATGCAAAAATCAAAATAACTTTTAATACTATGCATCCTACACAGGATGGGACTTGTTGATGATCCGGTATGCAGAGGATGCGGAGAGGAATCCGAAACGGTAACCCTTTTTCTTTGTCACTGTACAGCTCTCTCAGGAAAGCTTTACACATTCCTTGGCTCACACCACCTGGAAGAACTGCATGAAGCGAGTAAAGATGGTTAGCCAATTTTGAGCTTTAGTAGAACGCCCGGTTGGGACTTATGAGCTTATACCTCAAGAGTGTGTACAATCGGCCTTATTATGGCCAACGATCCAGGGAGCTCAGCCTCATTTTCAATCAATCAATCAATATCTGTGACACACATACGGTAAATTTAACTGGTTAATTAAATTAACCTGTTTTTTCTCCATGTGTGTCACCAAATATCATGAGTATTTGACAAATATCCCATAAAATAAGCAAGTAATTTCGGGGTGTTCTACATCCTCGAAAATTGCTGGGTATAATTGCAATTATCCTGATAACAACGCCAATTGGTAGTCGCTAGTAATATAAAATTTATGTAAGCACACTTTCAGTGATAGAGAGGAAAACTTAGTTTGGAGTTCGGGTATTGGTAAAACTTAACGCGGTCTCAAAAAAATAGCAGTTTAACGCTGATAAAAAATTTACGTGAGTTTTATGTGGAGAAAACGAAGTGACAACTGTTAAAATAACAATTAATCGGAAATATTTTTAAAAATGTTACGTGATTATTATTTATAAAGGATATAAATCATCATATCGACGACGTGTTGTTATGGTCGCAGCGTACTGCATGTAGCAGTATGCTACACTGAGACTAAATGCATCATGTACTGTCGATGAACGGAGAGCGATACGCACCGAGACCCGAAAAGACAGATGGGGAGAAGAAGAGCGTTTCCTGGCGGATGACGTTTTTTTTTTTTTTGGGAAAAGAGTTGAAAAAAAAAGGGGAAGGAACGGGCTGACAATGAAAGGGGATAAGATTGAGTCTTGGCAGAAAAATCAGAAAAAATCAAAAAAAGGAAGATAATCGGTCTAAGGCGGCATCAGTCAAAATGTTTGTGATTGCAAAATAAGTGAAGTGCTGAAAGTTTACGCACATAATAAAATTAAAATTACGCATCAAGAAGGGCTTTAGTGAAGACGAGATATTCTCTCAACTATCCGACGAGATTGGACGATTGATTCGTTTCCATGTGGTGTAGCCAGGGAGGAATCGATTCTGAGTTTTAATTAGTACATCCGTGAGTGGTTTTAACCAATCTCAACGAATACTACATCCACAGCAATAAATACGATACCTACAGAAGAATCTTTTTATGTTGCCGTAAAATAGGCATGTGCAATCTTGTTACTTTTGTTACCCGGTACTCATTCGTTACTTCACGAAAAATATTCGTTACTTTTACTACGTTACTTTCTATAATTCGGTATTTTACGTAAAATACTCTTCAAGCAGCATACTCGTACTTATTAAATAATCAATCTTATTGTGAAAAGGATTATTTAATTAAATATGAAAACAATAGTACCCAATTAGAGTTCAAGAATTGCAAAATAAAAAACAAAACATTTCAGGAGAAAAAAAAAATAACATTTATCAAAAGTGAATTAATAGTTTTTAAGAAATACTTTGATTAGCATGGAGGAAGATTACTTTCTCAACATTTTCAGGAAAAAATTTATCCGTTCTATCTCTTATAACTAGTTCTGCCATCGAAAATATTCTTTCAGAAGGAAGAGAAGTTGCAACTGATCCCAAATATTTTGTTGCAATTGCACTTTGCTCTAAAGAAGTTAAGTGCGTGTAACTCATGCTGGATTCTCTGATAGTTTTGGGAAAAGTGAGAATTTTATTTTATAGAAATTTCAGCACGATGGCCAAAGCGACATTTTTGGTTTTCTTAAAAAATTGAGGTACACTGTAAAAAATAATAGCACTTTTGCCTAAAATGTAGGCAATACTCCCTAAAATTTAGGGAAAAAAAATATTTTAGGGTATATTCCCTAAAATGTAAGGGAATATTTCCCTAATCTTGTCGAAAAATACCTAAGCTTTGTGGCAACAACTTGTGCAATTTTTTTACTCTGTAGAGTGACCCGTCGTACGAAAAATTCATTATTATGAATAATTTGAAAAGATTTTGAAGCTATTCAAGAAGATTTTACCATTCGGGTAATGATTTACTCTCTTAGTTTTTGTTTTTAACTCGTTTTCTCAGTCGCACTAGAGGGCAATGCATAGTTAAGTTCTTTCATTCATGCGAAAATCGCCTGCATATATTTCTTTGTTTGTTCCAAACGAAGAATTGTTCCAGTTTTGTGCGGCTATTTGGTAAAGTCTAGTATAGAGTTCGAGTAAAATGTGACATTTCCATACAAATTTCACGACCAGTAAAATCACAAGCGAGAGTTTTACTAATGATTTTACTAGTGCAGTACAGAGTTTTCATGTAAAAACTAAAGGTTCCTTCTATGTAAGATAAAATAGACGGCACTATAAATTCTCCACACATTTTACTAAGCATTTTAATGCACAAAACCTTATTGAGTTCAGGCAAAATAAAATTTAACGGGTTCTTAGAATATTTCACACTAAAATCGCTAGTAAATGTTAATTTGGAGAAAACAAAATAATTCATTTTTACATTTTGATAAAACAATTTTAACTTTCAGAAATAGAAAATGTAAAAATTTTACCAATCATTTAATGCTTCGCGCATTAAAATGCCTAGTAAAATGAGTGGAGTATATACATATAATGCCATCTATTTTATAAAAAGGAAACCTTCAGTTTTTACCGGTAAACTCCGTATTGTACTAGTAAAATCTTCAGTAAAATTTCTGTTTCCGATTTTACCAGCTCTAGAATTTGTGTGGAAATGTCACATTTTACTCGAATTTGATACTAGACTCAAGGGATTAAGTGACTGGTAAAATGTTGGCATTTCCTATTTCTATAGCAATTCGCAGTTTTTTTTTTTTTTATTGATTGAAGAGATAAAATTTTTTTGTCAAAATTCAAAAATGAATTACTCTGGTTTCTCCAAATTAACATACATCAAAATTTTACTAGCGATTTTAATGTGAAATATTTGGAGATCGCATTAAATTTTACTTTGCCCAAGCTCGATCGATACTAGGGTTAACTTCTTATAAAGTTAACTTTTGCATCACCACCGCAGTTTATTGTTCACTTATCACCCCCACTGTCATACACTGTCATACTAGTGATGAAAAAAACAGGTTCGGTACCTACTTACGTGAACAACTGGGAAAATAGTGTGATTAATCCTGTTTGGTAATCGTATAGGTACAATACTCAATGGCATGAAATTTTATCGAAAACTTTAACCGAGTACCGACGTAGAACGAATTGTAGTTATTTGATTTCCATCGTTACACTGTATTCATATAGGTAATAGAATACCGAATTTACCATGAAATAAAAACTTTGAATCAACTGAATATGAGTACAAGTAACGAATAATTATTTAGGTATGTATTCGGTACCCAGTTTTTAGAGAAGTAACGAATACTTTTGTACCGAATGATTACTACCCGCACATCTTTACCGTCAAAGGATCATCACATGTTCAAGATTATGATATAGTTAGTCGAGACCAAGAAGAAATGCAGGCGTCAACAAAACGCTTTCCTAAGGGACAGACAGAAAGTGGTATAGCATGCCAGGTTAATTATAATATTGGAGAAGCTGAAATTGTTTGCACTCTGCCGAAGCGGATCTTAAGGTTTAAACGTTTTTTTTTGTTTTGTCGAATTAATCATATATAAAAAAATAAAACTTTTTTTACAATTTTTACATTCAATAAAGATATATATATATTCCCATATAAATGGTAGTTATCTAGATATATTCAGTAAAGATATTATATTACAATTGAAAAAAAGGAAAAGAAAAAACCCGTCTAAGGCATATCTAATGTAACAATTTATTATTTATGCTAAGTTTGTGATGCCTATTAGCAATTTACAATTTTTCATAAAGTGCTGAGTTCAGTACATGCGAAATCTGCAAATTAGCCACGCATTAGGTTTATATTTTCCTAAATTTATTTGGATGTGTTAATTTTCGAAATCTCCGATTCATTTGGAGAACCGGCAGAGCCCTCAATTTAATTTTAGTGAATTTATTATATATGGCGTAAAACTCCGACAGTGACACTTTGATAGATTGGGCAATACTCCATGCGTTTTCTAATTTTACTTAGTATGTATTTCTAGAGGAAAAGATATTTTTTTTTAACGTCAAGGTAATATCTGAATTCAAGCAAAGACGAAGTACTGGAAAGACAAATACAAATAGTCGTAGATACTTTTTACAGAAGTATAACTCAAGGAGAAGCATTAGGTTGCATTGAATTTTAATGGTGCTTCTGCTTGTAAACGAGTTGGGTTACACAAACGTTAGCTCTTAAGCTCTTTTTTGAATGGTAACTGTATTGTATGTCGCACTACTTAGAGTAGTATTTAATAACGATTCCTTTAACATCCAATAATTTAAAAATAGAAATCCCTAATTAGTTAGCATGGTAGCAATCAGGCTTTTAATTCTCAATCCAAAATAAAAAAGTAAAGTGCTAGTATACAATGGATATAAGGTATACTATCTACGCCTTCACATGGTTAATGGTAAGTAGTGTAAAGGTCCCTTCAGGACTGGATGTGTGCGACGGCCTTTATTTTTTTTAGGCACGAAAATTTTTTTCTGTATGGCTGGTAGCAGCGGCAGGTTTTTGTGGGACCTCCCCACACTCTCCGCCAATAGCTGAGGCGAGCTAGCGTACCGCCCTGCACGTCAACGCTATCCACCGAGTGATCTGTCAGCTCATGCTGGCAGTCTGGACTTCACGTCCAAATAAATCACTCTACATACTACCATAACAGTGATTGTTGCTGCGGCAGGTCTAAGTGTGTATCGTCGTCAAGGAAATCCACGACAAAATCTCAATAAAGTCGCTTTGTGAACAATCAAAGAAATGTCTAAGTTTTACCAGCATTTTAATGTTCCTCACATTAAAATGAGTGGAGACTTACAAAACGCCATCTATCTTATAATAGAAAACATAGCAATTTTTAATAGTGAACTTCGTACTGGACTAGTACCTCAGTAAAATTTTTGATTGGAATTTTACTAGCGGTAAAATTTATATGGAAATGTCACTTTTTACCTCAACTCCGTACTGTTTTACTCGAACTCAGTACTAGGCTTAATAAACCAAAACCAAAGTGGAAATGAAAAATGACAATTCGAGAATTATCATCCACATCGCCTGCTGATGCTTCGCTTGAATTAATGCAATTACAAACGTAAGACATACACATTACCATTCAATTTATCCCAATTTATGTGTATCAGGAGTCTCCAATTAACTAAGTAATTCAATTACCCAGTTTAATTTACCCTATGTGTATCATAAGCATTATTCGTGGGTGTCCAATCCATCTTGCTCTACCATCATTATTTCTACGCGTTACAAACGGAATGCCAAACTTAGTATAATACTCTATAGATTTCAAATAGAGTATAATTATTGTCAACTGGGGTTTTTGTTTCCTTTTGGATTTTTTAATCAAAACCAAACGGATGCTAATTAACTCCATTTAAGAATCCGAATTTTCCATCATATTCCTATCAAATATAGCCAATTTATCTTTTTGTCTTCTAAAACCTTCCTTAGATCAAAACTATTTGAACTTCGTCAAATTTTTTGTTTGTTCTCATCTTAAAGCCACAAACTAGCTTTATTGCAATTACAGTATACCGTTTCAACCGTTAGGATCATTTCTCTCATTTAAAATTCGAATAAATATACAAATAAAGAATTCGAGCTCATCAATCACGTCAAGTTAAGGTGCAGCAAGATTTTCTAACAAATTAACACACTTTTTTCCCTTTAAAAAAGTGACGAAGTAAAAGCTAGTCAACATTCCAGCCATATCACTTATATCAGATCAGAGTGTTGATGCGCATGCTTAAGTTGATCTAAACATCTCTCTTAAATTTTCTTTTTTTTGGCTTTTCTTACGTAGGTCGCTATATATGTATGTAGGTACTTATGTAGAACCAGTTTAAAGTAGGTCAGCAGCAATGAATTTTGCCTTCAGGTAATCGAAAAACACAGTGAAACATGCGTATAAATTTAACTAACATGCGCAGTGCTTCATATGCGCCAAGTTTACAAATTGTATGATCCCCAAAAAAAAAACATTCATTAGGATAGATTGTTCAGATATGGTGTTTTTAACAATACAGTTTGGAATTGTTCAATACATGTAATTACTGTAATTTTATCGTTGTTGATTAGAATGTTCCGAAATAAAAAATGTGAATTGGACCGAATAATTTGAATCTTAGATAAATGTAATGTGAAAAGCGTAAAGAAAGCAACGAGTAGATACAGATATTTCAGTTTTTATTTCAACGTTTAAAAAGAAAAAAAAAATTAATTTCTTGACATTCTAATTATATGTATCTTATAAGCAAGTTACAATCAGATAAAAAAGTGGCCACAGCTATCAAGAGTTGTTGAAAAATGTGAAAGAAAACCAACTACATATTTCTCCATGAAAGGCACTTAACATAATATGCTGATACGAAAAGAATTTTTATCCCTTTCCATTAAACATAAACATTTATTTATTTGAGTACCCGTGCCAATGTCATGCAAAGCGTTGGGCACATCATTTCCTTTGGGCCATCCTACACGAGTATTCTTGATTCAGTATGCATACCGGTTAGCCAGGGAAGAGGTGAGAAGAGGCAGAGTGTTGAGATATCTCTTTACTTCTTCTCACCTCTTCCCATGAAAACCGGTATGCATACTGCATCAAGAATACTCGTGTGGGATGGCCCCCCAAGTAACAATTTAAATGCTATTTAGTTTTACTCAGGTTTTGAAGTTGCTAAATAGTTTTATGGTGATTGCAATTCATGCCAATTGGTCTTCTAGAACAATTGATTTTATTATGATGTTTTAAAAACTACCTGGAGAATAGTAATAAAATTATTTAGCATTTAAGTCCATTTGTACTTATAGAAGTTTTATGGCTGTCATCAATTCAACTAGGATAAAATAAGTAAAAAACGAGTTTTCAAACAAAACTGAGGCCAAGTCGCAAGAAAAAGTAGAAAATAAACTTTTCTTCACACACAGAGATGGACTCAGATTTTATCTTCACACACAGAGGTGGACTCAGATTTTTTGATTGGGACATTTCTCTTGAATATTCTTTCTCTTCATGAATCAAATCACTTATTACCTCTGATTGATCTTACTGAAATATATCGGTGATTGTCAGCTAATAAAATCTGAGTCCACCTCAATCAGAGGTAATAAGTGATTTGATTCATGAAGAGAAAGAATATTCAAGAGAAATGTCCCAATCAAAAAATCTGAGTCCACCTCTGTGTGTGAAGATAAAATCTGAGTCCATCTCTGTGTGTGAAGAAAAGTTTATTTTCTATATTTTCATGCGACTTGGCCTCAGTTTTGTTTGAAAATTCGTTTTTACTTATTTTATTTTCTGCCTTTTTCACGTTAACTAAATTGGAAAATTCTGCATTTTTCCTGAAACAAATTTATCACTAATCATATAGATGGAAATTTTTCCGATGATTTTCCAGCTTTTCCGGGTTTTCCATGGAGTTTTCCACAAAAGCAACTTTATGCAACTCATTTCGCTCTACAACTTAGTTTTAGGTTGCAAAACGCTCAAACGCTTCCTTGGTCGGAAAAACTCCGGAAAAGCGTTTTACATGAATTTTCCTCGATTTTTTCTGCAAGTTTTCACCATTGTCGGAGAGAAAGTAATGATGCCAGTTTATAGGGAACTTGATCCTGCATAATTTAGAAAACTTTTTTACCGGAAAATTTTCCGGAAAAGTCGGAATCCGGAAAATTTTTCGGAAAAATCGGAAAACTCTGCATTTTTCCTGAAACGGATTTATCACTAATCAAATTTGTACCAAATTTTCAAATGATTTTTCCCGATTTTCCGGGTTTTCCAATGAAATTTCCGGTTCAAATTTTGACAGATTCAATTCTCACGCGTCATGAACCTGTGTACCAAATTTCAGCTCGCTGTGATGACGAAAAGTGGGTCTAAGAGAGTGTCGAAAATAGTAAAGAAATAGACAAATTCGTGTACGAGTTAAAGGGAATGGCTGGCCTCAATAAAACCATTAAGCACCAAAATAGGAATTAAATACCGTTTGATTTTATTATGGTTTTATAGCATGCGACAAGACTATTGTATTTAGTTTTGATAAAACATAAAAATAAGACTCATAACGGTTATATTAGGAAGCACGGACGGCTACTTTAAGTCAAATTTAAGAGACAATTTGGTCTAGAGACCTACTGGGCTATGTAGGAATCTATCATAGAACTATTATATACAGAAGTTTTAAGAATGAATTTCAAAATTCTTTCACAAAATCATTTTAAGATTAAGAGACTTAGTCAAATGCCGTATAAACCTAGTACGTCTTTCCAAGTGTCTTTGTCATGTGACATGCAAGAATATTGTATTTAATTCTAGGTCTGATATAAGAATTGTAGCGCTAGATTTGACGGGGCGAAATATTTCTTACACCTTTTAAGAAATCCAAGATATTTCTATGCCTCTTTGGCAACAGAAAAGATATTATCTGTCCAGCTTAACTTACTGGAAATATTAATCCCAAAAATGCTTAGTGACTGTGAATTAGAAAAAAAAAGTGATGATCTTGCTTTAAAGAGATGAGACAGCTTTGGGATGATAGATTATAAATTAGATTATGAATGGTTAGACATCAAGAAGAAGATCGACGAGTCGAAATAAGTTTCATCGAGGATACATATAAAACTAAATAGATTTATGCAAGAGCAAGCAGCATTATTTGAGTCTCAATAGACCTAGAACGGTTTTAACTGAGATCATATAGATTTGAAAAAGAGCGAACAGTTTTATTAGCAACTAAATTAAAGTCAAACAAATTTATTTTGCCTTTATAAGTTAAAAAGACTATAAAAAAGACTAAAAATTCTTCGAAATGTATGGATTTAAATGTATATATCTATGTAGGTACTATAAGCCTTGTAAATAGTATAAAAGCATGGTAAAGGTAAGAAGCAAGATTTAATCGTTTTATTTAATAACAAATAGCATTATATCAGTCTAGGAGCACTCAGAAAGGTTTTACTTAAAACCAAATGGATTTACAATAGAATGAATTGTTTTAATCGCAGCCATCCTAAGATCAAACGGTTTTATTACGGCTGTACAAGTAGCAAATAGGCTTTAATGTCAAATCGCCATTGTATGCTTAAAATACATTATGTTTAAATTAATTATTTTCAGGAATTTAAGACGTTTCAGAACTAGGAAATATAATTTTCAAACTTTTTTTTTTCCAATTACGAACATATTTAAAATAATATCAAAATTAAATACAGTGTAAATAAAAAAACAACTTATTTTACAAATATTTCTAAACTTTTCCTAATTTTAATTATTTCTGAGGCGCGTTATTATTTTTCGAACTGTCCTATTTGATATAATCAGTAAATTTTCAATCGCCGTAAGATTTGCTACATTAAACTCTTAAAACTGCACTTAAAATAAAATTGAATTACATTTCAACATATTAAATTATTATAAAGTGGAACATATAAATCTATTTGGTTCTATTATAATTATTATGGATTTAAAGATTTCTTTTATTTTGCAGTTTTAAGTCTAAAAGGTTTGCTGAATTCATTTTTATCTTAAAAAAGGATTGAGGAGTAGTTTTATAATGGTTTTGATAACGTTATGCGGATAGGTTGATGAGTTCAAATTACGCTTTTAGTTCTATGAAAGGTTTTATAGAGGACTGCAAATCATCGCAAACAGTAAGCCAGATAAGACCAATAAGGCTTTATATAGTTTTAAAAATAGGCCCTCACAGCTTATTGTAGCGTGGGCCCTTTTAGTTTTATAAGAGGTTTTTTATGGTCATATTATTGTTGGCTTGACTATATAAAGCTTTATTACAAGTTTTATGAAATAGTATAGACAACGTTATGTAGGCTATATTAAAACTTACTTGGGCCATTAACTGTCTCAATAAAATGCCTTGAGCCATAAGACTATCGAAGTCTACAGGCGGACTTACGGAATTCATGTTTCCGGTTAAAAGATGCAGAACTCTATTTAAAATAGGAAAAATCACTAAAGACTCGAGAATCTAAGTTTTTTTTTTGCACTTGGCTACAATATTTTTATCTTCTTCTTTAGAAATATACAATCCGATGCAAAATCTCATTTGCAATTTATTCTATTATCACCCAAGACCTACTGGAATGGATTACAACACAGGAAAAGAATATTAAAAAAAAATTTCCGAAATTTTGATATAATATTACAATTTATGGTACCTACATAGAATAAAAGATCATAATTACCGTTGGCTCTCAGTCGAACGCTCCAGAATATATCTTTAAAAACTTACTTTCTTCGTGATAGGGAATCGCTGTATCGCTTCTGTTTCGAACGCGAAAAAATTTCTTCTCGGCTCCTCATCACATACTAAGTTTTATATATATAATCGTGTTTATGGCAGTTTGTAATCAAATTAGGTATGCATAAATAGGAGATAGGTTTTGGAGATACGAATTTTTAAAGTCAGCATATACCCAAAAGGCTGAATTACAATGGACGCAACGGAACGCAACTGAACGGTGTGAAATGTCAAATTTACGCAATAAAACGGACGTCGAGGTTAGCTGCTTACAATGGACGCATGATTAATTGAAAGTGCGGTGACGTTTGACTCAAAATTTATAAACAAATATGGATAAAATCAAAAAACTCTTTTCATTCCATTTCCTCTCTGATTATTACACATTTACCTCAGCACAGTTTCACTTGACGGAACAAAATAAACAATCCCAAAGCTAATTTGAGGTTATGTTTATCCGTTCAGTTGCGTTAATTTCAGATTTTATTAAACTTGCTGCGTACGACTGCGTTTTCGTCCGTCCACTTTGAAAAGCATACAAAGATAACCTAATAAGAAGATAGGAAGTAGCCGAACAAAATTGGATATTTTTCGTGTTTTCAAGAAAGAAACAAATATAAGTCATAAACTTTCGTCTTTTGCACGAATGAGGGAAAAGAACCTAACGAGCTTAAAACAAAAAAATGAGAGAACGTAGGATTACCCGAATGATAAAATCTTCTTGAATAGCTTCAAAATCCCTTCAAACTATTCATAATAATGTACATCAGGTCACACTACCTCACTTTTTTAAGAAAGAGATAAATTTCGCTTTGGTCAAGGTGCTGAAAGGAGATGTAAGATTGCTGTCAAATAAAACTCTAATTTTTCGCGAAAATATCAGAGAATCCAGCATGAGTTTCTTGCACTTAATCTCTTCAGAGCAAAACGAATGTAAACAAAAGCACATGCTGTTCAAGTATCATAAGATTGCAGCAAAAACATATGTCCATTACAGCAACAACATTCGACCATACTCTGTCAATATTTCAGAAAAACCTGTTTTCACACAAGAGCGCGTGAACATTTTATGAGGATAAAATTTCATTGATTTGAATCATTTGCCATCGTGTTTCTTTGCATGCAATCTGCGCCTTCACATTTTTTAGGCTAGCCCGTCCCTTTAACTCGTATACGAATTTGTCTGTCTGTATATTTATTTATATATTTATTTTTTACTATTTTCGACACTCTCGTAGACCCACTTTTCGTCATCATAGCGAGCTGGAATTTGGCACACAGGTTCATGTCGCGTGACAATTGAATCTATCAAAATTTGAACCGGAAATTTCCATGGAAAATCGGGAAAATCATTTGAAAATTTGGTACAAATTTGATTAGTAATAAATCCGTTTCAGGAAAAATCCAGAGTTTTCCGATTTTTCCGAAAAAAATTTCCGGAATTTTACGATTTTTCCGAAAAATTTTCCGGTAAAAAAGTTTTCTAAATTATACAGGATCAAGTTCCCTATCAACTGCCATAATTACTTTCTCTCCGACAATGGTGAAAACTTGCAGAAAAAATTCATGTAAAACGCTTTTCCGGAGTTTTTCCGACCAAGGAAGCGTTCAAGCGTTTAGCAACCTAAGACAAAGTTGTAGAGCGAAATGAGTTGCATAAAGTTGCTTTTGTGGAAAACTCCATGGAAAACAGAAAGCAGAATATTCCAATTTTTCTGGAAAATTTTCCGAAAATTTCCGGAATTTTCCGACTTTTCCGGAAAATTTTCCGACAATAAAGTTTTATAAGCTATGCGGAACCTTTTTTTTTACCGTCCTACTGGCATAAATACTTTCTCTTCATGATTGAAAACTTGCATGAAAAATCGAGGAAAATTCATGTAAATTTTTAAAAAAATTTCATAGTAATAGGAAAATCGGGAAAATTCATGTTATATGGGATCAAGTTGGAATACAGCTAAAAAACCGTTGCAGTACTTAAAAGATTTGATACTCGAATAAATTTTTTGAAAAACTGGTAAATCAGTGTCTTTTCAGCAGTCATAAAATTGTTTTAAAATATCTCCATGCAGCACGTAATAACAATTTAGATAACGTGAAAAAGGCAGAAATGAAAATAAATAAAAAACGAGTTTTCAGACAAAACTGAGGCCAAGCCGCATGAAAAAGTAGAAAATAAACTTTTCTTCACACACAGAGGTGGACTCAGATTTTATTCGCTGACAATCACCGATATATTTCAGTATGATCAGTCAGAGGTAATAAGTGATTTGATTCATGAAGAGATAGAATATTCAAGAGAAATGTCCCAATCAAAAAATATCTCTGTGTGTGAAGAAAAGTTTATTTTCTACTTTTTTATGCGGCTTGGCCTCAGTTTTGTTTGAAAACTCGTTTTTTACTTATTTTTTTATCTTTGTTCATAAAAGTTTTAAGGAGAGTTTTATTTTTTTTTTCTTTCTTGCCGTGTACATTTTAAATGTAAAACACTCGCAAATCTCGCCTACTTTTTAAGTTATTATTAAGTTAATTTTGCCTGTAGTGCTCCCATATTGGTCATTTTAAAAATTTATATCCCCAAAAAAAGGCCGATCGCCACCACAATTTTTGGCACAGGAATAGATAAGACTTC
Source organism: Dioctria rufipes (assembly GCA_963924295.1). NCBI lineage: Eukaryota > Metazoa > Arthropoda > Insecta > Diptera > Asilidae > Dioctria > Dioctria rufipes. The sequence continues at coordinate 335,204,489 of OZ002740.1, read as the reverse complement.
TGACTCAAAAAAAAAAGTTTTAGAGATCCCCAATTTGAATAATAAATAATACAATTTTTTTTTCAAATACTATTATGTATTAACAAAAAAATGTTTCGTTCGGTAGTGCTGTATTTTTTTATGAGATATGATTTTTTTAAAAATGACGTGGTAGGGGGAACAACAATATTTGGATGAGCTAATTTCGTATGCTTTACAGACTTCAAAAGTTTTATGCAAATCAGAAATAGTCTGGTCAAAAATTAGTCCAAAGGAATCTTTTTCGTGTGGAATGGGTACACTATTATTAAATCCTCTATCCACAGAATCATGTGCGGCTGGGACAGCAAGTATAACACGACCACATTTCGTTGAACGTAATTTAGTGGCATGGATACAAATTACTCATCTAAGGAAATAACGCCTCAGCAACCAGCTATCACTGATCGCCCATAAGACCAAAATAGATTTTTTGTTTTTTGGATCCCGTATCGAAGAAAAATTGCAAATTTTAGCAAAATATGGATTCGAAAGATATTATTTCCGACATCAGAAATTTTAATGATTATAAAGTATTTATTGGTTTAAAAATTTCATTGAAACTGTTTTGAAATTTGCAAATAAGGCAAATATATAGGTATACCGATAGGAAGTTTATTTTGTAACTCTTCTATGAATTTCTAATATACAAAACCGCAAATTATAAATTCGTATGTCTTTGGGCCTCTTGCACACATCGGTATTATAATTACGACCTGGAACATTATAAATTAGATTGAGTACTGCACATATGATTCATTTCATAACAAATCGACCAAAAATCATATAAAGTGTGACATGATCATCACCAGCTGTCCAAAGAGGGATTTATTTCCATTATTCTTTATTTTCATTATTATTATTATTATTTAAACATAGCACTCCATCGAGAAGGACTTCAATTGTCATAAAATTTTTGACCATTTCTCATCATCATTATTATGAGTCAGGAAATTTTTAGAAATTTATAGATTTCTATAGAATCTAGAATGCTGCTTTCACTTACTAACTTTCATGAAATTTTCAAGAAACTAGGAATTTATTATGAGGTGAGGTTTTCATGATTCTTAACTGCCTGATCCCGTTAAGATTTTTTTAAAGTAGATAATTAGGTAGAAAAATAAAGAGGTGGCATTCTTCTTAGATAGCTTGAAAGCCAAACTTTCAAATGAGTTATATTTCACTCTTCTAGCATGAATAGCGAAATATATATGAATTTTTAAAGAAGACCAGTGCGAAATTTTAAAAATGCTATAACTCGCGCAATACGCATAATATAGGGTCCGCCAAATAACTTTTTTTTTTTTTAACAGGGCGCAAAACATCGAGTGTAGCTTCGGCTGTGTGGCACGTAGCGCCGTCCTGTTGAAACCAAATGTTGCCAATATCCTCCTCTTCAATTTTCGTTCAACATGGCCCGATAACGATTGCCATTGACTGTAACGGCCACTCTTTGCTCATTTTCGAAGAAAAATGGCCCAATTATGCCTCTGAACCAAAATCCGCACCAAACAGTGACTCGTTTTGGGTGTATCGGCTTTTCAATGTATGCGTGCGGGTTTTCTGTGCCCCAAATGCGACAATTTTGCTTGTTTACATACCCGCCAAGATCAAAATGAGCTTCATCCGAAAAGATGATTTTTTTGGCAAAATCGGCATCTTCTGTAAGTCGATCGCAGGCAATATTTCCCAGCGTTGTTCAAGCGTATACACAACCATATTCGTTCAGCGGAAGAATAAAACTAATTATCTGTCAAATCAGACATGAGCTAAGTGTTACCATTCACGAAATAAGCACTAGTTGAAAAAAAAAAACGTTAGATGGCGGACCCATATAAGGAAAATTTCAATTCGCATATTTCTTTTCACAAACCCTCAAGTATGAAAATTTTAAAAAAATTGGTAATGGTCATTTATGTCACACATGTCGCCTATACCTCCGACGCCGTTGCGGTACCGCACCGCACGTCTATATTGCCATCACAGACGTCGATATTGCGTCCACTTTCTGCCGCAGGTTCCTATGGCACCACAGCGATGCCGCAATTTAGGTTACTGAATACTACTGACACAAGGAATGTGTATATAGAATAGAAATAGATTAATTTCAAATATATTTGGGTGTATCTGTGTGTTTATTTTTCATGTGCCGCTAAGTCACCGTAGCCACACCACACGTCCAAAACACTGATGTGTGCATCGGTCATAGGGTTTCTTCAAAATTTTGTAAAAACGGCACAAATTACGTGGATTGTAAATAAATAAATAAATTATGCCGCCCCCCCCCCCGCCAATAGCCAAATCCTGGGGCGCTACTGCTATTATTATCCTCTAAAGAACCAATACCATGATTGTTGTTCCATCCAGGTTGTATAAGATTTCGTTATATATTTAAAAGTTGATAATGAAAAATATAGTTAAATATAGGTACAGTTACAATTTTCTTAAAACTGAACGCTTTCTCGTCGCCATTATTCAAAAATCTACCTATAATTTCTTATAGAATTTCACAAAAACACTTTAGTCCAGTCACTATGTTCGAAAAAGAAGCAAAGAAATGCAAGTGAATTAAGGAATTCCAATTTAATTTATGATGGCGGGGATTAGAGTTGGGCAAAAAAGCTTAACCTCGAAATTTCCTGTAGTCGTTTCCACCATCTTGAAAGAAATTGTAAATCACGTTTTTTCGCAATAACTCGGCTCACAGTCGTGATACGAAAATTGCAATCATATGCTTTTTTCTTCGTTTTTCATGCTCTATAATAATGGTTATGTAACTTTTTCACTTTTCAATGAGAAAACAAAAACAATATATCGGTACTGGTCTTTTAATGTTTTCTACTTTCTCATAATATACATCGACATCGAAATTTTGGTCTTATACCAAACAAATGTTTGCGATACTTTCATCGTCTTCTGTAAAAATTGTCAAATCAAATCTTATCAACACTCTCCGAAGGAGCCTACTAGTATCATCGATGGAATTATTTAAACGAGAAAATGTCAATCCATAGGAGAAAAATTCCTCATTGTTTTATATGGCGGTGAGAAATAAGAAAAATTGATCAATGTTTTACAATTCCATTGCTTCGTAAAATCAGTCACAAAAACATAAGTTCAATCTATCCTCGCACTACCACTAACGACAATAACAAGACAGAACGTCTCATCTCATTGTGCACCGTAAAACTATAGCACAGTTAATATTTCATGTTACTTATGTTCATAGCTTACATATGAAAGAAACAATATCATGGAAAAATTCTGAATTAATTAGAACAACTGCGACTCGTGTAAGTCTCGCCTTTAAAGGAAATGTTAAAGATTAATTCTGACATCTTTACGATTTAGCTTCCTGCTGCAATATTAATTAGAAACTAACAACAACTGCACTATAAGGAATTTTCTCCTCTCTAACTGTGTATTATGATTTACATTAGCCGCGAAACTTTAGCATTACAAAGTTGTGTAGGTATCTGCGGTAGATTGTTAAATTCTCAACAATAAGTCTTCTGAAAAAAAAAACAAAAACAAAAAACACAAACAACATCCACTCCAGGTTCCACAAATGCAAAATGCAGACAGCTGTCTTCACCAAGACCGTATAAATGACAAAAAATACCTAAGATAGACCTCAGATAGCGTTACCTGTCATTCCTAACCAACATGCGATAAAACATCGAAGCAAAAAAGTGTGAGAGTTTTCGCTTTTCCGGCTAAAATCATCATCATGCATATTTTATGCTGGATGCTTATCTCCTGTGCTTCGTATTTTCTTTAACGGTAGATACATACATAATACATATTTCCTAGCTAGAGATAGTAATGTAAAAATAAAACAGTTATGAAAATATCTCAACCATTGAACATTTTTACCACCTTTACCTGATCTTACTGAAATATGGTTTTGAGAGTTTTGTGTGGCCCTCTACTCAAAAATAAGCAAACAAAGTGAAATCTTGTATGGATTCAACCGAACGAATGAGTTAATCAATTTCGTGACTTATGGCCATTAGTAATAAGTAAAGTGACTTGAAATTAGCGTGTAATTACCATAAAAAATGAAAGAACAACTTGAATATAGCCGTAACAACTAAGCAAGTCGAATTTATTTTTTTATAAATCGCCATCCTCTTTCGATGCGGTTTGATGAATGGAAATATTGCATAAGTCATGTTCCATGTTGTACAATAAATAGAACTGGGTTTAAGAAGAGGAATGAAGTACAAGGAATGTCTGCATCGAAAGTTATGAAGCAGCCATTCCACAAGAAAGGGTTCTTCTTGAGGCTACGGAGGCTCTGGCTGTCCACAAGTATTTTGTCATTAGCTATGCGTTTAAGATTAGTGAAATACCTACTCCTACCTTACGTTTCCAGTGGGTGTATTATCTTCCCATATTTATATTCCGTATACAGTAGCGTACCTAGAGAGGGGTAAAGTGGGCGGTCTTTTACATTTCTGCCTAAATTATAATAATAAATAATATAATAATATTGTAATCAATAGAATCAATGATTACAACAACTATTCAATTTAACATAAATGCGTGCTGTCCCCGGCGCGGCGGTCCAATTCGACGTTGACATTTTTAAGCTTAATCAGTGAAAAAAGAAAACACGTTCGCCGTGAATTTGGAATTGGCAATAACCAAATAAAAATACGTCGCTTGGTGGAAAATTGGTAAAGTATCTACCTTTTAAAGCAGATGTCAGATTGAAAATTTTAAACCCGTTAAGTTTACAGATAGTAATATTGTTCTATAGAGAGTGTTAGATTACCACCGCACGCTATGCTCGCGACCCAAACATCAGCTGAATTTCTATTTTTCGCCGCAAACACGTTCATTTTAACCTCACATTTGGGATATATTAGACTGCTTCGGAGTTCTTTTAAGTTCCAGAAGCAAAAAAGTAATTTCGTGAAAAGGTGATTGAGAAAGCGTAAAATACAAACTAATTTATAACAAAATGTTGAAAACAAATTAGACAAATGTCAACAGAATTATTTTCCAACTCGTCGAATGTGATGCTAGCCCTGCTACCTTTAATAAGGGCCGCCATCGGCCATGGATATCACCAATAGGGAAGAGGAACGAACTTATTACCTCCTTGTGATTGAAGCAAAATTGATTTAAGAACAAGTTGGGAAACAAAAAGATATTTCCGACTGTTTTCCATTTAAATGTTCACAAGGAAAGAAAGAAAAGAAAAAATTAAAAAAACATCAAACTCTCTTTGAAAATTTCACAAATAAGGACAAAAAATGTAAAAGCGCAGATTACATGCAGCAAATGATTAATTCTTGAAAATAAATGGTAAGGGGAATTATTAAACTTTACTCTCATATAATGTTCGCGCACTTTTGTGAGAGCACGTTTTTACAGAAATATTGAGAGATGCCACCAAAGTTGGATCCAAAGTTGTTGACAATGAAAAAGAATAGTTTCATATTAAAAGGAAAAAGATCCAGAATTTTGTCTTGTACCTGCTCTACAAGAACAAGCCTCTTGAACTTCTCCAAATATTTATTCAAAAATATAAATTAAATATAAATTGAAAAACTCTGTTCCCAACATAGTAATATTATTTATTTTTATTTTGTCCTTTACGGGACTCGAACTCACAAATTTTATAATCGTTCATAGATGGAATAGAAGAATTTTAGGGAACTTCTTATTTTTACGATTCTAAATTAAATTAATAAGCACAAAAGAAAAATAACAACCTCATCAGGGTCTTGAATTCGGGACCATCCACTTTCCAGTGGTAGATATTACACTCGAAAGCTATGGATATGTCATGCTTATACAAGCAAAAAATTGTATGGGTGGAGATAGGAAATCCTAATGGTCTCCGAGATAACGGGAATTAAAGATATTTGGGTATGTTTTTATAGATCACCCTGTAACTTCTGAATGCTATACCCTATGATGATTTAAAATTTCAAGAAAAAGTACAAAAAACGCAAAAAGGGTTACATTTTGGATACAGAGTGCGATAGGTAATTTGAAAGCGAAGCTTTTGGCCTTCTTAAATCCAATCTGAGAAATTGGTATTGAAGACGTGTTTTTTGATAAAAATAGAAATTAAATTAAAAAAAACGTGCTATAATTCCGAAATCATTTGTCGAACCATAACTACAAAATGGACAAGAACAGAAGAAAAATCGACCATTGGAAATATCCAACGATTATCTATCTAATAAATGTTAACTTATCATCTTGGCGTGTAACGTTCAGAAATTACAGGGTAATCTATAAAAGCATACCCAAATATTTTTAAGTCCCATTATTTCGGAAACCCATACAACTGTTTACTTAACCTTCGGGTGTGCAACACCACATACAGGATACAGGGGGGTATCCCGGTAGTCAAACGTTGCCCAAAATAGCCATTTACTACGATTGTAGCCAAATTAGCAACACTGCGCCCGACTTATAAATTGAAATTTTGTCGATCACGTTCTACTGCACACAATTGGTAGAAAATTGACTGATGAAAAGAATAACTGTCAGATCGAAATAATTTTATAAATTTTACGATACTTTCCTTAAGTTTACGAAACTGCGTGTAATACTACACAATTTCACTCTAAAGAATATGTACGAAAAATTCGTAATTTTTACATTTTATATTATACCAAATCAATCTCACATTTCTTAAAAATTACGAAGAAAGATTTCGCCATCGCAAGCATACCATTGGTATAACTAGGACCTTTTCTGGGGTGGGCCCCCAGGTCCCCCCACCTTTCGTACATAGGTTTTAACAAACATTTTGTTTGTCAAGTATACCAGCTCATGAATATTCCCAGATTTTGACCGACATTTTTTATGCATTGTTCTGAGCATTTACAAGATATTGATATAATGCCTAGAGTCAATGAAATTGCATAGATTAAAAAAACCATAAAGTTTCTAAAGTTACAGTGAGTAAATAGAGTAAGTCCATAAAGTTGTAGAACTCACAAGAAACATAAGCTGTGGTTTTTTATGTACTTTGTTGTAGAACTCCCATATACTGGAGAGAACAAATTGTTCTGTCGATTGAAGCGAACTATTTGTTCTGTTCACTTCAGTTATAAATCTTCTATGAAATGTATGAGGCATTCTTTTATGTATCTTTTGTTCTGCTATTATATAATCTAAATTCTAGAACATATTTTCCGCTGCACATAAAAAATAAAATAATTCTCATAAAAATAAAAAAATTAAATAATTCAAAAATTAGTCTTTGTCGAGGTTGCGATGTTAAGGTCAGAAGAACAACGAACAGTTTTCAATTGTTTCCCATTCTTTATTATAAATTTCGTTGAATGCTATTGAGTACCCGTAGAAAGAAAACCATTGTTACATCGCTTATAAGTTAGTATAAAGTCATCAGCATTCAATCAATTTTTGGATAACTAGTCAGTCAACATTCGGCATTCGGACTATATTTATTGCTTATCGAGACCAACGGCGTCGAGTATTTACGAAATGGTTTTAGTCGGACATTTAAATTATTGTGAAAATAGATTAGTACATAATGTAATTGGCGAATTGAGTGAAAGTGCATTCTTTTCTTTAATCCCAATGAACCCAAGCGACACTCATCTATTCCCTACAAACCACTCCAAACATCCAACACGATTCAAATTTTTTTAAATCATCGGAAGTAGTGTTTATTTGAAAAATAAAATAAAATTTCCACGATTTTAAAAGAAAAATACAAGAAAGTGGTGTCATTTAATTAACAGAGTCCTTTGTTTACCACATCCCCTCCTTTGCTTTTTTCACGAATTAAGGAATATAAATCAGAACCCTCAAGCTCCAGACACGAAACTGATATGATAGTGATGCCCTGCCTAATGCCCTGTATTTATTCCAAGTACCAGTACTAGAACCCATACTTCAAATCTTTCAAGTACAAGTACAAGTTCCTGTACTGGTACTTAAAAATTTTCAAGTACAAGTCCTGGTACTTATAAAGGTTAAGAGCTTTCGAAAAATCAAATAAGAAATTTTGAAAAATCAATAGCCAGTTAAATAACTGAATGTGGTTTCCATTTACGAAATATCATAAAATATCGTATAAGCTTTTGCTGTTTTAATTTCTACATAATTTTGGAAGTTGTTCATACAGCATTTAAGTGCAAATCAACGCTGTGCGGAGGAAGAGAGCGGATTGTGGCCCTTGATTGCCAACCTTCTCAGCAAATGATATCGATTCAGCTAAATTTTTTCTATTTTACTGAAGGTGGTAAGATTTCTTGAGTCACTGTCGAGATGCAGATAACCTCTATTATTAGAAGACGTCTTTAAATAATTTACAAGAGCTGAAGTGCTTCGCGTTATGGCGGTATTTGTAAAAAATAAGTGCGTTAAGTACCAGTATCGGGACAATGTGGTTAAGTACTTTATAGGTCTAAAATTATATACACATTTTAGATCAATTATTTGCGTTTTTATTAAGCATTAATAAAAAGATAGTTGAAGTAGTTAAGTAGTAGTTTAGTTTACAGTTTGTTTTCTGCAAACTTATTTGTTTTGTTTTTAATTATCTTATTTTCACTGTTTATGAGTGCCATGTTCAAACACCTCTCCTGAAGCAGTTGTTCTAAACCAAGTTTCAAGTCGATGGAAAAGTTCCGTTCACATCCGACCGAGCTGACAGGGAGACCCAGAGCTGCTTGCAGCAAAGCAACTAGTATAAATTTGGGCAGAAGTCTTTTTTAATTTCTATTTTCAGTCTTTCCAAATTTACTACAATGCTCTCATTTTGGAACATATTATTTATTATTTTTTTTCAACCTGTAAAGTGGAAATGTCTACATTGAAAACATTTTTATAATTTTCTACAAATACCTCTCCATATGTTTCAGGTACAACTTTATAAATGAGTCAACTGAATGTGCCAAAGATAGATTTTCAAACCAATTTTTGAAGTTAGTAAGTTAGTGATAATGATGTCCATCACTTGGTTGTAAATATGTTATTGTAACATTCGAATGGCCTTGTATCTGATGGAAAGTCAATCCATCTCCTTTTCTAGACTCTATCCTTCTACTTTTCGAGACTCGAGTAGGTTCTAGACAAATTTAATGTTTTTCTGTGTCTACAAGTTTTATTTCATAATGTGACGTAATAAGAATATTATTGAATTTTTTAATTCCGCAGTAAATATTTCTTTCTTATAAAGATAATCAGCCTTATTACTGAATCCGTTGGGATTAGAATCGAAAAAGCTTAAAAAAGTTTTTTTTCCGGAAAATTAAACAAAGTCTTACGAAATTTCCCAAATTTCATTGATATCAAAGGTTATCCTTTAAAATTTCCGCACAAACTGTCAAAATTGTTCTGCATGATTTCTCCTACGGATCACGGCTTTGTCACAATTCAGTGGAATCGAAGCAATCTCAGAGCAGTTTTTAAAAATTTTAAAAAGATTTTAAAAAGCTTTCTTGAAGAAAAAAACTCGTTAAAGCCATTTCGATTCTGATCCGAACGGATTCAATTTTATTAGACCAAAAATTGTACGAATTAAAGATTTCGGAACTTCCATAATTTTCTGGGGAGGGAGGGGGGGGCACCAGAGTGGCCCCTACCTAGTTACGCCAATGGTGGCTTGGCTTGTGTCCAATACTTTTGTTTGCAAAACATAATTATTTTCCATATTGTTTAAAATTATATACATGTGTGTAAAATTTTGTTTCTCTCAAATTTATTCAGTCTTATATTTCATCACACTATGTAAGTATAAATATAACAGTGTTAATAATGTGCTCATATTTTTAAATATAACCTGTCGCTAAGTAATATAAAGGGTGTCCCGTACGTACCGCATTTCCTTTATACCACGGATTCCTCACTCAATTTCGAGAAATAAATTGTATGTGAGGAGAACCGGAAAATGCACGGTGTGGGCGGTAGGGGGTTTTGTGATTTTGGGTGCTTTTTATCCTAATACCATGTAACTTTCTTGTTATACACCCTATGAAGGTGATTTGCATCTTAGGTGATAGTAAATCCTCTAACGTTTCCAACAAATGCCCAACCACCTCTATACTCCCTTTCCGTCGGCAGTTATAGGATGTCAAAGTCAAAAAATTGGATCATTTTGCAATTTCTTTTTCAATTTCAACGATTTTCCCGCCAAAATGCATGATAACTATACAGTTTTATGACAAGATTTAAAGACCCCGGAATGTTACCTTTAATTTGAATATGCGCATGTACCTACCTAAATGCTACCGTTTTTGAGATATTCCCGTTTTTATGATGCATAATTTCATGAATTTTGTTAATTTGCGTGGAATTGCATAAAATTAGGCGTGATTTCTATTATTATTAGCAAAATTAATGAAACTATGCACCATAAAAACGGGAACATTTCAAAAACAGTAGCATTTAGGTAGGTACATGCGCATAGTCAAATTAAAGGTAACATTCCGGGGTCTTTAAATCTTGTCATAAAATTTTATAGTTATCATGCATTTTGGCGGGAAAATCGTTGAAATTGAAAAATAAATTGCAAAATGATCCAATTTTTTGACTTTGACATCCTATAACTGCCGACGGAAAGGGAGTATAGAGGTGGTTGGGCATTTGTTGGAAACGTTAGAGGATTTACTATCACCTAAGATGCAAATCACCTTCATAGGGTGTATAACAAGAAAGTTACATGGTATTAGGATAAAAAGCACCCAAAATCACAAAACCCCCTACCGCCCACACCGTGCATTTTCCGGTTCTCCTCACATACAATTTATTTCTCGAAATTGAGTGAGGAATCCGTGGTATAAAGGAAATGCGGTACGTACGGGACACCCTGTATAATGAATAATATAATATATGTACATATATAAGTATTCGATGTACCAAATGTATACTATGATTTTTAATATAGATACTTTGATTTAATTTATTTTTGTTTTGACCCGATTTCTTTCTCCCTGAATCCATATTTGCTAACTATCCCATGGCAAAAACAAAATATAAATCAATGAAAATGATCTTTCAATGTCAGGTGGAAAGCATTTCAAACGTATTAGTACCTACTACTAATAATCAGTTTGCTCCCAAGGGAGATGCTTAGCATTTATCTTGTGTCTTTTATAAGCTCAAATTTATCAAATAATGATATTTTGCCGGAATTTTTTTTCTACCCTAGCAGTAGGCTTTTTGGGAGAAAATTAAAGCTCATTGGTTTACTTGTTGGGTTTCGCCACCACCAACATATATTCTTAGAGACATCGACTGGAATAAGGAAATAGAAGGAAGTTTGCCATTTCACTCCACCTCTTACAGCAAATATGATATGACTGCAATATTTTATCCATTGCTTATCAAAGGAAAAGCCACGTCATATACAATACTAACAGAAATATAAAATATCGTAAAGTTATGTAAATTAAATCTTACGTTAGGTATATGTAAGTCCTAACAAAGTATTCTCAGCCACCTTGAATATCTTTTAAACTATTCTAAACGGAAACCGATATTTAAACCTTTCATCAGACAGATTTATGGATTAGTTCATTTCGTTTCGGCTATAGAAATGTTAATATAAATCTCTTGCGCTAACTCTCGACACCTGTCTCGTAAAATTTCATTTAAAAAGCTATCATGCCTACCTTATAGTATTACTACTGTTAAATTTATGGTCCAATCATATGCGTATCGCATTAAACCAATTGCTGAAGAGTATGTAATTTAAATTTTCAGATATTTTAATGGACAGCGGACACAAATTAGCACGTGCGCAGAGAAAATGTTTGCGCAATTGTATTGTTACCATTCCGGAGAATTTGCTAATGCAACACACAAGATACATGTACTACCGATTTGAAAATAATTTCAAGCTCGTAGAAGTGTATGTAGCTTCTGATGCTGGCTGGCACAGGTACAATGCTAAAGCTGAACTTGATACTGAAGAAGTAACAGTTGACCACAACTGGTTATTTCCTGAAAGACGACCTCAACAGCGGCGCGCCGCTACATGTTATGTGTCGTGGATCAACGTGCAGAATTTATAGCCCCGTTCCCGTATAGGTAAGTTGAAATATATGTCTTCCTTCCTTGATTAAAATGATTTTTTTTTTCTTTTCTTTAATTGATAAATTCTTGGAAGAAAAAGAAGAAGTATCGCAGTACCAGCAATTAAATAAATACCTCAAGAAAAGTAGAACGCCGGTGAAAAAATATTCAAGTTTTTGAATAACTGAGACTAACAGTACTGTGCAGATTCTCATCAGAATCGGTTTGCTTTTGTAAGAAAATATGTTTAAAGATCCTAAGACGAAAGAACTAAAGGTGAGAGCCAGACATACGTCAAAATAAAGTGACAGTTTTAAAGTTGTAAGAGTTTGACGACAACAAAAAAATCAAATATTTAGGAAAATGTAAATGTAAAAACAGAAAATATTTAGTGGGGTACTTTATGCTATTTTCTTGCGCCAAAAAGGTCGCCGAATTTTCTGAGAAGCTAATCCTCAGTCCATAATTGAACAAACATTGCTCTCACAAAAAGTTACTGTTTGGTATAGTTTTTGGATTGGTGGAATCATTTCCCCTTATTTTCTCCAAAATGAAGGTGGTGGAATCATTTCCCCTTTTTTTTCTCCAAAGTGAAGGAGTGACTGTTAATTCGATGATATCATCTTAATAATTTATGTTATCTGAAAAGCATTTTCAGTCCATTATATGCATTGTCATAAGTGGAAAATTTGATTTAAATTTTTCAATTTAAGTCACCAGGATCATCGGTCGTAGCGACCTACCATCTTGTTTATAATTCCTTGTATGGTATTAATTAGATTTGGCTTACTAAAACACTTTTAATACTTTTGTTCAAGAAAGAATTTTTTGGGATTCTCCGGTATATAGCAAAAGCTAAAAAATGTTCTAATTTGTTATTTCATCACACAACCCATTAATTTTTGGTGACAAGTTTCAAGTCTTGGTTTGACTCATCAACAGGTCACAAATAGCGAAATTGTGTGATTTGAAAAACAAATGAAAAAATGAAAAAAGAAGAAAGAAATGAAAAGTTTGAGAAAATAGAAAATAAAAAAAAAAAAATAATTTTTTATTTATTAAGAAAATTTTATAAAATTTAAAGAAACAGATTCATTCGAAGCGAATCGAACCTGTATACGCCACGCAGTGGGCTGAAAAATAAAAAAGAAAAAGAAGAAGAAGAAGCGTTGCGTGTCAGCAGAAAACCTTACACTCATCGGTGCAGCTTGGTTTTCTGCCTGCTGCAGACGCTTGAAAATAGATCAAACTGATCTCTTCTCATATAAACTCAGAAATAAATTCTGGGTGTGAATTATATGAGGAAAAAACACTCCTTATACATCCCAGGAGGAAAAATAAACAAATTACGTTTGGACTTTTTACCGGGTTAAACTTAATTTTGTTCAAGAAAGAATTTTCTCAAACTTTTCATTTCTTTCTTCTTTTTTCATTTTTTCATTTTTTCATTTTTTCATTTGTTTTTCAAATCACACAATTTCGCTATTTGTGACCTGTTGATGAGTCAAACCAAGACTTGAAACTTGTCACCAAAAATTAATGGGTTGTGTGATGAAATAACAAATTAGAACATTTTTTAGCTTTTGCTATATACCGGAGAATCCCAAAAAATTCTTTCTTGAACAAAATTAAGTTTAACCCAGTAAAAAGTCCAAACGTAATTTGTTTACTTTTAATACTGTAAACTAGAAAGATATTCCGAGATTTACTAATTTTCAGTATTAGAGATGTTTTTTTTTGCTAATTTCACCCACATATAAGTTGAGCTTACTTTTCATCTATAGAAAATTATAAATAATTTCAGTTCTCTAGGACACAGATAATTTCAACTTGAAAGTTACAAATCAACATATATATAGGAAAATGCCACCATAGCCTCCCGAAAAGCATAACTTATTCGTTTGAGCATAGATAGTAGTTAATTTTTTGTGATTCAAAAAACATGTTGTTTACAATTTGTAAGAAAAATGGGGTTTATAAGGCAAATAAGTATAATAAGATCTGTTCTTGAGTAATAGAGACATGCTGCTAAAACACATACGAACCCTTCAGAACAAGTCAATAAGAACTATAATTCACTGAAATGAATAAGTAGGTACAAAAGAGAGAATTTATAAAGAAAAAGATAACAAAATTCTTCACAAGTTCAACGATATAATTTCTTTTAGCGTCTACGGCAGGAAGGAACTAGCTGTACTGAAGAATATTGGTTTCTACTAATACGAAACTCCTTATTCATTTGATTAGTGTTGTACTAATAAAACAGATTTTCAGATTTTTTGGAAAATTAATGTATTTAAACTTTTGAATAATAAATTCTAAACAATTTTTATTACTAAATAAAACAAGACAATCGATATCTGTCTGAAATAAACGGTAATCAGGCAGTATGAAAATTTAGCGATATTTACTATAATATTATTAATATATATTAGAACAAGTAAAAAAGTTAGAATTGGTCTAACAAGGAGAGGGCCTCTACTCGTCATCGCCGATTTCACAGTATAAGTAGGGCTTGACTAGAAATGAAAGCGACGCAATTGGGAGCTCCAGATGACCAAACGAAACCGAAATAATACATAATGTAGAGGAGCCGGGGTTTTGTAGGCTTTCCTTGGAAAATGTTCAAATTTGCAAATTTTCGTGGAAGTTGCCGCGGTTAAATTGCAACAGAATTTGAACGAAAATATTAAATTTATTCAGGTAAAATACCATCTACAGGGGGAGTATGTAGATTTTCGATTCTGTAAGTGGCATTGCCAGGCGTTTTCAAAGTTCACCGGTAGATAGCGAAAAGTGGGTATAAAAAATTTTTATCGATTTAATTTTTTTTTTTTTTTAAATAGGTAAATGACATCCGATCTTCCTGAAATTTTGTACAGATAATCTCTTAGTAAAATCGCATCCACTAAAAAACAAAAAAAATGGATTAATCTATATGTTTTTGAAAAACATTTCGAAATGAATTTTTCAGACAGAATTTTGGCTGTCGAAAATTAAATTTCGCAACTTAATCCGAAGGGAAGGGAAAATATGTTCAAAAAATCAGAAAAAAAAATCGAAAAATACTAACAAAAGAAATTTTGCAAATCGGATAATATTTAACCCATCTCCCGCAGAACACCTGAATTCGGAAAATGAGAAACTTTTTCCCATTGGTGTATATGAATGACCTTTTGACATTGAAATTTTATCCGATTTTAATGAGATTGTGTACCAATATCCTAAACAGATGATAGAATATAAAATAAATATCCCACACATGGAAAATAATTTTTGTTTTTTTTTTATTATAATAATATGTAACCCACCACGGGTTACTACTCTGTAACCCGCTACCGTAAAAATCTGGTAATAGTTTCAAAAAATCAAAAAACTAACAATGAACTCAACAAGAAGAATTTTGAAATTCGGTTAGTATTTCCCCCGAGAGATAAAGGTGGCAGCTTTACAGTATATGCTGCTAATTAACGTAATTTGAAAGTAATTAGCAAACCTCGATATCTTATTTTAGAAAATGCTCCTAAACTAATCGGGGTAATCACTTCTGGTTTTCTGTATATGAAAGATAACAGATTATTGATAATTGAAACGCAATGTAATATTGCGAGTATACCCACAAGATGATAATTATCAAAGTTTTTACGAAAAGTTTTAATTTTAACAGCGGGCTCCCCTACATTATATATTATTTCAGTTTGGCTCGGCCATCTGGAGCTCCCACTTGCGACAGTTTCATTTCTAGTCAAACCATACATATACTTTGGACGAAATCGGTGATGACGAGTAGGGACCGTCTCTTTGTTAGACCTTCTTATGATACCCTAGATGAATGCTCGTTTGTAATTTCGTATGGTCACCCATCTGCGCTCGTTCGATTTCTGAAGTGGTTTTTGTATATATCTCTAGACCGGTTCGTCGAACAGCAAAAATAATTATAACCAACTTTATAGGATTCCATATTCTGAAGAACTTTTCAGTATATTAAAACCGTTTTCACAGGATACGTAAAAATCTTCAATTTTTATATGACAACGCCAAGAAGGATTTGCGCGATCTAGTCCATTTTTGAAATTATATTCACTATTTTTATGAAAACACGATGTACAAAATTTCAACGCTCTGCGTTAACGCGCTCTCAGGCAGTGTCCAAATATGTAGTGAAAATTGAAAGTTTTGTATGGCAACCCTACGAAGGAGTTACCCGACTTGTCCCATTTTCGAACTTAATTTTACTTTTTTTTTTTAAAGCCCATGTGGAAGATTTCAGTTCTCTAACTACACGTGCGCTATCGAGTTATCGTGAGGACGGACAGACAGATGAACAGACAGACGGACGGACGGATAGATGGACGACAGACGGACGGACAGACGGACATGCAAAAATCGAAATAACTTTTAATTTTATACATGGGTGTCCTATCCATTTTACTCTACCATCAATATTTCTAGGTATTACAAACGGAATGACAAACTTAGTATACCCTTTAGATTTCATCTAGGGTATAAAAATGACTACCTTGAGGAACACCTGAATTAGAAAACAAATTACCTAATGACGTAAAGCTACAAATTCTGACAGAAAGGCATTTATCTATGAAATGTAGATATACTGAAGAAAGGCATTTATCTATGAAATGTAGATATACGATCTAGAAGTGAGAAATGAATATCAAGACATTTAAGCTTAATTACCATGAGGTCATGATATACTCTTTCGAAAGCTTTCACAATATCGCATCTACTTGAAAATGTTACTCAAAAGAATTTTTTACATAATTTTTTATAAGCAATAAATTCCTGCTATAAATACATATTCTTTAGTAATCTAAAAAAAATATATTTTTAATTAATAATTTGAAAATCTTATAGGTACTCAGCTACCTCTGTATTTGCCATTAACTAATTTTATTTTTATTAGAGCATTTATTACATCACTAAGTTCAAATTGAAAGGAATCAATATTAATGATTGGCTCAACAAATGTTATACTCTGGACGTCGGATGAGATAGAATAGAATTCGTATGATATATGTAGTTACCTACCGATTCGAAAAAATCTGCAAAAATATTACAAGGGAATAGGACACCTTCCCTTTATATGCCCTAGTAACCAAGTCCTAGGACGTTCAAAAGATGTTCATAGGAAATTGTCCGGTCCGAAGAATCAGTTCCGTGGAATATTCCCAAGAATATCAAAAGAATTTTATGGGATTGTAACGGGGCAAAAGTTACGCTGCCGAGGAAAGGATGCCGTCATTATTCCAAGGAATTTATTCAGAAATAATAAGGACAAAGTCTTTGGAAACTTAACGGATATTTTCCGCGGATACTCTATGGAGAGTTTGTTTGGATATTCTGCAGAATTACTCTTCAGAAATTCTTCAGAAATCATAAGAATAATATCTTTGGAAATTTAGCGGATATATTATACGGATGCTCTATGGAAGATTTTTCCGGATATTCTGCAGAATCATTTTAAAGATATTAATGTTAACAAAATAATATTTATTTTTTAGAAATTCATTAAAACAAAACAAAGCAATTCAGTTGTAAAAAGATAGAAACAAAATCTTAAATATATTCAGTGCTGCGTGTTTTTGCTCCAATTTCTCTGTAAACGAAAAAGTTATTAGTCTTAAAAGTAATAAAATAACTAAATATTTATCTTACTTTATTCTTTTCCTGTTATTTCTTTCCTTAATGGAGTCTTTTAGCCTACACAACACTACATGCAAATGATTTCACATCTCACGACACCATTCAGTTCCATACCAAAACCCTAAATAATTTTTCTTAGAAACAATAAAACATTGGAATTTCATTGGATAACGCCTGGATATACATGCAGAATCATTCTGAAGAAATCCATGGCATGTCCAAATTTTTCAGTTCCACTGTTGCATTGGAATTTGAATGGATAAAGCCTGAATACAGTGCAGACTCATTCTGAAGAATATCCATAGCATTTCCATAGCATGTCCAGAATTTTCAATTCTACTGTTAATCCACACTTTTCTATCAAATAAAAAAAAAAAAGTTGATAAAGTTTATAAAATAAAAAGAACGGCAAATTTATCAAAAATTTTGTCCAGTAGTTGTTCGCTGTTTTTTCAATGAAGGAAAAGGAATGGAGTTTCTTTGGACAAAGTGAAGATTTCAATTTCTACTTTTTCTACAGTATGTCCACACTTTCCCCATTTATTTTCATATACGGAATTTTTCAGAAAAATAATGGACAAATCAAAGAACAGTTTAAAATATTGTCCACATTGTCCACTGTTTTTCCAGTTCTTATCTCATATAAAATTTGTACGGAAATTCGCTAGATTTTCCTAGGAATGGTAAAATGGGTATAACATCGGAATATGTAAAGACATCGTTATGTGTTGGAATTTTTTGGAAAATGTAAGGACATCGGAATTGTGGTTACTAGGGTGCCACAGGCTAAATTGTTTGAAACACCAACATTTCTGCGGATTCCAATTTGAATACCTTTTTCAATATCGAATATACATTAACGGTAAATCTAATAAATGTTTACGTTATTGCACGCAGGATATAGACCCTGTACTTTCTCCAATATGCGATAAAGCATCCAGATATGTTTCCCGGTAGACTAATTTTATATTTTCATTCATCGATTGTAGGCTCATTTTCAAATATCTTGTCATATGGTATGTCTGATTCTGCCTCTCGTCCAATCCACCTCCCCGAAAACATTGAGTTTGAAAGTTGTACTATAGAGTGGTGATGCTCCATTCTGCTAGAAGCAAATCTGGATCTTATAGTACCTATATAAATCGATGTATTCTAACAATATGTGAAGTTCAGGACTACTTAGGAAGGTTATATGTATAATCTTATCTATATAGAGTTCCTTTAAAGAAAAATTACCCAATTATTTTACTTCCCATTATGCCAACGACTAAATCCTTTTTCACTATATACCATCTATTTATTGTATCAAGGTTTCCACTATTTTGGAAACCGTATTACCTACTAAACTAGTTACTTACCTACATGGCAATTAAGGTATATTTTATTTTAATATATTATTTACCACTTTACCGGGAAATCTCTGTATATGTATAGGAGAAAACTTTACTCCTGGTTTTCATAGAAAGTGTTAGATAATGAGGACCTTTCTAAAGACTTCACTTCAACTTACTGACTTTCAGCTCACTTTTTATATATAGGGTATTCGAAAATACGTGTACACTATACGAGTATTACATATATTTAAACATTCGATAGCTGGGATTATTGCACCAAGAATAGAGATTCTTAATAAGGGGGAGGTTGTGGAATTTCAATAGGCGTGTGAAAAATGGGGGTCAAAGTTTGTATGGAAAACAATTATTAAGGCGCCTATTCACTTAAAATGGAACAGATAATAATAAAATAAATATATAAAAGAAAATACATTTACCTACTTACACACATACAATATCTTATAATTTATTATTAATTCAAATCAATTAATCTTCTCGATGCATGACAAATACGTGGCATAGCACGATAGTTCTCCTCCAGCACTAAAAGGCAAAAATCCAAGGATGTACGTTTTCGGTCGATAACGCGATATCCTCATCATACGTCTAAATTTAGGTTACTTGGTAAAGTTAACATGCACCGCTTATGCTATTAAAACTACTAACATAAAGAATGAGAATAAGGAAATTGCCACCTGCTTCGATAGCCAAGCGACTGTCAAGGCCTTGTCAAAGCCCTTGACAACCTCCAACTTAGTACTGGAGTGTAAGACTACTCTGAACTCCCTCCCTCAGTGTAACAGCGTACTCATTATGTGGGTGCCTGGTCACAGTGATATCGGCGGAAACGAAAAAGCGGATGAGCTTGTGCGTCTTGGTGTGGCCTCGCAGACACCATCCTCCACGATTAGGATCGCACCGGGACACCTTGTCTCTAAAATTGCGACTTGGACCGATTGCCAACACAGTTGTCTTTGGTTGGACGACCCTTCGGATAGAACAACAAAGGAACTGTGGGGCAAACCTAACCCAAGTTTCACAAAAAAGCTGCTAAGACTCAGCAAGCCTACCCTGAGAATTCTGGTGTCTATTCTTACGGGACACTGCTCTCTCAGGAGTCACCTACATAGGTTAGTACTTTTCGATAGTCCGATATGTAGAGGATGCGGAGAGAAATCCGAAACAGTGACTCACTTTCTTTGTCACTGTCTGGCTCTCTCCGGCAAACGCTATAGATTCCTTGGTTCACACCTCCTGGATGAACTGCACGGAGCCGGTAGGAAGCGTTGGGAGCCATTGTTATGGATTATAAGAGCGTCTGGTTGGGATCTGTGATCATTGGTCATGGATCACCTCTCTTAAATCCATCCATCCATCCTACATAAAAATGGAATTACTTTCCATTGCAGTCTCTTTTTACATATATAAGTACCCTATTCCGCTGAACTTTAAACAATAAGTTTAGTACGAATTCCAGCATAGTTCAGTCAATAGAAATAGATGGCCATAAAATAATTGTAATCGATTTTCTTACCCCCATATGCACTTCACGATTGGGCAAAGAAAAAGTGATTAATTTTATTTCCATTAAATATTTAATGATATAGGAAATTAGCTGCACTTGACGGTAATATCACTCTTCCGCCAAGTTTCATCACAGTGATGTAATCCTTCACAGAACTGACTGCCAAAGTATACGATGATGTCGAACATCAATACGAAACCCGAAACCCATACTAATGCTGTCACAAATGATCTTTTATTGAAGTCTTTCGAAGGATATGAACTGCAATATAAGTCTGTGGACTCAGTACTACAAGCTTATGATACAGAAAATTATCTTCCGAATTACCTAAACACCCTTAACCCAATTGGTCTCCCCACGCCTAACCTCATTCTTTAAATTGGAGCACCAATTAAGTTATTGGAAAACCTAAAACATCCGTGTAATGGCGCCATATTGCAGACAAAGGTTCTCCGTCGAAGTATTGGCGAGGCTACAGTGAGAGAACCCAATAGATGTGCCCACAAATACAATTGATGCCCTCAGAGTACTCATTATAGCTCAAAAGACTACAATTTTACGCAATAATGATTAATAATTTCCCGGAGCAGTATTGGAAATGGTCGGAATACAGAGCCAGACTTGGGGGACGGGCGATCGGGCGCTAGCCGGTTAATTACGACCACAACACGTATTTACCATATGTTACTCTGGTCATCGCTGCGGCTGCTGTGGAAGGTGAGCTATGATTTAAAACGACTCAGAAATGTACCAAATGATAACTATTCACTTTTCTTTTTTTTAATGCATTTTGGATTATTTTTAGCACCATATGTACAAGTATTATTTTTATTTACAAAAATATATAGAAAAATGTGTTTGTAGGCTTCCATACAAAAAAGGAAAAAGCGGATCGCATCGACTTTTTTCTTGAAAACGTCTTGACTTAGGAATCTGAAATTTGGCAGAATGTTAGGTCTTTATTATGTGGACATAATATATTGACAGGTAAAGATTTTAACAAACTTTTTTAAATTTTTTATGGTGGTGAGTTGGGCCACCTAAAAAAAATTTTTTTTTTGTATCTTTTTGTATCTTCAAACGATACCCCAGTTTGAAAGGGATTCCAAAAAAAATTCAAAATTTTTGGTGAATTACTTATACAACCCAAAATACATATGTCGAAAAAATTAAATGTTGAAGCTAAAATTTTCATATTACTAGGGTTAGTAGGTATTGAGTTGTACAGGGTGTACCGTATGTGGTTTGGGATCCGAAGACTAGTCGAAAATAGCTTGAAAATCTCATTCCCAAAAGATAATTGCCTACTTTCTGGCACACACATACAATTTTTTGCTAGTCTAGGCATGACCCATAGCCTTCGTATCTTCGACCACATAGGGGTTACCCTGTAAATTACAGGAAAATTGCCGTTTTTTTTTTGTCTGTCTCATAGTTAATTAAAAAAACAATGTTTTGTGTTACTATATTAGGCCATATGAGTAAGTAAAAGGGAAATTTAATTTCTATGCGCTTACAAAAAATTTGCAAAACAACGGGTGGCGGACAAAGATTTCACTTTGTTGGCCTTTTTGATACTGTTTTCACCGAGAAACCCTGTTTAGGTGAAAGCGCCAACCGTGCCTTTGTGCATAAATGTTTCCTGTATATACTAAATTTTTTGCTTCTATTTCTTTAATAAATCTTGTAAATTGTAGAAAAAAAAACCAATCTTATCTAATTATGAGTGGTTCGGTATTAAGCATGGAACCTCCTAGCATTCCTTGTTTGATATTTAGCTTTATTCATATGTGAAGCAAAGATTTTAATGTTGTTTTACACGGTTGACTGAGAAAAAATCAATTTGAGCCACACGCATATTGAGTGTAAAAACGATTTGCAAACAGAAACCTCTATCTTGCTCTACCTCCGGCTCTCGGTACGGTGGGACATCAGTCTAATTATTTTGGGTTGTTTGCATTAGCAAAAAGTCATTTTTGAAGATCCAGGGGCTGGTTTGAAGCAATTTTTCCGGGCCAGTTCGAAAACGCAGTCCGGACCTGACTGTTTCTCACACGGGCAATTCTATTTTTACGTGTGCTGTTTTAGAGTAAGATCCGCTATCAGTCTGGTAATTCTGGCACAGGAAGGCATTATCGCGAATGCAGTTTTTAAAGATGTCCTTCAATAAGTTCTTTTTGTTTTTTACCTCTGCTGCTCCGCACAATTAGCGATGTTTGGTGTCATTTTTAAGCATTAAGTCATTCGAAAATTAAAAAAAATTAAATCATTTGTTGCCAATAAAATCCCACCTATTCAAACGTAAACAGTGGCCACAGAGGTCGCGGACAAAAATTAATACTTTATATTTTTCATAAAAAATACAACAACAACGATTTTTTTTTTTTTTTTTTTTTGTTAATAATAGTACCAATTTTTTAAAATAGTATTATCTACTTTTGAGTATCTCTAGTCTGATAAGAACAAAATCATGATCTTATGCTTCTAAACTTTGTATTTCATAATTTCAAAGAGCACAAAATAAACCTGATATACTCAGTGAAACCTAAAAAAAAAACACTGAAACTTTTCTTTTCATTCTGCAAAACTGATCTATGAATATTTAAGGAACAGATCACAAACAGTATTTACAAATTCTTCCCAGTCCTCTTTTCTTCCAATGATGTTTGGTGTAGGTCCTCCAGGAATCCAGTTTTTGGATATAAAATTATTAAAATTGTTGGTGAAAGTAAAATTAAAACCTTTTCAATAAGCAAAAAAATTAAAGTATTGATCAACTGATTTTTCAACTGTTTCCAAGAATTCTTTTCTATTTTTCTGAATTTTTCCATTTTTTTCTTTCGAGTCACTCAATATTCGATATTTGGAACTTGAAAGTTGCTGCCCTAAATCAATAAATTGTGTGATGAAAGAACGAATAAAATGTTTTTTTCACTTATGTTGTAATACCGAAGAATCCCAAAAAGTAGCGTTCTTGAACAGATATAAAGTTTTTATTTATTTATATCTTGAACTGTACGAAAGCTACAGAGTTTTCATTTGCTCAGCTTGTTTTATCCAATTGTCCGCCGCCAATTGCACTTCTATTACTTTGATTTAGTGAACGAAAACACCATCTCGCCGGCGCCGTTCAAACAGAGCTCGACTTTACTTTCCAAAGATCCCCATGCAGCTTTGTAAGGGTTGGCAACCAAATGCTATATCTTCGATTACCTACCTCAAAAGATACCATCAATCAATCTAAAAACGCTTAGCTCAGGAGTAGCCGAGAGATCTCAAAAAACTTTGATTCAAAAGAATTTTATTGTTCATTAGCTTTAATAGCAAACGCTTTATACTGTACAGGCAACACATAGTTAATTTAGTTTGTCTTGGCAAAATATATGAATTTGTATCTATTAAACTAAATTATTTAATAGAACTCTAAAACAAAATTTTTATTAGACACGAAATACCAAGGTGGATACATTTAAATCTATACTAAATTTTGAAAATTATAAATTTTCTCTCTTCTCAACTCTCATAAAATGCATCATCCTAAATTTGAATTTTTTATTTGATGGATTTTAAACATTTTCCCCAGTAGATCTAAAATCGTTGATATAAGTTGATAGTAAGATAGAAATAAAAGTGAAAAATGAAATCTCCTACTATACTGCATAGTCTGCAAGCCTTTTATTATTAGATTTTTTTACTTGCGTTGAAAGCAAATTGCAGTACCATAAAGTTCCAGTCATAAGACAATTAAGATTTCTTAATCAGTAGAAAACGTCATGGTTGCCTGCTCCATTGTAAATGGTCGACTTTACCGTGGAACAATCCATTTTTATTGTTTGCCTCTAGATGTTATGAGCGAAAATTTTTAAATGAGAAAAAACAATGCGCAAACAGCACAGTGAAAAGAAAAGAAAACATAATTAGCGCCAGCACAAGTAAAATAGTTGAATGTCGTCCATTTTTCATTTTTATAAAACTGTAACAGGTTAAGTTGAGATATAACTTTATCTGTGGTTTTAAAATATGTATGTATTCTAAGTTTCACTATTGATACAAAAAAAAAAAATTAATAAATACTCAAATAGATTCAGTTAAAGAAACTGAACTACTTTCAATGATGTCTGCTAGCGGCTGGCATACAGTGAGAAAAAACTGAAATTTCGATGTAATTTATTAAGCAAGCTATCAAGAGCGTCCTCAATATCGGAGGAAACCCCCTTTAAGGATATCGTATACTTGCAGCAGGACAACAGATAGAAACTGCGGGGCGTAGGAGTACAAGGTATGAATGATATGTATAAACGGTGATATATGTACATACATATAAAATATAATATCCCTCCGGTTAATTAACTATTTTATTGTGATTTCTGGTTTTTTTTGTCCATTTTTAATTCCAGACGTATTCCAACACACTGTTATCGTACAGACTTGGGTTTTCTTATCCATAGTATGACCCTTTTTTTCCTATATTATTACGACAAGCTTAGGATTTGTTATTATATAATGCAGAGAAAGAATAAGGTTAAGGGTAAGGTAAGGTTAAGGTATCCATGTACTTTGCAGAATATAAATAAGATAAAAGACAGCGGATAGTAAACTGTTCCATATTCGCTCAATTTGTGATAATAAATTGTCTAGATATTTCACAATATGAACGAAACTAAAATTAATGAAACGAGCTTGAATGATCTCGTTTGGTTATTGTCTAGCTTATATAGCGCTATGCAATCTTCCCCTATCCATTTATGTAAATTGTATTCTATTCTTGGTCTGATATAGTGGACTAGTAAATTTAATGGACTGAAATATTTGATTCTGACACGTTTTCATAAATTAAAGACATTTCACCACTTCTTTGATAATAGGAAATATATATATATTGCTCCAAATATTAATGGCAAGAATGTTATGTGACAGTGTATAGGAAATATGCACTAATTATGTTTTTATAGATCACCCTGTCACATCTCAACGTTACACCCTGTGACGATGATTTAGAATTTTTTCGATTAATAATCATTGGACCTTTCCCGGTGCTCTATAAATGTTTCCTCTCCTCCCCTCCATTTTAGTTATAGCTCAACAAATTTAAAAAAAATTTTAACTGGTTTTTTTTTTTATTTAATTACTATTTTTATCAAAAAAACACCTCATCAATACTAATTTTTCATATTGGATTTAAGGAGGTCAAAAGCTTGGCTTTAAAATGACCTATCACACTTTGTACCTAAACCCTAAAAACTTTTCTGAGTTTTTTTGCACTATTTCTTGAACATATCCAGTAAAAATGGTTCAAAAAGCTCGTTCCCAGAAGATAATTGCATACTTTCCGGCACTAATTGATCTTTTTCGTTGGATTTGCTTAAAAAAAAGTGCAAAAAACGCAGAAAGTGTTACATTTTTGTTATAAAGTGTGATAGGTCATTTTAAATCCAAGCTTTTGGCCTTCTTAAATCCAATATGAAAAATTACTATTGATAACGTATTTTTTTATGAAAATAGTAGTTACATAAAAAAACGAGTTAAAATTCAGAAAACTGAACTTTGTTCAGCAAAAAATTCAAGGCTGAGGGGAGGAGAGGAAAAATGTATAGACTGCTGGAAAGGTCCAATGATTATCAATCGAAGAAATTTTTAAAGCAGTATCACCGTTCAGAAGTAACAGGGTGATCTATAAAAACATACCGAAATATCTTAAAGTCCCGTTATCCCGGAAACCGTTAGGATCCCCCCCCCCCCCCCATTACAATTTTTTGCTCATTTAAACATGACCTATCCGTAGCCTTCGGATATTACACCACTTACAGGACATCCTGTATATGAAGGGAATGCCGTTTCATGATGACTGCTTTGTGAAATCGAGCCTTCTCCACTTATGTAGTAGTAAAAATCTAAGAGAAAAATCGAGATAGGCACCGGTAGTTCAATTGGTAGAGCATAGAAATAGAAATACTAACTCAAATTCCCCCGGTTACCAAATATCCAACAAAAGGATGGACGAACGGAAAAACAGACGAACCCACTGACGGACGGATGAATAGACATCCGGATGAACAAGGCGGACGGATATACGCAAGAATAAATGGATGAACGAGCAAAAGGATGGACGAACAGATGGATGAACGAACAAACCGTCGGACGGTCAGACGAGCACGGATGAACAGACGGATGGATGGACGGACGGACCAATAGACTAAAGGACGGATGGACAGACGAATAGATGAACGGATGGATAAACAGAATAGCAAATGGACAGCCAAACATACAGTCAGACAACTACAATCTTAGTATATCCCGTTCTTTCATCTAGGGTATAAAAAGGTTATTTGTTCTTTTTGCTATTTCTGTTCACTCAGTCCGGACGATAATTCGAGAGTGCGTTGACTTAAAGAGCTGACAACAGGTTTTCTAATTTGCAGACATAAATTCCAAAATGGGCCAATTCAGACAACTGCTTCATTCTTACGGCTGTAATATAAAGATTTTTTTTTTATGTACGAAGTTTGTTGAGAATGCGTTGACTTGGGAAGTTGAAATTTTGGATGAGGCACTTTTATATAAATTGTACTTTTTGGTTTGAAAATGAATAAAGAAATATATAGTAAATAAATGAAAAACTTAACGAGATCCTAATGTATGAAACATTGAAAGTCTTTCGAGGGTTTTTTAGGAGGAATATAAAACTGTCCCTCACACATATATATTTATTAAGTAACTATGCATTGAATCCCTGTAGCAGTATACCTTATAGAAAAGTTACCTAACAATAGTCTACCCTTGCTGTGTGGAGTACTAGAAGGATCTATCTTAGGTCCGTTGATCTTTAGTTTATACATTAACGACTTGCCAAATGTTATGTAAGATGTCAGCATCCACCTAAACGCAGATGACGTACAACTGTACATAAGTCGGCCTATTGGACTTATTGAGGAGTGTGTAGCTCGGTTAAATAACGAGTTAGAAAAAAGCCACTCTAGGGTCTTAAACGAGAGACTGCTATTGAATCCCCAAAAATTGCAATGCATCACTTTCTATAACAATAACAAAGTATTATCGGAAGTCCCTCCCGTGATCTTAAATGGGTACTCATACTGCTAATTTAAGAAAGGAATTGTATTAAACCAGGATATGAAGTGCTGTAATTATATTAGTTTTACTCTCAGCAAGATATATCCAGGATTGCGGCGACTATGGCTTTCGGCCCACATCACATCGAGAGGCATGTGATCTAAGCTTAGGTCCTTATTTGACCACATTTCACATTTGGCAGCATCATCTATCCTAAGCTGGATAGCCTATACGCTCACAAGTTAGAAGTTTCATTTAACGATTGCATACAATTTATATTTGGGTTGAGACGATTCGACCATATTTCGCTCTTCAGGACTAACCTGTTGTGCTGCTCTCTTTCCTCCAGATACCTAAAGTAAAGGGCCTTAATTTTCCTATATGTCCAGACCAATAAGCCGCGTTATCTTAGACAATTTTTCCAATTCACCACGTCCCAAAGAGGTCGGAGTCTAATAATGGCTCGCTTCAATAGGTCAGTAATGGAGTGTTCATATCCTGTCCAAATAGCCCGTTTATGGAATGCTCTCCCTCATGGACCTCAGACGGTGAGCAATATCAGGGATTTCAGAAAGATCATTAACTCTTTCATCAATTTTTTTAATCTCTTACCATGTTTCTCCACAATTTAGGCTACAATATAATTCAATATTATCAGTTAAGAATTCTTCAACATTATACAATATTTTTTTCAATCTTTTTGGTTTTGGCTTTACTTTAAATAAATTGTTCAATGTTACCTTAGAATACTATCTAGCTAGATCTACCTAAATGTACTCTAAAAGATTATACAATCCTGTGTACACAATTCCGAAATATATATTTATTATTATTATTATTTATAAATGTAGAAGCTCATTTCATACTCCAACTGAGGTCACCTT
Organism: Dioctria rufipes; assembly: GCA_963924295.1. Classification (NCBI taxonomy): domain Eukaryota; kingdom Metazoa; phylum Arthropoda; class Insecta; order Diptera; family Asilidae; genus Dioctria; species Dioctria rufipes. Next base: position 335,175,981 of record OZ002740.1, on the reverse strand, counting down.
ATAAAGGATATATTTTCTGTACTATATCTTTGTTTCAATAACAACAATATTACAAGATAAATTAATTCCTCTTAAACACCCGAATTCCGCATACTAAAAAACATAACAGAAGAAGCTTTCGCTAGTCATGCCAACTAATTAATTGGCCGTGACTGGCCTTCTTTAAGGCAAAACTCTCTTCAATCTCCGATAACGTTCTACTTCACTGAACGCGCGAATTCTACCAACCAGATTTACTTTGCATACTTTCTCGCTTTAAATTCTTTAAATGCTTGGACCTAAAATTTTTTGCATCTTAATTGCGGTTTGGATCGGTGAGCATGACAGTGCAACTGGGATCAACATTTCTTTATAGAAACGCAATTTATGGTGGCCCGTAAAAAACTGGGCCGATCTCTTAAAATGCCTTTCATTTTCTTCAACAGTTTTTTTTTTTTTAATATAAAACGCATCACAACTATGCTGTAGAAATGTTTTTCTGTGATAAGTAAAAGTTTAATTAAAAGTTTAATTTTAATTGGAAAAACCTTTCCTCTTTTCACCCCATAACTTTTTGCTTTTTTTTTTATTTTAATTATTTATCAATTAACAAGTAAAAGCAGTTCGTAATGCAATGACTGTAGCCACTGTCGTAGGCGTTTAGTTGTTCAGATCAGCCGTGACTGGAAAATGGACTTTTTCTTTAGAAGAACAGGACACAAGCGTTTCGTTTGGTAAAAGTAAGAGTGAAAGAGCACTACTATTGCGTTAGGTAAAAAAAACAATAACGATTAACTACTACTAATAACACAATCATAAAAGACCATGGGAATTCCTCATTTACCAGATCCAAAAGGCATTGTGTCTTCCGACATCCAACTGATTTGTGCCATCTACTAATTAAGTTGTAGTACTCTTCTAGGATATGTTTCCCACTCGCATGAAATTGTAATAAGAACTTAGCAAATATAAAACAGTTTTCGTAAGATATGCGATGCTCTTGTGCTTCATACAGAAGCGATACAAGTGACTGTCGATTTTTCAGAAATTATTGGAGCTTTGTATATGAATGGATAACGAAATTAAAGAAGCTGTTGGATCTGTTGTTCGTCTTTTAATATCTAAATTCTTACAGTAAGATTCAAGCATGATTAGTGCAAGATTTGTTTCAATTAGCCCCGCATATCCGAAGTACTACATAAAAACAACTTTATCTCTACACTATTTACTTTATCTCTTGCTTATACATATACATATATAAATATGTAAAAGACTAGGAGATCAAGATCTGTTTAGCTGTCGGAAAGAATATAAATTAGAAATTGCACCGTTAATTGCTTTTTTAACAGTTCTATAAATATGATTTGAAATCATATGACTATATCTGAAATACATTTTGCTAGTTAAACTGACGACCTAAAGGCGGCGCATAGCTCATATAAAAAATTCACGGAATGACATCTATGATTTTGTAGATGAACTAAGTATACGGTTGTATTTTGAAGTTTCATCTGTCAAATGAAAAGATCAAGATTTAATTTAATTTTATGAACATAGTTTCAATAAAAACTCTTTGAATGATTTTGAAAATAGAAAAAACCGAAAGACGTTCTGTGATAAAATTTTTTGTTTTAGCAGGCTATCGAAATACATGAATTTACTTAGAAAAGTGTTAAGATAATCTGCACCGTTAAATTTTGGCTGTGTGAAAGTGGACAACAGATTTTAAACGTGATCGTACAAACGTCGAAGATGGCCCCCAATAGCTCAAATTAAGAGGATGTAAGCAGTTGTGGCCAGCTATTTTGAGAACATCCTGGAAAAAAAATAATAACTATTGGATTCAAGAAATTGATTTAGTTGATTCGATTGCTAAGTATGAGTGCTCTGAGTAAAGAAATGTAAGATATTGCCTGATAACATAAAAATATTGTCCTTCAGCGGGTTTTCCGTTTAGGCATGAGTTGCAGTTAGACAATTGTGATTATAGTTGTGGAAGCCAAATCTTTAAAGATTTAATTTGAGTTGTAGCATTTCTTATTTTGCAAGGAAACTTTTCTTGTGTATATCACTGAGAAAGAAAAAACTATTTTTTTACTTTTTAGTGCAATTTATTTACAAAAGTTATGTATTTTAAGAATTTTTTTAATATATTTTATTTTCTATTTTTTAGTCATAAATTCTATACACTCTATCGACTCTCGAAATCTGACTCTCGAAAGCCGATTCCGGAATCTCGACTCTCAGCTCTCTAATCTAGACTATTTCCACTCATAATACACACGACTCAAATTGGACAACCCCAAAGGTGCTGGCTACCAACCCACCCCAAAACCCCCCAAAACGTAAGAAAATTTTACTCCATTGGAAAGTTCATCATTCATCATATAAATCAAAAAACCCCATGTAAATCCATCTAAGTTTACTACCCTAAATACAGTAGTAGTGGTACCATTTAAGGCTCTGGGCTTTAAAGCTCTCAGGCGCTCATACACAAAGTTTTTTAGTCAGGGGTTTGTGTGTTCATAGAAGTTATTTAAAAATTATTTGCAAGCACAGATGCATACTAGTATTAGTATAAACATCCCAGTGGGGATTGGAAGCATCACAGGATGCAAGCGGAAGCTCTACTCAGAAGGTTTAGATGCATGGCTTTCCGTTGGACACATCATTTCTTTTTAACATTACATGTTATTGAAGGAAACAATAGAAAAACTTTTCTATCGCTTCCTCCAAGGTTCCATTGGAAGGTCTGACTATTTTTTCTACTGAGTTCCCATCCACAAAGCCTCAATGCGACTAACATGGAAGCAATTGAGAACTAGTACTTTGCTTCCACAAGGCTTCCATTGGAAGGCCTGACAATTTTTCCCGTTAGAATATTTCTTATAAGTACCCAGCGGGAAAATTTCAGGCCTTCTAATGGAAGCTTGGAGGAAGCAAAGTATTAGCATTATTTTTACAATTTTTCATAGCTTTGATTATCACCACTCCAAGATTTGTGACTTTACTTAGAACAGGTAGTATACCACCATTAATATATATTGGCGAAATATCTGATTTACTCAAAGAGGACCACTGTAAAATGAAATGCACTGAGACTTAGATAAGTTAAGTAGTAATCCATTGGTTACAGATCATTCATAAATTCTATTGAAGTCATTATTTACTCGTTTAATGCAATCCTTCAGAAATTCTATAGGCGCTACTTAGATATACTTGTACGTCATCAGCATACAATACAAATGTACCTTTACACTATTTACCACTTCGGCAAGGTCATTAGAAAATAGACTGAAAGATAATGGGCCCAAAACTGTCTCCTGTGGTACACCATTAGATAGCTTTAACACATCAGATAATCTATTGTCAATTTTAACAACTTAGAGTGATTGCAAATTCGCTGAAATTAAGAAGGGTGGAGAGTTTACTCAGAAAAATTTCATGATTAACATAATCAAAGGCTTTAGAGAAATCCAAGAGAAGAAGAACACTAAAAAAATTCTTATCGAATGCAGCAGTTATCTCAAGGCTGTGATGTGGCCCAAAACCTGATTGCCACTTGGTTAAAAGCGTATTATCATCTAAAACCTTTTTCCAAGATCTTGTCAGATCAGATCAGAAAACAGACAGGACTAATTTTTCAGTAATCAGAGAGTTCTCAAACAGTCGCTTTGTCATTTTCGGTACCATGGCCACTTTCCAGCTGAAATGGTTTTTAATGCAGAGATTTTTAATGTAATGAATATAGGGATGTATAAGATAAAGTAGAAGTTTGATAAAAAGAGGGAGAAAGTCACGTGGACCACTCACGTCAGATTTAGTAGTATAGATTTGCGTATTTCATCCAAACTCCCTGAATGAGGAAATGATTGTTCTACTACCAAAAACTTATCAGAGTGTGTTTTAATTCGTAGTCTGTGAGCCTAATAATTACTTAAGATTAGTTATCTACGTATAGATTACTTCAGTTCACTTTGGAGCAGATTTATGAGGCACAGTTTAGCTTACATTAGAGTAAATGTACTTTAGAACAGTGTTCTACTCTAGGTTCATAAGACGATTTCAGATATTTTCTGCCCTGTTCTGTTCTAGAATAGCTCATTAAATAGATCTTTTTGGATGTCAGTGAGATGGACGTCAAATCTCAAATGCTTGCCATAGGAAAATATCGACATCAGATTTATACTTTAATCAATTTCTGAAGGAAGTTTTATGAAGCGGCAAATGTTCTGCAAAATTATTAAACTACAAAGATGTGTTGTCAAACTTGAAAAATCACCAACTGTATTTGTAAAACCTTCTCAACTTCTATCTCCATCGAATATTATGCATTTCGTGGAGCAAGCGTTACTTATTGCAACAAATAGAATAACGCTCAATTAATGTGCAAATAGCAGTAGACCTTGAAAAAGAACAGCCCCAGGTGAATTGTGCGTTCATCTTTTGAAGCAACCGTAGATTGGATCGCCCACTCTACAAGTGGAGTAGGACAGTACTCTATAAATGCACACAACTACATCGCACATTGAACGAACTGAAACATTCACCCAGAACAAATGCTCCACAACTGATTAAAGGAATGCGATATGTAATATAAAAAAAAAGCACCAACATTTGAATTATCTTGGGCCCATATGAACCTCTATTTCTTCTTCAATATAATAAAAGATCCTTCGCCATCAACCTTTTTGTTTTCTCATGCGAAATTCTCTTAATACTCTTGTCATGTTTAATCCGCAATTTATGTGGATAACAAAGGTAAAGAAATCACTTAAACAACATTGCCGAACAGATTGAAAACCTTAGAATTTTGGAGCAATTGAAATCGTTACACGTAGCACATAATAGCTGAGCATCATTTACATACAATACGAAAGTAACTACACAGTCGAATAAAATGAAATTATTCAAGAAACAAAGCAAAATACGAATTAAGGTGAAAAAGTTGTTTTCTTTAACTCTACACGTGCCTGAATACCTCTAAGAACAAAAACATTTTGAACAACCTCAGAACATTCCGCCATGTGCGATTTGGACGTTAATGACTTGCAAGAAAAAAACATCTGAAGAAGATTTATAGGAATCCTATCGGGCAATTTCAACCGCAATTTTGATATCAGCAGAGGAACTACGGAGATTACCTATATCCTCACTACTCAGCATACTATCGTTTCTGTTAGCATAGGTAATTGTAATTTGCATGCAACGCAAGCTCCAGGTATCCATGATTTCGCAGCAGTGACGTGTCTAATGGCTTACAGGCGTGTTGTGGTTTTATAGGTTAAGCATTCATTGGAATTTTAGTGTTGTGTCGGTTGATGGCATTTATTATTAGCCATTTAGGGCCAATGGTGTTTCTGAAAAGTGCAATAACCGCAGATCTTAGTTATTTTAGTTATTTTTAAATAAAACTTCGAGTAGTTGAACCTTTAATGGAATTATTTATGGTCTCATCATACTCTCCTCCTTTCCATCACACTCTCAATCTCTCTAGTTTAACTATTCATTTTTCTTATACTTAAGAACTAATTGGGCATCTTCAACCCAGACAGGCAAGGGTTGGTATTAGTGAAGAGCACTTCTCCCAATCAACAATTCTTTTCTTTTTAGTCACTAGTTATCTTTGTTACATAATAATCAGTTTACATTTTTACAAATTCTTTATTAATTTCTTGAACTTGTGCACTTGTATATGGGTACAACTTTCATACATAGGTTTTACCAAACATTTTGTTTACGAAGTATACCAGCTCATGAGTATTCTCAGCTATTGACTGAAATTTTGTATGCTTGCTTTGAACACTTTACTAGTCGCAAACATCGCGTCACTATTTTTTTTTAATATGTAGTCTTCCTACGGGAAACGTTAACTTTAGCTCCCAAGAGAGAAAACAAAACTAGATCAGCACTTTTAATCCACTGCAGTGTGCATTCGGGGCGATTTAAATAAGAAAATCTTTTGAGATAGGGCAGTCTTTGTCGAAGTTCCGATGTTAGAGACCAGAGGAACAGCGAACAGTTTTCAATTGTTTCCCATTCTTTATTATAGCTGTGTTCTTTTGTTACAGCAGAACACAGCAGAACAAAAGATACACAAAACAACGCTTCATACACTTTTATAGAAAGATTTAAATGAAGCGAACAGTACAAATAGTTCGCTTCAATCGACAGAACAATTTGTTCTCTCCAATATATAGGAGTTCTAGAAGAAGGTACTCAAAAGAACACAGCCTATAATTCTCATTGAATGTTTTTTGATAACTAGTCAGTTAACATTCGGCGATCGGGCGATATTTATTGCTTATCGAGACCAACGGCGACGAGTATTTACGAATTAGTTTTAGTTGGACATTTAAATTGTTGTAAAAATATATTAGCATATAATGTAATTAGCGAATTGCGTGAAAGTGCAATCTTTTCTTTAATTTCAATTAACCCAAACGATACTCATCTCTTCCGTACAGTCCACTCCAAAACTTCCAACGCGTTTTAGTAAATTTTTCTTAAATCATCGGAAGTAGTGTTTATTTGAAAAATAAAGTAAAATTTGCACGATTTTAAAAGAAAAATAGAAGAAAGTGGTGTCGTTTAATTAACAGAGACCTTTGTTTTACACATCCCCTCCTTTCCGTCTCTCACGTGTTAAGGAAAATATATCAAAATCCCCAAGTAGTTCTATACACGAAACTGATATGATAATGATGCCCTGCCTAATGCTAGTACGAGGACCCATACTTCAAATCTTTTAAGTACAACTACAAGTTTCGGTACTGGTACTAAAAAATTTTCAAGTACAAGTACTGGTACTGGTACTTATAAGGTTCGATAGCTTTCAGGTACTGGTACTGGTACTTATAAGGTTCGATAGTTTTTTTAAAGTTATCCAAAAACCCAAATCAGATATTTTGAAAAGTCTAAAGCCAGCTAAATAACTGAATGAGGTTTCCATTTACAAAATATCATAAAATATGTTGCAAAAGCATATAAAATAAAACAGAATCGTATAAGCTTTAGCTGTTTTAATTTTTAGCTTTGGAAGTTGTTCATACACAGTACTTGAGTTTGCCTTTAGAAAAACAAGGAACAATCAGATTATGATTGCCTTTGTGAAGCATTTACAAGACCTCCAAATGAAAATCAACGCTCACCAGGTGCTGAGAAATAGAACAGATTATGGTACTTTCTCAACAAAGGATATCGATTCACTATGTCAATTCCTGTACTACAGTTACTCATATATTGCGTTAATTTTCGTTCTATTTTACTGGAAGCGGTAAGATTTCTTGAGTCAATGTCGAGATGCAGATAACCTCTATTATTAGAAGACGTATTTAAATAATTTACAATAGCTGAAGTGCTTCGCGTTATGGCGGTATTTGTAAAAAGTGCGTTAAGTACCAGTATCGGGATTTGTTTTTAAGGAGTACCGGGACTTGTACTTAAAAAACATTTAAATCCAGGTCCTGGTACTGGTACTAATATACTTAAGTACCAATGTACTTAAGTATTTTACAAGTCTGAAGTTAGATACACATTTTAGATCAATTATTTGCGTTTTATTAAGCCCTAAAGAACAGATAGTTAAAGTCTGTATACACTTTAGTTTAAGATTTTTCTTTTCTGCAAACTTATTTAGCACCTGTTGCGCTATTAGTTTGTTTTTAATTATCTCGATTTCTATATCTAGGAGTGTCATGTTCGAAAATCTCTTCTGAAGCAGTTGTTCTTAACCAAGTTTTAACTCGATGGAAAATCTCCGTTCACAGCCGGCCAAGCTGACAGCAAGACCCAGAGCTTCTTGCAGCACCTAGTATAAATTTGGGCAGAAATCTATTTAATTTCTGTTTTCAGTCTTTCCAAATTTACTACAATGCTCTTATTTTGGAACATATTATTTTTTTTCAACCTGTAAAGTGGAAATGTCTACATTGAAAACATTTTTATAATTTTCTACAAATGCCTCTCCATATGTTTCAGGTACAACTTTATAAATAAGTCAACTGACTGTGCCAAAGGTAGATTTTCAAACCTATTTTTAAAGTTAGTGATAATGAAATCCATCACTTGGTTGTAAATATGCATGTTCCAATATTTGAATGGCCTTATATCTGATGGAAAGTCTGCTAAATTACTTTTACCGAGAGTGGATTTAACCCTTCTCCTTTTGGAGACTCGACTAGTTTCTAGACAAATTTGGTGTCAGGAATTTTCAACTGCAGAGAGGAGAGTCGTGGTGGCGGAACAGCAATTTTTATTAAACAAGGAATAAAATATAACAATATAAAACTAGACATTAAATATAATGTAACACTAACTGAAATAAAAATAAGCAGCAAGAGTAGTCTTAAAATACTAACAATGTATAAATCACCAAGCGAAAGCCAGCATGAATTTATAGACTATTTGGAGAACTTACTGACTCAGCACCGAAAGCTTATGTTTTTGGGAGATACCAACATTGATTTGTTGGCGAACAATAATGCAGTAACTCAATATCTAGACTTATTATCTATATGCAACTTCAGGATTCTAAATAAAATTGATATTAAACATGCAACTAGATCTACAGAAAACACGGCTACAATAATAGAGCATATATTTACGGATCTGTGTGAGACATTTTTAATGGACATGAATATGGACTCTACCCCCATATCAGATCATAACGTAATTAAGGTTGTAATCACTACAAATGTTTTTCAAAAAAAAAGGATGAGCACAAAAGTCATCTCATCAATAGACAAAGAGAGATATAGAGAAAAAATCAAAGAGAGAATACAAAACTCTCAAGCAATAACAACGGAGGAACTTATCGACATTATAAAAGATAGTAAAAAAGATAGCACAATTTACAAAAAGATTAGAAGTAGGAATAATGGATGGATAACGGATAAAATTATAGATGAAATGAAAAAAAGGGAGAAGTTATATAAAAAAATGAAGAAGCACCCGGATGATATTGAGGGGAAGAGAGATTATACTTCTGCTAAAAATCGGGTAAACATGTTAGTAAGGAAAGTGAAACAAGAATACATTGACAAACAGTTTCAGAAGACAAAATACGACACAAGGAAAACATGGAAAATAATTAATAAATTTATCATAAAAAAGGAAAATGTAAATAAAGAAACTATTACTGAGATAAGGAAGTCAGGGAAAATAGAAACTAATCCAAAGACGATAGCAGACACACTTAATCAGTACTTCGTCAACATTGGCAATGAACTTAAGGAAAAGTTACCAACAAAGTCACCTACTGCAAATAAAAGGCAAGCAAAATCAATTTTTCTTGAACCATCTGATACGGCAGAAATAGAATTTGTAATTAAAAGTCTCAGAAAAGAATCTGCACCTGGGCTTGACGGAATCACTACGAATGATCTTGCTGTTGCGGCTGATATAATAAGCCCGACTTTAGCCAATCTTGTAAATCAAACCATCTCAACCGGAATTTATCCAAATATACTAAAGGAGACTGAAATACTACCAATATATAAAGGTGGAGATAAAAAGGATGTGAGTAATTACAGACCAATTGCAATTCTCAGTTGTGTTGGAAAAATATTCGAGAAGATAATTGAAAAAAGACTCAGGAGTTTTATAAACAAAACTGGAGGATATGATCAGAAACAATTTGGCTTTCAGGAATACAGCGGAACAGAGTCAGCCACAGCTGAGACAATGAATGTAATCAACAAATATCTAGATGAAGGTCTATATACTGGAGCAATTTTTGTAGATCTTAGAAAAGCCTTTGATACAGTTGACCATGATCTTCTTCTGAAGTTTCTGGATGAGCTTGGAATAAGGGGTATAGCCAATAAACTGGTGGAAAGCTATTTAACCAATAGGAAATTGTTTACAAAAATACAAAAAATACATAGCGATCCGGAGATTCTCCGCACTGGTGTACCACAAGGCTCCATCCTGGGACCTAATCTCTATTTACTATACATAAATAACATGCAGAATGCAGGAATTAAAGGAGACTATCATATATATGCAGATGACACAAACATTATATATGGGGCGAAAACAAAAGAAATCCTTCAAAGAACTATGAACGGGGATCTCATAAGATATAAGCAATGGACAGATGGAAACAAACTTTCGCTGAACGAAGAAAAAACCAAATTTATAATATTTCGTCAAGTCAATAAGGAAGATATTGACCCACAGATAAAAATTGGATCCATGAGCTTGCAGAGAGTTAAGGAAATAAAATATCTTGGTCTTATATTAGATGAGCAATTAAGGTGGAACAGTCATATAAACAGCAAAATTAATAAAATTATACCGATGTTGGGCGCTATCAAAAGAATGAATTTGACATTAAATAACAAAACAGCAAATCTAATATATAATGCTCATGTACTATCACACATAAAATATAGCATACCTGTATGGTCCCAATGCTCCAACTATATAATTAATAGAACACAGATAACTAGGAATAGAGCTCTTAAAACATTATATAATATACCTTGGCTAACGTCTACAAAGGAATTACTAAGAAGAACGGAAAAACTTAGTCTAAAGCAAATAATCTTCGTGGAGAAAGCTAAATTTGTCTATAAGTTGAAAAACAAAAAAATTAAAACAAACCTCAAAATCACTACGGCAGCAGATCTCCATACGCACAATACAAGACAGAGGAATGATATAAGAGTAGAAGCAGCAAGGACAGAAAGGGTTCGTAAAGGATTATTGGCGACATCCAGTGAGATCTTCAACAGACTTCCTTTTGAGATTAAAATCAGTTCGAATATAAACATCTTCACAAAGAAAGTAAGAAACCATATATGTAGTCTTCGTGAAATATAACTAAGTTGAATTAGAACATGCTATTCTTATTAGGCTATATATAAGGAATAAATAGATTGTAGTTAATTAAATGAATTTCAACCTCTTTCTTAAACCAGCTAAGCTGTCTGAAAGGGGGATTTTGAAAAAAAAAGGATATTAAGGAATTGTAACCAAGGCTAATAGTAATAATGATGATAATGTTGACATTAGAATAAATAAATTATTATTATTAATTAATTATTATTAATATAGTCTTATTTCATAATGTAACGTAATAAGAATATTATTGAATTTTGTAAATCCGCAGTAAATATTTCTTCCTTATAAAGATAATCAGCCTTATTACTGAATCCGTTGGGATTAGAATCTAAAAAGCTTAAAAAAGCTTTTTTCCGGAAAATTAAGCAAAGTTTTACGAAATTTTCAAAATTTCATTGATATCATATTTAAAATTTCCGCACAAACTGTCAAAATTGTTCTGCATGATTTCACCTACGGATCACTCCTTTGTCAAAATTCAATGGAATTTGACCAATCTCATAGAATAGTTTTTAAAAATTTAAAGACGATTTTTCGATTCCGATTAATTCGGATTCAATTTAATTAGATCTAAGATTGTACGAATTAACGAGTGTTTTTTGGGAATTGCCATAATTTCATGTGGGGCAGTCCGCTTTCTGGAGGGGGTACACCCTGGCCTCTACCTAGTTACGCCAATGGGTACAGCTGTATGTTTTAGACTCTTTAGTTTACTGTCTGGTAAAGTAAAAGTATATGCTCTATTAAGTTTATGTTCAACTTTATCATCTTATTTCTTATCTTATATATCATTTTAGCGTTTTCCACATTTTAAGCTCAGACAATTTGTCGATTCATACAGCTCATGCGTTGGTGTGAGTCTATGTAAATTAAATATGGACCTTATTGCTTTGTTTAATACCCTATGCATGAAGGTTAATAAATAATTGCTACATTGTGACCAATTAATTATATTGTAAGTAATTATAGGTAGTAAAAATTAATTGTAGATTAAGATTATCATCTGATGATTAAAAAAGTGTCTTGTCCTCATGATATTTTATTGAATCGAATCCTTTAATGGCTTCTCCAATGTCCAACTTTTGCTACAGTATCAAACGCCATCTTCAAATCGACAAATACCCAATAACGTAATTACCTGCATCGAGTTCTTTATTAATTAAATCCATTACATCAGTCATAATAGAAGTTTTTTTTAAAATAAAGGGTGCGAAACTAGCTTCTTTTAATCACCCTGTAACTCCTAAACGGTTGATATTGCCTCCCCCTTCTGCCATACAATTTTTGGTTCATCTAGGTGAGTACTATCACCATCTGCTCTATTGAGCTCCTATGGGGAAACACCCTGTGTCTAATTCCGCTTGTTAAATATGGTCTAAAGATTGTTTTCTAACCTACATCTTCGTCGTCAGCACCTTATAGTAACAATAACTAATTACAACAGAGAAATATAGACTTCCTTAATCCCTCATGAGATCATACTATATTCTGGACATAAGCCTATATGCATATCCATCCATATATGTATAATAAATAACTTCAGTTTTATCTCAAAACACTCTATTTTGATTTCATTTTCATTTGAATACTTTCCCTTCATTTTTAAAAATCTATAAAATAAATGAATGCCATAAAAACTCCTTGTCTGTTCCAAAAGTTGTCTTCCCACCCAAAATACCAAAGAAGTCGTTCTTAACTTATTTAAAATTCAAATACTCGCCAAGTTCAGTGACACACACCCAAACGATTTCCTAAATTTATCTTCCGAAGTTGTAAAGTAGTCACCTAAAAACACATAAATTTTCACTATTTTGGTAGAATCTGGTTGTTATTCGACAGGTCATCGACCATTTTAAATGAGCTTATTTGTTAAGAAATTCACTTAAAAAAAAATCTCTCAAGAAATTTGCATATTTTTTCTTATAAATTATAAGAAACGTCTTCATCTAACCATCTTACAGTGAAAAGAATAATGAACCCTGTCTATGGAGGCACTACTTATTCCTGTACAAAGTCTAAAACATGGTTTTCGTGAATCTTTCAAATGCAAATGCATGTGCTGGTCTTACTGCGAGTGAAGAAAAAAGAAAATCTCTTGAAAATTTATTTATGAAAAAGATGTGAAAACGTAACCTAATTCGTGCTCTAAAGTCATTTATTAGACTGGCTTCACTGGTGTACGAAATTAAATGCAAGAGTGCTGTAATTATTCTGATTATGTTTAAAACTTTCTTTTTTCTAACAACCGCGCGTCTATAGAATTAATTTTAATTATAAGATAATTTGTTCCTTCTAAAATTGGTGGAATTATAAATAAATTAATAAAATAATGAAAATGAAATTATTTTAAAGTTTTTCATTATCAACTTTCAATTACTTATCACATTTCGCGTACTAGTAATTTGTCTTTGTTTTTCAACAATTTATTTATCTCAGTTTTTTTTTTTTTTTGTTATTTGATGGAATCAGTAGTAAGAAATCTTCAAAAGTAAACATTTTTTATTTGAGGTGTTATTTTGATATTCAAAGAAAAATGCCATTTTTTGAGATAAATGATCGGATCTTTATTTCATTATAAAGAGAAAGGTATGCCGTTAATAATGGAAAATAACAACAGCCAAATGACCACCACGACCACGCCTACAGGACCATATCCTTTTCATGAAATTTTCCATAACCAAATCGCAAAGTGGCTGCCCTATGTTCTCGATAGCCTCACGAATTCCATCTTTGAGGTCTTGAATCGACGCTGGGCTGTTGGCGTAGACCTTCTCTTTCACGTGGCCCCAAAGGAAGAAGTCGCAAGTTGTTAAGTCACAAGATCTCGGTGGCCAATCGTGATCACCTCTTCGAGAGATAACACGGTCCAGAAACTTTTCCCGTAAAAGATCAATGGTTTCGTTGCTTGTATGGCACGTAGCGCCGTCTTGTTGAAAGTAAACGTTGTCCAGATCAATACCATCCAATTCCGGCCATAAAAAATCATTAATCATCTGTCGATAGCGCAATCCATTCACCGTAACTGTTGCTCCAGCCTCATTTTCGAAAAAGTAAGGTCCAATGACCCCGCGGGACCATAAACCACACCAAACAGTCACACGTTGAGGATAGAGAGGCTTTTCAACAATAACTGTTGGGTTTTCCGAGCCCCAGATGCGACAATTTTGCTTGTTGACGAAGCCATCGAGGTGGAAATGGGCCTCATCACTCAAAATGAGTTTTCGATGGAATTCCGGATCATTTTCATGCATTTCAAGGACCCAATCAGCAAAGACTCGACGTTGTTGATGATCGGCCGGCTTGAGTTCTTGTGTTAACTGAACTTTATAAGCCTTAAGACCCAAATCTTTATGCAAAATACGGTGTAATGACGTTTGTGGAATGCCTAATTCCAAAGAACGACGAGGAATGGACAAACCTGGGTTTTCTTCAACACTTTCGGCTACAGCAGCAATATTCTCGGCTGTTCTTGAGCGACGTGCACGGGTTTTATTCTTCACATCACTAACTTGTCCCGACAGCTCGAATTTTTCTACTAATTTCTGTATTGCGGTCCGACAAGGTGCTTCACGACGACCCAAAAATGTTCGAGTTTTACGAACCGTCTCTGCCACATTTTCACCATTTTTATAGTGAATTTTAATAATTTCAATGCGTTGTTGAATCGTGTATCGTTTCATTTTTATTAATGGCGTAGTTTCTAATTGTCAAATATCAAAAAATGGCAGCTCCAAAAGTGACATCTACCGAAATAGCGGGCTAATTAAAATAACACCTCTTATTGGAAAACCCTTTATAATCGTAGCGAATTTTTCGATCACTCCTTGAGACCAAATCACAAAAAAATTAGTTTCATTTTCAGGATTAAAGGAAGACTTATACATTACGATAATATGCATTTTTTCCAGAAATTGTGAGGAAGTTAGCTTGTTAAAATTTAAATGCTGAAAAAGCAATCAATGCAATACCTCACACATATGTACATTACCCTCTTGTTTTTATGGTCAAAATCGCAAACTGTCAAACAACCAAATTGTCAATTTGGAATATCTGATTCCAAATCATTTTCAAAATTATTTCCGAAAAAGACCACTGCAGCCGCGCTTCTTCCTGATTTGCTTCTGGAAATTTTTCTATGAGCAAATATTTAAAACCCTTTAAATATATGAAAACATTGTATGGATTCACTACCTAGAAATTCACTCGAAAATTTTTATTCCTGAGTTCCAGAATATAGGTATTGCCTTGTAAAGAAAGGATCCAAATCTCTAATTATTGGGTACGTAAAGAAACTTTTTTTAGCCCAAGTCAGGCTTTGGGATGACAAAATTAAATTGGCACATTAGGCAAACACCCCCAAGGATGAAATAAGCAAATAAAATCATTACCTATACCATACAGAAGACAAAAATATTCCTCACGGTCAGCCGGAAAGAACTAAGACTCTGGGACTATGAAACTCTTGGTCGCATATAGCTAAAGCATTTAGAAAAATCATTCCCATTGCCAGAAGATATACCTAGCCAAGATGGCCCCAAGACATTACAGGTGTTTTAAAAGACTTAAAGTTCGATTGAGCTCCGTAGGGAGCTTAAGCGTAATATCACAAAAGATCTTACAGATCGCAGTGATTAGATAAGAGGCGGAATCTCCTTCTGCATCCCCCATTTTAATAATAATTATTATACAGGGTGTTTCCCACTAGGAAATTAGTAGAGCAGAAGTTGATAGTACTCACATAGACGAATCAAAAATTGTATGGCAGAGGGGGTGGGCGGGGCATATCAACCGTTCAGGATATACAGGGTGATTAAGAAAAAAAAACAAGTTTTTCACAAAACACTCTGTATCTTAAAAATTACATGGTGTGTGGTTACAGTTAGGAGTTCGTTGTATGCATTGTATGCCTTTCGAACGACTGCTCTATCAGCCCCATAGCCCTCTCCCTTCAAGAATTATGGTTGTCTAAACTCAAAATTTCGGATTTTCTTACCTTTTTTTTAATTTATCCTCTATTATTTTTGCCAAAAGGTCGTTAACATTACTTTTTTTTTATACAAAATATCCACTGTAGACTCTCCTATGCTATCTGAAGCCCTTTAAGAGTTATTAGCTCTAAACCTATTCTCAAACCTATTTTCAAACCTATTCTCAACGATAATTTATTTCCTTAGTGCGTCATTTTACAAAATATCGTCTAATTTCGGTGTGTCCAGGAGGTTGATTCTGATCTTTTGTCGTGAATTTTGACATATTTTGTCTACTTTTTTTTCAACACAGTTCATTTTGTGTCTTCACTATTATCTACCACAAAATGAACTATAATGAATTTTCGGTGAACAAACGTCAAAAAACACGACTAAATATACGACAAATTAGTCAACTGCTCCCAGAGGTTGTGACAAAACTTTTACACTGGTAAATGGAAATTCTACACCTAATAAGAGCATTACAAGTGCTTAAATTCGAAACATTGAATTTGCAATGTGAAGTGTCATTTTCAGTTCATTCTACGTCATGCAAGGGTTGTTGAACTGAATAAAAACACGAAAAAATCAGTAGAAAAGTTCATTTCATTTAGTCGATTATTTTTACATTCAAGTACGACAGAATCACCCTCCTGAATAGCTTATGAGTTAATAACTGTTTAAAGGCTGGTGTTAACACATAGTGTAATAGGTCAACTTAAAGAGAAGAGCCTACAGCTTACAGTTTTTATAAAAAAAAAAAGTTATGTAATGACCTTGTTGCAAAAATAATAGAGGTTAAATTAAAAAAAAAGCTAAGAAAATCCGAAATTTTGAATTTAGACAACCATAATTCTTGATAAGAGAAGCTATGGGGCTGATTGAGCAGTCGTTGGAAAGGCCATGAAGTTCTGCATACAATGAGCTCCTAACTGTGACCATGCACCCTGCAGTTTTTAAGATACAGGATGTTTTGTGAAAAACTAGCTTTTTTTTTAATCACCCTGTAACTCCTAAACGGTTGATATGCCCCTCCACCTGCCGTACAATTTTTGGTTCGTCTATGTGAGTACTATCACCTCCCGGTCTACTGACCTCCTAGTGGGAAACACCCTGTATACGGTATAAACGTATTTTCAAGATATATAGGTATATAAGCTGTCTCTGGGTCGCGACGTCAGGACCTCGAAGAAGAAAATTTGCATTTTACTCTTTAGATATAAATATGAAGTCCTCTAATTATGTATTCCTTAATTTCATTTCTAGCCATTTTCTAGTTCAGTCTAGCGCTCTATTGATGCCCTAACAGCTGTTTTTTTGTTTAAACAATTCAATTCAAATTTAATAGTGGGTCAAGGTACAATAATATTACATATCTTTTGAGTACAAAAACTATGAATAAGTTAATTTACAAAAACTTAATCTTAACACATATCTAAAATGTATAAAATATACGAAATATAAAATAAAATAAAACCTGATCAAATTTTCTTAGACCAAACACAAACCTGGTACAGTTATTAAATGCAAATGAGGAAATAATAAACAGCTTGCTGTAAGGTAAGGCAGAAGCAAGGACTTCACTAGCACTGAGCAAATATATTCAAAGGTAAAATTTCAAAAGACAACATAGCCGCCGAAGAAAAACCCCTAGATCTCACATACGATCAATAAACCATAACACTTGATTTTTAAACAAATATGCGACAGAACAAAAACTTCAAACAGCCGTCAATAAAATGGAATGCAATGGGATTTTTGGGCATTTAAAAAATTCCTCCGGTCAGAATTTAATCGATCAATAAAATCATCCAGTTGTCCAAACAGACCACCAAGATATAACTGCACATAAATCAGCATAAAGTTGTATTTTACATACATCGATAACTTTGAGAAGGTCATACTGAATAGCAAAGGACATAAAATAGATTCCTGAGTTATACCACGAATAAGAGGCAAAGTACCAGCAAAACTGTCCCCTATTCTTACTCGCTACAACCTACCAGATAAAATACTGCAAATAAGAGAAACGGCAGTCGAATGAAACTGAAAAATCAAACAGAACAAGGACATATAGTTCATCCTTATTTAGTGAACTACGAATGTCGGTTGTAACTGTGAAAAAAACCGTTTTGCAACTATGAGATTTGCGGGGAGCAGATTGGCATGACTTTAGCAAGTTATTAGCTTCAACATGTTGAACAATTTGCCAATTCAATAACTTTTTCATCACTTTGGCTAGAAAGCATAATAGACTAATTGGCCGGAAGTCCCTCGGTTCCTTGACTTTATTGAGCTTGTACGACAGTATCAATTTTCCAATCAGAAGGAAACTGAGAAGTGATAATGTACGTATTGATGATATAAATAACAGGTTGGACTATAAATGGTAAAAGATTTTTTTTTAATTTAGGATGAATGCCCTAATCAGCCGCATCCAACTTAATAGCTCTCGCAGCAGCAATAACCTCTCCAACATCAACACATCTAAAGCAGAAGAGTGATAGATCGTTAACATCACCAATACCAACACAGGACTATGATATGGAAAACTAATTGCAAAGGAGGAATATATATTAGAAATGTCCATATTCAATAATGTTTTATACATTGAGTAACCATAAATATCAATATTATAGGTCATAAAAAAAAAAGTCATGGTCGAAAATAGGCGGGGGACTAATTTGATTTTTTAAAAGAAACAGCTTCTCTGTCAGCAGTAAAAAACAAACCAAACATTGATAAATTTATCGCATTAACATAACTTGGAAGATCAATAATAATCTTGAGGTTAAGAGATTGAAATATAAATGAAAAGGTGCCAGTCAAACTATTAGATCGGAGCATATTAAAATTATAGTCTCCCTATATCATAACATTTTGGTACCTCTGTAGAAGTCGTGTAAAGGTGTCTCTAAACTCCACTATCTTATCAATTGAAAAATTATTTATCGGGCAGTAGACAGTAGTTAGTAATATTTTTTGATACTAAACTTAACCTCAACACATAACGCAGCGAGTCTACATGGAATGAAGGAATTCAACCAAGTTTCACACATAAAGATAACACACTGAAAATGTAGCAAGCTCAACTCATCTAGCTTGAACCTCAAGCTCTTTGCATTCAAATTTACAATGTTAAGACTACTGTTTGAAGAAAATATTTAGTAAGAGTCTTACCCTGTTCGGCGAAAAATTATTAATACTCATATGGTTATACGCATAAACTCAATAACTTAAGGCACTGCAAAAGTGATCCTCGATATCTCCTACAAATAGATGGTTCTAGCCAAGAAATAGACGTTAACAGAATTAATACAAAATACATGCCAATAAAAAGCACTAAAAAGATTAAACGTCAATAATAAGAGAATAAAACCAATTTCAAAACATACGACAGCTAATTCATAACTAAAGAATTCAACGAATACAAGAAATGCAATAATTTAGATAAAAGATTAAAGAAATAAAAGACAGAGACATTCATATTACTAAAATTAAGTATGCAATAAGTAATGCAGTATGTAATGCAGTAAGTAAGCTTCCGAATTTACTTGAGCATTTAGTAAATCGTTATTATCCGAGCAAGGTACAAAATTCGGCCCTGCAATAATTGATTCAGCAAGTTGAACAAGAGTATCCATATTATGAACTGCTATATGGCATCAAATTCTTTTATACGCACGCATTCGAGTAACGATCAAATGAAATAGTTCACCTCTTCTAAAGCGAAGAGATTTCACGGAATTCGCTGATTTATTTGTGTTAAAAACTTTCGATAACATACAGATACACTCTGCTATCAGACACGAATTTCCCCCATATTTGCTCTGATTAAGACAAAGTGAGCCATGCTGCTTCAGCTTCCTCAAAAACATTCTGATTGTTGCTAATAACTAGAAGAGAATTTTGCGATCAGGCTAAAGAAAAGCTGAAAAAGGATTGACTAATACCATTCATAGTAAAACGAAAAACTTTGCTTGCAAAACAAAAGACTTAAGCGACGAACTTTTCCATGAGTAAATCCTGAAATTTATAAATTTTTTAATGTCAGTTATAAGTCGAAAGTCTTTACATTCGGCATACTGGAGATAAAATTCTAGAAAACCAATTACCTCAAGTATTAAAAATATTTAGGTCGATGAGTCGAAAAATAGCAGTTAAGTAAGTGGATCAGTCTACTTTAAATCATATTATCTGTTATAATCCGATGGCAAGAGCACTACAAAATAACGTTTTTGACTAAATATCTACTGGACGATTATTTTAGATTCAACTTGATTGTCCCAATCAAATCTGAAATCCAACGATATTTAGCTGATGAGAGTAGTACATCACGTAATAACAATTGAGTGGTGAAGTGTTAAGACGACACGAAATCTGGCAAATAAATAAAGTGAGGTTTGGTGCTGTTTGCTTATGAGAAAGAACACGTTAATGGAATTAGCGAAGCTTAATGAACCCAAGTTAAATGCCTTCATTTCATACCGGCAGTGATCGTATTTGTACAGATTCGTCTTCACTACGTCTATCTATCCGTTCGTTCACCATGTTATGCATAAATTTTTCTACGTTAGTCTGCCGCACTTATTAGAGGAAGTTCTCTCTTGAATAGGGCTCGTGATTTCCTGTCCATGTAATTTTCCAACTTAAATAGTATGTGTTATATGGTTGATTGAATAAAACATTTTTTTTTCTTATTAAGTAAGTACTCCAATATAGTCATCTCACTATATTTAGTTCTTGGAAGAACAACGAGAGACGACCGAACAGACCCAGAGGACATACGTTAGATTGAATTCAAGAGAGTTTAACTCGCAATTTTCTGCAAATTCTGTCTAAATAAGGTACAATATCTCAACTATTCCATGAAAAATATTAGTGATAATACGTTATCACATAGGACAGTTGAATAGTCGACACAACTTTTTAATTAAGGTTAGAAATTATTGAACTATGATTTACATCTAAAGCGCTTATAACTAAGAAGACTGCGAGAAATGTGGAAAAAAATTAATTTTCGAAGAAAACTGTTTGAAGAAAAAATTAAATCTCTGCATAAACAAGAAACAATTTTTAGAACTGGTAATGAAAATTATCAGGTAAATTTAAAACTGGTAACGATATAGGCTACAGAATTCTGATGATTCGGAGATAAAAGAATATTCAAAACAACGGGTTCTTTGCGGTTCAAGCTATAAAAAAAAAAAAAAACAGGATACAACCATCTGCAGAGAAGACCCAAAATTATCGGAATGAAAACGAGCTCTAGGAATGGATAAATTAAGAAAACGTCTTTACACAGATTGGCCACTAATTTCTCTAATTAGGTTCTTGCTCTTAGTGATTTTTTTGTTCCTAATTTTAAAAAAAAAAAGGATTTACAAGGAAAAAAATTTCGAACAATGGAAAACTGAAAGCAGCAATAAAAGAGCACTTTTTAAACAAAAATGAAAATTAAATTAAATTAAATTTAAAGCAAATATGTTAGGATACACTATGAACACCATGATGACAAGGATAGTGTAAAATGTGATAAAGGATGACAGATATCGAAACTTACTAAATAAGTAGAATATGTATGCATCAAATACTAAAAATAACAGGTGTATAGAGCCAAATAACCAAACAGTTGTGTCTCTCGGATAATCACTCGAGGCACAATTTCCTGGGAGAAGTTTAATTTTTATAGCAATGGATTTCATTATTAAGTATGCGAATCTATTATACACAATATGTATAAAAATAAAACTCCAGCTTTTCTCTTCCACTGCTGTGGACGATTGTAAAATACAGAAGGTCACACAATCTATACGATGCCTTTTAAAGGACATTTTAAAATAAGCTGGAGAGATCGAGTGTCCACATCAAGAGCCTTAGATATGTTCGCCGGGAATAAGTAGGAGCGTTTGTACGACTTCCTTAGTATGTCGAGGCATCAATTAAAAAAAAAACATCTATAACAACAACCGCACACATGATTCGCTTGTTTGAATAAACATAGGTGATTTGGATAACTACTGCTAGTGAACAAAAATGGTTCAAGAAAGGACTGATAAATAAAAGTGCAAAAAGGATGTCCCAGAATAGAGTGAAAAAAAAAATCGATATGTATACCTAGGTAGAAACATTGCTTTTTTTTTTTTGAAAAACATGCTTAAAGGTACAACTAAAATAAAATTGCCTGTAATTTGCCCATAATTTCACCATATTACTCCCTTCATTCATTAACCACACTATAAAAAAAAACGCGAGAAATTTCACATCCAACATAAATCCTCTTCGTTATCATCATACATGAGCAAGTTATAAAGCGTGCATTAAATACAAAACTCGGAAATTTATAAACGGGGTCTACCTGATAATTGTTATTCACCTCAAAATAGCATTAACATACTCCAAATAAATGACGAATACGGTATATATGCAGGTCTGTAAGCCTACAGAATATTCAATGACAACTCTAGTAACACTTATGACACTGAATAAGTAATTTTTGCAACAGAAAGTAAAATTGAAGCTGTCTCCAGAGACTTAAAAAACATACTGAATACCATTCACAGCATATTAATAAAATATATTTATTTTACAGTAATTAATAATTTCCAAATTCGAACTTACCAGAAATAGTCGCAAACAGCAATAAAAACAGCATCATTCTCCACCACTCCATGTTGATTGAAATGTTCGTAAAATATTTCAGTTTGAATGGCATTTTTACTAAAGAACGAAAGAACCTGCAAACAGGTAGAGTCCGGTGATTTTATTTTCCACGACAGTTATTCACTAAATATTCGACCGCATATAGATTCTGACTATTAATTTATCTGCTAAATTCTGTGAAAATATGCTGCAACGATTTAGCCACATTGAATATTTCCGTTCACTTTATATCTTTGGGTTATGTAAACTTCCAAGATAAACCCGTTATTAGACACTTTTCGTTTTAGTTATACATCCATACATACAATACATTCATGTATGCTGTTAACCTATAGCCATGCACTGATTCTAGTTGATTCTTCCATTTCAAAACCGATGCTAATGATGTGATTCCATCTGAAAGAAGGAAGAAAAAAAAATTCTAATTAGGCGAGTGTTACATGCGCACAATACTAGAGTACTGTAATCTAAAAATTAGAGAAGTAATTTCTTAAATCATAGATACATTTTGATTCTATGATTGGTAGATGCGTGTTATTCATTGCTGTGATATCGTGCCGTCATGGCATATGTGTAATTTGTTAATTTATGCGAACATGTTAAGGTATACAAATTATGAATTATCGAAAAGGTGAAAGAACTAGGAACAATTTATGAAATAAAACGAAGAAATTTTTCCTCGAATGTGTAATTAGTAGGTACACAAATTTCTAAATTAACTATTCTGGCAGTTCGCACGTAAATAAATATGTATATAGTACTAAAGTTAGATGCGATATGTATTTGCTCTGTCGCGACAATGTACAGATGTAAAGCCAGCATCATAATTTATGTAAAATTATCAATTTCATTTTTCATATATGTATAGTACAGCTGGTGTCCATATGAGTATATATGTACATATATCGAACTAATTACAGATGTCTGGCCGGTACGCTTAGTTATATTATTTTAGTTCTTACATGCTTTTGAGTACTTTTGATAGAATTTTAACCTAATCGATGTTTGGTGAATTTGAAACTCTGCATACTTACGAATGCCTGATAACTATACAATATTCAATCAAATTTGAGTTGACCTTACCCCGTCCCTTTAGCATTACCCAACATTTGACAACGGCCCCCAGATTTTTACACTGTCAGAAAAGCCTAACTGAAATAACTGCCCTTCGCTTTTACCATATTATGGTTGTCCATTTAAGTTTCCATAACTGCGATCGTATTCGGATGCTAGCTGGATGTATACATAGACTAATGTCGAAGTCGATTCTCACTACTTTTGGGCGAGGGGGGAGGGACGTCTTGCCAATTATGAAAATCTCGATTGCGCCGCTCAAAAAGGCGGACGTAGGAAATCAATCCCAATATCATGAACTGCAGAGACTCTGCCAGCGATGATTCGTCTGAAATTTGTAATATGTTTGCGTCTTCTTTTTGACAATGCCTTTGCCTCGTCAAATTTTTAACCTCAAAATAGCAATTTCAGTCATATGAACGACTCGCATAACGTTTCATTCACTATCCCTTCAATTACACAAGAGAATATACTCGTTCATATTAACGGGCTTCCAAATTACTTCACAACGGGTCCGGATGGTTACCCTCCAACCTTTTTTAAGTCTTACTGCCTTGCCCTGGTAGCTCCGTTGAGACTTATTTTCCAAAAATCGTTCGATAGTGGTTGTTTCCTCAGCTATGGAAAAATTACTTTATCATACCTATCCACAAAAAAATGTAGTAAAAATGAAATTTTTAACTATAGGCCTATTGCAAAATTATCTTGCATTCCCAAATTATTCGAATCTATCATTTATTCTCAACTATCAACCTCTTTTAAGACTTCACTATCTTCAAACCAACATGGATTTATTCCGGACAGGTCTACAACCACTAACTTGTTGGAATTTGTCTCGATGCCATTGGCGGATTTGCAAAAAGATTATATTTATACAGACTTAAGTAAATCGTTCGACAAGCTATCTCACTCCGTGATACTCTTTAAAATAGAAAAGTATGGGTTTCTTCTGACATTTCTTAAATGGACGGAGTCTTATTTAGATGGCAGGACATATCAAATCTTATTTCGACATTTCATCTCAAGAGTCCTGAAGACTTCGTCTGGCGTACCTCAAGGGAGTCATTTAAGACCATTGTTCTTTAATCTATCTATTGACGATATTGTCTCTATTGTGAGGCACTGTAAAGTCTTGATTTATGCTGACGACATTACACTTTTCGCCCGAATTAAATCTTTTAACCATTGTGAGCAGGTATAGAATACCTTCACGGATTTTACGATTGGTATATATATAGTATATAAAGCAATAACTTGATACTCAATATAGACAAATGTAATGTAATGACTTTCCGCAGGAATTATAAACCCCACTTTTTACGATTATGTGCTCTCGAATTCCTTGATTCACCGTGTGGGTGCTGTTTGTGACTTGGGTATCAAATACGACCATAGATTGAATTTTATCTCCCACATAAACTACATGGTATCAAAGAGTAGTTCTACGCTGGACTCTATAAAACGTTGGTCCTAAAAGTTCTCGAATCCTACCATAACATTGCGTTTCTACGTTTACTTCTTGAATACACTAGCCAATTCTGGTCTGCATTTTACGTTACACACATCGACCATATCGAGTCTGCTCAACAGAACTTCCTACGATTTTCTCTCAGGCACCTACCCTGGAATAATTCATTAATTCTTCCACCCTATGAAGATAGCTTGAAACTTTTAAATATGCACTCGCTTGAAAAACGTCGCATGGTTGCCGATGTAACTTTTGTGCATCAGCTCTTAAACGCGAATATTGCTCCTCCGTTGTTGCTTAACAAATCTCTTTTCGTCATAGTAGGCACAATTTGAGAAGGCTACCTCTTTGCATGTTATGGCAGAAACACATCCAGGCCTCGAGCTTTCCTCGAGGTGTTGTCAAAATTTCCAACAAGGGTTTTTAAATGATGCAACACAAAACCAAGCCAGCAGCTAGCCTCAAGGCCTAGCGGCAAAGCTCGCTTTGCTCAATATTCGAAATTTTTCTCTCTCAGGTCTACTTCTGTCAACAGATGTACTAACAAAATTAAAATGACAGCACCGAGCCACAGAATATTCTACAGAGCCCGGTGGTATCATTTTGTTTTCATTTCTCTGAGTCAAGCCTTAAGGCGAGTTGCGTGGAAGCCTGAGAGAGGCCAGGCCTGAGGCTTGCTTGGATGTGTTTCTGCCTTTAACTCCTCAAGGTCTGACTTCAGCACGTACAAACCTATTAATCGCACGTGCATTACTGTTAATAATGTGGCTGTGCATTTTCTTGCTAAACATGTTTTAAAAAAACGTCTATATAGTGTTTACTACTTTTGTTCTATTTAACTTTTTTACATTTTTTTGTTCTATATTGCATGCAATTTTATCCGGAGTTCGGTTTATGTTTATTGTAACATACTAATACTAACACCGACTAAATGATGAAAAGCATGTATTGTTGACCATTTATATATTAAACGTGTTACTACAGCGAGCTTGTGTTAAGCTGTTTCTGATAGTCAATTATTTTAGCCGAAGATTATCGTAATCCTTTCAACCCTAACGCCTTTGAATCATTATATTTATATATAGACCAGATGAGCTCATTGGCTGTTCTCAGTGGCGTAGCTATCGTAGGGCCGGATAGTGCAGTGCACCAGGGCCTCGAAGCTCAGAGGGCCCCCTAAGCCTTGAAAAAAGAAGTGTAGCGAACTCCCGAAGCAAGAAATCTGCAAGCCAGCTCACAATTCTTTCTTAGAAATTTGTTCAATTTGGTGGCCGATTGAAATTAATTTCAGATACAATGGGCGTGTTCACTGCCACTTCGGTAGCATAGTCGTTGTCGTAGTGTAGTTCTGTTAAACCGACTACGATCGACTCCTCCTGAGCGTAGTCGAATGTAGTCGACTATTTGGTACATTCAATGTGTGGAGTGAACGATAGTCGTAGTCAAACGTAGTCGTTTACTATCAAAATTGGCGGAGTGAACGCTCGGTACTGACTCGTAGTCGACAAAAAGTCACTATTTCGGTGGCAGTGAACGCGCCCAATGTGTGCCGTTGTCGGCCTTCAAAAGTGTGTAAAATTCTAAGAAAAAATTTCTAGTAAATTTCTAAGAAAAAATTGTGTTGTATGCTTTTTAGTTGGACTTGCTGTAATTTTTACTAAACATTGACAAGCAATGTTAGAAAATGTCAGTAAGTATTCTGAGTTTCTAAAATTGCGATATTTAAAATTGAAAATTATGTATAGAAAAAAGGAAAGTAGCGGTGCTTCGAAGCGGAAATAACGACAGGAAAGAGAAGAAAGTAATAAAAAAAAAATTGCCCAAGCTAGACAGCTTTCTTACGAAACCTCTTTTAGCTACAGTTAATTCAGTGGCAGAAATATCTGTCAAAAGTGACAAGTGTGAGGAGTGGTTATCCAGTGATAGCGTAGTCACCACTATATCAGTTAATAAAGCGGCTCAAGAAGATCAGGATCCTATAACTCTCACCAATGCTACTGCTGCAAATGACTACGTCGACGCTTCCACCTACAGTAGAAGAATCATTCATTTCTACATTTTTCAAAGTTCTTGAAATTTCAAATGACTTGGGAAAGTTCATAAACAAGAAATTGAACAACAACGAAAAACGGCTGATTCTTGACATGGGACCATTGAAACCTCCAGGACCTTTTCCGAAAGACCCACACCCAGACCACAGGGCCTTTTCAGAAGCGTATTATTTTTCTACGTCATAATACGGACCAATTGATCGTTTTTGGATATGCTACTCAAAAATATTGGATGCAAGACTTGTTTAACTTCTTTAGAAACAGCATTAAGTTACCTTGAAAAAATTCAATCGGACAAGATGGTCCAACAGGGTTAATACAATAACTGTAGTCAAACTTCGTTTTTTTTGCGATATTATCAAAGCATTGTCCGAAATAACGCTGAAGAGTTCCAGTAAAGACGAACGTAGTGAAGCAGAAATTATAAAATCAAAAATGCTCAATTCTGAGTTTGTATTTTTTTATGAGTTCATGCACGGTGTATTAAACAAGATCAATTATAGTTAAAAAATCTTGCAAAATGTGATATCGTTTTGGTCAGGGCGAGTAAGACTTTGGACGAAACAATTTAGAAATTAAAAAAGTACAGAAATGAGAGAGAAATGAGTGCAGTTTTTAATTCCAAAAAATTTGCTCAGCATGGATGAAACGATATGAAATATTCCGATATAATAGGATCCAATTTTTCACTTCAATTTCTTAATGTGTATCATCTGGTCTTTCTTGAATTGACGGAGACTTGGTCCATTCGCCAATTTTGTAAAGAAATTATGATGAAATTTGGCGTGCTTCAGTGTGACCTTACGCAATGTACTATTTCACACAATTCACACAATTCCTGTTACTTCTGCGGCAGCAGAAAGATCTTTCAGAAAACTGAATATTATAAAAAATTATTTGAGAAACAGTATGGGGCATGATCGCCTACGACATTAATCATTAATTGTGATAGAAAACAAGGCGGCATCAAACTTGGATTTGAGTGAAGTTATAGACGAAGTTTTGTGAATTTCAATAAT
The DNA here is from genome assembly GCA_963924295.1 of Dioctria rufipes. Classification (NCBI taxonomy): domain Eukaryota; kingdom Metazoa; phylum Arthropoda; class Insecta; order Diptera; family Asilidae; genus Dioctria; species Dioctria rufipes. Next base: position 335,147,912 of record OZ002740.1, on the reverse strand, counting down.
AACTTTGTTAACAATCTTTCTTTTTCCGTCTATTGTACTGATCTGTATAATAAATATTTTATATTGTCATCTGCATTGTTGTTTATTTTTTGTCATTTTCTTTTATTAAACATATTATAAAGACGGTGTATGGATTTATTCTACTGGGGGTAAGTGCACTGTTCTTTTCTTCTCCCTAGCTACAAGTTTGAGAGCTATTATAAGTTTAAGCTACGTGCAAACAGGGGGTGGGCCCCCCAGAGGGGGCCCGATTTTTTCTCTATGCACCAAGGCCCTTGTCCACCTAGCTACGCCACTGGGTGTTCTACGAGGATACATACTTGATCAGTGCTATCGTTTGTACTCCGATCGGAGTATTTGTATTCCGAAAACTAATAGCGTACTCCGGTACTACTCCTTTTATAAAAGTACTCCGCTTTTCATTTCTTCATACTTAAAACTCCTATATGTAACAAAATTTATTAACGAGTCGGTTGAAAAGTTGGTTTAGTATTACATTGTACCTACTAGATGAAATATACCAAACAGCAGTTAAGAGATAACACATCTATGTTTTATAATTTTTTTCAGCGTTGGTATTCAGCGCACTAAAGTGTAATCTGATTTGTTTTAGCCTATTACACCTATCTAGTCATGTCATTATGATTCGTTCGTTAAACGCTGTGATTAATGTTTATGAAGTGAATAATGAACGCTCTCTACTTGAAGAACTCCAGAAAATTCTATTCTAGCCCAGAAAACGTTTCTTTTTTTTAATCTCTCTTTGCCTTTTCCTATGTCTTTCCTATTTTCTTTATTTTCCTTCTCACAAAAGTTAAGTCCAATTAACAGTAAATTTTTCATGGAAAGTTGGGTTTTTGTTTATAATTCGGCGAAGGTATTTAGTGATTTAATTTAATTATATCATTTGTTTACTTTAATTCAAGTATTGTAAAAACGTTGATTTTTTGTAATAAAACAATAATAAAATTTGTGAACTGTGACACAAAGGAAAAAACTTGAGAATAGTTACCAATTTTCAAAATACGAAATTCAAGGAACTTACAGCTTACATCATCACTGTGGAAAATTTTAGGAACGACGATTAAGATTGTCTTCTTTTGTGGAAAAACTAAGGAAATATTTCGTTAGTAAAGCTGATTATTTTATTTTATTTAATATAAAAACAGTTTAGTTTGTATGATCTGATTGAGATAGGATTTTTGAATTCTTGTGGACAATTCCACAGAAACAGTGGTATTTGATTAAAGAGCAGAAATTTTGCAAAATACGAAATTCAAGGAACTTACAGCTGACTCCATATTTTTTTTTAATTAATGCTGGATGTTGTTAGTAAGAGGTTAAATTTTCAAGTTGGGATCTCAATGGGTTTCGAGGCGAGATCATTCTTTTTTTTTTAGTGGACTGTTAATGGGTTACATTTGAGAAGACAAAAAATATTTCTATGCGAAATTTTTTAGGAAAATCTCCGATCTTGGTAGAATTAAAATATAAAAGAGTTGTTTAGGACATCTTTTATTAATATTCTTTTAAAAATTATGCTCTCCCAACGTTTCGACTCTCAGTTTTTGAGTCCTCTTCATGGGGCTGTAGAACAATATAAACATATGTAGACCACTTTTTGAGAATATAAACAAAATTACCTTAAGGTTATAATAAATTAGATTACAAAATAACAGATGATTTAAAACAACAAAACATGTGAAGTTACATTAAAAAATAAAATGTTTACAGGACAAAACTTAACTATGTGTAAAAAAATTTTTTAACAAATAACTGGCTAGATAGTGACATTACGTGCTTAAGCTATTGACTAGAGTAGGAGATGATCTTGTTTCGTGGGTGCATTCATCGATGTCGGTGTTTAGTTGGTGATTACTGTGCATGTGTGTCGTTATGATGTTATGACCAATGAGTATATGATCCCAATACATACACACTCATGGAAACTGACCCCACACCTCTACTGCAAAGAAAAAAACAACAGACTAGTTCAAAAATTATTTGACCAAAAATACATCAACAAGTTCCAAAAAACTGTTTACGCACGGACACAGCCACAAGTCCTAGATTTTACGGGCTTCCTAAAATACACAAAACAGATATACCAGTGAGGCCAGTTACTTCCATGATAAATAACCCCGGCTACGCTCTATCCAAATACATGACAAAAATCTTACAACTTATACACACGGATCACACCATCAATATAAAAAACGCCCACTCGTTAAAAGCTTATCTCGAAAACATTCAATTAAACGACAATGACATCCTCGTCTCATTAGATGTGCAGTCTCTATACACAAATGTTGACGCACAGATGCCTCTACAAATTATTGAAAATAAATGGCACCTCATCGAAAACCATACACCGATTAATAAGAATCTGTTCAAAGATATCATTGATTTCTGTGTCGTAGACTGCAACTATTTCTCTTACGACAATAAGACATACAAACAGAAATTCGGTTTGGCCATGGGAAACCCTTTGTCTGGAATTCTCGCAGATTTCACACTTGACCACATAATTGACGAAGCGTTAAAACATACCACACACAAACCTTCCTTCATTAAAAAATACGTGGATGATATCATCTGTGCAATATCACGAGAACATATTAATGACTTATTATATGCCTTTAACAGCATTAACGCCAAACTCCAATTTACGCTCGAGGCGGAAAATAACAACACCTTACCATTTCTCGATATGCTCCTCATTCGGACTGAAGATCAAAATATTATCACCGACTGGTACTGCAAACCTTGCAGTTCCAATCGCATGATTAATTACCATTCTAATCATCCAACATCAATGAAAACCAACACTGCTAAGGTTTTTGCATATAGAGTTATAAGTTTAAGCAACAAAAGATTCCATCCAAAAAACAAACACATAATTAAAACAATCCTCTTTAAAAATAACTACCCATCGCATGTAGTAAACAGGGTTATAAAGAGCGCAATAAGAAAAAATAAATCTATGGCTTCCACCAGCAACAATACACAAACAACCAATGTAGATCTTGAAAATACCCATAATAAAATATTCAACTCAATTCCTTACATATATCCAATAGCCTATGAAATAAGACGACACGTTCATAAAGCAGACAACAAATTAAATATAACATTCAAACCCATCCACAGACTCAACAACATTTACACCAGAACAAAAGATAAAATAAAATCTCCTGAAAAAAGCAAAGTTGTTTACAAAGTTAATTGTGACAACTGTCCAGCAGCATATATTGGCCAAACATCTAAAAAATTAAAAACCCGCCTATCGCAACATACAAAATATATAGAGAAAAAGACCCCGCACTCAGCATTGGCAACGCATTCCCTTGAAACAGGTCATGTTTTTAAGTTTGATGATGCCACGATCATTGCCAATGAAAATAACAGAATGAGAAGAGAAATTAAGGAAGCCTGCCACATTATATATATATATATATATATATATATTTATTATCCTTAATTTTTTCTTCTAAAAGGCATATCTTTTTTATAAATTTTCCTCAAGGATTGTACTTTGATCTTTAAAATAACCTAAAGGTCATGTCTCTGTGATAATCAGAACCAAAGTTATGATTTTTTTAATTTAACTCAGCAGACCAAAAATCTGCGAATATTAAGGATTTGAAAGTCCTTTAATTCAACCAGCATGCGGCGCAGCACAAAAATAAAAAATAGTTGTATCTCATACTTAACTTTCAGCAAAAGAAAAACGAGGTTGATGATGGTCGGGTTAGGAAAGTGCGAATTTTTATCTATATCCTGTAGAATGACCCTAATTGGTATCAAAGTTCTTTCAGATATATAGTTTACTAACTATTCCATATTTACCAAGAAAAATAGAGCTTCATACAGAACTGTGAAGTGCAGAGTAAAAATCTAATGTGATCAAAATCACTTTCGCTAATGGAGAAGTAAATGTCAAAGCATCCAAAATGTGTTTCCATAGGTAAAGTACTATAGTCAATTCTTGGCAATATTGCAGACACAGTATTAAAGTTTCTAAATGTAGTGATTGTGGGGCAAGCAATATGAATATGACAAATGTATCCGAAGATCAAAGACAATCTAGAACAATTCCTGGAAATTCAAACAAACATAAATAATATAGAAAACATAATTTCTAGTATAACGACAGATTTAGAGCACGACGAAATTCTATGGAATCTGTTTTGTCGCCAACAAAAGGCAATACTTATAATAAACAAACTAAGCGTGTTCAAAAATGTTGCTCTGTATGCACGCAGCTTTATAAATAAGAGAGGCGGTTTTGTAAAATATGCTTTAAAGTTATTGCAAATAAGTAAAAAAAAAACTCGAATTAATCTAAGACCCATTCTTACGGTGAAATGCAGAAAAACTAAAGTGACTGAAGTTGTCAATACAATTTTGCATAATGACTCTATTAAAATCCTTACAAATATTTTGAAAATTCAAAAGTTTTCAATAATTAAACTAATGATCGAATTTATGTATTTGCTTTATGCAGGTATGCTTTTCTCAAAAATAGCTTTTCATAACAGAACCTTTTTACTTCATGCAAGTATGATCTGAATCAAAGCTACATATTAATTAATGAATCTTTTAAATAAACAGCTGTCAACTAAACTTAAGAAATTCTTACTGCTTGAAAAATAAAATAATAAAAACCAGTTGTTTCTATATAAAAAAATATAAATAATGTAATAATAGGAGACATAAAAAGATTTATTTAAAAATATAAATATGAATCATTTTAATGAAAATGAGTTTTATTCACATTAATATGATTTCTGGACATCCCATTCTAATTAATGTGAATTCATTAAATTTCGTTAGTCATGTACTCCGTTTTTTCCAAAAGTACTCCGCTTTGGCAGCAAATTGTACTACTCTTGAAATTTTCCAAACGACAGCACTGTACTTGATCCATACACATTTAATCAGAAGAAATCTAAAACACGCTAAATTAAGGAAATATTGCTGCATAATACTAAGGCTACCGGTGATGTTAACAATGTATGACAATTCCAAATTTGTTTACCCACTCCTGTTGGCATGGCAATGCTTTTCAGTCATAAAACTTAAAAATTTATTAAATTTGGTCAGTCTTCTTATCTTTGCTTTCGTACTGAGAAGGACGACGTATGTTCTGTTTTTAATTTTTAATTTTAATTAATAAAATCGTCGCCTGAATATTGGTTTGCCCTATCTGCCAAATTTGCTATTTTCTTTAGATTCTTAATGAAGTTGAATTAAATGCTTTAATCAGCCCCTAGATGTAATCATAACGTACAGAAATAATGCTAATAGAGCATAATGGGTTGGACACCCACGCATAATATTAAAAGTTATTTGGATTTTTGCTTGTTCGTCCGTCCTCACGATAATTCGGGAGCGCGTGTACTTGGAGAGCTGAAATTTTGCTCATAGGCTTTCAAATAAAAAATAAAATTTGATTTGACAATGGGATAAATCGGGCAACTCCTTCGTGGGGTTGCCATACAAAAATTTCGCTTTTCACAATATATTTGGACACTGGCTGAGTATGTGTCAACATAGAGAGCTGATATTTTGTACGGCGTTTTCATAGAAATAGTAAATATAATTCCAAAAATGGGCTAAATGTATGTGGCAACCTTTTCTTGGAGTTTCAATATAAAAATTGATGTTTTTTTACGTATACTATGAAAACGAGTCCTAGACATTTTTTTGCCCTGAAAAGTTCTGCAGGATATAATAGGATTGGTAATAATCATTTTTACTGTCCGACGAACCGTTCTAGATATATATCGGAAAAAAAACTTCAACAGTCAAACTTGCACCGAGAGGTGACCATATGAAATTACATGGGATTCATCTAGGGCATAAATTTCCAACCTTTTTCGGGTGGCAACCCCTTTTTATAGAAGAATTTTTAGTGGGGTAATTAAAAAACAATAACGAAATAAGTTTTTTAGTATAATTTCATTTTAAATTATGTTTAATAATTAATTTAATGCAATGGTTGAAATTGCATGTTATAAATCAGCCTCTAAACTCGTGGGTAAGTTTTTGTTAACGCCAACCTCATGTCATTTTCAACATTTAATTTATTTATTTATTTTGTTTTTAAACGAATAAGAGTTGAAAATTCACTCTCGCAGAGATATGTAGACACAAATGGAACTGAAAATAGAAAGGCAAGCATCGTCACATTTGGGTACGAATGATACATACCACCCCAGAATTGTGTGAGCAATATTTCATTAAATAAGTTACTTGCCGAGGAATCATTCCGACCATTACAGAAATCCAAGAATTTATTTTGCAATTCATCGGGAATGCTGGTTACATCAAGGGAAACAGAGAATGTAGTTTGTATCAATGTAGTTTCTTCTTCTTTCAGGTCAGGGAAGAAACGCTGAAGTTCGTTTTCAAGGGATGCGAGATGCCCAGTAATTTCCTCCTTCAAATTGTCATCTATTTCACATTCAGAGTCATCCACCACCGTGCAGAGTTTCTCATATATGGCAATATTCCCAAGATTTATATTTCTTCGCCAGTTTTGCAGCTTGGAAAAAAATGCCACGAGATTATCATGAAATTCGATAGTATTCGTTTCCTTTCCCTGAAGTTTCATGTTAAGCCTATTTTTCTATTCTAATATATCTGCTAGGTTTGCTACTCTTTTCAATCAAGCTTTGTCGTTAAAATGTATAAAAAGGTCATGTTTCCCATGCACTTACAGAAACGACTTGATGTCATCTTTCACTTCAAAGACACGATTCACAAAATTTCATTTAGATAACCAGCGTAGAAAAGGAGAACCTCGTGATCTGAGTCCATGTCTTTGCAAGGTTCTTTAAACAAATAGGTGTTAAGAGCTCCAGATTTGATGTAATTTACGATGTTTATCAGCGAATCAAGTACCTCTTGCAGAGAAGTTGGAGCATACCGGTGAGTCATAAAGTGGATTCCCCTTGTTTGGGAAGCAAACCTGATTTTGACCCAAACATAAATGGTGCACCATCCGTGCAAACCCCACAGACGTTTTTTCACTTTAATCCTCCAGTTTCGAAAAACGTATTTATCTTCTCCATAATATCTTCATATTTTATAGTAGTTTCAAGTCCACTATAAAATAGGAAATCTTCTTTGATAATATTTGAATGAATATATTTCACGAAGATAAGCAACTGAGCACACGAACTTTCGTCTGTTGATTCATCAAGTTGAAAAAAATACAATGGTGAGACCTTGATTGTATTCAAAATCTGCTCTTTAACGTCTACGGACATCTCTGATATTGCATTATAGTCAATATCCTTTTTAGTCAACTGTGTAAGTTGGCAACCCACAGAAAAACCATTCCGACCCCATTCGGGATCGCGAACCATAGGTTAGGAACGCGTGATTTAGGTTATCCTAAGAATTAGTCATAGACCAATTCTAAGTTTTTCTAAGTTAAAAATGTTTGGAGATAAATAAAGTCATGTTTCCCCATGATATATGCATATATGTTTGCCACAAAAGCTCTCAATTTTAACTGCATTTTTCTCAAAACTACACTTCTGCATATGTGGTAAAGCAATATTCAGGCGACGAAATGCTGTTGTTTCTATATTTCTTTCAGAAAAAAATCAAAAGCAATGTGCTTCTAAAAGTGTCTTTTTAAAAGAATTTCAAAAGCCTTTTTTGTAAGCAAACGTAAAATCAAAGAACATCATATACTTAATATATGTATATAAGTTATAATATGTTCTTTGGTAAAGTGCTTACGACTGCGAGCATGTAATTTTTAAAAAATAATGGAACTCATCCTAATGATTCGTAAGTGCTCTTATTTTTACTGAATAAGAACACCGTTTTACTGAATAACTTATATAAATACAAGAAAAAGATGGAAGTAGTATAATAACGGTCTACAGAATACAAATTCTATGCACTAAATTCGACCAGCACCAAAGTTGGTGTCAAAGTTTTCATAATAATTTCTATTATCATCTAAAATTTAAATTTTTGAATCAAAAAACTGTTTTTATTTTCTGAAACTTTATATTATATTAAAGAAATGATATGTGCAAAAACTACAGCATCAAGTATTCAAAATGTGAAGTATTTTATATTCCCGAAAGGAAGAGCACATTTAAGGGGTTAAACCACTGTAATAACCTTAAATATACCGTTTTTTAGACATTTTTTTTTATGTAAAGAAAGATAATAGAATAATGATATTCATGAAAGTTATTAAGCATATATTTAAGTATACAAGAAAAAAATTATTAAAAAAAAATATTAGTAAATGGTGACACCAGAGCCATTCTCGCAAGGCTTGTCGAATTTAAAGCACTCTGCGGCACGCAGTGTAGCTGGTGCAATTTTGAATTTGGAGAAAAAAGAAAAAAATCACTTAGTCTACATGCTCATAGCTAGTGAAGTACGTAGGGGGTTTTCATTCATTTTTGTATGATTGGCTGGTATTTAAATGAAATCGTTCAATTTTCGACACAAAAAGCAGTAATCATTTGTTAATAAATAATGTCTAAAAGGACGTATCGAAAATCCCGTAAGTATTTCACTTCAAAATGTTATTTTAAACATATCGTTAAAAATTCAAATGAAGAGAATGAAAATTGTTGGTATTATGCTGCGTGCCGTTTTAAAAAATCATGTTTCGAGAAAAACACGTTTAAAGTTTTCAAAAAAGTTATTGACATGAAAAATTCGACGTTTAATTTTACATGTACTGACGCTAAACTAACGTACTATGCTTGGAAATGATTTTAACTGAACATAAACACTTCCTAACGAGTGTCAAAGAAAGTACCTTCCCAGTAGGGTTTATTTGACGCAGGTAGTCATTTCGGAACAGACCGACGGGCTCAGGGAGGAGCCTAAAATTTCAATGAAGAAAATTCCTTTCAGGTATAAAGCTTTATGCCTCATATTCTATTCAACGCATCTTTTAAGCCAATAAAAAAAAATTGATTTTCTGAAAAATTTGCAGTGGTGTTACCCCTTAAGGCAATATCAACAACAGGAATCCTCAAATTTAAATTTGTTTGTTTATTATACTTCTTTGTACTTACTACAAAATATAAACAAACAAAAAACTTTTCACCAAAATTTTCAAAATTTTATTATATGTATATAATTTTTAGAAACATGTGAAAATTATAATTTACATTAAATTATATATAATACGCACCTATCGTGGGGTGTGGGGCGACCCCCCCCCCCCAGCTTTTTTATTCGCACCACATTCACAGATAATTACTTACTACCTTTCATGAAATTTTCAAGAAACTAAGAATTTATTATAACCAAATGCATGATTGGTGAGGCTTTCATAATTTTTTTATAATGGTTGTTGGAAAAATATATGGCCGGAGTTAATTGAAAGTGCAAATTTGATCGAGGCAACAGAAAAAACAATGGATGCAGTAGTGGAAGTTGGTAAATCTCTAGGAGGGGAAGGGTTTGACGATATGACTTCACAAGATATCCAAAATATGGTGGAAGAAGAAATTGATGAATGGTAGCAATGATATCTGAAATCTATTGATAACTCAGAGGATGATAGCATAGATGAAGACGCAGAAATTAAAAAGCTTACTCTACAAAGCATAAAGAAAGGCCTAGGCTTAGCCGAACAGTTAGGGTAATATTTCTGAAATGATATTCGTTCAAATGAAAGGAGCCAAAAGTTTAAAAAATAACTTCATAACCCATATACGGAAATTTATAAAGATCTTTTAACTAAAATCAATCAATCTGAAATAATAGATTTTTTGCAAAAAGTAGAGCATGGATCTGGAGATAATGCAGACAAATGCTCAAAGGATGAGGACACCTTGCAAAAAAGCACTCTCCGTTAATTGTGATTCGTGAAGAAAACATTGTTTAATTCATATTAATATAAGAGTATATTACATCTTAAGAAAATTTTAATAAAGATTTTTATCTTAATTATGAAAATATAATAGAATGCTTTTTAGTTTTTGGAACCTAACCCCGCTTTCTGTACTAGTTCTTTGTTTTGCACAACATGGATTTGAATAACACAGCAATTTTCTGGAACGTAACTCCCGTGTTATACGGGGGTTACCTGTATTTTTAATCTATCAAGTCAAACATATGATTACGGGTCGCTACGATAGCGACATAGTATCGGATCGGTACGACATTTATCCCGTCGATGTCGTATCGCATGGAACTTCTCACTGTCCTACATGCTATGGACTAAATCAGCAGACACTTCGGTAATTTCACGACAAAATTCACTTCTTAACTCTGTAAATGCCGCTCCTCCACTGACAAGGCATGTCGCAGTGCTGCAAAAACATGTTGCATCCCTACCGCGCACTGCAGATCCGTGTATGGGTATCGATTAAAATACACGGTGGCGTGACGACAGTGGCTCGGTATGCTGCACGCACTGGCGTAACTAACACCTCCGCAGGCCCCTCCAAGCGGGGGGCTAACAGTTTCTACTAGGGGCCCACGAACAGCTACAAAATAAATATTTTCATATAAACTTTCTGAATAAAAATTATATTAGCTCTGTTATGATTTCATTAGCTGTGTTCTTTTGAGTACCTTGTTCTAGAACCCCCATATACTGGAGAGAACTAATTGTTCTGTCGATTGAAGCGAACTATATGTGCTGTTCGCTTCACTTATACATCTTCTATGAAAATGTATGAGACGTTCTTTTGTGTATATTTTGTTCTGCTCTGTTCTGTGGACACAAAAGAACACAGCTATTATTTCAGTTCCACCTAAAGATGTTCATACCATCATAGGCTTTGAGAAGCTGCAAATATGCCGGCTAGACAGTAGTGATGATACAATAATAAAACAGTGATGAATTCTTCTATTTATTTTTTGTATTTAAACGAAGAAAAAAGGTTCGCCTGAAACTGAAACACTGAAAATTATTTACTGGGAAATATTTGGCTGACTTCCTTAGGCTAGGCGTACACGCTGCTAGCATACATCAGAGTTCGTAGATGAGAGAAGAGTATTACTTTAACTTTAGAATATTAGATAAGTCAGCAACATTGAATAAATAACTAATAAGGAAGCGGAAGTGTACGTGTTTAAGCAATTAAATGACAGTATGACCTGTGGAGAGGGGGGGGGCGGGGGGGGAGAACTGACAAGAGGGCCTACAGCCTATTTTGCGTCAGTTCAACATTTGTATTTGCTGCCTAAATTATGTCAGTCATACAAAGGTTAAAGTTACTGTCCCAAGCAACCTCGATTTCAGTCCCTCACCTCCTCTTGACATAACAGCCAGTTTACTTGCACCAGTACGAAAACGAGTTCCACTCACTTCAAGTTTTTAGCGAAATGGAACCTGGGAAATAATCAAATTGAGTACATTTTCTGCAACTGGTACATTTTTTGATTTAAGTAGTCTTTAATAATATCAGCTGGTGTGGAGCTTGTAAAATCTCAACACATTTGTGTTTGCGCTTTTATAAAAAGGAGTGCTTTTTATTTTTCAGTAAGAAATTTCGTAAATTTTAAAGATAATTACGTAACCTAAAATATTATTCCTTGGCAATCAATATGCCAGGAACGTACTCGCACCTTCTTTTTTCTTAGAATTTTTCCTCAGAAATTGCCCTTAATTACATTGCTGCAGAATTAATGACGTTTTCAATATGTAATTTTTCACTTGAAACCATTTTCTCTCAAAAATAAATATCTTCACATTTCACAAGTCCATGCCAGATGATATTATAAATGACTACACACATCAAAACGTGTACCAATTGTAGAAAATACACTCAATTTGACTATTTCTCAGGTTCCACTTCGCTAGAAAGTTGAAGTGAGTGGAACTCGTTTTCGTACTGGCGCAAGTAAACTGGCTGTTATGTCAAGAGGAGGTGAGGGACTGAAATCGAGCTTACTTGGGACAGTAACTTCGCTTGTGTAAACTATACTTTAATATCTTCACAGCAAAACGACTGTAAACAGAAGCACGTGCTGCTGAATTATCATAGAAATTGCTATAAAAAACATTGGCCGATTCTCTCAATTTTTCAGCAAAATCCGGTTTTCACAAAAGCGCGGGAACATTTTATGAGAGTAAAGCCCGGTATTGTGTTCATTTCGCGGATAAATTTTGTATGGAAATTTAGCGGTGAAATTTAGTTGCGAAATATTTAGCCAAATCGCTGAAGAAAGTGGTATTGTGCTTTATCAGCTAAAAGTTTGTTTAGTTTTGACAAGTAGATGGCAGTAATTTCCACAAACATATATTTAGCATAAGATTTATCCACTTAATAGCTTTTTTCCACGCTAAAATTTTGACGTTGGAAGTTGAAAGAAATTGTAATGCAAGAGTGTCATTGCATTTTTATTATTTTTTTCTGATAAAAGAATTCCGTCTTCATTTAGACAATTCTTTTGAAAAAAATTAAAATAGTAAGTATATAAAAATAATTTTCCTTACTATTTCGAGATTGGATAATTGCAAAAGCAATCTAAAAGAACACGAAATAATATCACAAATTCACGACAGCTGATTGTCAAAAGCAGCCACCTATAGTTCAAAACAATGAAGAATTTTAGCCGTAAAAAGGTCCCTGTTCGATTGCTGCTAAATATTTATCCGCTAAATGAACACAATAACGGGCTTAAATCGTGAAAACTCCACCCCTTCTCATTTATTTACGAAAATGAAACATTTGCCATTCTGTTTCGTTGCATGTAATTTGCGCTTTCACATTTTTTATCTTTATTCAAAAAAGTTTTAAAGAGAGTTTGATTTTTCTCGATTTTTTTTTCTTTCTTTCTTCCTTTTCTAGCCGTGTGCATTTTAAACGTAAAACACTCGGAAATCTCGCCTGCTTCCTAACTTGTCATTAGGTTAACTTTGCCCATGTCTTACCTACCCGTCAGGGTGTCAGGGGGGGGCTCTTAGGCAAACTTAACTTAATAACAAGTAAAAAAGCTAGAATTGGTCTAAGACCAATTCTTATGATACCTTATATGAATGCCCGCATGAAATTTCGTATTGTCACCCTTCTGTGCAAGTTTGATTTTTGAAGTGGTTTTTCGCATATAAAGGGTTTTCCAATAAGAAGTGTTATTTTAATTAGCCCGCTATTTCGGTAGATGTCACTTTTGGAGTTGTCATTTTTTGACATTTGCCAAGTAGAAACTACGCCATTAATAAAAATGGAACGATACACGATTCAACAACGCATTGAAATTATTAAAATTCACTATAAAAATGGTGAAAATGTGGCAGAGACGGTTCGTAAAACTCGAACATTTTTGGGTCGTCGTGAAGCACCTTGTCGGACCGCAATACAGAAATTGGTAGAAAAATTCGAGCTGTCGGGACAAGTTAGTGATGTGAAGAATAAAACCCGTGCACGTCGCTCAAGAACAGCCGAGAATATTGCTGCTGTAGCCGAAAGTGTTGAAGAAACCCAAGGTTTGTCCATTCCTCTTCGTTCTTTGGAATTAGGCATTCCACAACCGTCATTACACCGTATTTTGCATAAAGATTTGGGTCTTAAGGCTTATAAAGTTCAGTTAACACAAGAACTCAAGCCGGCCGATCATCAACAACGTCGAGTCTTTGCTGATTGGGTCCTTGAAATGCATGAAAATGATCCGGAATTCCATCGAAAACTCATCTTGAGTGATGAGGCCCATTTCCACCTCGATAGCTTCGTCAACAAGCAAATTTGTCGAATCTGGTGCTCGGAAAACCCAAGAGTTATTGTTGAAAAGCCTCTCTATCCTCAACGTGTGACTGTTTGGTGCGGTTTATGGTCCCGCGAGGTCATTGGACCTTACTTTTTCGAAAATGAGGCTGGAGCAACAGCTACGGTGAATGGATTGCGCTATCGACAGATGATTAATGATTTTTTATAGCCGGAATTGGATGGTATTGATCTGGACAACGTTTACTTTCAACAAGACGGCGCTACGTGCCATACAAGCAACGAAACCATTGATCTTTTACGGGAAAACTTTCCGGACCGTGTTATCTCTCGAAGAGGTGATCACAATTGGCCACCGAGATCTTGTGACTTAACACCTTGCGACTTCTTCCTTTGGGGCCACGTGAAAGAGAAGGTCTACGCCAACAGCCCAGCGTCGATTCAAGACCTCAAAGATGGAATTCGTGAGGCTATCGAGGAAATAGGGCAGCCACTTTGTGATTTGGTTATGGAAAATTTCATGAAAAGGATATGGTCCTGTAGGCGTGGTCGTGGTGGTATTTGGCTGATGTTATTTTCCGTTATTAACGGCATACCTTCCTCTTTATAATGAAATAAAGATCCGATCATTTATCTCAAAAAATGGCATTTTTCCTTGCATATCAAAATAACACCTCTTATTGGAAAGCCCTTTATTTCTAGAACGGTTTGTCGGACAGAAAAAATGATTATAACAATTTTTATAGGATTTTGTATTCTGAAGAAGTTTTTAGTACAATAAAAATGTCTTAGACTGATCGTTTTCACAGTATACGTAAAAAACCAAATTGTTTATATGGCAACACCAAGAAGGGGTTGCCCGATTTAGCCTATTTTTGAAATATTATTTTCTATTACTATGAAAACACCATGTGGCAAATTTCAGCTCTCTATATCAATGCGTCCTCAGGCAGTGTCCAAATATATAGTGGAAAACGAAATTTTTGTATGGCAACCCCACGAAGGAGTTGCCCGATTTGTCCCATTTTCGAATTTAATTTTACTTTTTTTTTAAGTCTGCGTACGGACGGACGGACGGACGGACGGACGGACATGAAAAAATCGAAATAACTTTTAATATTATGCGTGGGTGTCCAATCCATTTTGCTCTACCATCATTATTTCGAGGTGATACAAACGGAATGACAAACTTAGTATACCCTATAGATTTCATCTAGGGTATAATGAGAAGCGGCGAAGTTTTCACGTTTTACTCTCATAAAATGTTCCTGCGCTTTTGTGAAAACCCGTTTTCTGTGAAATCTTTTTAGAAATATCTAATGTTTTTTATATCATAACCAATGTTTGTTAGTATAATTTCTATGCAATTTGAGCAACACGCGTGCTTCTGTTTACATTCGTTTTGCTCTGAAGAGATTAAATGGGAGAAATTCATGGTAGATTTTCTGATATTTTCAGGAAAAATGAGAATTTCATTTAAGAGGAACTTTATATCCCCTTTCAGCACGTTTACCAAAGCGAAATTTATTTTTTCTTAAAAAAGTGAGGTAGTCTGACCTGATGTATATTATTATGAATAGTTTGAAAGGAGTTTGAAGGTATTCAAGAAGATTTTATCATTCGGGTAATTCTATGTTCTCTCGATTTTTGTGATTAACTTGTTAAAGTACATAGCCAAGTTCTTTTCCCCCATTCATGCAAAAGACGAAAGTATATGATATTACCTGCTTCGGTCTATAAATAGTGGCCCGTATTGCTCAATCCGACGAATTAATGATTCCCACCGCAAGTAAGATTCACTTCCCCTGCACGATCCGATTTTTCAATCCGTCGGCGGAGTTGACACATTCAAGTATTAGGATTCGGTACACTTGTTTTCAATAATCAAGGGAAACTTGATTTTTTGATTCGGAACGTTTTCAATAATCAGAAACTGGCAAATTCGCAAACGCAATTTTCCCGGCGGATTCAGCAACAGGGGTTAGTATCGATACGAATACGATAATAGTTGTCCCGTCGATGTCATACCGCATAGAGCTTTGTCATGGTTCTACATGCTATAGGCTAAATCACCAGACATTTTGTTGATTTCACAACAAAATTCTTTTCTCAATTCGGTAAATGCCGCTTCCCTACTGACAAGGCATGTCGCAACGCTCCAAACCGAAAACATGTTGCATCTCAACCGCGCAGTGCAGTGCCGTGTTTTTGTTTGGGTACTGATTAAAATACACGGTGGCGACAGTGGCTTGCCATGCTGGACGCTTACCGGGTCAATGTCGTACCGAAACGTCAGGGAGGGGCCTTGATCAAGATAGAACAACTCTTCAAATTTTGCAAAAACTCATATTTTATAAAGAAATGATATATTTCTTTATTAATTTGTCATTCTTATACCCTACTAGATATTGAAATAATAGGATTCCGTTTGTAACGCATAGAAATAATGCTCGTAGAACAGAATGGATTGGACACCCATGTATAAAATTAAAAGTTATTTTGAATTTTACATGTCCGTCTGTCTGTCTGTCTGTCCGTCCGTTTGTCCCCTCAATAACTAGAGAACGAGTTTCCTTAAATAAAATTTTGCACACTACCCCTTTAAAAAATTTGTAGATTTAAGTTCAAAAATGGGACAAATCGGGTAACTCTTTCTTACAGTTGGCATATAAAAATTTCGTTTTTCACTATATATTTGGACATTGCCTGAGAACGCGTCGATCTGAAATTTTGTACACGGAGTTTTCATAAAAATACATAGTAAATA
The DNA here is from genome assembly GCA_963924295.1 of Dioctria rufipes. Taxonomy (NCBI): domain Eukaryota; kingdom Metazoa; phylum Arthropoda; class Insecta; order Diptera; family Asilidae; genus Dioctria; species Dioctria rufipes. Next base: position 335,131,472 of record OZ002740.1, on the reverse strand, counting down.
CAATTTCTAAAATGGACTAAATGGAGCAGTTCGTTCATGGTGTTGCCATACGCCATTACGTATATGTATTGTGAAAACGATCAGTCTTAGACGTTTTTATTATACTTCTGTACTGTAGATAAATTCTTCAGAATATAAAATTCTATTAAATTGCTTATAATCATTTTTATTATTCGACGAACCCTTCTGGAAATAGATGCGAAAAACGACTTTAAAATCTCATATGAATTGGTTCTGACAGACCCATTCTAGCTTTTTTTTGTTCTTTAGTAGTGAAGTGCAGCCCATAGTCGCATGAATACTTTCGCGTGCGTTAAGATTTATAATATTCAAACTGGTACGCTAGTTGAGTTGTTAAAAACTCGTATATTGTCATTTCGTGACGTCAAAGCGCATCTTGCTGTTTGAGGAGTTGGAAAGTAGTAGGTTTAATGCTGATACTAACCTAGTGGAAGTGAATTGTGGATTTGAGACTATCTTCGACAATGGTTGAACAATTCTATCAGCTTCAAAATACCTAGCTATTATCGAATCACCCATTATGCTCAGATCATAAACACATTCAACTTAGGTGACTGTATTAAGCCTAGCCAGTGCATAAACCCGAGGAAATCTAATTGGGTTGTCTAAAAAATAGAACTATAAGTCTTCGCTGGAAGTATAGCCTTCTGCAGACGCCATAAGCACGGTTACATAAGGTACTTATGAGAACAATGTCAGGTGAGCTGGAGAGCTAGGAAACCATGGTTTTATTTCCAATTAATTTTCCTTGTACATTGATAGAAGAAGTAGTCGACAGCGATATAAATGGCGCGATTAACATTCCTGTTAGAAGAAGGAAAGCAGGCGCTTAGCTTCTTCTGTTTTAACGTGTAAGCAAAAAAACATATAACAGTTAAGTTATATGTTCTTTGGTATAATGCAATTAATATATTTCTTATAATTGCTATTGATTCGTGACTATAGCAATCTAGTTCTACCTTTAATTCTTGTTTCAAGATTGTATTTTCAAATAAGCACTTTTAGTTACACAGGTAACGTATATTGTGTCGAAATAGTTTGTTTTGCATACCACATATGAATCTAAAAACGTTTGGCTCCATTTACTAAGATTCGAGCCCAGGACTTCTTGCTTGATAGACTTGATGGCACCATATCAATTCGTAAAGAGAAATCCGTAGATCCATTTAAAATAAATTCACTGAAAATGTTGTCGACTCCAGTATCTTTGTGGTTGTATTAATTTATTTTCATGCATTCTTCAAATGCGGACTTTATGACGTCTGATTGCAAGTTATCGAACAGCACGTACACACTATCTTTGCTGGGAAGCTGTTCAAGATCTCACTCAAATATGCTGAAAATCTTTGAGAAAACCTTAGATCTTTATCATAACCTCCCTGCTCTCATTTTTAGCAAATGTTTACAATTTCTTTTGTTGGAATTCTTGTTGTATCCTTACGATTGATTGAAATAAACTCAAAGGGTACCTAAAATGGCCACTTTATATAATATTTTCCTTCAACATTTTTCTTCTTTTTTACCGGTAGATCCAAGTAATTACCTTGGAGTGCAAAGTCCGTCTTTCATGTGAATCTTGCAAAGTATTTATTTAATGTGGGTATACTTTCTTTTTTCACTGCAACTCTTTCGTGACATCAGTTGCGATTTGTTTGTTACCTATAACCAGTAGTCACATGAGTATAGCAAGTAACAGCATTCATTTATGTCGCAAGCTGTTGACGACTGAATATTTGGCTATTTAAATCAATATTCAAAACACATAGGTATATAGCCTTCATATGTGCTTCAATTTCTTTACATTGAAGATCAGTTTTCCTTCTGCTTTTTACTTTATTTAATAAATCCTCTAAGAAATCCATCGATATGCTGATGATTCCAACTTTTCGGAATGGCGTCTAGATGATATCATTAAAATGATAAGAATTTTCCTTATAAGATTACGAATATTTAAGTTTTAAAATTAAATCTCGCTTTTACTCCAAAAAGAAAACCTAAAATTTATTCACTTTCTCCCCTCATCATGAAAAAGTTAAGGCATCAAGAGACTGTCCTCACAGTTACTTCGCAAAGAGTTTTCATACCCCACCCGCGCATAGCACAGTTGTTACCAAAAGAGTAACCATAATAACAAGCAGCTTTCACTTTCAAAACTTCGATTAACAATAACCGAAGAAATTGCTTTCGTCTAAAACAAGAGACATATGGAAGTCGAGGATTTATTTAGTATTTTAGATTGGACAATAGGTGACAACACAACAATACAGCGCTAACAATCTGATACCTACCATCAACCAATAGAGATATATGTATGTGTAACCATATGTACTGTTGCACACTACTAACCTAAATTAGATTTACCTGGCGAAAAAGAAATCCGTACAGACGTCGAAATGTTTCATGAAACACAAGATGAGGCAATTTGCCTGCAGCGCAGCCTGCAGCAGCAACAAATGGCACAGTCAACTACAATTCCGTGTTAATCGATATGTCCGGGAATCCAGAGATGGAATGGTTCAATATCCTAAGACCAGTTTCATCATACCTTTTCTACACTTTTTTAGCACACACACAATCAAATCAAGGTAAAGCAAGGTAAAGACCTCAACTTCGTTTCGTATCCGGAATATACTGTTTCACGGCAAGCCAACTTCTTCGCCCCGCATTCAACTTCTTTATTCACATTCACTGAATAAGTAGGCGAAGTTTTCACCAAAAAATCTAAAATACGCCCGATCACTCACATACACCTGTTTGACGAACCGATCACTGATGGTGTAGCTTTAATCGAAAAGGCGAAGTACGCACAATTCGATTTCAGCTTTGCCCATTTGCCGAAACCTTCACCAATATTATAGGCCCGATATCATCTAGGCTTTCTTTGAAATTACCGGCCGAAATTGGGTTATCCGACGTCTTCAATTCGACTGCGCTTGACACGTATGAGAACGAAGAGTGTTCAAACTTAAGAACGCATGCCTGATCTTTGCCTATACCTATTTCACGTTTTTTTATTATATGTTCTGTTTCAGTCGTCTTCACTAATTTAATTTTTTTCTTGTTTTTTATTTATTTAGTACTTATTTTCTTATTCACAAGAATTAAAACTCAAACAAGTTTGATCGTTTTATGTACCAACGAAGCGACACAACACACAAGGCTAATGCCAGACGAACGAGTCGAAAAACTGTTTTTCTACGGTTACAGCTCAACCTGCAGTGGTATAAGCGGATCTTTCTCTTTTAAGTTTCTTCATCGCTTTCTTCTACTGCTGCTCAAAACGGTGTATAGTGGTAATATAGTACCAAAAGTACTTACACTTATGGGGCTATCGCGCTCGAATCCAAACTATGTAACTGCTCACAAACGGTGCTCCAAGAAGACTAAAACCGGACTAGCCGCTCAACTAAAATATCGTTGGTTGTTGGATGGAAGCATGGAACTGAAGCAATGGATGGGCTTTCTTCAACAGTTTCTTTGAACGTTGCTTCTTTTTCTGGCGCACACAAAATATATTATGTGCGAGGCCAATTCTTGCTTACTCCGTACAGGCCTGCAAGCAAACAACCTGACAGACAATATTGTGAATGTAAATTGTGTTTTCCCTTGGCGGATGACTTCACCCATTATCAGTCATGGTACAAATACATCTGTCTGTCTGTCTGTTACTTACACAGTCACAATGAAATTCATATACTTACCAAGTTTTGTTGGGAAGAAGAAGTAGCATTTATTACAGTCATTTTTGTTTCTTGCCCGGTTGAAATAAAAACCTTACAAAAGAAAATTATACTCTTTGTCACATGAATGTGGTATGCAAATTTCGCAATAACCAACAGCAACATGAAGAATAAACACTAAAAGTATAAACTGAGTATACATCTAAACGATTCCAATAGTCTAACCTCATTGCTTAAAAAATACATAAATATTTATAGAAAAGAACATTTAGAAGTAGATAGATGAAAATGAAAGTATTAAAAAGTACGACGAATGGCCACTAGATCGGCCATATGCAAATTTATAAACCAAAATCGCAACAGTAGAAAAACGAGGAATAAGAAAGTGAAGTGGAGAATGATTTAATTGAAACTATTTTTTTTTTTTATTTTTTACATCGAAACAATTTGACGAAGTCTTTTTCTTTCACTTAGCTTAAATCCTTTGTGGAGCTAAATTAAGAATTTCATCTATGCTGTATTTGAATCTAAAATACACTATAGGATCTGAAGTCTAAACCACCGATCAATTGCAGGATAAATAAAAATCAAAATAGATTCGCTTGTAAATAATATCCACCAAGTGAATAACCATTAACGTTACACCACTGACACATTATGTAGCATTCCCTTTTTCAGATTCAATCAGCTTCAACCCATGTAATTTTTTCTTGGATCCTGCTATTTAAGGTAAATAAAATGTTAAATGTTCAAATTAACATTAGTATTAATATTTATCTTGAAAATGTGGAAAATGAACACTTGTACCACGTGGGCGCAATGGGTCAATTGCACCCAAAGAAAAATGTATGGGGTCCGTAATACCCTACAACATTTAAAATTTATGGGGTGCATAATACCTCAAAATAGTCGCGCTTTGTCAAATCGTTCTTGCCCTTGTTTAGTTGGATTTGGAAATACCTAGCAGTAGAAATATTTAACTGTACGTGACAGCTTTGGAATTGCTAAAAACGCTGCGGAAAGGATAACCACCACGCCAGAGGTAACGAATATTGGAGCTATCTTGTAACCGCGCAGATGCTTGAGAGCTGGCATCGCGGAACCTTATCGGTACTCATTCAACATATTCATTCATTTTAAATTCAATTTTTATTCGGTATTTTTCTTTTCTTCTTTTTTTTATTTTGATTTTTGCATGTCTGTCTCTCTCTCTGCCCTCCGTCTGTCCACCCGCACGATAGCTCGAGAACGCGTTCACTTAGAGTAGGTACTGAAATTTTGCACACGAGGTCTTTTAAAAGAAAAGTTAAGTTCGAAAATGGGACCAATCAGGCAACTCCTTCGTGGTGATGCCATACAAAAATTTCGTTTTTCACAATACAAGATGTGTCCGGTATATGGTCTGGGAAGGCTATGAATAAGTTACGTTTAGAGAAGCAAAAAAAATTATTTATGGGTGGGGATAATCCTAATGGTTTCCGAGATCAGTGTGATCTATAAAAACATACCCAAATATCAATAACGGGATTTAATTTATCTCGGAAACCGTTAGGATTCCCCGCACCCATAAAATTGTTTGCTTGTCTAGGCATGACCTATCCATAATCTCGGCTACCAGACCATATACGGTACACCCTGTATATACCCATTGACATGTACAGGGTGTCCCAAAAGAAATCTGCAATACTGAAAAAGGTGAAAGTAGAGGTGATTTTCAGTCGAAAATCCTCTTAAAATTTTCTACTTCGATTTTGTTTTGGAGAATTTTGACATCTCATTTTTCTTTTAATTGTAAAATCTAAATATTAGCGTATTTTTCTCCGAACATAAACTAAATAACCTGCTGTTTAAATATGTCAAAAAATATCCTCATATATCCTCATTAAGTATTATTTTTGATAAAATTTTGTTTTTAATAACATTTTTTTTTACGAATAGATAATGCGACAACTTAACTTAGAATTTTTAAAGTATTTTTTTGTTATTTCCATTTCCATTACATTTCCATATTTTTTACTATTATTTATTAAGAATTAACTCATCTAACAAATGCTCAAATATATTACCATTACTTTCAATACATGTTTTCGCGCACATTATAATATTCATTTTAATGCCAGCGCGTTGGTTGGTTGGTGTGCTCCACTTTTAATTCGACTAATCACGGAAGGAACGAATTTTTGGTTTCATCTTCATAAAAAAAATACTTTTAAGCGGGCCGCAAAAATAGAAAATAAAAGGTGGTAAGTCTGGAGATCGTGGAAGCCAAGGAATTTTACCACCACGTCCTATCCAGATCCTCAATTATATCTTCCATTTTAGGTCCAACACCCTGTTCATAAATACATATGGACCACAATTGCATAAACCCAAAATGTATCACTTTAATAAAACTTTCTCTTTCCGTATCAGCATTATTCAGAAACAACCCAAAACCACCTACAAATGTGTTTTTTTTTAGCAAATAATTTTTTTTTTAATCATCTACATTACTTAGAACCGACATGATACGTGCTATAAAATTTTCGAAATTTATGTTTTACGTATACTTCATTAAATATTTTACCGAGGCAGTGTCGAAATTATCGGACGCTCTTTTATACTGTTTCTTAAAAGTGACTATGTTAGACGAGTGTTTTTTTTTTTTGTAATTTTCTTTTAATATTAGCCCAATATTTTTCGATTAGACTAGTTCCGGACAATTTGAAGGATTCGCTTCCTTGGGTACTATGGGTATGCATTAGACATCGTAGAAATCTCTCGCCTTTCTGTTATAGTTACAAGTTGCTAATCCCAGCCAAAATAATAGAAAAAGACGCTTCTAAAGACATTCCTTAACGTATACACACTCTCGTACATCGGTATCGAATGCCTATTGTCATGACAGTGATTTAAAAATTAAGTATTTAACGGGAAATTTGATGCACTGATGATTCTTAAACTTGGTATCTTCGTCACATTCTTTTTTGCCTATCGTGGAAGCTGGTTGAAGTCAGCTTTCATCATCCGTAATAAAGCAATCGAATTTCGTTAGGAAATTTTCATACAAAATTCGACCCCTGGATTTTGCAACTTGGTTGTTTTCTGATATTCTGTTCGGTGTAAGCCTTCTTTTCTTTGAATTCGATAAACCGTCAACAACATATTGGGTTTACATTTAAAGTTGTCTACCACTTTTTTGGCTAATTATTTGTCTACCGAATCTGATTCCCTTCACACCCGGACTTTCTCTGGACTTAACAAAATTCTCAAAATTTACTAAGAACATTTGGTCGTCTTCAGAATTTTCAACATTTTAGCTAAGCTTCTATGAGACATATTCAGATTATCTATATGTGTGGAAACAATTAATTTGCGACGTTCTTCATAGCTGACTTCCAATTTCCCTGCATAGGAAGTTTGGATTTAATGATTTACAATTATAAGTGCACACATTTTTATACATGCAATCTTTCCAGTCTTCCAATTTTGTTTATCTGGGAGGGGATAGGTTGTCGATTTTTTTTCTGAATCAAATATTGCTAAAGCTCTTTTATTAAGTCTTTAATGTGCGATTCTTTTTAACAAGCAGGAATGAGTATAAGTGTAAGGAGACAGTACAAAATGGCCTAGTACTAGCTTATCATTACAGTATAAGAATTTTTCCTGTTGTAGTGGAATTGCTAAAATAGCGCTTCCCAAGTAATATAAAAGGCCAAACTTCAAAGGATATTATAATGTGTAATCTTTATCGAACTGAGCATTTCGTCTCTTTCTATTGAAAGATTCTCAACAAATTTGTCGGTACTCGCATAATATCCTGACACATATGTCTAATATTGGCTCATTTTTTTCATCTTCTTCTAAGTAAATATATCAGCAATATCAAGATTGTCTTCGCTTTCATCTAAATTTTTCAGAAGTTTCTCAATTGTGTGACTAATTCCCATGTAAAGTTGAGACTCTAACAAATTTTCTTAACTACAAAAACTATGCACTTTAAATTAATGGAATACTTACCGTAGAAACGGCAGGCAAGTACATTAAGAGGGTTTTTGTTCTTGCTGCCAGAATGTGACACCTGGGTCATTCGGGAACATGTCAGAACCTTAGATCATATAACAAACAGGATAGACTATGAGGAAGAAAAACTTAAGCATTTTTCTTGATGTAGTAGAATCGCATCGATGTATTTGTTTAGTCATGGAAATCGTAAACTACGATATTTCCAGAGGGGCACATAATTTAGTGGTTGAAATTTTATTAAATAATTGAAGAATTATAATTTTCTGTCACCGTTATTCGAATTATTTTTCAAAACAAAAACAAAAAAAAACTGTTTGTGGTATAAGCATAAGGAAAAGTACATAGCCTAATATGTATTTAAATTTGTTATTACTCTATTCTATTTTACTCATTATGACTTTCGATGTGCATCTTATGAATAATTTATTTGATAGAGAATATTATATGTATGTTTATATAATTATTGTGTATATTGAGCAAAGTAGAATAGGTCCTCCTTCTCTTTAGCCAAGTGAAAATGGGTTCTTTTCTGCTTATGCACATTGTGACTTGTTTCCAGGGACCACCACGGGGAGGTTATAGTTAGGAGAATTAGGTTCACGAGTCCCCAGAATACAATATACAAAATAAATATTTGTAAATGCCTCCGAGACTAATCGTGCACCTCATTTAGTCCGCAGTGGCCTTTTAGCTTCTATTGCTTTTGGCATCTTATGTTAAAAAAAAAAATTTGCGAATAAACGAAATTTAATAGAAAATACTCATTATATCGCAACATTTTTAAATTATTTTTTAAATTTAAAATTTTTAAAATTTTTAAGAATCTGCCAAATGCCCCATTTATTTGCTGATAATATTTCTTGTCGATGCCTTTGCTTGACTGACATCAAACAATTGTAAGCAAACAAACCGGCATTGGAAAACGTTAATTTTTTTACCACGGCTGTTTATTTTTATAACTATTTCAGTTTTATTTTACTTAAAACACTATAATTTATTAGTAAAACTTTTAAACTTGCTTGAAAAATCCTTTGCCACGACACAAACTCCGCTTGTTTCTGCAGCACAACACAGCGCACTTCAACACCATAATTATAGACTCCGGAGTCTCAATTATAACAAATCTCTTGCACAGAAAAATTATTTCTACCAGTTTTTCAATATCACAAAATTATAAAACACTTTTATTAATGTTTTACACAAATCACTAAAACAACACCCGACCTAAGAAATGACAAATGAGAAATGTCAGAAATATCGAACTGACAAAAACTAAAAACCCATCTCTCTTGTCATTTCCCTCCCGTGTCCACAAAAAAATTGCTTATCACACGTACACGAATTTTATATTAGGTAGCCTATCCTTTCGTTTTATGATCTAAGGTCAGAACCATGTCAAAAAGTTGTTAGCAAGTTTCGAAGTGCCAGGTTTGTGTTTTTGCGGAATGGAAGCAGCAAATATCAAAATTGCCAATCACAAACTGTTTTCTAACCTCTTCTGCTATCTTTGACATTTCAAAACAAGAACCGCAGTGCTCCTAGTCTAGATCATGAGCAGCTAGGGCTAACCCGGTGTTAACCGAAGTAGCAAACAAAAACAGAAAGTGACAGCTTCCGGAGTCACAGGTGCCATGAAACAGGCAAATGGAACACAAAATAGACTTGAGAGTTAAAACCGAAACAAAAACAAAAACACCCTAAGTTATATGGAACGAAATAACGGTACTTTCAAGAATATATTCTTTCTGCGAGAATAAGAAAGACATCAAATTGTTTTCACAAGTCTCCTGAAAGCGGAGGATATGCTACAAGGCTGTCGCGGCTCACATTAACATTGGCCATTTCAAATCCAATTTCTAACAAACATAGCATACAAGCAATACTGTCAACATGGCAGACGGTTGAAAAGAAATCTGTGACGCATAGGGCTGCCAAGGTGAAAGATATATGAGGATGAATCGTACCTGTTTAATGAAAAAAATTGTGTTGAACTGGAGAAATGTTGCTACCGAAGATCGCTTTGGATCTCCTACTGTTTGCATTGTACATAGTAGCGTACGATGGGGCCTAATGATAGGCCTTAATGTCACGTACAAATAAGTTATCCGCTCACATGCGCAATTCCACTGCGAAATAACATACCATATGTGATTTTTGACTCTATGGGTATTGCAGTAGGGTATAAATGGCACTGGGTTATTGTATGTATGGTATGGTATAAGATTACTGAATCTCTAGCCTCTCCAGACTTGATTGGGCATATCTTAAACTTCTCGGGATCCCCGCTGATACCTTTTGTGACAATAAGTTTGTAAGCCCGAATGGAGTAACCAGTCCTGTTTCATGAAAGAATATCTACATGTAAAGATATCGCTGGGAGTATCCATGGCCTTATGATTATGGACTACGAAGCCATACCAATTAGGTAGCCGACATTGCTAACTTGCTACCACGGGGTTGAGTAGCCCGCTTGATGGAAGCATTATGATGGTTGCGGTAGCCCATATGCTGGCAAAGAGATTATGTCTGAATTTTGCATGACTTAGGCAGACATTCTGCTTTGAACAGAAATTTATGTCCCTTTTATAATTGCATACTGCGTTCGAGGATTTGAAGGATGTTCGCTTATTAATGTAGGCTTAGATATTTGGCTTTCGGTGTGGAATAGCGCTAAATCAACCGGTTGCCATTACCCAGAGATCGGCAGAGATTTTAGATGGGTCTCGCTTTGACCAGTAAGTTAATGTCACGCATGCACTGACATAGGTGGTGCTCATTGGGGCAGGATATACTCTGTCTCTTGAGGGCGTTGATTATCGCATTGATACTAATTCGTGCATTAAGACTACCGTGAAATTAAAGCTATACTATCTTAGTGTCCACCTTAAACTATAAGGACCTGTCTGTGAACATGGCAATTCAAAAGTCCCATTCTTATACAAAAATAAAACAGAGGATGGGGTGTTATCCTCTTGCTTAATCGATAACGAGGTTCAAGACATAAATGCTATAGAGACATGAAAAGTTAAATGAAGTTTAAAGTTAAATTTACATACACAAGACCGTGAAATATAATAAACGCATGATTAATTAAAAGCACCTTTTAATATCGTAACCCGCTATCCCAGGACAGCCACAAAGGTGTATTTAATATAAAACGGGAAAAAAATTGGGCTAACAATGTTTTTTCCACTCAGCATAGTAAATTTGATGTAACAGGAAAGTCCATTTATATATTTATGTATATACTTGTATGTCAGTGGCTTTACAAGGGGTTGCAATATGAAAATTTAATTTTTCTCGAGATAGCTTTCGAATGCTTTGACGCTACGTTGTCTATCTGTATTCCAGCTATTCTATTTGATGATACCATTAATGATCTTTTTGAGTATGCTTTTATTCTATTATAGCACACATCACCAACACCAAACTAACAATATTGTACGAAAAGGTCTCCGTTGTCATTGGTGCTCTAGGGCTGATGTCTTTTGCTCGATAATATGTATTTCAAGGCCGGAATTGTCGAGGCTGACATCTCCTCTAGGAATAAAATCGCAGACCTCTTTTAGTCGCTAGAGAGCTCGTCCTTACTGTATTCTACCTTTCACTGTTATAGCATAGCCTTACACTATTATGAAGCTTCACATTCTACTACGCAAGCCTGCTGTAATAATCCTCTCTCAAACTAGTGAATATAATAGGTAATGAGGCTAGAGTTAGATTCGTTTGTATATCAATCTGTATTACTTAGTTAGATGGTACACCACTCTCCACCTAGGGGAAGATGTCCCCTGCATTGTGGCATCTGTTGTCAATAAGTCCATCATTCATAATGCTCTATCTAACTTCAACTAAATCCCTTAAAGATATATCTAATATAGCATTCGATATTTGGCCCAGCTACAAACTAGAGTAGGTTACCGCAGGATAACCATGAGATGGCATGTCGAAAACAGCAATCATTATAGCACTGAGATGCCTGCATTTGGAAATTGATCGAGTCAATATTTTTACTGTCGCCCTCATTCCAACTAATCCATGAAGTGCACTTTATTCTTCATCTTAATGAAGGGAAGCTCTACTTTAAAATATGTATAAAATCTCAAAAAAGTATATTTTTGAATTTGTGACAAAAACAGTCTTAAACTTTCGGATTTAATAAAATCCACCATACTAGAAATTCTATAGAAGTTTCAATTAAGATTCAAGCTGTAGTCTACTCCCCTACAAGTACACATCTATGAGCAATGATCACATATTAGTCATAGAAATCCAAAAGATAAATATTCAAAACACACACATATTTATAAAGACCAGTGAATTTCTTAAATGCATGCCGTCAATGATTTAAGGAAATTCCAACATCCGGAGAGAAAGTTTTTAATGTAAAATTACGTGAACTATGAGTCGTGAATGCGAAGTCCATGGAGACTTGATTTTGTTATGTTCGGAGTTACTTAACCCACTCCCAAAAGTCGATGACTGCCAGAAAATAATTGCTGCGATTTGTCTGCCTCTACTCATGGAGCAACAAACGAATGAAACCTTGGAAGTTGAATCTAGATACGCTAGCTAAGCCATTTGCAGATTACCTTAAGCTTATTAACATAATTTCATTCTGGCGAATGTGAGCGAAAGTAATGTGGCAGATATATTTTTGGAAATCTTCCACGTATCTTTGCATATACATATCTACTTAAATAATTATCTTAATCGCTTCAGCTACAGATATGACCACGGTAAATATTATCTATGTAATGTAAGTTAAAATTTTAGTTATTAGACTATGGTGAGTCCCTGTGAGAAAGCATCAGAAGGAGTTCTACAGATAATGCTGGAAAACGATAAAACCTAGCTTAGATTAACACTTTTTATACTTTAAATGAAATCGATAGAGTTTACTTAGTTTGTCATTAATGCTGGTAGAGCAAAATGGATTAGACACCTGCGCATAATATTAAAAGTTATTTTGATTTTTGATTGTCTGTCCATCCATCCGCCTGTCTGTCTCTCTGTCTGTCCGTCTGTCCATCTATCTGTGTGTCCATCTGTCCTCACGATACTGCTAGAATTTTTATTTAAAAAAAAAGTGTTAATTTTAAGATGTATTAAAAGTTTTTTTAAATTTCTTTTATTATGCAAAATACAAAAATTTTCTTTTTTACTGTCTATTTGGACAAAACCTGGGAACGCATCAACGTAAAGAGCTGAAATATCGTACACGACGTTTTCGTAGAAATAGAAAATACAATTTCAAAAATTGACAAGCTCTTCTTGGAATTGCCATATAAAAATTTAGTTTATTTTACTATACTGTGATAACGATCTGTTCTAAACATTTTTATTGTACTGAAAAATTCTTCAGAATATAAAATCCTATGAAATTTGTTATAATAACACTGGCCGACATAATTTTTATAACACAGCTTAGCCCATCGTTTTCACAATGCTAATACCGTTATAATAATAGAAAAAATATTCATAAAGCCTTAATACGTCCACTTTTCGATGGGCTCAGTAGACCCTTTAAATTTTTTATATAAATAAATAAATATTGGCAAGTAGTAAATTTTATGAGGATCATTTAAAAGGGATGCATTTTAAAACAGCAAGATAGCCTTATATACCCTAGACACACAGCATGATCTAAGAAATCATTAGTACTAATTATTCATTAAAATTCCGTGTGTCACACAGTATACGTCATTATGGCTCGGAAATTAGATGATAATGAAGTGTTTTCTTCCTTCATTATAGCTATAATGAGGAAAAATGTGCTAGATTTGGCATATAATGTAAATCTGGAGCTCCGCAGTGCATCTGCCGATTTGAAAAATAAGAAGAAGAAATACAAAGAAATGTAAATCACAAATTATATTATCAATATTCTTTTTAATATAATATTTTTCTCATTTGTAAAGTGTTAAATTTAAAAATAAAAACAAAGTTTATAGCGTTAATTCGATTGTTTATAACATTAACCTTATTCTCTTAGTTAGTCTTCTTTTGAGTTTCGAGTTGATTTGTTCTGTGTAGTTAAGAAGGTTTTTTCAACGACGAAAATGTCGAGTAAAACGATCCGCAGTTGCAAAATTTCTCCTGACAAGTTTTGTTATATTTGTGGAGAATTTCTGGTGAAGTCACAACCCAAGTAACAATTTTTAGTCCTGTAGGCTTTATAATTGAAAGAGTAGCTTTATAAAGATTTTGTTATGGGAAATTCTGCTTTATAAGCTATAAAGCTCAAGGCTTTATAAAAATAGCACTTAGAGCGCTTAAAATGCTATTTCTATTCAAGCATAAGCTTTATAAACTTATAAAACTATAAAGCTTTGCATTTTTTTTGCATAGCACTATAAGTGCTTATACAGGTCTAAGGTTTATAATTTTACAAACCTTAGGGTTTTATAAGAATAGCACTATCAGGGTTTACCGTGCTATTCTTATAAAACTATAGCCTAAGTCAATTTATAATGCTTAATTCGTTGTTGTATAAAGCCTTAAATCAAAATATGTAAAAGGACGTAGTGTTCAGCTCAGTTCAGCCAAACTGCTGTTTCAAATATGGATATAGAAAAGTGGAAAAAATTTAAACGTAGTGGAACATATTTTAGATGTTTGCGGATCCATCGTTTGGGACTTAGTGGAATATATCAAAAGCTGCCCAAAAATGTAGAAAATTTGCAAAAAATTGGGGTAGCTCTGTACAGCTTAGTGATGTCCAAAGACAATAAAAGCTTATCCTTTACTTGATCGTACTGATATTCACTTACAACGTTTACAACCAGAAAAATTAATGGAAAATAACCGCTCAAATATAGAACGAAATATTCAAGTGTAGGTGGTGAAATATAAATGATTTAATAGAAAAATATGATAATTGTAATGAATACTTTAATGACATGGTGATGATGAAATCGAAATTCGAATGACCATGGTGATGATGAAATCGAAATTCGAATGCAATTGAAAAGAAAATTGATTTAAGCTAACAGTTAAAATTATGAGCATTAACATAAGATATATTGCCCTCAAAGTATTATTACCAATTTTGAAATATTTATTATGAATCTACAGATATTGAAATAAACATTAATATCGATGAATTACCTGTATTCAGAAGCTCTAAAGTTGAATTCTGATCGATATTGGCTATTATTCATAATATACCAGAAAGTAAAATTATGGTCATTGGTATTTATAGAGGCTTTGGCAAATCCCCGAATGTGGAAGATTCTTTAAGAATTTTGTAGATGAATTAAAGGAACGGAATTTTCATTAACGGACAGAAACTCTGTGTAAATATTCGGTGATTTATTTGCTACTCAACTGCAAGATCATTTGTAAAGGGTACTTTATTTTTCAATTTAATAAATCCAAGTAAAAAGTATACAATTTTGAAGTATTTCTTACTTCAATAGCTGTCAAAAATGCACTACAGTTAGTGAATATAATTGGGATAGTCGCTATACAGTCTTTCCTCGTTTAGATTGTCCAAAAAGAACTGATGATGGATTTCGTTCACGAAATGTAGATTTACATCATAAATGCAATTCACTTGTTGAGGAATTACCAGTGGATATGATTGAACAGTTCATTGCATTTAATTGATCTGATTTACAAAATATTGCTGTTTTCTTTGTTTGTGGGACAGTCGTGCAGTGAATGAACATTATGTAACTAAAATTTGGCCGGAAAGGAGTGAATTTCAACCGGGATCAATGTTAAGTATGTGCCCATAAGGGCCGCATTTACCATAAAGTGCATTAGGCGCAAGCTGGGGCCTCACTCTCTATGGGGCCACAGTTTAAAACCACACTCGTCACAAACAACTATATAAAAAATCGGTGTCGTTATTATTGAAAAATAAAATATAATAATCACTCAATTACAATGAGAAATTGTTGCTACCATATAATTCACACTTGCTTTTGAAAAAAGTATTTATATGGGCAATTGGGTGACCCTATCATCGAACTTCTATGGTAGGTGATCAGAGATAACCATACTGATGAGACTTCTCTGATCGCTGGGTCGAAAAGTTCGATTTCTCTGCATTCTCAATGCATTTTAGAAATTCATTGAAATTATTTTCAATGAATTTCAATCTGCTGTAGACGAGAAATAATCTACCCACAAAAGCCAGAGCCCGGCTGTAAAATGTGCTTCCATTTGAAATACAATACATATAGGTACTGGGTGTTTCCATCTAGGTGGTCCATACAGCAAGAGGTGATAGTACTCATCTAGATGAACAAAAAATTATATGGCTGGGGTAGACAAGGGTGATTGAGAAATTATTCTAGTCTTTCACAAAACACCCTGTATCTTTAACAAGTACAGTATATGCCGCCTGTTAAACCAGCGCTGTACTCTTCTCTTCTCAGGTGTTCTGGTGGTCTAAAGTAATAATTTAGAATTTCGTATCGTTTTTTTGACTTTGACATCTTATTTTTACAAAAAGTTGGTTAACATAACTTTTTTTTATAAAAACTATAAACTGGGAACTCTCATCTTTAATAAGACCTTTACACCCTATGTGCTATCTGTATCCGTTTAAAAGTTATTAGCTGGCAGGTCACAAGTCTGATATAAAAAAAAAAACAGACTAACAAGACTGCGTTGTCCAGCCACTGTGTGGAGGCAAACCATTTCCCAGATTTTAATAATAAAAAAATTCTATGTAGGGAGAAAAATATTAATAAGAGGATGTGCCTGGAGGTCTTGCATATATATATACTACAGCTAACACAATGAACCGCAAAACAGACATTGACAACATAAATTCGGTGTACTGCTCACTTCTAAACTAACCCATGATCAAGGTCATTCACTCAAATTGTACACACATATACGTGTATATATGTATATACATGTTACTATCCAAGAACATTCCCTCTTCGGTTCATAAAATAACGACAAATCGCGCAATGTGGATGCTGTTTTCATTTTCCTAGACGTGAGATCTAATGTTGGTCTCAAATGTGTTTTTGTTTTTAAAAGTAGTGAATTTTTTCTTCCCAGTTTTTGTGCATATGTAAAATAATTTATTTAATTACAGTGTTCTTCAGTAAATGTCTAATTTATTATTGTATTGCTTCATGTTAAATTTTTTAATAATATTCATGTTCCGTAAGTAGTAAAAACATTGTAAATTTTGTCAAAAGCTTACTATCGTTACTTTGTAGATAAGACCACCTGAAGACGCAGAGTATTCACCCGCGAAACGTTGTGGCATAATTTGAAATTAAAAAAATTTTTAGACACCAATCTGTAGTTTGTTGTCCAAAAGAAAGACCGATAGCCCGAGCATCCATCCTTTGATATATATATATATTATATTAAAGATATTATATTGAATATCTTTACCATGTTGTGTTTCTTGTTTGGTCCATTTATTTCTTTTTATTGTAGATATCTGTTTTAGTTCACGTAAAAAAGAGGAATAAAATGAGGGCTCTCGAAGCTTACTCTTTCAAAAAAGTGTCCCTCCACCTGAACAGATGCATCCCAAATGCACCGAAATTTTGCGCCCTACTTCAAATTTCTGATGCCCTATCTTTAATTTGGTTCCAGCTACGGGCCTGGCTAGTTCGCTTCTTTTATCTACACACTTAAAACAAAATAGAATTGTGGATTTATTTTGACTTATCGCTATTCTTTAGTTTTCTATTTTTATACCCTAGATGAAATCTATAGGGTATACTAAGTTCGTCATTCCGTTTGTAACAGCTCGAAATAATGATCGTAGAGCAAAATGGATTGGACACCCACGCATAGTATTAAAAGTAATTTTGATTTTTGCATGTCCGTCCGTCTGTCCGCCTGTGCGCACGATAACTCGAGAATGCGTATACTTAAAGAGCTGAAATTTTGGACATGGACTTTAAAAAAAAAAGTATAATTAAGTTCGAAAATGAGACAATTCGGGCAACTCCCTCGTGGAGTTGCCATACAAAACTTTCGTTTTCCACTATATATTTGGATGGACACTGCCTGAGAACGCATCGATATAGAGAGCTGAAATTTGGTACATGGTGTTTTCATAGTAATAGAAAATAATATTTCAAAAATAGACTAAATCGGGGAAACCCATTCTTGGTGTTGCCATATAAAAATGTTAGTTTTTTACGTATACTATGAAAACGATCAGTCTAAGACAATTTTATTGTACTAAAAACTTCTTCAGAATACGAAATCCTATAAAATTGGTTATAATCATTTTTTCTGTCCGACAAACCGTTCTAGAAATATATGCGCAAAACCACTTTAAAAATCAAACTTGCATAGAAGAGTGACAATACGAAATTTCATAAGGGCATTCATCTAGGGCAGGCGTGTCCAATCCGCGGCCCGCTGGCCGCATGTGGCCCAGGACGGCTTTGAATGCGGCCCAATAAAAATCATATACTTAAATACTTTCTCAATTAATTTTATAAAACATTTTCTTAATCTATATCTTAGAATATAGAGAGTACAGGAAGTGTGATAAGCCAAATTTGGTGTAGTCACTGGTTGTGTGAGTATCTGTTGCCGCTGTAGTGAACGCTCAATACAGCCGTGTAGTAGAATCAATATAGAGAGCGGGGCAACAAGATATATGGTTGAAAATATTACGTTTGCTCCCATCGAAAATGTTCTTATGCGCTGTCACTACGCCAACATTCCCAGGGAATTTCGCAACTGTCACAAACGTCAACAAATCTCGATGGAGGAAGGATTTTTTCAATATTTCATCGCTTTTGTTGTGCATTTTTAATTCAATTTAATATACAAAGGTGTATAAAGTACACAAAAAAATATTTTATAACTATACTTGCCTAAAAAATGATTTCCCACGTCGTACTTTGGTGTTGTTGTGGCATTTTTTTACCGAACACTTCATTCTGAAATTACATGAACATCACTTAGAAATATCTCACTATATATCAACAGATAGTTACTTACACACTTTACTTTATTTAGCACTATTTTTAAATCACTTTTTACAAGTTTTAAATTATATTTAAACTGTTGCGAATCTTTCGCAAATTAAACAAACTTCGTTTGACAGCTAAACATAGATTTGTCTCTTTCTTCAATATAATGCTGACCTACTTCACGGGACCGTGAAAAAATCCACGCTCATGCACACGATTTTTACGGGTATCAACACTTCCTGTTGTCTCTATATTCTAAGATCTATATACATAACATTTCTCGACATAATAAATGTACAATTGCGCAATGTGGCCAAAGAAAGTTTTCAATGTGCAATTGTATACTTAAGTCAAATTGACACTGGAGACAATGGGGACATTATTTATTTTTCGGAAATAAGATGGTTAAGTCGGGGTAAAGTGTTGAAAAGATTTTATGTTTTGCGAAATGAAATCAAGTCATTTATGGAATCAAAAATAAAATCTGTGGCGGAACTTGGTGATGAAAACAGGCTCACAGATTTTGCTTTTTTTAGTAGACTTGACAGCTCATTTAAATGCGTCTTCAAAGTGAAATACAACTATACTTCAAACTATAGCGGCTTTTGAAATGAAACTGAAACTATGGTAGTCACAAATTCAAGCAAATAATTTTATGGTATTTGAAACGTTGGATAAACACTGTCCTGAGAGTAACGAAAAATAAGCAAACTTGATTTTCGATTTGATATAGGAATCTGAGAAAAGATTTCAAGATTTCCAAAAAAAATCATCAATTTTTTGACATATTTACAATTCCATTTCTAGTCGACATAAACTTACCAGCAAATTTTCAAATGAAATGAGTAGAGCTGCAATCTGATGTTCAACTTTAAGAAAAATTTAATAATTTCTCTTTACTGGACTTTTATAAGAATTATCTTCCCAGAAAAATGTACCCCTTGCTTCACAATTCATGCCATCGCTATTTGGAAGCACCTACATTTGTGAGCAGCTATTCTCTAAGATGAAGCACACACTTATGAGCACCATGAGAACTCACTGAGAGTTGCATCAACTTCGATCGCAAAATATCGAAGCATTATTGTCTCAAAAACAATGTGTCAAATATTACATCAATTTCATGTTGCTATTTCTTAAATTTTATAATAAACAATTTATGAATTAATGAAGCTTAAATTACTTAAAATTGTTAACTAAGTATGTATGTATATTCCTCGTTTTTGTTCATTAACTATCTTTAGGGTTCATATATTTTATGTGTGGCCCAATATAACTCGTCTACTTCCAATGCGGCCCAGGGAAGCTGAAAGGTTGGCCACCCCTGATCTAGGGTATCATAAGAATTGGTCTTAGACCAATTCTAGCTATTTTACTTGTTATTTTTAAGGTTCTATCGTATTCACAATCGCATGACCGTAGGTAATCGATTGCCACCTTATTGGGTCTTTATTTTCTCCTCTATTACCATAGCTAGATACATGCAAAGTTACACTAAACATGCGCGAGGCTGGCTCATAACTATTATAATATGAGCCATCCGCGACAAGTTAATTTTTGGAAATATATGAAAGAGCTATTCAGACCATATTAGATTTTTTTGGAAAAATATATAAATCAAGACAAGTACAAGGCTAGTATTAAGAAAATTTTACAAACTTATGGCACTGATATTGACTCAGAAAAATTTATTGATGAAGCTAAGTAATTTTTAATAATGATTAAGGAAGAAAAATTTTTAATTAAAAACATGTGTAAATTTATAAACTATAGGTTAATGTCTATTTTTCCGAACGTAGAAATAATTTTAAAAATATTTTTGACTATGTGCAAGTGCTGAACTCTCATTTTCGGTGTGAAACGGAAAAAAATTATTTACGAAGCAACTTACATAAAATAAAACAAGTGACCGCCTGTCGCTATTATGCATTGAATCAGATGTAATGGACTAGATTAATTATGATGACATTATAAACTTATTTGCTAAAACAAAAGGCAGAACAAAATGTTTAGTTATTATTTTATATTTCATTTAAAATTGAACTGATTTGTTTTTATACTCTTTTTAAGTTTGTTTCCAATAAACTAAAAAAAGATGTGTATATGTACCTACCTGTATATATTTTATTAACTGAAATAGACTTATTTTTTTGGGACCTCATAACGATTTTAAGTCTTGGGCCTCCAAGGAATAAAGAAGGAGAGTAAAAAAATGGCCCTTGACTACTGTGCCTACATTCGTGTGGTAAGTATGGCGACTTGAGAGGTAAAGAAATCGTGTTATGAGTTTATGTGAGATATGCTTATGCAATTTGAATATTTATGGTACGTGCGGTTTAACATTATATAATTAAAGCACATATGAATATACATACAACAGATAATTAAAGTGATGAGTTCAGAGACTTCTATCATATGGATGATGACTTTACGCTAGACCTTGACTTAAGCTTTACAGTTTTCAAGTCTAAAGAATCCATGTTAAAATGGCCTGAAATGGGCTAACTTGCACTATTTAATTAATCACTTCAAGTTTTCTGTAAATTTATCATTTTAACTTGCACACATCACGTAATCATTTCTACAGGAAATCGAGCTTGGTTACAATGCAGGTAAATTATAATAATGAAACAATGCAATTTCACCTATACCGAAGTGTTTTAATGAAATTTCTCTAAATAGGTATTTTACATATAGAAAAACAATTTAAGTATGTTTAACTTAACCTTTGCGAACCTGACAAACCGTAGGAGCACGATTGAGTGATAGAAAGTAAGAAGGTATGCCTACTAATTATTTTGGTAACAGCTTTGAGAAATTACAATGGATAAATAGTAAATAAAAATTTCAATATTTTAGAAAATTTATAATGGCAACTGAATAAAAAAAAAGTAATACTTTTTGCAAGCAATCAGGTAAGAAATTACAGAAACTTTTATCCTTGCATTAAAGTCTTAGATTAGATTAGATTTGTGAAGGGGTGTGTAGGCGTTAGCCTCGCTATCACTGCGACCTGAAAGATCTATTGTGAGTCCCCGTTGCATTTACTCCCTTTCTAGGTTTAGACTGTTAATAAAGTCTAGAACCATTGTGGGATTGAGGTTTCCGAGGTTTCGTGAGCATCCTGAAGAAACGGTAAGATGAAACCTCAGTCAACCCCAGCTTGTTTAGGTTGCATTAAAGTCTTAATATTTTGTTCATGATTACTGAAATTAATACTTAAATACAAAATTAATTAATACAAATGTATGTGTATTTTTTTTTATAGGCAGGAGAGGAGAGATTCCAAACACGGAGACTAAGGCGGCTCATTGTGCTAACCTTCTCACCAAAACTTTCCTGTCCTCTAGGTGAGGTAAGTTTTTCAGCTCATCCAAAAAAGAAAAACAATTTGGAATAAAAGTTAGCTTTTGAATAGAAAGAATTGTGAATGATATCGTGAACGTATTAGATGATTGAATAAAATATTTAAAAATTAATGAATTAAAATTTACGAAATTATTGGAATTGGTTAATCAATTAATAAGGAAGACCTCCTGTGATTTTACAATTCCTTGCGACAGGAAGAATATCTTCCCAAGCTCTTGGTAGGTATAACATAGAAACTCGTCTAGCTGATTTTTTTTTTTTATTATTATTAATCTAAACTCAGGAAATACTCTATATCTATGATATAAAGCCCACCATGACTGGAGATGCCTTGAACCTTCGCAGATTGTAAGATGGTAGACTATTCCACATTCATATACCTCGGAATATAAAAGCATCACAGAATTTTACAGTACCGCCAAAAATACTTTGTAGGGTGAAAGGATGTGGCCAGCTTACAGCGCAAGCATTGCTTAAATAGTGGGTATATTTTTATAGTAATATAAAAAAATTTACAACTAGTTACACTGGACTTTGACTTGCATTTTCTTATCAATCTTTTGTGTTGACTTCATTGCTTAGCTTACTTAGGAAGTGATCAAATTAAATTCGTTCTTCTTCCTCCTTTCTCTCCGCCTCTACTCTGTGACGTCAGAAATACAATGGAATACTTCGTTTTTGGCGCAAATGACAAGATTTGATTACATTATAAAGTTTTTTTTAATATTTTGATAACGGTACAATTTATTGCTTGTAAATTTATACCCTGTAAATTTTGTGCGTGTATTTCAACAATTATGCTTTATACATAGGCTGAACCACAATAGACGTATTCATAAGTAAAGTACCCAAAATAACTTTAAGGTATCGGTAAGTAACTTTCGTTAAGTTTAAATATCAAATTGTCGTAAGTAAAGTGCGGTAAGAGTCGCTCATTCTGTCAAGACTCATTTGTTTATCCAGTGCTATTAATGAGATATTAATGAAATCGGCAACCCCCTTATTATTTTATTTTAGTATAGAAGAAGAATGTGAAAAAAAAAGTTTGGGAAGGAGCTAAGAAAGCGAGATATTGTTTTCTTTTATATAGGGTGTTTCCACCTAGGTGGTCCATAGAGCAGGGGGTGGTAGTACTCACCTAGATAAACATATCAGAATTACAGGATGATTAAGAAAAAATTTTGTTTTTCACAAAACACCCTGTTTCTTAAAAAGCACGGGGTATACGGTCACCGTTTAAAGCTTATTGTGTGCTTATGGCCTTTCCAACGACTGCTCAACTAGTCCCGAACTCTCTCTCCTCTCAGGAGTTATTCTGGTCTAAACTAAAAATTTAAGATTATCTTACGTTCTTATTTGTTCCACTATAACCTGCAAAACTGTCATTAACAAAATTTTTTTTTTATAAAAACTGTAAACTGTGGACTCTCCTATTTAATTTGTCCTATTACACCTATGTGGTATCTGCAGCCGTTAAGGAATTATTAGCGCACAACCAGGCCATGAAGTTCTGCATACAATCAGCTTTAGACGGTGACCGTACACCCTGTACTTTTTAAGATACAAGATTTTTTTTTTAATAACCCTGTAACTCCCAAATGGATAATATGGACCCCCCTCCCTGCCATAAACTTTTTTGTTTTATTAGGTGATACTATCACTTCCTGCTCTATGGGCCACCTAAGTGGAAACTCCCTATATAATGTTCATCACAGGTAGAAACGTATCAAGGGCAACGATTTAATAATAACAAGTAAAAAAGCTAGAATTGGTCTAAGACCAATTCTTATGATACCCTAGATGAATGCCCATATTAAATTTCGTATGGTCACCGATCTATTCAAGTATTGATTTTGAAGTTGTTTTTCATTTATATTTCTAGAACAGTTTGTCGCACAGAAAAAATGGTAATAACCAATTTTATAGGATTTCGTATTCTGAAGAAGTTTTTAGTACAATAAAAATGTCTTGGACTGATCGTTTTCAAAGTATACGTAAAAAACCGAAATTTTTATATAGCAACACCAAGAAGGAGTTGCCCGATTTAGTCCATTTTTGACATTTTATTTGCTAATGTAGTAAAAACATCATGTACGAAATTTCAGCTCTCTACGTCGATGCGTTCTCAGGCAGTGTCCAAATATATAGCGGAAAACGAAATTTTTATACGGCAACCCCACGAAGGAGTTGCCCGATTTGTCTCATTTTCGAACTTAATTTTACTTTTTTTTTTAAAGTCCGTGTACAAAATTTCAGCTCTTTAAGTATACGCGTTCTCGAGTTATCGTGCGCACAGACGGATGGACGGACAGACGGACGGACGGACGGACGGATGGACGGACGGATGGACGGATGGACAGACGGACGGACGGACGGACGGACGGACGGACATACAAAAATCGAAATAACTTTTAATATTATGAATGGGTGTCCAATCCATTTTGCTCTATCATCATTATTTCGAGGTGTTACAAACGGAATGACAAACTTAGTATACCCCTATGATTTCATCTAGGGTATAAAAAGGAGATGCAATCATATATATACGATCCGTGTACATGAGCATACCCAAAATTTCCCTGCATTTGTGTACGTTTCATTCCGCCATTTTTTGTCTTCGCTGTCAAATTCATACTTAGGCTTGATTGTTTTGGGCTTGGCGCATTGACCCAGGAAAACCCGTAAAATACCCGAAGGGGCACGAAGCAAATATTACTCACAAACTTTTTACCACTAAATTTTTTTTCTTAATTAATAACGTTTTTATATTCATATTTGCAAATTCAGTAAATATATATGAAAATAAAAGCGATTAATAATGCGCACGGTTGTACAATTGTGTACAGGTGGTATACAAATTTTACGGCGCTTATGTACAAACAATATCAGTGTCAATGGGTTAGAAATGGGTACGTGATATTTTCTCATTTTTATCTCCTTTAGTTATTACCTTGTTGATCTAGGGAGAGGGGCAGGGGGAGCGGTGATATGAATTTAAGCATAAACATATTTACTCAATCCCTGATTTTCGTATGCACCAGTTTATTTCTAATACTTAAGTACAATTTTTAAATAATTTTGTTAAGAAAGGTATAAAAATTTTATTACGACTGAGAAGATAAGAAAGCAAGCTATAGATTATCAGAAGATTTTCTTTTCGATTGGTTAATTTAGAGGAGTCTAAACAGGTGCTCAATAATATCAAGCAGAAAAATTGCTGTAAAGATTGAGGCGATAGCATGTTAAAGGATGGATAAATGTCATCGCACCTATTTTACTTGAAAAAGTCACAACTCTTCATTTTCAACTGGTTTATTTCCGGTGATTTTGTTAGGAATCCCTTATCGTACCTATATGAAAAAAAAGATTGATTATGTGGAGCAGCATAGCATTATATCTGAATTTCCGTCAACCTTTGAAAAGCATCATTCCAATGAAAAAGCTCTCAACTGACTAATAATGAAATGAAAGCAAGCTATTGATGAAGGAAAATTTATTATCGCTAATTTCCTAAACATGAAGAGGGCTTTTGAAGCAATGGATATAAATATTCTCATAGATAAGTACAGAGTAAAAGGAAGCGAAGCGAATTGGTTTCAGATCGTGGAGGACTAAACTAAACGAATTTATGTCAGAAGTAATAAATTCGGCCTTCTATCATGGGAGCATTTTTGTTTCTTATTTATATTAATTATGTCGGTAATATTCTGGACCATTGTAAATTAAGACTCTTTGTAGAAGATGCATTATTGTATCCTATCTATATTATAGATGACAGCGTGAATTTTAATCAGTGTAGGAGTAATTTAACTAGAATCAGCTTTGCAAATGGTTAAAAATGAATAAGTTAATGTTATACCTTAATAGTGCAAAAACAAATATGATAGTTATTAACTCTAATGAAAAACTTAACATCTACATATTGTTGGTGCCGCTTAAGAATTGGTTGAAAAAATTAAGCTTGTATTTATAGATAATACAATAAATTTCAAAGATCGTTTCAATTACATATATCTGTAACAAGATACTATTTCAGAGGAGCCATAGATAATCTTTGGATGTTAAGTGCAATAAAACTGTGCAATACTAAGCCACTTTCGAATATTTAACGAGACTTCAGAGATTACAAAAATAAATATGGATTATTCTACTTTTATGCAGTGACTCCTTTTTTAATATGTTTGTTTCCCCAAATGTTTCAACCTAGATACGCCACCGATCAAATACACAAATCTTCAATTAAATCAACTTCCATTTGTTAATTTTTTTGCTGTTATTACTTTTTAAAATTGACAACAGTAAATGTCAAGATAATAACCCTTATGGAATGTGAATTCTGTTTAAGGCATAAATGTCAATCATCCGTAAGTAAATCTCAGTCTCGTTCAAATTCGTAAAGTTCTTTACGTCTATTGTGGTTCGGCCTTATGCATGAATCTCTTTTTTAATGATATTGATTCAATTTTCTCTTTTGTTATTTTTCGTGAAATATTTTTATAACAGTTTAGTTATCAAACTAGGCACCATTATAGGGCGCGCTTAGGCGGAGACCAAACCATTAAAATTATTAATTTTTCCTTCACGTAATTGCAAACCATACCGAAGTGATTGGTACTTTTACATAGTTGTGACCAAACACTTCCAATTCTTCCAAACTGATTTGGTCTCCACCTAAACGCTCCCATAGTTAACATTTGCCTCACAAAGGGCATAAAAAACTTGATATAATATCTTTTTTCAAGGATAAAAAACATATTTCTAAAAACCACTGAAATATACCAAAAATAAATAATGGAAACGATTGTTTTTTATTAAAATTTTTGTGTTTTGTATTATTTATTTTTTATAATAATTTTTCTTAAACAAAATGTAGGATATAAATGAACTAATAATTCAGTACTTTTCTTGTATTTTTTTTTTTTTTTTTTGAAAAAGGATATTATATACAAACAAGTTTGGTAACTGTACCTAGTACCATCATAAAAATATTTAACAAAAAGTAACAAAAGAGGAAAATTGCTCAATATCCTTAAACAACAATTCCATACCAAAACAATCAAAACTATCAATTTTCAGACTCGACCTCCTCTGATTTCGATGAAACTTTCAGAATTAGTAATAATTTAATTTAATTTAATTTAATTTCTTTGAAAACCCCATTTAATTTCATTAATTTGAAATATCGAACAAAAGAATCGAGTAATACCCTAGGCAGACGGGAAAAATCAATGATCATTCGTTCGTAATTGAATTTTTCCAAAATTGCTTTACCTTTGAATTTGAATTTTAATTATTAAAAATGTACTGTCAATTACGTATAAGAATTGACAGGACTTTCGTTTTTTGAAAATATCAATTACGAACGAATGATCATTGTTTTAGTCCGTCTGCCTAGGGTGTAACCCAATCCCAAGAAATTAGCAACTTAAAACACACGTCCACAGCAAAAATATTAAAATTTAAGTCGACAGGTTAAAAAAAAGATACGGGTCAAATATTTCTTAATATTGGACATAACTAATTCTGAAAGTTTCATCCAAATTGGAGGGGTCGAGGTCGATGGGTGATCGTTTTGGTACATTATCGATATTTTTCGAAAAAAATAGATTTTTCGGTCAAACTTCAAGGTGAAAATGTCATTTGTGCAAAAAAAAAGCAAAAAAAAAAGGTATACGACTGTATTTGTGACGTCACAGACTACCGTAAAGGAGGATTTACATTATGCTGGCACGCATTTTTTACAGAAACTGTGAGGGAGATAGTACATCGTATACAGAAATTTATTTAGGAGTAACGAGAGAAGCAAACGCGTTCTGTATTTTTTCCAGACCTCGATTTATCAATGTGTGCATGTCCGGAAGCATAAAACTTCCCAAGCATAGTAAGTTTTTATAGTTATTGAAACTAAAACACTGTTATTGGCAACCCAATTTTGACCACTGGCAGCACGTTTTACTATGATTTTATAGCAAATATTTATTAAACTAACTACCTGTCAAAATGGGAGAAAATAAAAGTACGTTTTTAATTTGCAAGTAAGTACTTCTCAATTGAAAGATTTCCAATATTTGTTTATGAAAGCATTGAAATTATTTCGAAGGTAGTCCATCGCCCAGAAACTCATTAGAGATGATTCTGAAGTAGATATTCCATTTTAATAATTGAACTGTTTGACAGTTTACAAGTTTTACCATAAAAACTAGAGGGGAGTGTACGTGTGAGGTATTGCGGTGATAGCTTCGACAGCATTTAAATTTTAATAAGCTAT
This sequence comes from Dioctria rufipes, assembly GCA_963924295.1. Taxonomy (NCBI): domain Eukaryota; kingdom Metazoa; phylum Arthropoda; class Insecta; order Diptera; family Asilidae; genus Dioctria; species Dioctria rufipes. Next base: position 335,103,210 of record OZ002740.1, on the reverse strand, counting down.
CTCCATCACAATTTCTGTAAAAATTGCATGCCACCATTAAATCCTGCTTTATAGAAAGTGGCACTCCGATCGGTACTTGCACCTAATCAGAAGAACATTCTTTTATTGCACTATTTCCCATTTCTTTTTTTATTTCAACTTTAATTCATTCCTAGACTATTTTATAATTTTAACTGGCTAACAATAATAAATACAATAATAATACAAAAATCTATAGATTTCTTTTTACATATATGCGCCTCACCTTGGCTAAACCTCAGCGCAAAGTATTCTACTTGTCTTACTCGAAAGGAAATTGCTTGGAAACTAACTAACGTTCGACCTGTTCCCAAGAAAAGAGAGGCTAGCGGTCTCTCAAATTATCGACCAATTGCAATTAGTACGATTATTTCGAAGATATTTGAATCTTTCATTAATTCCAAATTAATGAAGTATCTAGTAATCAACTCATCAACGATCGCCAATATGGCTTCCGGACTGGACGCTCATCTGGAGACTTGCTGACTTTTCTTACGGAACGTTGGAACCGTAGTCTCCACAATTTTGGTGAGTCCAAAATCGTTGCTCTGGATATTTCAAAGGCATTTGATAGAGTCTGGCATCCTGCCCTATTAGCCAAACTTAAAGCACTTAGTCTCTTCCCTCTTCTTCTATTATGGATTGAAAGTTTTATATCTGGTCGCCTAATTCGTGTTATATTAGATCGCGTTATATCTGAACCTACCCTATAAATGCCGGTGTGTCGCAGGGCTCTGCTATCTCTCCATCTCTCTTCCTAATTTTCATTAATGATCAGCTTTATCTTACTTTCAATATCATCCATAGATTTTCCGATGACAATACGCTTGATTTTGCTTACTCCTTTGATACTCTGGCGAATGCCGCATGTGTCAAACGAGATTGTATGACTAGATCATTGAATAAGGATTTTGATATTATCATCGCTTGGGGCAAAGCGCATCGCGTCGAAATCAACTCATCTAAGACTCAAAACTGTTTCATCTCTTTAAAACAAGATCACCACTTAACCACTAAAATTTCATTTGATGGAGCATTAATTTCCGATCCAACGTCACTCAGCATTTTTGGCATTAATATTTCCAGTAAATTAAGGCAACACATCTTCCTTATAACCACAGAAGCATTGAAATCTCTCGGATTTCTGAAAAGGTATAAGAAATATTTCAGCTCATCATATCTAGCGCTCCTTTACAAGTCCTATATCAGATCAAGAATGGAATACAACTTTCACATCTGGGCTGAGGCTGGTCGTACATCCTTAGCTTCATTGGATATTGTCCAAAATAGAGCCTTTAAGCTCATTGGCAATTTGACAATAACTTATCATATCGACTCGCTGGAACACAGCCGCAATGATGGACGTCTTTCGCTCCTTTATCGCTACATGCATGGTCAATGCTCCGATTAAATATCTAGTCTGATCCCTTGTAGATTAATTTCTCTACGCAATACGCGCGCTGCAAGCCGCACACATCCTATAACTTTTCAAAATACTTTCGGCCGTAGAGTAAAATTCCGTGATGGTTTCTTATCCCGAACTGTGCGAATGTGGAACAGTCTACCATCTTCTGTTTTTCCTCGGGCCCACAATCTGCGAAGGCTCCAGGGTGACATACATCAGCACTTCCGCCACTTTATTCATGTCCCCTAATGCTTTCCCTATCTCCTTCCTGTCATGCATCATCCCCTGCATCCCCTGGCTTAATAATATAAAAAAAAAATACGTAAGAGATTTATAATCTTGTGCAACCAAATTAAATTAAATAAATTTTGTTCGAATAATTCTTTAATGATACAAAAATATTTTGGACCCTGATATCTTGAAACAAAATGGTACTTAAATTAGAATAGTAACTTGATGATCAAGAAGAGTATCTACATTAATTTGTAGGTACATAAGAAAAATACCTTATTAATGATGACTAAGCTGAACAACTGTTCACTAACTTAACACCAAAAACCAGACCTTTACTATATCTAAGGTTGCTTTATTAAGTGGAATAAGAATATTTTGTAGAGTCGACACTTCATTTGGGCAGAGATGATATCGCCCTTAGATGAACACTGCTTGTTGCATGAGAATCCATTTTTTATTGTTGTTCTTATCAAGATCTGAAATCTAAATAAATAGAATGACATGACATAATATGAAGATTCAGAGTATATACTGTGGAATGACCAAAACCGAAAACAATATCAAAACCATTACTCATGTGATTTGAGGTCATTTCTTGATTGGAAGAGAAGAAGAGACCAAATTGACAACTATTGTACTCGGACGTTTTAATTATCATTGAGTTGCATGGCGGATACCTGCAGATATACATATTTCATATTCCGAAATCGATTTGAAGAGTGTGAAAATTTCCATATTATAGAATGTGGTAACCAAGTGTCTTTTATCACAGGCAACGGTATATGGGAGATAATTTAATTAGAATTGGGAGCATTGCATAGTTCATTGCTGAAATTTAACAATTTAATCTTTCTTTCAATTTTCTTTAAAAAAGTAAGGAATTTTTAACATATGCTGTGCACAATGATAGATATACATGGTGCTATGTAACCTGGTATACATATGTATGTCACGCTATTTCTTAAATGAGCTAATCAATATACATATTGTTCCACATAACCACACCCCTAAGGAAACGTCCTTTAAAGTTATTCGTTCACGCTCTGGTGGAAATGAATGAGTATAAGTTTTGAAGCAGCTTATTGATTTTTGAAGTATTGAATAGCTAAGTACCAAAAGCAAGGTATATAGAAGACAAGGTATTCCCATTAAAATTTTGACACATTGCAGCTGATAGCCTGTGACGCAATTCTATGACTAATGTATACATATACATTTTTATAGGAAATGCGAAGAGAGGAGAGAGAGTATTGTACTCTCTATACTGTACTTTCCTATACATTTTCAAAATATTTCGTCACTAATGGCGGAACGTAGATCGTAATGGGAATACCTTATATTCTATATACCTTGACCAAAAGTAGCTTTCAAATATTTATTTTACTAATTATTCAATACTCTAACAACATAACTAAAAAGTTATTATATTCGTGCATTCCCTCCTTCGATAAAAATTAAATGCAAAAATTGTTCCTATCTAAAACCGCCCAGTGATAAACATGAGAAAATCCCCCTTGCCAACGATAGGTGGACAGCTTGCTCGCTTCAATTTAAGTCATTCTTATCAGAGTGCAAAGAGGATAGCTCACAAGAACTTATTCATTTTTCCCCTATAAGACTTACATACATTTAACCGTTGGATCAAAATTTCACAAATTCAAAAAGGCCAAAACTATTTGCTTGCAGTAGTATTGGTATGCTGTTCTTGCTGTAGCGAAAAGTGCAGCATGGAATTCTTCCGAGCGGGCGACTGTGAGCCAGGACCGTCGAAAAGAAGAAGAGTATAGATATTAAAAACCTCCATTCATTTCCATCTTCTATTACACAAAAACAATTATTTACTAATAAATTTCATGCATGTGATTCATAATTTTATTGTTTTATTTATTTATATTGTACTTTAATCTCCTCTACAGTCTCTTAATTTTTTACTTTCTGACCAAAAAAAAAACACGAAAAAAAGATGACATTGCAGGTATATTCACATTCCCTACAAGTTTGATTATAGAAATTTTTTTCGATATGTACATTATCACGAGAAAGAAGAAAACAGCAAAAAACAAGTTACAGTGTCTTAATTTTTTACTTTTTCGTCCGATATCTCAAGAACGATCAACGCTAGGTGAAAAATTCGTACCACCTAAATTGTACAGCGTAAAAAAAGCAACAAAAAAACCAAATTAATCTCTTTTTTCAAGATGGCGGAGAAAGCTCATAGGAAATCTTGGTCGACAATTTCAAGTTAAGCTTTTCTAAGCCCACCCTACACAACATCCAAAAATCAGCTTGCTCGGTACACTTGCATTTATATGCCATTTTTTCCGCTATAATGACTGGACTAATGGGGATATTTGCAATATTTGCAGATTCGAACTCAGCTGTGAAATTTGACGAAATCGCGCAAACTTTTCATTGTTTGTATTGTCACTTTTTGTTCCATTCATTTTACTTTTACCGGCTATTTTCTCGTAGGATCTCCACCTTTTTAGTTCTCTAAAGTGATGGATAAATTTATAATAACTAAAAAGTAACTGAGACGTGTCCGGAATATTTGGCAGGTAATATTTCTTTGCATAAAAGAAGTTTTTAAACGTGATTTTATCCTAAATTGGTTAAAAACGAAATTATGTTATTTTCCGATTTTCATTCATAATTCACGATTTTCTCTGCAGTATTTTCCCGATTTGCAGTGCTTCCATGTACGTTTTTGGAGACCAAGAACATAACAACAAAATATGTATTGAAAGAAACCATACCAGGACTGCATTGCTTAAGCCAGCTACGTGCGCCCAATTGTTGTTGGATTGAAGATCGCTTTAGATCTCCCATCATGGGCACTGTAGTAGGGTACTGTGATGACCCTTGGCTTCAGGTAATGTATAAAAAATTTAAGTGCACATGCAATTCAGATACTATAAAAATCTCAAACATAGTCCTAAGGGATGAAGACATTGATAGTTGATGGATTGGCGAAGTTAAGCATGCATAATAGTAGTTTTTATATTTCAAGTATGCAGGGCAGCTATAAGATTACTGGCTGTAATCTCTAGCGTCCAGACTTGAATGGGCGTATCTTAACCTTCTCGTGGTACCCGCTGACACCTCGGTGCCAATAAGATCTTAAGCCTGAATGCAGTAACCAGTCGCATTTCATAAAAGGATATCTGCATGAAGATACCACTGGAAGTAACCACGGCCTTATGGTCATGAACTACGCAGCCATACAATTTGGTTACCGACATTGCTAACTTAAACCACGGGGTTGGGGAGCAATGGATAGTTTTATTATTGTCTTACCGTTCACTGCAACATGGTTGTAGGGCCCTTGGTGGGAGCATCGTGGTTGTTATATTAGTCCATATGCGGGAAGAGAGAGATTGTCAATGTCTAGAGAAGTATGTCGCTTGTAAAAAATGCGTACTGTAACCCAGGATTTAAAGAATGGTCTCTTACGTATTGTATGCTCAGATCAATGACCCGGATGCCGTGATGTACAGATCGGCAGAGATTTTAGATAGGGCTCGGTTCTACCAGTAATTCAGCCAAGCATGCACTGGCCAAAACTTTGACTCATAGAGGCAGAAGAGCCAATTGATGATAATTCTGAATAAATTCTGAATATTGTTCTTTCAAATTCTTTGAAAGCCATATATAAAAATAAAAATCAGTTTTCTTGTATTAATTATTTAATCTATATCGACCATTATAGTTGATACCAATTGGTGGTCTAATTCAACAAGTCAAGGAAATTATTTTATTATATGGAACTCTATTGACATTTCAACTACAATATGTGGGAAAAATTACGCTAGAGAAAATGGAAAGGAACTGATAAGAAAAATATGTAATAAATAGCAGTAAGTTGGTGTGAATAGTTTGGTTTTATTACTTGTTAATTCCGACAGTTTTATGTCCTCCTAGAAAAACTAACGTTACTTATTGTTAGGGGAGTAGAAGCGATAAGTGAAATAAAACCCAAAAAGTTAGGATCTTATTTCCTAATGAAATAAGACCCGAAAACAAATGATATAAAATCCAAAGTAGATGAAAAAGGAAAAAAAAAGCGAACCAAAGCCCAAAATTTAGAATAAGAGAGCAAGCAAATGAAATAAATCCCACAATATTGAGTTCAAGCCGCGTCAGTACTACATACCGCGGAAACGTGCCGCCCCAATGCCGCACGCTGACATTGCATTACTTTAAATTAATAATTACTATACCTACAAATAATAATAATTATAACAATTACTTTCAATTAATTTGAATTGCGTGTATTTTGCATTTTTTTTTTTCGATATATTACCCAATTTTCTTTTTATTAATGGATTTTCTTTATTTTAATATGCGAGATATATTGTTATATGGATCACGTAAATATCAAGGAAAATATAATATTGTTACGTGCCACAAAGTGATACAAGCGACATCTATTGGAAATGGAAACAACTTTAGGTTAGTAACATCCTAGTAAACTTTAGGTTCGGAGAACGGAATTTTCAGGAAGGTTCTAGAATAATTTGTAGATTATAAATACAGCACTACTCACATCCAGGAGGCGCGGAGTCGTATTTCAGACAGTGAAGTGAACGAAGTAAACTCTTGGATTGCGATAATTAGAAGTACAGTACTAGCGATAACTATAAAGAGTTGATTTGATAATTGTTTGTAAATGCTATAAAAGTGAGCAGTGAAATTAAATAAAAGAAGAACTTGTTAATGATATCTGAAATATTGTGTTTTAAATAACGAACAAACGCCACGCTGCTAGTAACAACTGGTGTGAGGAGTAAAATAAAATCGCGAATAAAGTGGTAGCATTTGACTTTGAAATTCAAAGAGTGATTAATTTGGTGAAATCGTGTGAAACTTTAATTCTTTAAATGAAAATTCCGAAAGATAATTTTATATTAAACTGTGCGTGAATTATCAAAGTAATGGGACGCAAACTAGAGGAGCTTCGCACACAGGAATTGAATGTGGAGTTGGGGAAGCGATCATTGCAAACGATAGGTCTAAACAATGTTCTAGTCGAGCGACTTAGACAAGCTTAGGAAGGAAAGAATCCTGAGACATTCGTTTTCGAAAAAGAACCAGAAGCTGAAGAAGAGCCTGCGATGAACATAGAACAGCTTTTGGGTACCTTAATGACCAAAATGGAGCTTTCAACCCTGCAGGTGAAGAATTGTCAAAAGAATTCTCTGGAATCCAGTTTAGATGAGCAGAAGAATTCTTTTGAGGAACAAAAGAATTCTCTAGAAACCCGTTTGGACGAACAAAAGAATTCTCTGGAATCCCGTTTAGATGAGCAGAAGAATGCTTTAGATGAACAAAAAAATTCTCTGGAATCCCGTTTAGATGAACAGACGAAATCACTGGAAACCCGTTTGGACGAACAAAAGACTTCTCTGGAGAATTGTCTAGAAACTCGCTTAGAGGAACAAAAGAATTTCCTGGAAAACTCGTTAGACGAACAAAATTTAAGAATTGAAGGAATCGAGCAGGAAGTGGTGGAAGTTCAACAAAAAGTCACCTAACAACTTGACAACTTTAAAGCAGATTTGGAGAAGATGAAGCATCGACAACGTTGGCACGAAGGAATTGAAATATCCAGTGCAGGCAGACTGAAACCTCCACTATAAGATGGAGAAAATTCGTGGCATATTTTCAAGAGACTATTCGAGGCTTCTTCCGAAGTAAATGGATGGAATGATGCAGACAAAGCTACAGCTCTGGTATTAGCACTTCGAGGTCTTACATCAGAGCTATTACTTCATTAGTACAGGCGATAGAGTTACATTATGGAGATGAACACATGCAACAAGTGTATAGCCTACTACTACGCAACAGGATTCAAAAGCATGGCGACTCACTACAACAACTGCCGGCTGATGCGGAAAGATTAACTTATCTCTCATACTCTAGCGTAAATGCTGATTTCCTTAATGAGGTGGCAACAGAAGCATTTGTGGACGCTATTGCAGACCAAAATTTACAACAATCGCTAAGGCTAGCAGGAAAGAAGTCTATAGCAGAAGTGCTAGCCTATGCGTATAAATCTTCCAGACAAGCTTCTCGGAGTGCAGTACGAGTGAGAGAAATTTCGGTGGAGGATTGTACTTGCAACAGAATGCAGGCATCGCCAAGCAATCCATCACGTGGTATCAGTGGCGGATACAGCGGGGGGCGATCGGGGCGATCGCCCCCCCTAGAGCTCTAATAATAATAAATCAAAATTTATATTCTAATCCAATGAAATAGAAAATACAAAAAAAAAATTTAAAAAAGACCGTTTCTAAACCGGCGTTAAAAAAAATAGAAAGTAATTTCTCCCTTCATTTCTCCAGAGTTTCCCTTCATTTTGCATTTAATTAAATTTTTAAATTAAATTACATTTGTATATAAATTTTTAAATTTTCAAGGTATACAAAGAAAACAAGATCTGGACAGCTCAAATTTAAGCACTGCAGTGAATAACAATTTCCCGAAATTTAAATTTGGAACTCCTAATGTTTATCAAAATACTTAATTAAATTACTTTGCTTTGAATATGCTTTCTTTGTGTACCATGAAAATTTAAAAATTTTTATACAAATGTAATTTGATTAAATGGAAAACTCTAGATAGTTATTTGATATATTTATTGTTTTTTCCTTTTTAGTTATAAATTATTCTCAAAAAATGTAAAATTATATCACTAATGAATTTTCAGTACAAGCATTGTTACACTTTTTTGTGATTGAAAGCTCACAAAAGCCGGGTATATTTTGATGAAAAGTAGTATGTTGGGAAAATTATCATAGCCGAGGTAATTAATCTCAAATTCAGTTGTCCTGCATATATTTAATTTAAGGCAAATAGGATAATATATATATTAACTCTACCTAATTAGCATTCCTCGAAAATTTCTTCCACCATTTAAGTTGCAAGAAATTGTAGTCCAGCCCAAGAAATTATGGTGTTTGAGCGAAATGCAAGCGACCTATGTATGAGAAACACTAGTAGCGCAAGCAAGAAGTGTATAATGTCTATTTTATGTGGGAATAAATTTTACTATGCCTACGGGATCAAAAACTTATATTATATAGATAAAAGAACTCTGGCGATATCTGAATGCTAATGAAATTTTCATGCCAAAACGAAATGAGAAAGCTATATAGAGCAGTCCACAGCTGATGGCAAGTGCGGTTATAGGGGGCGATGGGGGCGATCGCCCCCCCTAGAACAAACGTCTGGATCCGCCCTTGCGTGGTATTCTTCGATGCTGGAATTATAATAGACCAGGACACCTCCAAACGGACTGAAGTCGAGCCAGGGAGCAAGCTATTCGTGGAGAGACTAGAAATCAAACAGCGACTAGTCGCGTGAGCTCACCTGTTCCGCAGTCGGAAAACATGTAAAAGCCAACTTCGGGGGGTAGAAGTTTGTTGGTGGATTCGACAGCCCCGAAGTCATCATTCAAGTAGCCCAGTTGCAGAGAAATGATATCAGTCTTGTAATAGTTATATGGAAGTGTAGGAAAGAATGACTGCGCAGTCACTATCGACACTGGAGCTTCGGGATCAATTATTAGAGCAGATCTTGTCAAGAACAAACGGCTTCAGAACACTACCAAATATTTACTAATAACAGCAACTGGAGAAGCAGCACCGGTTTTTGGAGAAATAACTTTGGATGTTCAACTAGGCGAACTACTATTTCCTCACAATTTCCTGGTTTCAGACATCATGGATGAATGCATTCTTGGAGTAGACTTTATGACCACATATAAAATAAATCTAGATGTCGGAGAACGGATACTCAAATATGGCAACATAGAAATTCCTATGAGATTAGGATGAGGAACAAAAAATAATAAGGATGATGTTCTGTGAGAATATTACTCTCTCTGCATGCTCCGAGACGCTAGTATGGACAAAGCTTACTGATGACATCAGCACCGGCTGATTCCATTTGGTGGAACCTAACCCTACAAAAGTTACATCGAAAATCATTGTAGGTAAGACTTTAGTGAAGACAGAAGGTGCAACATTAATTCCAGTCAGAGTACTCAACACATCCGAAAATGAGGTACAACTAAAATAAGGTGCTATAATTGGAAATTGTGAACCCGTTTACCAGATTTTTAATTTGGATAACAGTACTAATTTCAAGGAGACAAAACCTATACCAGCTACTACTCAACAAGTTCAAAAACTTCTTTTGTCCCATGCCTTAAGTGAACAACAATACAACGATGCCAAAGAGGTGATCGATGAATTTTCGGAATTATTTGCAATGAATGATGATGATTTCGGTAAAACAAATCTTGTCCAGCATCGGATCGATTCACTAGATTCTAGGCCCATTCGGCAGATACCACGAAGACTACCATTACCCAAACAATCAGAGGTTTTAGGTATGATAAACTCCATGAAGGAACAAGGCATAATAGAGGAATCTAATAGCCCTTGGACATCACCAGTTGTTCTGGTCAGGAAAAAGAATGGCAGCACCCGATTCTTTGTAGACTACCGGCAACTAAATAACGTAACGAAAAAGGATAGCTATCTGTTACCAAGGATTGATGACACACTAGACACCCTTTCCGGAGCGCAATGGTTTTCCACACTGGACTTGAAGAGTGGTTACTGGCAAGTGGAAATACATCCCGAGGACCGAGAGAAAACTGCTTTCTCACTTGATAGTGGCTTCTGGCAACTCAAAGTTACGCCATTTGGATTATGTAATGCTCCTGCCATATTCGAACGAATGTGTTTTACGTGGATTAACCTGGAAAACATGTCTCGTCTACTTAGATGACATAATAGTAATCGGAGGGACATTCGAGGAACATAAAAAACTTACGGGACGTACTTCAAAGACTGAGAGATGCGAAACTGAAGCTCAGTACGAATAAATGCGCTCTATTTAAAAATGAAGTTAAATATCTGGGGCACATAGGTTCATCACAAGCAGTAAGAACTGATCCAGAAAAGATAGCAGCTGTCACAAATTGGCCGGTTCCAAAGGACAAACATCAATTAAGGAGTTTTCTTGGTCTAGCTTCTTACTACACCAACTTACAGAAAAGGGAAAGCCGTTCATATGTTCGGATAAATGTAACGGGAGTTTCGAGAATTTGAAGCAACAACTCTGTGAAACTCCAGTACTTCACTATCCAAAGCTGGGGAAAACTTTTATATTGGACACGGATACCTGTATCGGGGTAGTGCTTTCACAGGAAGATAATGGTCAAGAGATGCCAGTAGCGTATTACAGCAAAGCACTTTCAAAATCAGAGAGAAATTATTGTGCTACAAGGAAAGAGCTACTTGCTATTGTAAATTCAACAGAACATTTCCATAAATATCTCTACGGGCAAAAATTTATCCTCCGCACTAACCATGCAGCGCTCAAATGGCTTTTGCAGTTTAAGAACCCTGAAAGGCAAGTGGCGAGAGCACCGACGAGGACGAGGACGTGTCCATGGAAAAGCATACATCCTTTCACGACGTCCATGCAAACTTGAATGCAAACATTACGTTCGGGTGGAAGAAAAAGAAACAAAGGGAACTATACAGCTGATAACGGTGGAACCATCTACATGCTGGGACAACGAGAGCTTGCGAACAACATAACGAGAAAACCCAGACATATCACCCATTCTTGCTTGGAAAGAAGACATGGATAGACCACAATGGAAGGATGTTTCAGAAAAGAATGAGAAACTGAAAGAGCTACTGGGCTCAATGGAATTCTCTCCATGTTGAATGCGGTATATTAAACCGTAAGTGGGAGGCAACTAACGGCGAGTCATTCCGGATGTAGATAGTCGTCCCAGCATCAACGGTCAACGATGCTCTAAGAGAAATGCACAGTGGATCATATGGAGGACATTTGGGAGTGAATAAAACAATTTCCAAAATACGAGAAAGGTTTCATTGGTTACAAATGCGAGATGATGTGGAGAAGTAGTGCCGCAGATGCACTATTTGTACTTCTTGCAAAGGGCCGCCACACAAAAGCAGAGGAGAAATGCAGAAGTATAATGTAGGAGTCCCCTTTGAGAAGATAGCCGTGGATATCGCTGGACCTTTTCCATAAACGGATAACGGTAACCATTACATATTAGTTGCTATTGACTATTTCAGTAAATGGCCCGAGGCTTATGCAATCCCTAATCAAGAGGCAGTGGCGGAACAAATAATAAAGGATTCATATTCCCATGTTTCTAATGGCCTATCGGTCAGCTGTTCACAACACGGCCGGACAAACTCCTGCACAGGTCATATTCGGAAGGGAGATACGTTTACCTAGCGAACTCAAGTTTGGTACACCCAGAGGTGAACAAAAGTTACCAGACGATTATGTATCGGAACTTAGACAACGATTAGCTGATGTGAACGAGGCCACTAGAGCAAAATTAGCAATAAATACCGATCGGATGAAGACCCGCTATGACTTACGTGCTAATTCAGCCGGATTTAATGAAGGTGACCTTGTTTGGCTGTACGACCCGAAACGACGGAATGGACGATCTCCAAAATTACAACAACACTGGGAAGGACCATATTCAGTAGTGGCTAGAATTAATGACGTAATATACAGGATTCAGAGTGGTACAAGTGGCAAACGGAAAATCGTTCTCCTGGATCGTTTGTGTCAATACCACGAGCATCAAGACCGTGGACCAACTGTTGTTCGGGACGAACAATTTTAAGAGGGCAGTGTTACGTGCCACAAAGTGATACAAGCGACATCTATTGGAAATCTAAACAACTTTAGGTTAGTGACATCCTAGTAAACTTTGGGTTCGGAGAACGGAATATTCAGGAAGATTCTACAATAATTTGTAGAGTATAGTGCTACTCAAATCCAGGAGGCGGAGTCTTATAAAAGTGAACAGTGAAATTAAATAAAAAAAGAAATTGCTAATGATATCTGAAATATTGTGTTTTAAATAACAAACGCAACGCTCGTAACAATATTTTATACTCTCTTTGGAGGAGCCGCCTTGCTTCTTCTTGTACTCTACTTTTATGCGACGGACTTCGCGATTTCTTGCATATTATCCATTGTTCAATTATTTTGTGCGAAATTTAATTATATAGAAGATGATGATATATAAAGTTGATGTTCTTGGGGGGAGCGCATCATTTTCTCACAAAAAATTGCGCATTATTTCATCTGGATCAATTTTGTTTCTCGGGGTTTATTTCATTTACGAATTTTGCATTTTATATCATTGTGAAATAACTCCCAAAAGCGATAAATGATTTTTTTTTATATTATTTAGTCCAGCTTAAGGGATATCCTATGATGCAAAGCACAGCATGACAGGAAGGAGATAGGGAAAGGAATTAGGAATATATGGAGAGCGGCGGAGGTGTTGATGTACGTCACTCTTAAACTTTCGCAGATTGTATGCCGGAGGAAAAATAGAAGATGGTAGACTGTTCCACAGTTCGGGATAAAAAAGCATCACGGAATTTTACTGTACGGCCGAAAGTAATTTTAAGGGTGAAAGAATGTGGAATCATTCATCGGAACATTGACCATGTATGTAGTGATAAAGGAGCTAAAGGTATCCAACTCGAGTGAATCGATATGCCAAATCGCCAATGAGCTTGAAGACACTCTTTTGGACAATATCCAATGAAACTAAGGCTGTGCGACCAGCCCGGCCCAGATATGGGAATAAACCCAAGTGTGAAATAACACCCAAAAATTTTGATATTATTTCACATTTAACAAGTTCGAGTTTATATGGAACTTTTGGGTTTAATTGCACTTTTCCTTTTGAGCGTTACTTCCCCGAGCTTAAAACACCGTTCAAAATATATAAATATAACCATAAATTTAAAAATAGAACGTTGGTAATAAGAATATATAATTACTTAAAATAAAATTTATAATACAAATTAAATTATGTACAAATTACTTTTTAAACGTTGGTGTATAAACTAACTACTCTCATCTGAACTTGAATAATCACCAACTAACGAAATACTTCTTGAAAGTGCGGAATTTTCTGATTTATTTAAATTATCTCCTTCTGGGGTACCATTACAAGACAAGAAAATATCTTTTGGAATATTATCGGATTTTTCTTCGTTTTGCGTTTTATTGGCTTCATCGCTCTTATTGGTGCATCTATTATTTTGATTTGACTTCTTTCTCTTAATGCCTAAGTCTGTTGATCTTAGTTTTATATCCAACAATTTTTGCCTCTTTAAGCCACCAAATGATGTAGCCGTTGCACTAGGCAGAGCAGGTTTAATTAATATATCTAATCTTCGCTCCTCTTCTTTTTCCTTTGCTGGTTTAGACTGAAGTTTCATTAAAGCTGCCATTTGTCTATCCTGTTCACTTTCAGGCAACAGTTTTATATTTAAACTTGTCCTTGCAAGTAATTTTTTATCTTCCTCTTGTTGATATTTGAGTTCCTTTCTAGTCATCTAAAAGATTTTCATATATAAAGAAAAGGTTGAGTATTACAACAAATTTAATGTGTTTACCCTAAAAGCTGATCGTAGTCTACAGTTCGCATCATAATTGTCTCTCCACACATCTGAATTTCGTTCATAAAGTTTTGCTAGCATAGGCTTAGCGTCTTCACCAGCTTGTCTATCTTTTAATTCATGCTCTAATTTGTACATAGGATCATCAAATAACTTCTTTTGTGTCTCCAAAGTCTCAGGAACAATTTGTTCATTTTGTAAAGGATCCCATCGATTCTCTTGCCGTCGAGCTCCAGAGATGATAACATAATCGAAATTTCCAGGATCGGTCTTTATTTCGAAATGATTATCGCACAAATGGCACTTCATTCGAAATTGATACACTGGTGTTGAATAGTACATCCCAATTTTGGTTTTCTCAGCATTATATCGAACTCCCATCCCTATATGATTATTGCATCCATCGCACCAAATATTGTAGGGCATTTCAAAACGAATAATTATAATGCCCAGGTGGATCTTACGAGCCCGCTCCCGAAGAGCATGAGTCCCAAGAAATTTATTGAGACCTCCCTTTTTTGGATCATAATCCGGTGGGTAATATTTATTCGTCCCTTTGCGTTCACCCATTTTTGAGTTTTCCTATGTCTGAAAAAGTATATATTAAAACTTTAAGCCAGAAAGATTAGAGAAGTATTACTTACTTGCACAACCGTAAATTTTTTTTTTTTTTTATTTGATATTAGAAAAAGAGAATATGCTTACTACTCCTCAGAAATCCTCAAAATTCTTTTAATGACAAGCTGTGAAAGCTTCTAATGGAAGCTTTTCATCCAGCTGATTGTTGATGGTTAATAACACGTCTTAAGTTTGCTACAGTTATTAAAGAAGCTTTTGGAACCACTTTTTAAACTTAAAAAAAAAAACAATCAAATAAGCTGAAAATGTATATTAATTTGAGCAGTAAGGTAAACGAAGAGAGAGGTCCTATGGTACGGTACCTGAGTAAAGTCCATTAACTTTAATTTTCCTGCAGGATGAGAAATTCTGATACCAGCAAAAATCAGTATTTACTCCGAATACTCCGAAAATTTTGACATTCACAAAAAATTAACACCGATTTCCATTTACCATGTTTACATGCAGAGTTGAAAGATTGAGTTGAGTTGATAATTGAGTCATTACGTACGAGTCAAAAACTGCCTTAATTGAACACGCACACAATTAATTTCGGTAATCATATAAGAAATTACGCAGAGCAGCATTATTGTTTTGGTACGTCTAAGTTAAGGGAAGGAAATTCTTTCACTAAAAAGTTCTCGTCTGGGTTGGGCCTTAGACGTGTTCCTCCGACAAACTCATTGTTCTAATTTCCTTGGCTAGCCCTGCAGAAAAATCCATTGCAGTATTTGTCAAGTCAAGCAAATTGTCATTTGTCAAACGTGCCGAACGTATAGAAAATTATTATCGCAACAGGATAATTTGTGCCACGTTCGGTTATTTATTAAGCAAAAGAGGGAATTAGTTAATAATATAAAGTTATAATGATAATCTATACCAATGAAGGAAACCCCTTTGGGTTAAAATTGTTAATATTGACTAAATTATCAAAGAAACAAGCTGCTGTGAAAAAAATTAACCTCAATGGTAAGTAGCAGGATTAACCACTTTTTGTGAATAATTTATAAAATAAAGCCTACAAATTAGTTAGTGTATTCATTTAAATGTATATCATTCTAATAGAATATGTTTAATTTAATACAATCTATTGAAATTTGTGCCTTCAAGGTAGTTAGAAGAAAGAGCCTTCCATCCCAGTCATTTGCCTTGAACGTGTTACAATTTCAGGGCGAAATTCATTTACATATTAAATTGTGAAGTTGAAATTATTATTATTTTTTTATTCATAAAAGCAGTTGTCTTATAAAGTATCGATTTATGAAAAGGCCGTTTCCTAAGCCATAGGCGTTCACAAAAATTATTTAAAAGAGCTAAGGCCACGTCAATGTACGGTGGGCACATTGTTTAAACATTAGATTTTTAGTTAATAGCACGCTTGTTACTCATTCACGGGGATAAATTCATTCAGTACTCTTATAATTTGTGTATCTACTATGTAACTTTCTATGATGTTCCCAGCGCTTTACGTGCCTTTAACACGGGTACTCAAATAAATAAATGTTTGCTTGTTTATGTTTAGTAAATTAAAATTATAAAGCATTGAAACTATTCCTCTTAAGTTAGTTAAAATTTCGAAAAGATGAAGTCAACGTAGTAATAGAAGGGAGTAAGGTTGGTATACCCTAAAAAGAACAGAAATTATAATTCCGGAATTTTCTTTATGGAGTGAGAGTGGGGATAAATTTGTCATGATGTATTAAGATTTTTTTTCTAATATTGAGATTTCTTTTCTTTTGCTCTTTGTTTTTCAATTTTAAGTTATTTTTTTTTACTTACAGACTACCTAATTAATATAATCTGAACTGCATTACAACGGACTTATTTCCCTTGGTTAGTTTGCTAATGTCGATATGAATTATAATTAATATCTATTGTTGATCTACGGTGGGTACCGTTCTCTTGGCTCAATGTCGAATCTTAAAAAGTTTTTTTTAATTGTATTTGAAGTTAAGTCAACTACAATTCAAGTAAAGAACTTTACGAATTTGAGCACAACAAGCAAGATGATACGCGGATGATTCGCGCATCATATTCCGTCGAAACTAGCTTTTACCGCGGAAGATTCTCATCTTCTATATTACGGAAGTCACCCCCTTCAGGAAGGGATGTGTCCCGCATGCAATACTTCTAGGGAATACGAAAGAAATACTTTTTGATGAATTGCTTTCGTATCATCTGGAATATGAAAGCAATACTTCTTGTTGAATTGCTTTCATTTTATCTAGGGAACACGAAAGCAATACCTGGAGATATCGTTGGGGAATCGCGTTGAAGTATCAATGAGCATTGTCTGGAAGAGAGGAAAGTAATATCACCAAATTATCTCGATAATATCGCCATGGTAATAGAAGGAATTAAATTATTTTTAAATACTAGTTTATAAATGAGAGGAGTAAAGTATTATATATGAAGGAACGCTTATTAAACCAGAATGAACAGACCTAAATTTCCAGGTGACGTATCTTCGTTAAAAATTAACATAAACCGGTTTTCGCCATTGGTTATCGTCCTCTTTTCGTCTGGAGGAAAAGCACATAATTTCTTTTGCTATTTTATTTCCTTTTTTGTCATCCAGGTAAAACTGAAATTGCGATCAACATCGCCTTCTTTTAGTCTGGAGGAAAACTGAAATTGAAAGCAACCGAACTCATATCTAATTATTGCTTAAGCACCTTAAAATCAACTTTCATACATTTGTATTGCGAAGATGATAACTGGAAGATATCCTCCAATTATCGCGCTGCTGATTTTTCATCTCAATGTTTGCAACTGGAAGATATCCTCCAATTATCGCGCTGATGATTTTTCATCTCAATGTTTGCTGGGAACGAGACAGGTTTTCTTACGAAAAATTGATATTTTTAGCCTAAATAGATATCACATTCCGTAAGGTTATTATCTTGATATAGGTTATTATTATTATTATTGTTTTCAGTTTTAATAAGTGGTAAAAACAAAAAACAAATGAAAGTTGATTTAATTAAAGACTTGTGCCTTCTATTAATTCGCAGTTCCGTAATGACATTTTATTCTTCTTGTATTGGTTATGATCCAGAACTCGACCCTATGGGGTATATCGCCAAAAAAGTGTGCTGTGTCCGGCTAAGAGTTGATTTTGAAGGCCATGTCCGGCTGCGGCTGCACTTTAATTGTGCTTGTTCCTGGATAGAGCTGGTGACCTTGTGTAGGCATATTTGAAAAACTGCGTAATTGTATATATGTATGCAATTCTCTAATCGTAATAATCTAGCACCGTAATCTGCATGGTCGATCGTTCTAAGTTGCCCAATAAAGATAATTATCGTCATACAGTCAGTCAGTCAGTCAAAAACGTTCAAGTTGAATAGTCTAGTCAATAAAGTTATTGCAGTCGGTCGAAGTATTGTGTTTTTTTTATATTGTTCCCTCAGATTTGTCATCCTACACTTGTGTAGTCATTTTCGATTTTTGTTGTTGATGTTATTAACTGTATTTTATGTTCCCGGTGGGTTATGATTATGATGACTGCTGGTCAAGCAGTGATGAACAAAACCACAAAAGACATTTACAAAGAAAAACACATAACATACAGGGATATACAATCACTACACGGGGAGTAAAGTAGGAAGGTCTATTAGAAGTTTCCTGTTCAAAAGGAATCAATGAGTTAAAATGAATGAGTTGAATGAATTTAAAGTGAATTAATTAATAACTCATTTACACCTGCAGCAGTCCTGCGGCTGCAGCAAAGCCTGTTAGTTCCTTGCGCCTGTTGAACTCACAACGCTCCAGTAGGCTTTCTAGACAACTGGCGCCTAGAATAGTGGGATAGGTATTTCTAATTGATCTGAACCGGGTGCAAGCTAGAATGCTGTGCTCTATGAAATTCGGATTGTTACATGGGTTGCAATTGACTAGGTTAGATTTTCCTATAGTCTGAAAAAGCTTTGCGTCACATCTGTGGCCAGCATAGAGTCTATTAATGAACCTGGTCTCCTTGAGAGAGAAGTCCCAGCCGAACCAGGGTGTTTTCGGGGTAAAGGAAAAAAAATCTTTTAGAAGGAACCAGAAGAGGTAGACATGTATGGAGCCGTTTATAGCTAGTAGAGAGTTCGTGATAATGAGATTTTTTTCTAGGGAATGATGCTCCCAGCTCAAGGCCAGTCTGATGACCAGTAGCTCACCTGACGTGGAGGATCTTAGCACATTATATCTCTTTGTGCCGGAGTTCAGAGAAGGGAATTCGACCTCACATACGTCTGTGTCCGGTTGGTTGAACGAACCAGCGGTGGAATATACAGCCCAGTCGTTAGGATAGTGAGCGTTGGCTGCATTGAGATACATTTGCGAAAGTTCTTCATCTGAACTGGTGGACTTGGTCTTACCAGCCCTTGTAAGTCTGCCATGATCTATTGACAGGTTAACGGGAGGACGAGTCAGCGTGCATCGACCAATTTGAGAGAAAATTTCCTGAAAAGCGTTGGCTATGAAGGCATAAAGCGATTTTCTAGTATCTAGCACTCTGGTGTATCCATTGAGATGTTACCTGTACTGACAAGCTTGCCGAATTCCTTCGCAAGCATCTTTTGGTTCTGTATTTGGACGGGAGCTCATTGGCCAGTCCATACAGGATGTGAATAGGGTGGGTGGGTGGGTCACCAAGGGAAGCCCTTAGACAGGGGCTTGTGAGCGTTCTGAGCTTATTTTCAATGACGAGACGCCTTTGTGGTGCTGGACAGCTCGATTTTCGGTCTAATTGCAGGCCGAAAAGTGTTGAGTGCTAACTTTGTGTGGATGGGGTGGCTTCTGGTAGTGATCATTCTGAGGGTGTAGAGATAGTAGGAGGAGGATATTGATACCTCTTCAATCTGACGATCGAGACGCAGGTTTGAAGAAAAATGCCATGAGCTGGGATTTGTGAGCCTAGAAAATTAAATGAGAGCGAAGAGTGCTTGTTGCAGAGGATTGGCATCGTGACCAGCTTGTCTCTGTTTAAATGAAGGTTGAGACTGGATGCCACCTCCGAGAAGCTTTGTAACTCCTAGTTTTGCTAAAGCATCGCCGAAGGTTTTACCAGATGAGACTAGGAGAAAGTCATCAGCGAACTGGACCATACTAAACTCTTCACTAGCACACAAACTGATCTTAGCATGAGCGTTCTGCAAGACAGGAAGTTCAAAATCTAGTGAGTTTTGCAGCGGGAGCTACACAGTTTATTAATTTGATTTTTGCAAAACAAAATTTTATTAAAAATAAAATAAAATATTTTTAATGCAATTACATTTGTCAGATTAATATTTAAGCTGACTATAAAAAGAAAAATATTTGATTTGACGTTTTAAGGGAAAAACACTTTGAAAAACTTTTAAAAATGTTTTAAACACAGACACACCCTACTGTGTGTATACATTTTAGAGAAAATACACATCAAAACTTTTTGGAATATAATAAATAAAAAATATTTTTTGCCACGGCTATAACAAAGTTAACTTAATGACAAGTTAGGACACAGAAGAGTTTTCCGATTGTTTTACACGGCAAGAAAATGAAGAGAAAAAAAACGGCCAATTGCGAGTCGGACTCTCGCACGAAGGGTACCATCGTACAAAATTAAACACTATGTACTTTTTATTTAATTTTTCAAATAAGAGTAGGCGTCATGTGAACAAATAATGCTTTCATTTGAAAAAAAAATGCCTATTTATGTTAATAATAATGAATGAGAGTAAAACGAGGACAAAAACGCCGAAGAAATCACGTTTCTTGTATGGGGGCATCTTTAATTTTTAATTTAATTTAATTTTTATTATTTGTTGTTATAGCGGCAATAGAAATACACACTCTGTGAAAATTTCAATTGTCTACCTATTACGGTTAATGAGATACAAAATGGTGATGGACGAAGTCTTACTAATAGGGTTCCCGTTGTTACCCTTTGGGTACGGAACCCTAAAAATGAAAAAAAAATCAATCTCTCTTTAAAACTTTTATGAATAAAGATAAAAAATGTGAAAGCCCAAATTGCATGCAACGAAACAGAATGGCAAATGGTTCATTTTCGTAAATAAATGAGAAGGGGTGGAGTTTTCACGTTTTAGTATAATAAAATGTTTCCGCGCTTTTGTGAAAACCGGTTTTTGCGGAAATATTGTGAGATATATCCAATATTTTTTATAGCATAACTAATGTTTGTTAGTGTAATTTCTATGCTATTTGAGCAGCACACGTACTTCTGTTTACATTCGTTTTGCTCTGAAGAGATTAAATGAGAGAAACTCATGCTGGATTTTCTGATATTTTCAGGAAAAATGAGAAATTAATTTGAGAGGAATTTTATATCTCCTTTCAACAAATTGGCCAAAGCAAAATTTATTTTTTCTTAAAAAATAGAGGTAGTGTGACCTGATGTTCATTATTATGAATATACTGGAAATTTTTTTTTTTGCGGAAATATTGTGAGATATATCCAATATTTTTTATAGCATAACCAATGTTTGTTAGTGTAATTTCTATGCTATTTGAGCAGCACACGTACTTCTGTTTACATTCGTTTTGCTCTGAAGAGATTAAATGAGAGAAACTCATGCTGGATTCTCTGATATTTTCAGGAAAAATGAGAAATTCATTTGAGAGGAATTTTATATCTCCTTTCAACAAATTGGCCAAAGCAAAATTTATTTTTTCTTAAAAAATGGAGGTAGTGTGACCTGATGTTCATTATTATGAATATACTGGAAAATTTTCGTCTTTATTAGACTGAAATTTATTGAAAAAAAATGCTTTTTTCCCCAATGAATTTACAAAATGCATTGAGATGCAGAAAAAATATCGAACTTGTCGAGAGGTCTGATCAGTGTGGTTATCTCTGATCGCCTACCACTGAAGTTCGATAATAGTGGTCACCCAATTGCCCATATAAATACTTTTTAACAAAAGCAAGTGTGCAATTTTCAAATTAGATGATTATTCCCCTTGTTGCCGTATGGAAATTTTTCGTTTTTATTAGACTGAAATTCTTTGGAAAAAAAATATTTTTTTCCCCCAATGAATTTCCAAAATGAATTGAGATGCAGAAAAAATATCGAACTTTTCGACCCAGCGATCAGAGAGGTCTCATCAGTGCGGTTATCTTTGATTGAAAACATTAAATATCAAGAGAATAACTTACGGAATGTCATATCCTATTTAGGCTAAAAATATCAATTTTTCGTAAGTAAATCTCAGTCTCGTTCAAATTCGTAATGTTCTTTACTTCAATTGTAGTTGAGCAAAATCCTGGAGAATCTTCACAAGCCATGAAACAGACTCCCTCACTATCTCATAAGAGCCCCAACGAAGTCCTAACATTCTAAAGTATTTGCAGTGTTCTTGTGTAAAACTGACAAAAGTTTGATTTGAATAGCTCCTCTGCCCTAAGCTACTATTCATACAGAAAAAAGCTGTTCTTAAGCTTGCTTTCTTATCTTCCGGACCGAAACATGATTTTTATACCTTTCCTAACAAAAATAATTAAAAAGATTTATCTGAACCAAATGACTACGATTCTTCAAACAAAAACTCTCAGCTGAGTAATCATTGTTATATGACGCTGTGTCATCATGGCTTTCCGTGGGCTGATGATATCGAATGTAGGTGCCTACAGCTTCGGACTCCGGCTGACACATGCAATTATTACTCAGCCGAGAGCACTGACATATATAATATGGACTCCTTAACTTTCTATTTCATGTGAGCTCAGTTGCTTATGTCAAAAAAAGTTCTTACGCCGGTGCCAACATTGAAAAAAATCATTGGGGGGAAGTTAAAAATGAGCACGTAGCTCGAAAAGCGATTATAATAAAACGTTTCGAATTTCGTCTGCACATCTTATCAATATATTGCCTTTGGTAAAACATTTTTATCATTAATAACCCTAAATAATAAATTTAAAAATATTTATTTCGCCGGACCCACTTATTTATTTGTTGTTTACAGTACTCCTCAGTTGGTATTTGGTGCTTAGACCGAAAGAGTCAGCAATATAGCACTGATCCCACTTTTTGCAGTGCATTTCCATTAACGTAGTCAGTCCATATTATACATGTCAATTGCCGAGAGTTATTGAGCGTAAAATGGTAAGGTTACTTTGTAGTCAAAACTATTTTGTTAAGTACGGTATATAGTAAGTATAACCTTTGGGAAGGTATGGAACCAAGCTGTAAATTACTAGAAGACTTTTTTCCTGTATGGATAGTAGTTTAATTAGCCTTTAGTGTGCTGTGTTTGTATTTGTTTCGTCATGGCAGTAGTGAAATCGCGACATTTTGAAGGGGACATCTTTTATAATTCAAATTGCTGTGTAAAATAAAATAAATCGTTAGCGCCCCCTTTCTTTATGTAAAAGAAATATAGGGCTGCCATTGAAAAAAGAATTCTTTTAACATTTCTCAAATAAACAAATTGCACATAATCTTAAACCATCCTATACTTTCGTATATTTATCTTTTTATGTTATATATGTCTATTAAAACAATTTTTTCATCAATAATTATGAAACAGGGAGATATTTTTTTTTAAATATATTCAGTTGCATAAAAAACGGTTTTCCGCCTGAATTTCGGCGATTTTTTCTACTACATTGCACAGCACAATTCATCACTCTAAATTAATAGCTTAACAACTTTAATTTCACAAAACACTGAACTCAATTCAAAAGTTTCCGAAATAACAGAATTTCAAATATTTGATATTTATTGAAAAGTTTAACTGAACTCCCGGAGCTCTGAAATATTTACTTTCAGAAACATCAAAGCAAGTAAAACCAAGTGCAATCCGACTGTCATTAATGGCCTACACGCGTACAGTGTATTCGAACGATACCCCGCTCTTTTTTCAATGTTCATTACTACTGAAAAAGTTAAGTATTCGTCAGACTGATAGTTGTCAATCAATCAAATAAGCTGTTAAAATATGTCATTTGACATCATGAAAAACAAAAACTTTAATTTAACAGAGCTATCTTCCTTTCTACCACTCTCTCCATCTCTCTAGTCAGTCAAGTCTATTCATTTGTTATACCCTAGATGAAATCCATAGGGTATACTAAGTTTGTCATTCCATTTGTATTTTGATTTTTGCATGTCCGTCCAACTCCTTCGTTGGGTTGCCATACAAAAATTTCGTTTTCCACTATATGTTTGTACACTACCTGAGAACCCGTCGATATAGACAGCTGAAATTTAGTACATGGTGTTGTTATAGTAATAACAAATAAAATTTCAAAAATGGAATAAATCGGGCAACCCCTTCTGGGTGTTGCTGTATAAAAATTTAGGATTTTTACATATACTGTAAAAACGATCAGTCCTAGACATTTTTATTGTACTAAAAACTTTTTCAGAATACGAAATCCTAGATCGGTGACCATACGAAATTTCAAAAGTGTCAAAAAGTAGACAATTATCTTTTGGAAATGACCTTTTTCAGCCATTTTCGCTGGAGATGCTTAAGAAAAAGTGCAAAAAACGCAGAAAGGGTTATCTTTTGGGTACAGAGTGTGATAGGTCATTTTAAAGCTAAACTTTTGGGCTTTTTAAATTCAATATGAAAAATTGATATTGATGAGGGGTTTCTTAATCAAAATAGTAGTTAAATAAAAAAAAAACGAGTAAAAATTCCGAAATTTTAATTTTGTATAGCAATAACTTCAAAACGGAAAGGATGAGGGAAAAAATTTATATACCATTGGAAAGGTCCAACGATT
Source organism: Dioctria rufipes (assembly GCA_963924295.1). NCBI lineage: Eukaryota > Metazoa > Arthropoda > Insecta > Diptera > Asilidae > Dioctria > Dioctria rufipes. Next base: position 335,078,711 of record OZ002740.1, on the reverse strand, counting down.
ATCTATCTACCAAAGTTTAAATCATCATCATAAGGTGCAAAGTTCAGAAGTTACAGGTGATCTATAATAACATACCTAAATATCTTAAAGTCCCATTATCTCGGAACCGTTACGATTTCCGCCCCCCCCCCCCCCCCTGCGCCTTGTTGATTTTCTGAATGACTCTCATCTGAAGGTCTTAACAGGTCGTGATGGTCTCGCTCTTTGTTAGTCTAATGCACATCTAATTTTTAGGGTTCCGTACTCAAAGGATAATAACGGGAACCCTATTACTAAGACTTCGCTGTCCGTCCGTCCGTCACCAGGTTGTATCTCATTAACCGTAACAGGTAGACAGTTGAAATTTTCACAGAGCCGCTATAACAAATAATAAAAATAAAAAATAAATTAAAAATTAAAGGGCCCCCATACAAGAAACGTGATTTTTTCTCCGTTTTTTTCCTCGTTTTATTCTAATTCATTATTATTATCATAAGTAGACATTTTTTTTTTTTTTTAAATGACAGCATTATTATTATTTGTTCACATGTCGCTTACTCTCATTTGAAAAAATAAATAAAAAGTACATAGTGCTAAATTTTGTACGATGGTACGGTCCACCTCGCACTTGGCCGGTTATTTATTCTCTTCGGATTACTTGCTTTGCGCGTTGATACAACCATCACTGCTCGTCATGATAATAGGTAGTGCACCTGCACCCTCAGTTTTAATTTCTGTATAGTTCTTTTTGGAGAGCAGAGGATGGACTTCGACCGACATGCGTTTTCCCAGCATAACTAGAATTTCAATTTAGGTTAAGTCAATCTTAGTATATTTTTCTTTTTGTTTAGTTTTTTATCACTATGCCACTCCTATTATTTTCTTAAGTAACAATGTTTTTATACAATGGGTCTAACAACTTACGTTACTTTTTACACATCAATAAGCACAATTGGCTTTAAGCAAAGAACATCTAACAGAAAGAATACGCATCTCGTATATTGAAATGTTTTATATGGCGGGTATTACAACCCACTCTCACAAATTTTACGAAAACTGTCTCTGCTTTTTGACGACCCGCCACTCACCCACCACCCAGTCACCTATGGTGTGGTGATATTACAACCCGTTCTCACAATTTGTACGAAAATTTTCTGCTTTTTCACGACCTGCCACTCACCACTGTGGCGAGTGCTGGTGGGTCGTCTCATCAAAGCACCAGCGCCACACCAGAACTACTGCCTGCACTACGCACCAATTTTCACAAAAGCGCGGGAATATTTTATGAGAGTAAAATCTGAAAACTCCGCCCCTTCTCATTTATTTACGAGAATGAATCATTTGCCATTCTGTTTCGTTGTATGTGATCTGCGCTTTTTTGTCTTTATTCGTAAAAGTTTTAAAGTAAGTTTGATTTTTTGTTATTGTTTTTCTTCTTTCTTTTCCTTTTCTGCCGTGTGTATTTTAAATGTAAAACAGTCGGATATCTCGCCTGCTTCTTAACTTATTGTTAAGTTAACTTTGGTCAGGCAGCAAAGTGAAACATAAAACTATTATGTGTGTGGCTGGTATCTGTACAGCTATAGATGAGGTGGAGCAGAAAGAGAGAACAGAGAAATATTCTTTCAGTCTCAAATCTTTGCTTCTTCCATGCTATTACCTCCCGACCGCATCAACAAATAAGCATACAACTTGTGCATTTTTGGAGGCCGGATGAAGCTTCTTGTTAAGATACATGTTCTTTGCTTTAAGTCATATCTCAGCTCAAACCTCTATGATGCTGAGTATTGTTTCCTTTTTTACTATTAGTAATTTATAATCAATGTAAACATTGATTCCAAGGTAACAGTGAAGTTGGCAAATGTAGAATCATTTATTCTGCGAAATTTACCAAGTGCACAACATAGTAAGCTTTCTAAAAAACGGAAACGTAAACGAAACTATGATTATCAGAAAGACAATAGGGTAAAAGTGACAAACGAAAAATTTGGAGTGCATCTATTTCGTATAGATCTAGGCACAGATAGTAAAAGCAACTAAATAAATTCAAATATGTATATTATTCTGTTTTCATGATATATCTCTTTATCCAAAAGTCTTTCATAGTAAATAGTTAGTAATCGTTCTTTGTTCTATATGCTCGCAATCTATACCATTTTCAATTACATTATATATACTCATACACAACTTAATATTTTGACTCCTTTTAATTAGATCCAGCTCTAAAAAATATCAAACAGCTACCAATATTAGAACTTGAGTCTGGAACTCAGCTATTTTCAACAGATGCGGCTGCTAAGTACTTGTTTCCAAATGAATCCAACGAAATCGCTCGTGATGAGGTAAGTATCTAAAAAAATATTAATTAAAAAAAAAAGTTAGCCTTTCATCATTTCCTCTTTAACCATTTCAGTGGTTGGAATGGTCATCAACGTTGTTAGCGCCTGCTTTAGCTCATACCATGGGAGTAGGTCATCGAGCCGATCCGAATGCTATGCCCGTGTTAAATGCTTTAGTTAAAAAATTAGACGACACTCTTAAAAAGACTCCCTATCTTACTGGGGTAGGACATTTAATTTAATATTAACATTTTTATCATATATTTAAAAGAAAAAAACAATTTTCTTAGAATGATCTGACAACTGCAGATATTTCGGTATGGTGTCTTCTAGCTCCTGACGGTACACTAAAAGGTGTCCAGAATATTGAAAATGTTATACGTTGGTATCGTAAAATAGTAACAATTCCTGAAGTTAAAGATGCTCTTGAAATTCAACCCTCAAAAGGTTTAAGTTTTTCCTCATTACAACAGTCAAACAAATTTGGTGGACTACATCATATTATTCTTGCTCCAAGCGGAGATGATAACTCACACCTACTTGCTGACTCTCCAACTCACATTGAAGAAACTATTACTGAAGAAGAATTTGAAATTGCTAAGAGCGCTTTTGTATTTAACAAAATTCCTGACATTGAAGAACCAAGAACAGTTTTACCGATACCAGGTGAAAGAAATATTTTAATTACATCAGCGCTTCCTTATGTGAATAATGTTCCACATCTGGGAAATATAATTGGATCTGTACTATCAGCTGATATATTCGCCAGGTAAGGGAAGGGATATTCAAGGATTCAACTTTTTTTTTATTATTATTTACTTCATGATTTGTAGATATTCACGACTTTGTGGCTATAACACACTTTACATTTGTGGAACTGATGAGTACGGAACCGCAACAGAAAACAAAGCATTGGCAGAAAATCTAACACCGAAAGAAATTTGCGATAAATACTTTGAGATTCACAACACGATTTACAGATGGTTTGGCATTGGATTCGATTATTTTGGTCGAACAACAACACCAGAGCAAACTGAGTAAGTTTTAGCAGGATATTCCAAAAATATTCTTATAAATGACTGGTTATTTAAGGTCACATTTATCGAAACGCGTGGAAATCTGATAGAGCTTGAGCCCATGACTAAATTTATGAATCATATATATATATATATATGTATGTATATCCAACGCAAGATATTGGGCACAGTTAATCGATGCTCACAAGTATATTGCATTTTAAAATTACCTTCATTGCCTTATTTTAGTTTCTCAGGTTATATCTGTGCGGTGAAACAATTTCATTACAAAACAATATAATATTCTGTATGTCTAGAACAGACACAATTTTTTAATAAATTCAAATTTCTGATGAAATCGTGAGCGAAATGGATTCTATATTACCTGATTTTTTTCTGATAACAATTGATGATTGGTTTGAAGTTCTTTTACGGGAACTAAATGAATTATTTCGAGTGATTGAACTAGGAAGGCTCTACAAGTGTAACCTCTCTATTTTAGCATTTACCCGCTAAGTGCTTGTTTTTAAGCCCACAGAAGATTCGGGTCCGGCAAAATAAAATGTTGTTCCTTTCCTTACTAGAATGTCAATAATATCCACCTTATCCCCCTCATGACATGGAATTCAACCCACCTAGGCGTTACTTTGTTTGCTTTTGACATTAGGTCCATTACTTTGTTACAGTCCCATACCGGTTTTGACGTAAGGTATTTGATTTCAATACATTAGAAGCGGCTTTGTTGTCAGTGCTTACTTAAATAATTTCGTTTCAATAACGTTTTTAACGTTTACTCGGCTGCACGCCTCTATGGCAGTGATTTCTGCTTTAATAAAGACCTTGTAGGATTCAAGAGCTTTGTGTTGCTTACATATTTGCCTGCATATCCCAATACTTACCATTTTTTATCAATCTGTGTATCAAATGAGCAATCAGCGTGCAAATTCTGATAAATTTTCGCAGATTTCAATGATCACTTCAAGGCCGATGCCCAAATTTTAGGGCCCGGGCATTATATCTGAAAACTTAGCTGCAATTGAGAATTCTTGGAATTCTTCTTAGATTTTGTTGGTGGTCAACAACAAGCCTTTCTTAGGTTTGCCAATAACCCTTTGAACAACGATAAGAATGGGCTCCTTTTTTATGTGTATGGGTAAGGGAGGTGAGCTAGGCATTAGCTGTAAAACTGAGGTGAAACAATTTTACATACAAGTCTCTCCAGTTTTAGCAATTTTGTTTGCACCATTTTTCCTTTGCTGTGGTTAACCATAAATGCCATTGCAAGAACGGGTATTAATTCCTCTATTCTTCTTTCAGAATAAAATGTTTGTTGATTCGTTTTTAGTTTTGTTGGATTAGAAGTTTTTTATAGCCCTACTTTCTAATCCTTTCGGTAGTATAAATATTTTGCAAGATACTTTTCATTTATCGCCCAGGTATTAATTAATATCTCACAAGAGACTCACAAAAAGATTTTCCACGCAACATTGGTCTTGGAGATATACCGCGTATGACTAGAGTATCAAAGTCTTCCAGAGATTTTTTCCTTCGACGAATACAATTTAGTTGAAAAGTAAAGAAATAAAATCTATTAGTCTCATGCTCACGTACAAGAATTTTATACGATATTATCTGCTCAGTTCAGTTTAGCTTCCTCATATTTTTGCAGAAGTATTTATCTCATTTTTTTAATCCTGGGGTAGGATCTATGTTTTTTTTTCTTTAGAAGTTCGCTTCTACCATTCAAGTTGTCCTTTGCTAGTATGTTCCTAGACTCGAACTCTGTTTCTAAACGTCCTTCCTTTCCTCCCTGTAGTAAGTTAAGGCCTCTTTTCGTGCCAACGATTGCTCTAAATTGTGTTACTACCTACCTCGTGCTCTATTGACCTCCTAGTGGGCAATACCCTGTATTTAGCAGGCAGATAGGGAAGTCGGATTGAGAAATAAGGTATTTAAACCTGGCGAGACTCCGACTCAATTTTACAGCATAGCAAGATCGATTAACAAAAATAGTGCTATGACTTTTGTTGCTCAATAATCAACTCTCATCAGTGCATTTTTACTAGTATGTATTGTGCTGGAATGAGGAAAATACCAACTGCTCCTCATAAAATCTTGCTGAGTTTATTTGTGGCTGTTTTGCTTTTATTTTTTGCATTGCAAACTTCGGCATCCTTTTGTTATAAAAGAAAGTCCTCGCTCTTCGCTCGGGACTTCGCGATGTTGTATTTTTCATGAGTGTAAAAAACATTTCGGAAGAATGGGTATGTTTTTTCCACTACCCAAGTGTCAGAAATACCAACTTCATATTGGAGGATACAATGTCCTGGTTTTTAGGTTCGTCCGGTTTACCTGAAAGCATATTTCTCTGAATTTAAGTTAAAATGAGCTAAAGGCTTTTGGTCAAATTCTACTTGCTCTTCCTTAACACCGCCTGGGTCTGTGGTTAAATTTTTTTTTTTTTTTTCAGAATTGTTCAAAGGTTTTTCAAAGAAATCTACGATGCCGGCTACATTGAGAAAGATACAGTGGAACAGCTACTTTGCCAAAAATGTGATCGTTACTTGGCAGATAGGCAAGTTCATACTAAACATATATTTTATCCTTTAAAAAATAATTCAATTTCATATTAAAAATAAATAACAAAATAGATTCGTCGAAGGAACTTGCCCCCATCCCGGTTGTGAATATGAAGACGCTCGCGGAGATCAATGTGACAAATGCGGTAAACTTGTAAATGCAACTGAATTGATTCGACCTAGGTGTAAAGTGTGTAATACAGCCCCAGTTGTTCGACAATCGGAGCAACTCTTTTTGAATCTTCCAAAAATCGAGCCAAAACTGCAGGAATGGATAGAATCCCGTGAAAATGGCTGGACTAATAGCGCACGGGTTATTACTCGAGCTTGGTTAAAAGAAGGCTTAAAATCACGTTGTATAACGAGAGATTTGAAATGGGGTATTCCAGTTCCATTAAAAGGATTCGAAAATAAAGTATTCTACGTCTGGTTCGATGCTCCATTTGGTTATTTTTCAATTACAAAACGATACACCAAAGAATACTTGCAATGGTGGAAACCGGCTAAAGACGTTAAAGTCGAATTATTTCAATTCTTGGCTAAAGATAATGTGCCATTCCATTCTGTCATGTTCCCTGCATGTTTACTAGCTCTCGACGATGGCCACACTTTAGTTTCGCACATCATGGCTACTGAGTATTTAAATTATGAAGATGGAAAATTCAGTAAAAGTAGAGGAATTGGTGTATTTGGAAACGATGCTCAAGTAAGTATTCCTATCAGTATTAGTTACTAAATGTAAAATATAAATTTCAAATTAAAGGATACTGGAATTCCCGCTGATGTATGGCGTTTTTATTTAGCATGCGCCAGACCTGAAGGACAAGATTCTAGTTTTAGTTGGAACGATTTAGCTGCCAGAAATAATTCAGAATTACTCAATAATTTGGGCAATTTTGTGAATAGAGCTCTTGTATTCTGTGAAAAGAACTTCAATTCAACCATACCAGATATAAACCTGACGGATGATGAGATCAATTTACTTGCGCTAGTAAATCGAGAAATTAAGGGATACATCCATTCTTTGGAGAGAGCTAAGCTTCGGGATGGTATAAGACATCTTCTGTCGATTTCAAGACATGGAAATTTTTACATGCAATCACAAAAGCCATGGGTTCTGTATAAAGGAACTGATGACGAAAAATCTCGTGCGGCAACAATTGTTGGTATTTGCTGCAATCTGTCATGCCTACTGGCAAGGTTTCTGTTCCCATATATGCCTTCTACTGCACGAAATTTATATGGGCAGCTAAACATTAACAGGACAATCATTAACTCCGAGTAAGTTTGATTTAATATTTCTTATATTTGGATGTCTTTTTTTTTTTATACTTGTCTATCAACTATCGAATGTCTAACATTTTTCAAAGATATTCGTTGCAAGAAAATGTAATGAGACAATCGCGCATTAAAGATTATATGATGAAGGAACGTGTTACGAGCTGGTTCCATTTCCATATTCGTCAATTGGATTAATAGTATTTATTTTTGAGAAGTTTAACTTGCCACTGGGGGTCACCTTTATGGAACGAACCTACCAAGATACATATATTAAAATCTACCTTTTAAACTCTAATCTATCTATCATTCAACTCTTGCCAAAACTGTACGTAAAATCTTAGCGTAACTTCTAGGCCTTGACACAACCCAGCAAAGCCTCTTATAATTATCTACATATTATTGAATCTAAATCACAATAACCATTATTGGGAATATAAATGTAAAGAAACTCTCAAAAAGCTAAATTGTGTTATGTAATTCACGCTACTACATGCCAAATTTCACAATAAACCAGAAGCAATTAATTCGTAGAGATTATTAACGGCATATACAAATGACAAAATAGATTCACCTGACACTCACGCCATACACCCACGAATAACGATGGGCTTTAACTATTTACACCTTATAATAATAGCAAAACAGTTGTACTGTAAAATCACGACGCCTATTAACAGTGATGGATTGTTTGACACGCCGTAAACACAGGGGTAGCTCAATCAAAGTATTTGGAGGTTAATCTGTTCCTTTGCTAGTTGATTACCTCCTGTTGAATTACTTTGAGGGCTGATGTTGCTAATTGCAGGTGGCGCTGGAGAAAATATGTAACTACGTGACTACATCTTGATTCGTTGTCAGATATGATGTTAAGATGAGCAGGGAGTCTATATCAATGGGTAGTTCCTCTTTCGCAGATATTATAGATAACCGAATGGCTTTTAGTTTTGTGCCACTAGCTGTTTGTTCCTTTCTGCAATGGGTATTACAGCACCTCTCGTTTATTCGTGTGGGATCTAGCTGTGAATTCTAGAATCTGGAAAAAATAAAAGAAAAGGAAAAATATTTTTTCTATCAAAAACCGAATTTCGTTTCCATTTCATTTTTCCTTAGTTTGTATTTTATTCTCCAACTTTTTTTTTTTATAATGACCATTGACAAAAATAGCTTTATAGGAGTGGGGAACATCTTTGGCTGCTTCGTCGGATTTGACTTCTTCCTTTGCAAACCGGTTCGCATTCTCATTGCCCTTAACCCTTTACGGCCTAGAACCAAAGCTAGTTACTTCAAAACAGTAAAATAGTCCTAAATCATCTTGTACGAGTTTAGCGCTTTTGATACTGCTTGGCTGTGCTTCGCGTGTGAGAGTCTCTACCTGGAAAATGATAAATTAGACTCCCAGTAATCCCAGTGCCTTAGTGAGACTATTGGCCCACACGTCTGCTCTCCTTTCCATTTTGAAATCATCTGTGTAAGAGAGTTTTTTTTTTTTTTCAAATGATAAATTACAAGAGTGTCACTGTTGATGATCACATTGAATGTGTATTATTTCGACATAACATCCCAAATAATACAATAAAACATTTCGACTTAAGTTTAATCGATTTCGTAAATATTTCTAATAAGAATATTTATGTATACATATTAAATGCTGCAATTGGATGTAGTTTCCATTCAAGTTACATAATTCCACCTGGATGTGACCATCTTACTTCTCACTCAACATAAAAAACTAATAGCATTTTCGTTTATATTATTTATTTATTTATGATAAGCAACTAGGCCTTTGGGCCAATTGTATAAAAACATGTTACCATAGACAAACTAATAACATACAAAGACTGGAAACGTAGAACAAAAATATGCAACGCTTTTCTAGAATATAAAATTAACGATGCCTCCCTCGACGATGTTTCGACTTGGCACTTGATGACGTGCCCAAAGGGTAAATCAGCAATGCCTCGATCCATACAAAATCACATTGCCTCCACCCGATGAAATGAAGGCCATAATTTTTTCTTATAAATTTACTGGATATTGCTTCCTTCTAATTTTTATGCATTGGCCGAGGCCGAGAGCAGTGCCTCGCTCCAATATGTAACCAACAATGCCTCGAAATGATGTAGGGAAGACCGCAATTTTTTCTTAGAAATGAATAAAAATTCTATCGAAACATTTTATGTCTACGCTCATAAAAATTGTTGTCGCCTTCCAAAAGTGCGTTTAAATTATAAGGAAAAAATTTCCAATAAATTTCTAAGAAAAAATTGCGGTTTTCCCTACATCAGGTCGAGGCATAGTTGGTTATAAATATAAATATATATAAATTGGAGCAAGGCACTGCTCCCTGCCTCGGTCAATGCATAAAAATTCGAAGTAAGCAATATCCAGTAAATTTCTAAAAAAAAATTGAGGCCTTCCCTTCATCGGGTCGAAGCAATGGTGATTTTGTATGGATCGAGGCATTGCTGATTTACCCTTTGGGCACGTCATCGTTAATTTTATATTCTAGAAAAGCGTTGCATATTTTTGTTCTACGTTTCCAGTTCTTTGTATGATTGATATTAGTTTGCCTATTATTACTTTGGCAAACAAAATATGTACATATTAGAAAAAAATTTTTTTACGAGATAAAAAATTAAATTTATCCTTTTTTTTTTTTTTTTTTTTTTTTTTTTTTTTAGAAAACCATACGCGACAATTCTTCTGCCCCCTGGGCATAAAATTGGTAAACCAGTACCGCTCTTTACGAAAATTGAGCAAACTCATATTGATGAATTGAAGAAAAAATACTCTGGATCACAGAATGAACGAAGTGATAAGAAAACCGCTAAGCTTGCTACGATCGGTAAGAAATTTGAAACTGTAACGGAAGCTGAAGAAGCTATAAAAACTCAAGGTGAAAAAGTTCGTGAACTCAAAATTGGAGGAGGTGATAAGTCAATATGGCAACCTGAAGTTAATATTCTCTTGGAATATAAAAAACAACTAGCAGAGTTGCAAAAACGTACTGTTTCCAATGGAACTATAACGAATAATGCTGCGACTGAGCAACGTTCCGAGGATAAAGTCAAAGAACTTGAAGATAAAATTGCTAAACAGGTAAATGCAGCATAAAATCTGCCCTAAAAATATTTAAATTTATTAATTCTAAACTAATACAAACCAATTTCACACACACACAGGGTGAAAAAGTTCGAACTTTAAAGACTACAAAAGGTCCGGAAATCTGGAAACCTGAGGTGGAAAATTTATTGGGACTTAAAAAAGAACTTGCTGCATTAACTGGAGCTCCTGAGCCATCTACTGGGAAGAGCAAGAAAAAGAAATGATATTCGGTGAGCTTTGTCTCAACACTTTTCACGCCAAATTACTAAAGTAATCAGAAGGCCACTTCCTCCAATTTATATCCTCATCTAAAAAAAAACATTAATTTTTAATCAAAAGCCCTTTATTACTCCTCCTATAGATTTAAAAATTTATGTTTAGATAAAATTAGAATTTTTTTTTTCGGTTTCTCTGACAATGACTCGGTCGATTCTTTTTTGTGTGAATTTTGCTTATATAAGTTATTTAAGAATAAGTTTAAGTAATTTATTAGAAGCTGCTGTGTTCATTTTCTTTTGAAAATGATAATAAATTAATATCCAGAGATAAGACAACAACTCTTGTTTTTTTTTCTTACTTCAGGACTAGTACATTCAACATTTCATAAATGTAACCAGTATAAAGTTAACTTTCTTTGTTGAGGAATGCCTGAAACCCCACTCATATAATGAATACCGCAATTTACACGTTATCATATACTGGGACAGGATTCTGTAACACGGAGAGTTTGGGAGATGAGAATTTTCGTTTTCTCCGATTAAAACTCCCTAACTCTCTCTCCATTAGTGATTTTCTAACATATATTTTTTTTTTTATGTAGGGTAGGTTTTTTCGAATTTTTCCGGTATAACAGGAGAATGGAGAGAAGGAACGTATGTGGTACAAAAAAAATGGGAGCTCGGGGCGAATATGATAGGTTGAGAAAATGGAGCAAGGCGGATGCGGGGTTAAAAATGGGAACGGATTAATGGAAATTTAAAATAAAATAATTGTAATAAGTAGCAGGGATAAGCTCAGGATCTGTAAGATCAATAAAAAAACTGATAAATTACTTTTGTAATTAGGTATGCATAACTCTTATACGCTACATTTTATCTCAATTAACGTTAATTTCCATATTTGGGGGACCTCGGTGGCAAATTTCCTTGTCGCAATATTGAAGGACGTATAACTCTGGGGTATTTGCCGGTTTTAGGGTCTAGAGAAAAAAAATAATAGGTGAAAATTTTCTGGGGGATGGGGTCGTACCATCCCTCATAGAGGTTGTCCAAAATACGTCATATTTATTTGTGAAGTTTGTTTTTGATCGTTTTGACGTCATAACTGTCTTTACAGCCGAAAAACAGATTTGTTAAATTGGGTTATATCATAGATGGCATAAGAACTAGATGTCGCATAGAGTACCATAGACAAGTATACAGATTTTAAATCGCTGGTCCATTCCGGAATAGACCACAACATGTTTCAGAGGTGCTGAGAACAAATGTTGCTTTAACATCAGTTTTGTATACATTACGTCGACTCCCTCAACGTGATAGATGCCGGAAAATGTAAATCACTCGACGTATGTATCATCATTTCTCTTTTCATTTTGCTGTACTGATCAAAATGATGCACAGCACAACATATTCGGTGCGGTGGGTGGGTCGTAAATGCACTCACAGCGATCCTCATTCTATAGATGCTGGCATCGGTCGCTGTGTTGACTAGAACTGCTGACGAGCGGAATCGGAATAGAGAAGTAAAGGAAAGGTATCGCAATGTTTGTGTACGAGAATGAAGCATTTTAATTGTGTGAAAATGTATACAAGACATCGGCGAAGGACAGGGCCATAGACAAACTAATAACATGCAGAGTAGTGCCTCCCTCCAATATAAAATTAACAATGCCTCGACCTGATGTAGGGAAGGACGTAATTTTTTCTTAAAAATTTACTAGAATATTTTTTGCTTACTGCTTGGCTACGCATCTACGCTCATAGCAATTGTTGTCGCCCTCCAAAATTGCGTATAAATTCTAGGAAAGAATTTTCCATTAAATTTCTAAGAAAAAATTACGGCCTTCCTTCCATCAGATCAAGGCATCATTGATTTTATATTAGAGCTCTCAGCCAATGCATGAAAATTCGAAGGACGAAATTTCCAGTAAAGATAAAATTGTGGCTTTACCTCCATCTGGTCGTGGTATTGGTGATTTTGTATGGAGCGAGGCATTGCTGGCTTAAGGCTGAACTTACTTAAAGCGAACTCGCCCTTTAAAGGCTGAACTACAATAGAAGTATACGTTGTGATTAATTTTTTAAAACTAAAAGACAAATACGTGAAAAACTCCAAATTTAATCACAACCAAAAGTTAAGTCCGCGACAAAAAAAATTGATTTTCCGTAGGTGCGTAAATTAAACCGTGCTCTGGTTAAATTGTATCAAAATTTGAGCTGCCAGTAATAAGCCGACGCGTGCGTCAAATATGTATAACTCACAGATCACAATCTACCTTTTAGGAAGATGGCCAAAAAACGGCAGCTCTCATGGAGGTTAGATTAAAGTTTGCTGAAAACTATGGGCATGGGCCACTGAATGGGATAAAGTTCTATTCGCAGACGAAAATAAATTTAATTTAGACGGACCCGATGGATTTCAGTCATATTGGCACGAGAAGCGCGTCTAAGAAAAAATAGCAAATTCGGTAGTGTTAATGTAATGGTCTGGGCTGAATTTTGATCCATTGGTAAAACGATCCTTGCATGGGTTCTTCAAAGAATGAACTCAGAAAAAAAGTACATGAAGCTTAAATTCAACGGGATGAAGAATTATGCGCTCAGGACTTTATTTTTCAACAAGATATTGCCAGCATACACGTGGTAAAGAAGGTAATTGAGTGGCTGCAAGAAATAAATATCAATACTTTGAAATGGTCCGCAAGAAGTACTGACATAAACCCGATTGCGACTTTTTGGAAGATACTTGCGAGGTGAGTTCACGCTAATGGAAGCCATTTTACCAACATACAAGAACTAAAGACTGTATTTAAGTTAGAATAGGAGACCATAGCCATAAGCGAATTAAAAAACCTCATTCAATTTATGCCTAGAGAAATTTTCGAGGTTATAAAGCAGAGACGAGGCGCTACACATTATTAGAGTGTTAACTGATAAGTACTGTTTATAATGATATCTGTTTTTAGTTGATAACATAATTTATGTTGGTTTTATATGATTACTATTCATTTTGCCCTAAATTTTGTTAATTTTGTCGTATTTTATTATTTATTATTATGAATTGTTTAAATAATAAATGAAAAGAAAATTAGTTAGGTTACAAAATTTCTTTAAGATAAAAGTATTGGCTTTATGTGAATTTCCACTATTGTATATCTTCTCGCGAGCCTGGAACGGAACACTACATTTCTTTAATATAAACTACTATAATGTAGGTACGTGCAAGCTGTAGGAACCCGAACGCAACGTAGTTATCTGAAATACAATAGTCGTTAACATCTATTTGAATCCCGGCCGAAAGAATCAAAACTTTGAACGTTTCAATCTCAACGTAAAAGATTGTAGGGGAAGGTGCTGTACCTTGGTACCTTTTTTAAAATATTCTTTTTTTTTTTTTAGAAAACTAATGAGACAAATCTGAAGCAACCGATAATTATAGATTGTCAAATCCATAACCTTTCCAATAATAGAATAGTCGAATATGCAGTTAAAAATTTATATTTCAGGATATATGAAAGGAAATATGAAGGTCTTGATTTCGGTCCAAGATACAACATGCTGCTGTACCATGGACAATGGGGTATTGTACCTAAGATATTTGTAATTTACTAAGAAATTATGGTATATCAACATACTTAAATTAAATAACAATATATTCAACCAAGAATAACAATATTCGCAGAGCATGTTACTAAACAAAAAATTGCTATAGCTATACACATTTCATTTATTATTTACACAAAGGTCGAGCTATGGCTTTTTTGGACATGTCCGTGGTACAAATGTTTGAAGTGTCCAGAAACAAAACTGCCTATGAAATATTTTAAGGTGCACAATTCACCACATGATGCACGATTTATAATATTAAATATAAATAAGTTTTACCTGAGCTGGAACCCAAAGATATTAGAAGAATAGAACTCCGAACACATTCAATTCTTTATCACTGGAAAATATTTAATTTTTTCACCTTTTCTTTAAAACGCAATATATGCACATTTGTCCGACAAACTAATTACTAGAATAACTTAAGTAACTTCTATTGATTAGTAAAATTGGATAAAAGTGCGTTTATGTGGGTGGTACACAGTCCGTGTGGAAAATGAAATGATCAAGGAACACGCATGTCCAAGGTACAGCATCTTCCCCTATTGTCCCGTATAGGCTATCTCAGCGGGTTTGTTTGAACGTTTTCATGTAACAGTAGGTTGATTTCTACAGCTAGTCTTGTTTCGCTCCAAAAATATTCTCATATTTAAAGCTAGAAAATAACAAATAGACAAAAAAAAATGCATATTTTAAAAAATAAATTTATTTTACTTAAAAAAAATTGTTTACAACAATTTCAGAAACATTTAATCTTAAGTTTTGATCTCCTTTAAAACTTCTTCTAAACTCTAACGATATCCTATAGTAAAACTAGCTTACGACGAGAAAAAAAAATAATTAAATCGTAAAGGACAGAGGAAGAGAAAATGCAAGAAAGATAAATTAATTTTCGAGAAGAGATACAAATAAAACGTCTGAAGAAAAAAAAAAAACAAAAAACAAAATCATCTCTTAACCGCGATAGTGTAAAGTGAAAAAGTGTATCTTTTTGACGTTTTCTTTTCTTTCATTTGATTGATTATCCAATTTTTAACTTTTAATTATTATTTACAAGACTTCCTCTCGTTCTTAATTATTACTTTAACATCTAAACAATAATTTTATGTACAAAAAGTTAAGATTTTTATAAAGTACGCGTATTATCCTAGCTATGGCTGTGTATAATAAAATGGAACATTATTTACATGGTGTAGTAGGTGTGTTTGTGTATGTGTGGGAAGGGGTGTATACTTACAATAGATTACAAAGGGCTTAATAAAACTCATATTTCTTTTCACTTAATCGAAAAGGATAATCCGCTGCATTGGTAGTAGTGGTAGGTAGTAGTAGTAATAAAAACGCTTATAAAATTAGACAAGAGGTAAAAATTTTGAAAATTCATTAAAATAGCAACAACAAAATAGAAATATTTTGGTATGAAAGTCCTTTAAATAGTTTAGGAAGAATAAATAACAGTTTTGTTTTTGTGTATATGTGAGTGTGTTTCTTTGCAGTTTCTTTATATTAAAGGCAAATTATCTTTTATCGCAGCACTGATGTCCTTCTGTACTAACTATCAACATGTTCCACCTTGTAGCGATTGTACTTTTTGTATGGTGTCTTCCTTAAGTCATTCTCCTGAATTATGTTTGTTATATTGGGCGCTAGGTCAGAGTTGCGACCCATCATCCAATCATTGCACTGTTGACGTTGACTTTCGGTTGCATTCTTATCCAGCCACTTACTAATGAAATTCTGGAATTTTTTTTGCATTAATTTTGTTACTGGTGCATGTGTCTGAAAAAGTAGAATTTAAAATTTAAGTTAATTTTGTTTATTTATTTATAAAAAATTTAAATCTTTTCTTTGTTAAGTTAAGAAGAAGGAGTGTAGGGGATACGTGCAAAAGTTTCAGATTGCAGAACAACAGCAAGTTCAAGATGATGATAATGAAATCAGTGCCAAGGCATGCAATAAAGTAGAACATCAAGTCCAAAAGCTTAAGCCATTCTTTATTAGTTCAGGAAACATAACAAATGTCCATTGGACTGCATGCGGCTTGGCATTCGATGCTGAGGACTAGGTATAAGTATATTATGAATCACATTAAGGGCATTAACCTTACGTTTCGTCGCAACCTTTACTTATGGTTAGCCATCAAACCTACTCATAAAGGCCTATTCATTATATTTCCGACATCCACCGGTCATCTGTCAATTTTCATTACATTCACACTAAACTGTCATCTGTCTATATTTTTTCCACCATCAAAGCTCAGAACAGAGTAAGGAAATGCGCACATGTACGCCGAGAGACTCATGAGTAATTTATGAATCATCTGCGCGTTCAGTTCAGTTGTTGAACAATCTTCTATACATTACATATGTGTGCACTAGTGCTGTTTTCCCTCCAGTCTATATGACGTTTATTCGCTTGATTAAGTTTCAGTAGTATTTAACGGTTACAGATAATGTGAAAAACTAAAGTTTTGAATGGCAACACCAAAGGGTTTCCCGATTTAGCCTACTTTGGTATTGTTTTTACAATATTTATAAAAACGCCATGTACAAAATTTGCTCTACATTGATGTGTTCTCATATTGCCCAATATGCGGAGGATTCTTGTAATAGCCACGGGCAAATTCTGGTAAAATAATCAGCGTTTGCTAAACAATTGCTTTGCATGGTATTGTTCTGCAGCCGTCGGTTATTTTGCTGATTAGCTGAACAGCTGGGGTCGATGAGCGCCTTAGTAAAGCAATCTACGATTACGATAATAATTAATCGCATGTAATACGATTGCTTACTATGAAGTGACTCAGGTACTGCAACCGGTAGAATAAACGACAAGGTTGTTGTTGTTTGTTTACATATCCACGTTGTGAGCAAAGTTTACTTTCGAATATGGGGGCATAAAAGATCAACGGCTCGTCTGGCGAGTGCCGTTCAGTTATCAGTCATCGTTGTATCAAGTTTCAGTTCGGTTCGGAGCACTTAAGCAAGTGATCTTATAGTGGTCTTTTGGTTATCAGAAACCGTCGAGGCTTTCATTGAAATATACTTTTGCAACATATTTTTCGGTTTTCTAAGCAGATGATCTATAAAATTTTAATTCCTTACGATGTTCTTTGCGTTACCTACTGTTTTCCGTGCTCATTTTACAAAAACTATACCACCCAAATCACGAATTTCATGAATGTTTCGAAAACTGCACAAATGGTTCTACTTTTATGCACGATTTCTCTAATTATGTACTAAATACGTGCGTATAATATAGACGTTAAAACTCTTGGTTGAAAACTTTGTTTTGAACACTCAACTGAAAATCATAAATCAATAAAATTAAGGCATAATTAATTTATTTTTCCATTAGCCTATAAAATCCCCTACTACTTCATGACTTGTAATATATAGAATGTTGTGATTATTGTCACTGTTATTAACGCAAGCGCCCGTGAGTAATTCAAAACAAGAAAACCCATACTCAGGTGCGAATACGAAATTGCTCATTTCCAAATCGTGTGCGCATATGATATACATTATGTAGAAAACGTGCATAATTAATATTTAATTGTTTATGCGCCTCATAAGCATATGTGAAGATCTGAAGGGTTTAATAAAATATGTTTTTCCATTTTTAAGATAAGTAACAATTTATAAAAACTGTTACCTAACAAATGGGTTTGTCTGGTTTGAAATTAAATAATAGTCAAGGAATGAATGTCACCTAAGACAATAAAAAACTTGTATAGCAGTAACAATATAATTGGAAGAGAAAATGTGGAAAATTTCTAAGCCACATAAGTATATGCCTAAAAAATGTTATCGATTTGTTGAAAACAAGTCGATATTACAGGCTTTGGATTTGTAGTCTCCTAGATGAGCTGAGGTGTGTCTCATCTCAACACAGAGCTTTCCTGAAATGATGATGTTGTATTCGGTAGAGTTGGATTAAATAAATTAGAACGCGAATATGCGACTTAACAATATTTATTAATGTCTAGATATACTTATTGAATTGAGTCATGTGTTTTACTTGACGGCTCGAGCTAGACTTGATTGTCCAGAAGAAAATGAACTCTCTGTATGGAGTGAGTGGATTGACGTGCATATGGAACACACCCGTCTGCATTATCTCATAGGGTGATGATGATCATTACTGTCTGTATATAACATCTTTCTTTCTGTCGAAGAAAATTACTGAGGTTGGAGGCGTTGTGGCTGTCGTCTTACCCTCGCGGAACGACGAAGTTACGGGCTGAGGGTTGGCATGAGGCGGCTCCGAGCCTTATTACTATCGCTTTCTACTTCCCTCTCGTTGATGATGTACTGCTAGGTGTTGTCCTCTGTTGGTTTGGCGGCTTGCTGCGTCCTTTGGGAATCATTGTCGCTGCCTCTCGCTGGACCTGAAGCTTGAGGATTGTACATTCCGTAAGTCTTCTTGTTCCGTTCTTGTCAAGTCATTTTTAGTAGTTTCATTGAAAAGTAAGCATGGTTATCGTTTAATATTAGCTCCCCATCACATGGTTTCAATTGATCAATATGCCGCGTGTGTTTTTCTTTATTAATTAAGATGTTGTAAAGGCTGCCTCCTTTCCTCTTTATAACGATGCCAAATCTCCATTTAATGCACTTGCTTTTATAGAATCGCGCTTGAAACTTGTCACCGATCTCATACCTTCGGGTACTGGTATTAGACGTTCCTTGCCTTTCATTCATTTCAGTTGTCATGTCCTTTTTAACCAAATCGATTCTGGTTCTGATGCTTCTTTTGAACATTAATTCTGCTGGGCTCCGACCAGTTGTCGAGTTTGGTACCTTTCTGTATTGCATTAGAAGTCGAGATAGTTTTTCATTTAGGTCGCCGCCTTCGTACACCATCGTTCAAATTCCTCGCTTTATTGTTTGGACGTACCGTTCAGCTTGATCGTTTGATGACGGATGTACGGTGCGCAAAGTCTATGGGTGATGCCATTTGATTTCAGAAATGATCGAAACTCATTTGATGTGAATGATGTTGCATTATCTGAGACAAGAGTAAGTGGAAGTCCATATCTAGCGAAAATTTCTCATAATATTTTGATTGTTGTCTTTGAGGTAATAGTTTTTGTAGGAACTGCTTCCATCCATTTTGTATATGCATCCACAATTATCAAAAAATGTTGATCGTAAAATGGTCCGCTGTAGTCTATGTGTATCCTCTGCCAAGGGTTCGTTGGATACTCCCAAGGGTGTGGGGTTACCTTGCTGGAGTTTGCCTTATTACTGCAGCAGCTGCGACATTTGCGAGCTAAATCTTCAATGTCGCGATCGATTTCTTTCCACCATACATAACTGCGTGCTAGTGACTTCATACGCACTATGCCAATGTGCGCTTCGTGAAGCTCTTTAAGAATGCGTTGTTGTAATACCCTGGGTATCATTACCTGGATGCGATTGAATATGTATCCCTTCTCGATAGAAAATTTGAAACCCGATCTATGATGCGGTAGCGGTTCTCCTTGCTGTAAAGCATTGAAATAAGCTCTGCACTCGGCGTCTTTGTTTCCCTTTGTATGTCCCTTAGCGTAACTGGTAGGGTCTCTGTTTGCGAGATTTGAAAGATTGAATCGTCTCTATTGTACTTGTCTGGAATTTCTCGCATGGGAAATCTCGAAAGAAAGTCAGCATTGACGTGCTTGACATGAAGCTGGCGTCGTAGTAGGCGTATAGCTGATGTAGCTGAAAGAGTTTTATTTGGGTTCAGGATTGCGGTGAGTGGCTTATGGTCAGTTAATAATATTATTTTCCAATATCCAACAATATTGGAAAAACTTTTTTAATCCCCAGTATATCGATGTAGCTTCTTTATCCAACTGAGAATAGTTTCTCTCTGCCTTACTCAAAGACCTCGATGCGAACGCAATAGGATCTTCTGTGCCATCACTCATTTGATGCGATATTACTGCTCCAAGGCCATGCGGCGAAGCATCGGTAGCCAGGATCAGGGAAAGCTTTTCATTATATGTCATTTGAATCTTTGAACTGGTTAAATATCTTTTCGCATTTCTCGCTTCATTTGAAGGCTGTATCTTTCTGAAGGATATGTAAAGGTTTAAGGCGACCTGTAAATTTAGTAAAAACTTTTGGTAGTAATTTATAAGGCCTAGAAATACTCTTAACTGTTGTATATCTTCAGGGTGTTCACATTTCGTGATAGCTTCAACTTTCTCTGGTACTGGCCGGATACCTTATCAATCACATGCCCTAGATAAATAATGAATGAGTAGAAACTGGCATTTTGATTTTTTTAGATGTAGGTCATACGCACGTAGTCTTTGAAAAACCGCTCGAAGTCGTTGAAGAAGTTGAATGTAAGTAGTGCCTTTAAATGGTTGTTATGTCGTCGAAGAAGCATGCTACTCCACTTATGACTTGCAGTACCGAGTCCTTAAATCGTTGCCATCTTTAAGTGCTTGCTGGCTGCTGCTGCAGCAACGAACTCTTTTCGTCCATCTCCATGTGAAGATATGCCTGGTGTACGTCAAGAGTTATAAAGTACTTCTCATCACTCATCTTGGAAAGTATCTCCTCAATCCTTGGCATTGGATAATTATCGTCCTCTATCTACTTGTTAATCGTGACCTTATAATCCGCACAAAGTCGAATATGCCCATTTCTCTTAATTACCGGTACTACTGGCATACCCACTTAGAATAATTAATCTTCTCGATGATTCCTGCTTCCTCAAAGCGATCAATTTTTCCTCTTAAAGCGTATGGAATTGGGCGGGGTCGCATAAATGTGGGTTGACATTTACCTTTTAGCTTTAACGTACATTTGAAGTTAGGAATTTTCCCAATTTCTTGAGTGAAAATGTTATCGAATTCAGTTAATACCTTTCGTAACTGCTTTTTGCATTCACTTTCGGCAATATCGCAATCTATAAGTTGATGTAGTGAGCTTCTAATTTCTCTTTTTAAACTCCTTATCCATTCTCCACTGAGGATTGAATCGACATTTTCTTGTAGAACGTAGAGATTGCCCTATGTTTCTTTATCTTCGTAAATAACTTTGATTTTAGTCATGACGACCGGTTGTACAATTTCACATGTATATGTTTTTAATTGAAAAGTTTGTAGCGAAACATTGTGCATTTCACGCCATTAATTGAAATTTTTACGAAATACTTGTCACTATTTAATGAATTACAGATGGCAACATTGTTTAGAAAATTGCTTTCAGAGTCAGAGTCGTTACTTATACCGGTGTTCACATTACCGACTGCCCGATGATTTTTATTTGATAAACAGACGCTTTGTACGTGACCCTTTTTATGGCATTTTGAACATTTAAGGTTTTTCTGTTTGCATTTATTAGTCATGTGGTCCATTTTTCTACATTTAAAGCATCGCCCCGAATTTGTTGAAGTGCTTTGAATGGGCGCTATGAGCCGTGTTTAAACAACTTTTGCTGTGTACAGACTTCTTTCTTTGTTGAATTATTTTTACCAATGTAGTGTAAAGATTGGCTACTCATTTCTCTACTCTCCATTTTTGGCGATTCTATGGAAAGAGCTACTTTTACGGCATCTTCAAATGTTTTGGATGCGTCTTGTTGAAGAAGTCTTTCCTGGATATCATTATCGCTGACTCCGCGTACGAACTGGTTGTTGACTTTTTACAACTGACACAAACAAAATTGCAGTTGAAAGTTTTTTCAATTCTGCTTGGTAATTCGAAATCGATTCACCTTCATGCTGTACGCGTAATGAGAACTTATGTTGTTCCGCGATTTCGCTTGGTGTTGGACATAAATACCTCTGAAGGTACGTATCGAAATTCTCGTTTTCTTCATCAAACGGTGCCGATTGTAGGACGCGAACTTCAACTTTTTGACCTTGGGTCCCCGATTTCCCGTTGGCGAGATTGGCAAATATAAGAAAGACAAAACAAAATCCAGTTAATTTGCTTTGCTTATCCGTTAGAGTCAATTATATGCACAACATCTCACTTGGATTTGTCTTTCCTTTTTTTTTTTTTTTGTTAGAAATCTTATTATGATTATAATTGCACTTTACGTATGTATGCAGATTTGGAAACAATTTAAATTGATATGATTGAAAATGTTTTATACATTTTTTTTTATACAGCTTGTTCTGGAGCGCTGAATTAATTGAATAATTTTTTTTTATGTGTACATCTCTCACGATATGAAAAATTGAAAAATTTATTTGTTTGTCTGATATCGTAACTCGTTTGTGTGATCTGTATGATGTCTTACCTCAATTCCAGGATTTGAAAGAAAGTTTTACCATTTTAGAATTTTTCTTAGGTTATGAATTCGCTACAGTCTTCGATTGAAAACAAGAAATATACAATTTCTGCAGTACATGTTGAAGAGCGCCAAAAAAAGTCCTCGTCGCCAGTTGTTGTGTTCGGTAGAGTTTGATTAAATAAATTAGAATTCGAATATGCGACTTAACAATATTTATTAATGTCTAGATATACTTGTTGAATTGAATCATGCGTTTTACTTGACGGCTCAAACTGGACTTATTGTCCAGGAGAAAATGAACTCTCTGTATGGAGTGAGTGGAATGACGTGTATATGAAACACACCCATCTGCATTATCTTATAGGGTAATGATGATTATTTCTGTCTGTATATAACAGATGATATATTCGTTAATGTTGGTAATTAAATGGAAGATGATTTTGGATTTCTCATTTAATATATATATATATATATTAATATATAAATTAGAGCTAAAAATTGGATCCAGATGCGCAAAGAATCTGATTCCTCAAATCTGGGCATCCGCATCGGAACTAACCGATTCCGAACTATCCGGATCTAGATTAAGCAAAGAAGCTTGAACATTTTCTTCAAACAACAACATTTAACATCCCCAACTACACCTCCCTCACATTTAAACCCCATCCTCCCTCTTGCTAATATCAATTTAAACTGGAAGGATTAAGAAATGGTAGAGCCTGTTCATTTTATTTATAGGCTGAAATTCCAATGTCCTTAATTAAACAATGCAATCTGGAGGAAAGTTTCAAGCTTCTTGCTTAGTCTGGATCCAGATAGTCCTGACCCGGATCTACACAACTTCGAGTAGTAGGGTTCGGATTATCCGGATACTAGGATTAAGATCCCAAATATTCCAGATAGGAAATTATCTAGATATTTTCTGAATCTTTGTATTGGCATGGAAATGATAACCTCAAGTCAATCCCAATAAACCTGTTGTAGTATCTTTTTCCAGTAAACGGCATATTTTCGAAGAGGCGATAAGAAATATCTCGAAGTAACGTTACCCCCGCAGTTAGTAAATTTGGATAGCATAGTCGAGAAATTGGGCAAGGACATTTTGCACATATTGCGGGTAAAAAACGGATAATTCAACTCTATTCATCGGAACTAAACAGTTCAAGGATAAAATTTACCCCACTTATGTATATACATATTATAAAATAATAAAAATTAGAAAAAAAAAACAAATTATACACTAACCTGCCTTGCTTTTTTTAGAGAATCCTTTTTATATAACGTGACATCCTTATTTACAACAAAGAACATTTTATAGGACTGTTGATTAATTTTAATCTCCTCACGATCGTTAGCAAAAAAATTATCATTCATCCCGGCGCCAGCACCAACCCTTTCCGGAGGTCTTTTACCCCAAAATGGATCATCAATAACCGCATTAATTACTGCAGAGATCGTGGAAGAAGCCTTTTCAGATGACGACGTTGTTACATTACAATTGCTGCTAATATTTCCCCCTCCACTTGTTGCGGCTGCTACGTTTGTACTAGTCAATACGGTAGTTGTTGTCGATTCACTACTAGTAACACGAGATGTTAGCTCCTCTGCGTTCAGAACAATTGAGGATGATGACGATGATGTTGATGTTGTTGTTGCGGCTGCAGTACTTTCGGAATTTGATTTTGATGTTGCCGATGCATATCGTGTATTGAATTTACGAATGTTTCTCTGTAAGTATAATGGCTTTCGTGGTACCGATGATAAGCACTGAAAAAAGAATATTTAAAATATTTATGAAAATAAATATCAAAGGAAATTAACGGGTTTTCTATAAATAATTTTTATAAATTTTAAACATTCACGCAAAGCCAAAAAATTTCTAAATATTTCCTAATAGTTTTTCCAGTAATATTTCTTCTGTTTTTCACTTTGTATCTAACAACAAAAGCAACAGTTTTAAAGAATAATATAGGAAAATGCATGAAAACATAAATGAATAATGAGGACAAAAATTATTCGATGATTATGATATTTTTGATTTTCGGTAAGTGGGCTGGACTTGACAACGCAGTCACAACAAACGAGAACTTCGTTTAAAAACCAATACACGACTGAACTGAAACAAGTCTTCAGAGATAGACTACAAAAATTCTATAAAATAAATAAAGAATAATTCGTGAAAAACTATTCACATATTTACTTATTTGTCACCTTCTATTTCTGTCAGTTTTCATTTACTTTTTGGACATTTAACACTTTTCACTGTAATATTTTCATGAAAAAGTACGTGCACAGACGTACCCAGGTGATGGTCTTATTCCAAAAGGAAACTTCTCCTCAACCGCATTCTTTGGAATATGTTGATGATTATAGGTTAGATTGGAAAAACCTACAATCAACCACTCTTACGCCACCTATGGTCCATTGTGATATCATATCATCATCCTTACCTTATCTGAAAACGATTGCTTAATGTAGGAGGTGCGCTAAAACCAGCCACAAGAGTTAATAAAGAACCTCAATAGACCCCCCCCCCCTGCAACACTTGTCTGTTAATTAGAAAAAAAAAAAAAAAGTGTGTGCCAAGCGTATTCCTTTTACATTTGGCAAGTTTGGGGCATAGCAGTTTTTGAAGGCACTCAGCCTCTCCTTGTCCATACAACTTCTAGAAAGAAATCATTATATGGAGATTTCGCACGTTCCCCGAGGGTTACACAAAAAACCTACAGAATGATCAAAGTTGATTACAGATTTCCGGGCCGGTGATAACTTTATGCAATTGGAGTGTTAAAAACATATTAAATGTATGAAAGATAAAACAAAAAAAATTTGGAATTTGCAAATGAAACTTCCAAAACAGTCAAGCGGGAGTAGGTATGTAGTCAACAAGAAAAGCTTCTACCTATGGTTTTATGCCCTCCATTCCATCTGGTTGATTTATGTTCCCAGTTCTGACATAGGAGACCTGGATTGGTTCTCCTCAACCCTGACTAATAGCCGAGAAAACCCCCAACCTGGTCGAAGCCCACACTTTATGATCACACGTCCCCATCAGATGATATCAAAGAACTTAAGGCAGAAACATACACTATCAAGATTAATATTTCAGGACGAATTAGCCATTGTATAAAAAAAAAATCAATTTCTATTTTCAAAATTACAAAAGCAAGAATTTTACCTAAAAATATAGCATCTATGAAATTTGAGAAGAGGCTGTAGCACACTGCCGTTCACTTAATACTAATTTCAGATCTTATACCGATTCTAAATGTTCACATACACCAGAATCTGTATCGCGCCAAATGCAAAATGCAAAATAGGGATATGCAGGGATTGAGTTAGAAAGGGTTTTTGAGCATGCCTTCAAAACAGTGTTTTTGAGTATTTTATCCATAGAAAGTGTATTCAATAGATTGAGAGTAAATGCGGATTGAAATAGTTACTTTTACTGTTACTTAATATAGAAATATAAAGCAGCGGAGAATACGATAAGATTGCGTTGTATTCATAATTTCAGCCCTAGAAATTAATAACTCCTCTGAATACGTGATGACAGGAAATATGAAAATAGTGGTAAGCTATCGAATCGAAACAGCTTTTACCCATGAAATGTGATAATTCGAATTTTCATGTGGATTGTTATTGAGAAATCTTACTATAGAAATTATTTTGTCTCTCCAATTTATAAACTAACTCAATAATACTGCACAATGATAAAGCTAAAGCTCTTTTACTATGAATTTTTGCTTTAAGTATTTTGTCGGATCTATTCTAATAGTTCACAGTTGTATTGTACTAAATTCGCACTTTATTCCTCTGAATTGTAAACATGTGAATATAGGTAATATGAGGTACATGGTTTTTGGTAATAAACCACACAACACATAATATGTAAACTCGTGTTTATGTCGTCAAAAGGAAAAGAACGAGAAGAGACATTTTTATAAACATGAATCTTCAAAGAGTTGGAAACAGGAAAACATCCAAAACGTTTTACAAAGCATTTTAAGCTATTTTCGGCCACCGATTCTCACATAAACCTTTTGATGGTCTGTTGTAATACTATATCCGTGAGGTGTATCTGCAATGTGTCCTATATGTTTTGCACCACTCGATTATTGCATGATCGAATCTTGACTTTCTTGAAATTTATTTAAAATTTGACATAAGATATGATAATTGAAGTCGTACTGGATCTACTCGAAGAAAAAAGGTTACTCATATTTGCAAACAATGAATTTTTTGTGGTAAATTTTAATTGTTCATACATTTATCGATATCGCAAAGATGTAATGGTCGGTCCTGCAAGTGTAAAAAATTGAAAGTGGACTTTTCAATTTTAATTATTTTTGGCATGCTTAAGACATTTGCAAGACTCCAGCAAAGTAAATAAGGGTAAAAAAAAAAAACTTAAATTCTTATGGAAGTTTTGCTCTACCTTATTACTATCCAAAGAGTAAGATTCAAGAGGTGCTGAGAAACAAAAATTCTAGAACAAAGCTTTTGTTATTACTGTTGTATGCAGATTTTAGGACAATCTTTTACTTACTTACCTCAAATAAATCGATCAATCAGGAAATGAATTTTAACGCTGTCTCCAAATTTTCTTTTAGATTACTTTTCTATA
Organism: Dioctria rufipes; assembly: GCA_963924295.1. Classification (NCBI taxonomy): domain Eukaryota; kingdom Metazoa; phylum Arthropoda; class Insecta; order Diptera; family Asilidae; genus Dioctria; species Dioctria rufipes. Next base: position 335,051,724 of record OZ002740.1, on the reverse strand, counting down.
TTAATAATGTTCCGATTTGTACCCGGGTTCAAGTGGGATTATCCGGATATCCGAATATAATCGATTCTCGTTACTGAATATCTGGCTACAATCGGTTACCAATTTTTTGGAACTCGTACCTAATTATTGCAGATTTCGAGAATTCAGTTAAATAAAAGAATTTCATTCCTCGAAATACATTCGTCGTATTGCTACCCGAATCGCTCCTCGAAACAGGTCTGAACAAATTTGAAAATTTATAAGAATTCAGAAATATTTTGTAGTGACATAGACGTAGTAGTGTAGTACGATTATATCGTTCAAGTTCAACTTTTGTTTACCTACTAAATAAATAACTTTTTTAAAATCGATTCCTCACTACCCGATTCTAAAAAATCGATTTCTTCACAACACGATTCCAAAGAATGAGGTACTCGGGTTTGCTTGACTCTTACCCGTGAAAACCGGATAAAAAATGGGTACCTAATAACCAAGGTCTTACGGAGCATTACTGCGAGTGATTCTACCCTAAGTACTCCAAACGTAAGATACGTGGTATGATAACGGAGAGTGCCCTTGGAATATACTGTAGAGTTCAGTTGAGAGCTCTTCTTTTTATTTTTCAGCAAAAAACCTGAAGACTATTTGAATGTATATGAATTAGATTAGAGAGGTTTGCATGGCATTCACCGCGGCCACAATGGGACTATTCATTATCTCCTTTACTACAGCCCAAGGTGTTATAAATTGTACATGTATGAGAAACGTGTCGTTTGAACATTTTTTAACATTGCACTTTATGGGGGAATTATATACGTTTCATGTTTAAAACTTTATGCTGTATAAATCACGCTTCTGATGGCGATAATTCCAACAACTATAATTTAGGTCAAAATGTTTACTTTCAGGAAAGTCGAAAGTAATTGTGAGTATTTCAACAAAATTACAAATTATTTCCCGGTTTTCCTAAACTCTACCCAATTCGCTTGAAGTGTGAGTACAATTTCCGCTCAAAACAATAAGAAGAGTGGCTGTTTTGATTTGAATCGGAAATAGCAATGCACTGAATAGTAGTAAAAAAAAAACAAACAGAGATCCCTTCGAATTGCAGCAAAAGCTTTCCTTTGTTTCTCTTTTAGCTTCTAAATCGCTTTTCAAAATTAAAGAATGAGAAATTGAGGTCAAAAAACGTTAAAATTGGTGTTTTCATGAAATCTAACAAACCAACAAATGTAATTGAAAGAATTTACCATTCATTAGAAAACCATATGCGTGATCTGCAGCGTAAAGTACTTCTGAATTGATGGTTATCAGTAAAAAAGAACTTTCCACTCTAAGCGAAAGCTGTATGTACTCTCATATCCCAGAGAATTGGGTAGAGTAGCTTAGGAAAGCTCGAAATAAATTCGTAGTTTTGTTAATACTCAATTGTTTTGACTTTCCTAACAGTAAACATTTTACCTATAAATAATCGGTAGAATTATCGTTATCAGAGGCGTGGTTTATCAGTAGGTATGAAGTTTATTTAAGTTTAACTTAAAGCGTACTAAATTCCCCATAAGGTGTATGCTAAAAAGTTTTCAAACGACACGTTTCTCATACATATTCTGAGACAACTTACATCTATCTAGTTATGAAAACCTCAATTAGAAGCGGTCCGAATTAAAACCACCTAATAGCCCTTATAGAAAGCTCTATACATTCTCTCTCTGCTGTATTATGCAATATAAATTCTTTGAAATATTAAGATGTGTGTTGATGTGGAATGGCCAACTGCAGTGTACAATAATTGTCGCCATAAGTATGTTTTGATGCACTAAAGTATATGTTACAACAAGATTTGACCACAAACTCCGCTAGAGTTAAAATATTAAAATAAAATCTGTAAAGATAAATAATTAAATTCTTTCCATGCACTAATTTATAAGTGACATTGAACTTATAAAAAAAAAATATTCTTTTTAGATAGTAAATAAAAAAATTCAACACAAATTCTGCAATATGTACCAGGTCAAATGAAAAACAGTTTTCACAAGTAGGTAGGTATATAAAATAGTCTTTTTCTTATTAACAACTTCATAAACAAGTTAATATTTTTCCTAAACGTTATAAAAAAAAAAGTGCAAAAATTAAGATTTCTATCAAAAAGCGATAGGCACACCCCTATTACAATAGAAAAAAAAAAACATATTTTTATAGTAAATATATTTTAAACAATACAAATACAATTTGATAAAACAATCCAAAAATTCAGTTTTAGAAATGCAACATACCCGTACAAGACAACAACAAGCTGACAGTACTTAAAGTAAGTAAACGAATTAATTTTGATTTTTCTTAATTAATTTTGATTTCCCGAAGGAATCTAAAAATTATTTCTTTTATTGTATATAAATTTTTATTAGTATGATGACTTACGATTTAATTTTTTTACATTGAATATTTTTTGTTTTACTTTTTGTACGAATATGCTCAAAAATAAAAAGTTTCAAATGACAAAAGAACGCTAAGAAGTAGAGATATGTATGTAGTATACTCAAGCCCACAGAGAAATGAATATTTTTGAAAGATAAAATTTTAGCAAATGGGAATAAATATTATAAGATAAGGCAGCCAGACAAATAAAAAGTACCGATTCCCAACTTACCTTGAATTTTTTTTTTAACACTATAAAGTTAAACAACTGCAAGGATAACAACCTGAAAATTCCTTTTTATTTATATATTTTTTTTAAAGAGGTAAGAAATCCCTAAATGAAAACTGCTTTAATTTTATAGGACTTTGAGAGGATTTTTTTAAGCAGCAATAAATGGATTGATTTGGAAAATATATTTAACTGATATTTAGCAACAACAAAATTAAATTATAATTAATAAGCAACAAATAAAAGCAACGAAAATTTCTAATTTATTGTGATATATATATTTTTTTAACTAATCTAGTAACTGTTATCCTTAATCATTTTTGCGACTGAATTTTCAAAGTCTGAAGACTTATCAAAAGTAAAATTACAGCAAAATATTTATTAGTAATATTTGATAAAGATGATAGTTAGCTTAAGTACTTCATTATGCAATTCGTAGACTATTAATCTAGAAAAGGACAACATATTTAATCGAATCTCTTTAAATCGAATTTTTGCGCTTTATTTGGTCCCCCCTTGGATTTTTCATTGAAAACCCTTTTCTAAACACGAAAACCTCCCTAAGTCGAACTAATTTTCAGAAATTTTTAGAGTTTTTTCTTCCTAATCGCTCTCTCGATATGCATTTTGTCGGAGTGTAAAAACGGTACTGGATCGATAAGAGAGTCGGCATTAAAGTCGTGCGCGCGTAATAGTCCAATGTCCAGCGCATTATATTTTATAATGCAGAACTATTTGATGTCCAAATTTCAAATTATCAAAAAAAGGATTTAAGCTAGTTCTGCATTCGGGTAAGGAAATGTACTTAAACAACATTGAATGTTTTTTCAATAATAAAATAAAAAAATGATACTCAGAAGAAACAATCAAAAATTATCAATTTACATAAATGTATATGTATACATATGTATTATGTGAAGCAAATGAAGTACAAAGCATTAAGAAAATCAGAGCATTTTTAATGAAAAATTCCATAACTTGAAATTCGCCCCAACCTCCTTAGCACACGATTTATTTCACTGGCAAGTGAGATTTCGACTTGAGATGTTTAACTGTATTTTCTTCTTGGTCAATTCTATGGTCGGTCCTCACAGAGAATTTCTGCATTACAGAATCGATTTGCTTATTTAAACCTAACGTTCTGTATCCAATTTATGACAAAAAAATAAATAAATAAAATGGAAAATCTGTGGCCCTAATAGAGGAAGCATAGTAATAACTATTAAAAAAAGGCATACAAGAAACCTCTCTTCTAGATGACTTCCCTATATATACATGCTTAGAGTTTTTGGTCAGACGAATTAGCAATAAAAAATGCAGATAAAGCAAATTTTCGAAAGGCTTCTCGAATGTAATGTAAATTTTCACGACAAAACTTGCGAATATAATTCCATCTGATTTTGGGAACAACCAATATTTTGCGAATACAGCTTTCCATATAAAATCAAATTTAATCAGTTTTACTCATACATAAATATAATTCGATTGTGATACATACATACATTTTTCGCTTTAATAAAGTTGTAATAGACTAGACATAACAGTCTGAATTGTAATTCAAGCCTTAATAATATCAGGGTCCAGATTCCTGGATTTGGAATAAATAGCAGATGTTATATATAATAATGCATTAAACGAGTATGAATAATAAAGAACTCCCAAGTTGGGGTAACGAAATATTCTTGAAGCAGCCCGGCCTCCCTTTGTTCTCGAGTAGATTTCATCCGCGCACTGATTGCTTATCTTTTCTCAAACCTATATGAAATCTAATCGGCAAAATGCGGAGATTAAAACTTTTTTCTTTCTAAGCGAAATTTCAACTCACGTTTTTCAGTTAGCTCATACTTAACAGTTTACCATAGTGAATTTAATCTATTCAGGCTGTACCATTCAGTAGTTATAAGATAATTCATAAGAAATTAAGAAAAACTCTTTTAACCCTCCTGGTCACCCAAAATCGTTAGGATTCACCACCCTCCTCTTCCTCCCTCCTACTGTATAATTATTTGCTTGTCTCAGAATATCCTATATAGTTTTTTTACACCGATACCATTCTGTTCGATTGTTGAGATGATCAAAGAGTCAAATTATAAGACTCCAGTTCAGATATAAATATCTAAATGCCGTACGACACACACATATACACTCTCAAATCGAAAAACTTTTAGTGAAATTCGTATAAATGAAATGGAGTTAAATTAAATGCCCAAAAACTTACACAAACTACTGATTCGCACTGGTCAGTTAGAGCGTAGGAATGAAGGCGGATAAAAATTCTAAACTTCTTAGTTTTTCTGTCGCTTTTTGCTGGGATTTTTTTAAAATTCATTCACAGTGGAACAGGTTGCGTGGCGTAAATTACACCATCCTGATTGCTAAAAGCGATGAAATGGCGAATTTGAAAGCTACACATGGACAACAAAATTGCAGGGTGCAGGTCTGCACCCCGTGCCGACCCTCCCCCCCCCCCCCCCTCGCGAAGCAATACGCGTCGTTCCAACGCGAACAAGCGACGCTCCAACTCCCCTCCGCTACCCTACCGATGTATTCTTTGATAATAATAATAATAAAAAAAAAAATGTATTTTTTAACATTTGACTATCACAATTTAATGTTTGTAGTAACAGAAGAGTCTTCTATAATCAAATCGGAGGGTGTGACAACTAGTCACTGGTATTTTTAAGTTCGATTTGATCATCTGAGTTTACCAGTGTTTTAAATGTAATAATACCATCGTATTTTCCTTTCCCTTTTTATGAGCTCATTCCATGCTCGCATCCAGATGACTCAATAGCTAGTTATCACATCAAATGTAGTGGATAGTGAGCTCAAATCTTGGTGACTTGGATTAGGACAACTTTATTTGAAACATTATGTTCTTCAAATCCTTCACGTAAAAAAGTAGAAGCCCATGATCTGGCTAGGGCTTTGTGGAGAGTAATGTTGATAGCGTTAACTTATTTTGGACATAAAAATGCCTCCAAGGCAGGTAATAGGGAAAGTTTTTTTTTACTAATCTATAAAAAATATTTTTTAAAGTACATACATAATAATATTAATGTCAACGTTAATAATTGTAATGAAATTTAAAAAATATAAAAATTAACCTACATAAGCTTCAGTTAAATATTTAAAAATCTTTAAAAAAATCATAAGAAAGAAAAATACATGAAATCCGTACAAGGAAATATTACAAAGGATATTTTAATGGATTCAAAAATCATGATGGTGCATCTGTCCCGTATTTAGAGATTCAATTCAAGCAGATCAAATGGAGTGCTATTATAATATTATGCAGAAAAATTCCGAAGCTGTTTTTAGATTTGTGAATATGAATTTACTTGTTTCGACCCGCATTAGCTTGAGACGTATAAGTATGAAATCAAAAATTAATGAATTCTACAGCAAACGGTCCTACGAATGTACTTATTTATTAATAATTGACTAATTTACAACATACATAGTTGTGCACCTACCCCAGCAAACTTTGTGGAGATACAAATGCTGCTGCCTTTTTTTCCATGGCGATGTTTTGGCGATAGCTCGAGAATTACAAGTTATTTATATTCTGGGAAAAATTACGATTGTCATACGAATCGCTTTCTTATTACTACATACAATAAATGCAATATTTTATTGCTTAGATCACTGGTACCAGATGTAATGTTAGAGAGGTGCATATAAACTATTTTTAAAGAAATTTTACCGTTATTGACAATATTTCAGTACTCTCCCTTTGGAAATTGCCTCATTTGCAGTTATTACACTGACTTATAACAATGGACTGAGCGTATTGCCATTTTCCTATAGGAAAGAATGGCACAAGTTTTACAGTTCTCTCTTTCGCCCTATGGCAGTGTTGGAGCTACCAACACAAAATATTGCTTACTGAACGTTTACTTATGCCATTTGATGTTTTTATGTTGGCTACAGATGCAACCACCGCAGAAAGAATAAGGTAAAGATAGTGTTTACCATGCGCCGTCTTTCTTGCCCATACGCAGGATTCAGTTAAGAATAACTTTTGAAAATTAAAGTCCGAATGAGTTTAATTTCTTATAAGAGTGCTTATAAGCAATTAAAATATCACTTGGACAAAAGAAAATATATTTTTTAATTTAATTCGATTAACGGGTGTAAAATTTCATCTGATTGGTTGAGTTTTACATATTTTTATGTAGTAAACGTTTTAAAGGGTGCTCTATCGGTGATATACAGAAACACAACATTTTTTGTGCCACATGAAATAGCAAATCACTCAGTCCATTGTTATAAGTCAGTGAGTTATTATAGTGCGGTAAAGTAAAGATAGTAGAGTAGAAAAGTAATAGTAGCATTATTTATTTAAACCAATCCTAAAATCTACAAACCAACTAAATTTGCGATTTAGTGACTTAAGGACAAAGTTTATTGAAAACGATTGACTGGACAAAAATATAAAAGTATTTATCGTCATAAAGATCATAAAATGACTCGCTTTTACACTATTCGTATCCGATGTAACGATAAAAATGCTCTTGATGGCATAAGAAAGCGATTGACAGGCCAATCGTAATGCTTTCTGGGACCCTACACTTGTCAAGTAAGATAAGCTCAGGGGATATCCTATGATGCAAAGCGCAGCATGGCCGGAAGTAGATAGGAAAAGGATTAGGGAACATGAGGAAAGTGGCAGAGGTACTTCTGTACGTCATTCTTGAACTTTCGCAAATTATAACCTCGAAGACAAGCAGACAGAAGACTATTCTACATTCGTACAGTTCGGGATAAGAAAACATCACGGAATTTTACTGTACGGTCGAAAGTATTTTAAACGATGAAAGGATGTGCGCGGCTTGCAGCGCGAGTATGGCGAGCAGGAATTGATCTACAAGCGACAGACTAGATATTTCATCGAACATTGACCATGCATGTAGCGATAAAGGAGCTAAATACATCCAACATTGCGGCGGTACTGCCAAATCGCCAATGAGCTTGAAGGCCGTCTTTTGGACAATATCCAATGAAGCTAAGTTTGCGTTCACACCGGACGTTTGAATCATGCTTTAATGATTTATCAGAGCTGCTGTTTAAATCTTTTTATTTTACCGGTATGATGCAAAGAGGGATATGCATAGAATTTATGTGGCGTTATGATTGAATCAAGACTGAAGGATGATTAAAACATCCGGTGCGAATGCAGCCTAAGGTTGTACGACCAGCCCCGGCCCAGATGTAAGAATTGCATGCCATTCTAGGTCACCTAAGTTATCTTCCTACCAAAAATTTCTTTGAGATCGTCAAAGAAGAACCTATGTATGGCCCTGTACTACGGTAATGTAGATTAAAGGGAACTGTTCCATTTAGAGTTCAATTTGGGTAGAAACTATAAATTAGTGGAGATGGTAGTCATCACGCTTGACAAAAAATTAAGAATATTACCATAGTCATGAGATTTGTCTGGCTACGAATTAACTACGATTGACTCAGTTTGTAACATTTTTAGGAATGGGTCCCTGAAATTTTAAAATAAGAAAAAAAATCCTCACATTAACAATAATTCAAACTTTAACCTGAATTAATTTGTAAATATGTATATAAAAAACAAAACTATATATGTCTATATAAGCGTTATTGTATCGGGAAATGTATAGAACAATTATCCTACTTAAAAACCCTAATATTCCTTAACCCCGGGGTTTTCGAGTACCCGATTTTTATCCGGGGACGCAGCTTTCACAGAGTCGAGTACCCGAGTACCCAATTGAAAAATTAGTAATATGGAAAATCAAGCAAAGCGCGATTCGGGTAGCAGATATTATGGCTGAATTCACGAATTCAGTAATATACCGGAGTACTAAAACATTAAGAACCGATTGTACCCGGATATTCGTAATCGAGAATCGATTATATCCGGATGGGCAACTCGTAATCGGAACATTAAGCAGCACTGCTTCAATTCAGCAGTCAGCAATTACATTACACCATGTGGGTAAAAGTAAAATAACACGATAACGCTTTATTCCTCCCCAAACCCAATAAATCTGGTACTTTTTGAATGATTTTGCGTGATGACTGCTTGTGTTAGGTGCCAGTCGAAACAAGTTACGTTATTCCATTTCAGTTTTTAATGGAAAAAATGTGTTCTAGTTTGCTTATGATCGCATAAAATGTACACTAGATATAATCTGATTGAATCAAATTCCCTAACATCGGACCCAACTACTTTCCTTAGTAAGTACAAGACCTTTATTATTATTTTTTTATTAATCCATATATTTTCTTTAATTTTCCATTTCTAATAAATAAACGCAATTATCTCAGAAGTTTTTCTTTTGTAGTTTTACATGTCCGCATCATATCCGAATATCTATTTCTGCAATATTTGCTCTCTACTTTACATTTATAGATAGAAATAAAGTTGCGAGTTAATTCAAAAAATGTACAAAATCAACATATTGGACATTTACCTTAAACTTTAATTTTTATACAGTTAAAAACACAATAATTATTTACAATATTATTAGTAATTAATATATTAGTGTGTGTGTATGATGTTTTGTCTTTCATTCACATATTAAAATATTAAAAAATATAAAACTGTACAAGAATTTCAATTTTGTAAATATACATAGGTTACTTTTCTTTTTGTCAAAATTTTCTTTCTTAGCCGTAGTAGGTATTATTTTTTTGATTCTAATATTTTATGTCGAAAAAAAAAAAACGTGCCAATTTATGAACAAAATAAAAAAAATTTGTATTTTTTTGTTATTGACAAAATTTATTTGTCATCTCACTTTATTAGATAAAGGAAAAGAAATAAAAATGAAAAATAAAAAACAAATCTAACTGGGGAAAACTTTGAATCAAATGGCAAGACAAAACTATAAAACTTTTGTTTTTGTCTACCAAATTAAGAAACATTCAAGCGTTGTGTGTTTTTATACCTTTGATTTGACCTGGTACAGTTTGGGAAGGAAAATGCAATAAAAAAGCTATCATTAGTCTTATTAAAATATGATGAAAAATATTTTGAATATGATTTTGAAAGTGCAAAACGTTAATTGAAATAAAATTAAAAGGGGAGGAAAATGAAAAAAAAGTAACAATTTAAAAATGAAATTATTTCATCGCTACACTAAAATTAGTCAAATTTAAATTATTCTTTTAAATCAAATACATAATATGATCTTGGTGATTTCTGGGACCATCAAAGCCAAACCTACTTTTTCCTAATAATTTTCAAAATGATATGATGTTTCGACCGATCTAGTAATTTGTAGGAGGTTCGCTGTCGAATGTGTACTTTATCAACATTGACCCTACCCCCCTTGGACCTAATTGTAAACATTTGTGATATATTTTTGTCGTATTTTGACACTTCACTACATTATCGAATATCGGTTCTTACTTTAGTATAGCAAACAGTAATGGTTAGAGGCTAGATTTCGCGTAATAAATTCTGGTTGTGTTGGTAGTCCTTGTTATTGTGATTGAGAGTACAAGTTTACAAACGATAAAGCGAGGAAAAATGTAATTTTTAAACAATTAAACATTTTTGTGAATTTTGTAAATGGTGGAGCTGCTGATGTATGTCATTCTTGAACATTCTCCGATTATAAGCCCGCGGAAAGACAAAAGATAGTAGACTGTTCCACATTTGAACAATTTGGAATAGAAAACTCTTGTACAGTGGAAAGTTTTTTGAAGGATATTACGCGCAGGAGCGAAAGGCGTTCGACATTGCTGCAGTGCTCAAGGGAGTCAATTGACAAATTATTGCCACAACATCACCAATGATCTTGAAGGCTCCCTTTTGGACAGTATCGAATGAAGTTAAGGTTGTGTGACCAGCTCCAGCCCAGATGTGGGAATTGTATTCCATTCTAGCTCAAATATCGAATTTATAGAGGAACGCTAATTCCGATGGGGTGAAATGTTTCATACATACACCTTTTCAGAAATCAAAGATATTTCGATACTTCTTTGATAACAGAGATGTGATCTGTTCAGCTTAACTTACTGGAAATATTAATGTAAAGAATGGATGCGGACAGTTATCGGAAATCGAAAGAAACGCGAGTGGATAATAATAATGAATTTATTTTGAAGAGATCAACTTTGGGTTTTAGATGCATTGAATCCGACGCGATTCGTTCGGACCCAAACGATGATCTTCTGAAGGTCGATATTCAATGATCTAATTATGCAATCTCGATTGACTCATTTGGCATTCCCTCTGGGGCTCGAAAGAGTGTCAAAGGAGTAAGCGAAATGGGGAACACTCTTCATCAGCGAAACTATGGATGGAATTGAAAGTACGGAGAAACCAGATCATTACTGAAAATTAACAAGAAAAACAAAGAGATAACAGATTCTTGGGGTACTTCGGCAATTTTCGGGTGAGGTTCACATGTAACGCCATCTAATACAACCCGTAATAGGCGACCAGATAAAAACTTTCAAATGCTTTGAAATACCTAGCTGGGGCAACGATTTTGGAGAATACGCTTCCAACGTTCCGTACGAAAAGCCAGCAAGTCTCTAGATGAACGTCCAGGCCGGAAGCCATGTTAGAGATCATTGACGAGTTGATTTGTTTCGCAGGTGCTATAATTTCTAAAAATTTGTTAGTTGTAATCTATCATAAATTTGATATGCTGATTAAAAACACGAAAGAAACATAAGCAAAATTCATTCCATTTTGTGATACGTATATTATTACATTTATGTTCAACAAAAGATCAAATTAATTCCTCTAGTTTTAAATTGTAATAGTAATTATCTTAAGTATTTAGAATATAAACAATGGATCAAAAGTGTTGTGATTTAAAAGAAAGTTGCCTACTCAATCAGCAACTTTTCCATTTCCGACGTGCCGGTTTTATAAATTATTTTGTACAATCCTATACATTTCAATCAATTAAACGTTTGACACCTTTATTTTCATTTAAAACTCATGAACTCATTGTGCTAAATTTGTTGTTCATGATAAGAAAAGGTGAGAAAGAAATTGCGCGTGCTTTCAAAGCAAATCAAACATAATCCAAACTAAGCTTATTGAAAATGATGGGTATATCAGCTTAAACAGTGCAAAAGACCTTTATATTAGATGATAGACTTTGTAACTTAATCCCTTATAGATGCTCAGCGAGGAAAGATGTGAAGTAGAGAAGTAAGTATCCAGTAAAATTCTTATACGTGAGCATGAAAAAAAAATTGCTTCATTGTTTTAAATGCCAATTAACAATTTTCTTCTTTTCCATATTCTATTTTTATTTCGGATTCATCAGTAACTGATTACTACCGTGTACCATCATATAATATACAATTAACCCACTAAGTGATTCTACGTATACAAGCTAAAGAAGTTACAATAAGTGGGTTCTCAAGCGTAATATTTCAATTTCGGCAGTGCAGTATGTACATATATACACCTCACCCCATAACTCAAAATATTAGACTGTATTTAATCCATTACCAGAGAATATCTCAAATCTTCTATAAAAAAAAAAAAAAAAAAAAAAAAAAAAATTTATAAAGAGACCACCCTACATTGAGTTCATTCATACCATAATTAGTACGATGGTAGAAATGGTATAAGATATCATGGTTTCTCAAGGATCGACTCGGGATTTCAAAATGGAGGCGAGCTTATAACTTTTATCAGATATTAAATTATACGTCTCTATTCAGCCAGTGAGGGCAAGATTACAAGATTACGAGATTACTCCCAAGGAAGACCACAAAATGAAAACTCTGATAAATCTACATTGAACGTTTTCAATGGCAGACTCATAGAACAGTGACCAGCCACACCCTAGAATTGTTTCAAAAAGAGTACAATAAAGATGTTTTATGATTACTTTTTAGTGTCCAAAACGAAATTTTCAATTTCTACTTTATTTCTAAGCAAAATGATGGTGTACGGGCATGACATACAAGTGGAAAACGTCGAAAAAAAAAATACATTTTGAGCATGGAAGTAGTGCTTTTCGTAACAAGCAATTGGTGATGTTGTTGACACAAAATAATCCATAGTGATGTTTGCATCATTGCAAAGACAATCAAAAGCAAACACTGTTGCAACAAAAGTTGAATGTAAACGTCTAGCATGAAGAAAACTTTTTTTTTTTTTTTTTTTTTTTCCTAAAGCCTACCCGAATTTTTATGGGCTATTCATGTGCACATGAGTTTTTGAAACTGGCATGTACACGCTGCTGTTAAGTGTTGTATAGAACAACTGCAACATGTACAGGTCTATGCAATGAGTAATTTAACTTAAAATCAGTGCAATAATATGGTCTACAGAGCCGACAAGAAAAAAAAAATCTGATCTTGAATAGTCTCAGATCCTCCCAAATTCGAATATTGCAATCTACGAGCATCAAAATATGATTATCTAAAAAAAAAATTGCGAGTGACCAAGACCTGCTATATCCTTTATTTCAATGTCTTTTCATTGATAATAAGATTCCACATTCCTGTGTACCGCCGCTGGTTGGTTTTACTAAAACATTCGAAGCAACTGTCTCTCAATCAAGTTCAGTTAAACAAATTGCTCCTAGAAAGAAAAAACGGCAGTCTGCAAATCATATGTCGCACACATCCAGAGTTTCGTTCCATCAACAACTTGGCGGCTGTTCTTGGATTTTTTGAAATATTGAAAACAAATTTTATAAAATCTTATCTGTGGAAGATTATAATTTATAATGAGCTTCCTGTTTTCTTTGCCGTTGACCTTATTTCCAAGGTATTTTGTATAAAGCATAACGGAAACACTTATTCTCTGTTATAACATCCCTCCAGAATCCTTAAACTCCCTACACGAATTTAAGTTAATTTAATCATCGTACAGTGTCCTTAATCTAGTATATATGCATACCTAATTTAATATTTAAAAAGAACTCCTTGATTACTAACAAATTCATCCTCTTAGTGGACTATTTAAAACAAACTAGCTGTGTATTGGAAAAAAACACACTGTTAAGAATTCGACCACAAAACGAAACTTAAAAAACCCAAAACACATTTTTTTTTAATACATAATTATACAATAAAAACTAAACAATATAACAAAAACGGGACGAAAAAATACATCAACGATCACAGCATAATAAAAAATAAATAAAATAAAAGCAAATATTCACTTACCATATCATCTTCGGTCCTCTCAATTTTTGTATCAATGTTATTGAGGGAATCCATAGAAGCACCAGATCTATTATTGGAGCCAGTACCACCAGAATGTGCTGAAGTGGCAGGATTTGTCAGTCTTTCAACGAATTTATTCCACGCTTGGGAGTTGGAAACACATTTTTCATTATCATCCGTTTCCGTATCAAGCAGTTCAATGGTTACACGACAATCAATTTTATACTGTAAAAAAAATAAAATATTTTATTTTAAATATACATCATTTGCATTAATTTGATTTAAAAAAAAAATATTTTGTGTGTATTTGTTTGCTTACAATAAATACTTTAAAACAATTTTCTTCCTGCAGTGTGGCTTCGGCTTTACGTTGATAAGCTAATTCAGCTGCTATCCGTTTATTTGCTGTCCTACAAAGTCCACCTCCTCCAAATTTTCTTTGTTCCAGATGAAAGAGATCAACACATTCAAGTGCACCGCGTTCTGTGACGCAATGTTGTAATTGACGAACGGCATTTGAAACAACCTATTTCAATAAAAATAAAAAATATTATTTCACTCACACTTATCACAGACTTTTTTTTTTAGATGATATTGTTTCTAAAAAATCAACCGAAAAATTAATAAAGAAAAAATTTGATTCTTGGGTTGTTTTTTAGATTTTTTTTATATCCTAGATTTTGGAGGATAAAATTATATATATAATTATACATTATTATCCCTAACTCTACTAGGAAAAAAGAAAAAGAAAATATCATTTAAGATACGACTTACCCTATCAAGAGTGAATGCAATATATGCGTGTATTCCAAACATTTCCCTTAAAGAGTCTTCATAATTATTGGAATCCATATTTCCATCGAGAACATTTTTTAGCATATCCAAAAATGTTGGATAATAATCCTCAACTTGTATTTCACTTTTGGGTTTCAGTCTTAAAGCGGTCGCTGTACTTTCTCGACGATTCGAACGATATTTCTCTTCTTCAGCAGCCAAAATTTGTGCTCTTTCGTACATTGTGCGAAGACGTTCACATAGAATTGCATGTAAACGAAGGAAAAGATACCAGTTGTTATTGGCGAAAAATAACGTATACGCCTCCTCCTAAAATGTAAAAAAAAAAAATATATATATATATATATATAAAAACCCCGATAAAAGAAACACTAAACAAAGAAACTGAATAGACTAATTGAAATTTGGTTAACCTTTGAAGGCAACTTAAAATTATGTTTTATATGAGAAAAAAAAAAGCACATAAAGTGAGGTGAGCTTATCATGCATACGCTTGCTGAAATTGTTTATTATTTTCATTGTTGAATGCGTGCGATACTAATTTAAAACAATTTTGCAATTTAATTGAGGAAAATATACCAAGTTTATTACGTTTTGTTACAGGTATTTAGGTCATTTCTTATTACGAATAGATTTATTTAATTACACAACTTTTAAAAGGTGGGAAATCGATTATTAGATCTTTTAAAATATTGTTAGCAAGAGAGATTTATGAAATTGTGTTCTAAGCAATTTGCAAATATGTCCCCTGGGTCTGTATACATTTATGGAAAACCCGCCGAAATTCTATATAGTAAAGAAATAGTCTTCTCCGTTTCATGGTGGAAACTATCAGGGGCGATTCTGAGCATGCAAGTAATATTTCTGCTTATTACCGACATAATAACAACCCAAAGAAAATAGGAGACAGTGGCACGTTATCCCAAATAATATTTACACGGTATCAATCAGCCAATAGTAACTGCAGTTATTTGATCAACTCACTTTCGTAAAATTTAGTAGGTACGCGAGTATTTGAATTCATATTATTATTTATTCTATTCTATACTTGTGTAGCAAGCAGTCCAAAAATATATGGAAATTAAGCCAGTGGAAGCCCACTGGTTGAAATAACTAAGAACAGTGTAATCCCAGTTTCTTCTGGCCACTGTGGGTCAGAGATTCTTGCGACGCCACATTAGAGACAGCATTGAAAAAGAATTATACTGCATGAGAACCCTTATCGTACTCGTAGCCCATTAACAACCCTGTAGTAACAGCCTCTGTAGATATTCGTTTTACATGTACATAGGTAGAATTGTGTTTGTTTATTGTACTGAGTGAGTAATGAAAGTTAAGTATAGTTTACACAAGCGAAGTTACTGTCCCAAGTAACCTCGATTTCAGTCCCTCACCTCCTCTTGACATACCCATCAGTTTACTTGCGCCAGTACGAAAACGACTTCCACTCACTTCAACTTTTTAGCGAAGTGGAACCTGAGAAATAGTCAAATTGAGTGTATTTTCTGCAATTGGTACACGTTTTGATGTGTGTAGTCATTTTTAATATCATCTGCCGTGAAACTTAAATCAAAAAATGTACCAGTTGCAGAAAATGTACTCAATTTGATTATTTCCCAGGTTCCACTTTGCTAAAAAGTTGAAGTGAGTGGAACAAGTTTTCGTACTGGCACAAGTAAACTGGTGGGTATGTAAAGAGGAGGTGATGGACTGAAATTGAGGTTACTTGGGACAGTAACTTCGCTTGTGTAAACTATACTAGGAGATTTTCTTCTACATTAGTATTGGGATAAGAAGTATTGCCTTTTTCTCGTTTCGAATTTCTACCTAGTAATAAGGAAAAGTAATTAGTTTGGCTTTGGCAAGATGTCCAAGAATCGTTAAGATTAGATTATCGGACGGCGAGTTGATGCTAGCATTTGATCGCGAATTCAATAATTTCAAGTAAATATAAAATTACCTTATAATTGGAGCTTTACAATTCAAGTATGGAGTTAAATCCCGAATAGGGTAGTGGCGGCCATTATAGACGCGAATATTCATAATTATTGTGTGGATATTTTTATTTTGAACTCATAGTGGCTGTGATAATTGTGTGGAAAAGATAAAGAAAATCAATGTGGTGAATTAGTGTAGTGTAATAGTCAAAAAATTGGATTAAGTGAGTATGGAAGGGATCGGAGAAGATCAGTGTGTGAATGCAGATGCATCAGGGCACCAAAGTCAAGGTTCCGAGATTGTGTACTCTACTGAAAGAGGTAAGGTAGTGTTAAGCGAACTAGATTTAATTAAGTGGGAAAACGATCTTTTAAAATGGGAGCGAGATATGCTGCGACGGGAGAGAGTTTCAATTATAAAGCCATCGACGCAGAGGAAAGATAAATCGATTGTCAGAATGGGTACTCACGAAATGAGTGCACTTATCGCGGAATTCAATCCATCGACTAATGCGGATAATGCGAACGATTGTTTCAAGCAAAAGAGATATCATCCTTTGAAACAAAATGGAAATCGACAAACACAATCTAATCAACAGAAAAATCTACAAGCCTGGAGATCACAAGCAAATAAGCAGATACGTCAGAAAACAACATCATATAGGTCACCAACGTTTAGATGTTTCCGATGTGAAGAACCAGATCATAACGCAAGAATGTGTCCATTGGCAAATGCTCCAAGAAATTGTTTTAAGTGTAATCAGCCCGGCCATATAGCGAAAGAGGGCTTAGTTAAAAATGTTTCAAATTTAGGACAAATTGAAGGCACTGACAATCTTATAATTAGGGATGAATACCATAAAATAGTAGAAATAGATGGCAAATCAATTCTGGCTTTCTTTGATCTAGGTAGCGAATGTACTATAATGAAGCATCAGGTCGTAATAAAAAATTCATGGTCGATAGAGTTTAGTGAAGTTAAATTACGTGGGTTCGGGGGAAATATAACAAATGCATTGGTTAAAGTTACCAAAACGTTGTGTTAGCTGGACATTAAATTAGAAATTGATATATTGATCGTCGAAAATAGTGCTCAGACATTATTGAGCGCTCTATTTCTGAATATATGAGCCCAGTATTACTTGTGCCGAAGAAAAATGGCGAATTCCGGATGTGCGTTGATTATCGCAAGCTAAATGCCATTACGCAGCGCGAGACATTTCCTGTGCCGAATATTGAGGAAACCCTTAACTCTATGGCCAATAAAAAAATCTTCACGTCTTTAGACTTGATGAGCGATATCACACCAAATACCGATCGACGAAGAATGCCGACATCTAACAGCTTTTATATCTCCAGAAGGGCAATATGAATTCAAAAGGGTTTCTTTCGGATTGACAAACTCACCAGCGGTCTTTATTAGATTAATGGCTGAAATAACTAAACCTCTAGAGGTGAGTAAGATTATTACGTATATGGATGATATTCTGATAGCAACCGACCATTACGGAAAATATGGAAGTTTTTCAAGCTTTCCTTAAGGAACTACAGAAAGCCGGATTAACGCTGAATGCAAAAAAGTGTGTCTTTTTCAAAGACAAATTTGACTTCTTGGGACATGAAATCTCTTCGGAAAGTATTAAGCCTGGTATCCAGAAAATATTGCCGTACGGGACTACAAACAACCAGTCAATACAAAGAGAAGTGAGACAATTTCTTGGTCTAGCCGGATATTTTCGACGTTTCGTCAAATGATTTTCCAATATCGCTCGACCACTAAACACACTTCTAAGAAAAGACGAAGAATTCAAGTGGTGTGAAGAAACGGAGAGAGCATTCACAAGTCTTAAGGAATTATTTACTAGCCGGCATTTGTTAGCCTTATTCAATGAACAAGCTGAACACGAAGTGCATACGGATGCCAGCGGTTATGGGATTGCCGGAATTTTAATGCAAGTACAGGATGGAAAATTGTAGCCCGTCTCCTACTACAGCCGGGCTACCACCCCGACAGAATCCAGATACCACAGTTACGCGCTAGAGGGCTTGGCAGTAGTGGAGACACTAGAACGATTTAAGCATTATTTGTTACAACGGAAATTCAAGGTGGTAGCAGACTGCAATTCCTTGCTCTTAACTCAAGAGAAGAAAGACCTTATTCCACGAATCGAGCGATGGTGGCTAAAGATAGCAGAGTTTGAATTTGAGTTTATCATTCGCTCAGGAAGTCAACTTTCGCACGCAGATACGCTTAGTCGCTGTCCTGCGGAAAATGGGAAAGATGCAGAAGATGTGACCAGTAAAATGCTAATAGTTGGAGTTCCCACCGAGGATTGGTTATCCGTACTTCAAAACCAAGATGCAAGGCTGGTAGAAATTCAGCAGGTGTTAGAAGGATCGATCATCAATCATGTTGATAAAGACGGAATCAAAGGAAATTATGTCTTAGAAAATAACCGGATTTATAAGAAGACATCAGAGGGAATACGCTTTGTAGTACCATCAGGTATACGACGGCAACATTTTTGATTTGCTAATATGAAGCCTGTAGTGAAGAAGTATGTGAACGCGTGTGTGTATTGTCGCTATAATAAGCGGGGAATAGACGAAGGAAAATATCAACTGCACGCACCTGAGAGATCACCTGTGCCTTTTCACACTATTTATTTAGACCATTTGGGCCCTTTCCCCAGAAGCAAAACTGGAAAAATGCATGTTATAGGACTCGTGGATTCCTTTACGAAGTTTATTGTACTCAAGTCAGTAGGGACAACAACTAGTAGAGGCATTCTTAAGATGCTAGAAGAATTTACGCAATATTTTGGTATACCGACACGAATAATAACGGACAGAGGAACTGCTTTTACTTCGGGCGACTTTAGAAAGTTTTGCAAGGAAAATCTGATTAAGCACGTCTTAACTATAGTGAAGATACCTCGGAGTAATGGACAAGTGGAACGATTCTTCAGAACGACGAAAACTGCAATCGTCACAATTACCCAAAATAGCAACGGACGAGATTGGGATAAAAATATTCGTGCTATTCAATGGGCGTTCACGAGCTCAATCCTACGATTTTATTAGCTTTCTTATTACCATTGAACAGACCTGTTCTTTATACTACATGTATATCGCCCAATATACTTTCTTTCGTGCTTTTTAGCCCATACGAGCTCAATCCTATGATTTTATTAGCTTAAAGAACTCAACAACTTCGATTAGCCCCCTATCAACCCCGGAATATACTGAAAAATAAATTAGTCCTCGCATTACATGAAGATGAAAGAGACAACGAAGAGGATGTGCCCCTAGCGGTATTAAGAGAAAAGGTTTTGCAACGGATCAAGGAAAGACAACAGAGCCAAGTCGAAACGTTCAATGCAAAACGCAAACCACCAAGGCAATACCAAAAGGACGACCTCAGTTCTTATCAAGCAGGATCCGGCATCTCCTGGAGAGCGTACGAAAATTTGTCCTAGGTAAAAAGTACCGTACATTATAAAAACTGTGCTCACGAATGACAGGTATGTGGTTACCGACGCAGATGAACTACAGGTTACGCAGAAACCCTACGAGTCAGTACATTCAGCAGAGCGTTTGAAACCGTGGTGTGAACTGCACCAACTGATTTTGAGTAAGCTCGGAAGAGGAAGAAAATTAATGTAGGATACCTATAAAAATAACCACAATAGTCCGAAAGATGAAATAAAATAATCAACTAGTAAATCAAATTTTTCATTTAATTTTTTTCTAAAGAAATTGTTTCAGGTATTGACATTCAGATGATTGGATATCCTATCCGCATCGGATGTTATCCTGATAGCGATGTGAAGATTGGGAGCAGTAATCCACTGTTCCGAATGGAATATCTCGGGTATGCCGCTCCAATCAGAAGAATAGGACCTTCAGAGGAAGTGTTGGTTCAGTGACGCAGTACACCATAGAATACTAGATACGTGTTAATGTGTAGAATATTGTTGAGTGAAGTTTAGGTTGGTAACCGAATGCTTCAGGTCACATTTGGATGTTGCCTGAATCAGTTGTAACTTTGGTATAGAGGTGAAGATTGGGAGCACTAATCCAGTGTTCCGAATGGAATATCTCGGGTATGCCGCTCCAATCAGAAGAATAAGACAAGCGAAGAAAGTGTTTGTTAACTGACTCAGTACTGTATATATGTAGTATTAGGAGCGTATCATGACATGGAATATCATTATATGAAGCTTAGGGTCAGCAATCCAGTGCCACCAAAAGTAGCCCTTCGGGTACACTGAATAAGCTATAATGTTAGTTTCAACGTTGGGCACTGAAGTGTAAGCTATGGCGAAAGTAAAGTTCGCGTGTGTGGACATGAAAGTAGATACGTGCGAGCAGTAACGGTCACTAAGGACAGCGACCATGTAGGTTGGCCGAACTGTAGCAAGCAGTCCAAAAATATATGGAAATTAGGCCAGTGAAAGCCCAGCTGGTTGAAATAACTAAGAACAGTGTAATGCCACTTTCTTCTCGCCGCTGTGGGTAATAAAATTCAGAGATTCTTGCGACGCCATATTAGAGACAGCATTGAAAAAGAATTATACTGCATGAGAACCCTGATCGTACTCGTAGCCCATTAACAACCCTGTAGTAACCGTAGGCTAGTAACAGCCCCTGTAGATATCCTTGTTTTGCATGTACATAGGTAGAATGTGTTTGTTTATTGCACTGAGTGAGTAATGAAAGTTAGGAGATTTTCTTCTACATTAGTATTGGGATAACAAGTATTCCCTTTTTCTCGTTTCGACGAATTTCTACCTGGTAATAAGGAAAAGTAATTAGTTTGACTGTGGCAAGATGTCCAATAATCGTTGAGATTAGATTATCGTTGGACACGGCGGCGAGTTGATGTTAGCATTTGATCACGAATTCAATAATTTCAAGTAAATATAAAATTACCTTATAATTGGAACTTTACACTTGTATATAGGTGTTTTGGCCCAATAAGATAAAATCCATTTTGGTTGAAGATTAGAGGACAGGAATTTCTCTTCATTGCATAATTATAATTGGTCTGAACTGTTTTTTATTTACTTCTATCAGCAATGAGATCTAAAATCCATTCCTAAGTTATGTTTAGAGAATTAGCAAACTTTAATATAAATACATACATATAATATGTATATTCAAAAAAAAGAAATATGTATGTAGCGGCTAATTTGCAATTCCTACCATATATACGTATGTAGGTATGTATATTTAGACAATGCATTATATGTATGAAGGAATAAAGCTTAATGGTGAGTGCAAACAAAAGTCGTGCTCTTTTCATTCCGTGCACTGTAGAACACAGGAGATTGCGAATTGAATTGACTTGTAGGGTGCATACACAAGTACAAAAAAAACAATTAAAGTATAGAGAAAATAATCTACGTCCCATGCACACCGTCAAGGTAAAAAGCTCCCCAAACCATTAGTGTAGCGTCACCGAAATTTTTGAAAAATAACCGTGCTCTTTTCGCAGATCCTTCAATATGAGTTAAATCCATTAATTTAGACGATCCGGATGGGTTTAACTCATATTGGAGGATCTGCGGAAAGAGCACAGCTATTTTTCAAAAAGAAATTTCTGTGACGCTACATTAATGGTTTGGGCAGCTTCTTACCTTGACGGTGTGCTCGCTTTCCCAACCACGTGTATAAATTCTGTAGAGTATACACACTGTTGGGGATTCATTTACTTCCACATATACGAAAAAATAGCGAGAAAGAATTCATATTTTTACGCTTCGGTGCGCAGTAGTCGTGACACCCGCATGTGGCTATATCAGCCCAAAATATTAATGTTTTGAAATGGCCAACCTGCTTCCAAGACCCAAATTATAAAAAAAAAAAAACTGACATTATTGTATTAATATGGAAAACACGCAGTACCAAAATGTTGAAGAAACTTTTAATCACACAAAACGTAGAAATAATAAGACGTGTTTAGTGACAACCATATTGCTGCAACCAATCAGAGCTCTGTCACATGCGATATATCGCGCTCTAAACAAGCCCTGGGGGTCTATTATTGAACACGAAATGAAATTTCGAATGGAAATTTTCGTACATCTGGCACCATTGAACACGAAAAAGTCAATTTTTCGAGCGGAACTTTTCGGACATTTTCTCGTTGACATTTCACTTATCGAGTTATTGAAGTGCGGAATAGTTTTTGTAAAATTTTTGTATTGAGACTTTTACTTAAAAAAAAAAAATGAGATAATAAATATGCATTATTTTTAGGGCCAAGCTTGGAAAGGATATCCAGAATCACCTAAAATTGTTTATGTATTTATAGTCGCATGCCTAAAATGTTATTTTGAAACATCATTTACCTCCAAGTGAGCAATGCATACTTACGATCATAGCATTAAGGCTGTGATACCCCTTTCGATCAAAATAAGTATAAATGCTCATCTTGAAATGGGGCTTTATGTTCCCGTCAACACAGCCTATTATTCCAGAAAAACGCGTAACGTTAAAAAAATTAGATTTCTTCTTCTTCTTCTTCTAAAAGACGAATAGTACAACTATTCGTCGACATAATTCATTTTGGGCATACTTCAAATTCCATAATATCTAAAATTTCTGATAACATGACAGATACAGTAGATTGGGACATTCCAATATTTAGATCTTGCCCCGTCCCACCTTGATAACCACCTTCAGCAAAGAATCTCAGTGCCGCAGCAATTTTTAATACCGGTGGTATTGATGTAGAGCGGACGGTTGGATTATATTTATCTTGCATCTAGTCTAATAAATATTTAAATGCATCCTTTGAGAGCCGGTAGTTTTTCATGAACCTTGAAAGATTAAAATGAATTTGATTTGTCCTTAAATTTCCCTCCTCCTCTTCTTCAAAAAATAATGCAATGCTAAAATAACAACACTTGAATATTTTTCTGAAAGGAATGAACACCTCACTATGACAATTTAAAATTAACAGAAAATCTATTACATATGGAGTTTTTGTACTAGATTATTCGTTTTTTATATGGTAATGCTTTACATAGAGTTCGTTCGTATTCAATCATAGCTCGAATATAGTTTTTCGTACATAAATTTCGAGAGGTCCGAAATTTCGTTTCGTGTTCAATAATAGACTTAGGTAAATAATTTCAAACTGGAAGTAAAATCGTTTCCACAAATAAATGATAAATGACAAATGTCAATATACAATGAAAAATCCTAGAATTGTTATAAGACTAATACTTGATACCCAAGTGAAATTTCGTATTGTCTCTGTTCAAGTTTGATTGTTAAAATGGTTTTTCGCTTCTAATTCTGGAACGATTCCTCGGTCAGTAATAATTATTATAACCAATTTCATAGCATTTTATATTCTTATTCTTATTATAATTCTTGTAAAAAGTTTGATATTGTTGATCCTGGCGCTCGTCACAGCGATTCCAGTGTGCCAAAACTGTCTCCAGTGGCAAGACAGTAATCAAATTAATCTCGACTTTAATAGAAGGAAACAAAGCTTTTATTATATTAGTATCAGTTTTTTTCCTACGAGCGGGTATACTTTCTGTAATAAGAGCTCAAACTGGCAACGATCAACCCCTTAAATGATTCCCGGATGTTTCTGGATCCCCAATAGCAAGTTCTCTCAAAAGCCTATTACAAGCTCCCAAGTCAAAGCTTCGCTCCTGTTTATTTTTGTATCGCTCAATTTTCTTTATAAATATATCGATAACAACATCGAAAGCGAAGGACTAGATAGATAGATAGATTCTGTAACACGAAGAGTTGGGCTGACTATTTTTTTGACATTTAACTCTCCACGAATTACCAAACTCTCTATTCCACTCGACATAACTCTCGGCGGTTTTTTTTTTTGTCGGTAAAGTTATCATGAATGCAAAAGCAGTAGACGGAGAACTTAAACCCGGTAGCTTACTTTTTAAGAAGCATTGACTGACTGGAACCGGACGGATTTAATAGTAATAACTTATATCCTTATAGAAATGGATTTTTACGGTGAGTCGCCAAAATTACAGCGCATCGGATACTTGGCATCAACATAATGCTATACTTCAACTGAAGAGGGAGAAAAAACTAAGGACGAGTTCTATAAGGACATGTAAAATTTCATTCCGAGAAGAGATATCATAGTTTTGATGGATAGCGATTACCAAATCAACCCTGATAACTCCAACCATGAAAATGGTATCGGAAAACATGGTATGACCCCAAACAACACAATAGAAATGGTGATCTGTTCATAGTATCTTGCAGTTCTCCTCAACTTATTGTGGGCGGTACGTGCTTTAATTAATTACATACCAGTATTTTACCCAATTTAAATTTTATCTCGAATACAGATATGTCACGTTCATAGCTACAAGTTAGATATTCAAAGTGAATCACTACCTCATTATTACTAGAATAAAACAAATTAGCAAAGTAAGAAACGTCCAACACAATATTTTCAACCTGACAAAAATTTAAACGACATTACTTGAGGAACTTATTTACGGATTTTAATGAATTACATAAAATTATTGGTAAGTCAGTAAGACATGTAATCATTAGTCGAAATAAATATAAATAAATAAATATAAACTCCCAAAAGGTAGGCCAACTATATTCTCCTAAAGACAGATCACGCGTGATATGTAACTAAGGCATAATATCAGCGGCGATCCACAACGACACTAAGAATTTCATAATATTTATTCCAACTTCACAGACAAGTTCTCTGTTGTTACTTGTATTTCACGAGAAAATATACAATGAAAAACCGGAATCATTGTGTTTCTGAGCGACGATGAGGAACAACTCAACAATTGAAAGGAGAATATCTTCCCCATTCTGTATACGACTTATCTATAGTGTGCATCTATAGGGTCTCAGTGGTCCAGTCGCCTACTCTTAACCTTCACTATAGTGTTAAATCATCAAGTCGCTGAACGGATCGTAGTGCCTCCTCTACAATGCATGGTCAAGCGACATCGTCAAACTTACTGATATGAGCACATTACACTTCGACTTTTCTGATTGCAATATTTTGTAGAAACTTGTTCTTTAATTTTACTCGTACACCCCTTAGAACATCTAAGAAGCATAGGAATGCGGGCATCATATAAAATTTTTGTACGTATAAGTGAACAAAAAATTATCTCTCTTGGTTCAAAAGGTAGTAAGAAATAAGACTGCAAAATGCAGAGAAAAACTAGATGAAAGCAAAAATGAAAGATAAATGAAATCAGTAACAAGTGGAAGCTTAAGTGATGAATGAATATCAACATGTAGAAATGTCGATAGATTTGCACTCCTAGAATAAATCGACTGTTCCTTCATGAATTCTGCTATCTGTTTAGACCTGCAGGCAAATTTAAGCTCAACACAAATATTGGTACGGTCTTACTGAATTTAGCTTATGTGCATAATGGAACGCAAAAGTGTGCATCGCCTCTATCATCTCCTTTACCAATTGTGCAAAACCAAGACGCAAAATCTATGGCTGTTTTTTATATGTTAGTGAAACTGAGGCGGATTGTTTTTATTAATTTCTGTTACAATTGGTAAAAAGGAGGCTTTCTATACCCGCACCTTAGTCCCACGTGAAAATATTTGTCCAAACCTTGTCCAAGTACTTACTGATGATGAAGGTATGTTGCTTATTGTTAATTCTATAATCAAAAATCAGCTGAACTCACAACATTTTTCTTTGAATTGAATTACGAACGATGAAACAGGTCTGCGGAATCGGGTCCAAATTAGATGATTCGGATCCGGTTCCGAAAATTCCTCGGAACGATATACCTCTAATAAATACACGAAATATGTTAAGTAGTGGCAAGCTACCAACCAAATTGAACAGCTGCTGATCTGTCAATTATAATAAATGTAATTGGTTTCTTGATATCATTGCGAAATTACATCAAAGGAAGTATTTGGTCTCAATAATTTATACTATAGTATAGTAAGCTAAAAAATGTTGTACAGTGCAGCGGGACAAAAACTGAAAGTGCTCGTTCCAGTTTACAGCTACATATTTTGTTCTAAATTGTCACTATGATTCTAAATTATGCTGAATACAAATGAGGTATTACTACATCGTTTGTGCTGATTAATTACTACACATCATTCTCATGTCGTCAAATGAAGGAGAAAGTAGAGATATTTTTGCAAAAATAAATCTTAAAATGAAAGAGAGGGAGATTAGGAATAAAGCTCCAAAAACAGACGAAATCTTACTCGAATTTAAGATTGATCCAAGCAATTTAAGAAAAAACTTCTACCGTCCCTGATAAAGATAGAGCACTTATATATCTTTTGCAACAACTAAACTTTGGAGAAAATCCTACCTCACGAGAACCTAGAGAAATTTCAATGCAGTCGTTTTTACGTTTAGTCGATCAAACAATCAAAAGACTGGGCTTAGCTCTCTTGCATATCACATCAGGCACAGAATAGAAATCTTCAGAACATGGTAAATTTTAGGCAAACTCATACTGCTACTAGATAGCGGCGAATGAAAACGTATTACTGTTTTACTTATCTGTATTCACAGTTCTTGTTCCAAATGAAATATACTGAGTTGCAAAAATGAGACCAGTTGAAATGGATCTTGGCTTTAATAAGCAAGCAAAAAAAAGTATTACTAATTGTGTACATTGAAAATATATATATAATTATTTCATATTTGTGCTCATTTGGTTGCAATTATTGTTTTATATTATATTATATTATATTTATTTATTTTTTTATAAAAAAAAATATTCACTTACCGCATTCTTACAAATAGCGTGTTGAGGAATTGGAGGGCTTGGCGCATCTCCATCGATTTCCTCTTTAATTTCAACTTTAATGTCAACAGATGAGGTTGTAAGTCCTCCCGCAGTATTATTAGCAGCGGAATCACATCTTGTGCTGTTGTTGCTATTATTATTATTATTGCTTACTGTACCATCGGCGAGAATCGTTGAGGTTGCAGTAGTTTCACTACTTATCACTTTATTATCACTAATGCTATTCGAAGTACAACTACTGACACTTCCACTATTTGATATATTCGAAGTAGTGTTCGATAATAATTTATTACTAATACAACTACTTAGTATATTACTGTTACTACTTCCACTAGAGGCATTATTTTGTGTCATCATTTCACTTCTACACAATAAATGGGTCCGCTCTGGAACATTTTCACCCTTATCACCGCCACTACTACTACTATTATTACTATTTCTTCCGCCAAGACTTGAAATACTGGTCGAACTTATTGCTGACGACATCGTCACGATTGTTGTTGAACCAGTAACAAATGGTGAATTTGACGAAGAGTTTATTTCCATGCAATTTCCGGATAAAACACTTGCTGATAGACCTTCTTTAATGTCTTCGACCTTCACAACCGATGTTAACACTGATGAAGTATTTGATAAGCCACCAATATTTCCTTGGACTCCAGAATTAATTGCAATACTGCAATCTTTCATTTTGATCGAGTCTGTGTCTGAGGGATCAATATCCATTTCTTTATCATCTATTAAAACAAAAGAAAAATATATTTTAAATAAAAGAAATATCAAAAAATATTAAACACATGCTCCAATTTCAAATAATAAATCAGTTTCGAAACAAAATAAAATAGTTTTTAACTTATATACCTATTAACTTAAGTAATATAATGAATAAATATACTTAGTCATAACCGCCTGGAAAACAAACTTAGTTTTTCAGGACGAGTCTTTATTTCTGAAAAGATAAGCAATTTTAAATCTTACAAGACCGCAAAGGAAGACGTGATCTATTCAATTCTTCTAAAATAAGGAATAGAGGAATTAATATCAGCTCTTGTTTTGCTTTTTAGGGACAATTATGAGCTATCATGGGATGCCGTGGGCTGATGCGTAACCTCCGGAATATACAAGCCATGAACAAAGTCGAAAAAAGAGAGCAGCGGGCCGGTCAGCAGGCGACATCCACAGTCTTCTTGCCTTGTCTTACTGCAGTAGTTTTTCATATAAAAGTTGTTTGTATTTTGTTCAAACACTATAATTTCCATAAATTTGTTCTATATGCTATTTTAAAACATATTTGGCTGCAATTTGTTTTAACTTCAGTTTTCTGTGGGAGCGATAGTTTTGGACTTTAGGACCTGTTTAAGATGAAATTTTAGATTTTCCTCCATGACGAGTATACAAAAAGCAGTGAGAGTGAACTCTTACTGCATGCTGTACCCGGCACGTTAAGGCATTTTAATGTGTCGGTGCCTTTGGCGACTTCATGGCTTGTATTATATTCCAGGGGTTACAGCTGATGATATTGAATGTAGCTGCCTACAGATTCGGACTTCGGCTGCACATACACAAATGCAATTATCACTCAGCTGAGAGGTTGATAAAGTTACTTTGTAATCAAAACTATTTTATTATTTTGTTAATAAGGTATATAGGAAGTGTAGCCTTTGGGAAGGTAAGAAACCAAGCTTTAAATTACTACAAGACTATTTTCCTGTATGTAGTTTAAGCTCTATAGCATATATAAAGTCAATGTTTGGCACTTTTCCATAAGTAGCAATATAGAACATTTTAGAAAACGGACTCACAACGCATACATATAGAATCCTGTTTCATGGCTTGGGAAGTATTCTCGAGGGTTTTGTTCGTATCCATGATAAATTTAGAGATCTTTGAGTTATTGAGGTTTGCTATGAGCTTTTCCATACATCACTTCTTAGTACTATCGTCGATAGCTGGGTGTTTCTTGTCTTACCGTGATGAACTGTGCGATGCTATGTTGCACAAACAATTGCCGAAATTCTTTTTTTAGGCAAGTGAATATTACATATACTTATAACCGGTATGCAACTACAAGTTTTACCCGAATTAAATGCAAGTTTCTCATGATGAGGCCTTACGATTAATAATTGTGATTCGCAGAGTTTCAGAAGATATTTGCTTCGTGAAGTTGAATATTTTTAACATATATATATATAATGTTAAACTTTAAAAAGTGTGATTTTCTTTTACTTCACACAATCAGAATCGTCAAACTTTAAATTTTCTGTAATTAAAAGAGAAACAATGGTAACCGACACTGTAGCAGCTGAAATCGTGCAGAACTTCCAATTTGCTTCACACAAAGTGCTTTAAAAGCGATTAAAACGAAGCTAAAAGGAAGTGCTTGTTTTTGCTTACATGCAATGTTAAAATTCATATGAAACTGAAGCAAATCAAAGCAATTTTTGCTTCCGCAGAAGCATTTAAAAAGGTTTTTTTAAGTGCTTTTTTTCCCGCTGGGACTAGCCTCATACACATACAGTGAAACTCCCATAAAATCAATTCCCTATTTCAAGATAATTTTCTTGGTAATGGTAAATTCGTCTTCAGATTGGGCACAAAATATTTCTGTCGATTTTATCCACTGATATCTCATGTAATTTTATAAAACCTGTTGTATACATACGTGCACCAGTTTGTTGCGAAATTCCCATAAAATCAGAAGTTATCAACGAGAATTTATTAAAGAAAGAATTATTTTTAAATGGTAGTTTGTACTTTCGTGTAGGATATTATTAGTAATTATGAAAAATTACGGAAAATGCCACGAGAAACCATATTAAATGACTAAAAGCAAAATAACAGCTTAGGGTGGTTTTTCTCACACAGCGACAAATTGAGCTCAAAATAAACAGATCACAAACCGTTATCCGAAACTTTTTCCTGCTTGGTAAATTTACGGAAAAAATGCGACTCATGATCACAATAGAAAGCTTAGTGATCATCAAAAAGAACTTATTTTGAGGATAATCAATCAGGAAGTCCCCTAATTCTTTCCGTATCTCCTTCCTGCCATGTTGTGATTTGTATCGTAGGGCTTAATATATACAGGTTGTCCCGAATTAGGTTGCCATATGAAAGGAGGTGATAGATCTCGGTAAGAAAGGAAAACCCTGTATAAAAAAAAAAACTTTTTGAAAGTTTTAAAATTAAATTAAATTGTAGAATAAAAAAACGTAAGTGCTGGATGAAAAGAAAATTGTCACAAAAGTTGCAATTCGGATTAGATGAAAATACAGTCATTAGTTATTACAATGTTGGATTAGACTAGTCCTGAACGAGAAAAAAAAGCCAAGTGCAAGTTGGACTCGCAAACGAAGGGTTCCGTACGATCGTACAAAATTTAACGCTGTTTTTTTTATTTATTTATTCATATGAGAGTAGGCGTCATTTGAAAAAATAATGCCTACTTATGATAATAATGAATGACAAGCAAACGAGGAAAAAAAAGCCGAAAAAATAAAAACCAACATTCCTCCAACGCAGGGAGGAGCTACCTGGAAATATTTTCTTAAAATCCACTCATCACCCCAATTCCTCTCTCCACAAGCTCATCCCAACAGGGAGCACCAGCTCTAGTCTAATAAGAGTGATCGCCGGGGTCCCGAACTCACTCAAAACAGTTTCTTTCACTCCACAAAACCTTCACCCAACGGTGCACTGCCCGCCTTGGAGAACTCCAAGAGGAAAAATGCACATGTACGAACAGATACAAAGACCTAAACAACATAAGCAAAAACAAACTACATATAGACACCTACCAACGGATCAATGCAGATAGAAACATATACACCGACGCCTCCAAAGATGAAGACAATGTGGGCATAGCTCTTTTCTCTAACAGTGGTGGCCAGCTACTCTCCACCATCTACAAGCTCCCCGAATGGTGCTATGTCTTTACGGCGGAACTGACAGCTATCTGGAAGGCTGCTGGATGGGCGGCCTCCAAACAGGAGGGCACATCCGCCATTTTCTCAGACAGTCTTTCATCGCTCAAAGCGATCCAAAACATTACAAATAAGAACCCGCTGGCAGAAGCAATCAGGGACACCCTACATACGGGCAAAATCACCCTTGCCTGGTGCCCGGCTCACATAGGTATCGCAGGCAATAAGGAAGCTGACAGGCTAGCAAAAAGCGTGCATCTAGCAGACACCACCACTCTCACTCCACCTGGCTATAAAGCCATCACGGCTCACGCCAGAAAACTAACAAAAAGAAAACGCAACATTGAGTGGAACACCTCAACCTCCTTCCTAGCTAGCCACCACAAAACGGTGGACAAACCACATATGACAGAAATGCCTAGAGCCAAGATGGTCTCAGTTGCAAGGCTGAGACTCGGTCACTTCCTTCCAGTCAAAAGACATCTCTTCTCAAGGCAGCCGAGTCCCTCTTGCCCTTACTGCCAAGACACAGAATTAACAGCCACCCATTTGCTACAAGAGTGCAGCGAACTTAAACAGATACTACATGACGCACTGGGAACCATAAAAACACCCACAGACTTCCTCACCTACAGTGAAGAGGATACAGACGTACTTCTCGCTGCACTCTTCACTTACTTAAATAACGCTAACATGCCAACCAGACTCTAAAAACAGCGTACGCACAAATACAACCTTCACCACATATTACACACAAACCAAACAAATGAATTACCCTACTCCCAATCTCCTTCTAACTACATATATACTCATCTTCATCATTTTTTTCAGTAAATAATACATTATAAATTAGATAAAAACCAATGAATTTTCCTTTTTATTTGCCTGTTTGTCATATTAGTCGCATCTTACATCCATGTTACAACTAGGTTAAATTACACTCCTTAGAGTAAGCAAAAAACTTAGAAATATGAATTGTACTGTAGAGAATATTATAATATAAGAAACAGGCCTAACAAGGAAGAAAAAGGCAGGAATATATAGGTTAGAATACTAAGTTAAACGCTAAGTCAAAAGCAAAAAAAAAACAGCATACCTGTAGGGTGATTCTGTGCTCTTTGCCGATCTATTTAGTCGTGAATTTTGACATATTTTGTCGAGTTATTTCTTCAACACAGTTCATTTTGTGTCTTCACTATTATCTACCACAAAATGAACTATAATGAATTTTCGATGAACAAAGGTCAAAAAACACGACTAAATAATGGACAAATTAGTCAACTGCTCCCAGAGGTTGTGACAAAAGTTTTACAATGGTAAAGGGAAATTCTACACCTAATTAGAGCATTACAAGTGCTTAAATTCGAAATATTATTTTGAATTTGTAATGTGAAGTGTCATTTTCAGTTCATTCTACGTCATAAAAGGGTTGCTGAACTGAATAAAAACACGAAAAAATCAGTAGAAAAGTTCATTTCATTTAGTCGATTATTTTGACACTGAATTGTAAGAAAAGAAAAAGAAAATTATTAAGCAAAATGACATTCTCTAAAAAAAAACAAAAAAAAAATATTATAAAACGTAAAGTAACAGTAGAACACAGACATATAAGACACAAACGAAACAAAGGAAAAAAAAACTCCTGTCCTCCTGAAGTTGGCCAGATGGCCAAGTAGCCGTGGGCCTTACAATATTAGTTAGATTTTAAGCATAGCCTTAAGTTTTAGGTTAGGAAAAAGTAACTAATGTTTAATAAATAAACAGCCAGCATATACTAAAGAGAAAATTCTTGACAGCTGTGAAATAGAGGTTACCCCATCTATTTATTTATTTCAAACTAGGGGAATTCGCCGGCACTGCTCGGCGATAATATAGATGCCTAAATGGGTGGGGGTGGTTAGAGATGCATAATAACTAAACTATCATCTGACTTGATCGCGCGATTCTGTACTATAGGGTTTCACTCTGTCTGTGTGGGTGCGTGCATACGTTCATTTGTGGAAGAAGCTCTTAATCTCGACGTCTTCTCAGATAGCTTTCAAGTATATAAGTTCTCAGGCTGTGCCCTGTATGGCAAATCTATGAAGGAGTTGCCTGATTGTTCCCATTTTGGACATAAATTTACGCTCTTTTAACGTCGCCTACAAAATTTAAGCCCTCCACGCCGATGCGTTCTCAGGCAGTTTCCAAATATCTAGTAAAAAACCAAAGTTTTGTATGGCAACACCAAGAAGGGGTTGCCGATTCTAATTTTTCCTTCCTTAAAGACCTTGTGCCGATAATTTCGTCGCCAAAAATTAAAAAAATTAGCCAAATCGGTCAAGCCGTTCTCAAGTGATGATGTAACATACATGCGGCAATTGATTTGTATTTATACAGGGTGTTTCCCACTAGGAGGTGATATAGGTGAGTACTAACGAACCAAAAATTGTATGGAGGGGGGGGGGGGGGGGGGTATATCAATCGTTTAGGAGTTACAGGGAGAAAAAAAGCTAGTTTTTCACAAAACACCATGTATCTTTTAAAAAATAACATACTCATTGTAGGCAGAACTTCATGGCCTTTCCTCGTATCAGCCCCATACCCATCAAGAATTATGGTTGCCTAAACAAAAAAAAAAAAATCGGATTTTCTTACCTCTTTTTTTTAATTTAACCTCTATTATTTTTGCAACATTGTCGTTAACATAACTTTTTTTTATAAAAACTGTAACTGTAGACTTTCCTCTTTAAGTTGAGCTATTACACGCAATGTGCTATCTGAAGCCCTTTAAGAGTTATTAGCTCTAAACTTATTCTCAAACATATTTTCAAACCAATTCTCAACGATAATTTGTTCCCTTAGCACGTCATTTTAAGAAATATTGTCGGTGACCGGAATAGGTTATGAGTTAATAACTGTTTAACGGCTACAGTTAACACATAGGGTGTAATAGGTCACATTAAAGAGGAGAGTCTACAGCTTACAGTTTTTATAAAAAAAAAGTTATGTTAACGACCTTATTGCAAAAATAATCGGTTAAATTAAAAAAAAAAAAAAAAAAGGTAAGAAAATCCGAAATTTTTAGTTTAGAAACCCATAATTCTTAATGGGAGGGGGTATGGGGCTGATTGAGCAGTCGTTGGAAAGGCCATGAAGTTCTGCATACAATGAGCTCTTAACTGGGACCGTACGCCCTGTAGTATTTAAGATAAAGGTGTTTTGTGAAAAACTAGCTTTTTTTCCTCCTAAACTGTTGATATGCCCCCCCCCCTTGTCAAACAATTTTTGGTTCGTCTAGATGAGTACTATCACCTCCTGCTCTATTGACCTCCTAGTGGGAAACACCCTGTATAGATAGATAGATTAGGGTAGACATCATTTGAAAAAAATAATGCTTACTTTATGAATAATAAATGAGAAGAAAACGAGCAAAAAAAAACCGAAAAAATTATTTTTATTATTATTGGTTGTTATAGCGGCAATAGAAATACATATTCTGTGAAAATTTCAACTGTCTACCTATTACCATCCCTGGGGTCGTGGGTTCGATTCCCACCTTGACTTGCTCCTGTGATTTTCCTTCCACTTTCTGCATTATTCCTTAACCCTTGCTATTAATTAATTCTTCAATTGCCATTTAATTGTGTTTTCTAAGGATACATTCGATATATGTAATTCTATATAACTTTGTAATTTACATGTGCCTATGTAAAATTTCTAAGGAAGAAGTTAGCAATTAAGTAATGATTCTATAATAATTTCCATAATTAATGATTCAACAAGTATAATGATGTCTATGATTATAATATTAATGATAATTAATGATTCTATAAAGATCCCTATGATTGTTTCTAAAAAAAAATGCTTGCCTAATGTATACATCTTGTAAAATATGTAATTTTTCCTGCCTGTAAGATTGTTAAATCGGTAAGACTGAGGGCCTGTCCGGATACAAGTCTTCGTCTTCGTCTTCGTCTTGTTATTACAGCTAGTGACGTAACACAACAAGCTCAGCTATTATAATAGTTAGACGAAGATGAAGCTAACCTGTCCGAGTTCATTCGTTTGCTTAGCTTGATTTCACAGACAGCAAACAAACATAACCTCACAATACGTTGTCTATTTAAATAAGTCAACTCGAACCTTGACTCGGTGATTAAGCTAACCAGATGTCAAAACTGTTATACAAAGCAGCAAACTCGGCGGCATAGTCATGGATTCGGATAGAGCTTGACTCGAAGTTACGTCATTAGCTGTAATAAGAAGACGAAGACTTGGATCCGGACAGGCCCTAAATAAATATATATATATATTACGGTTCATGAGATATAGCCCGGAGACTGACAGACGGACATCGGAGGCTTAGTAATAGCGTCCCCGTTTTTAGCAGTTGGATACAAACCCCTAAAAAGACCTAAAAGCTTTTCATGCTCAACTCTTCCACATATCCAAGCCTAGCTCAGGCAGACCACATCGAAGCAAAAATTTCGAGAGCTGATAAAACGGCGGCGAGTAGAAAACAGTTGGCGCAGTAAGAGATATGGTTAAGTTAACAAAGATGTAAATTGTTCTTTCGGAATAAATTCACGCACGATGGAATTGCTGGTTCAGAATCAGTAGAGAAGGTAGCGGTTAAAAAATCATATAACATCTAATAATAATTTTAGATTCATAATACCAAATCGAAAGACACAGTTACATATATTTCTGCAAGTTGTAAATAAACGGTGAATAAAAACTAAATAATTATAATGTCCTAACTACCCGGGCACTGTTTTCGCCGCCTATGTAGTTGCACGCGCAACAAATTCCTAGTAAATACGCAAAAACAATTTAAATTTTTAAGAGGCCCACCCGACCTTAATCCATTATACCACAAAATCTATCAATCTATGAAATTAAAAAAATAAATTGAATTGTTATAACAAATAAAGTTGACTGCTGATGGCAAACCGAAGTCAAGTTACTGTGCAATAGCTAAACTAAAATGCGAGAGGAGCAATCTATTGTGGTATAGACACATTAATTTATTTGTCAGCTTTTTAGAACTTGAAAAAAATTTCTACTTTCATTGTCTCTGGTTATTAGTTATATTTGTATTCAATTTTTCCATTATATTTCGAATTAAAAAAATTAATAGATTTAAAATTACGAATTATTTACTTCTAAACAAAATAATATCAATATTAATAAAATATACATACCATCTTCTTTTTCATCATCACTCAAAGGTTGCCGCGGAGAGAAAAACAAATCCGGAACATATTGACGTAAAATATGTTTTATTTTAGTTTTCTCTTGTTTCTGTATTCCTGTCTGCCTTTTAACATGATGAATTAATAAATTTGCTGCATCATCCAGTATTGTTTTATCTTTATATGGCAAAATTAAATGAGGGCCTGTAATTGTCTCAGAGGTATTTTCATCATTTTGCTCATGGCGCTATAAATGACAGAATTTTTACATAAAAAAAAAAATTATTAATTAATTAGTTATAAATATTTACTTCATCATAAAGTGTTTCAATTTCATTAAAGAGACTCTTGGAACGTAATGCTTTAATATCGTTTGGTTTGAAATTGATTGCCTGATGATCCAAAGATTTAAGATAATACTTTTCATTTTGTTCCCTCCATTGTTTGTTAAAACTCTATAAAAGTAAAAACAAATACAGAAATAAATTATTAAATATTTCCAAACTAAATGATTTTGAAATTTACCTTTTGTGCTTCACGCCATTCTTCTTCTTTGGCTTTAAGTCTTTTTAAGACAACAGGCACAGCCACGGAAGGGTTTTTCTTTAAACCTTGAATTATTTCTCCTGATTTATCACCATATATTCGCTTTAATGCACGCTGATGTATTGTTGGAGAGCTTCCACCAAGGCAATCATCAAGTTTATATCTTGCAGCCTCTTCCTGTGACATTCGTGACATCTTCTTTTGCACACCCTCTAGCACACGTATTGTTGAACTGTTTGTCTCGATAACAACGTCCAGCTCAAATCTCTCATCCTCCGTTCTGTGAATTTTCCTTTTGTTTATATTTTATGAAACAATTTTCAAACATAGTCCTTCAGTTAGAAAAAGATTTGAGCCATTCCAAAAATATGGTAGATTCAAATGTTTTTCTAAAACAGTAGGTTTTAAAATAACGTAAAAGAGATAAAATTGAGAAGTTGATTTTTACTAATATGATGTAGAAATAAAATTACAATAAAAGAAATTCATTTTCTCTACAAAATTTTGTATAACCAACGCCGATTTTCTCATAGGTTAAAAAAATAAAAATAAAAATAAAATATATAATAACTACCTGTAAATAATCTCTTCAAATTGTGTCTTTCTTGATGTCACAAATGTTGAATCCTCACTGGCCCAAGTAGGAAATGATACCCAAGTATCATTTAGCACCTCCCGACATAAACCAGTACGTCCTGAACACTTTTTCGGTTCCGTTGTTTTTGGCAATGCACAATAACTAGCTCCAAGCCTCTTACAAGATGTTAAATCAATTTCTTGTGCCAATTCTCCACCTTGATTGCGATCAGATCGTTGTGCTGCTGCAAGAGGAACACCTTCAGGCAATGATGATGGTCCAAGAAAATCTTGAAACCATCGATGAAGTTCAGGAAACTTACTTAAAAATGGTGATACTAGACCCAATAATTCGGACTTGGATATTATTTCCTGATTAAATAATGTTAAGCACCGTAGAAAATTTTCATAAACTTCAGGGCTTCTCAATGCTTTCCGAACTTTATCGAAAAATGCTGCATCTGACAAGGATCCATATCTAGATGCCTCTGAAAATGTCACATCTCTGCAAATAGGTTTATGTCGCTTTGCAGGTGGGCCAACATCTCTATCTTCAGGACGTCGAGCTAAATGGGCAACAGGTATAGAACTGTAGCTTGGAGATTTCTTAGCTTGTGACGCATTATGTCCAAATTTCTGATTCATATGATTGCGTTCTTTCTCACGTGTTAAATGGAAGTCTTTTTCATAGTGTTCCCGATCTAATCGGGATAAATTATTTTGTGAGTTATTATAACTTTTTAAGCCACCAGAACCGGAATGTGCGGGGCCAACAGGTACAATAGATGATAGCTTTTTATGATCATTATGTGCCTTCGACATGTATTGTGTTGTAGAATGATTAGTTGCATCAGGAAGAAATTGACCAAATTCACGCAACAGATCCTCTTGCTGATCAAAAAGCTTTGCCACTTGTGTATAAACCTCGGCCTCAGTCAATGTTTTTCCTTGGGGTAAATTTGCACTTCCTTCCTTTAAAATCTTCTGTTCTTTTTGATAGGTATGAAGAATTTCCAGAAAACGTTTATACTTTTCAGGTTGATTTTGAAAGCGATTCTATAATTTAAAAAATATTCTGATTAAAAACTGTTGATATTTAAACACTTTCAAAGTAACAATACATGGAGTAAAAATTAAAAATAATAAAATCATATGACATTCTATCCGATAACACAAAATTAATTTGAGACTTTTCTTGATCGCAAGTATTACGCACCTTTATTTTGTTGACATATGTTATAGCGTGATTAAATTCAACAGGTTGATTCTGTTGACCTGCAGCTTCTCCCATCATAATTGACTGATGAGCTTGAGAAATGTGGTGCAAATTGTGCCCTTGACTGTTCAAATCATTAACTACCCCCGGTGTTGGGGGTGCTACAATACTTCCAGATTGAGAAAGAGTCCGCTCTCGATCTCTTGAGTAATTTTGCGGTACAGGTGGTGCTGAAGTTACTTGTGCTGCTGGAGATTGTTGCGGTGGTGGTAAGGTAGTGTGCAAATTTGGTGGTAAATTGCCACTAGGTGTTCCTCCAACATTTGTATTACTACTGGAGTGAGTAATCAAATTTACAGCGTTTGATGGAATATTGTGCACAATAGAACTTGTCTTATGAGCAGGACTTGTTTGGGCTAGGCATGGTACGCCACTACTCGGTGGAGATGGCATAGATACAACGGGAACTGAGACTCCTTGATCATTCGATTGAATCTCAATCTTATAACCAGGCGGTAAAAACATATTAAATCCATAAATCAGTTCCGTATGGCCCTTGAATAAATTGGAAACACGTTGAATAACTCCTGGCGTATCAATACATTGCGATTTGAATTCTTTCATAATATCCAAGAAATTGTTGTAAATTTGCGGTTGATCTGCATATTGATATTTGACTTGATCTAAGTAACTTAAAGCATCTTCAACTTTAAGTCGTGTCGGCGGTTGTGGTTGAGGTCCAACAGTTCCTACTTGCGCATTCAAATTAGCGTTCCCTCCTCCTGTCGGTGCACCTTTATGACGAATCGAGTTCGTCGAGTTAAGACCAGTAATAAGAACGGGAGTGCCACCGCCACCGCTTGAAGGTACACCATCTCCACCAGCTGGCCCAACTCCAGTTCCAGCACTTTGCGTTTGAGATCCAGTTTTTCCCAATGTTCCTCCAGATATTGGTGTCGCACCATAAGCTGTAATAAAATAAATATTATAAATTTTATATACGACTAAAAAAATAACATAATTCACTTACATGTTGAATACTGTACTGTTGGTGGTTGTTGAGCATTTAAATTGGCATTTCCGACCGTAGCTGCGCCTTCAGGAACATTTCCTGTTTTTAAAACTCCAGCAGGTGATGCAGCCAATTGATATTGTATTGCACCTCCGGTATGCTGCGACGTCAAAATACGATGATGAGGAGTTGGTCCACCCCCTCCTGCCCCCGCAGTCCTCGAACCAAATTGCACTTCATCGACCCTTGCCCTTTTCATCATTCCCATAAAAATTAACTTTAATTTGCTCTCTCTACGATATCCTCAATATTTTTTTTATTATCTAAAGGTGTATATTGGACGTAAGAGTCACATTAGTATCAGATTCCTTTAAATTTCTCTTTTGAAAATCAATTTTTTTATTGGATGGATTATTCTTGTATATTGCTGAAGAAATCATCGGGATCTGAAATTATATATAAAAAATAAAAATGGAATTATTTTTTTATAAGCAATGGAACAAAGAGTTGAAAAAAAAAATTAAACATTGACTGACTTATACATCATAATTTTTTTAGCTTGAATGTACGAAGTGAACGAAATAAAATTAAGTGGATAATAAAAATAATATTAAATTTATAAGGTGCCTAGGTGATTCGGGAAAGTAATTTTCACGTGTATATTGAGAGAATTAACCAATGTTTTTATAGCAATACCAATGTTTGTTGGTGTAATTCCTATGATATTTGAACAGCACGTGCTTGTTTACATTCGTTTTGCACTGAAGGTATTAAGTAGGAGAAATTCATGCTGGATTCTCTGATATTTTCGGGAAAAATGAAAATTTTATTTGAAAGAATTTTTTTTTTTAATGAGCTAAAGCGAAATTTTCTTAAAAAAGTAAGGTAGTGTAACACGAGTACATTATTATGAATAGATAGTTTAATAAGATTTTGTCGTTCGTGTAATCCTACGTTCTCACAATTTTTTTTAACTCGTTGTCTCAATCTCAATCGCACTACAATAATGCATAGCGAAGTTCCTTTCACCCATTAATGCAAAAGACGAAAGAAGTATGTATATGACGTTATTTGTTTCTTTCTAAAAACACGCAAAATTTCTAATTTTGTTCGGCTGTGTTCTATCTTCTTATTAGGTTATCTTTGACATAACTCCCTAATTATATATGATGTTTTCTCATTGCTCTCTATCGAGCAATTATAATAAAACTAGGAAAGACCTTAGTTTTTATTTTATGGTAGTAGATGTACTTAGGAGGGATATATTCATAAAGCGATATTAGCGCATATCAGACTTAAATTTATACTGCGACTGTCCTAAGGAAGATTTAACTTAAAAAATAGCTAGAAACACACAAAATTGTAGATTTTTGCTAATAAAACAATTATTTTCAGAGAGTACAAAAATTTA
The DNA here is from genome assembly GCA_963924295.1 of Dioctria rufipes. Taxonomy (NCBI): domain Eukaryota; kingdom Metazoa; phylum Arthropoda; class Insecta; order Diptera; family Asilidae; genus Dioctria; species Dioctria rufipes. Next base: position 335,010,591 of record OZ002740.1, on the reverse strand, counting down.
TAATTGTATGTAAAGAGAAATGTAAGATTCCAGTAAAATAAACAATTAATTAATATTAATATAACACAAAAATAAAAGTATTTTTTATTTGTTTTTCAGACTTGTGTAATTTATTATGGTGCCCTTGAGGAATTAAATAAATGCGTAGTAAGGTACGACAAGCCAGGTAAGGTGCATACTTAATTTAAAAACATTTGCCACTAAGACAGTTTCATCGCGCACACAATTTATTCTCGATCTTACAACTGGAAAAATTAATTCATTTTTATTTATTTATTTTATAGTGACAATAGTTTTTTGTTTCGGATACAAACTGAAATCATATTAAAATAAATGCATAAATATAAATAAATAAATAAGAACAGTGCAAGATCGGTGGTAAGTTTAGTGACCACAGGATGAAATTGATAGACGTTTTATCTTATACCCAAGTAAAGCTACAGGATCGGGTACCTGAAAGAATTGGAGAAACCAACTAAAAACCAGTATATTATTTTTCCATGCGGAGTTTTTCAATCCGAATTGAATCCCAGGTAGTGCTCCAGTACTATGTTTCCATGCAGAGTTCAATCCAAATTGGATCCGAATTAGCGCTCATGGAAACGAGAATTGAGTTGAGTTTCGTTCAATCCATATTAACTCCACGAAACCAGTCGGGTTGAGTTGGGTTTTGTGTAAGTATTAGTTAGAGTAGTGCGGATGGGTGGCTTATTCAATACAAATCCAGAAACTTTGTATGAAGTATATTATATGTGAACTCAATTCAAGCCGTTCATGGAAACAGCATCGAGTTAAGTCAGCCAGCAAAACTTAACGCTAACTCAATCCTAACTCAATTCTGGCTCATGGAAACATAATAATGGAAACGAGAATTGAGTTGAGTTTCTTTGAATCAATGTTAACACTACGAAACCAGACGAGTTGAATTAGGTTTTGTGAGTGTTTTATCCAACACAAATCCAGCTACTTTGTACGAAATATTTCAACTGTTAACTCAAGTTAGAAACCGATCATGGAAATAGCAGCGAATTAAAGGATCAACTACAATTTACGTATACGTTAAGTAATGTTATTTACGTAAAACGAACGCGCCCTGTAAGTTTAAGAGACGTATACAAATTAGCTTGAAGGTGTCAGAGGGGAACTTTCGTTAAGTTTAAATATCAAACTGCAGTTAGTGCCGTAAGAATCACTCATTCTGTAAGAACGCGATGTGTCAAACAATTAAATTATTATTAAATGATTAAAAGTGCAAATGTAAAAATTAAATGGAACAAATTAAAATTAAATTAATGGAATAAAAATGGTACTGCGACTTAATAGAAAGCACAAATCTTCAATTAAATCAACTACCATTTGTTAATTTTACACTTTTACCACTTTTTAAAATTGAACACATTCCCATACGGGATGTGATATCTATTATTATCTATTATTTAGTAAACCGCAGTCTCGTTCAAATTCGTAAAGTTCTTTACTTGAAATGTAGTTGAGCCTTAACTCAGCTAGAAAAACTTAACGCTACAATTCTGGCTCATGGAAACATACATGTGTAGTACAGGATACTTAAATCTAACTGAAAAGTCTAGTAATGTTCCAAAAAGAATTTTTGAAGTGTTTTTTACTTTGGATGAGGAAAAAAATCTCATAATAACGCGATTTTAATAGTCACCCATTTTCTATATATATGTATATAGACATATTAGAAAAAACATTAAAACAAAAAGGATGTTTACAATAATAAAAATTCTGATCTGTTCCAACTAAATGCGCAATATTTTTTGATTACTCGTACTCCACGCAACAACAATAACAACACAACGAAACATTTTTACAATGCCCGGGAGCAATATTTACATATTTCCTCAATGTATTAACGAATTGTAATACGAATATTATTCATGGAAGTATAATGAATGATTACATCTAAAACAGCACCAGCAATATAACGACAAGAGTAATGATAACAAAATGAAACAGAGAGACTACGACCGACCGCCCACATGTAGAGGCTTTGTGTATTTATAGAACTCGAAGAAATATATATAGTAATGCTGCTGAACCATTGCATTGGTTGTGTATAGTACAAACAGACAACCAAACAAATAAACTCAGGCAATATAGTTATGGAAAACGTAAGTTTCTATTCTACAGGTAAATAAATTGATGACATAATTTCGTGTAATGATTCATATATATATTTTGATGAAAAATTTTCCTTTTGTGGTGTAAATTTTACTAGTGTTTATCTGTAAACGAATGACATTCAGTTAATATTTATCTTAACCGTGAGTGGATTTCTTTTTTATATAAACTCTGAGGCCTATCTATATTAAATTAAATAATTAAATGAAATATAATATTAAAACCTCGAAATTTAGAGCAATAATAGTAATTAAATAAAGTCAAACTTGTGCTGCTAGTGATTGCATTGTGGTATGAAGAAGTAGAGGATTTTATTCGAAATAGAAAATAATTTTTGATTTATTAATTCTGAGCATGAAATTAAAGCTACTTTTCAAGAACGAAATACTATTAGAGTATAATGCAAGCATATATACATATACGATACAATAAACTGGTAATCAAGGAATTATTGTGAAGATTAGAGCTATTCCAAAAGCCCACTGGTATTGTGTCAAAGCAAAGGTAAAAAAAAACAGTACAGCGATTATTATCGTCTCTATTTGATTATTAACCATTTCAAATAAAATAGTCCATGGAGAAGTAACAAAAAAATAAATTGAACAATGTTTTGCACAAATTATATTAAATAGTATTAACTTTTCTAGCACATTTGAAGAAATCTCTATTATATTTTTGTCCATTGAAAGTGTCGATCTTGAAATCTATATCTTTATACGGATAATCCGGATTAGATTTTCTGATAATAATCTGGTTATGACGGGTTTTCGAAATTCAAAATTTGCTTTTTTTTTATCTTTTAATTCCCATAGGTTTCCATGGGAATCACATATGTATGCATTGTGAGTGCAAATTAGTTCGGTCCGTTTTTAAAAGATGGCTTCGGCTGTTATGAATGTTTCAATAGTGACAGCTGATTTCGGTGGTTTCATAGAGGTTAGATATCTGTCAATAATCTTATGGTAGCTTATGGTGATAATGCTTCAACTAATAAATCACGTAGGGTATGGTTTCAAACGTTTTAAGAATTGTGTAGATTCATTGGGAGTGACACGACAAGCAGTTTCCGTACGATTGAAATAAATGGGAATGAATTAAAAACAAGGAAATTGGATGGCATATGAACTGAAGCAAAGCATGACGCATGACAACGCTCGGCCTCATGTCTAAAAACCCGTGAAAATATTTGGAAACGCTCAAATGGGATGTTGAATCGCACCCACCGTATTCTCCGGACTTTGCTCCTTCTGATTACTGATTGTTCCCACGGATGTAGCAAGATTTCGCAGATCACCGGTTCATTTATTTAGCAGAAATCGAAAATTGACTCCAAACTTGGATTGTCTCAACAGATGACATATTTTTCCGAAATGGATTTCGAAAATTGCCTGACAAGTGGAAAAAAGTAGTAGCCAGCGATAGACAATATTTTGATTAATCTGTTTATTCATTTTATTCTAAAATAAATGCATTTTTGAACACAAAAAACGGAACGAATTAATTCGCACTCCCAATATATATAATACGCATGTTGAAATTTAATCAGTTAAAATTAGTATATAATTCACTGTCATCCGACAGTTACTTGGGGGACACGTATCAGTAGAAATACCACTGTCACTGATACTGACGTTCGTATAAACCCCCTAGTGACTAGTCTCTTTTACTGACTAATCAGTAAACTGGCAAAATTAAAATGGCGGAAACTGAAAATAAAAGGTAAGATGTTAGTGGAAATTTGTATTTATATATATTTGTGAGAAGATTAGAAAAACGAGTTTGAATAAGAAAGAAATCGACATTTTTATAATGAACTGACTAATCAGTTGATCGAATGCAACACATTTGTAGTCAGTAAAATTGACAGGCGAAGTTATTATTGACCGTCAGTTCTATTGGTGCCTGTAACCTCCATAGCAACATGAAGGTGAAAATTATAAAATTATCCAAAGGAGTCAAGTTTGAGCACATCAAATCATCAAAAATCTAATATTCAAAGAGGAGTTCTTGTGTATAAGTTTGTAAATTTTACCGTCAAAACAGGACTCAGGACTGTTTGAGAGCGAGAAAAGCGACTTAGATAGGTCTTACTTGGAGAAAAAATATTTATGGGGTAATGATAGATTTTGATGAATCTAAAGGCCCCTACTTTTATGCAAACTTTAGTTCAGTTCTATAGCAAAGTCCTAAGATTTGCTTGTACACAATAGTTTCGGCCGATTTCATTCATTTCAGACTTCAGTCGCAGCTTAAGCTCAACTTAAGCTACACACGCTCATGAAAATCATACGTCTTGGCGTGTGCATATCAAGTCGTACGATATGCTTGCGTGTGTATCGGCCTTAATGTGGAGAGAGGAAGAATCTTAAAATAGTGAATTTTGATGAAATAATCTATTGTTTTCGGATACTCCTTTTTGAACACTCATTTACAAGATAATACGAGTAATTATGGGATAAAATTTAGCCGGTAATACTACCGGTAATAGCTACTTTTTTTCAAGTTGTTAATGTAGGTACTCCTTAAATTAACATTCTTAATAATAATGGAGAAAGAAGAACTTTTAAGAACTTTTATTTTTAATGATTCTAAATCAAATTTATAAATGCAAGAAGAAAAAACAACCGCATCGTCCGGGGTTTGAAACCGGGACCTTCCGCTTGCCGGGCGACTGCTCTTACAACTGAGCTAACGAGACTAATGATTTTCCCTCTTGCATTCATCAATTTGTTACTTTTGTCACAAGCCTACTAGCCACGTTTTTGCCTTTAGCTGGCATTAACCAGTAACGATGAAAACGCACAAATAAATTGTAAATTCAATTTTTTATTTATTTTTCCCGCGGACGAGAAAAGTTCTTCTTTCTCCATCTTTGACCGATTCTAACAAGTGTAGGTTCGATTCCCGTCCGCGGGAAAAATAAATATTCTTAATAATAGTTGATTAGTTGGTAGAAAAACTTTGTTATATCGTAACCGAAAATCGAACCCATTTCATCTTCAATATTATCGCCCAAAATAAGTTTCTCACCACTAAATGCGTTTTCAATTAAGTCTAGATCGCCCTCTCGTATCCGAAAACCGCGTAGAGTCTCTCTCTATTTCATTAAATGTTGTTCCAGTTTTACTAATATTTTTCAAATAGGTAAAACTGTGTCAATGTTACACTTCTTTTAAAGTGTGATATAATTTCATGATAGGTTAATATTCCAGCAAACAAACTATAGTACTTATGCACAGCATTGCCGTACATTTTACAATATGTACTATACTATAATCACAACTCAAAATGATTGCTACACTCTAACATGTGTTTAAATAGAGTGTAATTTATCTATTTTTTTAATAAATTCTGCAATTGAACTTGCAAATTGCAACGTGGACCCCAAATAACTAATTGTGAGTGAAATATTACTCGCGTATTACAACATGCGATAGCTTTGTTAGTATGTACTAATCATTCTTCAACAGAATGCCTAACCATCCGCCGGGTGGATGTATGTACATATATTGCCACCAATTCCATACAACAGTTTTCATTCGCCCAAGCTATTATACATATAAAGTTATTCCAGCCGGAATAAGGTGTTAATTTGACTTGGAAATACCCTCCCCCTCCAGCCACGACAATGCGACCGATATTTAACTCAGAAAAATTTCTTAAATTAAGTTCGCACAAAAAACTATGTTCATTTTAAATATAAATTAAAGCTTATCACGAAATTGAGAATCTATCCCTTGTTCGGGGGAGATTTTATCAGACTGATTCGGTGGTGCTGCTCAAACTAGAGTAGGGTGTGTCAATAAGTCAATCTCTGCGATTTCTAAAAATTTCAGTGCCTCTGATTCAGACCTTCGTCGGAGTGTGCTGAACAAAATCTCCAATATCCTCCTTGACTACCTGTGTAGAGGTGTGTGTGTGTGTGTGTAACTGATTAAATATCAATTCTCATTTTAATTGAATATATATAGTATATACATGCATGCATACAAGTGAAATCGCACATTATTAGGATAAGGATAACTAACTATTACTATGATATAAGTAAAAAAACATATTAGAATTAAGAATAGGAAAAAATATGATAAACGTTGAAATATTTTTTACTTATAAATTATAATACATTTATGAATAAACAAAACATTATTCCTTGCGCAACTCAGGCCTTCCATGTGGACTTATGGAGGCAGTAAAATTTAGTGCAAGTAGATGAAAAAACTGAACAATTTTTTATCCATTCCAAATTTATCCCGGAGAAGCTTGTTGGAAGGTGCAACTTATTATCAAAACCAGTAGTGTAAATTTATTTGTGAAATAAATACCTATACAAATAATGTCCACTTAGTGTCCAATGAAAAGGCATGTATCGTGGTTCCTTCCAAGGAATCTAGGGGGAGCACACGAAAGGGCTTGAACTGTTTCCTCCCTAGAACATACTTGCACGTATGTCCTATAATGTGTCCAATATCATGCATCATATCTTCCAAAGAAAGCATCCGGTTTGAATGATGATAAGATTCTATTTCTCGCTTGGAATATACTGCTTTTCAAAGCAAAGCTCACTTTTCGAGTAGAACTGAAAATTGTATCCGGATTTGCTAATATCCGGATCTGCTAACTATCCGATTCCTGACATCCGGATCCGAACTATCCGGATTCAGATTAAGCAAAAAAAAGCTTCAAAATACCATTGTTTCATTGACAAAATGAAAATATCATGAAATTTATATTTTCCCAATTAAACTGCAGTTCAGTCTGGAGGAAATTTTGAACTTTTTTTGCTTAGTCTGGATCTGGATAGTTGGGATACGGATTATCCGGATACTCGGATTTGAGGCATCGGATCCTAATTATTTCGGATAATCCGGATACTTTCAGCTCTATTTTGGAGTTCTGGACAAATTGGGTGATATTTTTAGTTTTTTGTGACATTTCTGCGACTTTGTTAATGTCAAGCCTTAGTTGGAAAATTATATGTGCGCATTTTTCATGCCAATGTTTTCCGTTTGTAACAGCTAGAAAAATAATGGTAGAGCAAAATGAATTGGGTACCCTTGCATAAAATTAACAGTTATTTTGATTTATGTCCGTCCGCACGATAACTCTCGAGAACGCGTTCACAGGGCTGAAATTTTGTACGCAGGCTTTTTAGAAAAAAGTAAATTTAAGTTCTAAAATGGGACCAATCAGGCAACCCCTTCGTAGAGTTGCCATACAAAAATTTCGTTTCCCACTATCTGATTAAGAACGTTTTCATAAAAATAGTAAAATTTTAAAAATGGACAAAATAAGGTAACTTCTTGGTGTTGCTATACAAGAGGGTTTTTTACGTATGCTGTGAAAACAATCAATCCTAGACGTTTTTATTCTATTGAAAAAGATAAGAACCTATGAAATTAACTTTCCATTTCCGTTCTGGAAATGGATGCGAGAAACCACAAACAATCAAACTTGGGTGACCACACAAAATTATATACGGGAAAAAGAATTTGCCTTATTTCAGCTGTTTTACTTACTTTTTCACAACAGTTAGTTGTAAAACATATTTGGAGAACTTTACGCCGACAATCATCACTGTATCCTCTTCATGAAATAAAAGACATCATCGAGTTTGCCTGTCCCTTAGAGCACTACTGAAAGTGTACATTGATTTAATATCGGGATAAATTTTGAAAGTGTTTCAAATAATTGTAGGGTAAAGTAGTCCCGGTCACCCCCATTTCCTGGCCACAAGCTTAAAAAAAATCCTATGACGATTATGTTTGCAACATATGAAACTCATTTCTCGTTTAGTTTTGTGTACATCGAAACCTTCCCGATATGTGCACAAAGTGCTTTCACGTGCTGCTACGGTATGAAAAGTAATAGTAGGTGATCTGTGGCAGCAAGCACATGCGCGTGTGGTGTAGAATTTCTTAACTAGACGAGTGACGTGAGGTCTAGAATTTCTAAACTAGACGAGTATGGCAAATAGGTTAGTAATAATTGATTTTAAGCACTTGTGCTTTTATAGTATGTTTTTTCTTTCTTGTAGTTATCAAATAGTATTCTAATATTAGGTAAAATTAAATTATTACCTTAAAATTGCTTTTAGCTTCCGGTAATTGTTATTAAAGCTTTTTATCATCTACATACATCGAAAAAAAGCTATATAGAGGAAGGAAGCACCGCAGAAGTTGTTTCAGAAAAGTAAAAAGAAAGTATTAATCAACCAAAGGATCATCGAAGCTTCAAGAAAAACTTACAGAGAAACTACCAGAAGATATTGCAAAAACCTGGACCTTCAACTGTTCTCAAAGAAGCAAGCGGAAGAGGAAAAATTATTGGTTGGTATACCAAACTGAAAAATGCGGCTTTATCATCAAAGGAAGAGTCAATAACTGTGTAATAGAAAAAAAAAGTAAGCCAGTTTTTCGCTTTGTCGATGGGTACCACTGACATGTATAACATAGACTGCTTCATCTTCTAACTTTTCTTTTCAGGTGTGAAGACTATCTTAATTTCAAGTTTCATTGTCGCTTTAACATTCATATTACAAGCTCAACAAATTCCAAATATATTCAAAATTATTATTTTTGTTGGAAGCTTATCTCTTATAACATCAAATATTCTTTAAACTCGATTTTTAAGCAAATAGAATTAAGCAATTTTTGTCTGCATATCCCTAAAAGTAGTTATGGGGGACAGAGAACAAAATTACAAATTTTGTATTGCCATCTATTTCTTGTATTCATTTGGAAAATTCACTGAACTATCGTGGATTTTGTATAGAATTTATTATTTGAAGTTCAGCAGAATACAGTACTTAAACCAAAAAGAGAACTATAGAAAAGTGATCCCATGTAAGCGATTTCAGTAGTGTCAGCGGTCTATGTTATACATGTCAGTGATAGTTACAAATCCCAAGAGCTAAACGACTTTTGCGATAATGGGATAATTTTGTATGCTCTTCCATCGAACACTAACCTGCAACCTGCGAAGGTAAGTGAAAAGGAATGAAAAAGTAATGTGGCAAATTTGGTGGAAAAGCAACCTAAAAATGTGCAAAACGCTTTAGCAAAAATAACATTTTATTAAAAATTTTGCAGATTTTTGGAAAAACTCGACTATTTTATGATAATAATATTAATAGCATATTTTGATTGCACAGTAAATAATAAGAATACCATCATCCTTTTCGCATATTAATAGTTGCTTTTTGACTATTGACGTTGCACAATTTACTATTGAATGTTAAAGTAAAAAGACAAAAAAAAAAAAAGGTTAATGGCCGGTAATTGGGTATTTTACCCTACATCAATAAATTACATTGAAGGCTTTGTATTTTTCGTACCTTTTATTATTTTATTGAAGAAATGATGTGCAAAAATTAATGAAATGATCGCATTTTGTGTAAAATTTTATTAAATTTTTAATTTTTAAAGTTGATGCACGGTTATCGGCGAAAAAGATTGATAAATTCAAAGAGAAGATGTGATTGCAAAATTAATTGCAGTAGGTAGGTAGGTACACAGCTTTTTATTGCAGTCTTAATTAGCGCTTGAAAATTTAGCGATCCATTCTAATGTAACTATGAAAAGTAGTATAAGAATTTTGAAATAGACAAACAAAAGTGGTACTGAGATTATATATTTAATAAAATGATTTGATTTTAGATAGTTATCGGAAAATTATCAGGTTGAATTTCACATTATAATTTTAATGTTTATATTTAATTGGTATCTATATATGTGAAAAAAAAAAAATCTTACAACTACAGAGCTTTAGGTACACTCTTTATTTAGATTGATCTTTTAAACCGGTTTATTGATTGTGGCAATTGCCACTGACTGACCACAAATTTTGTCTTAAAATTTCCGGGCTTTTTAACTGTATACGTACGTAATGTATGATATCTACACAATTATTCACCACACATAGGTATGTAGATAATGAACCAATGTATTTACAGAAAAAATTTAAATTGTTATTTACCCCTTGATAGACAAAGATCTACTTTTTATTAAATTCGTAATTATTATTTTCAGAAATAAACGTTTAAAATAACTGCCTATATAAAATTTTTCTTCAAATCAAAATAAATAAATTAGAAAATTTAAATTAGGATCAAAAAGGAAATAAGTTTTCAAGTTCTATTTATATGCTCCGTTAAAGGAGAGAGGAAAAAAAAACGCGCGCAAAAGTATTATTCATCGGTTGAAGCACGAACCGAGACAAAACATGACAGAACATGTTTAAAAGTCAGACCGTCTGATTGGGTAACTGATGCACTGCACAGTATAGAGATATTCCACAAAGCGAAAGTTGTCTGAGGAGAGCACATTCAAAGGTTAACACCTAAGCACTAGCACAGGGAAATGAATTTCTGAGGTAAACAATTTATAGAAAAAAAAAAAAAAAAAAAAAAAAAAAAAAGGGGGCGATGACAGTACACACAAATTGCAAAACATTAAATAAATAAGCAAACCTTTTGAAGGATTTTCAAACTATGTAAGCTTTAGTAGGTATTATTTATTTTGAAACACTATTAAATATGCGCCATTTAATATTTTTTTTTCTTTTTTTTTTAATACCAAAAATAACTTTCAACACAATTATGTTCCTTCCCGCTTAACATTATTAAAAACATTATACATTTTAAAACCGGCTTTATTTATATTGTTTTGATAATAAAATCACATCACATTTAACTCACTTTAAGATCTTTTAACAATGTATATTTTTAGCGCGCGAGATTAATATCGTCATTCATATATCTTAACTGGTTTAATTGCAAATTATTTTATTATTTTTTTCACTAATTATTGCAACTATTTTAACTTTTTTTTTTCTTTTCTTTAGAAAGATATTTTTATTAATTTTGGGTGAATTTTTTTCTTAACATCACATCAAACAACACACAACACTATCAGGGGAGACGTTTCTTTCCATTTTGGTAGAAAATCTGGCTGCAAAAGGTAAGACAAAATTCTTTGACCAAAACCTGATTTCAATGATGATATAAAATCTGTAAAAACACAAACAAATGCGTTGCGCAAGTACAGTTTCCATACAGATACAATTAAAATGGAGATTCTCCAGAGCCCGGATCCCCATCGAGTTCAACCAGATGAATCAAAATTAAAACTGAGTAGATAATGTGAATGTGTGCGCAGCGCAGCACGCGAAGAAAATATCTTGGAGATACGATGATATTATAGCCGCTGAAGGTAAACTTTATGTTTTTGTTTTTTCATTTACTTTTTGTTTTTTTTTTATAGTCAAGTACCAAATCTATATATTGGAGATATGAGGATCATCATTGCCAGGCTAAATGAAAATAATTTTGTGCTTTATACCTACAATAAATTAGCATTTCTTTGCAGTAAATAAAATGTAAATAGGAATTGTTACCTTTTTGACCAGTGTAAGTATGCTGCAAATTATTTAAGTGCATACATATTCAAATTATAGCATAAAAAATTAATAATATGACATACTTTATTGCATATCCTCCGTATTAATTTCCACTTTTCTGAAGTAATATCTACCAGTTTAATATGAACGAAAAAAAAATTCTATATCATCCATTACTCACACTATGATATAAAAATCTATTGAAAATTTGCGCATGTTCACTTACTTCCCTATTTCAAATAAGGGTAAAAACAAAAAGTTACAAAAGTATAGTCAAACGACAAAGGAATAGTGGCGTAAATTACATACGCCTTAGCGGAAAAGAATACAAGGAAGAAAGGAAGCTTTTCATATATAGAACATCGTCTCCATTTTAATAATAATATACCTATATATAAATATTCTTAAACAACTAAAGCCATTCGCTAAAATTTATTCGGTTCATACAACTCCTCTTAAAATTCGATACGATGCAAATGTAACTCTACAATACTAAACAGTAAACACCAAAGTACAAGGAACTTGAAAAGAGAAGCCGAAGGAAACGAAGTAGCCCGAACATAGAAAAAATCAATAAACGAAATCAAAATTTGTTGGTATGCGAAAGTATCGCGCTGGATGTTTGTGTGTTAGGAGCTTTTAAAAAGAAAAAAAAAAGCCCACCTTTGTTTTTAAAAAAAATCTAACGCAGTTAAGGACTCATTGAAGAAGGGAGGCTTTCGAGAGAAAAAGCAAATTACTTTTGTGCCAAAACAAATCTAACGCAATTAAAAATTAAAAAATAGTGTAGTGCAAACCTAAACCAAAGATTTTTAATTCACAAGCAGGTCTAAGTGCAGCAAAATTTCTCAAAAAAAGATTCTCTGAAACCCCCCACCTGGTAAAATGTTGCCTAGGTGAGTACTATCACCTCCTACCCTATTATGGACCACTATGTCGAAAACACACTGTAATAATTTAGAAGAGCTGTAAATTTATTCGGAAGTGATTCGAAACTAGGGCCTAATTTAAAATGGTCTCAAAAGGAAGGATAATGTCACTATATCACTTGGATAAGTTTTTGTATTAATGAAATTGAGAATCTCGAGCACGTTCACAGCATACTACATATACACACATACCTTTATCAAAAAGTTTCAGGAATTTATTTAGAAAATTTAAAAATACAAGTCTATTCATCAAAGTTGACTTTGTCCTCTTCAAAGTACTCTCCATCAACCGCAACTCACTTATTCCAGAGCTTAATCCAATCCTCAAAACATTCTTTTGTACTCGAGTGTCAGTATGGCCATCACAGCCGTCAGATTTTTTCATTATCTTCTCTCGGCTGCTAAAACGCATTCTCCGGAACGGTTTCTAGAATTGATCGAAAAGACAGAAGAAGCAGGGAGCCACTGACTTATAACAATGGACCGTATTGCAATTTTCCTATAGGAAAGCATGGCACAAGTTTTATAGTTCTCTCTTTCGCCCTATGGCAGAGTTGGAGCTACCAACACAAAATATTGCATTCGGGAACATTTCCTCATGCCATTTGATGTTTTTATGTTGGCTACAGATGCAATCACTTCAGAAGGAATAAGGTAAAGATAGTGTTTACCATGCTCCGTCTCTCTTGCCCATAAGCAGGATTCAGTTAAGAATAAATTTTGAAAATTAAAGTCGGAATGAGTTTAATTCCTTATAAAGGATTAAAATATCACTTGGACACAAGAAAATACATTTTTTTAATTTAATTCGATTTTCGGGTGTAAAATTTCATCTGATTGATTGAGTTTTACATGTTTTTTATGTAATCGTTTTAAAGGGTGCTCTAACGGTGATATACAGAAACACAATATTTTTTGTGCCACACGAAATAGCAAATCGCTCAGTCCATTGTTATAAGTCAGTGCAGGGAGCCAAATCAAGCAAACTCGGCCGCTAGATGGTGGTGCAAAATCAATGAGTTATTTGCCTGATAATTCCGCTCTTTTTGGCGAATTGCTTCATGGAAACGTCTCATAACGCCCAAATAATACTCCTTGTTGACTTCTGACTTTCGGACTAGAGTTCATGATGTATAACACCATTGTAATCCATGAAAACCGTGAGCCATTACCTTCTTTTTCGACTGAAAACGACGTTTTTTTTTGGTCTTGGCTCATAATATTTTTTTTCGTGTCATACTCATAAACCAAAATTTCTTGACCGGAACCATAAGCGACGTTCAAGTTCTCTGCCAGTTGTATGATGGTTAATTTGTGGTTTTCTGCAACCTTTCTTTGATCCTATCGATGTTTTCGTTGGTGTTTGATGTTGACGGACTGCCGCTGCGATCGTCATCCTCGACGGACTCACGATTACTTTTAAAATGTTGCCAAAACATTCCTTTAATATTTCCATTGAATCCGTTTTTAACCACTGGCATACAATAAGAATGGACTGAGTCATCCTATCCAATTCCTATAGTCAAAAATGGCACAAATTTTTACTAAAATCTCTTTTAAGCTAAAAAATGTACACTGAACTGTAACCAATTTAGGAAACAGACCGCTATATTAATTGGAATGCACGGGAATTGATATAAAAATGCAGACAAATATATTATTTATATGTCTATCTCTTACAAGCTCAAGCATATTTGGCATCAAATCTGCAGAGGAACACATTTTTCAGTAATATTAAAAATTAAGTTTTGTGTTAATTAAAACTAGTTTAACTTCCTAAACAATTTTCATTTAACGCAATACTATTTTACAACATCTTTAGTGTTTCCAATCTACAAATAATAACGAATTATAAATCGGTGTGCAATTGTACGAAATAAACGGTGTTCACAGCCTGTTCAATAATTGTGCCATTTTTGAAGCAAGAACGCTCAGTCCATTCTTATAATATGTCAGTGGTTTTTAACATAAAATTTAATGTAAACAGGTTGATGCAAAGTTGATTCCATTTTCAAAATCCTAAAAAATGAGAGGCAGACGTAGTCAACACGGGTAACTATAAAAAAGGTGAAGCTTTCACGTCGAAATTTGGTGGATGTCAATGACATACAGATGTGGCAACTTAAAATAAAAATCGAGTGGCTGAAAGCGCCACACGGTGGCCGCTCCTGAAACTTTTTAATCATATATGTACACTGATTTTAGAAAAAAGTTTGATAAACTTTCTTATAAGTGGTTCAATATATGTTTGTTGACTCCTCCAGTAAAGTTTAGTTGAATGAACTAAATAATTAGTGATGTTATTTTTCGATTACTTTTCCTTCTATAGCAGAATCCGCAAATTTTGTATAAGGCAAAAATCATTATGTCCAGGCATATTATACCGATTCATGTAATCTTCAAAAAAATGACTTCTTAGTATTTTTTCACTTGCTACAAAAATAATATGGTGCTGAACGTCAATAGTAAATATCTGTTTTTTTTCTATACTGTACGATACTGGATGCTTCCATATTTTATTATAATGTGAACATCAAGCGCATTGATTCCGTGCAGAAACGATTTTTGTGTTTAGCTAATGTCATTTGGATTTATACCCCTCAAGGAAAAAAAGAGTGTGTTAATGCGTTTGTTCATGACGATCAATTGTTTGACGCTTCTGATTCATAAAACTTTGGCACTTCTTAAGCTGCTAAGAAATTTTGGAAATGTTGACACAACGATCACAGTGCTCCTAGCTTTTCATATGATATAGAATATTTAGATGAAGCCAACCTAACCAATAATGTACTGTGAACGTTCACTTGAGTGCTGAAATTTTGCATACGGGCTTAAAAAAGAATTTTTCGGAAAAGCGAGTTATCATTCAAAAATTTCGTTTTTCACTACGTTTGTGTACTGCCTGAGAACGCGAGTTTTGAGTAAAAGGCTGAGATTTGGTATAGCGTTTTCATAGCAATAGTAAATAAAATTTCAAGACTAGTGGTATTTCCTTACAAAACTTTTTCCTAAGCTTTTTCATAAAAATAGGAAATAAAATTTCAAAAATGAACTAAATCATCGGGCAACCCCGTCTTGGTGTTGCCAAACAAAACTTTGGTTTTCACTATATTTTACTTTTATTTTCATAATATTATTGCTCTTAGGCCAATTATAACCAATTATAAAATGAATTTCCAAAAATATTAAAATGATATTGAGAGTACAAATCGTTCGATGGTGTTATTTTGAAAGGAAGCGGCCAGGTCTTAGGCTTCTTAGATTAAAAATACGATATTAAAAATTATAGTGAAATCTGACAACAAAAAAACAACTTGAAATGGCCTTTTGACCTCTAAATGACATTTCCGCAAAAAAAAAAAAAAATAGAGATAGTCTTTTGTTGATGTGTCGGTATACAAATTTTCATCAAAATTTCAGCCCAGTTATAATCTTTCTTTTCGTTACTTTTAAATTTAGACGTTGCAAATTTCAATGAAAAGCTATTTACACACATTTTAAAATTAGTTCAATTACCGATTATTTTGCATTCCAGTGTTTTTTTTATTCTCAAAATTTCTACATAAAAGCAAATTTATCTAAAATCTTGGGGCTCCTTTGATAACGATAAATCAATATTCATTTCTGCAAATTTATTCACTTTCATATTTTTACTATTTAATGTAGGTATAAATTTTTTTAATTTAGATTTTCATTTTCATACATACATAACTCATCAAGGTGACACTTCATTTTGGAGCACCACCAGCACCACTTAAATGTACTTTTGTAGTCTTGTGGCGATTAAAATATCTAAAGTATTTTTGAATTCCATTTTCTACTGCCTTAAAGAAAATTCATAAAATATTTTGACTAGCTGTGAGTGTGAAAATAGTTCAAACTTAAAGATAGCGCGACACTTATGAACAAATACTCTCAAAAGAATTTATGCAGATTACGTAACCAATAATAATTTTCCATCGAGAGCCTCATCATATAATTTTAATTGAAATTTTCAATATTTCTTTTTCTGGACTCAATTCATTTTAAAAGCTACTCGTATTTTATTGTATATCGCCATTTCAAATAATACTTTTCCTCCCTCAATACATTTTTTTTTATATATATTTTTAAAACATGAGCAACACACATAGACGACATATTTTTATAAGAGCGCAAGCAAGCAATACCCATGCTGATATCACCCACTAGATGCTAGAAAGAGAACCATATTAGTAACCTTAATATGTACATGACCGAAAAGCATAGCTTGACTAAATCCGCGAAGGTACAATTTCATCGAGTTTCAGCAGCTTAAGTAGTCAACTACGAGCAAGCTCGGGAGGTGATTGTAAAACGCTTTTGGGTGAAAGAAATGAAAACGACGTGGCGTTGTGCGCTCTCCTTGTAGCTTTTATAGTTGGTTTCTGTTAGTGAAATGCTCATAGGTTGGGGCCGGGGGGAACGTTGCCGTGAACAGATATATCATAGTAGTATATACATACATGAATTTAGTGGTGGCGTGTGTTGTTTCCTTTTTTTTTCTTTTTTTTTTTGGTTTTTCAATTCTTTTCCCTGCAATTCGCTTGCTTTATGTTCGGGAATAATTCAGCAGTTCCTATATTGCAAGAGAAGTAGAGACTACTTTTATAAGTGATACGATTGCGCAAAGTATATTCGTATACATTTAGCCTTAATATAATTGTATTGAAATTTATATATTGCAAGTGTAGTTTTAATATATAATATACTTGAGCTTTTCTATATACTATCTGGATTTATGATTCAAGTGTACTTATAATATCTACGCATACGTCGAAGTGAAGAAATGTTATGAAAATGATAAGTAGAAAAAAAATAAAAAATTATTTTAAAGAAATAATAATAAAAAAAATCATTTCTACCATTGTAATATACCTACGTGATGACGAAGAACTAAATCAAAGCATGTGATGCCAAGGTGAGAAAATAAATATTTAGGTACTTAATATCTACTTGACATCACCTTCACCCAGCCACCGGCCATCATTGTTTGGTTATTTATGGAAATAAACAGAAATTTTCGCCAGGATTTACACACCATTCTTCTGTGATATAATTTTCCAGATGAAAGAGGTTCGAATAATTATTAAAAATTATTATTATTATTATTTCTTAAATATAGGTATACAAGTTGATATTACGCATCGTAATTTTGTTTAAGAATAATCAATAAATGCAATTTAAAAGATTTCAATGTTTCTCTTTTAATACTAATTTTTTTTCTTTAAAGAGATTATTGTTGTTATTCTTTTCATGTTCGATGAAGAATCTGGAATGTATTGTATTACTTGTTGTAATGTAATGCGCGCGCTTTCTTTGTGACGCCTTCATGGAAAAGAAAACTGTATAACAGTTATACAGTTGATTCTACAAAATTATATTGTTATAAAGGGTATAGAGCTTTATAACTGCTAAGATAATTGGAAAAAAATACATATACGTACATAATATAGAAAAATATTTTATGTAGTCATTTTAGGTAATTCTGTTGTTACAACGGGCGTGGACAGCTAAGAATCGACACGGGTGTATGTAGCCTAAAATGATGCTGTTACTACCGCCTGTTTAAAAATAAAAACATTGATCCGACACGTGAATCCACCCGCACGGTTGGTAACTAAAAGCGATTTGTGAAGTTTTTCATCTTTCACTTAATTAGCATTAAGCGCGAAATGTATATACTTTATAGGACGAAACAAGTCATACCTCTAGTATCAAACTCTTAATGAGAATACCTTGTGCAACGACAGCGTTGTACTTTTCTAGCAGTGCAACACTGAAAATGTTCCATTGTATAAGTGCAACAATAGTTCTTCTGCACTGAACTTACCTTTCTCTGCATTGGATTTTTTCTCGGTGTCAAGGCCGAAAGCGAAACACAGTGCGAGTGCGAGCTCAACCGACGTTTGACAATTTCTCTAGAATACATGAGAACTTGGGCAAGTTCTAATGGTAAAGTCGGGTGCGCCCAGTGCGCTGAGTAAACGCAGAAGTATGTATGTATATCCAGAGGGTTTTGTTTTGGCTGCCGGAACGTGACACCTTGGTCATCTGGGGACATGTCAGAACGTTGTCAAGAAACTCCGAGGTGCCAGATTAAGTTTTTGTACAAAGGAAACAGTTAACGTCAAAGTTACCAATCACAACTTTTTCCTAACCTCTTCTTCTTTCTGACTTTTCAAAACAAGAACCGCGGTGTTCCTAGTCAAGAGCAGGAGCAGATATGGGTAACCCGAGGCTAACCCAAATAGCGAGAAAAAATAATGACAGCTCCGGGAGTCACGAGTGCAATGACTCAGGAAAACCAGCACAAAATGGACTTGAGGATTAACACCGAGGCAAAAAACCAAAAACATATTTCTACTCCTTCACAACTTTTGACATTTTGGTAGCATGATTTCATGTCTTCTCGAGGAAAGTTTATTAGTTTGGTGTGAGATGTGGAGTAAATTTATAATGCCGTGGATTATAGAATCTCATCAAAAGCAAATTATTTTTTGGGCCTACAAGTGCCCCCAATAACTTTTTACGATAAAAACAAGAGAAAAAGTTATAATTGTCCAAGACCAATAATATTATATCCTAGTGGAAAAAAAAAAGTTAACTAAAGTAAAAATCAAAAGTTTTGTATGGCAACACTAAGGTGAAGTTGCCCGATTTAGTTCCTTTCTGAAATTTCATTTACTAATTTTATGAAAACGCCGTGTGCAAAATTTGAGCTTCACGTCGACGCGCTCTCAGGCAGTTTCCAAATTTATAGTGAAGAACGAATTTTTGGGTCCTTTTTTCAAACTTGGAGAGAGAAAAACTTAAAATTTCAGCTCTGCTACACATTTTACTCTACTTGCATTTACTGTGCGTTACAAGCAGTATGAAAAACTTAGTATACCCTATGATTTCATCTACGATATAAAAACAAAAATAGGACAAGGTTGCATTGGCTCAGAATAATTTCGTAATATTAGTACTGAGATCCGCGCTTAACTAAATTTCCATATGAAAATTTGGGCCCTAAAATAATAAAAATGCTCCTTTTTCAGTATCTCTCTTCTGTCTCCGAGTCATATTTTATGCTAAGAGAACGGCCCGATAATGACACTCAACAATGAACAAGCACATTTTAAATTTTCTTACAAAGAGTACAACTCTAATCACAATTGCTGCAGGTTATAAAATACACGCAATCGGCTAGCATTTTCTCACATATTCCAAAATGAACTTTCTATGAAAGTGGCCTAGAAGAAAAAAAATCTACAACAGATTCGTAATTACTTAAGATATAATGCAATATTCGTTTTTATATACGGTTCGCAACGAAACTAATGTCGATGGGACCATTTCAGTGTTGCACTTTTTCTGGCACCGCAGAACCACTGCAGTCCATCGACCATCTGTCATATTAGCTGTGTTCTTTTGTTTCCGCAGAACAGAGCAGAACAAAAGATACACAAAAGAACGCGTCTACATGTCCATAGAAAAACTTATGTCGATTTCGATGGGACCATTTCAGTTTTGCACTTTTTCTGGCAGCGGAGAACTGGGAGAACTGAAGTCCATCGAACACATTTCTGTCATATTCCATGTATTTGTTGACACACGTATTATACACACGGAACTGTCAAACGTAATAAATGTTGTTTATTGATATGTAGAAACAAATTTTTTCTTAACTTAAAGCCAATTAAGCAAATAAAAAAATTTAATTCATTTAACTCAAAAATTTCACAAATAATCGCGACAGTACACTTTGACAGAGCAGATGACAATTCGACCTTAAGTATGTATTTCTAACACCGAGAAAATATCCGGTGCAAAGTAGGGGAAGTGAGTGCAAAACTTGTGTTGCACTTCTGCTATAATAATTGTCCCATCGAACATTTTCAGTGTTGCACTGCTGGAAAAAGTGCAATACTGGTGTTGCACCAAAGTCCCATCGAAATCGACATTAAATGAAGCGCACAGTACAAAGAGTTCGCTTCAATTGACAGAACAATTTGTTCTCTCCAGTATATGGGAGTTCTAGAACAAGGTACACAAAAGAACACAGCTATTGTGTCATATTCCTTGTATTTGTGAACAAACGTATTATATGCACAAAACTGTCAAACGTAATAAATGCTCTTTATTAATATATAGAAAGAAATTTCTTCTTAAGCTTTATGCAAATAACTTAAGTGCAACTCTGGTGTTGCACCGAAGTCCCATCGAAAATCGACATAAGTTCCAAGTTAAATCAGGAATTGCTTTCGTTTGTTGGACTGAGCTTGTAAAGTTCTGTTTTGATAGAGTTGCCAATGCAGATGGAATAGCTACAGTTGACGACAAAACTCATCGTACAGTACCTGTTTGAGTTTTTCTTAAAATAAAATATGTATGTAATTATAAGTTATTATTTCTTTTAGTTTACAAGAAACAAGAAAAGTATATTTTTATTGCTGACTGTAATATTGAACTTTATTGCCGAAACTTACAATTTCACAACAACAAAAAATCCCCTCATAAAACTAAGTTTAAAAACAAGAAACAAGCTGTACAAAACAAAATCGTGATTTGTTTTAAGTGAACTGTTTTAGTTACGTTTCTAATTGTATTCTCGTCTTCATAATTTAATTCCGTTTCATTACTTTTGACAAATGATTTTTTAACAACTAAAGGCCTGTCGCAATCAAAGTTTTCGTGTAGTTATAATAAATTTTAGTGACGTCAACAGTTAAATGATGTCGAAACCAAATAACTCAAAATCAATGCTTAAACGCAGCATAACCGCACACGATCCATCGCATGAGTAAATAAATTAATTGTTGACTTTGTCATCAATAAAAGAACAGATTAATTGAATTTTTATCCCGCACTATAATGAATGAGACATTCATACCTTTACGTATATGCCATAAATCCCCCTCGCCACATAAGGCTAGGAGTGCAAATGTAGATAACCGTGCTTTAAAGCGCTCTGAAATGCTCAACGCTTCCACCCTAGTGTGGATAGACTCATTATGATATTTATTACACTATGAACTGCAGCCCTATTATGTCGCTACCGCAAATATATTATAATTCTCTTCTTCTCCCTTTTGTTTAAGACCTGATCCTGTGAGCCCCACTTATGCGAGGGCTAGAGTCTCAGGTCTCCTGGCTTGACCCAATGAGGTATAACGTCAAAAAGTATTATTAATTAATTATTTAGTAATTTAAAAAGTATAGTTCCACTTTTTTGCACTTGTTACAACAGGCTCATAGAGCAGCCATTTTGGTTTTTATTATTTAGAAATTAGTATAATAAAAGAGTTGTTACCAACTCAGAGGCTGGGACCGAAATGCAAGATAAATTATACCAATAGGTCTGTTTGATGAAAACCTCGGGTAAGCCTAGGGCTACACCGGGCTACAATATCTTGTTTTTTGAAAAACCTAGGACTACCCCGAACTTACACTGAAAATTTCTTGGGATAATGGTTTGACATTTGCCAGTTGAAAACTGTCACTTGCAATTTGTGGCTGATTGGGGCAATAGAAAGTAATTAAGCAAAAATTAGAAGAAAAGAAATAGAAAAATAGCTAGAGCACATTATATTTATCTTCACCCATTTTATAAAAATCATTTTACAATTAATTATACTCAGAACTGTCAGAGAAATGCCATTACACTAGGTTTACCCGGTGTTTTAAAAACTTGTTCAATGAACGCCACTGACATATAATAAGAATGGATTGAGCCATCCTGTTTAATTCCTATAGTGAAAACTGGCACAAATTTTGGCTAAAATCTATTTGAATCTTTCAAGCTCAAAATGTATACTGAACTGTAACCAATATTGGAAACAATACGGCTGTATTGATTGGAATGCATCGAAATTGACATAAAAATGCAGACAAATATATTATTTATCTACGTCTATCTCTTACAAGCTCAATGAAGTTTGACATCCAATCTGCAGAGGAGCACATTTTCCAGTAATATTAAAAATTAAGTTTTGTGTTAATTAAAATGAGTTTAACTTCCTAAACAATTTTCATTTAATGCAATACTA
Organism: Dioctria rufipes; assembly: GCA_963924295.1. Classification (NCBI taxonomy): domain Eukaryota; kingdom Metazoa; phylum Arthropoda; class Insecta; order Diptera; family Asilidae; genus Dioctria; species Dioctria rufipes. Next base: position 334,988,069 of record OZ002740.1, on the reverse strand, counting down.
TTTTTCAACATCTTTAGTGTTGCCAATCGACAAATAATAACTAATTATAAATCCATATGTAATTGTACGAAATAAACGGTTTTCACAACCTGTTCAATATTTGTGCCATTTTTGAAGCAAGAACGCTCAGTCCATTCTTATTATATGTCAGTGATGAACGCGCAAACCCTGGGTAAATATTGGAGGGGTGTTTTCATCGAACAAACCTAATAAGATTTTCGACTTGATCTTACAAATGTCAACTTGAAAATAAATGCACAGCTCTTCGAAGAGGAAAATCGATTTTGACATTTTTCATGGATGTCTGTGGCTGTATTTAACTTTTGGATGTAGCCGAATTGGCTGGTGCTCTGGAGGTGAAACCAAAGTAGCTTGACATTTATTTGAGCTGGCTATAGCCAAAACTTGAACACACCCATATTCACCATCACTTTCCAGTTTTTTCATTGAAATGATCAATTCTAGATTATTACTGCTTTCTCGTCAACGTTAAAATACCCACAATACCCACTCTATTTCTGTCTAGTGATGCAGCCCTTGGTGTAAAAAAATTCACGTAAGACACATTAGCTCCCTTTCTCTTATCTGTTATCTATTTACAATACATATACCTACTTTTCGAAATGTTGTTTGACTCTGATGTCTGCTGAAAAAGTACTTCTAAGGACAGAAACTAATGGTCAAAAGTGGTTCAATTAAACAATAAGGAGCAGAACAAAAGATACACAAAAGAACGCCTCATACAGTTTCATAGAAAGATTTAAATGAAGCTAACAGTAGAAATAGTTCGCTTCAATCGACAGAACAATTTGTTCTGTCCAGTATATGGGTGTTCTAGAACAAGGTACACAAAAGAACACAGCTGATAATGCAAAGATGCTGCAGGCACATGGTACAGCCTGTCTTTAGAACAAAATTTTCTAAAATAAAATTGAATATCTGATCCACAGGTCCCAGGCCGGCCGGTTTCACTAACTCGAAGAGTTGTGGAATTTGTGGAGCTGAGAGTTCTTTGGATACTTAACTCTCCGCTCGGAATTCTGTAACTTTGGAATTTGTATTGAGAATTATCAAACTCTCTATTCCACTCGACAAAACTCTCGGCTATGTTCGTTGTGGAGAAGTAAGAAGAATATTTCTCAACCGTCAGTATTAGCGGTTTTTGTTGTGTTTTGTAAAGGTATCTAGGTACCTAGGATTTTCAAATTAAATTATGGACTCACCGCATATCCTGGCTATGTTTACAAAAGCAAGTTATGGAAATCCTTGCAATACTTACAGAAAAATATGGATTTTGGTGTCTCAAGATACCTGCTAAAAAATTTTAATCACGCTAAAATTTGGTCAATTTGGTCATTTGTTATATGAAAAAATTTCGTTCCAGTCGGTAGTATGAACCTACAAGGAATAAGTGTTAAACGTTTGCCTATTTTTTGCTTGTCCCTACTACAAGTTGTTAAGTATAAACAGGTGAGTTTACATTATTAATTTACGCTCATGTTATTAAAATCTAAATTAAGCTATATACGAAAGTGTTCTAAAATAGCGTTATGAAAACCTGTTTTCAGTGCGGTTTATCTGTTTAGTGTCGGGTATTTATCATCGTGTATCAGTGGACTAAGCGGACTGCGTTTAGCTTTCTCGAGTTATCGTGAGGACAGAAAGAATCGGGAAAACCGACGGAAATGATTAAAATAATAGAAAAGTATACAGGAGAGTATACAGCTTGTAATTATAAACCATACAAGGTTATACAGTGCAATCGAAAATATTAATACCAAAAGGTACAATTATCTGTCAAATTTACTCAAATTGTCCTATTTTGTTGTGTGTTTACTTTACTTTTGGGTAGGTTATATAATTCACAGAAAATAATAGTAAAAAATTGTATTTCGTAAAATATAAAATTTGCTTTTACAACTAAATCAAAGAACTGTCAAACTGATACTATACTTGTTGCGCACTATCCGTCCAAGTAAGAAACAATGAAACCTTATTGAAGCTGCCACATTCGTGGAAGCTAGTATCATTTGCTACCGGCATCAAATGATTCCTGCTATACTAACAAATTTGTAATTTTAATGTCTAACTGCCAAAATATAAAATTGTATTTACCTACAATGGAAAGTAAAAAAAAAAAAAAAAAAAAACTTGCAAGTTGCACGCCTATATCTTAATGCTGTTGTTGCTGCTGAAAATGTTACTTGCCTTTTGAACATCGAGTGATCAAATGCTTGATGATTTCTTGGCTTTTATGGCAGGGAGAAGTAAGATCCCAAGCATGGAGGCAAAGGCGTCACCAATTGTGCTAACACGGTTAATAGGAGAAGCGATAAGTCGAAAGCAAACTAGGTATGAGGAAATAGTGCACGACCATTTCGAGGTGGGATTCGAGCCCACGATCCCTCGGGGTGGTAGTCTGCGCTCTTAGGAACCGAGCTACCGAGGCCTCCTTGATACTTTACTGAAAGTCAATTGCGGTTCATATGTAATATACACTTTTATGTATGAGCTAAGTGTACAGGTGAATATAAAACTTCTGCTGGCGCAATGCAATTCATCAAATTTACTTTCACTTTTTCGAATTTTTACTATTTGCACAATTCAGTAACAATTTTTTCTTTAAACGCTATCTTACCAGTGGTATAATCTACATACCTATGTAGGTAAAAAATAATACAAAATTCTGATTACTGCAGAATGATGTACAAAAAACACTTAACTTACTTAGCAGGAGCACTTCTTTTATTTAGATAGTTTTGACGAGAGAGAGGGAACAAAATTTTTTTACGGTTTCGATAAGCCAAATTAGGTACTTCATGTTTCCAGATCTGAAAGGATATTAATCATACCCTAGAGGGTGATTCTGATCTTTTGTCGTACTTGAATGTCAAAATATACAACTAAATGAAATGAACTTTTCTACTGATTTTTTCGTGTTTTTATTCAGGTCAGCAACCCTTGCATGGCGTAGAATGAACTGAAAATGACACTTCACATTACAAATTCAAAATAATATTTCGAATTTAACTCTAATCGAATAAGCTACGAATCATCACGTGTTCAGAAGTTTATTACTGTGTGAATAGCAAAGGCAACTTATTTATTAACGGAAAATGATAGCCAGCTATAGCCAAAAGTTGAACACACTCAAGATATCAGGATCATGGTAAGAATACAAGGTATTCCAATTAAAATGTTGGTACATGTTCTTTCTATAGGAAAGACAGTGAGCGTAGAGTATTGTGTTTTCTGTACCATGCTTTCCTATACATTTTCACGATATATCGTCAGTAATGGGGGAACGTGATTTGTAATGGGAATACCTTACATTCTATATACCTTGATCAAAATAATCTGTGAACAATATTTTCAATCCATAATTACAATTCGCCTTATGGGAATGCAAGCTAATTATTCTTGTAAGATACCTATTAATATGGAACAAATTTCATATCCTTATAATGCTACATGGCGACCTCAATTTAACAATTTAGCTAGGATCTATGTTTGACTGTGAAATCAAAAACTACAAAAACAAACAAAAGGTGTCAACTCTGACAGAGGCTTAAATTGATTGCAGTGAAATTGTCATTAATATACTAGGTATGTAGAATTTGACAAAAGCTCGTATAAACTGCATAAAAACCTATCCTTCTTATTAGAAAAGATCGCATGTCTCTTCCTTGTAATATGAGGCAATATTAGCTTAAACAACAGATATAATGTAATCTTAAACCAAAAGTTATCATTACCAAAACATTTTTGATGCGAGTGCTGCTTTCTGCATATTCGTGCATACATACTTATAATATGATACTGTCTAGGGTAATTAGCATTGCCCAGGAACTTCTTGAGATCTCCAGACGTACACTCCAGCTAGTCAATTTTATTCTGTAAGACAGGCTTACATAATCTCATACACATTTCTTAATAAACAGTGGCAGGATTTCTATTCCATTGTTCTACAGGAGTATCCAGTAAGTAATAGGTATTACTATAGAAAATGGATATCGCCTCAGTTTTGACGCGAGATGAGTATAATATGCTTTAAATTATTAGAAGTTTTCCTAAATATGCTTTACACTGGGTGCGTTTAGGTATAGGTACATGAAATTATTTAAAAAGAAAAATCTTGTAAAATTCTTATAAGAACACAAATCTATATATACCTTCAATGAGAGATTCCTGTTGTTTTTCACTAATCCTCCAAACAACTAGCCTCCTCCCATTTTCATTAAATAAATACACACCAATTCCCTTTTATAAATTTCTAACTTGCAACAATTCCTTGACCTAAGTTTCATAATAAAACGTTTTACGACGTCACGCAAAAAAGTGTTATACAAAATGTTTCTATACAATCGTATTTTTAAAGACGTAATATATAATATTCGAAGAGCCGCACACATTTAATATATAACTCTTCACATATATAACAAATTTAAGCTTTCCAATACAAACACTCATACTATTGCTCATATTTTATGGTATAAAAACGCTCATATACTTTTCGAACAGTTTTTAATAGTACTTCAGGGCTTTGTATGTGTAAATTTTCATCGAGGTGGAAGCGCAAATGTGATCGCTGTATTTGCCACATATTTTTGACTATATGACTTTTTTGTTACAGATAAATAAGCAAAAGATTTTATCATATTGATGGATGAAATTTGGAAAAATAACAAAAAAACCGCCATAAAAATATTATCTAACTGTAATTAACAAGTATTTTCACATAACCGCCCTAATATCAACTCGAAACCAACGAAATAGTAAAATTTATTTTATTAAAAAAAAAAATAGAAAAAATTACGAGCTTTGTGCATAATATGCTATACCCTATATATAAAACACTCACGAATCAAAAATGTACAGTACTGCAGAAATAGTTTGCGCTTCGGCTGTTCCCAAAAGGTGAAAACGCCAGGTCTCGCCATCAAATGCGTACATAAAGCACACAAAGGATAACTCACTAAATCCACTCTAAATTTAACATAAAACACGTTTTTTACAATTAATATATTACTACAATCACTTACCTCAAGAAAAATCCGAAAATATTGTGCTAATGCTTGCGTTAAAAGCAATGCACCCTCACCGTATCAGAGCACCTTAATGCTTGCTAATTTCTCTTTAATTTTCGCGAAGTTATTTGATAAAATAGAACGTTTTTTAAAGTTTTTCGATTTCTCGTGCGTGAAATAACCAAGAATTTTCCACTATTTGCTCACACAGTTAACGTTTTAGTACCACAGTTTGAAAGCAGATGTTTTCGGATATCTCTTCTCGGATTCTAGTTGATTTTTAACTCACTTTATTATGTGATAATGTTTTACTTTAATATTGTGTATTATTATATTTTTTAGCACAAATTTATGACACATCCTTTTTTAAGTTACACACCTAATAACAAATACGTCTTCATCCGCAGCTGACCGGATCAAGACTGGCTGCCTTCGCAATATGGCGCGCGGTTGTTTGGTCAAATCCATTATTTTTTTTTTTATGTACACTTTGTAGAAAGCAGACCCACTTTTCATCTCAACACTAAGAAAATTAATTAAATTTCTGAAAACTCGAATATTTTCTCTCAGAACACTTAAAATTGTACATTTACTTAAATTACTAAAATATTTTTTCTGCACTTTAGAGAAATAACTTCATTAATCGGAGGAAAACCCTTGCATCATCATTGAAAATGGACTTGACCACATTATACGTTTTCAACACAAACACAATTACAGATTCGGTTGAATTTCAGAAACTCGCACTGGCATTGTTTTTTTTTTTAATTTTTTGTCCTGTTCTTTTTGCTAGTTAAGCTTTTATTTTTTTGACTTTCTTACGATAATTTTTTGCTTTAGGTTGCATGTTACCGCGGAGCAACAAGGTAAATTAATGAACAGAGCAGGTAGCAATTTTTTTCCTAATGAAAATGTTGAAAATTTTCAAGCACTAATTTTTTCTTTTTTTTTTAGAAAACTGTCAAATTCAAAATTTCATCCATTAAAGGATATTCACTTTTCAGTATTTACTACGCTTTTATTTTAACTATAAATGAGTCTTATTTTATCACCGGCTTGCCCATTTTATAAATAGAAACATTTTCATATTGTATGCGGTTTAATATAGTAAGAATAAAAAGGTTATTCTGTCTCCTACACACCACACGGATTTTTCAAGTATACGCTCTTAATTTCTCTACACTTTCTTCATTCGTGTTTTCGTCTTTCGGGATTATTCTTAACTTCGCGCGCTGTGCGTGACGAACGACGCACGTACATTTTTTTCTTTTCTTCCATTATATTATATTCAAGAAATTCCAATTTAGGGCGCACACGCATCAAACGAAAAATGAAAGATCGAATAATGAGGTTAAAAATTGCTCTTTACTACGGTTACATCAATGTGGAAAAATGATTTATTTAAGGAGTAGAACTGCCAGTGTTAAACGATAAAGGCTAACCACAATTGGAACTTCGTCGGCTGACTTCAAAAAGTGGGGGCATAAACAACGCCGGCGTGGTCGTCGTCGTCAAACGCCGAACATAACGCCGGCAAGTTACATTAACACTGGGTGGCAGCGCCATATATTAATTATCCCTTACATTTTACAGTTGAGTTATTTGCTTGTAACTCTGCCGGTTTGCATTAAAATTTCAAATAATAATAAAAAAGATATTTCCTTTTTCTTCAAGTCCACATTTTTTTATCATTTTTATCATTTCTTTTCAGAAATTCAAATATCGTTTTAGGCCTGAAACACAATTGGAGCTTTTCAGCCAGAGATATTTGTTGACAATGTAAAGCCTGATTGCTCAACAGCGACAGCGGCAGCAGCGCAAAATCCATTTTTGCTATCGAGTGTATCAGATTGTATTACAGCTGCACAAGCCAGCGAGCAGAATATTATGACATTTCTCAGCAACATTACCACTTTTTTTTAACTAATTGGAAATTTTTTGTAAGAACTTGTTGATTTGTCATATAAAAATTGTTTGTTTTTTAATAAGGATATAAGTTTTCTTCCATTTTCCCTACATGAAAATAACTTGACAGCTTGGGATGACAGCAATCGCTGCCTATGAAGCCAGCAACTGCAAATTTAGAATTTGAGATGACGGCAGCACGACGATTTTGCTGCTTTCTCTCAGTCAGCTGATCGCTCTCAACCAATGAAAATGATTTGCTGTCGCTGTTGCTGCCGCTGTTGTGCCAATCTAATTTAGGCTTAAATGAGTGTAGAAGAACACATTTGGGGTTTTAACTTTTTTGCCAGCTACAAGATGACTTGAGATTTGATCAAATTGCAAATTTCAAGCCCAATGACTGCCAACTTGAGGGAATTTTTAATGTTGCCAATTGTGCGAATGTCGAATATTAGATGAGAAGGCTTCTGTTGACACATTTAAGAAGTAAACAGCTACAAAACATGTTAAAATTGAAGCAAACTTTTAGACTTAGTAAAAGATAAGCAGTTTCTGTGGGACATAAAAAAAAATCGGTATTTTTTCACATATAATTGGTATATCTCGAAAATAATCCAAAAAAGCATGAATTTATCGTAATTTTGGAAAATCTGAAGCATTAATTGTCGTTCCTTAATAAATATTCTCAACATAAACAAGTTAAAGAGGTTACACGTGTAAGAAGTATGGCAGTGCGGCTTGCATGCAAGCTGTACTATTATCACTGACATATATAATATGGACTGTTTAACTTTCTATTTCACGTGGGCTCAATTGCTTATGTCAATAAAAGTTCTTACGCCGGTGACAACATTGAAAAAATCATTGGCGGGAAGTTGAAAAATGAGCGCACAGCTCGAATAAAACGTTTCGAACTTCTGCTTCATATCTTATGAATATATTGCCTTTGGTAAAACAATTTTATCAGTAATAACCCTAAATAATTAATTTAAAAAGATTTATTTAGACAGACCCATTTATTTTTTGTTTACAGTTCTCCTCAGTTGGTACTTGGTGCTTAGACCGAAAGAGTCAGCAATATAGAAGTGAGCCCACTTTTTGCGGTGCATTTCCATTAACGTAGTCAGTCCATATTATATATGTCAGTGACTATTACGTGTAACCCCCGGGTTAGCAAAACAAAATAGAGGTCAAAGTAAGTAAAGGTAAGAAAATGTAAAATGTAAAATTGATAATTTTCAAAAAAACGAAAAAAGCTTCCAGCATTATCTGATGAATTATATGAAGAAGCACTGCGCAAAATTTCAGAACGATCGGTCAACTCGAACCACGTTCCGCCATTTTTGTTAAAACTCTTTTTCCCTTTTGCTTCATTCACTGAAGTACGTCACAGGGCATTAGCTGTAATGTGTCAAAATTCTTTGCGCTTGTACTGCCACTGTCAGATTTCCTTTTTCTTTTTTATTCATTCACTGAAGTACGTCGCAGACTATCAGCTGTTTGATCAGCTGTGATATGTCAAAATTTTAATGGGCATACCTTGTTTCTTCTATATACCTTGGTTTTTGAGTAATCGTGTGCACCGGCTTTGAAAATGATGTTTTTTAGGAGAACGCTTCAGGAATTCCCGAAAGAATGTGAATTTAAAACGGAAACAAACTCTAAGCGTCTTCAGCTACTACTCGGCAAGGCATACTATAACCGATTGGACCGAATATGCAGGACGCCACCTGAATGTATACTTTTATAGCGGGAAAAATTTGGGGCTATAAATACAATACAGGAGACAGGCAGGAGGGAATGCGGGCAGCTGTGCTTCAGCTGCGCGGCAGGTATAAAGCATTGAATAAATAATAATAAATAAATATTTATTCAATGGTATAAAGTCGGCCGGTGCAACGGATACGCTAACGCTCATAACTTCGTCAATTTTGCTCCGATTTACTTGAAATTTGGACACGATATTCTTGAAATGTTATATATTCATTTAAAAAAATAAAAAATAACTGAAAAAAAATTGAAAATACCCTACACCCCCCTTAACTGTGACCGTACGCCATGATACAAAGATTAACAAGACATGGCCGAAAAATCTGTTAATTGGTTGTTTGCCTCCTTTGGTGACAATTGTCAGAAATTTGTTCGTCTCAATTTCAATCGTCACGGTGAAAAACATTTTCTATTTGGAAATTTCTTTGTTTTCCCACTAGCACATAATTACTTTTCCCGAAGTGATTTAAACGAAGATACTAATGTTTTGTTAAATATTTTAATATATATTTCAGTCAATAAAATACAAAAAATTCAAAACAAATTCTTTGGAAATTACTTTAGGCACCTCATGACGTAGCAACACAAAAAATTCCTCTAGAATCGGCCATACCTGTTATCTTTGTATCATGACCGTACGCTATGCACTTTTTAAGATACAGGGTGTTTTACGAAAAACTAGCACCCTGTAATTCCCAAACGGCTGATGTGGAGCCCCCCTTGCAATACCATTTTTTGTTCATCTAGATGAGTACTATCACCTCCTGCGCTATGGACCTCCTAGCCCCTATTAGAAAAGATTTTACCTAGAGGCTGAATTACAATGAACGCAACGAAACGGAGAGAAATGTCAAACTGGAACTGTTCACAGTGGATGGAGGCAGTCTCAGTCGTGCGCAACAAGTTTGATAAAATCTGAAATTTGCGCAACAGAACGGATGAACATAACCTCAACTTAGCTTTAATGGATTGTTACAATCCGTGCGTTCAGGGTCACACACCGATGTGCTTTGAAGCGTTGTGATGTGCATGGCACGTGACTTGAAAAAATAGGGATACACACCGCACACCAAATTATCAACTGAACGGTTGGTGCACTGACATATATACACTTTTCTATGGTTGTCTCTTTTTGGTTTATCGACTGGGTTCCACTGAACTTGAAATAATAAGTTCTATACAAAATCCACCACAGTCTAGTTTCAGTTCAGTGGTTTTCCAAATGAATATATAGAACAGAAATAGATATCAATACAACATTTGTAATCCTTTCTTTGTCCCCCATACCTACTTTTAGGGACAGGCAGACTCAAACTCAAGTTTAAAAAATATTTGGTGTTGTAGAAGATAAGCTTCCAAGAATAGAAATAATAACGAATGCATCTGTAATTTACTGGACTTTTAATACGAATATTAAAACGAATGTAAAACTTGAAATTAAGATATTGTCACACCCTGCCAACAAAAGTTGACCCATTTGAAATAGAAAATCAGGCAGTCCATGTTATATATGTCAGTGGGTTGGTGTACACCTTAGAATATAGAGACAACTCTCTATATTCTAAGGTATACACTTCGATCCGAAACGTCACTTTTGAAAGGTGTCAGTGTAATGCCTCATTTTCATCGTTAATTCTATATTCTAAGGTTAATTCATTTGACTAATTGAAAAACATCCCCATCTTTTTCCAATTCTTGCAACAGTTCCTATAATCTTTCCTCCCTCGTTCATCTCCTCACATTGTGTTCACTTAAACCACAAGAATACCGCTCTTACAAAGCCAAATATTTGACACAGCCAAACTTTTCATTAAAAATTAACACATAGCGACACGTGCGGCGAAAATATATATTTATTCATCTTCTTAAAGTGACTAGCATAAAGGAATTTTACAATAATTTTGCTAAAAGTCATATTTATTTTATAACCCACCTTTTCTTTCTAATTCCGACTTTAATTTTCAAAAGTTATTCTTAACTGAACCCTGCGTATGTTCAAGAGAGACGGCGCATGGTTCTTTTCCTTATTCTATCCGCGGTGATTGCATCTGCAGCCAACATCAAAACATCAAATGGCATCAATAAACGTTCAGTAAGCTTAGAATATAGAGCAAACAGGAATGGTGATAAGCCAGATTTTGCGTAATGAATTTCTAGTTGTGTTGGTAGTCCATTTTTACATGTATTTACATGCCATCCCTATTCTAAACAACTTGTCAATTTGCAAAAAGTAAACAAAGGTTTTGTGCGGATCATCTGTGGTAAAAAATGTTCTTTTTCTACTTTATTTTGAAACAATTCACATAATTAATTTATATAAATCTCTGCTTCTATTAACAAAAAAGATAATTTAGATAGTGGTTGCCTCAAACAGGATTTCCCTAGTTTATAATCCAATTTATATTTGCAAGCACTGACCGAACACTTCATTTCTGTTTTTTTAATTGTTATGAAGGTTTTAACAGGCATTACTGTCACTATAAAACTTTACACAAAATAAACTTCAAAATTAAATAGTTTTGAAAAAAAAAACTGATTCCGTACTTTTGTTGAATTTCGCAAAAGAATTTTAGATTGCATAAACCTGTTCACAAAACAAAATCACATTTGACAGTTATTCTAAGCTTTGACAATTGGTCAATTCAGCATCTCACTTACTCCTATGTATAGTCTCCTACTCTTGACAAATTACGCTCATGTACACGAATTTTACGCGATTCAACCATTCCTGTTTGCTCTATATTCTAATTCAGTAAGCAATATTTTGTGTTGGTAGGTAGCTCCAACTCTGCCATTGGGCGAAAGAGAACTGTAAAACTTGTGCCATTCTTTCCTATAGGAAAATGGCAATACGCTCAGTCCATTGTTATAAGTCAGTGGGTTCAGCCTAAGCCTGGTATTGTGTTCATTTCGCGGATAAATTTTGTATGGAAATTTAGCGGTGAAATTTAGTTGCGAAATATTTAGCCAAATCGCTAGGGAAAGTGGTATTGTGTTTTATCAGCTAAAAGTTTGTTTAGTTTTGACAAGTAGATGGCAGTAATATCCACAATCACATATTTAACATCAGATTTATCCGCTCAATACCTTTTTTTCACGCTAAAATTTTGACATTGGAAGTTGAAAGAAAGAGTGTTATTGTATTTTTATTATTTTTTGCTGATAAAAATATTCCGTCTTCATTTAGACAATTCTTTTAAAAAAAATTAAAATACTATTTCGAGATTGGGTAATTGCAATAGCAATCTAAAAGAACACGAAATAATATCACAAATTCACGACAGCTGATTGTCAAAAGCAGCCACCTATAGTTCAAAACAACGAACAATTTTAGCCGTAAAAAGGTCGATTGCTGCTAAATATTTATCCGCTAAATGAACACAATACCGGGCTTTACTTTTTAGACCATTTCCCGCAAATTTGACATCTCAAAGATTATACCATACTGAATCACGTACGGCTGTCTGGTTCACTTTCATCCAATAAAATTGGAGTTTATATCAAGAACTGTTCAAATACAAAGCAATTTTAAAAAATGTTAGGACGTGTAGCCCTTTTGACTCGCAACAATGCCGTGACAAATTTCATAAGACATGGTTCTCACGGCGGTATTCCCGGTGAGGTAAATTTTATTCATTTCATGTTATATAACTGAAGGAAAACATTGTATAGAAATGTTTTTTTCTTTAGAATCTACCATTCTCCATAAAAAATAGATATCGTCTTACGGCATTATTTGCTGTATTCCTTGGTTCTGGCTTAGGACTTCCGTTCCTTGTTCTTAGACATCAACTACTGAAGAAGTGAAGAGGTAGGTTAATAGATTTGCCCACTTACAAATTGAAAATAATACCATAGTAAAATACAAATGAAAAACTTTTAAAAAATTTCAGGCCTTAGTGCGGCATGTAGAGTCCTATTAAGAGCAAAGTGTACCAATAATTTCAATGTCTTATGTTAAGTAAAGTAACACTTAAATAAAGTCACTCTTTCAAAAATTGTTGCCTAATTTCATTGTTATAGAAGAAACTTCGCTAAAATGGTGCAATTAGATTACATATATTGCATCCTAGACAAATGGCAAAGACAATGATCCTTAGCGAATTCGATTCTCAATAATGTGTTGTCTACTACATGAGAGAATTGACAAATTGAAATCATTGGCTATGAGCTGAAAAATTAAACTTCAAACGAATGATCTCGGCCTCGGTAGCTCAGTTGGTAAGCGCGCTGACTATCAACCCATGGGTCGTGGGTTCGATTCCCACCTCGTCTTGGTCCTGTGCTTCATCTACAAATTTTTCCCTTCTAACAATTTTTCCTTCCTTTCGCTATAAATGACATGTATCTACATATCTATAATTTCTTTAAGTTGGTTTGCTAATGTATAAAAATGCTATAAATTGAAATGTCTAATTACTTTCGTAGGTGCCCATCGTATTTACGTTTAAGCTCAAAGCTTGGGGTTACCATTAATATATATATGTAAAATTAAATTAAAATTAAAAATTAAAATCTTTGATGTTGCTGGCTACCTATTTTTGGCTTTAGAGTCTTATGAAATCGCTGGTCGTTTGAGAAATTGTTAAAATATGTTGATGTATAAATTATGTTCAAAGAAGAAATCAAAAATATATTTCCTTGGATTACTTCTTGAGGTACCACATTCATAAACTTCTGTAGGATTCTTGATTAAAGACAACTTTAAATTCTAAGATTAATTTTTATTTATTATTCTTTTCACTTTTTTATATAATTGTACTTTACAGTCTTAAATTTTATATATAATTACACTAATGCGAACAATCTTTATACAACAAAAAGATCCTCGCGCTTGATTTATTATCAGACAAAAAAAAAAACAATTTCAAAAAGTTGGCCTACTCTAAACACGATTTCGAATACGTAACGAAGTTTTAACGAAATAATTAAATTGTTGCCAGAAGAATCTGAGGAGCGTATAAAACATAATTAAAGCAAGGGTATGTAAGTCGCCACACCGTCTATCATTTATGAAACACTAAAAAACGCTAGTTTTGCGTCCAAAAATTAATTATTAAGTCTGACTAGATATTTCATCCCAACATTAACCATGCATATAGCGATAAAGGAACGAAAGGCATCCATATTGCAGTGGTGTTCAAGTAAGTCGATATGATAAGTTAATGCCATATCACCAATGTGCTTTAAGATTCTTTTGGACAATATCTAATGAAGCTGTTTTTGCGACCAGCCCCGCTCCAGATATGGTAATTGTATTCCATTCTATGTCTGACGTAGGACTTGTAGGAACGCTAGCCTCTACGGATTGAAATATTTCTTGCACCTTTTCAGAAATTCAAGACGTTTCGGTGTCTAGCTGTCTAGCTTAACTTAACTGGAAATATTTATATGTACCAAGAATGTGTAGTGACGATGTATTTGAAATTATATAGGTACTTCTTTTCATTTGTAGATCCCAGCCACTATTGTTACTAAGCGTCACATTTCGTTGGTGAGTAACATTCGTAGAAGGAAATATGTCATGCCGCACTTTTCTAAGCTGTATACAAACAATTGCAAGATGATAATATCAGTCATTTTAGTTTTCGGATAGCCGCGTGTGCCAAATCATTTTCACAAACATTACAAGGACGGAAAACCAAGATTTTTACAAGTAATTTTCTATATTGTCCTTTAGGATTGGAGTTCAAATGTTCCAATCATAACTAGCATTTATTTTGCGTTAGCAAACTGTGTATCATATTCACTTCATTATTATTAGTTCGAAATAGAATAATCTGCTTATCCTCAAAATATTTAATACACTTTTGAAGATGATGATAATTTTTAAGTTCACTGACTCTTTTTGTAGCTGCCCTTCACTCATTGCATTTTTAATTATTTGTGACGGGTATTCAGAATTTTTAGTAGTAGTACTTTATTAGCTACTTTAAAGCCTATCAACAACAACATATAACTTTTTTGGTACAATCTTAAAAATTGTAGCCAAAGAATGACAATATTCGCTTTTACAAATTCAATACAATATTTTTGAAAAAATGCTAAATATTTGTATCATATTAAGATATAGCACATTTTAAGTTCACGATAAATTAAAGAATTTTGTGTTCTTGTTGTTCTAAACCCTGCAGCATTTCTTAATGATATTGGTTGTACATATTGCAAATACTTCATAAGATATTCCGGCAAAATACCATTCTTGATTTTAAATACAAAAACTAACACATTAAATGCAATCTTCTCTTCCGTTGGAGAGTATTCAACATTAATGAAATGGTGGTACTGTTAAAACAAAGAAGTATCCTCATCGCCTTTTTTGCAGCCTCTGCATACGTTCTAGTTGCTCCTTAGTACTTAAAAATAACACCGTATTTTTACAAATATAGTCAATGAGTTTTTCAAACGATAATTTTTTTTCTATAATAACACATAAGTATTTTATTTCTGACGCACATGCTATAACGATGTTATTCATATTTATACCATTAATATTCTCACTACCAAATTACCATGCATTTAGATTTTTTCAGATTTAACTTTAGCTTATTCATTTTCAACCAAATATTTACTTTTTCCAAGGCACTTTCCATCCGAGCAACACAAACTAATATGTTTTGGGCTATGTAAAGTAATGTATAATCAGTGAATAACACAATTTTTACATTTAATCTAAAATAAAAAAAAGTACTGTACCAAGAACCGAGCCTTGTAGAACACCAATATCAATATTCAATTTTTCAGACAAACGTTCATTAAATTTTGTTCTTTAATACCTTTCAGACAAGTAAGACTCAAACCACTCATATGATTTCCCATTTATTCTAAAATTTTCTTAATTTAATCAACAGTATATTTCTGTCAACTGTTTCGAATGCTCTTTTTAAAGCTAGAAAGACGGCTAAAGCTTTTTTCCTACTTTCAAGTTCACCTTCCACTCATTTAATGCCCAATTTTGTGCAGTTTGGCACGAATGCCCTTTTCGAAAACCGGACTGCTGTTCTATCAGTACGTGGTTGGACTCCAAATATTTTCTTAATTATATTGTAACGAACCATTTCCAAGTAACCTCTTTTCTTGACCAAAGTAACATAAAAGTATAATTTTAGATCCCACTGTAGTCGAAATTAGTTACTCATAATTTCGTAACCGACAGTAATCCTCTCATTTCTATCCCTACTCTAAAACAAAGTAGAAATTACCGAAATGTTCTAGCATCTGCCGTCAGAAAAGTATAAATGCAGGCACACCATTCATTCGAGAGCTCAGTTGGTGGCTGGCTGCCGACAAGATGGGAGCTCCCGTGATGTATTTCTGGGGACTTCTTTCTTGTTGGACACCGGGTCATTGACTGTAGCCCCCTCCTTCCTCCGTACACCTTCGTGATGTATTTCTGTAGGTGTATTCCGTTCCGTACACTCTCGTGATGTATTTCTGTGAGTGTTTCTTTTCCGGTCACTCTCGTGATGTATTTCTGTGAGTGACTTGTATTCCTTTCCGCACACTCTCGTGATGTATTTCTGTGAGTGTTTACTGTTCCTTCCTCCGTACACCTTCGTGATGTATTTCTGTAGGTGTATTCCGTTCCGTACACTCTCGTGATGTATTTCTGTGAGTGTTTCTTTTCCTGTCACTCTCGTGATGTATTTCTGTGAGTGACTTGTATTCCTTTCCGCACACTCTCGTGATGTATTTCTGCGAGTGTTTACTGTTCCTTCCTCCGTACACCTTCGTGAGGTATTTCTGTAGGTGTATTCCGTTCCGTACACTCTCGTGATGTATTTCTGTGAGTGTTTCCTTTCCTGTCGCTCTCGTGATGTATTTCTGTGAGTGACTTGTATTCCTTTCCGCACACTCTCGTGATGTATTTCTGTGAGTGTTTACTGTTCCCTCCTCCGAACACCTTCGTGATGTATTTCTGTAGGTGTATTCCGTTCCGTACACTCTCGTGATGTATTTCTGTGAGTGTTTCTGTCCCGTTCTTTCCCGTAAGGTAGAACCGTAGAAAGTAATATAGTATTGGTTAGGAAATGGCTTTCAACTTGCATGCATTCTTTAAAAATACCATTGTAATTAAATAAAGAACAGATACAGAGAAATTTGTGAACAAGTATACTCTTCCTATAAATGTATATATGTGTAGAAATGATTAGAATAAGTAACACACATTGAAATTTTATATTAGGGTATATGTTAAGCCAGAATATATTTTTGATTATTTGTTTATGTAAATGGGCCTTGTTATTTATTGACCCTGGCGTAACTCACGAGCACCCGGAACCCCTAACAAGGGCTCGCAAGGAAATCCCGTTACAATATTTGTGCTATCTTCTTTCTAATTTTTTCATATATTAATAGCATGTCCACTGCACGAAAGTCCTAAAGTTATTCTTAAACTTTTCAACAGGAACTATTAATGATTCTCTTCAAGATTTTGGATTTAACCTCCACTAAGCGACTGATTTATTATTATCAATAGTGGTTCGCCAAGCACAATCCAATTATCTAAAATTATTTTTGTACTCATATGATTATAGTCCATTTTATTGTTCATACATTTAACAGCTTTTTCAGCTCGGTTAACTCAATCAGAACATTTACATGAATACTTTAAGTATACTTCAAGTACAGATCAAGTAATCGAAATATCATGTAAATACGTATTGACTTCAAGTATACTTGAGTCAAGTTAATCACAAAATTTTGTTTGTTTTACTTGAAAAAATTCATGCAAGCGCAACTTCAGTACTTGAACATTTGTCATTTCTGCGAGTTATGAAAAAGGCAAAGATGAATAAGAACGAAAATTATTGTTGATAATTCAGGTTGTGATTTTTAGCACTTTTCTCCAAATATTTATCTAAAAATCCGTACCTATGTATTGAACCTAATGCTGAGTTGTCAAAGGTAAAATGTCACTTCAAGTCTAGTAATTGGAATTAATTCAAAGAAGAAACTTACTTGATTTTCCGAATGTTTCTAAAATAAAAATTACTATTTAAATTAGGAAAGTTACACTCAAATTGAATAGAGTAGCTTATCTCATTTACACTTTCAACAAAAAAATTATTAAACTTCTCCACAATAAGTGCCTCAACCCTACATAGAATGTTATATTATTTATGGGTCTCACTGCCTTTTTCATCACATACTTCTTGAGCACTTTCCACATTTGCTTTGAATCACGTGCATGTGTGTTTATAAATAGTTGTCTACATCAATCACATCCTAAAAACTCGTCAGTCACATCAACGCATTATACAAATTGCAATAACATTCTTATTATTATACGAAATAAATAACTGTTCAAAAGTTACTCAAACTCGGAAAGTGTGTTTTAAGAGAAAATGTTATGGTCGTAGCGTACTGCATGTAGCAATATGCTACACTGAGCTAAGAATATGTATACGCCGGCCCATAGCCTCATGAGGGATGAAGAAAAATGGACGGGATGCGACGAACAAAAACAAAAAGAAGAAGAAGAGTGTAGCCTTGTGCTTGTTGAAAAGGCTACGTCGTGAATTCAAAGTTAAGCGCAAAATCGGGAATTTTCTGTTGTCATCGACATTTTAATCGAACATATTCAGGAGGTGAAGCTGTATGCTTTTGATTGACACGCCAAAAACTCAGGAAAAGTCTTACATGGACCTCCAATTCGTGGGTTGAATACCATAAGTGGAACTAATTTCCCGGCCCATAGAATTACTGCACGCCAATAACTCAGCCAATAACAGTCCTACGGCAGAACAATAGACACAGCAAGGAAAGAATCCAAGCTATACACACAGGGTATCGTACTCGATGTCAAGAGGTAACAATTTGGAATATTTCTTCGGCTTGGAATGTCCATCCACGTATTGGCGCATACGGGACTGCTTTTGCTCGAGTGTAAAACCATTTTGGTAGCATCAAGTCAAGTTGTGCGTATTTTGTTTTAGTACTAAAATGATCTTTGGTTAAAACTCGTCTCATAGAGAAAAATGCAATGAATCTCGACATCTTTCGTTAAATACATAGCTCCGGCCAACATAAGTAGGCATCCGTCCGTCCACCAGTGCCTTCTAGATGGCAAGATGATGATATTATGCAAACACTCGCTAAAATTATGCAAACACTCGCTAAAATTATGCAAGAATGTTGGCATACAAATCCAACAGTTCGATTAATAGCTTTAAGAGTTAAGAATACGATAAGTAAACTAGAACCAGACTGTACAATAAAATTAGTGTAGTTCTAGGTGTATAGTATACGTTCTCAGATTTTTTTTTGTTAGGTCTATATGTGTTATATATATATTCTGTATGATATTAATATTTATAGTGGAACAGTGACTTATTGTGGAGTTGTTTACTGTACAAAAACACGATGAGTCTACACAAAATGCACAAAGTTTAATAGTTTTATAGTATTTTGTCCATTTTAATACTCATAAAAAGTAGTTAATCCTTTACATAAAATGTGGTCGTAGCGGAATGCATATAGCAGAATGCTACACTGGACGTACTGCAGCATGTATGCCGGCCTGCTGTCGACAGCCCGAACGCACCCAAAATCGACAAGCTCTTACTTGGTGATTGAGAAGAAGAAGACAATCGACATCTGTCTCATCAAACCTTGCAAACGAAAAGACGTGAAAAGTGGAGCCAAAACGAAATCATAATTTTCCATCGACATGGGCGAGTAAATCAACCCCTCACCACGAGAAAATCCGGACAGAAAAAGCATCGAAATTCCGGCAGCCGCAAAGTCGCCGCTTCTACGCTTCTATTGGCGAGAAATAAAAGTTTGCTGACCTTACGAAATTTGATAGCTGGATTGGCTGACTTGAAAAAAGGTGGAACGTTTGTTCCTTATAGGGAATCAATTTTAACGTGGCTTTTAAGGTTCGGAAGCACTACTATCCTGCATTGCTTGGATTTGTTCAGATAGAAGGGGAGTTGACTAAAGAAAAAGGGAAAGGCATTCAAAGCTGACAAAACTCAGAGTTGTCATTGTATAGCTAGGCTCTGGCACCTTACGTTTGAACAGGCACAAATATTAATCCTGCTTTCCTACTCAAAGTTTCAACCAATATAAGGTTAGCTATATTCTTATATTATGTATTAGTAAGTTGATAAATAGGCTATTTTAAACTTTGTTATTCACAAACGCTTTTGTTGTAAGATAACCCTAGATAACTTTATAAGTAAACCTTACTAAATGTGTGCTCCGTCATTCAGCTGAGTGTTTGTACGCCAGGGTATACTAGCTCTGCGATGCACTATTTCAGGAACTATATTTGATTTAATTTTGCTTCTATTTTTTTCCATATAGATAACTTTATAATGATTAGTTTACAAATTTCTTACTTTAATTAACATATCATTATCTAAGCTCTCTTATTATAGAATAATTCCAAATGCGATGAAGATGAGTAGAAAGGCTTATTTAAGTGTTAGCTTCTTAGTTTTAGGTTTGTCGTCATATTATTCTACAGTACCTCCAAGTTACTTTTAAACTTATCTCATAGTTATGCATATTATACTTGCGTTGAAAATTTTTATTTATCGGTATCTAATATTCTTTAAAATACATACATCCTGAAGGGATTGATCAGCTAAAGCTACTGTTAGGGTTATATTTGATACACGCAGAATTTTTTTTGGAAAATGAATTTTTATAGTCCTCTAGTGTTAGGAACCACGTACTTACGTAGAACAGTTGGTATTACTAGTAAATACATATAACCAATATTTTTGAATACATACATCCTGAAGGGATTGGTCAGATAAAGTTACTTTTAGAGTTATGTTTGATAAATACATAAGATTTTTTTTGAAAAAGTGAATTTTAGTAACTTTGTGTAAAGGAAATCCCGGACAAATTTTTGGTTCTTCTTGAGACCTTTTGTCAATGTTTATTTACAGGAACACAGTGCTCCAGAAGGCCTTCATGGAGTGAAAGCTGTCAATAAGGTAATTATCGGCATTGTTGTCTGGGGTTTGCTTCAAATTATAACAATTTATTTTGAACATTGAAACCAATTGTCGTGGCATTCTTGCTAGTAGTTTCTTTAGGCTAATTAGTTTTTGAAGTTAATAGTAAATAGTGTATACGGTATGAATTTGTATGCTACAGAGATTAAGATAATTATATGTAGGTACCTAGGGTCATGATACTATGTCTATTGCAGTACAATTTGAATAGAGATATTATAACGTAAAAATGAAGTGCTGAACGTTTTTATTTCTTCCTTTCACTTTCCTGGAGCCCTCTCACTTAAAGGTCGTCTAGGTCCACTACGCTCTCTCTTTTCAGGTCTAAAAGGGATGGAAGGTAGAACATCTACGCCTTCCCACGAGATGTAGGTAAGTGATGTAAGGGTCCCTTCAGGACCGAATGTGTGCCGGCTTTTTTTGTATGTGGCAGGCGGCAGGTTTTCGTGGAACCTCTCCGCCAATAGCCGAGGTGAGCTAGCGTGCCGCCCTGCACTCAACGCTGTCCACCGAGTGATCAGTCAGCTCATGCTGGCAGTCTGAACTTCATAGTTCAATAACAAAAATTAACTCATTCCGTCACTTAACTTCATTAAAGGGCAATGAAGTTATATTTTAAATAAAAATGACATTGCTTGCCCAGTATCGGAAAGATTTTACACTACACTGCAACTATTTCTTAAACCCTTTAACGATTGTTAGAACATGATGAAAACGGTTGCTTTCCAGGTGACAATTCGGCCCAAAAGCTTTCTATTAACTCTAGAATTTTCCAGTAGTTGCGACTTGAGGTGATTAGTATACGGTTCTTCTCAATGTGTTTCTTGTCCTACAATTTGCTGCAACATTTTAAATCAGTAGTATGCGAATATCATCATATCCAGATTTGTAAGACTTTCTAACAGTACCGCCGGAACGTCGTTTATTACAGAAAGTAAAAAAAGCTGTGAAAGTTAACATCCTTGCCGTACTTTGGTATTAAAGACTCTTTATTAGTTTCGATTGTGTTCTGGAAACGTCTTCTTAGAAATTACCATATATATTCTATGAATTGAGTCGAAAGTGATTTGTATTAAGAGAACTCAATTAATTAAAAACATTTCTTTAATTTTTATACCCTAGATGAAATCTAAAGGGTATACTAAGCTTGTCATTCCGTTTGTAACACCTAGAATTAATGATTGTAGAGTAAATGGATTAGACACCCATGCATAAAATTTAAGTTATTTTGATTTTTGCATGTTCGTCCGTCCGCATGATAACTCGAGAGCGCGTATCTCTATAGAGCTGAAATTTTGCATGGCCTTTAAAAAAAAAAAGTAAAATTAAGTTCGAAAATGGGACAAATCGGGTAACTCCTTCGTAGGGTTGCCATAAAAAATATCGTTTTCCACTACATATTTGGACACTACCTGAAAACGCGTCAACCTCGAGAGCTAAAATTTTGTTCATAGTATTTTTTTTTCATAAAAACAGTAAATATAATTTCAAAATTGGACTTTTGGAAATTTATATGGCAACCCCTTCTTGGTGTTGCCATATAAAAATGTAGGATATTTACGTATACTGTGGAAGCGATAAGTCTAATACGGTTTTAATGTACTGAAAAGTTCTTCAGAATATGAAATCCTATAAAATTGGTTATAATAATTTTTTCTGTCCGACGAACTGTACTAGAAATATATGCGAAAAACCACTTCAAAAATCACAATTTCACAGATGAGTGACCAGACGAAATGACATACGGGCAATCATCTAGACCATTAGACCACTTCTAGCTTTTTTACTTGTTTTAAAACACATGTTTTAGACATATTTTGGGAAAATTATATATATATACAGGGTGTCCCGTAAGTCGACGTCAAGCCGGACCAGGTGATAGACCAAATCGTATCAGTTACCAGTACCTAGATTCATTTTTAATAGATGAAAAATATTTTTTTTGAAACTGGGTTTCTTGAAGAAAAACATTTTTTTTCCGTAATCTAAGAAATAATGTAGCAAGTGTTGTACCATTTTAGAATCCTTATTAAATGCGTCAACTTTTAAAGTTACTTGCCAGACTGGCGTAGTACATTTTTTTTTTCAGTACAGTCAGATAAAGTTCAACGAATTATTAATTTTATATTGTTGGTTCGGCAAAATATGACATTTTCTTCCAAGCTGGAGCAGTTGGCTTAGAACTTAAAGCAATAGGTTACATAAGTACTATTCGGGATTACATAAGAAAAATAAAATTGAAAAAAAGTAAAGATTTGTAGCAACAGGAGCTAATAAACCATCACAAGGTGTACATTTTCTCGAAAACAAAAGAAATGCCTATAATTTGAAAAATACATGACTTAGATTTTTTTTATATTTTTCTGGTAACTGTTACGATTTGGTCTATCACCCGGTTACGGCTTGACGTCGACTTACGGGATACCCTGTATATATATATATTTAAAAAAATAAAAAATAAAAGACGTTTTAACTTTCAACATTTGCACAAGTGATGTATGTATGTAGAAAATAAAATATATATTACATTTTTTCATCAAAAATTCTCAAAAGCTTATCAAGCTTACAACTCATCTCTATATTCATCGTCGTCTTCTAATTTGTACTCATCTTGGATAGGTTCATCTTTACAGTATTTTGACTTCTCTGAGCAAATTCTAATATCCAAATCATTTTCCAGTTTTTCACTCATGAATGCCTTAAGGAAGATTTCTTCTTGGTCCTCCAAAATTTCAAGACACTGAAAACACGAATAGGATTATGTTAATAGTTTCATTGATTCAAACCTGATTCATGAAATTAAAATTTCTTAGAAATGTTCATATAATACTTACATAATGCTTTAAGCTTTTGTTTAAATCTTCATCCTGGACGAAATTTACTTCAGACACAATGGAATTCATTTGCCCGTTGACTAATAATTTTATAACAGATAATTTCCCAGTCTTTTTATGTGTAACCTTAGCATAATCGTCCATTTTATCGCCTACGAAAAGACAAACATTGCAAATTAGCCTTAGCTTGTATTCAGTATGGTAACAAAAAAATTGAATTAACTCGTAAAAATTTTCGATTTTCACAGCCGGATTGACTTGGTAACAGTGCAGTGCACGTAACAACTGAAATATTTATTTGACAAGGAAGAAAGAGCCGCGAAAAGAACGTCCAGCTCTAGCTGCGTTTCTGTTGCAGCTAAATGGAATTAAAAAAATCCTGCATGTAAACCTGGTAGTCAGGAAGTTTTGTGTTCGGTGAATGAATACTGCGCACTTCACTGAGGTTCAAAAGAAAGCGTGTGTTTACTGGTGCATAAAATGGTCAAGACATTCAACCATCAACTTGGATTTTCTGCTATAAGTAAGCGAAAATCACAACAGTAGATTTTCCAAACTACGATAAACCTACCAAAGTGAAGCATGTGCACTTTTGTAAAAACAGAAAAAATATGGTGTTGATGCACTATACGAAATGTGCTTTGACTGCCATGACAGGAATATAAACCTGCCCTTAAGAGGCTTGTAGTAATCTAATTCTGCAAGTAACTTGCAGAGTCTGAATGGGCTTTAACATCGTAAGGAAAGTACTGGATTTGTGGATTATTATTTGACTCTTCGTAATTCTGAAAAGTGTTAGGGAGCTGTGACGATATATTTGTTAGTTTTAACCGTATCTAATTAGATGTTCGGCTTCATTTTGTACTAATATTTCTTGTTTGTCTTTTTTGAGTTGAAGAAATAAATAAATACAGACTCTAATAGAGAAAGAATTACACTGTTCATTCAGATTTTTTTGATACCCTGTATGAATGCTCGCCCCGTATACAATTTCGTATGATACTGCCCAATTTTTTGTTTTAAAGCTGTTTTTCGCGTCTATTTCTAAAGTGGTTCGTCCGACAAGAAAAATGATTATAACATATTTCATGGGATTTTATATTCTGAAGTACTTTTTTTAACAATAACAGAATTTTGTGCGAATTTATTAGGAAAATCTCCGATCTAGGTTGAATCAAAATATAAAAGTGGTTTAGAACAATTTTTATTGGTTTTTTAAAATTAGATTGCGATAATTGAAAGTATAGTATTAGCGATAATTAAAGTTGAGTTGATTAATCGAAGGTTCATGAATTTTGTATGATTGAAGTGAAATAAAGAACTTGTATATTAAATATTTAATATTGTGTTTTAAATATCGAACCAAAGGCCACGTTCGCAACAACTGGTGTCAGAAGTGAAATAAATTCGCGAAATAAAGTGGTGGCAATTGACTGAAAAATTCAAAGTGCGATTAATTTTGTGAAATTGTATTAAATTTTGAAAGTTCTGGAAAATAATTTATATTCAACTGTGAGTGAATTACTAAAATAATGGGGCGCAAAGTGGAGGAGCTTCGAATACAGGATTTAAAAGATGAGTTAAGGAACCGGTCGTTACAAACGACAGGTGCAAAGTAAGTTCTAGTCGAGCGACTTAGACAAGCTTTGATAGAGGAAGGAAAGAATCCAGAAATTTGTTTTCGAAGAGAACTTGGAAGAAACCGAAGCTGAAGTAGAGCCTGCGATGAAAGTGGAACAGCTTTTGAGTACTTTAATGAGCAAAATGGAAGCCCGTTTTGATGAACAAAAGAAATCTATGGAAGCTCGTTTTGATTGATTATTGACTACTTAAATCAAAAAAAGTACCCGTTGCAGAAAACGTACTCAATTTGACATTTCTCAAGTTCCACGTTGCTAAAAAGTTGAAGTGAGTGGAACTCGTTTCCGTACTGGCGCAAGTAAACTAGTGGTTATGTCCAGAGGAGGTGAGAGACTGAAAATGAGGTTACTTGGGACATTAACTTTGCTTGTGAAAACCATACTTTAATCAAGATGATAAGACATCAAGCAAACTGTCTTCTGTCAAATTTAAAATGACGTGTAAAGCATAGTTTTCACAAGCGAAGTTATGACAGAAACACATCCAGGCCTCGAGGCTTCCTCGAGGTGTTGTCAAAAATTTCCAACACGGGTTTTTAAATGATGCAACACAAAACCAAGCCAGCAGCTAGCCTCAAGGCCTAGCCACAAAGCTCGCTTTGCTCAATGTTCGAAATTTTTCTCTCTCAGGCCTACTTCTGTCAACAGATGTACTAACAAAATTAAAATGACAGCACCGAGCCACAGTATATTCTACGGAGCCCGGTGGTAGCATTTTGTTTTCATTTGTCTGAGGCAAGCCTTGAGGCGAGCTGCGAGGAAGCCTGAGAGAGGCCAGGCCTGAGGCTTGCTTGGATGTGTTTCTGCCATTACTGTCCTAAGTAACCACGTTTTTTGCTCACCTCCTCTTGGTATACCCACTAGTTTACTTGCGCCAGTACGAAAATTAGTTCCACTCACTTCAACTTTTCAGCGAAGTGGAACCCGAGAAATGGTCAAATTGAGTGTATTTTCTGCAATTGGTACACGTTTTAATGTATGTAATCATTTATAATATCATCTGGCGTGGAACTTGTGAAATGTGAACATATTTGTTTTTTAGAGAAAATGGTTTCAAGTGAAAAATTAAATATTGAAAAGGTCATAAATTGTGCAACAATGTAATTAAAGGCAATTTCGGGAAAGAGTTCTAAGAAAAAGGCAATTTCGGAGAAAAAATTCTAAGAAAAAAGAAAGTGTGAGGTGAGTACGTTCCTGGCATATTAATTGCTAAGGAATAATATTTTTGCTTGCATAATTATCTTTTAAATTTACGAAATTTCTTACTGATAAATAAAAAGCTCTCTCTTCGTATAAATGCCCAAACACAAATGTGTTGACATTTCACAAGTTCCACACCAGCTGATAATATTAAAGACTACTTAAATAAAAAAATGTACCAGTTGCAGAAAATGTACTCAATTTGACTATTTCTCAGGTTCCACTTCGCTAAAAGTTTGAAGTGAGTGGAACCCATTTTCGTACTGGCGAAAGTAAACTAGTTGATATGTAAGAGGTGAGCGACTGAAAACGAGGTTGCTTGGGACAGTAACTTTGCTTGTGGAAACTATGCTTAACACCCGGATAAGCTACGACCACTGACTTATAACAATGGACTGAGCGTATTGTCATTTTCCTATAGGAAAGCATGGCACGAGTTTTATAGTTCTCTCTTTCGCCCTATGGCAGAGTTAGAGCTACCAACACAAAATATTGCATTCTGGAACATTTGCTTATGCCATTTGATGTTTTTATTTTGGCTACAGATGCAATCACTTCAGAAGGAATAAGGTAAAGATAGTGTTTACCATGCTCCGTCTCTCTTGTCCATAAGCAGGATTCAGTTAAGAATAACTTTTGAAAATTAAAGTCGGAATGAGTTTAATTCCTTATAAGCGATTAAAATATCACTTGGACACAAGAAAATACATTTTAATTTAATTCGATTTTCGGGTGTAAAATTTCATCTGATTGGTTTTACATGGTTCTTATGTAATCGTTTTAAAGGGTGCTCTAACGGTGATATACAGAAACACAATATTTTTTGTGCCACATGAAATAGCAAATCGCTCAGTCCATTGTTATAAGTCAGTGGCTACGACAAAAGATCGGAACCACCCCCAGTTAGCACATTTATATACATACATATGTCAGTGCTCCCCGAATGTTCCACGTATCACATTTCTGTGGCAACCTACGAATGAGATACCCGATTTGTCCTATTTTCGACCTTAAATCTACAATTTTCTAAAAAAGCTATGTAATGTTAGCTCTTTATGTGAAACGCGTCCTCGAATTGTCGGGCGAACAGATAAATAAATAAAAAAAAATTAATAATACCCATGCGTGCTACTAGCGTACTTCTATGCGTTACAAACGGAATGACAAACTTAGTAAACCATCATCCTAGGTTATAAACAGGTTATACAGTATAATCCCACAAAAATTAGCTAATAGAACAAAATTAATTCATTAAAATGTTTTTTAAAACTAACTATTTTTATATCAAAACACTAGCAGTATCAAGGCAGGAGAAATTCCAAAAGGGTAAATTTGTTCTGTTTGCTACACTTTTTCTGACATCATTACAAAGGAAATATATGATTGACCTTCAATTTTTGGTGAAACTATATGCTCAGCTTAGACCTTCTGTCTACGGCATGTGTTGAAAAGTTTTAATTTGCAATTTGTAATAAGCTTTTTCATTTAAATCGATACTTACAAATAGTTTCCATAAGCTCCGTTAAGTACATTTCTGATTTTGCATATTGCACTTTTTTATTCGCAGCATTTCCAGTCGCATCTATTCGAAATTTTCCAACATCTGCTGTTTTTCTAGGATCGACTTTCGCTATCGCCTCCTCCATTTCCTGGACACTTGCCTTGCATACTGGAATTGGCCAAAATATACATTAAAAACAAAAACCTAAAAATAAGTGGACATGACTATTCTACCATGACATCTCACTTCCCACGGATCTATTTTTTGCCCTTCTATTAAATTTAAACAATTGAATAATATAAATATATAATATATTGAATCCATCGAAAACGAAACGACTTTATAGGCTACTTAAGAAAAACTGAACGCCTCTAGCCGAGAAAGGTGGTTGATTTATTTATCACAGGTATGGAATGTTTCACTAACTTTAGCTCTCGCGTCGCGTGTACAAACAAATATTTACTAAACTTCTATAAACCACGTTTCCACATTTTAATTGGCTAAGATCAGCAAAAAGGTACTACATGGCGTATGACCAATAATATTGTATTGACAGTTCTTTTCCGTAGTAAAGAAACAAAAATGCCACCTCATTTCAAAAACTTCACTACATCCATGGTATACAGGGTGAAACAAACTATTTTAACCGCTGGAACAGAATGAACGGATCAACGCCGAATGGAATAATGTCACGCAAAAGTTGAATGCATTTGAAATACATTAATGCGAACACAGTGAACGCAGTTATCGCATTTGCCGCAAGAAAGTTGATCAACTTTTACGCAAGTGCCGGATTGACAATTTTTGACAGCTAAACCAAACGTTTGTTTTGAATCAAATTTATAATGTAAAATTAATTATTGAGCTGCGGGATGTTTCAAATGTTACTCTTATTATTCGCACTAGTTTTAACAATATTGAAAATATGAAAATTGCATTGAATTGTCATTAAACGCAGTCGCGGCAAATTTCGTTCTGGGCAGCACTTTATTTCTTGCGTTGTTTGCCAGTTAGCTGCGTGTTTACTGCGGCATTGATCCGTTCATTCTGTTCCAGCCACGCTATTTTAAGGTAGATGGCACTTTGCATGGCTCCACTTATTTTACTGAGCATTTTAATGCGCGTAGCATTAAAGCCTAGTCACAGTAAATTCTAGCCTAGCGGTCTCCAATTTTTTCACATTAAAATCACTAGTAAAATTTTGACGTTGATTAATTTGGAGAAAACAAAGTGACAGCTGTTTAAAGATTTAATCGCTGAGAAACTTCAAATCGTTTATAAAGTTTAGATAAACGTTTTTACAATTAAAGGTGGCCTTAAATAATCTGAAAATTGTTAAGAGAAATTAAGTCCTTTACAAAACAATGTAAAAATTTTCAATAAAATAAAATACTTCAATAAATTCAAAAAAACAATCTGAAATTGTCATAGAAACAGATAATGTCATAATTTTACCAGCATTTTAATGCTCCGTGCACTCATCTATCTGCACTAGTAAAATTGTCAGTAAAATTTTTGCTTGCGATTTTACCAGCGGTAAAATTTATATGGAAATGTCACATTTTACTCGAACTCGATACTAGGCTTAAAATGCTAGTAAAATTACGACATTTCCTGTTTCTATGACAATTTTCAAATTCTTTTTTAAACTCATTGAAGAGTTTAATTTTAATTGAAAATTTTCAGACTTTTATCTTAATTTATTGAAGGATTTAAGTTCTTTTAACAATTTTCAGATTAATTAAGTCAATTTTTAATTATAAGTTGTAGAAACATTTATCTAAACTTTATAAATAATTTGAAGTTTTTCAGCGATAAAATTTTTAGACATCTGTCACTTTGTTTTTTGCAAATTAACATACGTCAAAATTTTACCAGCGATTTTAATGTGAAAAATTTGGAGACCGCGTTAAATTTTACTTTGCCCGAACTCGATACTAGGCTTAATCACAAGAGCAGTATCGAGTAAAGCCTAGTACTAAGGTCGCGCTAAACTAAATTTTATCGGGTCACCAATATCGGGCCGTTCTTTAAGCCTAGTACGGAGTGTTATGGTTGTAGCGTATTGCATATAGCAATATGCTACATGAAGACTGAAGCGTGTAAGCCGGCTGCTGTCAGCATAAGACTTGAACGCACCCCGACCAAGAGAAGTGCATTTCCTCACGCTCAGGTGTCATGTTGACGTGATAGAAAGGAAGAAGAAGACATTTTAATCTGTCTTATTTTCTCGAAGAAGTGCGCGAGTGAAATACATCCTGGAGGAATTCGTTACTATCGAAAATTCTCTCAGTCATCCAGCCAAGAAAAGGTAATATTTTCGCATAAATTCCGCTAGGCCAAATTAGAGATATAAAATATTTTAAGAATTTCCAAAAGGCGCTGATAAAAAAATAAAATAAGAACAGACAACAGATAGTTTTCCAGTTTCTTCCAAGGGAATTGTATTAAAAGTTTGATGAAGTCAATTTTGGAAGTGTAGCGAATTTATTTAACCTCTTCAAGGTATAGGCGGAGGAAGAGGAAATCTATATGTCTATTGTTTATCCTGAAACTAAGGATTTTCTAAATTTCCTACGAGTGGTAATAACTAGCCTCAGTGCTCCCAAGTGCCCTGCAGAAAAATTCTTCTCAAGCAATATTATGTAAATTAATGTCTGTACATTTCGAACCGGATACTGATTTGAAAAATTATCTTTTGCAAAATTTATACGTCAAGCAAGAATTTACTGTACAAAATAGAGAGAATCGATTACTGCACGTGGATTTACGAGGAAATACAAACCCTTTTCGGGATTATGATAATCAAAACAAGGGACTTGGGAAAATAGTGCCACCCAAAGTCAAACGGGAGGATGGGGCTGGCAAAGGAAGGTAAAACACCTACGCCTTCCACCTAGATACAGGTAAGTGACGTAAGGGTCCCTTCAGGACTGAGTGTGTGCTAGCTGTTCGTTTGTTGAAGGCACGATATCTCGTTTTGTATATGGTTGGTAACAACGGCAGGTTGTTTTGTGGAACCCCCCCACACTCTCCGCCAATAGACGAGGTGGACTAGCGTGCCGTGGGGTGCGTTCAAATTTTCTGCTATGGACAGCAGCCAGCCGGCATACACGCTTCAGTATGTCATGAAGCATATTGCTATATGCAATACGCTACGACCATAACAGGGCAGAGTGGTCTGAGCCACGCCTGGTTCAGACAACGCTGAAAAATGGTCGACTGAGCTAGCCTGTCTTAAACATAGGCCTCATCGCTGCGGGCGCTCAATGTGTGTCTCGACCCACGACCCAATGCGTAGTCCTCATCACTCGTGCTATATTACGACGTTGCTCTACTTGACCGATGACGTATCGAGGACACATCCCTGAAGTCTCGTCGGTCCTCGATCGGACCTCGACATCCTTCTCAGTGTGGGAAGCCAAAGGTACATCGACAAGCTGGTAACCAAAAAAATCCAGCCGGTCGATGCCTCTCTGCCCCCCCCCCCTAACCGAGATGCTGAGGAAGCCCTGCGATCAGTAACCCAAAGAACTGGTCACCAGGCTTTCCCGCGCAACATTTCACTCCGATCTCAGACCAGCGATTGTTCAAGGGTGTGTCCCCAAGGCGTCGTCGAAGTAGTGACATGCTGACAGCCTTACACAGGAATGGATTCCAACAGGTATATCACCCACCATAGACGGGGCAATAGGAGGGCTTCGCGATATCCTATAATTTACCAGTGAAGCTGGCTGGATGCCTTCTTAGGGCTACCAGGATCTAGATTTAGTACTGCTATGTCCAACGTTAATCGACAACTACGAGATGTTGTAGACGGACGGACAAGGAAAAAAAAATCCTCTTAATGAGGCCGATCCGGAAGGGACTATAAAAGGTGATCTACTCATAAGAGGTAAAGGTGTGCTGATGAGATTGAATTCCAACAGGTATATCACCCACCATTGACGGGGCAATAGGAGGGCTTCGTGATATCCTACAGTTTACCAGTGAAGCTGGCTGGATGCCTTCTTAGGGCTACCAGGAATAAACGAGACAGTCGATAGTTGACGCTTTGAGACTGGATATCACTGCCTGATGTCTTTGGCGTGATAGACTGCTAGCAGTTTTCCCTGCAAATCTTCAAGCTCATAATAAGCGGTTCCTTTCTTGGCTCTGACCCGACACTTGACAAATTTTCGCCCCAGTTTAGCACTCGTCTGCTGTTGGAAGTTGCTTTGGGCAAAATGCCTTCTAAATACCTCTTGACCAACTTTGAAATCGACAGGTTTCGCCCTGAGATTATAGGCTCTCGAACCCTGTTCGAACGCATGGTGTAAATTCTCCTGCACTTTCGCACGGATCAATCTCATTTTGTCCTCAGCATCTACTCTCAACGGCTCATTAAGAGTTCCAAGGCTCCTCAAGATGGAATAGGAGCTGCCATGTTCAATCATTTGCTGACCGAAGAGTGTTCGATAAGGAGAGAAACCAGTAGCTTGATGGAAAGAGCTCCTGAGGGAACTAGCTATTTGGCTCAGTTTCTCATCCCATTTCGTATGTTCCTTCCGGATATAGGCCCTAATCCCTGACAATAAAGACCGGTTTACTCGCTCTGAGGCGTTTGCTTGCGGCGAGCAAACTGCCGTTCGCAAGTGCTTCACCCCATACTTATCCAGTAATCTGGTGAACTGAGTCGAGCAAAACTGGACTCCATTGTCAGAGACTATCGTTTCCGGGACTCCGAACACGTGGAACACTTCCGTCTCAATGAATTGGCACACATTGAGTGTAGATGCTTTTCTCATCGGTTTGACAATTAGAAATTTTGAAAAGTGGTCAAAAACTATTAGAATGCACACGTTTCCTTTCACTGACCGGGGATATGGACCTAGAAAATCGATATACAGCTTTTGTCATGGTCGTTCTGTCACAGACTTAACTCTCATAGGTGGTCTCAGAATAGTATTGGGAGCCTTCGTTTCCTTACACACGTCACAGGCGCCTACGTAGTTTCTGACATCAACTGTCATTCGTGGTCAGCACAGATGTCTTCGCAGACGTTCCAGTGTTTTCCCTATACCTCCGTGTGAAGCTAGTGGCGGATCATGAGCCCTTGAAATGACGTCGGCGACAAGCCCTCGTGGAATACAAAGCGTCCAAGCTTCTTCTTCCTGAATCGGATCGCCTGTTCTCGGAACAGTCCGAATGTAAACGAAGCCATCCCTGACGCAAAGATCTGGTAGTTTACCAGAAGTGGTTTTAACCTTATGCCTCAGTTCCTCATATTCCAACGAGTTGAAATATGGCGAACTAAGGTCGACTTCCGGGCCAGGATCTTCGTTGGTGGACAGGCTGTCACAATGGATGCGTGACAGCGCATCAGGGACGACGTTCAGTCTTTCTTTTCGGTGCTCGATAGTGAAGTCGAAACCCTGAAGCTTCAAACTCCACCGAGCAAGTCTACCGCTGAGGTCCTTTTGAGACATCAGCCATTTCAAGCTCGCATGATCCGTCACTATCTTAAACGGCATAAGTTCTATGAAGGGCCGGAACTTCTGTACGCTCAAGATTGCAGCTAAGCATTCTTGCTCTGTGACGGTATAATTTCGTTGTGCTGAGTTCAACTTTTTCGAGACATAGGCTATTGGCTTCTCGTGGCCATCGTCATCTAGTTGAAGCAGCACTCCTCCAATACCTTGTTGGCTCGCATCGCACTGGATAACGAATGGTTTGGTGAAGTCTGGGCTCACTAGCAACGGAGCAGAAGTAAGTTTTTGCTTTAAAAGATCAAGAGACGTCTGGGCTTCAGATGTCCATTTGAACTGACTAGGGTTTTTCAAGGTGTCTGCAATGGAGGCAGTTAAGTCAGCATAGTTCGGGATGAACCGTCTATACCATCCCGCCATACCTAGTAGGCGTCGGGCCTGCCGAACAGTTTTAGGTGACGGATAGTCAACTATAGCTGAAATTTTGTCAGGGTCAGTCCTAATTCCTCCTTTCCCGACTATGAAACCCAAGTATTTGGTCTCATTGATGCAAAACTTGCTCTTCTCGACGTTGATAGTGAGGCCAGCTTTCCTCAAACAATCCACTACACGGGCTAGCAGCGTAAGATGAGTGTCGAAGTCTGATGACAGAATTAATAAATCGTCTAGATAGACGAGAACGTTCTTACGAAGATCAAAAGGAATGACTTTATCCATAAGGCGGCACATCATTTGTGGAGCGTTGCATAGGCCGAATGGCATCACTGTGTACTGATAGAGAGGATGAACAGGTACTGTAAAAGGGGTCTTCTCTCTGGAATCAGCGTCTAGTGGGATTTGCCAGAATGCGTCTTTCAGGTCCAGGCTCGTTATATAGTTTACCGGAGGAAGTCGACTCAGAAGTGCGTCTATCTGCGGAAGCGGATAGGCATCCTTCTTCGTAACAGAGTTGACCTTCCGTCAAAACAAAGCCAGACCTTTCCAGGCTTCCTTAACAGCACAACTCGAGACCTCCAAGGACTCTGGCTCTCCTCTATCACACCCAGTGATAGCATTCGCTCTAATTCAGCAACCATCAAACTTTGTACTGCCGGCGAAATCAGATAAAAACGCTGTTTTATCGGAGCTGCGTCATTCGTTTCAATCTTGTGACAGACCAAAGATGTTTTTCCCAGGCCTAAAGAGGCGAAAGAGGGGAAAAGCTGTTTTCTGGCTTCTCAGCGTTGTTGATCGAGACTAGAAAGAATATGGCAGTCGGTGTCATAGGTAGCTATTACACTTGGATTCACTTCTGCGACTATACCCAGGACATCTGGAGCCAACCCAAATAGACGCCAGAAGTCTATTCCCAGATATAGTGCCTGTGTGAGCCCAGGAACCACGTAAAAACGCACGTTTTGGGTCTTACCACGGAAAGTGATATCCAAGTCCACATGACCATGCACAGTCGTCATGGCACCATTAGCTACTTGGACCTGTGTCCGATACCTCTTTCATTCGACATCTGCTTCTGCAAGCTTCTCTAGAGCTCCCTGGCCTAGAATACTGACAGTGGCACCACTATCAAGTAATCCAGTCTCAGTTCGCTCGAGCAGTCTTAATAAAAGTGACCGGACTGATCACAATTCCAGCATACAATAGTGTGTTTGGCCCAAATGCTCGACACGTCACCTAGGCTGTTGTCACTGCCTGTTACTACTGCCAGTTCAGGGTCCAAGGTCTGAAAGTTGTCAACTTCGTGCACCCGTTGGTTCCGGTAAGGGTTACAACTACTAGCTGTCGCAATTCGTATCTGCGTAGCTTGGATACGAGTAACAAGCGATCTCAGCTGTCCTATCGTATCGGTGGGATGCAGGCATATTTTTTCCTGAATCTCAGGCAATAAGTTCGATTTGACAATCTCCAGAAACTCTTGGTCTGGCATGGCGTTCTGTAGCTGATCACGCAGCAACCCTAAATGATGGTGATACATAGCTTTTGCTTTCGAGACATCAGCTGTAATCGTATTTTTAGATCATTCTTGGGCACTCCCCATTCAGTGGACAATCCCGTTTTGATAAATTCCCAAGTTGGAAAAGGGTTATGCCGTAATATCGACCAGTACCAGTCCATCGCTGGTCCTGTCCGTAACGTAAGCATATTTCTCACAAGATGGTCAAAATCTCCTTCTAGAGCGGAGTGCGTGAGCGCTTCGACTCTAAAAAATAATTCATCGACAGAGAGCTCGGAGTTATTGCCGTTATATGTCAGGTTCCATCTTCTGATAGGACTACCGTCGCTGTCCTATATTTGCAGGGTAACGAATATGTGGAGGTGGTTGAGGTGGGACAAAGTTAGGTCTAGGCTGACCAGTAGGCTGACCAGAATGCTGATCAAAAGGCTGACCAAAAGCTGATGGTGGTCTCTGAAACGATTGTCTCCTCAGATTGGGGAAATCGTTCGATGGTTTTGGATTACCCCTGGACGAAGGAGGTCGTGCAAAGTCCATTGGCGGCATTGCTGCTGCTACTTGTTGTCGGATACTATTCGTTAAGTCAGTCCGCAAACCATTGAGGCTCTGTTCGAGACCTTCTCGTTTTAGGTTTTGCATTTGTAGGCGTAGGCCTGCCATCAGCGCATCCGTAGCGGCTGAGGTGTGGTCTTGAGCTGTATGCACTGAACTATCTCGTCGAGGACTCGGGTTTACAAAAGTCCTTGAGTGTAAATCGGGCATTCCTGGTGATAAAGATCGTCGATTCGTTGGTGGTAAATCGAAGGTAGGCAAGTCAAAGGTCGGCAATGAATCGCGCCTAGCCGACTTCGCGGGCTTCACCTTCTTCGGTCTTTTAGGGATGGCACCAGTATATTCAAGAAGGTCCTGTTGCGTGATGCGGCGTCGAAAGTTAGGGCAACTGGAATGTTCGCCTATCGATAGCTACAGATAGTGCATGGTTCAGGCAACATAGTCACACCGTTCGGCACAGGAGGTGGGGTCCTCATTGTGACCATACCGAATTTAGTCGTAAATCAAGTCGAGAGAAAAATATTTATACCCCAAAGGAATACTATGTCAAAGTCGAAGGTCGGAATGATATACTAAAATTTCAAAAAAAATTTTTTTTTTTATCGAAAGTTCGTCTTATCAACAGTTCGGAGAGATCATCAAAAATTTCAAACAAAAAAAAATCAAATATTCGAAGACATTAGCAGAATGTTACTAATCAAGCTACGAGAAATGTCGATCGAACAACAATTTTCGTTCCAAAGTTTCGCTTAATACGTTTCAAAAAAAAAATTTTCAAATCATGGAATTTCTCCTTCACCCCCCAGGAGCGCTCTACACATGAAAGCTGCAGGTCGCTCTCTCTCTTTACAGGTCAGATATACCAGCAAGTGACGTGAGTAGATGCATGAAAAAGTCTGAGTTCTCGCAGAAAGTAAAAAGTCTGTCTCTCTCTTTCCAGGTCAACTAGGGACTCTGAAGAATTATGCCCCTCAGAGTCAGATGGGAGGATGGGGCCGGCAAAGAAGGCAAAACATCTGCGCCTTCCACAAGGTACAGATAAGTGACGTAAGGGTCCCTTCAGGACCGAGTGGGGGCCGGCTTTTGTGTTGATAGGCACGAAATTTTTTTGATTATGGCTGACGGCAGCGGCAGGTTTTTTTTGTGGAGCCTCCCCACACTCTCCACCAATAGCTGAGGCGAACTAGCGTGCCGCTCTGTAGTCAACGCTGCCCGTCTAGTGATCTGTCAGCTCATGCTGACAGTCGGGACTTTACGTCCCAAGCGAATCACTCTTCATAGTTCCATAACAACTACTACACATGAAGTTGTAGCTGATATTAGCCAAATTATAATTTGCAGCTGAAACTGCATTAACACCAACATGAGAATGAAGTAAAGCCATATATTTCATGCATTGACAATCAACTGTAGCTCCATCAAGTTGGCTGGTCAACTTATACTTTTTTCATTTCTACCACCTCTACTTTTACTTTTTTAATTTTTTATTGCACTTATCGATTGTTGGTCGTTTGTTGGTGATTGTTGGCTTAATTTAAACGTTTGTTGGATAATAGTTTTTTCGAAAATCTAAAAAGAACATTCACCATCAAGTTAGCCGGAAAATTCTTATTTTTAATTTTATTCGTTTATTGGTCCCTCAATTCTTTGCTAATTGGGTGCCTTAAAGATAGCATCGATGAATTGGTCGCTGATCGACCGGATACTGCACTACTATCGTCCGTAGAGATTACGTGAAAGAGAAGGTCTACGCCAGCAGCCCAGCGTCGATTCAAGACCTCAAAGATGGAATTCGTGAGGCTATCGAGGACATGGGGCAGCCACTTTGCGATTTGGTTATGGAAAATTTCATGAAAAGGATATGGTCCTGTAGGCATGGTCGTGGTGGTCATTTGTCTGATGTTATTTTCCATTATTAACGGCATACCTTCCTCTTTATAATGAAATAAAGATCCGATCATTTATCTAAAAAAAGTGGCATTTTTCTTTGAATATCAGAATAACACCTCTTATTGGAAAACCCTTTATTAATGGCATTAGTGAGTGCAGATTATGAGTTCCTATATATAGATGTTGGCAAAAATGGAAGAAATTCAGACGGTGGTGTTTTTGAATACACGAAATTAAATGATATAATGATAAATAATACAATAAATTTTCCGACGAACAATGACAACGAAAAAATATAAAATTTGTGCTCCTTGGAGATGAAGGTTTTCCTTAGGGACACATATTTTAAAGCCATTCCCGCAAGCTGCTCTGAATTATGAAGCTCGGATATAATATATATAATTATCGTATTTCGCGAGTTAGGAATGTCGTCGGAATCTCGACTCAATCTTTCAACTCTGCATGTAAACATGGTACAAACGTCAACAAGTGTTCAATTACAAAACGAAACGCACCATAAAAGTGTGACCGTGAGGCAAGGAAGGGTCTCTTCAATAGATTAGTTTGGTTGGATGCATTGTTGTGGTTAATTAATGTTCCTTTAGAATTTTAAGCTTGTTGTTTTATTTCAATAATAATTTCTGTTAAAATAAATTATGTTGCGCATTCAGAAAGTTTTTAAGAGCTTAACATGCACAAATTTGCGTGGCAATTTAAGATGTTTGCACATGAGCGAAGCAAATGTCATTGGAACGCAAATTGATAGAACTAGCTCGGAATATAAGGTCTGCTATTGAAAAGAAAATTAGAAAATATTATATATCATATAATTTATGTTAAGTGTACACATTTTAAGTTAGATAGCTGTGCAAATGAAAAACATTGTAGGTATTGTTTGACCATGCTATAAAAGTTATTTTTTGTATGGTGGGGATAAGATTGAATGCCTACTCTACTATATGATAATAAAATTTGTTACGAAACCTTTTTCTGCAGTGATCCGCACTCGAGAACAATACCCATCAATCACAAAAACAGAAGATTCAATTTCTTTTGGAACTCAAATGCAAATCTTATAGTTATAAATATATATTCTTGATAAATGCAATTTCAAGAATCAAAGAATCCGTAAAGAGTTATTACTTAACCTTTATCGTGTTATCACAATGGACAACCAAATGGTCTAATGCTGATCGCAGGAGTTCGCGCGACCACTCTAACCTAACCTTCATCGTTCCAGAGTGTTTGTAGGGCTTCTTGTTTTATTGAAATATGTCATTTTTAACCAATTGCAAAAGAAAACAATTTGAGTTTTAATTATTTTTAAGGAAAATGTCCACCAAATGGAAAAATTGGTATCCAACTTGAGGCAAATAACTGAAGAGGTTCTGAAATCAGGTGGGCTAAAAGCTATAGAAAGGCATACAACTAGAGGTAAGCTACTTGCGCGTCAACGCATAGATTTACTAATTGACCGAGGTTCACCTTTCCTTGAGCTAAGTCCTTTGGCTGGATATGAACTATATGATAGCGAATTAGTTAATTCTGGAGGAATTGTGACTGGTATCGGAAGAGTTTATGGGTAAGAATCGATTGTGATCAAAATATGTGTGCATCACACTAACGGTTGAAATTTTTTTTTTTTTCAGAACTGAATGTGTTATTGTAGCAAATGATGCTACAGTGAAAGGTGGAACTTACTATCCTATAACAGTAAAGAAACATCTCCGAGCTCAAGAGATTGCTCAAGAAAATCGCTTGCCTTGTATATATCTTGTAGATTCTGGTGGTGCTAACTTACCACGTCAAGCTGAGGTTTTTCCTGATAAGTTACATTTTGGACGAATCTTTTATAATCAAGCAAATATGTCTGCTTTGGGTATTCCACAAGTAGCTGTGGTGATGGGTAGTTGTACTGCTGGTGGTGCTTACGTACCTGCAATGGCTGACGAAAGTATAATTGTGAAAAGAAAAGGAACAATTTTCTTAGCTGGACCACCTCTAGTCAAAGCAGCAACCGGAGAGGTTGTATCTGCGGAAGATTTGGGAGGAGCAGACTTACACTGTAAAACCTCTGGTGTAACTGATCATTATGCTGTTGATGATGAGCATGCTTTATATTTAGCTCGAGAAGTTATAAGAAATTTAAATATGCCATCTTCTAATAACTACAGAGAAGAAAGTATTCTAAAATCTGAAACTTCTGTTCGTGCTATTTCCAATGAGAATAAATCTCCCGTGGAAGAACCGCGATATGATCCAAAGGATATTTATGGAATTGTTGGCTCTAATCTCACACGAAGCTTCGATGTAAGGGAAATTATTGCACGAATTTTCGATGGCAGTCGTTTTAGTGAATTTAAAAAAATGTATGGAGAAACATTAGTATGCGGTTTTGCTAAGTATAAAGATTCTCTTTAGTTGACAATATAAAAATATAGGACGTTGTAATTTCTAGATTGTATGGAACTTTGGTTGGTGTCATAGGAAATAATGGTGTACTTTTCTCTGAAAGTGCCTTAAAGGGAACTCACTTCATCCAACTGTGTGCTCAAAGAAATATTCCTCTCATATTTCTACAAAATATCACAGGTAATTTGTTTTCCTTAGTGGGAAACTTGAGGTATTTACCTTTTCTGATCTTTTCCTTAACTGAATATTTATTTAACAAATGTAACCTCTGATGAATTGGCCGTCAAATGACTAGCACCAATTGGAAATTTAGTTCAATTTGGTTTCAACTGCGAGTTTCTAAGCTTTCAGTTGGTTAAAATGAAATTCATTCCACAGCTTCGACGTCTTGTCCATTTTTATACATTCCCTGTAGACCAGCGTTATGAACGATGGTAGGAAAACGTATGTGGAATTAACCTGTGAAATAGAGATTCAATTAAAATTTGTCTTCCTAACGATACAGGTTCAATTCATGTGTTTGAACGTCATTTGAAAAATAATCTGCATTTCTCCGAGTAAATTTTCTCCTAGCGGCAATTAAGGAAACCTTGGTTTTCCCCAAGATCCTGGTAAAGCTTTTCGGTATTACATACCCCGTTCACATGAAGCGGACTGGACTGGACTGGAATAGTCCTAATTCGCATAGTACCAAGTGTTCACATGCGATGGACTGGATTAAATCGACAATAGAGACATCTTTCTATTGACGGATCTTAATCCAAAGTCACCTCTCATTTGAAGTTATTTTTGTAGATATTGAAAAACGGATCATGGAAAGAAGTGTAATTTTACAATTTCTAAAATACTGTATGAAAGCACGAAGATGTTCGAAGCGAAAAATGAAAGTATACCGAAAAATATCGAAATGTAAATCCACTTCGATCCACTCAAGTGTTCACATGTGATTAATTCCACTCCACTGCCGAACTAATGCCGGTGTAGGTAATTCCGGTTGGTGTTCACATGGCGAATTATCTCACTCCGAAGTGCGCTAATCCACTCCAGTTCGCTTCATGTCGGGGTAATTGTCTCCTTTTTTTCCTTGATTTGTTATTTATTTATTTATTTTATTGTTTATTGGAAAATTTCCTTTTTTTATAATTACGACATTTTAGTTATGGCTAGTACTTAATTTTAACCACTTCAACAATCTAGCTCTTAAATTTATTTGTCTTTTTCAATTTTACACTCCCTAGTTAGGCTATTAAACATTTTCGAACCATTTATCATTAGCATATTTTGTGTTTCTGTTTTCTTACATGGTACATATTACCATAAAGTAATAAAGGCTAAATAGATGACAAGATTAAGTTTGCTTTGCGAACCAATATTTGAAAGCTCAATCTGAAAGTTTGGTTGCAATCGTAATAGCTTTTCTTGCAGAGCTTGCATCTTCTGTATTAAATTTACAGCCCACTGTACCAGCAGGCATCACATCAAGTCAAGGCATGATGTACTGAATGAAGTAAATGCAACACTACCAAATTTTACCATGGTAGATATTAATACGCATATGAATGTGTTACTCTTGGCAGCTCTTTTGATACAAAATATTATTGCTTCACGCGGAAGAAAAATTTTGCGATGATATACAACTGATATGGAGGTATTAGCTGCGTTTTTTTTTATACTGTACTGGTCACTGACGTATATACAATGGACTGCTGACGCTACAAAAATTGCTTACATTATTTGACATTATAATGGGATCACTTTTCTATAGTCGTCTCTTTTTGGTTTAACTATTTTTTTTCGCTGAACTATAAATCATAAGTTCTATACAAAATCCACCATAGTCCAGTTTCAGTTCAGTGGTTTTCCAAATGATTATATAGAATAGAAATAGATGGCAATACAGTATTTGTAATCCTTTCTCTGTCCCCCATACCTACTTTTAGGGACAGGCAGACAAAAATTGCAAAAAATTATTTCTTTAAAACTCAAGTTTTAAAAATATTTGATGTAGAAGATAAGCTTCCAAGAATAGAAATAATTTCCAATGCATCTGTAATTTGCTGAACTTTTAATATGAATATTAAAACGAAAGTAAAACTTGAAATTAAGATAATTGTCACACCCTGCCAAAAAAAGTTGACCCATATGAAATAGAAAATCAGGCAGTCCATGTTATATATGTCAGTGGTACTGGTTCAATGGAAATTTAAATTAATTTCATTCTATTAAACGTTTATAGGTAGCCATGATTTTTTTTATGGGAGCAAATTATCAAATTGCATTTCAGTTTTCACAAAATGCCAAAATAGATCTAAAATATTTGGTTCTAATTCTAAAGTTTTAATTCTTCCAAAGCTGGCAATTTGATGATTTATCCATTAATTAATCCGTGTATCTCCTTTTATATGGATCAGGAAAAAAGAACGCAGCATTGTAATCGTAATAGTACTGCGAATTATATGCAAGCATATTTCTTAGACGGCGATTTTTTTTTTACAGTTATGTAATTTTAAAAGCGATTTAGTATTGTCGTATATTTCTATCTTCTTCTGAAATAGTTAATGAATAGCTTTAACAGTTCGAAATGGAAGCATTTTCAAAAATATAAACAATATTCATCAATTAGGAAATAAATTGTGAGTTAACTCGTTAACGGCTGCAAATACCCCATAGGGTGTAATAGGTCACTTTATGCAAAATTATGTAATTTGAAACAAACCATGAATGTGTTCAAGTTATTGTGGTGACGGACGTACATGCAAAAACCTAAATAATTTATAATACATATGCGTGGGTGTCCAATCCATTTGGCTCTACCAGCATTATTTCTATGCATTACAAATCGAATGATAAGCTTAGAGACTTTATCTAAGGTATAAATATAATGAATGAGTTTATAAAATTTTAAAATTTGTTAAAATATTTTTGGAACGTAAATCGATGGGGATTTAAAAAATATAATTGTATTCAAATTTTCAGTTTCATAAATCAAAAATAGAAAACTAAAATGTATAATATATTGATTTCTGGTCGCTCTGACTCCGCTAATAGTACAGACAATTTGAATATCACACGATCACATTATAAAGTACATCGACGTATGGGAAAAAATAATTCATGAATGTTGTTTATATTTTCGAAAATGTTCCCATTTCGAGCTGTTAGAGCTATTCATCAACTATTTCATTATATTTACGTGTGTAAGATAAAAGCTGTAGAAGAAGATAGAAATATACAATGCTGTGTTCTTTTTTCGTGATCCATATAAAAGCAGATAGATAATAAATGGATAAAAAATCATTAAATTACCAGCTTTGGAAGAATTAAAACTTTAGAATTAGAACCAAATATTTTAGATCAATGCAATTTGATAATTTGCTCCCATAAAAAAAATCATTGCTACCTATAGACGTTTAATAGAATGAAATTATTTTAAATTTTCAATGAACCAGTATAGTATAAAAAACGCAGCCAATACCCCCATATCAGTTGTATATCATCGCAAAATTTTTCTTCCGCGTGAAGCAATAATATTTTGTATCAAAAGAGCGTCCAAAAGTAACACATTCATATGCGTATTAATATCTACCATGGTAAAATGTAATGTTGCATTTACTTCATTCAGTATATCATACCTTGACTTGCTGTGATGCCTGCTGGTACAGTGGGCTGTAAATTCAATACAAAAGACTCAAGCTCTGCAAGAAAAGCTATTACGATTGCATCCAAACTTTTAGATTGAGCTTTCAAATATTGGTTCGCAAAGGCCTGAGTCCTGCTTTGTAGGTAGCTCTCAATCCATTTTTTTTCTTTTGTCTTATGCCATACTTGTCTAGTTTTTTTAATAAAATGTTGCGGCTTATGGTTTCAAAGGCTCTCTCAGGTCTAAGAAAACTGCAATAACCAGCTGGCCAGCGTCTATTTTCTTCTTCCATTCCAGAACGACCAAATTTAAAGTTGATTCACAAGAGTGCTTGGGTCTAAACCCTGATTGATGCTCCACAAGTAGTTTGTGCTTGCATATGTATTCTTCACGTTGAGTACTCCAAAGAACTTTTCAGCCCTTATATGACAGTATGTTCCACTAATTGACTTCTAGCAAATTCTTTGTTCGTCTAGATTGTTTATCAAAAACAAAAAAAAAAAAAAACAAGTGTTACTTTTCTGTTCTTCTTTTACTTTGGGCTGAAGAAACAAAATATGGCAGCTAAATATATAATCACAGTTTACAGAATTTCGTTTAATTGTACAATCACCAACGTACACAAATCTAGTCCCATTTCCGCAAGCAGTTTTAGGGCTATAATCAGTGTATGTTTTTATATTATTACTGGATACAATACTGCCACAGATCTTAAGCTTGTGTAACAGATAGCCTATCCATTTCTTGTTGTTGGAATATATTACTACCCGTTTTTTTTTTTATTATGTGCATTTCGTATATTTTAAACAATTTGAACTTTCGCTCTTTACAGGATTTATGGTCGGTCGGGAAGCTGAAGCGAATGGCATAGCCAAAAATGGAGCAAAAATGGTAACAGCAGTAGCTTGCGCTAAGGTTCCCAAGTTAACTGTCATTATTGGTGGCTCATATGGTGCAGGAAATTACGGTTAGTTTTTTTTTTTAGTTATTAACG
Source organism: Dioctria rufipes (assembly GCA_963924295.1). Lineage (NCBI taxonomy): Eukaryota > Metazoa > Arthropoda > Insecta > Diptera > Asilidae > Dioctria > Dioctria rufipes. The sequence continues at coordinate 334,943,310 of OZ002740.1, read as the reverse complement.
TAATTTGTGTTAACCAAATAATTTAATTTAGGTATGTGTGGTCGTGCATATTCTCCACGTTTTCTGTATATGTGGCCAAATGCAAAAATTTCTGTTATGGGTGGAAGCCAAGCATCAAATGTTCTAGCACAAATTACTGCCGATCAATATGCTCGTGCTGGAAAATCTTGGTCTGAGGAACAAAATGAAAAACTCAAAACACCCATATTAGAGCAATTCGAAAAGGAAGGATCACCTTACTATAGCACAGCACGCTTGTGGGACGATGGAATTATTGATCCAGCTAATACTAGAAAAGTTCTGAGCTTAAGTTTAACGGCAGCTCTTAATAATGCTAATCAAGAAACAAAATTCGGTATTTTCAGAATGTAGTTATTTTTTTTTTAGATTATGGATAAAGTTTTAAGGAAACTGATGCATTTACTAGCAAGTATGAAAAGTAGTGATTTTAAAATATTTTGTTGATTATTTTTTGAAAAATTATACGTTTTTAATGATGTTTCTATACTCATTGTCAGTTTATTTACAAATTGAACAAACTTGCTTTGATTCCTTATTATATTTATTTCAGTTATTCATTCACCCATTCATTTATAACAAGTAGAGGATTTGAAAGATGACTAAACAAAGCTATCCCAAATATGTTGGGCGTTCATCTCAACCATCTTCAGTTCCCTCTTTTGAAACATATGTATATACAAATCAATGTTGCTTTTTTACTCTATCCCCCCTTTCAGACTGCTTTTTGCTGGTATGAGAAAAAGGTCGTTAAAATATAAAAAAAAAAAAAAAAATTGCCAGTCATAGGGACTGGCGATAGAAGTGAGAACTTAGAACTTTTAGTATTAAAATTTGAAATTTCGTAATGTTTGAATTAAAATTATCAACATCAATCTGGTTTTCACATCTCCGAGCAACAATTATATGCATGTTTATATGGTTCTTTATTATTTAAAAATATTACGGGCTGTACATATGACAAAATATAAATACAATTCAATTAAAATAACAATTAATATACAATCATATGATTTATGGATAGTATTTGAATTTACATAAATTTCAATGTACTTGATTTTTAACATTGTCTTCATTGTTTGCATCATTGTCATCAATAATTGTACCTTCAATAGGCTTATGGTAACTAAAGTAAGAAATGAAAATGTTTGATTGAAAGTTATTTAAGTATCGCGTAAAAACCGCATCGATCGTTGTTTTATATTTTGTAGTACTGAGTTTACGATCATTGGACATATTTAAATTAAATGTTTCATTTATAAATTCAATTAATGGTAGATTTTTATCATCTGCAAAGTTAATATTGAAGTCTCCACTTAAAATCATCGGTACATTATCATATTTTTCGCCAAATCTTTGTTCGAGTATTTCAGAACCTTCTTTTGTATAAATCATCAAATTTTCGAATAAAAATTGTTGTATCTGTCTCATCGATTTTCGAGGCGAAATATAAACGGCAACCATTAATATGTATTCCCCATTCTCGAAATTGCAACGAGCAACGCATATTTCGCCTATATCAGAAACATTAACATTCTAGTGAATTTAGTATGTATGTCCATATATGAAGTAATGAAGTGTGACGTATCTTGAATACTGTGATCTCCTGCTGCTGGAACTTTGGATCTTTTATAACTTACAACAGAGTTGAAATTCGGAATATCAAGTGGTTCTTCGTTTTTCATACGAGTTTCTGACAAAAGCAGAACATTTAACTTTTGTACGATAACATCATTTTTTAGGTCAGCTGCATGCGCATGCAAACTTTGACAATTGAATGAAAATATCGATAATCCTTTCTTGTTTGAGATGAATTCTAGGAAAGCTTTGGTGACAGTTTGTAGTGTATTGTTTTGTAACCTTTTCAATTCTAACGTTAGATCCTCTCGATGACTTGTTGATCTTTGAGTTGGTGGGATATATGGAACATTTCTTGTTGACGGGCCTGGAATTTGTGAGGTATGGAAATTCTGACGTTCAGGAACATGCTTTGCAATTGTTTTTGAGTCTGTAAATTAAGCAAATTAGCTGCTCTTTTCTTATCTCTATACCGTTTACTTTTTTGTTTTTTTTTGTTGACGTTTAATTATTATCTCCTCTTCAACTGTCATTATTTGATGCTGAGAAATTCGCGAATTAATTGTTATATCACTTTTCCTCTTATCTCTATATCGCTGACATCTAACTTTATTTTGGAGTTTTCTCTTTCTTTCAATTTCATCACATTTTCCCCCTTGATCTTTATCATTATCCGAGGAAACCGCTCATACCAATTCTTCTTCATCTTCTTGTCTTTTTTTTTTACCACCGTTTGAAGACATCTTCAGGATCAAGGATCTAAACAAATATGGAAAACAGATATTTAGAATAACCCTAATTTCATGACAATAAATTTCTAATAATAAAATCGAATGATATAAAATTATAGATAATCATTTTAAAAAAAATGGCAAGGCACATATTTTATTTTTCACAATTTAAATTAATAAATAATGATTTCGAAATATTAATTTTTTAAATAAAATAAAATATTTAATGAAATGAATGTCGGAGCTGTTTTTATCATTTTAATCTAAAGATTTTAATGATATAACGTAATAAATTATAATTTTGCATTATAACCGTATTTTAAACTTCAACATATTAATATTAAATTATTATTAGATTTTATAAAATTTTCAATTTCAAATTCCACGATAAAAATATGATTGAACAACTAGAAATATGTTTTACCACTGTAGTAAGAAAACGTCTAAGCCACTGTGAAATACTAATTGCGTGATGCATTGTAGAGGTTAATTATAAGAAAATGTCGTGTCCCAAAGTAATCACACAACGAAAAACTTATTAAATAAATCATAACACACGAATTACTTTAGACAGGAAGCTTTATTTTGTACAACACTGACCTATCTTAATACTTTACAACTAACCGAACCGAAACAAAAAGTCACCGAGCAGCTTGAAAGTTTTAAAGCAGATCTGGAAAGAATAAAGCATCGTCAGCCTCTAAACGTAGCAGCTGAGATATCCGGCGCAGGTAGAATGAAACCTCCAATATTTGATGGACAAAATTCGTGGCATATCTTCAAGAGACAATTCGAGGCAGCTTCAGAGGATGGAATGATGAAGACAAAGCTATAGCTCTGGTGTTAGCACTTCGAGATCCTACGTCAGAACTCTTACAAACTGTACCGATTCAAAAGCAACGGGATTACACTTCAACAGTACAGGCGATAGAATTATTACGGAGATGAACACATGCAGCAAGTATATCGCCTACAGTTGCGCAACAGGATTCAAAAACATGGCGAATCACTACAATGACTGCAGGCAGATATAGAAAGATTAGCGCATCTTTCATACTCCAGCGTAAATGCGGATTTTCTCAATGAAGTGGCAACGGAGGCATTTGTGAACGCTATTGCAAATCAAAATTTACAACAATCGTTAAGGCTAGCAGGAAAGAAATCAACAGGAGAAGCACTAGCCTATGCATTAGCATATGAATCCGCCAGACAAGCCTCACGGAGTGCAGTACGAGTAAAAGAAACTTCAGTGGAAGAATGTACTTGCAACAGAGTGCAATCATCATAGAGCCCGCCTTCACGTGGTGTCCTTCGATGCTGGAATTGTAATAGACCAGGGCACCTTCAAAGAGACTGCATAAAACGTCGACGAGTGGAATCACCTGATGAAGAGGGGAAAGAAGAATGCCAAAGATGTCGAGCCAGGGAACAAGCTATTCGTGGAGAGACTAGATATCAAACAGCGACTAGTCGCACCACCTCTCCTGTTGAGCAGTCGGAAAACTAGTAAAAACCAACTTTGTGGGACAGAAGTTGGTTGGTGGAATCGACAGCCCCGAAGTCATCATTCAAGTAGGCCAGTTGCAGAGAAATAATAGCAGTCTTGTTATATATGGAAGTGTTGGAAAAAATGAGTCCGCAGTCACTATCGATACTGGAGCTTCAAGATCAATTATTAGAACAGATCTTGTTAAGAACAAATAGCTTCACAATTCCACCAAATATCTTCTAAGAACAGCAACTGGAGCAGCAGCACGGGTGTTTGGAGAAATAACTTTAGATGTTTCCTCACACTTTCCTGGTTTCAGACATAATGGATGAATGCTTTCTTGGAATAGACTTCATGACCACCTACAAAATAAATCTGGATGTCGGAGAGCGGATTCTCAAATATGCAAACATAGAAATTCCCATGAAACTAGGAGAAGGAGCAGATCATCCTGCGAAAGTAAGGACTAGGGTCTGCGAAAATATTACTCTTTCGCCATGCTCCGAGACACTAGTATGGACAAAGCTTACTGATGACATCGGGACCTGCCGATTCTATCTGGTGGAGCCTAACCCCACAAAAGTTACATCGAGCATCATTGTTGGCAAGACTTTAGTGAAAGCAGAAGGTGCAACATTAATACCAGTCAGAGTGCTTAACACATCCGAAAATGAAGTACAACTAAAAGAAGGTGGTATAATTGGAAATTGTGAACCCGTTTACCAAATCGTCAATTTGGATAATGGTAATAATGTCAAGGAGACCAAAACTATACCAGCTACTACCCAACAGGTTCAGAAACTTCTTTCGTTCAGTGCCTTAAGTGAACAACAACACAATGATGCCAAAGAGGTGATCGATGAATTTTCGGAATTATTTGCAATGAATGATGATGACTTTGCTCTATTCATAGTTATCTTACTCTATTTATTACATATTTGGAGCATTGGGAACATGTATGAGTATGTTATATTTCATATGTGTTTGTACATACACATTACATATTAAATTCACAGTTTCATCCTTTAATGCATAATACATTCTTTTTATAGCGTCCAACATCGGTATAATCTTATTGATTTTGCAATTTATATGAGTGCTCCACTTAAGCTTTACATCTAAGATTAATTTCCTTGACTCTTGCAAGTTTATAGAACCAACCTTAATTTGAGGGCTAATTGACGAAATATCATGAATTTTGTCACTGAATCAAGACAGTGATTTGTTACCATCCGTCCAGTTCTTGCACCTTTTTAGATCTACATTCATGACTTTTTTACAGATCCTTTTCAATCTACGCTTTATAAAAAATATTTGTGTCATCAGCAAAGATATTATAATCTTCCTTGAGTTCAGCGTTCTGCATATTTACAACAAATAGAGACTCGGATCAATTATGGAACCTTGGGGTACACCTGTGCGAAGAATTCCCGGTTCACTGTGTATATTTTGAGTAAATAATTTTCTATTGTTAAGTAGATTTCAACTAATTTATTGGCTACATCTACATCTCTTATTCATGATCAACTGTGTCACACGTTTTTCTTAGAATAGCCTAGAACTAAGGTCCGCGCTAAACTAAATTTTAGAGGGTCTCCGGGTCTCCAATATTAGGCTCTTCTTTAAGCCTAGCACTAAGGTCGGCGCTAAGTTAAAATTTGTATGAAAATTTAGCAAGCTAAAAGATATTGGCGAAAATTTATCTTGAATTTTAGCGAGAGCGGTACTAAGGTCAACGCGGTAAATTTGCCTTTCGATTTAATTAGAGATGGCACCACCAGTAAGTCTCCAAAAAATTTGGCTTGAATCAAATTGGGTTTGATTTTTCTCCATACGCTGTTCGCTGTACGACGAGTGTGGATGAAAAATGTGCGTCATCGTTCGTCGTTAAACAGCTTGAGTGTAAATTGAGAGTAAAAATTCTAACCCGGCGATTACACGAGATAGTACAGCTTGCCTGCAAGCCTCTCCAACGCGCTTTTTAACTTGACAACAGAGGGCAGTTCGGTTGATGTCTTATCTTCTTACATGCAAGTTCAATTAAAATATGGCATTGAGGCGTAAAGTCATGCGTATATTGGAAAATTATAGCAATAAAGGAAGTAGCAGAATGATAAAAACCCAAGAAAAAGTTAAGAGGAAAGTGTTGGTAAATAATGTAATGTAAATGATTCCAGAAAATCTCATTTTTCAAGAATAAATTTATCAAATTCTCTCAAGCATTTCTTTTCTACCATCTTGAAAACTGCATAATGTCAAATTACTATCACCTCAGCTGCCATGGTTTTTCATCAAGCAAGTTCGCTGAAAGCTGAGCTGCCAGCATGGCAGTAGAGGTTACACGTGCAAGAAGTATGGCAGTGTCGCTTGCATGCAAGCTGTACTATTACGTGTAACACCCAGCCCCATGATACAAAGATTAAAAAGTATGGCCGAAATATCTGTTAACTGGTTGCTTGCCTCATTTGGCGACAAATATCAAAAATTTGTTCGTCTCAATTTCAATCGTCCTTATCAAAGTGAAAAACATTTTCTAATTTCTTTGCTTTCCCACTAGCACATAATTACTTTTCCAGAAGTGATTTAAAGGAAGAAAATAATTTTTATTAAACATTTCAATATATTCAAAACTTTTTACAGTCAATGTAATATTGAAAACTCAAAACAAATTCGCTGGAAATTACATTTGTGTCCACATGACGTACTAATGCAAAATTTTCTCTCTAATCGGCCATACTTGTTAACTTTGTATCATGCCCAGCCCCAAGTAAATGGCTGACCTAAGAAATTTTTAAAAAGAATTTCTGTTATTTATTGAACTTTATAAAAGCAAATCGTGTTTGTGGAAAATTAAAAGTAATGAATACAGTAATCGCGATGCAAGGAATCAGGCGTACGAAGTTTTTGTGGAAAAATAAAAAACACAGTTCCTGATGCAACAAAAGAGCCACCGCCACTGCCAGTAATCTTCATTCATTACCCGGGGATTACATGAGATAGTACAACTTGCATGCAAGCCTCCCTTCCCACGCGATTTTTAACTTGACAGCAGAAGGCAGTTCGGTTGATGTCTTATAATCTTACATGCAAGTTCATTTAAAAAATGGCATTGAGGCGTAAAGTCATGCGTAGAAAATTATAGCAATAAAGGAAGTAGCAGAATGATAAATACCAAAAAAAAACGTTAAGAGGAAAGTGTTGGTAAATAACTGTACTAACAAATGCATGATTTTTCGTGCATCTATGTTCCAAAAGGAAGATAGCTGCGAAGCGTTGTGACGATAGGATGGTGCACCATTTCTCCACCTTCCTTTTGGAACATAGATGCACGAAAAATCATGCACTTGTTAGTACAGTATGTAATGCAAATGATCCCAGGAAATCTCATTTTTCAAGAATAAATTTATCAAATTCTCTCAAGCACTTCTTTTCCGCCATCTTGAAAATTGCATAATGTTAAATTACTATCACCTCAGCTGCCATGGGTTTTCATCATGCAAGTTCGCTGAAAGCTGTACTGCCAGCATGGTAGTAGAGGTTAAACATGCAAGAAGTATGGCAGTGCAGCTGGCATGCAAGCTGTACTAGCAAGTGTAACCCCCGGGTTATACAACGACGAGTAATGTGTATGCTACAACGACGTACGTCGTTCGTCGAACAGCTTGGTCACGCTTAGTCTGAATATCGTTCAGACAACGCGGAGTAATACGACGATATGGCCGGATTACATTAACAACGCCGATGTCGGCGTGGTCGCCGTTTTATGTTAAAAATATTTAGAGACAGTACTGCATGTATGAAATGCTTACCCACGCCGGCGTCGTCGTCGTCGTCGGCGTGGTCGTCGTCTCATCTCTAATCCTCGTTGCGCTCCATTGCTGCCAATATGCCAGATCTAAATCTATTATGAAAAAAACATGACAAAATGAAACGATATTTAAATTTCTGAAAATAAATGATTTTATATTAAAAAAATATGAACTTGAAGGAAAAGAAAACATATTTTTTATTGTTATTTAAAATTTTATTGCAAACCGGCAAAGATTACAACTGTAAAATGTAAGGGAAATTAAGATATGGCGCTTCCACCCAGTGTTAATGTAACTTGCCCGGCGTTTTGTTCGGCGTTTGACGACGACGACGACCACCACGCCGGCGTCGGCGTTGTAATGTAATCCAGCAAATAGTGTGTAGCGAGCATACAATTTTGCCGCATTGTCGCGCCGGGCAGTAAATGTAGTCTGTTTCAGCCTTTAATATTAATTTACTACATTTTTATAGTACAACAATTTCTATCAGATAAAGCAACACTGTTCGGATCATTTCCGCTTTGCTTTGAGTATCCCACAGAACAGACCTCCTTCCTTTTGGAGTTTGGGCTTAGTCGAGTGAAGTAGTGTTTATAATTGATTAATTTAGCCGGTGGTGTCGAATGATAATTATACAGTTAAATAAAAGGTAATCTTATTAATAAGTAATTTAGTATACAATATTATACTGTCAATTTCACTTTCTTGGATTTTACTTCACTATATACCCAACATATCAATAAGTATAAGTAGTGTACTGATATTTGAGGTTAAGAGAAAACGTGCTCTTGTTTTTTAATTTAAAATTATAATTTGTCAATGTACGTACATATTTCTATTTTCACAGTGTAAATATTTATTTGTTGTTGCACGTGTTTAAAGAAATCAAAAGTATGGAATAATTTTCCGGAAGCAATAGTTTAAAGAACTAAATTTCTTAGCGAGAACAAAATCGGAGATTTTGGGGGCTCCCTTAATTCTGACGATTTGATTATATGCATACACTTATCCCAAATTGGCAGTAATTTGATACCTAAACCTACAATAAATTGAGAATGAAGTACAGATTATTTCCTTAATTATACGAATTGTACGAATTGTGCATGTAGAGAACATAGTTTTAGATATTTTTCCTTCTAGTATTCACGTCATGTTAATGTTAATTTTTACGCGACTATATCTCTGGCGCGGATTTTGGGACTAGGAAAATATGTTTAATTTATAATAGCTGTGTTCTTATTTGTACCTTCTTCAAGAACTTTCATCTACTGGAGAGGACAAATTATGCTGTCGATTAAAACTAATTTAATTATTTGTACTGTTCGTTTAATTTAAATCTTTTATGAAAATATATGAGGCGTTCTTTTGTATATCTTTTATTCTGCGGACACAAAAGAACACATCTAATATGGCTTGGGTTAGGTTTTGCCCCACATCATCCTAATATGTTTTAATGGAACCCCCATGTACATGAAATTCCATCTATATAGTATATTTCTTTAAATATGTAACTTAAAAGGAGCAACTTTTCGGAAAATTAGATATGCGATGCATTAGAACATTGTAATTTCTCAAAACGGCTAACTGCAGGAATTTTGAGTAGTTTTTGGGTGGCTAGGAGAGGTTCGTTTTATCTTCTTATGATGACTAGATACCGCCCCAGTCTGAAATGACCATGTGGATTCGGTAACGCACTGATAAATGACATATAAGAACAAAGTACATCTCGTTTTAAATAAATGAAATAAAATAATTCGCTCAAATACTTTTTTTTTCTTTTTTTTAGGTTGAAGATATCAAATACACGTGTTTCAAATTCGATATCATTAGGAGCGTTTTAATTAACATCCCAAATATATTTAAAATCGGTGAGTAATTTTATAAAATTATTCCAACATTTTGCCAAGCACCTTCAAATGAATTAACTGAATATCAATTCAAAACCCTTAAATAAATGTATCTTCTGCTTAAGCTACGTAAAACAAAAATTTTCTTTAGAAGAGAAAAATGATTCTGGAATTGAATATTAAATCATTGTCATTTAGCTGGTTCATATTAATTGGAGTAGCTTTGATTTGAGTGTATAAAGTGTTAAGCCGGAAACAATGCGACGATCATCAGCGCTCATCAGCTCAGTTTTAATTTTATTCCTACATCTGATAATAAAATGGAATTAAACCTGAGCTATTGAGCGCTGATGACCGTCGCATTGTTTCCAGCTTAAGGGCGGTATGCTAAAGCCAAGGAATTTATGCACTTATCTCTTGAAAAAAAAAAAAAATTGACTTTGGTCAAGAAATTTTTGGCAATTTCTATTTGACAATTGTGTTTAGATATCTCAAAATAAATATAAAAATAATAAAGTAATGGATAATTCCCAATTGTATATAATTTGCTCATTGCTGAATAAATTATTTCGGAAAACTGCAATTGATAATATGAGTCTCAAATCTAGTGCAAAATCGTCGGTCCTTCGTTCAATTTTTCAATTATTCTACCAACATCGAAATTCCTTACAGAAATAAGTCTAGCGGTATTTATTTCTTCAAGAAATATTGACTTAATATAATAAATGGGTTTTTCGAGAAAAACGACATCATTTTGTCAATCGAGAAGTAGAGTTTTTCTGTTCGAATTTCTTGTCTCTAGCATACTACTTCAAGGAATCGGCAATGAAAAAAATTCCTTGAGTATTCAATGACTTTTTATACCCTAGATGAAATCTACCGGGGTATACTAAGTTTGTCATTCCGTTTTTAGATATTTTTCCTTCTAGTATTCACGTCATGTTAATGTTGATTTTTACGCGACTATATCTCTGGCGCGGATTTTGGGACTAGGAAAATATGTTTAATTTATAATAGCTGTGTCCTTATGTGTACCTTCTTCTAGAACTCATTTACTGGAGAGGACAAATTATGCTGTCGATTGAAACTAATTATTTGTACTGTTCGTTTAATTTAAATCTTTTATGAAAATATATAATAATAATAATAATAATTTATTAGCTTAACAAAAGCCACTTTTACAACAATAGTTTACATTTTCTCTCTTACGTAAGATATAATATTCTTTTTGAAATTTCTAAAATTTATTTCATACTTTAGTCTATCCGGCAGCTCATTAAACATACGTAATCCTCTAAACATTATGCTGTTCTGAGTTCCTGCACTCCGAAAAGATGGTAGTCTGAAGTCATTTGCAGATCTCAGTTCATACGGCTGGCTATCACGCACGTAATTTATTTGTCCAGTTAAATACTCTGGTAGCATGTTGTGTCTTATTTTGAATATGAATACAAAAACGTTCGCAGCTATTCTTTGCCGTACACTTAGCCATTTCAGTGCCTCCAACATGAATGTAATAGCTGTATATCTGCTACATCTGAGAATAATTCGCATTGCTTTATTCTGTAAGGTCTGCAGTTTTTGCAACATTTGCTGGCCTCCCATGAAAAGAATGGTGGAGCAATATTCGAAGTGGGGTCTCACAATAGTGTTATATACATTGATCGCCGTATAAGTTGATAAGTTACCTCTAATTCTTCTTAGGAAGTCAATTTTTTTTGCTATTTTTTTAGTGATATATTCAATATGTTTCGAAAATTTTATATCCTTATCAAAACAATCCCAAGATATTTTATTTCTTTGACAGCTTCTATTACTGCTCCGTCAACCATTAGGTTCAAATTACCTTCACCGTTAATTAATAATGATTTAGTTTTTGATACATTTAACTCGGCTAACTGCAGAAATTTTGTAGTATAGTAGTTTTTGGGTGGTTAAGGGAGGCTCGTTTTATCTTCTTATGATGACTAGATACCGCCCCAGTCTGAAATGACCATGTGGATTCGGTAACGCACTGATAAATGACATATAAGAACAAAGTACATCTCGTTTTAAACTCGTTTTAAATAAATGAAATAAAATAATTCGCTCAAAATACTTTTTTTTCTTTTTTTAGGTTGAAGATATCAAATACACGTGTTTCAAATTCGATATCATTAGGAGCGTTTTAATTAACATCCCAAATATATTTAAAATCGGTGAGTAATTTTATAAAATTATTCCAACATTTTGCCAAGCACCTTCAAATGAATTAACTGAATATCAATTCAAAACCCTTAAATAAATGTATCTTCTGCTTAAGCTACGTAAAACAAAAATTTTCTTTAGAAGAGAAAAATGATTCTGGAATTGAGTATTAAATCATTGTCATTTAGCTGGTTCATATTAATTGGAGTAGCTTTGATTTGAGTGTATAAAGTGTTAAGCCGGAAACAATGCGACGATCATCAGCGCTCATCAGCTCAGTTTTAATTTTATTCCTACATCTGATAATAAAATGGAATTAAACCTGAGCTATTGAGCGCTGATGACCGTCGCATTGTTTCCAGCTTAAGGGCGGTATGCTAGAGCCAAGGAATTTATGTCTCTTGAAAAAAAAAAAAAAAAAATTGACTTTGATCAAGAAATTTTTGGCAATTTCTATTTGACAATTGTGTTTAGATATCTCAAAATAAATATAAAAATAATAAAGTAATGGATAATTCCCAATTGTATATAATTTGCTCATTGCGGAATAAATTATTTCTGAAAACTGCAATTGATAATAATGAGTCTCAAATCTAGTGCAAAATCGTCGGTCCTTCGTTCAATTTTTCAATTATTCTACCAACATCGAAATTCCTTACAGAAATAGTCTAGCGGTATTTATTTCTTCAAGAAATATTGACTTAATAAATGGGTTTTTCGACAGGAACGACATCATTTTGTCAATCGAGAAGTAAGAGCTTTTCTGTTCGAATTTCTTGTCTCTAGCATATTACTTCAAGGAATCGGCAAAGAAAAAATTCCTTGAGCATTCAATGACTTTTTGTCATTGTCATTCCGTTTGTAACACCTCGAAGTAATGATGGTAGAGCAAAATGAATTGGACACCCACGCATAATAAAAGTTATTTTGATTTTTGCATGTCCGTCCGTTCGTCTGTCTGTCTGTGCGCACGATAAAGGCTGAAATACAATGACTGCGACACGCATATGTCGACGCCAATTGTCGTCGTCGTTTGTCGCAGACGTAATACAAGGAATGCGACATTATTCGTCGTCATTTCAAGACAGTTGAGTTTTGCTTTTTTGTGATGTCTACGGATTTTTTTTTTTTTTTTTTACAATTTTTAAGAACAAGTATAAGTTACATAAAGCTTATATCCAGTTGTGCCAGTTTTAAAAGAAAAGTACGTGAAATGTACCAACCACTGACATATATATAAATGGACTGCTTGATCTCCTGTTTCATATGGCACCAATTTTGATTTCAGAAAGTATGCTCTCACTGTCAATGCTACCAACTGTCGTAAACTGCCGCTATATTTGAATTATTTGGGAATTTACGTATATGCATATCAGTGGGATTTACCCAATTTACCACAAAAGTATTTGGGACTATTTGATCGATAAGTTTTAATTATGAGTCGAAGGAAGTGTTTTTTACAAGGATTTTTACAAGCAATTTCTCGTTCGTAATCGATACAGTTCAGTGGGAAAGTATGCTCTCACGGAAAGAGACAGGAATATGAAAGTGGTGCCAGTTGCTTTAATGCATTTTTGGTTGAACAAGCAGTCCATTTATATACATGTCAGTGGTACCAACACACGAACTGTCAAACTCAAATGTCGCACTGCGCAAGGACAATTTTAGAGATTAGCTCTACTTTTTGACGACGACATTTTCGCGTCGCAGCATTTGCTATGCTCTAATGTCGTAACATGTATTCGAAAATTCTTTTGGCGTCGAATGCGTGTCCAGTCATTGTATTTCAGCCTTAACTCCAAAGCGCGTATACTTAGAGAGCTGAAATTTTATACACGGACTTTAAAAAAAAAAAAAAAAGTAAAATTAAGTTCGAAAATGAGACAAATCGGGCAACTCCTTCGTGGGGTTGCTATACAAAACTTTCGTTTTTCACTGTATATTTGGACACTGCCTGAGAACGCATCAATATAGAGAGCTGAAATTTGGTACGTGGTGTTTTCATTGTACTAGCAAATAAAATTTTAAAAATCGACTAAATGGGGAAACTCCTTGGTGTTGCCATATAAAACTTTAGGTTTTTTACGTATACTGTAAAAACGGTCAGTCCAAGACATTTTTATTGTACTAAAAACTTTTTCGGAATACGAAATCCTATAAAATTGGTTATAATAATTTTTTCTGTCCGACAAACCGTTCTAGAAATATAGGCGAAAAACGGCTTCAAAAATCAAACTTGCACTGACAATACGAAATTTCATACGGGCATTCATCTAGGTATTATGAGAATTGGTCTTTAGACCAATTCTAGCTTTTTTACTTGTTTTACATAGTTTTTGTATAGGAACAAAAATTCCTTGGATCTAGCATACTGGCTTAAGGCTGAACAATAACGAACTACGAATAGTGTTAAAAGCAAAAAAATTAACAGAGGAAGTTTATCTAATTGAAGATTTGCTACTTTTATGGACATTCTATATATATAATATAACGAGAATCTGAAGAAAAATCGACAGCACTTTATTTATTATAAAATTAGTCAGTTTACAAAAAATAATAAAATACTATGTCAGTGAACTAAATTAAATCTCTTACATTTAGGAATATAAATAAATCTTCTAAAAATTAGAAATACAATTTTACTTCTGTAAAAGCAAATCATAAATTATCTAATATTAATTGAAGAAACTAAAGCTAGTAACTTGTTACATTTACATTTAGTGTGCCATGTAGCTTTCAAAATAGGTTCCTTTCTCGGAAAAGGTTAAGCTAAATGGCGAGAGACTTTAAATTCAAGAGACTACTTTCTGGACCCATGTTCACTTTGGAGATGCAAAAATCTCTTAAATATATCAAATTACTAGAGATTTTTTTTGGACTCTGGTCTCCCGTCGTGTGTTTCAAATCAATCTGGTTTCCATGTTCTCGGTCTTGAGGCTGAATTACAATGGACTCAACGGAACGCAACTGAACGGTGTGAAATGTCAAATTTACGCAGTAAAGGTCTAGGCACAACTGCGACGGCAAATGGCAGTCTATTGCAATTATAGGAACAATTTTCTCCAGGAACGTTTTATGAAACGGGTATACATAGGAATCTGCAGTTGCCGTTGCCCGTCGGCCTCTCGCTGTCGAAATTCAATTAATTCAATTACAATAGCAAGAGAGGGACGTGGAGGTTAGCTGCTTACAATGGGCGCATGATTAATTGAAAGTGACTGTTACGTTTGACCCAAAATTTATAAACAAATATTGATAATATCAAAAAACTCTTTTCATTCCATTTCCTCTCTGCTTATTACACACTTACCGCAGCACAGTTTCACGTGACGGAAAAAAATAAACAATCCCAAAGCTAATTTGAGGTTATGTTTATCCGTTCAGTTGCGTTAATTTCAGATTTTATTAAACTTGCTGCGTACGACTGCGTTTTCGTCCGTCCACAGTGCGCAACTTTAGTCTTCGAAGTTTGCTCATTTTTCGTCTCTGGAGACTATAGTAGAGTGAGTTTGGCAAAGTTTTTTTTTATTAATTTTTATTTAACTTATCATAGGGTCATTCCATAGAAAATCAAACAAAATTTACACTTTCCCAACGTTCCTCTTTTGCTGAAAGTTAGATTTTTTTTTTGTTCTGCGATGCATGTTGCCTGGATTTAATTTAAACTAACTTTGAAACCCTTAAAATTTTCCAATTTTTACTATACATAGCTGTATTTATATTAAAGAAATTATAACTTTGAATCCAAGTACCTACTACCTATCATATAGGCACTGTCTTTAAATTATTTCAGAGAAAGTTATATAAAGAATGCCTTTTATAAGAAAAACAAGTTAAAAAGCTAGATGCTCTAGAGTCTAGATGAATGCCCGTATGTAATAGTATGGTCAACCTATCTGTACAAGTTTGATTTTTGAAGTGGTTTTTCGCAACCACTTCAAAATAAACGGCTCATCTATTTCTAGAACGGTTCGTTGGAAAACACTACACAGGTACATAGTCGTACTGCTAGCTGCGCTACTAGGCTAAGACTGGCTGGGACCAGAAGAGAGATCTTGAGTGAGTCGAGTCGGTCTGAATTTTAAATCCAGGACAGTATAGAAAACCCTGTCCGGACGCTCCCCGGACGCCTTCCAAACAAATCCGGGGAAACCTGGACGGATGACAGCCCTAGGTACAGAGAACACAATAGGTCTGTCTGGTAACTTTAGAGCAAAAATCTTTGGGTAAAAATCAAGTAAAAACTTTTCTGCGGAGGAGACATTTCTCGAGTAAATTTTGTTAAGCTTGCCATGTGTCGAAAATCTGGTTGCTTCGTTTTCTGTCTGATACAAAACAATTAATTAATTAAAACTTGCCCTCTTAATATTTTTTTTTTAATATCAACTCTTTAGTATCATTTTTACATTCATTCGACAACACAACAAGCGGATTAATCTCAAATTTTATACTTTTGACAGTCAGCTGATTACACAAACGTATACAGCTAGTAAAAACTTTCGAATTAACAGACAGACCTAATATTAGGTGAGGTGATCTGTATCACTGACATAAGAATGGACTGTGCGTTCTTGCTACAAAAATGCACAAATTTTGAACAGGATGGGAAAACCCTTTATTTCGTACAATTGTACACTGATTCCACTGACTTGTATAACAATGGATTGAGCGATTTGTATTTCATGTGGCACAAAAAATATTGTTTCTGTATATCAGAGTTTGACCACCCTTTAAAACGTTTACTACATAAAAGGTATATTTAATGAGCTGCTCTAAATTACTCTAGAGCAGCTGATTACACAGACCTAAAAACATGTAAAATTCAACCAATCAGATGAAATTTTACACCCGAAAATCGAATTAAATTAAAAAATATCTTGTGTTCAAGTGATATTTTAATCGCTTATAAGAAATTAAACTCATTCCGACTTTAATTTTCAAAAGGTTATTTTTACCTTAATCCTGCGTACTGAGACCGAGCATGGTAATCACTATCTTTACCTTATTCTTCCTGCAGTGATTGCATCTGCAGCCAACATAAAAACATCAAATGGCATAAGAAAACGTTCAGTAAGCGATATTTTCTGTTAGTAGCTCCAACTATACCGTAGCGCGAACGAGAAAACTATAAAACTTGTACCATTCCCTCCTATAGGAAAATGATAATACGCTCGCTCAGTCCATTGTTATAACTCTGTGACCGATTCATAATTAATTATTATTTGTCGATTAGAAACACTAAAGATGTTGAAAAATAGTATGGCATTAGGTACTTGTTTTAATTAGCTAATATTACTGAAAATGTGTCTTCTGCAGATTTGATGTCAAACATAACTGAGCTTGTAAGAGATAGACGTATAATAAACTATATATTTGTCAGAATTTTATGTCAACCCCAATTTCCATTTTCCAAAGTTGTTCACGGTTCAGCGTACATTTTTGAGCTTGAAATGGACAGATTTTAGTCAACATTTGTGCCATTTTTATACTCTAGGTCTACATGAAATTTATAGGGTATACTAAGTTTGTCATTCCTTTTGTAACACCTCGAAATAATGAATGATGGTAGAGCAATATGATTCGACACCCACGCATAATATTAAAAGTTATTTTGATTTTTGCATGTCCGTCTGTCTGTGCGCACGATAGCTCAAGAACGTAGAAAGCTGAATTTGGTACACGGACTTTTTTTAAAAAAAAAAGTAAAATTAAGTTTGAAAATGAGACAAATTGGGCAGTCGTGGGGTCGATACAAAAATTTCGTTTTCCACTATATATTTGGACCACTGACATATATAATATATGGACTGCTTAACTTTCTATTTCACGTGGGCACAATTTTTTGTGTCAAAAACAGTTCTTACGTCGGTGCCAACATTGAAAAAATCATTGGCGGGAAGTTGAAAAAGTGAGCACGTAGCTCCAAAAATGACTTTAATAAATCCTTTGGAATTTCTTCTACGTATCTAATGAATATATTGTCTTCAGTAAAACAGCTTTTATCTGTAATAACCCTAAATAATTAATTCAAAAACATTTATTTCTACGAACCCACTTATTTATTGGTTGGTCACAGTGCGCGAGGTGGCTCGAGGCGGCGCGTGACATTTACTCTTCATTTCGGCGGCACGCGCCGCAAATCAACTCGAGCCAACATGCGCCGTGGGGAGTGTGTAGGCGCGGCGCGGGCTGACGAGAGCTCGTAGCAGGCTTCACGGGCCGCACGAGCTGGCTTGGCTCGTGAAACCACGCGCCGTGGGAAGCCATCTTTAGACCAATTCTAGCTTTTTTCCTTGTTGACTATAGCAATTAGATAGAATGGCTTAGTCCATTCTTAGGTTTTATCTAGATTATAAATATTTATGATTTTGCATTACAAGCAATCGCAACTTTGAAAATGTACTGCATAATTGTCTTACTATGATGACTAGATACCGCCCCAGTCTGAAATGATCATGTGGATTCGGTAACGCACTGATAAAATGACAATGAGCACAAGTGTTCGTTATTTTTTTTATATTTTATTTATTTATTTTTTATTAAATATTTCCAAAGAGAACTAATTTTTATTTCTTTCCGTTTACAGATAAGTTAAGAAGTGTTATTTTAATTAGCCCGCTATTTCGGTAGATGTCACTTTTGGAGCTGTCATTTTTTGACATTTGACAAGTAGAAACTACACCATTAATAAAAATGAAACGATACACGATTCAACAACGCATTGAAATTATTAAAATTCACTATAAAAATGGTGAAAATGTGGCAGTTCGTAAAACTCGGAACATTCTTGGGTTGTCGTGAAGCACCTTGTCGGACCGCAATACAGAAATTGCTAAAAAAAATTCGAGCTGTCGGGACAAGTTAGTGATGTGAAGAATAATACCCGTGCACGACGCTCAAGAACAGCCGAGAATATTGCTGCTGTAGCCGAAAGTGTTGAAGAAAACCCAGGTTTGTCCATTCCTCGTCGTGCTTTGGAATTATTCATTCCACAAACGTCATTACACCGTATTTTGAATAAAGATTTGGATCTTAAGGCTTATAAAGAAGAACTCAAGCTAGCCGATCATCAACCACGTCGAGTCTTTGCTGATTGAGTCCTTGAAATGCATGAAAATGATCCGGAATTCCATCGAAAACTCATCTTGAGTGATGAGGCCCATTTCCACCTCGATGGCTTCGTCAACAAGCAAAATTGTCGCATCTGGGGCTCGGAAAACCCAAGAGTTATTGTTGAAAAGCCTCTCTATCCTCAACGTGTGACTGTTTGGTGCGGTTTATGGTCCCGCGGGGTCATTGGACCTTACTTTTTCGAAAATGAGGCTGGAGCAACAGTTATGGTGAATGAATTGCGCTATCGACAGATGATTAATGATTTTTTATGGCCGGAATTGGATGGTATTGATCTGGACAAACGTTTACTTTCAATAAGCCGGCGCTACGTGCCATACAAGCAACGAAACCATTGATCTTTTACGGGAAAAGTTTCCGGACCGTGTTATCTCTCGAAGAGGTGATCACAATTGGCCACCGAGATCTTGTGACTTAACACCTTGCGACTTCATCCTTTGGGGCCACGTGAAAGAGAAGGTATACGCCAACAGCCCAGCGTCGATTCAAGACCTCAAAGATGGAATTCGTGAGGCTATCGAGGACATAGCATAGGGCAGCCACTTTGAGATTTGGTTATGGAAAATTTCATGAAAGGATATGGTTTTGTAAGCGTGGTCGTGGTGGTCATTTGGCTGATGTTATTTTCCATTATTAACGGCATACCTTCCTCTTTATAATGAAATAGAGATCCGATCATTTATCTCAAAAAATGGCATTTTTCTTTGAATATCAAAATAACACATCGCATTGGAAAACCCTTTATAATAAGTTGAAAGGGCTCAACGTCTGCCAAATAAGACTTAATCCCACGATGTTCTTCACACACGGATTAGTTTTTGGGACGACAATCAGCGACATTATTGCCTCGTTCAGTACCTAATATAACCCGACTGCAGCTTGGCGTTCTTACTGGTTGAGGCGAGATTTATAAAGATGAATGATCGTCGATCATCACACTATCTGCATGTGGGTATAACCACAGCCACCACTTAACTCCCCAAGGATCCTCAACCATATCGAAGTTCCATGGGCACCCGACTCCTTGTATTTTCGGTTGGACTCCATGCAATCCAGGATTGGTCATCTTATCTTTTGAATCGGAAGTAATTGGGCCCAAGGCTAACATCTTTATTTCACTCACCTAGACTGATAGCATAGTGGGATCCATTACTTGCAGATAAGATAGCTCTACTTGATGTTAGCCACATCGAGGCACTCTGCAGACATGCAGATGGAAGTGTTTCAAATATGATAACATTTGCGTTCGCTAGTCCCGTTTTAAATAACATCGCAAATGGTTTTAATTCTATTGGTGAGTAAATTTTTTTTTTTTTATCTGATATTATTTCTGTAGTGATGATTTTTTTAAGAGACAAAGCATATAACTGAATGCCTATGTAGATAAATTTTTCTGATAATCGACGTTTTCATTATGTATAGTTGTATGATGAATGCCTGACTGTCATTAAGCTCTGAACCAGATATTTGTAGCGATTTGTAATCAATCACGTTAAGATATTAATGAGCGTAACGTCGGCTATGGAATCAGTAAAGCTTTCCTACCCCGATTATTTTTACTGCAAGATTTTTCATGAACAGTTTTTTTTTCGGTTGTTTAACCGCTTTGTAATGATGACAAAGGAGATTGTTTTATGTCTGATTTATCAAGAAAGCACGTAGTAATTCAAAAGTGAGAACGCTGGATTTACATTATTAAATAAAAGAAGTCATTCTTTGTCAGTAACACTGGGTATGAAATTTGACATTTAAGCCATCAAATAGTATTTTTATAGCTAAAGCCAAGTATGGAGTTCGGGTATTGGTAAAATTTAACGCGGTCTCAAAAAAAAAATACATTTTAACGCTGGTAAAAAATTGAGAAAACGAAATGACACACTGTTAAAATCATAATTAATCGGAAATATTTTTAAAAATGTTAAGTGATTACTACTTATAAAGGATATAAATCATTATATCGACGACGAATTTGTTGACGCGGCAGGTCTAAGTGTGTATCGTCGTCAAGGAAATCCACGCGAAAAACTAAATAAACTCGCTTTGTGAATAATCGAAGAAATGTCACCAGCATTTTAATGCTTCGCACATTAAAATGATCAGTAAAATGAGCGGAGACTTACAAAACGCCATCGATCTTAAATAGAAAAAGTGGCACTTTTTACCAGTGAACTCCGTACTGCACTAGTAAAAACCTCAATAATATTTTTGCTTGGGATTTTACAAGTGGTAAAATTTGTATGGAAATGTCTCTTTTTACCTGAAATCCGTACTGTTTTACTCGAACTCCTCCGTACTAGGCTTAAGGTGAAATACTTCACAGTGTTGAGTAATGTGGATCCAGTGTTAATGAGCAAACGGCATGTGGGGACCTCATGCAACTATATTAAAGAAAACGCCATGTTTAAAGTTCTGTAAATAGTTTTCTAACATAAAGTAATTAATTTAATTGTTTTTCTTTCTTTTAGATGAAATGAAGCAGATATATTATATTCCATACGAGGAGCGCTGGAAATATGTAAGTAACTGTATATTATGCAGTTTAAGAAATATTTCTTAATTAGTTCTTATTATGATGAATTTAGTTATCCCTGTCATAAAGAATATTGATGAAAACTGTTTGTTCTGATAATCACATTTCACATGCATTTTCTTGTTATATATGAAATCGAATTAATTTGTGCTATTTTTTTCATTACAGGGGGCAAACGGGAGGTTATCAGTAACTGAATGCTTCTCTGGACGATTTAATACAAAAGTTATTTCGAAGGATTGGAAAGACTTTCAACTTGGATTTTTAGTTAAATAATTAATGAAGTCTGAAAAATAAAATTGTTTTTACCTACTAAAATTTTTTTCTTTATAAAATTCTGGAAAGTCGAAATATTTCATCACGAGCAGATCGTAAAATCTCAAGCAATATCCACAGATCGGTTTTTGAATTATACAAATTAAATATCACTAGGTTAAAGTAAAAAGAAATCATTTGGGCCCTCAAACTGGAATGATTTATTCTTAGCTGGATATATATTTTTATGCCACATCAAAGCAGTCTCAAAATATTTTGAAAATTACAAGGAAGTTATCCATTAGGTAGGGCGATGAATATAAGCCCTAATAACGATTTCCACTGATATTTAAAGAAAAGTACACTACAATCGATGGCAAACTAATTAAATGGAACAACTTTTAATGTGATGAGAATGTGGCAGTCGTAGCTCATATTCCTGTATAATTAGCCAGATTGAAATTTAAAACATACGAATAACGTAAAAATCATTGAAATTATGTAGATGAAGTTGGTAGAGTAATTATTGAAAATTGATGTAGTGATACTCAATGACATTCAGCAGTGTCATTTCTGATATGTGTGAGCTTTTCAGTGTACCAATGCCGATTTTTCGAATGTAACACCAGAATATTTCAAGAGCCTTTGATAGAGTCTGCCATCTGCCCTTTTAGCCAAACTTAAAACATTTCGTCTCCTCGCTTCTATTATGGATTTAAAGTTTTCTATCTTGCACCGGATTCTGTAACGGGGAATTTGGGAAATGAAATCTTTGCTTTCTCCGATTAAACCTCCCTAATTTTCCATTCCCAATTCAGTAATATGTTTGTAGAATTAAGGAAAAGTAGAGAAATGCAAAAAGAGATTGCAATTCCTACCGGTTAATTTGAAAATTCGTAGGTTACCTAGGATACCTCCTTCTCAAGCTAGAATAAAAACTGACAACTCTCATATTGAATAAATAACTATTAGTTAATTACAGGGTTGTAAATGAGCGGACTCATTTATAATATCAACTCTGGATTTGAGTCCGCTCAACACTTGAACGGTAGTTTATCACTCGAAACTTGAGCGGACTCATTGCTTGTGCTGCTTGAGCGGACACAAATCATGTTTTAAATAACATAAGGAGAATCTGATTTAATTAAAATTGAAACTGAAACTAAAATTTCAATAAAATAAGACAAGCTCAGAAAAAAGTCATTCATTATATTATGTTTTATTAATTTAGCTTTTGCTAATTTTCTTAGCCAACATTTCTTCTTCCTTTCAATATAATGTACAACTGTACTTATTCAACAAGTAAAAAAGCTAGAATTGGTCTAAGACCAATTCTTATGATACCCTAGATGATTAGATATTAAATTTCGTATGGTCGCCGATCTATTCAAGTTTGATTTTGAAGTTGTTTTTCGCATATATTTCTAGAACGGTTTGTCGCACAGAAAAAACGATTATAACCAATTTTATAGGATTTCGTATTCTGCAGAAGTTTTTAGTACAATAAAAATGTCTTGGACTGATCGTTTTCAAAGTATACGTGAAAAACATCAATTTTTATATGGCAACACCAAGAAGGAGTTGCCCGATTTAGTCCATTTTTAACATTTTATTTGCTAATGTAGTAAAAACATCATGTACGAAATTTCAGCTCTACGTCGACGCGTTCTCAGGCAGTGTCCAAATATAATAGTGGAAAACGAAATTCTTATATGGCAACCCCACGAAGGAGTTGCCCGATTTGTCTCATTTTCGAACTCAATTTTACTTTTTTTTTAGAGTCCGTGTACAAAATATCGGCGCCTTAAGTATACGCGTTCTCGAGTTATCGTGCGCACAGACGGACGGACATGCAAAAATCAAAATAACTTTTAATATGATGAATAGGTGTCCAATCGTAACCCCCGCAAGATACAAGCCATGAACAAAGTCGAAAAAAGAGAGCAGCGGGCCGGTCAGCAGGCGACATCCACAGTCTTCTTGCCTTGTCTTACTGAAGGAGTTTTTCATATAAAAGTTGCTTGTATTTTGTTCAAACGCTATAACTTCCGTAAATTTTTCCTACATGCTATCTTTTTTTTAAACTATTAGAAAGAAAACATATTTGGCTACAATTTCTTTTAACTTCATTTTGCTGTGGGAGCGACAGTTTTGGGCTTTTGGACCTGTTTCAGATGAAATTTTAGTTTTTTCTCAATGACGAGTATACAAAAAGCAGTGAGAGTGAGAACTTACTACAAGGACAAGCTGTACCCGGCACGTTAAGACCTTTTAATGTGTCGGTGCTTTCGGCTACATCATGGCTTGTATTATATTCCGGGGGTTACGGTCCAATCCATTTTGCTCTACCATCATTATTTCGAGGTGTTAGAAACGGAATGACAAACCTAGTATACCCTATAGTTTTCATCTAGGGTATAATAATGTGAATCCAGCCCCGGAATTCTGTAATTCGGGGAATTTGTATTGTGTAGTTCTGGAGATGTGAGTTCTTTTGTCACTTAAATCTCCACTCGGAATTCTGTAACTCGGAGAATATGTATTAAGAATTACCAAACTCTCTATTCCACTCACTGACATATAATAAGAATGAACTGGAGCCATCCTATCTAATTCCTATAGTCAAAAATGGCACAAATTTTTGCTAAAATCTATTTGTCTCTTTCAAGTTCAAAATGTACACTGAACTGTAACCAATTTTGGAAACAGTACGGCTGTATTGATTGGAATGCATCGGAATTGACATAAAAATGCAGACAAATATATTATTTATATACGTCTCTCTCTTACAAGCTCAAGCATATTTGACATCAAATCTGCAGAGGAACACATTTTTCAGTAATTAACAGTATATTTTCTTAATAGTAGTGTAAAATATACTTTGTAAACGATTATTTATGTAATAGAGACTGCGGAGTCTTAAAAAACCGTAATGAAGTGCGCTGTGCTGTGCAGCAGGAACGACCGGAGTTATTGTCGTGGGAAGCATTCTTCAAGTAAGCTTAATAGCTTTACTTATTAATTATATTGTTTTAAACAAAATAAAAGTGAAATATTTATAAAAATAAAGAGCCATGGCAAAAGATTTAACATTTTACCAATGCCGGTTTATTTGTTTACAATTGAATTGTCAGTTGGTGCCTAAATTATTCCAGTCATACAAAGGCAACGCCAAGAAATATTATCTGAAAATAAGGGGGAGCTAAAAATTTGTTTATTTTACATAGGAATTTGGATTATGAAAAATGTTCCCTTTCAGAATGTCAGAATTTAATTACTGCCATGACGAAACGAATACAAACAGAGCACACTAATACATTTCGCCGAGTGGCTTACGTTTTCACCCGATATGCCGTTTCCTTATTAGTTATTTATTCAATGCTGACAGTACTCCCTGCTTTTGTTGTGTTTTGTGAAGGTACCTAGATAACTAGGATTTCAAATTAAATTATTGGGTCACCGCATATTCTGGCTATGTTTACAAAAACAAATTATGGAAATCCTTGCAATACTTACAGAGAAATAAGGATATTGGTGTCTCAAGGTACCCGCTAAAAATTTTAAATCACGCGAAAATGATCAATTTGGTCGTCTTCCAGCGCTGAAGAGATGCTATAAAAATATTAAATATGCATGTTAAAGCTTGTCTGTAGGATTAAATTGCATCTACATTTTGTTCCCTAATTAGATATGTAATTAGTTTTTGAGTCCGATAAATCGCTGTGGAGATAGCTGCAAAAGAAATGAATCAGTCCCAAGTGCAAAAAATCCGTCTTTCGGCGGTAAAATTCAGTTATGAAATTAAAATTATCAAAAAAAAAGTACATCACTCGATTACCCGCTTCTCCCTCTTTAATATAATACCAAACATGACGTATTTTGGACAACCCCAAATGGGGGGTGGTACAACCCCCAATCCCCAAAACCCCACCCCAGAAGTTTTTCACCTATATTATTGTACTCTAGACTCTAAATGCCTAGGAAAACATCCCAATGCTCTACGACCCTCCCACACAGAGTTAGCCGTCTTTCAATATTTCGATACTTCTCACTTTTCTTTAACTCTCCAAATATGTTAGAGAATCTCGAATGAAGAGGGCAGACGGGCAAAATCAATGATCATTCATTCATAATTGATTTTTTCAAAAATCATGTTACCTAAGATTTTGTGAATTAAAACGAAAGTTCTGTCAATTTTTATATGTAATTGACAGCACATTATTAATAATTAAAATTAAAATGCAATGGTAAAGCGATTTCTGAAAAATTCAATTACGAACGAATGATCATTGATTTTGCCCGTCTGCTGAGGATATTAGGGAGTTTTAATCGGGGAAAACGAAAGTTCTGATCTCCTAAACTCCCAAGCTCTCCGAGTTACAGAATCCGCCCCCTTATCGAATAGTACATGTGCATTATATCTTGTTATTGGTGCATAGTTGAGTTAGTGACTGGTGGACGTGAAGTCTAATCTAATATCCCTTATAATTGGCTTCCCCTACAAGATTTTCAGTCGATAAGTTTAAAAGTATATTACAGAATGCAATCGGGGAAACTTTAAACCCTACTGTTCATTACAACTAATCTTAATTATTCATAGAGCTACAGCTCCAACTACTTTTCTTTAATAAAATCTTATTATAAAACTATTAAGCTCACGAGGAAAAGGTCTTCGAGCTATACTAAAATTTCAATCGAGTACTTTTCACCAATTTGTATAAATTCATATGAGAACGACTTTCTCCGGCAAACCTAGTAAAGTTAGGAAATTCATTATCTCTGAGTATGAATATAAAACGATATCTATATAGACATGAATAGTAAAGGATACGAAATTCCTTGTATATATGTATGAATATGGTTATGCAAAAACAATACCTTCAGGTGAAACTACTAAGAGCTACGAAATTCATTATATTTAAGGATGAATATAAATGTGTAAACCAATATCTTTAGACAAAACAGAAAAGGAAACACAGTTAAATAAAAACATATAAAAATAATATGTTGAGATAGAAATCGTAAAATGAAGCACTTACATTGTAGTCGTTTGTGGTCCACCGCCAAGGCGCCTCCGTGGATGTTCCGTTGTGTCACTGTTCAAAAGATTAAAGCTACAAGTTCGTATGACGGATTGAATTCCGTTCTCTAATAAAGATATCATCTGGTAATAGGCGGATAGACTAGTATTTGAGCTAACTGATTCCTGGCATAAATCATTCTACATAATCAATTGCGGTACTCATGCTCAATCATCTGAGTCAGTCATCTGGCTAGATCTCGAAACTAATTTTTCATAAAAATAAAAGCTCAACGCGGCTACGTCGAAGTGCTGAAGTCAGTAATCTTCAGGTAGAGTATAGTAGAATTCGAAGCTTCGACAATCAACAGCCCTGCTCCATAGCTATGTGCAACAAATCAATGGAAATCGGTATTAGAAGGAAAATATGTTGACAACCTTCTTCAAAACGGTAGCTTTCACAAGGAAATTCTCCTTTTGGAGACCTAAGTTCTTTTTCAGTAGTTTCATTGGCATAAAATAACAATGCACAGAGGACGCAGGTTTTAAGGCAAGGAGAATCGATTATTTTTGATTCACCGCGGGTTTCATTTTCTTAACTAGAGAAATTTTACTTCAGCGATATAATAAAATTAATTGTGAAATATTTATGTAGATATGAAAGGTTGGTTTTAACGTTTTGTCTGAAAAATTTAATAATTTTCTTGCAAGTACATTTTAATTTGTATAGGGTGGCAGTTTTTTGGGAAAAGAATTAGGTATACTTATGTAAATTTTAATGAAACAAAACTTCAAATTTCATGTTCTCTATCAAAGGTTACTATTTAATCGAAAATATTTATTGTTTTATTACCTAATCCACATTTTATTTTATCAAAATTATTTAGAAATTTTTGAATATATTTGAAAGGCAAATATTTTGAGTTCTCTTCGAAGAAATGATCCGACATCGAATCGTGTCAGCAAGACTCACGGAGAACGTGAGAGGAAAATAAATCGAATAGAACTATGTAAAATTTAGAGGCGTCTTCGTCAACACTATTGCTAGACAGTAATGTGTTGAAATCAATAGAGGTAAGTCTACTGGAAAGTTCCAAAAAGTTAGCCTTTCTAAAATTGAAGAAGTATTGTGTTTCGTCACAATTAGTAATGTTTTCGCTTTCAAAGCAATTAGTAGAAGGGGTGATATTTGTCAAGAGTAGACATTATAACTGGGCTAGGTTCGACTAATATG